>HG992019.1:2500000-3750000 GCA_905220435.1 Amphipyra tragopoginis
TGGAAGTCGTATAGTGGCTGGAAAGTGAGAGAGCTTGTTCAGTGAAGCTTGCGGTGCAATTTGTGGCAAATGTAGGATGTTATGATGAAATTATGAATACAGGATTAAGATAGTGTGATTAAATGTAATATTGTTTCACCATCACGGGCATAGGTCACTTATTGGAAGTCGTATAGTGGCTGGAAAGTGAGAGAGCTTGACCAGTGAAGCTTGCGGTGCAATTTGTGGCAAATGTAGGATGTTATGATGAAATTATGAATACAGGATTAAGATAGTGTGATTAAATGTAATATTGTTTCACCATCACGGGCATAGGTCACTTATTGGAAGTCGTATAGTGGCTGGAAAGTGAGAGAGCTTGACCAGTGAAGCTTGCGGTGCAATTTGTGGCAAATGCAGGATGTTATGATGAAATTATGAATATAGGATTAAAATAGTGTGATTAAATGTAATATTGTTAAAGTGAATATAATGGCATTTAAAATGTTTGATTTTGATAGATCAATCAGCATTTTGATTGCGAAGGTTGAAAATATTGAGTGACCATGTTGACAGATCCATGGGTGTTTTTGATATTTAATTATTTTGAGATAATATGTAATAGAATAGATTTACGTAGAATTATATATATTTACCTGTTGTTAAGTTTGAGGACAAACTTATTGTCAGGAAAGGCCGAATGTTAGCATTATGGGTAATCATACCTTTTACACCGCTACTATTCGGAACTATATACACTTAGGATTAGTAATTTATTTATGTTTAATTTAAAAACGTTTAATAGAATACATTTAAAAGTATGTTATTTGACTACAATTAAAAGTGAAGCAAAATATGTTTAATAAATGTAGGAATAGTCTAAAATTGTAAGAATTATATTTGGATAATTATTTCTTATTTATTTAACTTGTTTATGATTAAGAAGTACTGACAACGGATTGTAATAAGAACAAGTTGACAGAGGCAGAATAGAGGGGGCATTCTCGGGCAGACCGTCGAATGGGACGGACGTTCACAATTGTTATACTAGTTGTTTGTTTTGGCTAGGGATTCTTGTTCTTATTTTATCATCTTAATAATGGTTGTGTAAAGTATTATGTTGTGATCTAGTTCATGTTACTAACACTAACCCAATTACAAGTACTCTCAGTGGTGGAGAGTCTATGTTGGTTTTATTTATTCCATTTACCTTGCCCACAATACTTACATATTGATATTAGCTATAACTGTAATGATAGAATCACCCCAGAAAGCTAAAAAGCTATTAATCCTATTAGTAAATGCAGTTCTTTTATTAGCTATCCTTCGGGATAGCTTTCAATAGACATACACATACGTCGTTAAGGCGAGCTGAACCCTGGCGCGGTAGGTTTTGCTTGTTTTAGAACTCATTTTTGATAGGCAAATTAAAACATTTAGAACCCAAAATAAATTTATATTTTAGGATACATTCCTTCTCTATACCATGTACCCGTTCAATACACGATGCAATATAGTTTTCTCGATAGAAAAAAATACTGAAGTTACTTCGATTTGCAGTTTTTTTACAAGCAAAATTTCATTTTAAACAAGTACTTACTTACTCTATTTTTATAATTAATATTAATTTATAGGTATAATTTTGGAATCGATTCTACCCGATCGTTTTTTTTTATTACATTTATAAATTTTTTATCGATTTTTTAAAGTGATTTTCGGCCCGCGCGTCGTCGCTTACCCGATTGCCGTCGCTTACCCGATTACCGCGCCAGGGTTCAATATTGTATAAACTAAAGCTGATCATTATTTTTAAGCAAATTGCTCTTCCGTAAAATATTGGACCAGCCCACGAGACTACACAAGTAGAGTTCCAATTTTTTTTGTGATTTTTGAATATTTACGGTTTATTTTGTGACTAAAATGTCCGGACTTTTACTAAAATGTCAGGCTTTTTGTCAGGACTTTTCAAATTTAGAAATGGTAATCCTACTAACAACCCAATGTATCTCCTCTTTTTCTCCTTTTAACTCTTCCTACAATACGGCCGACGTAGGTATCTTGGCGAGTCTGAAGTTAGTTGTTTGGCTGCGCAATGAATCTTTTTTAAACGAAATTGTCTACTGCGCAGCTAATCAGCTAACTTCAGACTCGCCAAGAGACGTCGGCCGTATTGTAGATGTAATTTGTTACGTCTTGTGTTTGTTTATTAACATAATGTATTGCCCTTTTTCATCATGATCATCTGATTTCAACAAACACCGGTCAATAGTTTTGTGCTTAGTGTAATACATTACGTACGTATACCTACATTATCACATTATCTTTTTCAACCTTGATGTTGGCAGAATCATAAAATAACGATGGAGCCATGAAAATTGAATTGGAATTGAAATAACCAGATACTTACTTAACATTGATAAAATTACTTTAAAAATAAAAGAAAAACCGACTTCAAAAAAACTAAAAAGAGTAAGAGCGATTACGCACTGCATCCGATCCGAATCCGTGAAAATACGGATATAAAAAACTCGGACCGAATTCGGATATTGCTTTACGCACTGCATCCGATCCGAATCTGTGAAAATACCGATCTAGAGTAAAAATCTCGGACCGAATTCGGATGTTGCTTACGCACTATTCCGATCTCTGATTCAAATTCAAACAATTCAGGGGCCATCTTTGGCATATCCGTTTGGCGTCTGATTTGAATCCGAGGTAATGCGAAAGCGTTCATACAAACAGTACTACGGCTACTTCGGTCCGTAAATTTTTCTTCCGAATTAGAAAATCACGGATGACGGATAGAAATCGGATGACGGATGCCGGATGTAGTGCGTAAACTACCATACAAATAGTTCTATGGCTACTTCGGAACGTATTTTCACGGATTCGGATCGGATGCAGTGCGTAACCGCTGTAAAGATACAAGTCCGAGACGGGCTACAAACTGCAGACTGCAACCGCAGACCACAAATCACATTGGTTTGTATGAACCAGTAGTGTCGCTTGTCTGCTGTCATCTGCGGTTGCAGTTTGCGGTCGCCGTTGGAATACTACCTTTATGGTGTTTACTTCAAAGGTGTTATTCGGATGGCGAGTTGCGGTCTGCAGATGAAGTCTGCAGTTTGCAGCCCGTCTCGGACTTGTATCTTAAAATAATTAGCATGATGTAAAATTAACAGTTTCAGAAGGCCATCATCATCATCATCTGCCTAGCCTTTTCCCAACTATGTTGGGGTCGGCTTCCAGTCGAACCGGATGCAGCTGAATATCAGTATTTTACATGGAGCGACTGCCTATCAGACCTCCACAACCCAGTAACTGGGTAATACGATACTCTTTGGTAAGACTGGTTGTCAGACTTTCTGGCTTCTGACCAACAGTAACGACTGTCAAAGATCTACAAATGACAGCCGGGACCAACGGCTTTACGTGCTTTCCGAGGCACGGAGGAAACTCGCTATGGTAAACGGTCACCCATCCACAGACCAACCTCGGCAAGCGTGGCTTAACCCGGAAGATCGGTCTATGCGGCTGTAATTATTTAGCCACGAGCTCCTCCAAACAGTTTCAGAATGCCAATATTCTCGTAATTAAAAATGTTAAAATATAGTTTCGTCTAGTCTCAATCTCATAAATATGACAAATGGTATTCTTGTTCGTTAACAAACAACGTCAAACGTGAGATTATATTGAAATGAGATTGAAAGTTGACTGAAGCCAAAAGGGTATTCTGGTTACATTATGTGCTGAGCCATTTTGACAAGTTGGAATTCTCATTTATTTTTAGAATTTTAGTCTATGACTGTTGGTATCGGTATGCTATCGGTAATAGATTTTAAGTTGACTGAATTGACATTACATCGAGATAGACTGAGATGATACTGAAACCGGACCGAACTTTAAGTGTGCCAGAATACCATTTTTTATTCAATTCATAATTTAATCTCAGTTCGGTCAACCTTCAGTCTTACTTCAAATTAATTACGAGAATTGGGCTTCTGTTTCAGAAGTCGGTGCTAATTCACGCTGAACCAAATTGAAGGCACCGACTTCTGAAACTGTTAATTTTAATGCTAATTATTTTACTCTTTTAATTTGTTTTGAAGTCGGTTTTTCTTTTATTTAAAGTAATTTTATTTTTCTATTTCAAGTTGCATAAAAATGCAATTACACCAACGCGAGTAATTTGCTGTTATCCATTGAAGAGTTCCATTGTCAATCTCCAAGGGTCTTCATCAGATTTTCACCAAAAAATGGGACCACCTCGAGAGAATATTCTTTCAAACAAAAAAATACCGAAATCGCTTAAAGTGTGCCTATAAAATTTGAAGAGTTCCCTCGATTTCTCCAGGATCCCATCATCAGATCCTGACCTGATGACCATGGGACAACCTGGGAAGTATACCCCTTCAAACAAAAGTAGAATTTTCCAAATCAGTCCAGGCGTCTTTGAGTAATCGGGGAACATACATAAAAAAAGATTCCGACGAATTCAGAACCTCTTTTTTTTAAATCGGTTAAAAATACAATTTTGAACGAGCCCAATTCCTCGTATTGCTGTTCAAACACTCAATTTAAACATAGAACTTCTTAAAACGACTAGTGTTGCGCCACGCCGAACGAAACTGGTCACTTCGCAATCGGTTTGGCAACCGTCTATCGCAACCCTAAGGTACGTCGACAGTTGCTTAGAAGACTATACACGGAGCTCGCGTGTAGTGCAAAAATTATTATTATTTTAGTTTTATTTCGAATACAGCCAAGTGTTTAAATGTGAGTATTTCTTTTATTTAATTTTTGTTTAAAAAGGTTTTATTCTGTTTTTTTTCTTAATTCTCTGCGCAGGTGTGTCGTTAATAACTTTTATGCGTTTGTATTTAATTGTTTTGTTGTTTTAATACGAAATAGTTTTGTTTATTTCATAACTTTATAGAAGCAGGCTCTTAGAATGTCATTTATTATGCATTTTCTAACTTCTTAACTTATATTATGTTAATAATAAATAAATGTATGTCCAAATTATGATGTGATTGCGGATAAGTGGAAAAATATACTGTCAGAAGCATTGTGAGGGATTTATGAAAGAAGTGTCTGGGTGATTATACGAATTTCCTTAAAAAAAAAACAAATCATTGTTTTCCTTCGTTGTTAAGATTAATATTAGTTTTAAATTGTTTTTATTCTTGTCTGTTTGATTTTTCATTATTATAATTGCAGTTTGAAACATCTGCATTTAAGAACTTTGGGATGATGATAATAACGTTCTTATTTTTTGTTAACATTTTTCGAATAATCACCCGTCTGTAATTGCTATTTTTTTTATTTGTTTTGTATGTTTAATTACAGTAATTGATCCTAGACCGTTATAATTACAATTAAATAAATGAATATTTATTGCCCAAAACTGTTATAAATCCTATAAACTTAATATTGTTAAAAAAAGACACCATAATAAAATTACTTATTAACTTTCGAAAATCCATATTTAAATATTATAGCCTTAATATTTCTTATCTAACTTAACGTTATTACATAATACCATATTCTAACATAGATAATTTTATGTTTTTATTTGGTTAGCGTCACTCGTCCTTTTTTTGTAATATTACATAATGTTCTAAGAACCGAGTCAACAATTTAAAAACATGCTATTGTAAAACTTTGCCCTTGTTTTTAAAATGATTCATTCTACAATAATTTTAAGGCAGGTCCTGACTTGTAAGTACTATGTATGTGTCGTCAGTTGGGACAGGTCAACTGAAACCTGTGATCTCCTTCTGCGAAAGTGTAATCTCGCAGAAGGAGAATGCGGAAATGGAGAGGGAGAGTGCAAGCACTCTTCCAGCCCGTAGAAGGCGCACCGGGCGTCGGCGGAGGACGGATAACGCCCTCTTCCAACCCCCGTAAATGGGTCCAGGGGCGGCGGACTAGGGGATGTCCGCCTCCCCCATCCAAATGGACCAGAGACGGTGGCGCGTAGTGTTCCACGCGCGCCTCTCTGATGACACAGGGGCAATCCCACTCCCCCCGCGATTGAGGCCTGCAAATGCGGACCGGCACTAGTTGGGGGCTGCGGACGAATCTATTGCTCCCGCGGCCCCCGAAATAAGTGTGTGAAGGAACACCGGGATGGTTTTAGTCAGTAAGAATCTGACAGACCCCTCCGCCAACCCCAGGGCAGAGGACATCCAAAAGAATTTCCATCCCGCAAAAAAAAGGTCAACTCAAACCTGCTATAACTCCTTCCTCAAAACACCATTCCAGACGTTGCCCTACATTGTTACACTCGCATAGTTTTATAGCACAATGTCTGGACTTTAAAAGTGACCTCTGAGTTTGTTTTGGCTTTTTTTTAGTCAGATAGGAAATGTCATCAGAGCTAGTCAGAAAGAAAATGCCGGCGCCAACTGGTCTTAAAAAAAACATTAAGTACATTGACTTTTAAGTGTCTGTAATAGATATAAATATCACTAGATGTACCCGGAATGCGTTGCAATGCCACGTAAAGAAAAGAAGTGTTTAGTTTTAAAATCTGTTTATTGAAGTGATTTTGGATACACAATATTTTTGATTTGAGGTTACCCGAATTTACCGTACTGACGGGACGAACATCGAATGTTTGACAGGTAGGAACAGTTTCTATGGGAAAATAAAATTGTTATTTTTACTATTTTCCTCGCAATTTTTCCATATATTCTCACCATTTAAACTTTCCCCGGACTTCCACAAATATTTCAAAACCAAAATTAGTCAAATCGGTCCAGCCGTTCTCGAGTTTTAGCGAGACTAACGAACAGCAATTCATTTTTATACAACGTTATTTTTAATACATATAAAAACCGAGACACCCCAACAAGATTTTTATCAGAACTGCCTAATGTGTATATTTTTTAATAAATCTCCAAGTTACACCTTAGTTAATGTCGCGTTAAGTTCCCTAGTAAAGTGTAAAATTCTTGAGATGTGCTATGCAGGGGTTGTATAATACACGGAAACTGACCGAGCGGACCGTCTCAAGCCTCAAGGTGTCTTTCTCATTCCCGTCCACTGTTACGCGTAGAAACCTATTGAAAGAAAATAGAAATTAATGAAAAAAAAAGGAAAAATATAATATGGTGTAAAAACTATGTCAATCGATTCTCCTAGTGATTCTGAACAAACTAGTTTCAGGTTTAGTATATACTAAAACTAAACTTGTATATCATTACATGACTGCCCACAAAAAGCAATGTTATGTTTTCTGGGTTCATTTGGTACTCGTAAAATAACAGTGCCTCTCTGAAAACGGGCTTTGAGCGTTCAGCTCCTCACTTCAGAGGGGCAAAGATATTTTACACGTGCTACACGTGTGATAATTGCATTATAGCCTCTCATTAGCCGGATGCTGTCGAGTCAAGTCTAATTAGAGCTCAAACACACCACGTTTTTTTCAGGCGCCGTCGACGCGCGTTTCTCTATCGCGCGTTGTCGGCGCTGCTAAACTTGAAATAGGCAGATTACTTGCGATTGCATCGCTGCAAATTCACGAGAAACGCGCTACAAACGCGCGTGAGCAACTCTCCTTGCAAAGTAAAACGCGTGTAGCATGCGCGCGAAGGAGCGTGTATCGCGCTACAGACGCGCGTGAGCAACTCTCCTTGGATTGAAACGCGCTGTACGTATGTGTTTGCAGCTAAAGAGACGCACTGTGACAGCGCGTCTGTATCGATGTAACTCCGCGCTACGAGCGCGTCGACAGCTCGCGAAAAAGTCGTCGTTTGCATACTTCTTCTTTTTCTCTCGTGTCAGCACGAGCTACCTATAAGAAAACAGCTCATGCTATGGTGAAAAGATTAGCCAATCAGCAAGGTTGGTAGCGGGGCTGACTGCCCAGGGTGCGCCGGACATACTTAAGTATCGTCACTCGTGGAGGCTCTTTTCATGCACTCCCTTTTAGTTTGCATACTACAATTTTATGAACGTGTGAATAGGTAAATTGGTTGCGATAACATCGCGTTTGCAGCGCGTTATAGTTGCGTGCGACGCGCGTCGACAGCGCCTGAAAAAAACGTGTGTGTAAGAGCCCTTACAGATGTAGGTATTTCAAAGGTGTCTATTACAATTTGACCCTAGAAGCGTTTTGCGAACACTTTCATTGTTCGCACACCTAAGGAGTGGAATTCCCTGCCGGAGTCTGTGTTTCCTGATAGCTACAACCTTGGGGTCTTTAAGTCAAGAGTGAATAGGTTACTTCTAGGCAAGCGTGCTTCACCGTCGACCACATCATCGCTTACTGTCAGACGAGATAGTGGTCAAAGGCGAGTCGAACAAAAAATAAAAAAATTAAAAGTATAGGTAATTTTGTTTCAGGAAAATTTACAAAATCGTGAACACAGTCTATCAAAAACTCATATTTAATTTGTACGTACACACGGCTACACATCAAGCTATACAAAACCAGTTTATCTTGGCGTCGCTTTGTATAATCTTTTCGCACAAGTAACGGTCAGCTTATACTGGTTTTGCATAGCTTGAAGTGTAGCCGTGTGTACCTATGTACACACACTTTGGCCGACTTTTAGGGTTCCGTACCCAAAGGGTAAAACGGGACCCTATTATTAAGACTCCGTTGTCCGTCCGTCCGTCTGTCACCAGGCTGTATCTCATGAATCGTGATAGTTAGACAGTTGAAATTTTCACAGATGATATTTCTGTTGCCGCTATAACAACAAATACTAAAAAACAGAATAAAATACATATTTAAGGGGGCTCCCATACCACAAACGTGATTTTTTCCCCTTCGTGCGCGAGTCCGACTCGCACTTGACCGGTTTTTAAATTATTTCTGTAGATAAATCTATTACAGACACTTGTACAAGTCAATGTATTGTTTTTTAAGACTAGATGGCGCCGGCATTTCCTATCTGACTACCTCTGAGAAGAAAAGCCGAAACAAACTCAGAAGTCAAGGTCTCTTTTAAAGTCCAGACATTGTGGTATAAAACTATGTGAGTGTAACAATGTAGGGCAACGTCTGAAATGGCCTTTTGAGGGTCAAAGTCAAATAGTTTTTATTTCGAGTAGACCAGATCCCTAGTGCTTTCAAAAGGTCAACACTAGGGGCTCGGTTCCAAGTAGTAGGTCCTTTGGAGAAGAACCGGCAAGAAACTCCATAGACACTCTTTTTAAAAAAGTAAATGGTTTGACAATTTTCATTGTAGTAATGTAAGAACAACGCAGATTAATGTACATGTGGTTAACAACATGAAAAGTAATGAGAAAGTTAGCCTTTTATAACGATTGCCATAGCAGTTACGAGCTGACCAGTCCCAACAGACAGCACCCGTTCACGAGCATGACGCATACATCGGCAGAAAACATACATACATAAATACATCGGGAAGAGTTATAGCAGGTTTAAGTTGACCTGTCCCAACTGACGGCACGCATGCATCAGCCATCGAATAGCTCGATTTATTTTAGGGAGCTCAACGACCCGAGTTTTTAGGAGTGCTCTGGGGGTCTACTCCCTAAGCACGAAATCCGTGATTTCGGCCTTAGTTACGAGCGTTTTCTACTCCCTATCACCTACGGACATACGATTATTTCGGGGCCCGAACTAAGAATGAATGACAACACGATTTGACAGCAGTCCCTACTACCGATGTGTTTTTGCCCGTCCGAAAAGTTGATCTTGACACTTGTTTTGTTCACTCCTACGTTTCGGGAAACTTTCGGACGGGCGACTAACGTCGTTGACGGACTTAGGGAGTAGGCCTTCTGATGCGGCTGAATATTAAAATATTTCCTTCCAATTTGTTTTTTTTTGTTTTTTTGTTTTTAAAAAAACGTTGCCCCACACTAAGATTTCTCCTGTATCGTGATTGCGTTTACAGACACAAATCTCACAAACAAACGCCCAGACCCGAAACAACCATCTGTAGGCCATACAAATTTTTGTTCCGTGCGGGAATCGAACCCACGACCCGTAGTGCAGAAGCCAGTCGCTCAGCCACTGCACCAAACGTGTCGTCAATTATAACTTCCTAGATGAAGTACAGACGTCATAATATAAAAACAGATTGTTTACAAAAGTACCTATGATAACAAAAACATAATAATTATGCTGGTTTTTCCATATTATGTAGGTTCTTATATATTATTCTTTTTATTAACTACTAGTGTTTCCGCAACTTCGTCCACGTGGATATCGTTTATCGCGTTTCACGGTTTTTGGGAAAAAAGTAGCCTATGTTTTCTTCGGGTTCCAAACTATCTTTTCTAAACTCAATTTCATCAAAGTATTCAGCGGTTTTGACGTGAAAGCGTCAGTCAGACAAAGTTACTTTCGCATTTATGATATTAGTTGTGATTTATGTATTTAAATTGAAATTACGTCACTCTTCACTATCACTACATAGTATAAAACAAAGACACTTCCCGCTGTCTTTCCCTATGTATGCTTAGATCTTTAAAACTACACAACGGATTTTGATGCGGTTTTTTTAATAGATAAGAGTGATTCACTATGAAGGTTTATAAGTATAAATACATTGCACCCGTGCGAAGCCGGGGCGGGACGCTAGTGTATAATAAGGTGCGTACGATTTAGAGGCAGCCTCGGGTTAAGGCACGCACGGCTCGCCTATTTCTTCTTCACAGCATAAACACTAGGAAGCGGTGAAGGGAGGGCTTTTTTGGGGGCAGTCTATTTGTATTTGACGTTCAAAAAGAACTAAGTAATTCTAGTTTATTTTGAATTTGCGCTCGTGGAGGAGCTCGTGGCTAAATAATTACAGCCGCATAGACCGATCTTCCGGGTTAAGCCACGCTTGCCGAGGTTGGTCTGTGGATGGGTGACCATTTACCATAGCGAGTTTCCTCCGTGCCTCGGAAAGCACGTAAAGCCGTTGGTCCCGGCTGTCATTTGTAGATCTTTGACAGTCGTTATTGTTGGTCAGAAGCCAGAAAGTCTGACAACCAGTCTTACCAAGAGTATCGTATTACCCAGTTACTGGGTTGTGGAGGTCTGATAGGCAGTCGCTCCATGTAAAATACTGATATTCAGCTGCATCCGGTTCGACTGGAAGCCGACCCCAACATAGTTGGGAAGAGGCTAGGCAGATGATGATGAGTTGCATATGGTTAGATTGGAAACTGACCCCAACAAAGGGAAAAGGCTAGGCAGAGATATAAATATTTAGTATGTAGGTTCACTTTATTCATAAATTTTAATTTAATAACTTTCTAATCGTAAGCGTAGCTGTGATTATTTATTAGTCAATAAACATTCTGCTAAACTTGTTAGGTAACAAATTCTAGGTCAGAATTTTGCAAATTTTTACCTACATAATTTCGAAAATAACTAGCTTTTTAATTATTTCAATGATGACATACATACAAACATAAACTCACGCCGTTTGCCCATGGGGGTAACCAGAAACTGTAGAACGCTACATGCTACGATATTGGCGAGACCTAAAGGGTCTTCAGTCAATGGGAGGGAAGTAAAATACTTAACCTAAGCTAACTACTTATACTACACTAACATCATGACTACTAGCAACAACAGCACTAAGAGCGGCCCCTAGTGAGACTCGGACCTCGGCCTGTGCCTCGGCTTAAGGCGTTGCTGGCGAGGGATTGGAAGAGAGAAAGCTTGATGAGGGCTGTATTATCGGTGTGGCTGCGGCGTCTGAAAAGACGACCGGCTCACTAAGTGAATGCTGGGTAATTACCTTGCTTTAGCAATATTGAGCGCGGGCAACGCATCAAGAATACTTTTTTGAAAATCACTATATCCTTGATGTCAGTGGAAACGCCAGTAGAGGACGCCCTAGAAGGACATACATTGATGTTATTGGTGATGTTCTTCAAAAAGGACAGGTGCGTAGTACTCTCAACCGGCGTGCGTGTATGACAAGATGTATGACCGTGAACGAAGTGAAAGGAACATGTGAGAATTGCAGCACGTGGCGTTCTATAGTTTCTGCTTACCCCCATGGGAAAAAGGCGTGAGTTTATGTATGTATGTATATTTAAAGTTATGGAAAGTAAAAAGACAAGAAATAAATACAGAAAGAATTGTTAACGCAGTATGTATTCACAATGATGCCAGAGATCAAAGGACAATGGGACAAAACGTCCCCAGTAGTGTAGCACTTTCTTACCTATTGTATATGAAAGACCTTATTAATCTCATAATTTTATTGTATGACAGCTCATCTGTAAAATGTATAGTTTAATAGTTATTTAGCATGAAAGTAACATAAAAATTACCTTAAAAAAATGCTTATATTATTACTTCAATATAAATATAATTATTTTAGTTAGTGATAAGGGGTTATTTGAAGAGCTCCAAAGCTAGTGTAACAATAGTTCAATGTGGGAAAGAGATAACGAGAGGCGCACGCTTCCAGAGGCGAGACGCGGCGCGCGGCCCTAGGCAGCGGTTACCATTTTCAAACGTAATTTCACCCGACAGGGTTTACATTACCTGCGCATCGTACTCAGGATTGCATCCCCGACGAACAGTTCGGTTTTTGAACCAAGCACTGTTGCAGTCGACAATTGTACCGCAGACTACATGAGTTTTCTAATGAGTTTGACTGTCTTGTTTTTCTAATGGTAGCAAGCGCAACTGTTGGGGCATGATTCACGTAACTAAAGAAGTTCAGCTGTAGTGTAGTTGCAATTAAGTTACGATCAAAACAACGCTTTTCGTATTCTCTTAATGCTGGGGCCGCACCTGCGTCTATCGTCATGAAGCTTCGCTTAATGATACGATACACGCAGATATAACCAACCATTATCGGCTATCATCGCAATAGTTCGGGCTACGTACCAGGGGCCTAATTCTCCTAAAATAAATTGTTGCCAAACGCAATCGAACCACAACCGTCAGTCAGTTTTTGTTTTCGAAAACTTTCAAAATGATTGATTTTGTTTTTTGTGTCAAACAATTTGATAGCTTTTGAAATTGAGAACTGTCTGAATGAACGGTTCGGCCTTGGTTCGGTTGTGATTTATCAAGATTTATTTTAGGAGAATTAGGCCCCAGTTGTCGCTTGCTTGGCGATACAACACAGGGTTTTAGCGCGCTAAATATCGTGCTGTGTGGTCGGACTAGCGTTGCGCATTTCGACTGTTGTTTTCGGACTGATTAGACGCTCTGTCTGTGTGTGAGTGGAGCTACGAAACGGTGTTAGAATCTTTAAACAGTTTTGAATCTGAGCCCATCAATGGCAGCTTTCAATAAATACATTAAGTAATTATTAGCACACATGTAGAAGTAAAGAAAGTCGTTATCCATAGTCAAAACGTTTGTAAATTGTATTGCGGCGATATTGTTATTATATTTTTTTTTCAAATAAAACTTTAGCCCTCACTAAGATTTATCTTGTATCGTGGGTGCGTTTACAGACACAAATCTCACATACACAAACGCCCAGACCCGAAATAACCATCTATAGGCCATACAATTTTTTGTTCCGTGTTGGAATCGAACCCACGACCCGTAGCGCAGAAGCCAATCGCTTAGCCACTGCACCAAACGTGTCGTCAATATTGCACGATAATTCGTTTAAAATTACAAAGCCGCTAATGTGACTATCGCATTAGCGCGGTAACTTTTAGCGAGCACAACACTAGAGATGGGCCGAACATGGATTTCACCGAATACGAACATTCGGCCGAATGTTCGGTAAAACTTTTTCCGAACCGAATATTCGGCCGAATATTCGGCATAATTGATTCCCTTACGTAAACAATACAAGTCTGAACGCGTTAACGTAAAACGCGCGGATGGGCACCGGACCCCGCCCCCTACCCCTGCCCGCTACCCTCGCTGTACCCGATTTTGTCATTGCATCATCTAGTAAAGAGTAAAACTTCACCACGTGTGCTTGTTTTGGTTATTTTTTATTTGGAAAGTCCATTTTGTCAGATACGCTCGCGTGTAACTGCAGTTAGATCGGTGCGTCATGAAATTACGTGAATTAGTCAGCAGCTAGCTGGAGGAGCTCGTGGCTAAATAATTACAGCCGCATACACCGATCTTCCGGGTTAAGCCACGCTTGCCGAGGTTGGTCTGTGGATGGGTGACCATTTACCATAGCGAGTTTCCTCCGTGCCTCGGAAAGCACGTAAAGCCGTTGCACACAGGGGTATTTGAGCGATTTGGCTGGCCAAAACTTTTTCTTTATTTCAATCAATGCTAATGGTGCTCATAGGTGGATTTTTATTATTTCAATTGATTTTTATGGATTTACATGAAAAAAAATCATTTTTAGTGTTGCAATACTTATTTTATTAATGAATTACATTATAATTACAATGTCTTAAAGAAAAACACGATAAACTACTTAACTGGAAGAAAACCACGGTTCTTCATGTGAAGAACCATAGCCTGACATCGTATCTGATGATGACTCATCATCATCATGTGCAATGTCAGGCTCAGCGGAAAGTAAGAAACCTATCGCTTCCTCCATAAAAGGTTTTTTTTTTTGGAATGTGTCTTTCCAGTTGATAGGGTATCGGAACTAAGGAGTAGCCTGTTAATAACATCCATGTTGCAGGCTACTCGAGAGAATTATCTTACGAAATTCTGGCGATACAAACGTATATGTTTGTTACGTGCTTCCACGGCTACTTCTGATAATTGACCAATCGGAAGCAATGCTTTATCTATAATTTTAGATCCATACATTAGAATTTTGTGCAATGTTGGCGTCATGGGATAACATGGGTAAAGCGCAACATACTGCTCTGCTGTTTCCATGGCATAAATAGAAAAAAAAACTTGTGTCCACTCGATAATGCTTCTAAAATTACTTTATGACGGCATAGAAAATTTACATCAATCCCCTTCGATCTTCGTTTAGGTACTCCTTTCACTTAACCCTGAAAAATATTTATGTGGTCGTCCTGTTCGGTTTGTAACTTTTGGTATAAGAAATGTGCCTTCTAGCCATGTGTCATTGTTTTTCAAAAAAAGAATCTTCTTTATAATGAGAATCAGTCCATCTCCTTTTAATTTCCGACTTAAAACGTCATAAATCTTGCTTAATTTTTTCCATATCCTCGTCAGAAAACTGGTCAAATTTTAGTACGTATATTTCCAAAAACTCTAACTTTGCATTAAAATTATTTAAATTTTCTGCCATCATAATAGTAAACAAGTGTTTTCGAGTCAAAACTCTGACGTTAGATGACCCTAGAACAAACAAGTGGCAATTTATAGCAATAAATAAGAAATCGATATTTTTTGTGTTTATTTTCCAGTCGGCTACATTAAGCTATATTTTCAAATATCGGATAAAACCGGATAAAATTTTACATTTACTGTCAAGACTAAAACACAGGATATTCGAAATGAGTAAAATCAACATCGGGAAATGCCGGGAAATATAACAAAATTGCTAAAACATAAAAAAATAAGAAAAAATAATGCCTTTAAAACAGCACTTGCTAGAAAAATTGTATTAAATAGATTTCTGAGCTATTATTACTGGAAAAATATAAAAAGTATACACATTTACCTGCTTTATCACAATCCGTAGCTTTCACTTTATTTCATTTGCTAACAAATATAGAAATACAATCAAAACTTTCGTTTATGCAGCGAACACCAAACATTGATACATGCACTCAAATGAACGATCAAGTTTGGACTGACCGTATCGCACGGTACTTCCGAAAAAGAAACAATGAAGTATTGTTTACGTTTCTAATAACTATTAGCTACCTGAGTACTCTTCTTTTATCTGCCTGCTTTGAATTTTGGGAAACTGAATTTTGGCCGGCCAAATCACTCAAATACCCCTGTGTGCGTTGGTCCCGGCTGTCATTTGTAGATCTTTGACAGTCGTTACTGTTGGTCAGAAGCCAGAAAGTCTGAGAACCAGTCTTACCAAGAGTATCGTATTACCCAGTTACTGGGTTGTGGAGGTCTGATAGGCAGTCGCTCCATGTAAAATAATGATATTCAGCTGCATCCGGTTCGACTGGAAGCCGACCCCAACATAGTTGGGAAAAGGCTAGGCAGATGATGAGTCAGCAGCTAGTTGGAATTTCCCAGTAGCAGCCTGGAGTCTGGATTTGTGCCCGGTTGATGGCAATAGGCTCGCCTCCTATTACATGGGACTTATAATGGTGAAATGAAGGTGTACTACACACCTCTGCCCCACCCTTCGCGGAATACAGGGTGCTAATTTGAAATGGGGCATGAAGGGCAGCTACCTTAACTATTGTAGCTACAGGTAAACGTTTTTAGAAGACTACCTCTAACTTTTGGGATAATTTCAAACGACATTTACAGATTTTGAAAAAAAAGTACAGTCGGCGAGAAAAAGGGCTGTTATGATGCCAATCGATTCTACTTTCCATAAGGATCAAAATACTCTTCTGGACCTACTGAGGTTAGAGTACTAGAAATATCAGAAATCTCGAAAAACAACATTTAGTTAAAAGGTATGTGCACGCCAAAAAAATACATTTTTTTTTTCTTTTCAATGTCTTTGAATGCAGTTCGAAACGTTTTCAAAAATTATGGACAATTTCTTGAGAACATTTTCCTGTAGCCACAACGATTAAGGTAGCTGCCCTTATTACTACCCCATCTGAAATAAGTTTTTTGCGATTTCTGACTTTTCTAGTACTCGAACCTCAGTTGGTCTGGAAGAGTCTCTTGATCCTTATGGGAAATGGGATCGATTGGCTTCATAAAAAAAGATTTTTGAAAACAGCTCTTTTTCTCGCTGACTGTACTTTTTTTTCAAAATCTGTGATTGCCAATTGAAATTATCCCAATAGTTAGGGGTAGTCTTCTAAGAACGTTTTCCTGTAGTTACAATGGTTAAGATAGTTGCCCTTCATGCCCCATCTCAAATTACCATCCTGTATAAGCCCGACGAGTTATGCGGTCATAAATGTAGGGAACAGCTGTTTTTTTTTCGCGATTTTTGATTTGGTCCCATAGTAAAAGTTGTTCATAATGATGAGTACAGTGACCCCTTAAGAGGTTGTGCGTTATTTATGTTACACCTTGTATAAATAGACTGTTAAACTCATTACCCTTTTTTCATAGTCGGGTAAAAACGGACTTTGAAATACCCATCCAACCTTGAGACAATCCGGAAGATTAAAACTGAAATAACAAGTCATTATACTCATTAAAAATAATTATTGCATTCTACCACTGTTGCAACTTTGTGAAAACTCGTGTTTAGATGACGTAACGAATAACAATTTAATAGATGTTTGTGTAGCTGTTACTTTAAAAACCCGAATTTTGGTAAGTCTTGGGTTTTTTGATGGCCGTCAGGTTATCTGGCGACGGGGTAACCGAGCTCAGGCATATCCCTTTTTTTTCGTGACACAATCCTCACGGGTGCCCTTCGCCCGGGGAAGGCGAAGGGGTATGACTCTTACCGGCTAAAAACCCACGGTGTTCCTTCTTCTGACCCTTGGCCGGGGTCGCGGGATTCGCAGCTGCATGCACCGCAACCCTGGAAGGCCTCGGTCTGCCAGCCCCTGGCGGACCTCTCCTTTCTCCTGAGAGGCGCGCACGGAACACTGCGCGCCGCCTTCTCGGGCGACCATTTACCATAGCGAGTTTCCTCCGTGCCTCAGAAAGCACGTAAAGCCGTTGGTCCCGGCTGTCATTTGTAGATCTTTGACAGTCGTTACTGTTGGTCAGAAGCCAGAAAGTCTGACAACCAGTCTTACCAAGAGTATCGTATTACCCAGTTACTGGGTTGTGGAGGTCTGATAGGCAGTCGCTCCATGTAAAATACTGATATTCAGCTGCATCCGGTTCGACTGGAAGCCGACCCCAACATAGTTGGCAAAAGGCTAGGCAGATATATATATACTGGTCGGGCGACGGGTAACTCAGGCATCTCATAGCCGTATCAGCATGTCCCCCACCCCAGCGCTGTGTAGTAGCTATAAAGAGGATAGTAGGAAGAGAACGGAATGGCCATCTCGATCTAAAAATGCCGACCATCAGGAAACATCTCAAATGCATTTCCAAGCGTTACTTCGTCACTGCCCCGCGCCATTCGTACCCCTAGTCGACGCAGCGGCCAATTACAGTCCCTCTCTTATCAGTAAAGTACACCGTCCCAGCCACACACTCTTAGAACTCGATGACGATATAACCCTCCGACACAGAATAGATAATAGTGCAGGTACAGAAAAGACACTTCGCGCAACAATTAATAGAAATAGCTACTCTTGCTACTAAGCAACAAAGTGCAATTCAGCTCGCATAAGCGCTCAGTGCCTAACGCGATATTCACCTAAACGTTGCCGCTCTCTTTTAACGCGTAACTCTGTCGCTGTCTGGCGCGGAGCGACGCGCAAGCTGTGGCGCTAGGGTTTGGGCTTGCCGCTGATACTAGAATACTCGTATCGTATTTATATTATTGATCGAAGGTCCGTCACGATCTCGGCCAAGTTCTAGCGGTAGCGCTGAGCTACTCACATCTCGGCGGCCGAGATGACGGACGTACGGTAGACAACCAGTCATAGTAATGTATGTATCGTTACTTCGGGAAGGTCATCTCGTTCTCGGTGACGGCGGTGGTAGACAAACGCCCTTTCCGGTCTCAGCGGCGAGGCCCGTCGCGACGATCCACCGAGCTCTCCCGTCGTAGAGCCGGTCGTCTCTTCAGACTCCGCAATCACACCGATAATTCCTGTCTCCCCACAGCTTCGGAGAAAACTGATATCCTAAATACATAACATCATCACGCTTGTATTTCCAGAAGGGTTCGGAAGAGGTGGGTAGTACACGCTCATTTCGCCATTCAAAGTCCCATGTAAACAGGTGACGAACCTATTGCCATCAACCGGGCACAAATCCAGACTTGGGACTTGCTACTGAGAAATTGCACAAGGAGAAACCCAATAAGGCTAAGCGTATGCTAGGATGTAGGTGACGCAGCACAACACAGTACAGATTTTGCAAGGCAGGGCAGGCGAGGCAGACATAGGCCACGACCGCATGCTGCGACGCAGCTCGAAGACACATTCGAGTTTTAACTAGTACAAATAATAGACGTGTTCGAGTTAATGGACGTTTTTTTTATAGTCTGGTTGATTAGTATCATACAAACAAGGTTCATAAAGCACTAATTCAATTAAATGTTCTGTCATTGCAATAAAATTCGAATTAGTGGTAAAAACACGTGTCGACATGCACGCGTCGCGCAGAAATCTGTGCCGGCACTACAACGAGGCGCAGAGCAGGACAGACGCATGTCTACGTCGCACGCGTCTGCGCCGCAGCGTACAATACGGCTGACGTATCTTGGCGAGTCTGAAGTTAGTTGTTTGGCTGCGCAATGAATCTATTAGAAACGAAATTGTCTACTGCGCAGCTAATCAGCTAACTTCAGACTCGCCAAGATACGTCGGCCGTATTGTACGCATAGTCCAGTCATTTAAGCTTAAATTAGGTAAGAATCTCGGAATTCGAGATACCCAGCTGTAAGTCTGTAAATACTTGTATATTGACACCCTAAAAGTTGTCTCAAAACCTACATATGGTAGGGTGTACGCAACTATTAAATTTCAAGGTCAAAGGTCACAAAAATCGGTTTTTTGCGCTTTTTTTGTAAATATCTCATTTCCTATGGGTTTTTTTCTATTTGTATTTATAACAATATTGTAGAATACAAAATTCTCTACAAATTTTGGTCATAAACATTTTTTATACGGTGAACCGTTTTCGAGATAGAGGGCGGAGAGCGCGCGGTCACACCATTACTTCAGGTCAACCGGTGCCTCCGGTCGAAAACGCGCCATATACAGGGCGTCCCACGAGTTTGCCACATGGAGGGCAAGTACCTGAAATACTGTAGATAGAAAAAAATACTGAATGAAGACTTCATTTTTATTTTAAAAACAATACGAACTGTATTCAAAGAATTTTAAATAATCACCTGTCTGAACCGGGAATCGAACCCGCTAAATGTGAAAACAAAAAAAACGGTAATTTTATTGTACTGATCGAAAGGCTCGATCAGATACATTTATTTCTTCTACATAACATAGCATGTAAAATAAAAGGAAGACCATGAAATTTAACATTTAATTTACAATTTTGTTCAGAATAATGAATAGCATTTTCTCTGAATAAGTCGTGCTTAGAACAACTGACTTTATGTACTACTTTCTGCTTTATTACTATTTCGAAGCATTATTTCAAATATTCACCATGAAAAAATAAAAAAAGCAACGGTAAGCGAGATTATTAAAAGAATTACAGTTTGTATACGATAGGAAGAAACATTTGAGCATTTAATAAATTAAATTGTTGGTAAGTTGCACAGTTAAACGTGTCTTATTATTTCTAATAAATGTTAAATTTCATGGTGTTCCTTTTATTTTAGATGATATGTTATTTCGAAGAAGTAACAGTATCTGATTGAGCTTTTCGATTACTACAATAAAATTACAGTTTTTTTTGTTTTCAAGTTTAGCGGGTTCGATTCCCGGTTCAGACAGGTGATTATTTAAAATTCTTTGAATGCAGTTCGTTTTGTTTTTAAAATAAAAATGAAGTCTTCTTTCAGTAAATTTTTCTATCTACAATATTTAAGGTACTTCCCCTTCATGTGGCAAAGTCGTGGGACGCCCTGTATAGTAGATGAACTATCGATAAATCAATGATTATAAATATTTGTCAATTTTTATTAACTATTATATTATACGAGTATTTTATCATTTTCTTCATGCATTAAATCTATATCTATTCAATAATACTGATAACCGTTTCCAATTATCCTCATTCCAAAACACATATTTTATTTCTGCATGCATTAAGTGGCTGTGACACAACTTCTGCGCTTTTTAAAAAGGGAAAAAAAACATTTTTAAAAATTTTTGAGAAACTGACAAATTTGGATGAACTAGCTGCAGCATTTGAGGAAGAAAATTGTTCGGCCCAGAGATTATTAGAGAGTGAAACTCAAACCTAATTGGCAGTCTACAATGCTCCGAATTCTGTGAAAAGTCTAGATCATCTTCGTTATATGCATTACGTCAAGTCTACAAAACTTAATAAACCTGTGCAGCTTTCAAATATTCCACCAACAAGTGCAGCTGCTCATCAACATTTCAAACGTGTATATTATCAAGTTCAAACTTGGTTAGGGCATGATTTGGAACCCCAGGTATGGGGTTGGGCAATGCGAAACGATTTTCTGGAGCCTATCATGACAATTTTACCACCTGCTCCAGAAGATTTGCTAAATACAATTTTTTGCAACTGCAAGAGTGGTTGTGGTTCGCGATGCGGATGTAGGAAAGCGCGCTTGCAATGCTCTTTAGCTTGTGGCCAATGTAATGGGCAAGCTTGTCTCAATGCTCTACCATATCAGAGCGACATTAACGAAGATCGAACCTTTGACCCCGAAATCATGGAAGAACTTGAGACAAATGTCGTTGAAGACGATAATGAAGACCAGTTCGAAATTTACCAGCAGCCGGAAGACGACGATGAAGAGGAGGAAGATGATTAAAATTATAAATTGTAGTTTTTGTACCCTTTATTCCATTTTTTTACTTTTAATAAAAATAAATGTATTAAATTATATGTTTTAATAAAAAGATTAATTCATAATTAGTTTTTTTTTTTCATCACGTAAGAAGTTATTAATATTAATTGGGTTAAAATTCAAATATAATTCCTATATTTTAAGTAACAATTCTGCAATTACATGGGCAGGTAAGTGTTGTTAAATAAATTAATACTGAATAAAAAGTGGATAGGTTAGGAAAAAAATGATAAAATATAATATAATAGTTAACAAAAATTGACAAATATTTATAATCATTGATTTATCGATAGTTCATCAACTATATATGGCGCGTTTTCGACCGGAGGCACCGGTTGACTTGAAGTGATGCTGTGACCGCGCGCTCTCCGTCCTCTATCTCGAAAACGGTTCACCGTATAAAAAATGTTTATGACCAAAATTTGTAGAGAATTTTGTATTCTACAATATTGTTATAAATACAAATAGAAAAAAACCCATAGGAAATGAGATATTTACAAAAAAAGCGCAAAAAACCGATTTTTGTGACCTTTGACCTTGAAATTTAATAGTTGCGCACACCCTACCATATGTAGGTTTTGAGACAACTTTTAGAGTGTCAATATACAAGTATTTACAGACTTACAGCTGGGTATCTCGAATTCCGAGGTGAACTTACTATAATGACTGGACTAGCAGCTCTTAATACGTTCATGCATTACAAAATCTGCTTTGCCCTGCGCTGAAAGAAAGAAAATTATTTATTCTGGACTCATACAGGCAGTTACAGAAACAAACACAAAAAAAAAGAAAGGATAAAAGTTTAGACTACCTGCACGAGGCCAAAAAGGGCTCCTATCTCAGCATAATGCTGTGACATTTAAAAAAAAACCAAAGCGCTGCGTGCACCTGCGTCACCTGCGTCTCAGCATATGCTTAGCCTTAAGCGTGAATTACATGTAGAAACGGCATGCCACTCATGGATAGCAGACAGACAAGGCGCCTGCTGCGCCTGGACAGGAGCAGCCTGCGAATGGTGACTGGAACGATAACCGGACACTGCTCACTAAACAAACACTTCCACACTCAAGGCATAACGGACAGCTCTCTGTGCAGAACATGTATGGGGGCCGAAGAGACGGTCGCACACGTGCTCCTGGAATGCACAGGGGTCACCCAAATACGAGAAACAACCCTTGGCGCACCGAAATCACTCGCAAATGTTCTGAGCGGACTGAGAGCCCTAATCTGCTTCTGGAAGGAGGTGGGCTGGCTGGAATGATGGCCACCATGGTCCACGTACAATGGTCCACTTAAAGGACTAAGTGCGGAAACCACATCTCCTAACATAGAACATACATAGAAACGGCATAAGGCGCAGGCGCGTCGCTTTCATACATTTTGTGCGAAAAAAAATTGAAGCGGCACGAAAAATGTATGAAAGTGACGCGCCTGCGCAGTGCCAGCGCCTTATGCCGTTTCTATGTAATTCATTTGCCCGACCGCGTATTAAGAAACCATTGTGGTATCCAGAACCGGAGCGATCTGTACCACTCAATGCAGTGCTTTATAATGTAATTTCTCCCGAAACCATTGCGTGGGGGAACACCCAAATTTTCCGAAATATTTTATTCCGAATTTGGATATTCCGATGTTCAAAAATCCGAATTTGATAATTCCTTAAAAATAAAATACCGATTATTAAAAAACACGAAAGTTATTTTACCGAATGTCATAAATACGATTTATGTGTTTTCCGACTTTTAAAAGTACGAAGAATTAAACATCCGCTGTGTTCTTGGCCCGAAAAACAGCATTCCGATTTGCAATTTTCCGAAAACAATAAACATTATGTCAAGCAATAGAGTATTAAACATAATACAGCAGTTGGTTAGGTTAGGTTAGAACTGCGACCCCCTACGCACGAGCCGAGCGAGCGAAGCGAGCGTGCCGCGGCAGCGGCCGGCGAGTGCTGGAACCGAATAGTTACATACCTATACTTAATAAAAAAGCACGTAATGGTGAGCAGTTGGTTAGATGCGACTGCGTAATGGTGAGTTTAAAGAAAAAAATATTTAAATGAGAGAAAAATATTTTTCACACAATTATGTTATTATAAGTAGGGAAAGTGATTCTGTTATTAGTTTCGTTTTCTACCTTCCTATGAATAATTAACTTGCTCCCTTTGGATAAAGTTGAACCATTGTGTGTTAATCTGTTTTGCTATTTAGGTTTACTAGGCTTTTTAATTTCGGACTTTCAATTAATAGGTATTTTAACAATCGGAATTCGTATTTTTGATGTTTCGTATTATTGTTGAATCTGACTTTTTATTGTTAGGTGTATTGAAACTCGGCATTTTGATATTCGTAATTGTAAACATTAGGCGTTTTGTAATTTAGGATTTATAATAGTAGGTTTTATGATTAATCGGAATTGTCATATTAGGAGTTTTAAACCATTCGGAATTATGAAAATCGGTATTATAAAAATCGGGATTAAGAATATTGGAATTTAGTTTTTCGTATTATTGTAGTGTACCCATTGCGTGGTACAGAGCTCGGCAGTTCTGTATTGCACAGTGATTTTGGGCTGAAATCGCCGATAATCTAGCCTAAAACCGTTGTGGAGTACAGATCGATGCTATAAAATTATCTCTTGAATTCTGGATAGCGCAATGTTTTGTGTTTCTAAATACATTGAGCTTTCCAGATCGTCAAACGCACTGTATGCGCCACCACCACGTGATTGAGACAGAAGATACAGTAGTGGGTGAATTAGAGAAATGGAACGCGTGCCGTTTGTTGTTTGTTTTCATTTAGGTACTTAGTTTGAATCCATACGGAACTGCCGAGCACTGTACCGCGCAATGGTTTCGGGAGAAATTACATTATAAAGCATTGAGTGGTACAGATCGCTCCGGTTCTGGATACCACAATGGTTTCTTAATACGCTGCCCGACCTGGGGATCGGACCTCACGCTCAGCAGCGCTTGCGACAGCTAGATCAATGAGCCAGTCCTATCTTAAATCTAGACCAGTTATAATCTAGGTTATCTGATGTAATAAATATTCTGCTTCGATGTAATTTTGTATTGCAATGTCTTAGATGCATTTCACAAACGAAGGTACCTACCTGTAAATTATCTATACATATAAAAGGAGAAGCTGACTGACTGACTGACTGATCTATCAACGCACAGCCTAAACCGCTGGGGTTAGAAAGTTGAAATTTTGACAGTAGGTTCCTTTTGTAACGTAGGCATCCACTAAGAAGGAATTTTTCGAAATTCAACCCCTAAGGGAGTTAAATAGGGGATGAAAGTTTGTATGGAAAATAGTCACTTAACGGGTTCAAAATTTCACGCAAGCGAAGCTGCGGGCGAAAGCTAGTGATGTGAGTGACCTGAATGTTTCTATTTAGGGTTGTCAACTTTTTTTAGACTAAATAGCCTATATGGGAGTAAACGAATTTGTGTAATTCCTTAAAAACCACACGATCTACTAGTGGTGTAGATTGGCCCCACATTTGATTAATTTTTTTTATGCGGTTTGTGTACGTGCCTAAACCACCTAATAAGGATAAATTTAAAAAAAAGGTTTCTTTTTTTTCAAAAAATAATTTGATTTTAATGAACATTTCGATGCCACGCATAAAAGAATGGAAACACGGCGACACGGCTTTCGGGCATGGCTAACGCGATATCACTCTTTGCAGTCAGTTAACACGGGGTTCTAAAATGACTCAGAAAAAGAAAAAGAATTTTGTCTTCTGAAATATTTTTTTGCTTTATTTTGAAAAATAGATATTTTATTATAAAGCGCCGAATCACACAATTTTGAAAGTCGATTGCAGAAGTCAAATTGCGCTACAAAACTTGTTAGTGTATTGGCATTTAACTTAAAGTAAGCAACCCTATTTTTATTGGCAACATGTAGAGTATGTGCTCATGCAAAAAATTATAAGTAATTATACTAACTTCGTTACAAAACGATGCTACATGCTATGTTAGGTAGTAAGACTAGTATTTTTTAGTTTTTATTTGAGTACACATGGCTGTACAAGGTAAGAATAATTATGCCAACATAAACTATGCCAAAACAAACCGGCCAAGTGCGAGTCGGATTCGAGCACGAAGGGTTCCGTACCATTATCTACAAAAACGGCAAAAAAAAACAAGTTTGTTGTATGGAAGCCCCCAATATTTATTTTATTCTGTTTTTTAGTATTTGTTGTTATAGCGGCAACAGAAATACATCATCTGTGAAAATTTCAACTGTCTAACTATCACGGTTCATGAGATACAGCCTGGTGACAGACGGACGGACGGACAGCGGAGTCTTAGTAATAGGGTCCCGTTTTACCCTTTGAGTACGGAACCCTAAAAAAAATATGGCAAAGTATTATTATGGCAAAACAAATTATACCAAAATAGTTATGCCAAAGTATATTAGGAAAAGAACATTATGAGAAAATAAGGGATTCCTAGTCGGAAAGGGGGTACTAATCTGAAACGGTGTTATAATACCCATAATAATGAGTAACTTTTGTTCTTCAACTTTCCCTAGTCAATAGATTAGGGGCTGATTTTTCAATCGCCAGATAAATTTTGTCTGGGGAATAAGTTCGACGTTTTGACAGCTATTGTATAGGAAATATATCAAACCGTCATATTTATTCTTTAGATAAAAGTTATCTGACGATTGAAAAATCGGCCCTAAGAGAAATAGCTGTACAAAGATCTCAACAAAAAAAAAAAACGCTAAAATCTATCCATCACCAGTTATGATCAGCTGGTTACAGTTTAGGTCATATTTGAGGTCATGAATAAAAGCAACACAAAAGAAAAAAAATGCAAATAAAAATTCATTGATCATTTCGATGCCACGCATAAATTAATGAAAGCACGGTAATAGAGCTGGCGGACGACAAGCGCGATATCGCTCTTTGCAGTCAGTTAATTCTGGGCTCTAAAATGAATCAGAAATAGAGTTTTCCTCGTTTTCCAAGTTTTTTTTTACGGTGAATCTGTGTCATTAGTAGATCACGCGGTTTGAAGGAATTACGCGCATTCGTTTACAACCTGTACATTATAAGATCAGTTGATACTGGAAATATATACTCGTACTTAGCTTGAAATGTAGCCATGCGTGTAAGGCCGAAATGTCTTCACTGCCTTGAACTTCGTGCAGATAGCTACGCAATAGATCTTATAAGAACAAAGTCCATCAAAGCACGTTTTTCTGATCCATGCCTTCTGAAGGCAATTTTCGTAATTAAAAATAATCAAAATATAGTTTCGATCTAGTCTCAGTCTAGTCTCAATCTCATAAATATGACAAATGGTATTCTTGTTCGTTAACAAACAACGTCAAACGTGAGATTATATTAAAAGTTGACTGAAGCCAAAAGGGTATTCTGGTTACATTATGCACTGAGCCATTTTGACACGTTGAAATTCTGATTCATTTCTAGAATATTAGTCTATGACTTTTGATATCGGTATGCTATCGGTAATAGATTTTAAGTAGAGTGAATTGACATCATATCGAGATAGACTGAGATGATACTGAAACCAGACCGAACTATAAGTGTACCAGAATACCATTTTTTATTCAATTCATAATTTCATCTCAATTCGGTTAACCTTCAAATGAATTACGAGAATTGTTGTTTTTTTTAACTCTTTGTCGGCCTGATTAATTTGTATATCCATGCCAAATTATAGCTTTCTAGTACTAAGAGTCTCTGAGCTAAGCTGCGGACGAACAGACGGACCTTGACGGAAGGGTTCCTTGTTGACTCATCATCTGCCTAGCCTTTTCCCAATTATGTTGGGGTCGGCTTCCAGTCGAACCGGATGCAGCTGAATATCAGTATTTTACATGGAGCGACTGCCTATCCGACCTCCACAACCCAGTAACTGGGTAATACGATACTCTTGGTAAGACTGGTTGTCAGACTTTCTGGCTTCTGACCAACCGTAACGACTGTCAAAGATCTACAAATGACAGCCGGGACCAACGGCTTTACGTGCTTTCCGAGGCACGGAGGAAACTCGCTATGGTAAATGGTCACCCATCCACAGACCAACCTCGGCAAGCGTGGCTTAACCCGGAAGATCGGTCTATGCGGCTGTAATTATTTAGCTACGAGCTCCTCCAAGGGTTCCTTGTTGACTGCGGAACCCTAAAAATGGTGATCAACTGAGTCTCGTTCGAACAACTTAGAGCCCTATGTGTGGTTTGACCTTCAACTCATTAGAAGTCTTCAAGTCACAGAATCGGAAGTTTAAAATTTTTCTCACAAAGCGACATCGATCAGCCATTTGCAACAACTCAGAATAAATTATGTAAATAAACAGTCAAAGATCAATTAATTGCGACACGTAGAATGTCAGTTACAATGAAGTTGGTTGCGGAGTGTCGTTGCGTGTATTTTGCCTACGCCTTGACCTTAACACAGTTGAAACTGTGTACAACTGAGACCACAGAAATCTGTACTCTGTTTAACGAAAGAATCTTTACATAACGATCACTTCGTAAATTATGATAAACTAGCTTTTTCCCGCGACTTCGTCCTAGGGTTTGCAATCCCGCAGCTCATTTAATCCCGCGGGATTGATATACGGGATTACTCAAACCCGCGCGGGACCACGCGGGACCCCGCATCTTTGAAACTATACTATAAAAATTTTCTGTAAAAATATTTTTTTATTAAACATTTCTTATATTATGCAACAGAAATTATTTCTTTTCTATTAATTAAGTATAAGTAATTAGTATCTGTTTTCTTAGATTCATCTTTTTGAATACGAAAACACTCGTCACCTACAGAAAGACGTGGGCTGCCCATTTATGAACAACTGACAGGACAGCCCGCCAGCCGTCCGCTAGTCGCCGGCGCGGCGCGCTGTGCGAACGAAAACGACGCGCTCGTGCTACTCGCGATTTACACGAAAGTTTTAGCGCCAAATTTATAATTTGCGGGATCCGCGGATCAGCGCTTTGAAGGATCCAGCAGATTAATAAAAGCAGCGGGATCCCGCGGGAATGCGTGATCCCGTTTTGCGGGATTGCAATCCCTACTTTGTCCGCGTGAATGTCTTATACAAGGTATAACATAAATAAGTGTACAACCTCTTAAGGGGTCACTGTACTCATCATTATGAACAACTTTTACTATGGGACCAAATCTGAAATCGCGAACAAGAAATTAAGCTGTTCCCTACATTTTGATGAGTTATGCTAACATTAATGTAGAGTACAGCTGACTTTTTTCGCAATTTTATTTATCTATGTATTGTGTGTAGTATACATATAGTATATACTATATTTTTCAGCAGTACACCACGGACTATCCCCCCTATCTTATTCATTGTTTTCCTGTCCATCCAAAGGTTGTCTGGTAGATATCGCTATCAGCGATAAGACCGCCATTGTACCCTTCACTAAATTATTTTGTATATGAGCTATGTTACAATTTTGGTGTACAATAAAGTATATTCTATTCTATTCTACCGGAGATTACCTCCTACATACAAACAAACAAATTCTACCTCTTTATAATACAAAGTCAATTGTATACACTAATATAGATAAGCCAATTTCTGATACCTTTTTTTTTAAAGTATGTTTTTAGAATGTTTAGCTTTGTTTTTGTTGTCAAACAATTTAACAGCTGTTGTAAACGGAAACTGACTGAATGAACGCACCGGCTTCGGTTCGGTTGCAATTGATAAACGTTTCTATTATTATAATTAGGTTGTTTACACTATCCTTCTGTGAGTAAACGGTTCGTAGAAATTTATGACGTCCGGAGTTGTCACTATATTATTTACTAGCTTTTGCCCGCAGCTTCGCTTGCGTGAAATTTAAACCCGCGTTAACCCCCTTTTTAGGTGTAGTTTTTTTTATTATTTACTTGATGAGTGTTTATGCCAAATTTCAACTTAAGAATCCCATGGAGTAAGAATTTTCATACGAAGGTTAACAACCCATTTCACCCCTTTAGGTGTGGAATTTCCAAAAATCCTGAAACACATGTATGTTTATTTCTCACCAAGAGTCTAAATTCTTAATTCCATGATTCTTACTTCAAAAGTACCAGATTTCTAATACAAACTTTCAACACTTTTTCACCCCCTTAGGGGTTGAATTTCCTAAAACGGTCAAATACGTGTATCTATATTTCTAACCAAAAACCTTAATATTTAATTTCATGCTTCTTACTTCAAAAATGACGGACTTTCATACAAAACTAAATCCCCTATTTCACCCCCTTAGGGGTTGAATTTCGAGAAATCCCTTCTTAGTGGATGCCTACGTCACACAAGGAACCTACTCTAAAATTTTCAGATCTCTAACCCCAGCGGTTTAGGCTGTACGTTGATAGATCAGTCAGTCAGTCAGTCAGCTTCTCCTTTTATAGATATTGATTGTCGTACAATACGGCCGACGTATCTCGGCGAGTCAGTTATTTGAGTCAGGCGAGTTAGTTGTTTGGCTGCGCAATGAATCTTTTAGAAACGAAATTGTCTACTGCGCAGCTAATCAGCTAACTTCAAACTAGCCAAGATACGGCCGCATTGTAAGTCGTGGAAAATGACCTTACCCTGCTCTGAAAATGACCTAACCCTGCTCTGAAAATGCTATGTAATGGAGATTATAAATAAATAAAGACAGTGGTGCTGTTTCTCTTGTTCACCAACTAAACTAAAATTAGAGAATTGCTATCTTTTACTAGGGTTGCCGTCACTTAAATTGCCGACACCGGACAAGGGTTTCAAAAACCCCGGACATTTGGTTGAAATCGGGATTTTTCACCGGACGCCCTTGACTATCTATTAACTTTGTTTTCCTATGTTTCATAATTATGTTAGTCCTACGTTTCAAATACTGTGTCCAAATATTTTTTCATTAATTCATTCAAAACGTAAAAACATGAAATTTTCATTTTTTATGTAATAAAATAGCCTAAATATGAGTTTGTTTTTATTAGCTAACCATTGCCAAGTAAGTCACACAAACACAATATTAATTTTAGTCATCAAATTAAAAACAAATTATAAAATAAAATCATCTTGGTAGATAAGCTAGGTTGTCTATTAATAATTGTAAGTTCTGATCAACAAATTACTAAATTGTTGGATTAGAAAACGAACAAAACCGCCAATACGATGGGCGTCCGGATTTTACCCGGACACCTTTTGAAAACCCCCCCGGACGCCCCCAGACGCCCGCTAAAACTAGGACAAATCCGGGGAAACCCGGACGGATGGCAACCCTATCTTTTACTAACAGATAGCGCGAGAAAAGGACGGTGATAACAACAACTAAGTTAGAGATGTCAAATTAGTTTACGCCTTGAACTTCACCGTGTTTTTAGTCGACACGTTTTAAATGTCGTCTAAATTTGTATGGAACTTTTAGTTCAACTAAATTTGACAGCTCTTATTTAAGTAGGTCTTTTTCTTATTTTATTAGAGTGAAAAAGATGGCAATAGCCTCAATTAAGTTTAATTTGTCCATATCAGAATCGGCACCACTGCTAGAGTTTCGCCACTATATGTACTAGTAACAATCTAATACTTAGGTCCGATTTGACACCTGTCAAAATATTAGGAGTAATGTCAACACTACAGGTCTCGCGCATAACTGAGTCAGTGCCTGGGGTAAGGGAGCGGCACGGAAGGGGTAACATATGACGTGAAATGACGTGTCCGAACTATCTCACTATGCACGTAATAAATATAATGAAGATATACTACTAGATAATGAAAGTGTTAATCATTCATAATTATAGTGATTCGGATACAGAGAGCGATAAGGAATCTGATTAATTAAGTTTATGTTTGTAAGAAACACCGCTTCGTTGAGCGTAACGACCGGCGCCGGCGCGGCGTCCCGGCTTCGATCCTCAGGGGGCTTACCATGACGTCTTAAGAAAACGTTCAAATGCCAGCCAGTCAATATCCGTTCAAAAGCAGGCCTGCTTCTGAATCGCTAAAAATCGTACCATGACAGTACAAAAGGTGAACGACTATTCAACCAAGTTGAACGGATAAGCTTGTTCATGGTACGAAAAGTCTATACCAAAAAAACAGGTGAACGGATTTCGTAAACGTCAACGTAGCAGGCCTGCTCTAACGATGTCATAGTACAAAAAAGCAGGGCAGTTCAACTTCCAGGCAACTTCTGCCCTGCTTTAAGAGGTCATGGTAAGCCCCCTGGTCGGGCAAAATGTTATTGGGTTTTTTCCGTGTGGAATTTCTCAGTAGCAGCCCGGAGTCTAGATTTGTGTCCGGTGGATAGCAATAGACTCGCCCCCTATTACATGGGACTTAAAAATAACAAAAATGATGGTGTACTATACAGTGTGTCTGGACATGGACTAGCGATATTCTAGGTACTTATATAGCAACTATTCTAGTACACAAATATACACACTAGGGTCCAATCCACTACACCGCTATTTGGCAGCCATTTTGCTTTTTTGTTGAGATATTGTCTACAACTGTATGTCTTTATGTGAACTCGTTGTATCGTAATGTAAATGATAGACAATATTGTTGCTCTCCGAATATGCCTACTTTTATCTCAGTAGAACCAAAACTTTGAGAGATATGACTTTTTTTGTACACAAGTACAGAATATCTCAACAAAAAAATGGAAGTGGATTAGACCCTGGTGTTTAGTGTATTTGTGTACTAGAATAGTTATTATATCGGGTGTAAAAAGACCCTTAACGATAACGAAAACCACATATTCTACCCATCATTGGGATCATTTTTTTCTACTAGACCATACCTGGGAAATCATTGATTCCGGAGATATTGAAGGTCAAAGTACACATTTTTTTTTTTAGTTTTTTCCGGAAACGTATTCTAAGTGATAATACTAAACTTTCTTCCAAGAAAACATTATCAAAATTTTCAATTTTTCCTAACAAATTACGCACTTGAAGTTACAAAAACGCAATGAATATCAAACGCACACAACCGCCTTGGCTCAGCTGTGTAGGCGCTGCACGACCCACACAGGCACATTCGGTTACATGCATTATATTGCGAGCTACAAAAAAACAGAGTTTTTTTTATGCCAAAAATTAAAAGTCGTTTCCCAGCAATTATTTTTGGTCAATGTAATTTAGTTTGATGTACAGAGTGCTTATATTTCGGCTATGTGATGGGTCTTTTTACACCCTGTATAAGTACCTAGAATATTGTTAGTCTATGACTGGACTCATTGTTTACACCTCTGCCAACCCTTTGGGAAATACAGTCGTGATATTATATTATGTGTGTAAGAAATATTATGTAAGTTTGTCACACAATTTCTCTCAAGCTAATTGGTACAGCAAACATTACTAGTGCGGCCTAAAAGGGAAACTTGCAAATATAGCGTGTAGGCTAGTTACGAAAATTTTGTGCACAAACAGAAGATTGCAAACATTTAGTGTTTACTAATTAACAAGTGGACAAACAGATTGACGTAGTATGATTATGAAATTATGTCATGCAATGAAGATGCTTGTAGCTCAAGTTGTGAAGTGACCGTCACGATAATGGACAATTCCACCAACTTAGCCGATCACGTCCGCCCGGCGGGTACTAATCTGCTGGAACCCGGGCGCATGCGCGTTCGTGCTCGCGTATCCGCTAGCATGCTCTGCTCTGGCCGCACATTCTCAGAAAACAGGTGGTCTACTCCCTAAGCACGAAGTCAGTGGTTTCGGCCTTAGTTACGAGCGTTTCCTACTCCCTATCACCTACGGACATACGATTATTTCGGGGCCCGAACTAAGAATGCATGACAACACGATATGACAGTTGTCCCTACTACCGATGTGTATTTGCCCGTCCGAAAAGTTGAACTTGACACTTGTTTTGTTCACTCCTACGGTTCGGGCTACTTTCGGACGGGCGACTAACTTCGTTGACGGACTTAGGGAGTAGGCACCCTGATGCGGCTGAATACCAGTATTTTACACGGAGCGACTGACATCAGACGTCCGCAACCCAGTTACTGGGCAATGCTGATATCCTAAGGTTAGACAGGTTGTCAGACTTTTGGGTTTCTTACTATCCGTAAAGACTGTCATAGGTATTCGTATGATACCTGGTACAGACGGCTGAGTAGAAAAAAAATAGTCAATTTTCGTCAAGTAACAATAGCTGACTAACGGTTGTGGTTTGTTTGCAGTTCGGCAACAACTTTATTAGTATAGTGAAACCTTTACGTAGAATACGTACGACATCATAGACTATTACAAATAAAACTAGGTATACATTTCCAGTATGAGTTGATCTCGCATCTTATAGGCTTTTCGTCCAACGACAGGTCAACTTATACTGGATATACAAGGTGTAACTTAGAGAACGCACAACCTCTGTCACTGTACTTATACTTAATTGTGAACAACTTTTACTATGGGAACAAATATGAAATCGCGAAAAAAAACAGCTGTTCCCCACATTTTTACGAGTTATGCGAACATAAATGTAGGGAACAACTGATTTTTTTTTCGTGATTTCATCTTTAGTCCCATAGTAAAAGTTGTTCATAATGATGAGTTCAGTGACCCCCTTAAGAGGTTGTACACTTATTAATGTTACATATTGTATAGCTTGATATGTAGCCGTGTGTTCAGTTTAGAAACATGTTCTTTATGTCAGGAATATATTTCAAGGACTTTTCTCAAGCTTACTTTCACTTCGTATTGCAATTTCATCACTGAGTTATATGTTTAGGTCACAGAAATCGTAATAATTTGTCTTATTGTTTGTATTTGTGTGGACTACACCCTTTTTAACCGACTACAAAAAGGAGGAGGTTCTCAATTCGGTTGTATTTTTTTTTTCTTTTTATGTTTGTTACCTCATATCTCCGTCATTTATGAACCGATTTGAAAAATTCTTTTTTTGTTTGAAAGGGTATACTTTCCGATTGGTCCCATATAAATTTTGTTATGATTAGACCATGAATTTCAGAGATATGGAACGAAACTCCTCATCGGATCAAAGCAAAATTCTCTAATGACTAATATTGCTTTGTTTATGTTTGTTGTTGGGAACCGACTACTGAAAAAGAGGAGGGGGTGCGTGTCCCCCCCTCCCCCCTATGGAATGTTTTCATTATAAACTGTAAGGTATCATTTGAAAGGACTTTTTATGCCCGACTACGTCAAAGCCAAAAAGAAGGGTTATGAAGAGGAGGGGGTTAAATTTATGGCACTAAAATGTATTTAATAAAAAATAAACTTTAAAAAAAAGTAAAAACCGACTCAAAGAAAACCTAAAAGGAGTAAAATAATTACCATAATATAAAATTAACAGTTTCAGAAGTCGGTGCAACTCTACACTGAAACAAATAGAAGCCACCGACTTCTCAAACTGTTAATTTTATATTATGGTAATTATTTTACTCCTTTTAGTTTTTCTTTGAAGTCGGTTTTTTTAAGAACATCACCAATAACATCAATTTATGTCCTTCTAGGGCGTCCTCTACTGTCGTTTCCACTGACATCCACATTATAAATTCCTTTTGTTAATCGTCGTACACTCATTCTTTCATCATGCCCAAACCACCTAAGCATAATCCTTTCAATTTTTGTCACTAGTGTATTTTGCTATAAAAAAAAAACCTTTTTTTTTTCTTTTGTTTTTTTATAACTTTGCCACGCACTAGTATTTCTCCTGTATCGTGGGTGCGTTTACAAACACAAATCTCACATACACAAACGCCCAGACCCGAAACAACTATTTGTAGGCCAAACAAATTTTTGTTCCGTGTGGGAATCGTACTCACGACCCGTAGCGCAGAAGCCAATTGATCACTGCACCAAACGTGTCGTCATCATTTATCTGTAGTTTAAATCTATATCTATCTATAATATAAAAGGAGAAGCTGACTGACTGACTGATCTATCAACGCACAGCCTAAACCGCTGGGATTAGAAACTTGAAATTAAGAAGGGATTTTTCGAAATTCAACCCCTAAGGGGGTGAAATAGGGGATTTAAGTTTGTATGTAAGTTCTTCATTTTTGATGTAAGACACATGAAATTAAATACCTATTAAGGTTTCTGGTTAGAAATAGAGCTACACGTGTTTCAGCGTTTTTGAAAATTAAACCCCTAAGGAGGTGAAATAAGAGTTGAAAGTTTGTATAAGAAATCTGTTACTTTTGAAGTAAGAAGCATGGAATTAAAAATGTAGGCTCTTGGTGAGAAATAAATATACACGTATTTGAGGGTTTTTGGAAATTGTACCCGTAGGCGGTGAAATAGGGGATGAAAGTTTTTTTTTGATTTTATAACTACACCTAACAAGGGGCTTGACGAGGGCTCAAGATTTCACGCAAGCGGAGCTGCGGGCAAAAGCTAGTTAATAATACGACTTCAGTAAGTGTTAATTTCATTATAATTATGTTTTCTCAAGACTACTTTCACTTCGTATTGCAATTTCATCACTGAGTTATCATTTTGCAAGATACATCCTTTTATTTTACTTACATGTAATTAATTATGAATGTCTAAGAACCTAAAGGAAAAAAAATAAGTTTCATAACTCGGTGCAATTCTACGCTGAAACAAATTTAAAGCACTAACTTATGCAACCGTATTTTTTTTCGGGTCTTTTTTCTCTGCACCATCATCATCTGCCTAGCCTTTTCCCAACTATGTTGGGGTCGGCTTCCAGTCGAACCGGATGCAGCTGAATATCAGTATTTTACATGGAGCGACTGCCTATCAGACCTCCACAACCCAGTAACTGGGTAATACGATACTCTTGATAAGACTGGTTGTCAGACTTTCTGGCTTCTGACCAACAGTAACGACTGTCAAAGATCTACAAATGACAGCCGGGACCAACGGCTTTACGTGCTTTCCGAGGCACGGAGGAAACTCGCTATGGTAAATGGTCATCCACAGACCAACCTCGGCAAGCGTGGCTTAACCCGGAAGATCGGTCTATGCGGCTGTAATTATATGGCCACGAGCTCCTCTTTTTTCTCTGCACCATCTAGTCCCAAAATAAGTAGAGCTTGTATCTATGGGTACCTACTAGATAATGGATATAATACTTATATACTTTATTTTTATTTTTTGGATATACTTACTTATCACTACATAGTATAAAACAAAGTAGCTTCCCGCTGTCTGTCCCTATGTATGCTTAAATCTTTAAAACTACGCAACGGATTTTGATGCGGTTTTTTTTTTTAATAGATAGAGTGATTCAAGAGGAAGGTTTTAAGCTATAAAACGTACACGTGCGAAGCCTGGGCGGGTCGCTAGTAATACGTAAGAAACACCCAGACCAACACAAACACTTATGTTCATCACATAAATATTTGTGTCCTGTGGGAATCGAACCCACGCCCACGACCTCGTGATCAGGGGCCTAATTCTCCTAAAATAAATCTTGATAAATCACAACCGAACCCAGGCCGAACCGTTCATTCAGACAGTTCTCAATTTCAAAAGCTATCAAATTGTTTGACACAAAAAATAAAATCAATCATTTTGAAAGTTTTCGAAAACAAAAACTGACTGACGGTTGTGGTTCGATTGCCTTTGGCAACAATTTATTTTAGGAGAATTGGGCCCCTGCAGTCCGACACTCGAACCACTAGACTACAGACGTCGTCTTTAATAATTATTATGGTAATTATTTTACTCCTTTCAGTTTTTTTTCAGGGTTCCGTACCCAAAGGGTAAAACGAGACCCATTACTAAAGCTCCGCTGTCCGTCTGTCACCAGGCTGTATCTCATGAACCGTGATAGTTAGACAGTTGAAATTTTCACAGATGATGTATTTCTGTTGCCGCTATAACAAAAAATACTAAAACACAGAATAAAATAAATATTTAAGTGGGCTTCCATATAACAAACGTGTTTTTTTTTGCAGTGTTTATAGAAAATGGTACGGAACCCTTCGTGCGCGAGTCCGACTAACATTTGGCCGGTTTTTATTTCTTTTGAAATAAAAAAAAACAAAAAAAAAATGGTCGCAATCGCAGTTTTTTTTTTCTTTTATGTTGTCTGTATTGTAGGTATCCATAAAGTTTGTAGTCATCGCTATAATGTAAGGGCAGTGGTACAAGGTCGGGCTGTTGCCCCACAGCGCGCAACATCGGCCAACATCGTAATTACGGATATTGCGACCACATTTCAAATGCTATGACGTAGATAATAAAGTATTGTACGTGTGTGATATTTCACATCTTTAAAAAAAAGGTAAATTAGTTCTTTTGACGTGTGTATAATTCGCGCATATAAAAAATGGATATAGAAATGGCCGCTTGTATACTTATGAAATGCACACTGTTGTTAGCAAAACAGTAATTTAGGTATTTTATTTTTACTCGTCGTATGCTCAATGGGCTTTCCGATACTATAACAAACAAACATAAATTAGTAGTCCCTAAATTTAGATTATCCAAAACGAATAAGTCATTCCTAGGAAACTGTGTTCGATTTTATAACAAGCTTCCCAAATCAATTACGGATCTCACTGATGGCAAATTTAGATCTCACGTTAAATCAGTTCTCATTAAAAAGGCATACTATAAGATAAACGACTATGTTGACGATAGGGACGTGTGGCGCTAGTTCTTTTCTGCACATGTGGAAACCATTAGTTTTTATGTGTTTTTTTATATAAGTATCTATATTATTTAGATACGATTTTGATTTATCTCAATTCATACAGAATTGATTTATATACCTACTTATGTACTATTTTAATTTTTACTTTTCCTTTATGTGCATAATTTTATTATTGTAAAAAATATTATGATTTTCTTTGTATAGAGTCAATTAATTTATTCACCTGACAGACATATCTGTGTTGCTGGGGAGTTTGTTGCGGCGTTTCTTCTTCACAGCATAAACACTAGGAAGCGGTGAAGGGAGGGCTTTTTGGGGGATGTCTATATTGTAAAACCGACGTTCAAAAAGAACTAAGTAATTCTAGTCTATTTTGAATAAATGAGTTTTGAGTTTGAGTTTGACTTAAAAAATGGCGAACTTTCAACCCGTGTTTTTAACCCCCTTTGTAACAAGGAGAGATTAGAGAGACGAAAAGAATAAGATTTTTTTGGTCTGAAGTCAACACTTTTGACTGCATTAACATTTCGAAGTGTCTCGTAATCATTTGCCATTTAAATGAAACTCTTTGAGTACCTATCTATTATTTATAAATAGGCACTTAGGTTATTTGAGGAGCTCGTGGCTAAATAATTACAGCCGCATAGACCGATCTTCCGGGTTAAGCCACGCTTGCCGAGGTTGGTCTGTGGATGGGTGACCATTTACCATAGCGAGTTTCCTCCGTGCCTCGGAAAGCACGTAAAGCCGTTGGTCCCGGCTGTCATTTGTAGATCTTTGACAGTCGTTACTGTTGGTCAGAAGCCAGAAAGTCTGACAACCAGTCTTACCAAGAGTATCGTATTACCCAGTTACTGGGTTGTGGAGGTCTGATAGGCAGTCGCTCCGTGTATAATACTGATATTCAGCTGCATCCGGTTCGACTGGAAGCCGACCCCAACATAGTTGGGAAAAGGCTAGGCAGGTGATGAGGCACTTAGGTTATTTGCTCTAGTCATAATGACGGAAAGAACAATAGGTAATATTACGTAATAAAATTAACTTGGAATGAATTAAATATTAATTTGACGTTCGTGCAGTGGCTGAGCGATTGGCATCTGCGCTACAGGTTAAAATATGTACTATATGGCCTACAGATAGTTGTTCCAGGTCTGGGCGTTTGTGTATGTGACGATATGTGTCTATAAACGCACCCACGATATAAGAGAGATACGAGCGTAGAACAACGATTTAAACATTAAAAATAAAGTAGAAAAAAATAATACAATCTCGAATTTATTAAAGTAATGGCTTAACAAAACTGTTCACAGGGCATGCAATTCCGGAATTCCGGAATTCCGGAATTCCGGATCAATTTGACAAATTTTTCAGTTCCGGAATTGACTGAAATAATTCCGGAATTCCGATATTCATGTCTTCTTTTTTAATATTTTGATTTTGTTCTATTTTTCTGAACGCACGCAATGTAACGTCTGTGGAATATTCCACAAACTACTAGTTGAATGGGTGGCCCATTATATGCCGCAAGCGCGCGTCTCGTAAATTTTTATTCTTTATTGTATTTGATTTTATAAAAACAAATATGTATAATATGTAACTCAAAATTATTAAAAGACCGATTTACAATCATTTTAAGCTGGTAGGAGACTATTTCGAGAATATTTTTTATTTTTGTTACTGTTTGATTACGTTAATTGGTTTTATATACATTTTATTGATTATATTATTGTTAGAATATTTTAGAGTAATTAAGGTAAATGGTAACCAAATATGTTTACTTTGTAACTCATAATGATTGAAAGACAGGATACTATCTCGAGACTTATTTTTATGTTTTTTTACTGTTTAATTACTTTATTTTGTTTTTTATAAATGTTGTTGATTTGAATATAGTGAGTACGAGGGCGGTTCAAAAAGTACCTGTGTTAGGAATGAAGATCTGATTTTTTTCAAAATCTTTTTGTGTATTTCTCTTCGTAGTCTCCTTTTAGAGATATAAACATCTCCCAATGGCCCTGCCATATTTTTAACCCATAAAAAAAATGGATTTGTTAAACGCTCAAAAATATGCCTCTGTCTCGACGATGACCTCCTCATTTCAGCTATTTCTTTTCCCCGTGAGACATTTCTTTAGGTTTGTGAACAAGTAGAAATAGCAGGGAGCCAGGTCGAGCGAATACAGGGGATGCGGTAGCAATTCATAACACAATTTATTCAGTTTGGCGGCGACAACTTCAGATGAATGTGCTTGTTGCGTTGTCGTGGTGAAACAACTCTTTCTTCTTCGCCAAAGGGTTGTGTCTCCTTTAATTTCATGTCAAAGCGGTCTAATAACTTACTGAAGTATTGTCTAGTGATCGTTTTTTCTGTTTCTTCGAAGTCCATGGAGTATGACGCCCTTCGCATCCCAAAGAATCGTCGCCATAACTTTTTCGGCCGATGGAACCGTCTTCGCTTTCTTTGGAGCAAATTCTTGGGGAGTAACCCATTGTTTTGATTGTTGCTTGGTGTCCGGCATATAATGGTGAATCCAGGTCTCATCAGGTGACAACACTCCGCAAAAAAGTACTTCGGATCTCGCTTAAATTGGTCCATACACAGTTTCGAAGTTGAGAGCCGCGCCCGCTTGTTGTCTACCGTGAGCAATCGCGGCACGCATCGGGGTGATAACTTTTTCTTCGCCAACTTATCAGGTAAAATATTAATTAACGTTCCCGTCGAAACACCTACAATCTTCGCTACTGCGCTGCCTTTCGTTCGTCTATCAGTGAGAATCATGTCGTGAACTTTTTCAATGATTTCCTCAGTAACCACATCTGTCGGGCATCCTAGGCGCTCCTCATCAAAAACGAATGTAAGACCTCGTTTAAATTCATTAAACCAATATTTAACTGTAGTCATAGATGGCGAAGGGTCCCCATAAACAGCATCCAACTTCCGTTTTATCTCCTCACATGTTTTTCTATCCAAAACTAGAAATCGAATCACTAAACGATACAGCACTTTTTCCATCGTGCTGAAAACTACGTTACACGTCTTACTGAAATTGCTGTAAAATCAAAACTCATCAATGAATCAGCATCAAAATTATTTTGCGGGCTTTTTATAAATGACAGCACACGATGGTAACACTAACTTGCCTTATCAACGTAAACTGTCTTCAAACACGGGTACTTATTGAACCGCCCAGGTATATCTAATTAAAGTAATAAGGAAAAATCATGACCAAATATGTTTAATTTGTAACTTAAAATGATTAAAAAGAGTGATTTACAATAATTTTATAAAGGAAGGAGACTGTTTCGAGACTATTTTTATGTTTTTATTACTGTTTAATAATTTTATTTTGTTTCTTATACCTTGTCGGTTTTATTATAGCGAGAATGCGTAATTTTTGACTCAAAATCATTAAAAGACTGATTTATTATTTGTATCTCGCTTAAATTCACGGCTCATCTTCCGTGCGGAAGACGTCCGGTCCTTTGGAAGGCATACACGGGGACACAGGTCCAACGCGCAGAGGCCCCTTTGAGAACTTTAATCTAAAATGGGGTGGGGCACCAACCGGGGACTATCCACGGCTGCACTATTGGAGTACAGTCATCGACCGTCCCAGGTGGGTGCAAGACTATTGTAAAATGTGGTGAAAAATATCTGGTCTATGGGAAGGGGTGTTAGGTGGACTGATAACTTCTATTGCCGGAAGAAAACGGCGGCTGCCTTTCAACATTTAAAATTGAAAAGTGTTGGCAGACGGTGACTCGCCAGCTCACTAGCTGGGCCCCCTGAAAAGCCGCCAGTACATAGGCGGTGTAGAGAGGTGTGGCCCCGGTTTCGCCGTCGCGGGTCTAAAAGACCCGGAGTGGGTTTCCCCGCTATTACGCCAATAGACACTTCCACCCCCGAGCATATAGCTCTGGCGGCCCTCCTCTGGTCGGCCGATAAAGGCAAGCCAGAGTTGAAGTCCTGCGGGCACTCTTGGGATTCCACCCCAGCCAGCCAATAAAGGCAAACTGGAGACGAGGCCCTGACCGACTCTCTGAGGCAATAAGGTACGCAGTGTCGCCACTCACCAACAGCTCGCCACAAGCTGCCCTGCGGTTTGTAAGCTTTTCAGTAGACCTCACGATACATTTTTTTTTTTGATTTATTATTTGTATCTCGATATTTGATTTATTATTATTATTAGCTTTGTTTCATTTAAAACATTTTTTTTTTGTATTTTGCTGGATCAAACAGAGACAATGAGACAATTATAAATAAAAAAAAATAAAAAATTACCAATTCCGGAACCAGTTCCGGAATTCCGGAATTAGCTCTCCAGTATCGGATCCAGTTCCGGAACTGATAAACCTCCGATATTGCATGCCCTAGTTCACAAATGTACAATTACAATATTTAGTTTTAATTACGCCAAACTTGATCGAGTTGATCAAGATTGGATGCAGTATGCAGCACCGTTCTCCCAACCGCAAATATACCTATGCACATGCAGGTGTGATTAATAATTAGGTATAATGAATTACATCATCATTAAAATAATGATGATGTAATTTAAATTAGCTGTGATTACATTTTAGGGCAGTTTTGGGGTCACGAATTAGAAGCTCCATTTTCTGCATTTGTAACGAAGAATTTTTGAAAAACCTAAAATGAGAATTATTTTAAGTAGGTACAAGGAAATAAAAATTATCGAATTTTGAAATTTTGACACTTGCTTCAAAACCGTTATCAGTGATACTTTAAGTGGCCTGCCGATTAGTACCCCTTTTCCTGTATAACATTATACAAAAGTCCCATTTCAGCGCCCCTATAGAAGGCTTCACCCCCACTGGGGGGCAGCACCGCCCCCGTTGGGAACCTATGGTGTAGGTCGCCCTTATTTCAGGGACAACAATATCGTTCATCAGCCTGCTCATTCCACCAGTCTTCTTCGCACCATATTAATTTTTTTTTTCTGTTTTGTCCACAGAACCATGTCATCCGAAACTATATCGAGCGCGGAGCTCGAGGCCCTCCCTGATCGTATTGCAGAGACCTTCTCGGGGATGAAGGTCCTCATCACTGGAGGGACTGGATTCATGGGGAAGGTGCTCGTGGAGAAACTGCTCAGGTAATTTTTATGGACACTAGCTGTGCCCGCGGGTTCGTCCACGTGGTAGATAATAAATTAGTCTATGTTCAGCCTGAAGGTCCATTCTAAATACCCCTTTATAATATTAGATAATATTTATAGTTTTTAGTAGTATGTTGTATTTTTATGAAAATTTCAATAAATATTAAATATGCATGACCAAAAAATTTAATATAACTAAATGTTTTCATATAAAAATTAGCAAACGTCTCTAAAGTTTTTTTGCCGCACATTTGGTTTAAGTTTTTCCCATAGTCCCAGTTAAATAAATCACACCGTGTAAGCCGCGGTAAGGGGCTCAATACTACTAACAAAAACGTTGATCAATCGAACCCGAACCGAAGCCGAACCATTCATTCACACGGTTTCAATTTACAAAAACGGTCAAATGGTTTGACAACACAACCAAAACGAAACGTTTCGACAGTTTTCACTTATCAAAAATGTTGTTAGAAAAATTGGATTATTCCGGTCTGTCCCCCTGATTTGTCACCTTCGGGAGACAATCAGGAATAAAAAAATCGATTTGTTCCTTTGTCACCAAAACGGACGGACAGATCGAACGAATTATTTCTGGTATGTCCCCTGCTGTTCTTTAGGGGGACAAATCGAAATAAAAAGTTTCGATCTGTCCCCCTGTTACCGACGAGGGGACAGATCAGGGGGACAGACTGGAATATTCAGAAAAATTTGACCTCCAGATGGGCCGCCCGTCGCGTCGGCTTGTATGCCAACCGAAAAAATGGAAAAAATAAAAAAAGTAGTTAGGTAGTAGGTTTACTTAGCGGTTCCCGAAGCCTTATTAAGAATCCAATGCCACGGACAGACACACAGACAGGTAGACAAAGGCTTCACGGCCAGAACATCCTTTTTCGAGTACATACGGGTACACATCAAGCTATACATAACCAGTTTATCTTGGCGTCGCTTTGTATAATCTTTTCGCACAAGTAACGGTCAGCTTATACTGGTTTTGCGTAGCTTGAAGTGTAGCCGTGTGTACTTATACTATTTAATAACATTACATAACATCATGGCTGTATTCCCTGAAGGATTGAGCAGAGGTGCAATGTACAGCCTCATTTCGCCGTTATGTTTAAGTCCCACGTAATAGGGCTTATTGCCATCAACCGGGCACAAATCCAGACTCCGGGCTGCTACTGAGAAATTACACAAGGAAAAACGAAATAAAACTTTGCCCGACCTGGGGATCGTCGATCGTAACCAGGGGCCCAATTCTCCTAAAATAAATTGTTGCCAAACGCAATCGAACCACAATCGTCAGTCAGTTTTTGTTTTCGAAAACTTTCAAAATGATTGATTTGTTTTTTGTGTCAAACAATTTGATAGCTTTTGAAATTGAGAACTGTCTGAATGAACGGTTCGGCCTTGGTGCGGTTGTGATTTATCAAGATTTATTTTAGGAGAATTAGGCCCCAGGACCTCACGCTAGGCAGTTGTGGTTGTTATTACTAGACCAACGAGGCAATCTGTTACGGATGCCCGTGTTTTGGCCGAAGTATTTTATATCGAATTTCATTACGCCGACGATTCGCCGACGTAACGTTTGCCGAAGCAATGTTTTCCCTAGTTTGATTTCGCCGAATGATTATTAGCCACCATAATTGTTTGGTCAAAAAACCATTCGGAAATTTTGTTTCAGTCGAATACTTATTTGGCTATTGTTTAATTTGCCAAATGAGTATTCGCACAACATTATTTTCACACAACGGAATGTAATGTTAATCCGACTCAGCGCACCCCGACTACACGTGGTCAGACTCTGTCCTACCCCTAGAGTGTTATTTAAAAGCGTGGAGCCAAAAGCTCGTGAAGGAGGTCCTGAGTGGAATGAGTGCACGAGGCCGGAGCGCAGCGAGTGGGGGAGGTGGCGAGCGAAGCGGGTCGACGAGTTCCCGAGAGTAGCGCTGGTCGAGTGTGCGAGCGAAGCGAAGGGGCGACAAACCCAGAAACACTTGCATGCTAGCGTTGTTTTCTTGCTTGCATGATGGGAAAATGAGCCATCTAACAAGTGTAAAGTGGCCAATAACACAGTTGACTAATGAAACAGTGGCCAGCAAACGAGCCGGCGTAACAAAAAGTTACAAAACATAATTAATGACTTTAATCGTTCGGCGTTTTAATTATTCGGCTAAATGAAAAGTGGCGAAACATTTTCGGCTAATAATATTTCGATATTCCAACAGAGAACCGTCTATTACATTACATATATTATTTAATTACTCCTTGCAAAAGCACAAGAATCTAACTCATCCCTATATCTTTCCAGAAAATGTCCGGACATCGACCAGATTCTACTCTTCGTCAGGTCCAAGAAAGGGAAAAACCCAAAACAGAGGCTGGAAGAGATCTTCAATGGAGCCGTAAGTACCTATATTTAATTCTTCTCTCGTGTCAGCACGAGCTATGGCAATAGCTCATGCTGTGGTGTAAAGCAGGGTATGAAATTATCAAGATAAATATGCCCCTTGATAATTATCGTGATAATTATCATGACAATTATCACATAATTATCCGATAAACATTTACGTTAGAAGCAAGTAGTTTAGTAAATAAATTATACACATTTTACAATCAAGTTATGACTGGAATATCATCCTCATCAACCTCAACTACGTTAACTGGATAGGGATTGTCTGTATCTGAAGAATCGAAATTCAAAATCCAACTTAAATCTGTGTAATAACATTCTCAGTTTGCTGATTGAAGTATTAAAAGTTCCAACACACGCAGTCGTTGAATGCGACAAATTAACCAGTGGCAAATATTTTCGATTATACTTATCAAAGATAATTATCAACCTATATTTATCTTGATAATTATCTTGATAAATATCAAAGATATCAATGATAATTATCACTTCGAACCCTGGTGAAAAGATTATCCAGCCAGCAAGGTTGGTAGTGGGGCTGACTGCCCAGGGTGCGCCAGACGCACTTAAGTATCATCATTATGTTATTTAATTTATAAAATATAATTTCCCCATGAGAGTACGGGCTAGGATATAAAACTTCCTCACCGCATTCTGGACGAATAGATTCCATGTTGTAAGATTCAACAAAACCCAGCACGCTTGGTGGTACGATCTACGGTCCGAATGGCTAGCTACCACCTTCAAAAAGTCCGACGCCAAGCAGTTTACTGTGTTCCGTTGTGTGTATGAGAGCTAGAGGGGTATAGGGGAGTCCCTCTAGATGTCTGTTACTTGGATTCGTGTGCTCCATCTTAGGCTCTGTCTGCGATTACCATTAGGTGCGAATAGGATAGAACGATACGAAGACAAAAAAAAAGAAGACAGGACGAGTATGAGAAACCAAGAAAGGGTACACGTGTACTAGTGTACGATTATTAATATAACGAGGGTAGTTCACCCATTGGGGGTACCTCGTCATCAGAGTCCAAGTTCGACATGGTGTAGGCAGGAAATAATAGTCACAACACTGATTATAGTCCTCTATTTAATCACTCTCGATAACAAAATAATAAAATCTCAAATGGTCAAACCGATGGAAACTGATTAAAGTACGGAAACGCGGTAAGTTCGGTGCAGGCTGGCAAAACAACATCTGCTCTCGTGTCTCACTCCAAAGTCCCGTCTCTCCAATCAAATGCATCCAATGTCAAAAAGAATGATAGCTGACAGCCGACAGCTGACAGCTTGCTGACAACCGTCAAACAAGACATGCCACGCCCCGCACCGACCTCACCCAAGCACACTGCTTGACGTTTCCGACAAACGATAATAGATGGCGTCCTACTACATTAACAATAATCAATAGTCATAGTTGTGCTTCTGTGTTGATTCTGCGACAAATATAAAGCCCGGTATCCACCAAAGCGGAGAGGAGAGGAGATGTACTGCGTAGCTGGCAGGTTATTTCCACCAAAGCGGAAAGGAGATGCGTAGCGGAGAGGAGATGTGAGCTGTGCGTAGCGGAGATGTGAGCTGTGAGAGCTCGAAATCAGTCAGTTCGGATGTGCGAGGCGCGGGGAGAAGGTATCGGGGAAAGGGGCGCGCGAACACTGGCACCCGACTACACACATCTCCGCTCTGCCGCGCTGCTTGCTCGCTCGCGGCACAAGAATCTATGGCAAAATGAGACCACTCTCCTCTCCGCTTGATCCATTTCCACCGAAGCTAAGCGGAGAGGAGATGTGGAAATAACGAAATCTGATTGGTTATTCAAATCACATCTCCTTTCGTCTCCTCTCTTCTCCGCTTTGGTGGAAACAGGGCCTAATTCTAGAATCAGTGCGTAAATTATACATAAAACTATGATCAAACAGTATCATTATATCGTCCACTACTTGGACCCAACGCTTCAATGCCCGGCTGCACGCCCCACCACTTCGAATTTGCGACTTAAGTCTTCATGGGCAAAACACTTAATTGCACATAACACCACGCCTATATTCCCCAAAGACTTGGACAGAGGTGCATAGTACCTACACCGGATTATTCCGATCTGTCCCCTCGTCGGTAACAGGGAAACAGATCGAAACTTTTATTTCTATTTGTCCCCCTAAAGAACAGTAGGGGACAGACCAGAAATAATTCGTTCGATCTGTCCGTTCGTCTTGGTGACAGAGGAACAAATCGATTTTTTTATTCCTGATTAGCCCCCCGAAGGGGACATCAGGGGGACAGACCGGAATATTCCCCTACACCTTCATTTCGCCGTTATGTTAAGTCCCATGTAATAGAGGGCGAGTCTATTGCTATCAATCGGGCACAAATCCAGACTCCGGGCTGCTACTGAGAAATTCCACACGGAAAAACCCAATAACACTTCGCCTTACCTTGGGATCGAGCCCAGGACTTCACGCTGAGTAGTCGTGCTTGTGACCAACGAGGCAATCATAATTGTAATGAAGTTAATAACAGTATTATTTCGTTATTTGTAGCATTATAATTACATAATAATTACTAGCTGTGCCCGCGACATCGTCCGCGTGGAAGTCGGAAATCAACACTGTGTCGAAACTACTAAACAATGATGTGTTCACCATTTTTTAAATCCAATCACATTTATCTATACATATAATAAAACAGTAAAAAAACGGTGTCTGTACATTGAATATATTAAAAAAACAATTGAGGTTTAGAAACAGTAAAAGAGAATGAATCCAAAAAAAAAAAATGTCTGTCTGTGTGTCTATTTGTTTGTACACGCTAATCTTCGGAACTACTGGACGGATTTGAATGTTTTTTTTTTGTTGTATAGGTATTAAGTCTAGGCAACATAATATAGGCTATAATTTATCTTGGAAACTTGAACATCTGATGCGGAACGGCAACAAACCAGCTAAACTATAAGAGATACAAAAATGGTACCATAGCAAAAATTGTTCCACATGATGAGCATTTTCTGTTGTGAGAATAAATTTGAAGATCTGGAACACCTGATGTGGAACTCCAAGAGCCCAGCTACATTATAACATATAAAGGAATGACGTCTTAGCAAAAGTTGTTCAATCTGATGAGCACTCTCTATTGATTTATAAAAATCGAAGATCAGAAACATCTGATGTGGAAAGAAAGGTCCTGACTGACTGACTGATTGACTGACTCATCAACGCCCAGCCCAAACCCTTGGACCTAGAAACCTGAAATTTTGCACAGAGATTCCCTTTATAACGTAGACAAAGAATGAGGAAGGATTTTTTGAAAATCAACCCCTAAAGGAGTTAAATAGGGGGTGAAAGTTTCTATGGAAAATCGTCAATTAACGGGTTCAAAATTTCACGCAAGCGAAGCTGCGGGCAAAAGCTAGTTTCAAATAAGGTTAGGAATTACACGAATTCGCTTACGCCCTGTATACCCATTTTATTTAGGTACAGTATTTGCTTCGTTAGGCGTGAATTACACAGAAGCGGCGTAAGGTGCAGACACGGCGCAGGCGCGTCGCTTTCATACATTTTTTGCGAAAAAGATTTAAAGCGGCACGACAAAACGTATGAAAGCGTCGCGCCTGCGCCGTATCTGCACCTTATGCCTTTTCTGTGTAATTCACGCTTTACGATATACTATACGAATAATTATGTAGGTATGTGAAGATTCCGAATTCAAAGTCCAACTGAAATCTGATTTATATTTATCTAGATAGCTATCAATCTATATTTATCACGATAATTATCGCTTTGAATCCTGATTAGAAAATTCGGCTTCAAAAAGACTACATAAATTTTCAAAGTGATCGCAAACTTTTTTTGATGTGTGTACATTGAAACAATACATGTTCATGGGAAAGTTATAAAATTATTTCACTCATTATGTTGTACAAAGGGTATAAATAATTACGAAGACCCGACTTTTAGGTGTCGTGGTCGCAGGCGCATCTCGGCTGTCCCATTTCAAAACCTAGTAAGGGTAACTTTTTACAAAAATCGTTTTATTGCATAATCTTGCTAACCTAGAAAGTCTCTACCAAATACAAAAACACCAGCGTTGAAAACTCACATACTAAGCAGATATAGCATCGATACCTAGTAAGTGCCATTCACTGCCTCTGATCATTTTAAAACCTAGTAAGTCACTATAACCACATGGTTTTACCTAACATAAATACTTTTCAAAGGCTGAACGATTTAACGTTTATGCGCTCTCCTGTAAAATTTCGTTTTAAGCCCTTACTAGGTTTTGAAATGGGACAGCCGATCTATTTTTTTAAAAATCTCTTTTTTAACTAAAACGTGTTTCAAAAAGCGTTTTAGAATTGTTTACTAAGTACATTCGGGAACAATGAACCCGGGTTACCAAAATAAACCTTATTTTCTCGGAAATTAAGAATGATAGCTAATTCAAATAAAAAGTATTTTATAAACTATTTAAGAAGTTTTAATAATTTTATTTGAGTCTCTTTTTAAATTCACGGCTCATCTTCCGTGCGGAAGATGTTCGGTCCTTTGGAAGGCATACACGGGGACACAGGTCCAACGCGCAGAGGCCCCTTTGAGAACTTTAATCTAAAATGGGATGGGGCACCAACCGGGGACTATCCACGGCTGCACTATTGGAGTACAGTCATGGACCGTCCCAGGTGGTGCAAGACTCTTGTAAAATATGGTAAAAAATATCTGGTCTATGGGAAGGGGTGTAATGGACCGTTTAACTTCTATTGCCGGAAGAAAACAGCGTCTGCCTTTCAAATCTAAAATTGAATTGTGTTGGCAGACGGTGACTCGCCAGCTAAGCTTGCTTCAGTACTAAGGCTGAACCCACGAAGTCCGTGGGTTCAGCCTTAGTTACGAGCGTTCCCTACTCCCTATCACCTACGGTCATACGATTATTTCGGGGCCCGAACTAAAATTAAATGACGACACGATATGACAGTTGTCCCTACTACCGATGTGTTTTTTCCCGTCCGAAAAGTTGAACTTGACACTTGTTTTGTTCACTCCTACGTTTCGGGCTGCTTTCGGACGGGCGACTAACTTTGTTGACAGACTTAGGGAGTTAGGCCTCCCTAACTCAATGACCCAGCTGTAAACACAGCTGATCATAACTGGGGATAGATAGATTTTAGAGATTTTTTTTTGAGATTTTTGAATAACTATTTCTCTTAAACTATTGACTTTTAGGAAAAGTTGTAGAACAAAAGTTACTCATTATTATGTGTACTTTAACACCCTTTCGGATTAGTACCCCCTTTCCGATTAACCTTGTATATGCTTAGATCTTTAAAACTACGCAACGGATTATGATGCGGTTTTTATTAATAGATAGAGTGATTCAAGAGGAAAGTTTTAAGCTATAAAACGTACACGTGTGAAGCCAGGGCGGGTCGCTTGTTACCACAGAACTTATAATAAGAGGCACTTGTTACTAATATTTAGCATAATATGAGCAATACATAAAATTTCCTCATACCGCAGAATTGTTACCTCATTGAACATTTCTTAATGGCTGCTGAGATGAAATTATTTAGCTTAGTAGGTCACAAGTACTCGCAAAATTTTTAGACATTTTGCAAGCAATTAAGTAATCACTTGACTGAGGTAAGCTTGGCTTCATCGTAGTAGAGCTCCTTGTGAAATACACTTGGGAGAAAATAAATCGAGCCACTTCTATTTTTCACGTATAATGGTTATATTTTTGTTATCATGGAACAGATCAATTCTAATACGTCTAAAAGTTCATTTGATAACCTTTACAATGAGGTAGTTTTTGGTCAACTTTTCGTTTTAAATTAAAAGTTAAAGGTTAGAATAAAATTATCGCATTCAATTTCCGTATGACATTTTGGTTGCACTTCAAAAGAAAAGGTTAAAGGACAATGGGACAAAACGTCCCCAGTAGTGTAGCACTTTTTTACCTATTGTATATGAAAGACCATATTAATCTCTTAATTTTATTGTATAACAGCTCATCTGTAAAATGTATAGTTTAATAGTTATTTAACATGAAAGTAACATAAAAATTACCTTAAAACATGCTTATATTATTACTTCAATATGAATATAATTATTTTAGTTAGTGTTAGGGGGTTATTTGAAGAGCTCCAAAGCTAGTGTACAATAGTTCAATGTGGGAAAGAGATAACGAGAGGCGCACGGCCGCACGCGTCCAGAGGCGAGACGCGGCGCGCGGCCCTAGGCAGCGGTTACCATTTTCAAACGTAATATCACCCGACAGGGTTTACATTACCTGCGCATCGTACTCAGAATTGCATCCCCGACGAACAGTTCGGTTTTCGAACCAAGCACTGTTGCAGTCGACAATTGCACCGCATAGTCGCTCCCGCTTCATGCGCTCGTACAAAACGGGTATGCTATTCTTCGACGTAGCAAAAGCCTTCGACAAGAACTGGCACAACGGTTTATTATACAAACTCGTACAGTCTCGTGCTCATCATTCGAGACTTTCTGTCGGATCGCTCCTTCCGCTATCGCCTAGAAGGCACCTTCTCGTCTCCTCGCCCTATCCGCGCCGGAGTTATGTAGTGATATCGCCCCTTCTGTTCACGCTGTATACCAGCGACATTCCCAAATGTGGATTCACCAAGTTGGCTCTCTTCGCCGACGACACGGCCATCTACTTTTCCGGTAGGAGTCTCGACAGTATCACTCGAACCCTTCAAACCGCAGCTAGCGCCGTCGGGGTCTGGTTCCGGAAATGGAGAATAGAGGTGAATCCCGAAAAGAGCGCAGCCGTTCTTTTCGAGAGATACGGTGATTGCCACACCTACATCCGTCCCGTCCTCATGTTCGGGCAAATTATAATACTCTTCATTTAGGAGTTTTTGATTCATTGACTTTATAAACCGTTCATTTTGAATATAATGACTCATTCTTTAAGTCAGTATAGCATTTATTTTTCAGCCAATAATTGATTTAAATTGAGGAAATAATAAAAAATTAAATATTATTTTTATTTTATTTCAAACCGATTTCATTCATTCCTTCACTCATTCTCGACTACTCATTCGTTCGTTCATTCATTCAAACTCACTCTATAGTGCTACAAGGGTGGGGACGGGGTCCATATATTTTGTCCCATTGTCCTTTGGGTTTTTTGTTAATTATACCCATATCGTAGTGTGATTGCTGCAATATTTTGGTTTTTAACTGTTTTTTCTGAACTGTTTTAACCTTACCCAATTTTTCTATCAAAATTACTGTTTTTTTTATGAACCAATAAATTATCATTCAAAACGGTTATCATTCTATAATTTACCGTGATGTTAAAGATTGTTTAATAAACTTTCAAATGACATAAGTCAATTTTTCACGTGAAATAACCACTAAACGTGAAAAATAGAAGTGGCTCGATTTATTTGGTCCCAAATGTATATTTATTTTATCTCAAAACATCGTGATCTTATATAAATTGAGACAGCACCAGTAAGTTACCGAGGAACTTGTGTTGGAGCTAAAACCGATGACTACATACAAAAAATAGTAGATTATACAACAAGTAAAAAAAAGGGAATTTAATTCGAGGGACTAAGTTGGATCCCGAGAGCAGCGAAGGATTCTAGAGTAGAATCCCGAGCATAGCGAGGTACTCGTACTCTAGATTAGAATCCTGAGCGGAGCGAGGGATACAAGGACCGAGATGAATTATTTTTTTCACGAGTTGTGTACTCTACTTTTTACCATTTACTGCGAGTAAATAAATAGTAGTATTTATTACACTTTATTTTATAATCGGTAATAAGAGAACAAAGGATTAATTTATAAACATTAAAAATTAATAGTGAAATTAGAACAGTTTTTGAAATTCAGTGTAATTATAATTTATGTTAATAGATGATTTTCCAATGACTTAAAACAACCACGTTATCAGATAGAAAAGAACCTAAATTGGCGGGGTTTTTTTTATTTAATTTTATAGTTTCAAGGAATAGCTCCATTTAGCCAGCCAGTACGTACTTCCAGCACGTTTTATCTATTTTTGTACATAATTCGTATATTTCGTGCTTGTTCCAAATTCAAAATGTTTTTATTCACTCAGTGACTAAAAGAGAGTTTGTTTCACTGTTATCGATGAATAAAATGCCCTTTTTCGAGTGGATATGGTAAAAAACATTTTTTTTTCTCTTGAGCATCGGTCCGTGTACCTCAAGGTCTAACAAACGCTGAGTAACCACTAAAGCAATACACCATAAGTAGGTAAATGACACTCAAACATCAAACGATCAAACTCATTTCGTTATTAAGTAAACAAAAAAGAACAGCAAACATTTAAACTTTCCAATTGCACAAACGCACTCAAAATCGGACTATCAGTTTCTGAGATAGCAAACAGACATACATACGTACTTCTTATGTGATGCCAACGAGGTTATGATGCCAAGGTCGTTCAGAGTAACTTCGTGTAATTGGCGGGGTGTGACGTCAGCGTAGTAGATTTAATCGTTTGCGGGTTTTAAATGGTACTGTGACAATCCATCTTTAATAATTAATGAATAGTAACTGTGATTAGTATGTCGGATAAATGTGTATATGTTACGGGCAATTTGATAAGTCCGGGCACTATTACTAATGACCGGTCTGTATTCATAATGCCCGACTCAATTGGGCAATGTGATTAAAATAGCATGATTAATTACTTTCCCCGGCCATTATGAATAATGCCCACCCTATCTTGGGCAAAGTAATAAAATAGGTGAACTGTAGTGTTTTTGTTTACTAAATGAAATTAAACTTACATTTTCATGAAAAGTTAACAAAAAATAAACTATTGAACATAGTAGTTAAAAAATAAACAGTTAAAAATGTAATAACATCATTAGTTACCTACTTTTATTTTGATAAAAATAAACTTTAAAAAAAAGTAAAAACCGACTTCAAAGAAATACTAAAAGGAGTAAAATAATTACCATAATATAAAATTAACAGTTTCAGAAGTCGGTGGCTTCTATTTGCTTCAGTGTAGAGTTGCACCGACTTCTGAAACTGTTAATTTTATATTATGGTAATTATTTTACTCCTTTTAGTATTTCTTTGAAGTCGGTTTTTACTTTTTTTTAAAGTTTATTTTTTATTAAATACGTTTTAGTGTCATAATTTTAACCCCCTCCTTCATAACCCTTCTTTTTGGCTTTGACGTAGTCGGGCATAAAAAGTCCTTTCAAATGATACCTTACACGATATAATGAAAACATTCCAAAGGGGGGGAGGGGGGGACACGCACCCCCTCCTCTTTTCTAGTAGTCAGTTCCCAACAACAAATATAAACAAAGCAACATTAGTAATTTGAGAATTTTGCTTTGATCCGATGAGGAGTTCCGTTCCATATCTCTGAAGTTCATGGTCTAATCATAACAAAATTTAAATGGGACCAATCGGGAAGTATACCCTTTCAAACAAAAAAAGAATTTTTCAAATCGGTTTACAAATGACGGAGATATGAGGTAACAAACATAAAAAATAAAAAAATAAAAAAAAAATACAACCGAATTGAGAACCTCCTCCTTTTTGAAGTCGGTTAAAAATAGAATACCTGCTGGTCCACCGGCAATGTGTGAAGTAAATAGATTTGTTCATTCATTTGGGGCACCCCGACACGGATAGGTTAGGTTCGAAGGGGATGACGCCATCCCCTTCGTGTTGGGTTACTTTAAACCCTGCAGGCAGAAATAGAAGCCCCGCCGCGCGCGCGTCGACTCTTCTTTGGAAACGCAAACAACCTTCCAAACATCCCCTTAAGTTTTTCATTTGTTTCTATTGTGCCTCGCGTGGAGTTTACTACCTGCTCGCACGTCTTCCACTTCGCCGCTCTCGTCTTTTTCACACATTACCGGCTGCACATTCGGTATTGTATAGAATGCCTAGGCAAAGTATTTAAATAAATAATACTTCATACATTACCTGAACGTTTGAGGCATTCTATACATTGCCTAGGCATTGTATAGAATACCGGATTACACAGGTTGCCGGTAACATATACATTCGGAAGAAAAGAATCCGGGTCACCAACATAAACCTTAATAACTCGGAAACTAAGAAGGGGCCATCCATAAATTACGTCATGGTGGCACTTCACATGGCTATTTGTGTTCGCTATTGGTGTATTTGGCAAAATATATGACGTACACGCAAACATGCAAATACAGGTAAATACGACCATCCACATAATAATATGGCAGCCAAATAACAAACACACAAACATTTGGCAGCAGAAGGCAATGTGTTCACCAAAACTATAAACGTGTTTGTATTAATTTGGTACAATTCCAGTAATTTTAACACTGTTTCATTGTCCCAATTCATTTTCAATAGTTGTTCCAGTTCGCGCTCACAACACAGACACAAAATACTGCACGTCCGTACTTCTGAATATGGCCATTGTGTGGACGGTTTATTTGCGTATTTGCCTATATGATCGCTTTGATGTGCGTCGAGAAACCGACAAACGCACGGTAACGCGTATTTGGTATTGGCCATATTTGTCAAATAGACGAATAAGGCGAATACTTTGTCAAATATACTGTCCACACGTGATAATTGTTTGCCAAATATGCCAAATACGAAAATACAAATAGCCAATGTGACGACGACGAATGTGAAGTGCCACCATCACACGTTAAAGGGGGGGGGGGGGGGGGGGGTTGACGAAGTGCGACATTTTGTGTCAAGGGGTGGGTGGGGTCCTAAAGAACAATGGCAAAATCATTGCTGAAATTTAAATAAGCGTCTAATGGTAAGAGGTATATTAAAAAAAACCTAATTTTTTTCTAGATATTCTTGTAGCTTTAACATTTAAAAACGAACTCTCTGAAAAAATTACATTACATTTCAAAGTTTTACGGATATTCCCGTTAATTCGAATACTTTTTATTTGTTCTCCATGCTTCTTTAATCTTGCAACACTTTGAAAGATGCCCTTATAATTATTTTAGAAGATTTTTTACCAGCTATGTTAATACATTTAATGCTTAATTATTTTATAATATGTTTTATTATGATTAATGAATTATTATTCAATAATTCGTGAAACAAATACCAAAATAAAGACAGCAAAGCTTGGCGTATACTAGGAAAGAAATAGATTTTCTATAATCCTGTTTACCTAATAGAAGTATATGAAAAAATAAGTATAGCAACACAGACATGAAAACGCTTTCTTTCAAAAACTGTCACTGTCAATCCTAGAGTTGTCAAATATCAGTATATTATTAAGCCCCTAGTAGACGAGATCGAGGCGCCGGGTGAACCCCGGCCAAACTTATAGACGATATGGTTTGTACCCGCTAGCTAGCCGGGTTAAGTGCCACTTATATAGGATGCGCCGTGCGTACAACCGGCCTCCGCAAGGAGTGCACATAGGCCACCGTACCAGTTTGAGCACAGGGTAGCCACGTCGTAACCGATCACGGTGGCAAGCTGGGCCATCGTTAGCAACGGTGTCGTCAAAGTAGCTCCATACTGTAACATACATATCCGACATCCAGTCTTACTACGGTTTGAAACTGTGCGTAGCCGGTAGCCACGGTCCTAAAACAGTGTTGTCAGCAAGGGGCCTAACTTTACTGCCTACACAGCTACGCTTTGTCGTTGGACATAATTATTATAATTATATTATATTCGGTGATAGTGCTACGGCTTCTGACAAATATTTAAAACCTCTACGTTGCGTTTACGTTACGTTGTACTACTCATTAACGGACTACGATTTCACTCCTCGATTTGGAGTTGAGAAGTGAAAAGTGGCGCTTCTAGTCCGTGAGTGGCGCATGGATTTTGTGGATTTTTCTGTGTAGTGATTGACCTAGTGAATTTCTCTGAGTAGGTATAGTCTCAGAGGGAGTGGAAATACTTCTTTATTAGGAGGGAGAATAAAATCATGGTACGTGTCATCATGGAGGAAGTAACTTACTAAAATGTTCTTTGTCATGACATTGGTGTGTTACAAAGGAACCAAGGCATCAAAGAAATAAAGCAGCACCAGCAGAATTGTTGTGTTACTCATAAGAAGAGCAAAAGACAAATAAATAATAATAACATGAAATCTTTTATTTATACCCTACATAGCTCTACATCATACAAAGTAGATTCTTGAATTTTTACTGAACTCGTACACCTATGTTCATACAAGACTATAACCGAGGGATGTGCTCACAAATTATTGCATAGACTCGGGTGTTTATATGGATTTCATTGAATTCACAACATTTTTTAGAATGATGTATTTTTGGTTAGGGCATCAGGCATAATGCTAAAAGGCTATGCTATAGGCGGCTAGACGATCAAAGTGATATTCATGGGATTTTTAATAGAGAGATCTGCTGCAGTGATGAAAGATAGAATGAAATTACCTATTTAATAAAAATATAATTTGTTTCGTATAACCACAAATATTCTAACCCAAATATACCTACTTTATGAGCTATTTTCTCAAATCCTAGCGATAAGTGGCAAATCGCTCATTTCATCAGAAATGGCTCAGTTCATTAAAAATTAAAAAAAAATTGCGAATACACAAAGCCTACGATGACACGAAGACGTGATAATTTATTTAAATAGATAAAGTGATGTATCAAAGTTCGCCATTGTTCTTTCTATTTCTAGTTTAGCAAAACTTCAAACTAGAATATCTTGAATTCGAGAGTCTCTTTAATAGTAAGCCTGAAGACAAATCTGTTCAGGAATTCAAGCTCTATAATTTAACATATGTTTCAATAGCAGACGCAAAAGATTATTTTAACAATAGTTTGTTTGGGAGTTTGCCGTTGTTCTTTCGTGACGTCACATTTCAAAATCTATTTAACTAGGAATTAAATAAAACTAATTTCGGATTTGCTGTTTTAATTTAATAATTTCTAGATGTAAAATTGCAAAATATGTGACGTCACACTAGGGAGGGGGGAGTCTCACAAATTTGACCGGGGGGCCTACTCCCTAAGTCCGTCAACGAAGTTAGTCGCCCGCCCGAAAATATCCCGAAACGTAGGAGTGAACAAAACAAGTGTCAAGTTCAACTTTTCGGACGGGCAAAAACACATCGGTAGTAGGGACAACTGTCAAATCGTGTTGTCATTCATTCTTATTCGGGCCCCGAAATAATCTTATGTCCGTAGGTGATAGGGAGTAGGAAACGCTCGTAACTAAGGCCGAAACCACGGACTTCGTGCTTTGGGAGTAGACCCCCAGCTGTGACAAGGACGGGATAAAAAATCATATAATTCGTGTGACGTAATTAATGGATAGCCCCGAATAATAGATTGTTTAGATAAAAAGTATTTCATGGACTTATTTAAGAAGTTTTATTTATTTTATTGGAGTAGGTAGTATTAAATTTTTATTTGAATAAGAAGATAAGAGAAGATAATAAGAAGCGATCATTCTTAGTTTACGATCCGGGTCACGGATTAGAAGAATGACCCGGATCGGATCCATTTTCTGAATTCGTATCTAAAGCAGGGATGAAGAATTTTTGAAAAAACTAAGTTATAACTTATAACTCATTTCGCTGTTTTTTTTTTTATCACCTACTTTGAACAGTCATCCATCAGTGATACTTTAATTGGTCTGCGGATTATTACCGCCTTTTCGACTAACCTTGTATACAGGGTGTAAACGAATTCGTGTAATTCCTTCAAACCGTGTGATCTACTGGTGACACTGATTCACCCTGCATAGGTTTTTTTCAGAATCAACACAAAAAAAGTTTTAACAATATGAAGCATGGTATTCTGTATCTGAGTAATTTTAGCGTTCCAAGTTAACTGACTGCATGGAGCGATATCGCGCTAGTCGTGCCTGTCAGCTGTGTCGCCGTGCCTTTATTCATTTATGCACGGCCTGGAAATTTTGTATCACATAAAAAAATCCGTGTTTTTTTTTTATTTTTAATCAATCTAAATCCCGTGCAGGCTTAATCTATACATAGATCATGTGGTTTGAAGGAAATACACAAATTCGTTTACAACCTATATACAGGGTGGTAATTTGAGATGGGGCATGAAGGGCAACTACCTTAACTATTGTAACTACTGGAAAACGTGCTTAGAAGACTACCCCTAACTTTTGGGATAATTACAATGGGCATTCACATATTTTGAAAAAAAAGTACAGTCAGCAAGAAAAAGGGCTGTTTTCACAAATCTTTTTTATGATGCCAATCGATCCCATTTCCCATAAGGATCAAAAGAGTCTTCCAGACCAACTGAGGTTGGAGTACTAGAAAAGTCAGAAATCGCAAAAAACTTATTTGAGATGGGGTAGTAATAAGGGCAGCTACCTTAATCGTTGTGGCTACAGGAAAATGTTCTTAAGAAACTGTCCATAAGTTTTGAAAATATTTCGAACTGCATTCACAGATTTTGAAAATAAAAAAATCTTTTTTTTCTGCGTGAATGTAACTTTTCACGAAATGTTGTTTTTCGTGATTTCTGATGTTTCTAGTACTCTAACCTCAGTAGGTCCGGAAGAGTATTTTGATTCTTATGGGAAATAGGATCGATTGGCATCATAAAAAAGTTTTGTGAGAACCGACCATTTTTTTGCTGACTGTACCAAATTTTTTTTTTCTCTTTTTTTTGTGCATTTCGAAATCATTTTAAAAATTATGGCCAGTCTCCTATCAACATTTTCTTGTAGCGACAACGATTAAGGTAGCTGCCCTTATAACTAACCCATCTCAAATAGTTTTTTGTTATTTCTGACGTTTCTAGTACTCAAACCTCAAATGGTCCTCAAGAGTCTTTTGATCCTTATGGGAAATGGGATCGATTGGCATCATAAAAAAGTTTTGTGAAAACAGCCCTTTTTCTTGCTGACTGTACTTTTTTTTCAAAATCTGTGAATGCCGATTGAAATTATTCCAATAGTTAGGGGTAGTCTTTTAAGAACGTTTTCCTGTAGCTGCAATGGTTAAGGTAGCTGCCCTTCATGCCCCATTTCAAATTACCACCCTGTATACTTGGGAGCAAATAAATCGAGCCACTTCTATTTTTCACGTAGCGTAGGTATAATTGTTAATTATTTTTAGTATTAAGGAACTGATCCATTACAAACATATATCGCCTAAAAGGTTATTTGATAACCTTTACAATGAGGGTAGTTTTTGGTATTTTGAATTATGTAAGGTCTATCTATTCATACACGAAATACTGTAAGGGATACATTTATAGGTGGTCTAGAAGCCAAAGACAAGAGTTTTTTTTTATAAATTTGTTATTTTACGTAATTATTATAATTGTAATAATGATTGAGACATTTTACATAAGAAAAAAAAGTGCCCGCTTCATTGACAATAAATACCTACTACGTAGAAACTAGTGTAATGAGCTACACGATGACTGATGCATGCGTGCCGTCAGTTGGGACAGGTCAACTCAAACCTGCTATGGCTCTTTCCTCAAAAGGCCATTTCAAACGTTGCCCTACATTGTTACACTCGCATAGTTTTATACCACAATGTCTGGACTTTAAAAGAGACGTTGACCTCTGAGTTTGTTTCGGCTTTTCTTCTCAGAGCGAGTCAGATAAAGAATGCCGAAATGCCGGCGCCATCTAGTCTTAAAAAAAAAACATTACATTGACTTGTAAAAGTGTCTGTAACAGATTTATTTACAGAAATAAATATCATTTATCATTTAATGGATGTTGAAAATAGTAATGAGCCAGTATTTGATACGTGTATCAAGTAAATTTTAATTATTTAATTTACAAAAAACATCCTTAGTTTTTTTTTTTTTAATTTATATGGCTTCTTTACCACATATAGATGTATCCCTTAAAATATTTCGTGTATGAATAGATAGACCTTATATAATTCATGAAACCAAAGCTAGTAACCAGGGGCCCAATTCTCCTAAAATAAATTGTTGCCAAACGCAATCGAACCACAACCGTCAGTCAGTTTTTGTTTTCGAAAACTTTCAAAATAGAATATTTTGAATTAAAACAAAATTATTATTATGTGTTGAAAGAAAAACACACAGCGTCGATATGAAGATGATTTTGTGAACGTACTTATTAATCCCTGCTCTATGGTATATACCTGTATACCTGTTTGTCACTGGCGAGGGAGCCAATATTTTTTCATATTTTTATGAGGTATGTATGGCAACCCTTTTGAACTGTCATAGTCTCTTCACCAGGAAGATATTCCTGCGACGCTGTGTGTTTTTCTTTCAACACATAATAATAATTTTGTTTTAATTCAAAATATTCTATTATGTGTTTACTTAAAAACACACAGCGTCGATATGAAGACTTGTTTGGTATCTGCTGGTGACAAACACAAAACGCTATGTGATAGAATAATAAATGTTTAAAGAAGCAAGAACAAAAGAATTACTTATATTAAAGTAATCTCACTGTTGATGTTCAATCAGTCTTACAGAGAATAAATCTCTACAATTTCAGAAATATTCTGTAATAATTATATATCATAAATCAAACATTAAAACAATTTAACTTCTTCATAATAAAATCAACACATGACATTACATCAATTAATCCTTCAGAATATGAGAAGGCTGAAGATTCTCAAAGAGCAACAAGGTTCCTTTGTAGTCATTCTTATTTCTTTACAATAGGATTTCCTGAAAATATGTTAACTTCCAGTTTCTCCTACACATAAGACATATGTATAGACAGCATATCATGCATAGGACGAGTCTCTATCCAGACTCTATCCGGTTGAGGCTACTGTAGACCTGAATGATCCTAAGGTAGCTGCTACTCCTATATCACTCAAAACAGGTCTTTACCAATCCCTCACAATAGTTTAAGAAGTAGAGACTAATTCGCCAATTATTGTAATATATAAGTCGTACTGTAATCTGTCTTCTTGGCTTTTCATTTCTCCTGATAGGAAAATTAGATGTTTGATACATTTAACTGGGTAAACCTGTTGTATTGGGTGTTAGCAATAGCCATCCTGATTGGTTATGCCAAACCGAGCTAGTTCTAGAAGCTAATACTAGCCTTAGGATTATATTATTTGCTGAAAGAAATATATAGAATTCTTATGTTTTTCAAGTAAGGTGAGACCATACACTTGTCTTTTAAATACTAAAACAAGAAAAGCTACATTGAAGACAACTTGAGGATGCCATACTGGTGGCTTCAGGTTCAGTAGTTGTGCTGTGGCTATAGCCTTATTATTATATAGCACTACTTGCTTCAGAAGTGTATGATCTTCTGCTTGTTCTTGTTTCATTTGACAAAATGTAAAAAATTGACGATTTATGTGATGCCAACTGAATTATACATGTGTAGCTAACATTGTACTCTAGGCAAGATCTGTACATGTAAATAGGCAAAAAATCTAGCTATCTGTTGTATCTGAGACTCTTTGAGTATTGACTTCATCATCAACATCTCAAATCACCAACTTCTCTAATGGCTGGATAGTAGGTGTCAATTATCCATGCCTCCATCTGGTATTTAACATCTGTTTATCGATCTCTGACCAACAGTGGTTTTATTCTCCCCACCTCCAACTAACCTAGCCTGAGGGGTCAGTTGGTGTACATAAGATATGAGCTGGAGGTAAGCCTGATGCTGGATCTATTGGACTTTCCGAAAGTCTTTCTACGGTCACTGGCGGCTCTAGGGCTAGGCTTTCGTGACTTCATATCCGCTACGCTAACCAATAGTTTTTTTTTTTTTTTTTTTCACATTGGTGTTATGGTAGTAATATATTGGTCTCTGGCATTGTTTAGTTGCGCTATAACTCGAGGAGTGAAATTGGGGGGAGGAAATATCCCCCCTAGGCGAAATTTCCAATTATGAATGACGGAATTCGCGAATTCAAAATTCATGTTAAGTGATGTCTGCAATCTAGCAAGACGTGTCTGTTGAACACGGTTGTTTCTGCAGACGAGAAGAGATCTGCGTCTGAAGTGCCCCAACGATGTAATAATCGGTTTGTTGCAGTGGGCAACAGACTCCACTTAAGTAGCCGTTGTCTTGAGAGGCAATCGGCTGTGCAGTTGCACCCCTCCGAGAGGTAATGAGCTGATAGAAATCTGATTTCCTTGTCAACTTCAACAACTTGCGATTTATATTTAGAAAACTCAGGGATCGTATTCCACCTTCGATCCACACTGTCTGAATATCAGACTGGACTAAAAGGTTATAACAATTGAACAAAAAATAAGCATTACAGACCCTGCGATCGATTCCGAATCGACACATACACTGCTAACAGCTCCTTCCAATTAAAAAGGCTATTTACCCTGTTCTCCCATTCAGATGCCTGACATCTGAGTATCGATCAACTGGGCGTCCAAAACCCGCGTCCGCTGCGACGTTTGTCAAGAAGAGAAGGCATGGCCGTTGGTATAAAACCGTCGTGGTCTTGGCGGCCTAAAATTGTTTAACACCTTTGGTGGCAACACTCGACTCATTCTGTGATTGCAGAATAAGCATCTCGCTTGAAACATTCCAGGAAAATTTTAAGGTACTGACAGTGTAACCAGCCCCTTGAGGACCAAAAACGGCGAAATTCAATTGAATTAGTAAACTTGTATTTACTTTAGCATAAATTCTCTTCAGAGTATCGCCTAATAAGCCCTATCTTTCCATATTTTTTCTTCGGGCAATGCTATTTGGTTTATTCTGGTATTCCATTTGATCTACTAGTTTCAGTATCAATTTTGGGTACTTTAGTTGCCTTCCCAGTCATTCCAAGAGTCTGAAGACTTCCACAGTCTGACAGATCAACTTGCACTGGTTCATTCCAAGAGTCTGAAGACTTCCACAGTCTGACAGATCAACTTGCACTGGTTCATTCCAAGAGTCTGAAGACTTCCGCAGTCTGACAGATCAATTTGGACTAGTCCTGGTGGACCAAGGAGAAATCTTTTAGATAGACTAAAGATTAATGGCAAATTGGCATGAATTTTCTTGTGAGCAATACGTACCAATTCATCGCCCAAAAGGGAGAAATGAAATTTGTAGTAAGTCACCCTGGTAAAATAATACTATGTGTTAACAAGGGGATTTTGCTCTTGGCATGTAAATAATATGCATTGGAAATATATAATTCCACTATGCAAACTTATGCCTGCCAAACCTCTGATATTACGGCATGAAAAATTAGTCAGAAATTCTTGGTAGAATGAACATACATGTTCAGTACACTGAGGTCGAAAACAGGGCGGAAGCCACCGCTGCTCTATGGTACTAAAACATTTTCAACAGGAAGCGTAGGCTTGCCAGTTTTTTATTTTCTGATGCCTGTCTTTGTGGGTGTGCACCTGTTGCTCCTTCAAGTATTTTATTATCTGTGTCATTTCCGGTGTGACTTTGGTACTGTATCACCTTATTATACTTGTGGAAGGATATATTATCATCAGAGGGCTCATTCAAGAGTTGAATGTAAGAACCAGGGAAAAATAATAATTATAAAGCAGTCCGTTCCTAGAACGCTGTTTTTCTTCCCCATAATATCTAAATACTGACAGTAATTTCTTATTGGAAGGAAAGGACTATTATTCTTATTATTAAGTCTGGTTTCCTTTAGGAATCTAGGAGTCTTGTTTTATCAGTCTATAGGTTATCCTATCTGAATTGCATTGTAAGTGGGCTTGTTCTCCGGTAAAGACTTTATATTGCTTACTTTCTTTCAGTAAGTAGTCATATTGAGTTAGGTACTTGTACCCCCAAGGATTGTATAACTGATTTTAGTGTACAAAATGAGCCAAATCACAATGCATTCAAAGATATGTTTTACAGTTATCAGAACTCTTCTCATACCTTAAAAGTTACCTATGCATTAGGTACATCCACAAACTACCTAATTGTAAAAGCTGATCAAAGCCAAACAAACTTATTATTTATTTATTTTTAAAATAAATTTCTTTACATTAATTTGCCAAGTGAGTTGTTGGCTCAATTTACCATTTTTAAATAGTCCTTTCCCCAATTGAGAAGACAAAACTCTTTGTTTAACTTCAGATCTTTGAAACCTGTCTATTAAGTCCACACTTTTGAACATTTTAATTCCATCCAATCATAAGTATTTAAAATGTTAAAATTAAGATTTCAACACTAGACCGCTGGTCCACTGACCGTTAACTAGAGAACTCAGAACTCTGCTACACTGACTTTCTGTGTAAAAAGTGTCTGAACAATGCTTGGAGTTACACTTTTGATTATCTTTGCAGTATCGGTCACCATCTCGTGGTTTTCTTAGTCCAGTTGCCCGGAGCTAGGATTGACTAAAAACTCCGCCGTGGAGCATGACGGTACCGCCTTATAAGGAACGGTCAGAGTGGATGTCCACTCAGTTATTAGATTTAGTTTGCATAATTTTATGGGACAGAATATTGCAAATAATTTGAAATCTGACTTACTTGGTGGTTTGACTTACTATTCGTGAGTCAAATATGTCCTAGTGGTTTTTTCTTGTCCTCTAGCTGGGCGGGAACGGCTTACTTACCACCTGAGGTCCTGACTGTAAAGTTTGCCTCTCCATTGACCTAATCTAATGTACCGGGACTTTACTTCTCTCCGTGAGAATACGATTCGAAGTCACGAATCGTCGCATTTTCACTTATTTTACTAACATATCCGTAACTTTGCACTTCCGCACTCCAAAATTACGTCGATACGTATGGGAAAACTTAAGAAAATTCACTTTTGCCGAAGCGAAAAAAGTTTTCGACCGGTAAGCGGGAATTTCACAAAACGCTATAACAGTTCAAAAGGGTTGCCATACATACCTCATAAAAATATGAAAAAATATTGGCTCCCTCGCCAGTGACAAACAGGTATAATACCATAGAGCAGGGATTAATAAGTACGTTCACAAAATCATCTTCATATCGACGCTGTGTGTTTTTAAGTAAACACATAATGATTGATTTTGTTTTTTGTGTCAAACAATTTGATAGCTAATGAAATTGAGAACTGTCTGAATGAACGGTTCGTCCTGGTTCGGTTGTGATTTATCAAGATTTATTTTAGGAGAATTAGGCCCCAGGACACGTGAAAAAAGGAGTGGCTCGATTTCTTTGCTCCCAAGTGTAGATTACCAATAACATTTTTATGTACAATAGTATGTAGTTATTACATCAGCACCTTAATTGTGACAGACAGATAATATTTCAAAACATCTAGCAATATTGTTTATAAGTACCTAGTACGTTGAGCGCTGATGCGTGAACGACAGAAATGTATTGTTTTTGTAGTTTTTACTCAGATAATAATAGGTTAATTTATCATACAGCATGACTAGGGTTACCATTTAGAAATTTGAAAAGCCCTCACCAAAAGCCTGACATTTCAATAAAAGTCCGGACATTTTAGTCTCAAAATGCAAACATACGAAGATTTATTGTTTGATCTCGTTAAGTTGATTGCTAAAGAATTATTTTAAATGTAAGTATTATGTCTATGTATTGTGTGTAGTATACAGGGTGTTAACGAAATCGTGTAATTCCTTCAAACCGCGTGATCTACTGGTGACACAGATTAACCCTAAATGGGAATTTTCGAAAACGAACCAAAAAAAAATTTAAAAAAATTTTTTGGTTTTCAATTTCTGAGTGTTTTTAGAGCCTTGAGTTACCTGACTGCAAAGAGCGATATCGCGTTAGTCGTTCCTGCCAGCCGTGTCGCCGTACTTTCATTAATTTATGCGTGGCATCGAAATGTTCGCAGAAATAAAATTATTTTTCTGCAAAAAAAAAAACTTGTTTTTTTACTGAATCCTTATTAGGTGGTTTAGATACGATCGGTAACAAAGCCGCATGAAAAAAAAAAGGATTTTATTTTTTTATTTTTGATCAAGCTAAATCCCGTGCGGGGCCTATCTACACCAGTAGTAGATCATGTGGTTTTAAGGAATTACACGAATTCGTTAACACCCTGTATATTTTGCAGCAGTACACCACGGACTACCCCCTCTATCTTATTCATTGTCTTCCTGTTCATCCAAAGGTTGTCTGGTAGATATCGCTATCAGCGATAAGACCGCCATTGTACCCTTCAATGTATGTTATTGTATAATGAGCTGTATTACAATTTTGGTGTACAATAAAGTATATTCTATCTAATCTATCTATCTATATTTTGTTTTTAGATGAATGAGAAGTTAATAAAGATTAAAGACTTATTTGATAATTATTACTTATGTAAGTTTTACTCGTATTCCAACTGAGCCACAAAATCCGGACAAATTAAAGAGCCGGACAAAAGTCTAGAAGTCCGGACGTGTGCGGACAAATCCGGACGGATGGTAACCCTAAGCAGGACTGGTTAATCGTTTTATATCCGAAAACCATGAACTCTGCTATCATTCATCATCTTTTACTAACTTTGATGCTTAAGAAAATGTATGGAACAACTGATTTTTGTTTCACGAATCAAATCAAAATCAAATCAAATGTATTTATTTGCTCTAATATGGTAGGTGTAAAATACAGGTGTTGGTCTTTTTTCAAGTAGAATAGAAGGATTTCATAAAAGAAATTCAAGTAGAATGTAACCTTGAACTTGACACTTGTTTTGTTCACTCCTACTTTTCAGGCTACTTTCGGACGGTTGACTAACTTCGTTGACGGACTTAGGGAGTAGGCCCCCTGACCCGAAGATATACAAAAATGCAAATAGAATATCTAGCTTTAATTCCGCTGAACAAGATCGCTAGTTTGGATGCAGTATTCAGCACCACCCTCCCGCCCACAAGTATATGCACATGCAGAAAGAGTGAAAAAATAATGCAACATGCAACCAAACCAATACACGACACGTGTTTCGCCCCTGCACGGGGCATCCTCAGGATGTGTTGACTCCTCGACCGCTAGGACGCGAAACTTTCGCGTCCTAGCGGTCGAGGAGTCAACACGTCAACAGTCAAGTACACGTGTCGTGTATTGATTTGGTTGCATGTCGCATTATTTTTTCACTCTTTCTGCATGTGTATATACTTGTGGGCGGGAGGGTGGTGCTGAATACTGCATCCAAACTAGCGATCTTGTTCAGCGGAATTAAAGCTAGATATTCTATTTGCATTTTTTATGTCAAGGATTTCCGCAAAGTAACGCCTGATTCCATCATTTAACCGAAGACATACGTCGTTAATTCGTAGCTTGAACGTGTACCATTTAAATCCAGGGGTTGGCAGCCCTAGGGCACGCCGCAATAGCGGTGGTAAGACCCGTTATGGAGGAGTGGCTGGAGAGGCGGCATGGCGCCCTCAGCTTCCGCCTGACGCAGGTGCTCTCGAGACATGGTTCTTTTGGGAAGTACCTACGTCGCATAGGCCGGGAGCAGACGCCCAGATGTCACCACTGCGTCGACTGCCCTGAGGACACGGCGCTGCACACGCTGCAGGCGTGCCCTGAGTGGGCGACGCAGCGCCGTGAACTGGTCGCTGCAGTCGGTGGTGACCTCTCGCTTCCGGCCGTGGTTCTGTCCATGGTCGGGAGCGAGAGTGCGTGGGAAGCCGTCGCCTCCTTTTGCGAGGCGGTGATGGTGACCAAGGAGGGAGCGGAGAGGGAGAGAGTGGCGACGGCCACCCTCCCTTCCCGTGCCAGACGCACCGGGCGACGCCGGAGGGCGCGCGACGATCTCCGGGCACCCTAGTGTGTGGCCTGCCCGACCAGTAACAGGCCCGAGAAGGCGACGCGCATGTGTTCCGTGCGCGCCTCTCAGGAGGACGTGGGGCAAGGCTCCGCCAGGGGCTGGCGGACCGAGGCCTGCCGGGGTTGCGGTGCATGCAGCTGCGAATCCCACGACCCCTGCCAAGCGTCAGGAGAAGGAACACCGTGGGTTTTTAGCCGGTGAGAGTCCGGCATTACCCTTCGCCTTCCCCAGGCGAAAGGTTATCCATGAGGATTTTCTCACGAAAAAAAAAGGAATTGGAAGCCCTAGTCACAACTTAGGTCACAATGAAGGTTGTATGCCTTTAACACTGTGTGCTTAGAATAGGCCAGCTCACCCCTTCCATGGATGGGTTAGTTAATCATAATTAAACTTGTAACGACTGTCATAGGTATTCGTATGACATCCAGGACCGACAATTTCACCTGCTCTCTGAGAGGCAGAGTCTCGGTTACGAACGATGACCCATCCACGGATTAACCGCGATAACCGCCGCTTAACACGAGCCCCATAATAAATTCTGTGTTATTTTTGACTTCCAGCTCTTCGAAAAGCTCCGCACAATGAAGGGGGGCATCGAGCCTCTCATTGAGAAGGTGACCCTCATTAACGGAGACGTCTCCGAACCAGACCTCGGCATGAGTGAAGAAGACAGACAGATGATCATCAACCAAGTCCACATCATCTGCCACGCTGCTGCCACCATCAGGTATGTTTTGGAGACTTCTTTTTCTACAATGAGGGGTTCCAGTGAGTCGGAACCGGATGCCGCTCTCACAGTTCCGACTCACCGTGAATGACGCGGCATCCGGTTACGACTTACTGGAACCCCTCACTGGCCCTGGCAAGCTCTCAAGACGCAACGACCGCTGACTCATTAAGACGATCGACCTCCGGTCTCAGGAGGGGAGTTATGTGGCGGCATCTATCACGCCACATGCGAACTATTCAATCCTACATCACGATATCAAGATTTAACACGCAGATAGTACAACCTCCCAACATCAACCGTTGGGCAGTAGCCTGCCAGGCACAAGACTCCGCCTGATTGGAGGATCCTCCCTTTGGTTGGAGGAACACCACACCTGGTTCCTCCAAAATGGCATTATTAGCACAGCTGCTGAGCCATTGGCTTTGTGGAGGAACGAGGTATAGTGTTTTTCCAAGGAAAAGGGAGAATCCTTCTACCAGGCTGGGTCTTAGTGCCTGGCGAGCTACTGCCCAAAGATTGATGTTGGGCCATTAATGGTATATTACAGCATGACTGGTTATTACATCCAAAAACCATGAACGCTGAATTCGTGAAAAAATATCAGCGAATCGTTCAGCCACTGCACCAAACGTGTCGTGTTCAGACCCTCCTACACGTAAGGCAAGCATTCAACCACCAGGGCTTAGCACTTTAGGAATCGCTGCAGCAGGCTACCGCTGCTACACCTGTTAAACCTGGATGGAGAGAATAATAGTGTTTTTCTGTTTCAGGTTCGACGAAGAGCTGAAGAAGGCTGTTCTTCTGAACGTGAGGGGCACAAAGCTCATGGTGGAATTGGGAAAGGCGTGTGAGCAGTTGAAGGTAAGCTGCGTTCCGTTTTTTTTTTCTTGTTAAATCCTCATGGATGCCCTTCGCCTGCCCCGGGCCACTTATCTTTTTTTTTTTTCATAAATTTCAATTTTGTTTAAGTAGTTTTCTACCCATAACAGTTGACGGGAATAGACACCTTGAGGCTTGAGACGGTCCTCTCGGTCAGTTTCCGTGTATTAGACAACCCCTGCATAGCACATCTCAGGCATTTCACACTTTTTTAGAGAACTTAACGTGACATAAACTAAGGTGCAACTTGGAGATTTACTAAAAAAAACACATATTCAGGCAGTTCTGATGAAAATCTTGTTGGGGTGTCTCGGTTTTCGTATAAAGTAAAAATAAGGTTGTATAATATCCTAGTTGAATAAAGAATTTTTGACTGTAACTTTTTGGCCCCTAACCAACGACTTTTCCGTGAAAGCGTGACACACAAACAAACTTTCAGATTTAGAATATTATTAGGAATTACGATTAAATAATTATCTGCTGCGTTATACTTATTGCTTACTAATAAATAGCTTTGCAGTGGGCGATAAGGAGCTGATGATGAAGTAGTTTTGCACCTTCAAAGTATTTAGTTTAGTTTAAATAGGGCCCCAATTTCATTTTTGCGCCGGGGCCCTTGGTTACATAGCTACGCCAAGACCGACTGATTAACGAGCTCTCCGAGGCACGGAAGGATCTCGAAGTGTAACGAACGATAATCAATCCACGATCGTTGATAAACCACGAGCGATGCAAATATCTAATTCCCATGTTCATCTTTCCAGCTGTTCATTCACATCTCGACGTCGTACTGCCACCTGCACGAGAAGCTTCTGGAGGAGAAGGCGTACCCCCCTCCCGCTGACCCCCACCAGATCATCCAGGCCGTCGAGTGGATGGATGATGAGACTATCGCTAATTTGACTCCCAAGTAAGATTGCATTTTTATCAATACCGATAAAAATAATGCATTCAGCACCAGCGTTGCCAGACGTCCTGATTTTGGCGGGACGTCTCGATTTTGAAATCAAAATTAAATGTCCCGCGCGGAACAGGCTCAGTCCTGCTTTTCCGGGATTACAATTATAATCCTCTAAAGACTCAACTGCCTAACTATAGGGTAAACCAGACAGTTATTGTTAAAGTAACGTATTTACATTAAAATACATTTTCTAGAGCTATTTTTGCTATCTATTGTCATATAAACATAATTTAAAACTCAAATAAAATGATAAGTATTTAAAAAACTACTGATTATGTACGTTTTTTACTATGTCCCGCTTTCGACGAAAAAATTCCGCTTTTTTTTTCTCAAAAAGTTTAAAAATCTCGCTTTGCCAAAAAAAATATCTGGCAAAGCTGCACCCTAATTGCGTATACAGGGTGTGGCGTAAATAGTGGTCCAACGTTAAGGGGTCAATACGCGATATATTAAATTATCACATACCACAATTTGAACAATTTGTTGCCATAGGTCTCAGAATAAAACATTTTTTTATTTTTTTCGAAAAATTAACACCTCACGTTACTAATTTGGCTGTAATTTAAACAAAAAACATTATTTTCCTAATAATACTTGCATTAAAGTGTGCAAGGGCCCGAAAGGCACGCAAAACTCTGATGAGATAATAACATGAAAATAATCGTTAGTTAATATTTTGTAAATTTATTACTTCACCATGTGTCTATGTATAAATTAATTAATAAATAGCCTCGGGCTTCACTAGCCAATTACGTACTAACCAACATACATTATAATACAAGGTTAGTTTTAGTATATACTAAACCTGAAACTAGTTTGTTCAGAATCACTAGGAGAATCGATTGACATATTTTTTACACCACTTTTTTTTTTTTTTTCATTAATTTCAATTTTGTTTCAGTAGGTTTCTACCCATAATAATTGACGGGAATAGACACCTTGAGGCTTGAAATGGTCTGTTCGGTCAGTTTCCGTGTATTAGACAACCCCTGCATAGCACATCTCAGGCATTTCACACTTTTTTACCGAACTTAACGCGACATAAACTAAGGTGTAACTTGGAGATTTACTGAAAAAAAACACATATGCAGGCATTTCTGATGAAAATCTTGTTGGGGTGTCTCGGTTTTCGTATAAAGTAAAAATAACGTTGTATAACTCTACGAGTTATAAATGCAATGTCATCGTTAGATTTCCGCACAACATGTTTATCTAGTTTCGCTCTCGAGATCGCATCGCAAATCGCGGTCAGGTCTAGCCTTAGCTTAAGAACGCATTTGAATGGCCACATTCGACTTATAACAGTTATAAACACATCGCATGCTAAGCCGACGCTCTATGGGTCAAGGGTATCCCCATTAACTTTGAAATAGAGGTGCCCACCACTTACTAGTGGGGGCCATCCATAAATTACATCACACGAATTTCATGACTTTTGGAACACCCCCGTTCAAAAGTACCCTATGTTCGTTTCTGTATACTTGACAACGTATATGCAAAATTTCAGGATGATCGGTTCAGTGGTTTAGGCGTGAAAAGGTAACAAATAAACAAACTTACTTTCGTATTTATAATACTACTTCGGATGACTGGCATAGCAATCAATTTAAACCTTATAAATAAATATTGATAGAGTTGCTAATATTTTAAAGTTTTCGTTAGAATTGAAGTTTGCAGTTTTAATACGTGACGTCACGAGGCTTATGACTCGTCCCCCCTCTTGTCACACTTTGTTTATCCCCTCCCAGGCCCTTAACGTGTAACGTAATTTATGGATGGCCTCTAATACAGTACGAAACAACTAAGAAGTTACATCGATGTACCTAACAACCAATGGCAGTCGCTCATTTTCGCGCCACTCATACTTATTGTGTCAGGATAAAGATCTATACAGAAAAAAAATAAGTAAAAGGTTTATTGCAGAAACTTGTTTGAATTTTTACAGTAAATCTTACATAGGGGCCTCCTTTTAAGTAAAAGATATACCTGTGCTAGGAGGTCCCGCTCTTCAATGTTAAATTATAAAATGGTAAAACTGGTGTATGATGAATTTAAACAAGAAATCATAAGAAAAATATAAAAACAGTACCAACAGTACTACTAACATGTTTATTAGTACTGAAGTACTAATAAACATTCGTAGTCTTGAATTCGCCGTCAAGGGCCCAAGTCTCCTAAAATATATATTGATTAACACGCAACCGAACCAAAGCCGAACCATTCATTACGACAGTATTCAATTCCAAAAGCTGTCAAATTGACACAAAAAATCATTCAATCATTTTGACAGTTTTCCTAAACAATAAAAACCGACTTCAAAGAAATACTAAAAAAAGTAAAATAATTACCGATTTAAAATTAACAGTTTCAGAAGCCGGTGGCTTTTATTTGTTTCAGTGTAGAATTGCACCGACTTCTGAAACTGTTAATTTTATAATGGTAATTATTTTGGGTGTGTAACGTTAGGTCGAACTACGATAATGCGATGAACGTTAGGTCGAAAGATCGTTCGTGCGATGAACGTTAGTTCGAAAGAACGTTCGTGCGATGAACGTTAGTTCGAAAGAACGTTCGTGCGATGAACGTTAGTTCGAAAGAACGTTCGTGCGATGAACGTTAGTTCGAAAGTACGTTCGTGCAATGAACGTTAGGTCGAAAGAGCGTTCGTCCGATGAACGATAGGTCGAACGAACGTTCTTGCGATGAAAGTTGTAGTTCGACCTACTGCTGGTGCGAGGTCCAACGCGCGCGCAAAAGCCCCTTTGAGAGAACTTTACAATATATTATTACTTTGAATCTACACTTTGGGACGCGGCAGTAACTTCTTTTTTTTTCGACAACTCAGTAGTGGCTGTAAATGGTCTAATTGCAATGAATACTTTGACTTTTAATCTGAAATGAGATGGGCCATCCGAGAACTAGAAGTACAACCGAAGACTGCCTCGGGTAGGTGCTAGACTGTTGTAAAGTATCTATGTTAAAAAATATCTGGTCCATGGAAAGGCGTGATCAGTGGACTGGTTATTTTAGTATAAATTATTATTAAGACTCAAGTGGGAAAGAAAGAAAAACAGCGCTGTTAAATTTTGTGCTTTCATATAACAATGATTGTATACTCGGTTGTGGTTACAAAGTTGACATTTGGCTATTCAAATCATATGTATACTCGTAACATACAAACTTTAAGGACTACTAGAAAAAAGTTATTATAATAAATATGTATGCAATGTTAATGTAGTAAAAATCATCTTCAATTATTATGAAAATTATGTAATATTACATTAATACCCAAAAACTGTATGGACAATATCGCTATTATTTTAATTGAGAGAGGCAGGAGATTGTGGTCCGACTCCTGCCTCTCACAACAAAATTAGGCTCTGCATAGTTTTACCTTTAAGTAATATACGTTAGTATGACGTAGCAGTATCATTCCTTCCCGCAATTAATCCTTGCTACATAAGTACTAAACTACAACTTTCATAGCACGAACGTTCGTTCGACCTATCGTTCATCGGGCGAACGTTATTTCGACCGAACCTTCATCGCACGAACGTTCTTTCGAACTAACGTTCATCGCACGAACGTTCTTTCGAACTAACGTTCATCGCACGAACGTTCTTTCGAACTAACGTTCATCGCACGAACGATCTTTCGACCTAACGTTCATCGCACGAACGATCTTTCGACCTAACGTTCATCGCACTATCGTAGTTCGACCTAACGTTACACACCCTTCAGACGCATTGAGAACCTCCTTCTTTTTGAAGTCGGTTAAAAACTGACTGACGGTTGTGGTTCGTTTGCGTTTGGCAACTTTGTTAATCGAACTGGCGAATCGGAAGCGATCGGTTTTACGAAGTTTTCCGATGCGACTTCTTACTTGTGTCGGTACTGTACCAGTGGTCAAGGTCACTTAGAAGTGGCACGTGTACACTTGAATGGGAAACAGGCTTGCGACAAATTGCAACAATGTGTCTTAGCCGCCTCAGGCTGCGTTTACGCAATAGTGGCGCGCGCAGCGTGGCGTGTAGCACGAGATAGACCAGTACCCCAAGTGTGAGTTTTTTTCGTTAACTACTGTAGTTGCGTCACGCCAAAAATGTATGAAAATTTAGGCTGCGTCTCTAGGCGCACCGTTCAATTAACGCGCGAATATTCGTCAGTGAACGGTGCGCCTAGAGACGCAGCCTAAATTTTCATACATTTTTGTCGTGACGCAACTACAATAGTTAACGAAAAAAACTCACACTTGGGGTACTGCTCATTTTAATGTATGATCATTCATCGTCATTTCTTCAAAATCATTATCATCAATCAATCCTCAGGACTGGTTTCCTTGGCGTAGGTATGTCTTATTTTCGGCGGTTCCTAGACCAAATCCAGCCTTAACACATTCGAGTCCACCACACTTTTCATAGAGCTCAAACGCCATCCCGCCATACATATTGCTAGTGGACCTTCCAGGAGGGTCCTCGGCATTACGTTTGCGCTAAGAGTGTACCCTCGAGGAGAGTTCCTGGCATTAGGTTAAAAACCGTAAAAATATGCTACTACGTCGTAAAATAGGTGTTCGCTTGTTTCATGACGGTGCATTTTCCAAGAAAAACCTACATTAAAATGAGCCCGCTACGAGGGCACCCGGCATGGCGAATGCGACTACAGGGTGCCCTTCTGGAGGGCTCCTGGTACTGAACGATGTATAATAATGAATTGACCTTCAATTTCAGGTTACTGGACAAGCTTCCGAACTCGTATGCCTTTACGAAGGCGTTAGGAGAAGCATTAGTGGTTGAGGCTATGGAACATATACCTGCTATGGTACTCCGACCTTCTATTGGTAAGTTACCCTCCACTGGGTCTTCTTCTCTTCTTCAAAGCATAAACATTATAGGAAGCGGTGGAAGGCGGGCGTTTTTGTTAGCTGTTTTTTGTATCATTTTTTTTATTTATTTATTATGGACCTCCAACACAGGACATACACATAAAATCACAAACATTGGTAAATAGAATGAGCCTTATATCCGAGTACTCTTTCAATTATAGGAGGCCACTACATGCCATTTTTTATTTTTCGACTAAACTAATTTACAACAATATTTAATAATAATAAATTGTAAGATAAATAGTAATAAAGTTCAAAAACAATTTAGAAGTTGTTTTACAGGTTGTTTTACAATTGTTTTAATATGTATCTTTTTTGATTTTGAAATGTTTTTTTATTATCTTTTTTGACATTGACGTTCATAAAGAACTAAGTAATTCTAGTCTACACTTGGGAGCAAAAATCGAGCCACTCCTTTTTTCACGTGTCCTGGTTATTAGTTAGTTTCGGTTTCATGAATTACTTCATCATCTGCCTAGCCTTTTCCCAACTATGTTGGGGTCGGCTTCCAGTCGAACCGGATGCAGCTGAATATCAGTATTTTACATGGAGCGACTGCCTATCAGACCTCCACAACCCAGTAACTGGGTAATACGATACTCTTTGGTAAGACTGGTTGTCAGACTTTCTGGCTTCTGACCAACAGTAACGACTGTCAAAGATCTACAAATGACAGCCGGGACCAACGGCTTTACGTGCTTTCCGAGGCACGGAGGAAACTCGCTATGGTAAATGGTCACCCATCCACAGACCAACCTCGGCAAGCGTGGCTTAACCCGGAAGATCGGTCTATGCGGCTGTAATTATTTAGCCACGAGTTCCTCAGTTTCATGAATTACTTAATTTTATAAAATATATCATTTGAAAGTTTATTAAATACCTAATCTTTAAAATCAGGATAAATTATTGAATGATAACCGTTTTGAATGATAATTTATTGGTTCATAAAGAAAAACGATAATTATGATAGAAAATTCGGTAAGGTTAAAACAGTCCAGAAAAACATTTAAAAATAAAAATATTGTAACAATCACACTACATTATGGGTTTATTTAACAAAAACACCCAAAATTAACCTTTTCTTATTGGAGTGCAATCAAAATGTCATAGGCAAATTAAATGCGATAATTTTAACCTACCCTTTAATTTTTAATTTAAAATGAAAAGTTGACAAAAAACTACCATCATTGTAAAGGTTATCAAATAACCTTATATCGTCGGTGATAGTGCAAATCCGCGGAACTAGCATTGGATAATTCCGCGTATCTGGCAAATTTAGCCAATTTTTTATTTCGCGGGCAATGCATGCAAGATCCTAATTTGCGTCCATTGCCCGCGAAATTAAAAATTGGCTAAATTTGCCAGATACGCGGAATTATCCAATGCTAGTTCCGCGGATTTGCACTATCACCGACGATATGCGATGCGATATAGTATGTTTAGAATTGATCTATTCCATGATAACAAAAATAATAACCATTATACGTGAAAAATAGAAGTGGCTTGATTTATTTGCTCCCAAGTGTATTTTGGATGAATGAGGTTTGAAGTTACCATCACCACGATTAATTCTAGAAGATAGACCTTCCCAAAATTGGGATTAGATAGTATTAGTAGCCTAGAACTTCTTGTGATAGAGCTCGTCCGGGAAAATACTACCACCAAACATATTTCTGTCGCCAAGCAATATCGCTGTATAGTCTGAAGACTGAAAGTCTGACAACCGGTCTAACCTTAGGTTATCGGCATTGCCCAGTAACTGGGTTGCGGAGGTCTAATGGCAGTCGCTCCGTGTTAAATATTGTTATTCAGCCGCATTTGATGAGACTGGAAGCTAACCCCAACATAGTTGGAAAAAGGCTAGGCAGAAAAACTGTTTGACAGTTTTTGTAAACGAAAACTGTCATTATGAACGGTTCAGCTTCGGTTCAGTTGCGATTGATCTACGTTAGTGGTTCCCAAAGTTGCATGGACTGCGACCTAGTTCGTCACCCGTCTTGTGCCTAACAGAAGAAAAAAGCAGACACGGTGCAGCCTACGTGTTGCGACTGTCGTTCTATCAGATTCAGGACCCACCAAATATCCGCTCGTAAACTACCAGTGGGTCGCGACTAGGGTTACCATCCGTCTGGATTTGTCCGGACATGTCCGGACTTCTACACTTTTGTCCGGACTTTGTCCGGCTCTTTAATTTGTCCGGATTTTTTGGCTTAGATGGAATACGAGTAATGAAACTTATGTAAGTTAAGTAAGTAAAGTTAAGTAATATGTAATATCAATTAACTTTTTAATCTTTATTAACTTCTCATTCATCTAAAACAAAATATAAATCTTTAACAATCAACTTAACGAGACCAAACAATAAATCTTCGTATGTTTGCATTTTGTGACCAAAATGTCCGGACTTTTATTGAAATGTCAGGCTTTTTGTCAGGACTTTTCAAATTTCTAAATGGTAACCCTAGTCGCGACCCATACTTTGGGAAAGACTGTTTTTTTTTCTTTTTATTTTCTTTTAGGAAGGCTTACAGACTAATGTAATAATAGTTACCAAAAATTAAACAATATAACTGCTAATTACAAGCCTCCACAGCTGGATATTAATTACCTAATTGTCGAAAAGAACAAACAATTATTAACATAGGTGTACAACTGGTATTCCAGAAATACAACATCATGCAATATATGAAACATAACACCGTGTCAATAACAGTACAATATTTTCACCAGTTAGGTGCAGTTCCTACCGCTAATTACATTGTTTTTTTTTTTACATTGTTTAATTTAATTCGTTCTGATCTACTTTTCTGTTGGTATAATTGGTCCCTGTTCAAAATACTCTGTCTAAATTTTTGCTAACGCAATTGTTACTTTTCTGTAGTATGAAACAAAGTACGCGTTAAATAATTTTGTCCCTCTGAAGTGAGGAAGAGAACGCTCAAAGCCTGGTAAAGTTATTTAACATGTAAAGACGTCGTTGTTTGTGATGATCTAATGTTGCTTTCTTTCTTACAGTGATTCCAATCTGGCAAGAGCCTGTACCTGGGTGGACTGACAACATTAATGGACCCACTGGATTACTTATTGGTAAGTAGTTTTCCGAGTGAGAAAAAACGTTTTTTCACCAGGGGCCAGAAAACGCAAGAAATTTTGCGGGGGAAAAGATTTCCAAAAAAAAAAAATTGTTTGTCTGCCAAATCTAACATTTTTGGCTCAAATAAATTACTGCTATTTGTTATGGCCATAAACTCTTATTCTAAAGCAGCGGTTCCTACGTTTTTTCTCATAGACCACTTTCAAAATTTAGCTGGTTCCGGTGGACCCCATGCAGCCACATTTCTACCATATTACAATTATAAAATGTGGAGATTAGATCTTTTTGTCATGTCAACGTAGACCCCCGTCGAGTCTCCCGTGGACCCCTGGGGGTCCACCTGGATCACTTTGGGAACCTCTGCTCGAAAGGAAGGGGTTGGTGGGCAGGCTTTTGAGTGTTTCTTGTGACCTACGCAAATGTCTTGTTGATTGGTGGAGTCGTGAGTCGGGTCATTGAGCTCCCTAAAATAAGGTTGAGCTACACGATGGCTGATGCATGCGTACCGTCAGTTTGGACAGGTCGACTCAAAGCTGTTATGGCTCCTTCCTCAAAAGGCCATTCCAGACGTGCGTTGCCCTACATTGATACACTCGCATAGTTTTTGATACTATAATGTCTGGACTTAAAAAGAAACCTTGACCGCTGAGTTTGTTTCGGCTTTTCTTCTCAGAGCTAGTCAGATAGGAAATGCCGGCTCCATCTAGTCTTAAAAAAACATATAAAATTGACTTGTAACTAAGTGTCTGTGTCAGATTTATTTACAGAAATAAATATCATTTATAATTTATCTTCACGGGCCGCAGCCCACTCGTGGTTTACATTATACTTATTTTACTCATATCTTTTCATTGACAGGTGCTGGCAAGGGCGTCATCAGATCGATGTACTGCAAGAGTAACAGCTACGCAGACTACCTGCCCGTCGACGTCTTCATCAACGGCATCATGATAGTGGCATGGAACTATTTGAAGAATGGGTACGTTCGGTTTTCTGTTGGAATATCGAAATATTATTAGCCGATTCTTATCTGGCCGACAACCTTTCGCCACTTTTCATTTCGCCGAATAATTAAAACGTCGAATGAGTAAAGTCCCTAATTATGTTTTGTAAGTTTTTGTTACGCCGACTAGTCTGCTGGCCACTGTTTCATTAGTCAACTGTATTATTGGCCACTTTACACTTGTTAGATGGCTCATTTTCCCATCATGCTAGCAAGAAAGCAAGCATGCAAGTGTTTCTGGGTTTGCTCCGCCAGAAGACTCGCTTTGTCACCCCTTCGCTTCGCTCGCACACTCGACCAGCGCTACACTCGGGAGGTCGTCGACTCGCTTCGCTCGCCACCTCCCGCTACTCGCTGCGCTTCGGCCTCGTGCACTCGTTCCACTCAGGACCTCCTTCGCGAGCTTCTGGCTCCACGCTTTTAAATAACACTCTAGGGGTAGGACACAGTCTGACCACGTATAATCGGGGTGCGCTGAGACGGATTAACATTGCATTCCGTTGTGTAAAAATAATGTTGTGCGAATACTTATTTGGCAAATTAAACAATAGCCAAATAAGTATTCGACTAAAACAAAATTTCTGCATAATTTTTTGTCCAAATAATTATGGTGGCTATAATCATTCGGCGAAATCAAATTAGGATAAAATTTGCTTCGGCAAAGATTACGTCGGCGAATCGTTGTCGGCGTAATGAAATTCGTTTTAAAATACTTCGGCAAAAACACGGGCACCCTATAAAAGTAAATTTCTTAAAAAATGGCGTTTATCCCTATAAGGGTGCTTTTCCACCAGAGATGTGCTATGCAACGTTACTATGGATGCGTTTGATATCCACTGTGGCGGCATCTATCTCGCCACATGCGAACTAGCGAACTATCCTACATCGCGCAATCAAGATTTAACACGCAGATAGTATATATACAACCTCCCAACATCAACTGGTGGGCAGTAGCCCGCCAGGCAAAAGACTCCGCCTGGTTGGAGGATCCTCCCTTTGGTTGGAGGAACACCACACCAAGTTTCTCCACACCACCAATCATATTCATCGGTCTACATAGCATAGCACTGGTGGAAACTGATTCAACTAAGCTACGTTTTTTTTATATGGAAGGATGTGTGATGTGGATGCGTGTTATGGATGGACGCGAGTAGTGTAGCTATGCCCGCCGCTCCCCGTGCCTTCCCTATTGTCGATACGTCGCATAGCTCGAGATGCGCATCTTCCTCGCACAGTTACATAGCTTAGCATCAGTGGAAACAGTCACATAGTTTCGTAGCTTAGCTTTTACATTACCGCAGCATAGCTGCATAGCACATCTCTGGTAGAAAGGCACCCTTAGGCTGTTAGGCATTGATATGTACCTAGTATCTGCACTGTGTGTCATAATATAATAGCCTTTATTCTAAGCGGAGAACAACAGAATTATTTTTCGTTTATAAAATATTAGTTTTTTAAAACGTTTGTTATTTTGTTTCCAGCGACACTAAATCCAACATAGTAAACTTCACGTCATCAGCAGAGATCAAAGTGACATGGTCTGAAATGATTGACGCTGGCAGAGAGATCATCATGAACAGAGTACCACTCAATGGAGTTGTATGGTAAGATTGTACTAAAAAACTCTACTTTTTGGATGTTAGTTATAATTATGTATAAGTAGATATACTTTATGTACACTAAAAGAAATAAAACAGAAGGAATACACGTAATTAAGAACAAATGCCGGTCTCGCTTATAGCAATTTCTTCCAGACTACAAAAATGACACTGTTGCGTAATCTTTCCAACAACTAGTTATTTTTCTTTAAGAATAGGTATTAATGTATAATTATTATCATGACGGTTCCTTACAAAAATACATACAATCTTCTTTGTTCTAGTAACAGAGATTGAAAGTCCTCATCAAAACTTTGGTTGAAGTGAACCACAAACCAAAACGTCATCTAAATATTATATTCTTTGATAATGTTGATTTTTTCAAAAAGCACTGAATAAATTTCGATAAAATTTATATGGGACCACCTCTGAAGTATGACCGATTAAACCACCTTGTATACAGGGTGTAAACGAATTCGTGTAACTCTTTGAATCTACATGATACCCCCAGCACATTTTGATGTTACGATGTAGGATCTGTCATGGCGTCAACTTTGAGAGTTGTCTGTAATTTCGCTGTAGTCTGCTACACTGCAGTGTTGCGTAATTCGTAGCGTGTGACGTCATAGATGTCGCCACATTACTAACTGAACCCAGTCTGAGTTTTGTCCGAAGCGGTTTTCTGGATGGGTGTTTTTAAAGTTGTTATTTTCTGTTCCTCAGGTACCCAGGAGGCTCTATGAAGCACTCGAGGCTCTACCACAACATCTGCGTGTTCTTCTTCCATTGGATCCCGGCATTCATCATCGATACCCTTCTCTTCTGCCTTGGATACAAGCCTGTGTAAGTATCCATTTTCGCTTGTTGCGGTACCTTTACACTTTATCTTTTGCCTTTATATTTAATTTTTTACCTTTATATTTAATCTTTTACCTTTATATTTAATCTTTTACTTTTATATGTAATCTTTTACCTGTATATCGGGTGTAAAAAGACCCTTAACGATAACGAAAACCACATATTTTACCCATCATTGGGATCATTTTTTTCTACCAGACCATACCTGGGAAACCATTGGTTTTGGAGATATTGAAGGTCAAAGTTAACATTTTTTTTTTAGTTTTTTTCCAAAAACGTATTCTAAATATTATTATATATTATCATACTAAACTTTCTTCCAAACAACCTTAGCAAAATTTTCAATTTTTCCTCACAAATTACGCATTTGAAATTACAAAAACGCAACGCATATCAAACGCACACGACCGCCTTGGCTCAGCTGTGTGGCCGCTGCACGCATGCAAACGCGCGGCATCGCCACAACCACACATTACGCGCTACAAAAAACAACGTTTTTTTTATGCCAAAGAATAAAAGTCGTTTCCCAGCAATTATTTTTGGTCAATGTACACTGGACCGCAAAGAAAAAGGGTCGGTTAGAAAATCTTCAATATCTTCAAAAGTACCTGACCTAGCTTTATGAAATAAAAACTAAATTAAATAATATTTAATGCCACATAAAATAATATATTAAATCTTTTTATTTATTTTTGATAATTGTATAAAAAACTGAAAATGTAAAATAATGGTCGTTTTTGAATTTAGTCCCAAAAAATTCAAATCAATTGTTTCACGTTTGTTTTAGTTTTGCAATAAAAAAGTTATAAATATGGTGTCTCTGCTTTATAAATTTTATTATTCTGAAGTCATCATGTCATTAACCCCTGAAGAATGTACCAGGATCCTGACAATGCTTGAAGATGGGCACACTCAACGAAATACAGCGAGAACTGTTGGTGTGACTCTTTCTACCATTCAGCGAGTACTCCAGCTTTTCCATGAAACTAGATCCAATCTTCGAAGACCAGGAACAGGCCGAACAAGGTGCACGGCGCCGCGGGAGGATCGCTATATGGTGTCGATAATTTTGAGAAATCGCTTTCTTACGGCTGTTGAAGTAAAGAATCATCATTTACGAGCTAGAGGAAACAATCTGAGTACGGATACAGTAAGGTGGCACCTGGCTGAAGCAAATTTGAAGCCATTGAGACCTTCAAATGGCCCAAAATTAGAAAGACACCACAAAAACTCAAGGTTGAGTTATGATAGAGAACACGAGAATTGGACTCTGAATGGCTGGTCAAGAATTATGTTTTCAGACGAGTCTAGATTCTGTTTATACAAGCACGACGGGAGGAAAACAGTGTAGACAAGACCGGGAGAGCGCTATAACCAAGCCTGTATAGAAGAAAAAACAACATACGGCGGAGGCTCTGTTCACGTGTGGGCTGGGATTTCTTCCGAAAGCCGCACTGAGATAGTGGTGATAGAAAATGGAACTTTAACTGCAGAAAGATATGTCACTGAAATTCTGAATGACTACGTTGGTCCATTTTTAGTGGACATAGGCGAGAATGCCGTTTTTATGCAAGACAATGCCCGCCCGCATACATCTCAGATAGTCTTTGCCTATTTTCAAGAAGTCGGTATCATACACATGGAGTGGCCAGCACGCGGTCCCGACTTAAACCCCATTGAGCATGCATGGGACGAACTGGGACGACGTGTACGTCAGCGGAATCCGTCGCCAATCACGCTACGTGGAATGAAAGAAGCTCTAATAGAGGAATGGCAGAATATTCCGCAGCATCGCCTCAAAAACCTAGTAGAAAGTATGCCAAATCGCATAACAGCAGTATTGCGAGCTCGCGGAGGCAACACAAAGTACTGAAATACGTGAAAATGGCACATCTGTAACCAATCTACATTTACGAAAATACGTGAAAAACTACGCATTTTTCTTTATTTTACATTTATTAAAAATGAAACACTTGAATTCATTTATTTTTATTTTCATTTAAGCACATTAAAATATTCTTTATTTTAGTCTTTATTTCATAAGGCTAGGTCAGGTACTTTTGAAGATATTAAAGGTTTTCTATCCGACCCTTTTTCTTTGCGGTTCAGTGTAGTTTAGTTTGATGTACAGAGTGCGTAGATTTCGGCTATGTGATGGGTCTTTTTACACCCTGTATTTAATCTTTTACCTTTATACTTTATCTTTTTCCAGGCTATGCCGCGTCCAGCGCCGTATCACCAAAGGTTTTGAAGTCTTCGAGTACTACACCAACAACCAGTGGGACTTCAAGTCAGATATCGCGCAGACCCTGAGACAGAAACTCAATGCGAAAGAGAGGAGGGATTATAAAGTCGACGCTGTTGGTAAGTCCAAGTAGTCATCATGTTTCTGGTTATGACAAATGCAAAATTTGGTGAAGGGGTACCGGAAAAAGTGATCGTCAAGGCCAATAACGACCAATATTTTGTTGTATTATAACTTTCGTGAGACAGACATTAATTACGGTTTACTCACGTGCATTTTTCGGGATTGCCCGACTTGTTTCGGACCCAAACGGAGCCCTTAATCATGAGCTGATCACGCGGCGAGGTCGCGAGTCTAACTGATGCTGCACCGCGCCGCGTAGCGTTGCGCCCGCGACGAGAGGGGCGCGCTCTGTGTCGGTATTGCTCGTGCGTCTTCGTCACTTGTCGTGTCCGTGTTGTTTGAGGAAAGAGTGCCGGTGCATGCCGCTCTAATTGTGTCACACAGGTCACACTCCAGACTTAACTCACTTTAATATATGAATTAGACTTCAGAACTGGTTTCCAGGCAGGAGGCAGTGTCCAACCACCATCTCTATTAAAATTCGGATGACGGCTGATTTCGATGGCTTCACGTACTTTTCGCGGCACGAAATATTTCTCCTTCGCTAGTACGGAAGCCTTATCGAAACGACCAATATGTCATTTGAAAGACTTCGAGCCTCGGAGAGCGCGTTAAGCCATCGGTCCTGGGTGTCATACGAATACCTGTGCTGCCATCCTATGTGTAAATCTCTACACCAGTGCTCTTTCATGATCATCTTGCGTCTTCGTCTGAAGCATGTGCGACGCGCGTACTAGTTCGACGTCAGCGCATGCCCCTAGCGCACGCTAATCCGTCTATTGTATGTCGACTGACGACTGACCGGAGCACCGGTGTACACGATAAGCTGCATGCGTCTTATGGCAATCAATATTGCATGCGCTTGATGCAAGAGGAATTGAAAGTTGAAAACGCAAGATGAACAACGCACGGGTGTAGATATACCATAACAACCATACTGCGATCGCTAACCCGCCTGCCAGGCGTGGCGATTATGGCATTGGCAAACCTCCCACAACATGGCTTGGGGGAGGCCTATGTCCAACAGTTGACGTCTGTCGGCTGAATGATGATGATGAAAGAAGTAACAATGATGCTTGTGTCAACACATCTAAAGTTTAGCCAATTCGACTAACAAAATTGTTGCCAAACGAACGCCAACCATCAGTCAGTTTTTGTTTTCGAAAACTGTCAAAATGTATGGTTTTGTTTTTTGTGTCAAACAATTTGACAGCTTTTGAAATTAAAAACTGTCTGAATGAACGGTTCAGCTTTGGTTCGGTTGCGATTTATCGAGATTTATTTTAAGAGAATCGGGGCCCAGAAGGCCAATTCTCGTAATTAATTTGAAGTAAGACTGAAGGTTGACCGAACTGAGATTAAATTAAGAATTGAATAATAAATGGTATTCTGGTACTCTTAAAGTCCGGTCTGGTTTCAGTATCATCTCAGTCTATCTCGATATAATGTCAAAAAGTCATAGACTAAAATTCTAGAAATAAATGAGAATTCCAACTTGTCAAAATGGCTCAGTACATCATAATGTAACCAATACCCTTTTGGCTTCAGTCAACTTTCAATCTCATTTCAATACAATCTCACGTTTGACGTTGTTTGTTAACGAACAAGTACCATTTGCCATATTTATGAGATTGAGACTAGACTGAGACTAGATCGAAACTATATTTTGAACATTTTTAATTACGAGAATTGGCCTTCAGATATGCAACTGTAACGTAGTAACTAAGTATTCTAATCTATTTTGCCCAGGTCTGGACATCTCCAAATACTTCGAAGACTGCATCTTGGCAGCCCGTAAGTTCATCCTCAAGGAGTACGACGACACATTACCAGCTGCCAGAAGACACATGAGAGTGTGAGTCTTTTATTATCATTTTTCTTATCCTTTTAATCCAAAACTCAAATTGTCGACGTGGCTGAAAAGGCCGCCCAGCTGAAGTGGGACTGGGCAGGGCATGTCTGCCGTATGCCAAATGAGCTGTGGGCCCGTATAGCACAAGAATGGAGCCCTGAGACAGCGAGACGGGGTCGCGGCAGACCGCGCAGAAGATGGCGGGACGAGTTGGATGCCTTTCTTGAGGTTTGGCATGAAGCTGCACAGAATCGCGACGAGTGGAAGAAACGGAGGGAGGCCTTTGCCCAGCAGTGGGACAGTACAGGCTAATAATAATGTAATCGACTTAAAAAAGGAGGTTATCTTTTTTGGTGTAATAATTATTTTGGCGCATTGAGGATAAAAATTTCATAGTTACGGAAGCGACGCACGTAGATGTAGCGGAAATGTGACACCAAGAAGTAAGACTCAATTCACACCGCCGTGGAATGGAATGGAAGCGACGAAATTGTACATAGCATAATGAACTTTATGTCAATTTCAATAAAGTACAAACTAAATACGAGCCAAAAAAGGTCGCACGTCTTCTGGGGAATCCTCGCGACCTCTTTTGGCTCGTGTTTAGTTAGGATTTGTGCCCGGTTGATGGCAATAGGCTCGTCCCCTATTACATGGGACTTAACGGCGAAATGAGGGTGTACTATGCACCTCTGCAAACCCTTTGAATACGGGCGTAATGTTAAATAAGTAGTTTGTTGTCATAATCTTATATATATATTATATATATACAAGGTTAGTCGGAAAGGGGGTACTAATCCGAAGCCCACTTATAGTATCGCTGATGACTGTTTGAAAGCAAGTGTTAAAATTTCAAAATTCGGTATGTTTTTTTTCCAAATAAAATGATTTTTATTTCAGTTTTTTTCAAAAATTCTTCATCCCTGCTTTAGTTACAAATTCAGAAAATGGTGCTTCTAATTCATGACCCCAAATATGACCTAAAATGTAAACACAGCTGATCGTAACTGGGGATAGATAGACTTTAGAGATTTTTTTTTTAGATTTTTGAACAACTGTTTCTCTTAAACTATTGACTTTTGGGAATAGTTGTAGAACAAAAGTTACTCATTATTATGTGTACTTTAACACCCTTTCGGATTAGTACCCCCTTTCTGACTAACCTTGTATAAATAAGTAGTTTGTTGTCATAATTCTGTATAATATACAATATAATATTATAATAAAGAGCTTTGTTTTACGTATTACATACATTGTTTTACATATAACATAGTCATCATCATCTGCCTAGCCTTTTCCCAACTATGTTGGGGTCGGCTTCCAGTCGAACCGGATGCAGCTGAATATCAGTATTTTACATGGAGCGACTGCCTATCAGACCTCCACAACCCAGTAAGGCACCTCGCGCACTAGACGGCCACGACCACGACCAGTGGCCGCAACGATCAGATTAACTAAAGAAACCATATAAACGTCGCGCACTTAGCCGCAACAATAATCTGATTTTTGCGGCCACTGGTCGTGGTCGTGGCCGTCTAGTGCGCGAGGTGCCTAACTGGGTAATACGATACTCTTGGTAAGACTGGTTGTCAGACTTTCTGGCTTCTGACCAACAGTAACGACTGTCAAAGATCTACAAATGACAGCCGGGACCAACGGCTTTACGTGCTTTCCGAGGCACGGAGGAAACTCGCTATGGTAAATGGTCACCCATCCACAGACCAACCTCGGCAAGCGTGGCTTAACCCGAAAGATCGGTCTATGCGGCTGTAATTATTTAGCCACGAGCTCCTCTCGAAATAAATTTAATATAATAAAAAAATCGTGATTTTTTAAATCCCGGGATTAAAACGTCAATAAAATTATTCCGGGATTTTAGAGGAGGTGCCTATTATCCACTCCATGTAACTTCCTTCCTCGAAGTTTAGGTAAATATACTCTTCCTATTCCAATCTCTGATAATAATTATAATTATTTATTAATTTTTCAGAATGTACTGGGTGGACGTCATCGTTCGCTGTCTCTTCTGGGGTTTCATCCTCTACTGGATGAGCGGATGGATGACATCCTCCATGTCCATCGTAGCGGACCCCAACACGTCTCCTACTGTTATCGCCATGGATGCTTAACGACGCCATCTTGTTTTGTTAACAAAATGGCGGATGAAAATAGTTATGTCAGGGGTTGTAAACATTTTTAAAAAAGGTTATTAATTGTCATGATATTTTTTTATTCGTAAAATGAGATGAAAAGCAAGCTAAATTGAGATAATCGTATGAAATTACTTGAGTGTCTATTTTTAATGCTTTCTTTCAATGAGAAAGAAAGTTAGAGGATAGAATGTGCTTTATTGTACACCAAAATAAAAATACAGAAACAATTTAATAAAACAAGGATGTACGAGTACATTGGCGGTCTTTTCGCTAATAGCGATATCTTTCAGAGAATCTTGAGATATCTTTTTACTATATTTTTCTTTCACTTCTCAGTTTTTAATCTTTCTCTTTCTACTTGTATACATTTATAAGCACAGTAAATAAACTAATAATTTTGTTCTGTTCTCGATGTCAAAATATTTATGAAAAAAATTGAATTTTGTAGAAGATAATTAATATTTTTTAAATACACACATCAAAAGTGTCTAGGGATCAACATATATTTTTGCAATAACTTTTCTCCTGATTGATATTAATTAAAATTTTCTTTAAGGATTCATCAAATAAAGTGTTTTCGTTTGTCACAGTAACGATAAACCAAGTCACCTTTGCATTAATAAAGAAATTTGCCATTTTCCTAATAAAGGGATTTTTGACATTTGAACCACTAACACAAAAGTTCGAAAAAAAGACTGAAATAACAGTTTTCTTTAAAATTTTATTGGGTAACTTAAACAATTAATAATCCGTGTTTCTACCGCGAACACTAACAACACAAGAACATCGGTTTGGCATACTCAAAATGAGTTCATCCAAATCACGCTGTGGAATGGCCGCCCATGTTCGTTGCAACAACAAAAAAAGGTCTTCTTGCCACTGGATACCCTCCATATTCGGCAGAGCTCTTCTCTGTAGCATATCCCATGCATGCTCAATCGGGTTCAAGTCTGGCGACTGAGCAGGCCAGGGCAGGACATTGATGTTAGCTGCGGCGAGAGTCTGTCTTACAACTCTTGCGGTGTGCGGTCGTGCATTATCATGCATTAACTGAAATAAGGGACCGATTTGCGCTTGTAGAGGAACGATGACGTCTGATACAATCGTCTCAGCATAAATTTGAGCGTTGAGGTTGCCTCTGATCCAAATCAACTCAGTTCTTCCGCCGATCCAAATACCCGCCCATACCATGATGGTTCCACCACTATAAGGATGGACTTCCTGGCAGGATTTTAATCGCTGTTGGCGTCCAGGGGTTCTCCAGTGTCGTATACGTCTTGTATCCGGTCTCATACCAAAACGAGACTCATCAGAAAAGCACACGAAACGCCATTGTTCTTCTGCCCAATTTCTGTGTCCAAGAGCCCATTGATATCGAATCCTACGATTGTGCATTGCTATAGGTGGTACCCGTAGCGGTCTTCGGGAATGAAGGTTCACTTCATGCAAGCGGTTTCTGACTGTTTGGTCGCTAATTAAGTTCCCTGAAGAGTGATGAAGCCTCACGGCTAACATCATGGCGGTTATTGTTGGAGCTCTTCGAGTTAAGATTTGAATGTATTGGTCTTGTCTCCGTGTGGTGCAGCGATACCGTCCTCCATGGCGCTCAGCCACGGTACCAGTGCTTCGGTAACGTGTCCAAAGTCGACTGATAACACTCTGACTTGTATTCAGAGCTAAAGCCACAGTACGTTGCCGGGAACCAGCTTCTATCATTCCCACGGCTCTGAGCATTTCTTCCCTGCTTAAATGACGTCGCCGCTCCATAATAACGTTGGTTTTAATCAGTAGTAGGGAAACAGTAGCACTAATAATGTCTTCAATGCGTTGTATGTTTTTATAGGGAAAATATTGACAGCTGATTTTCATCTTTTACTCGAATTTGATTCACAGTTCCTGATTCAAATTATGAAATGCACCAAAAAGGATCCATATAAATTTATAAAATCATAAATTTATTACAAAGCCACATCTCAATCTCAAGAAATCCGCATAAAAATGCTTGATCCCTAGACACTTTTGATGTGTGTACTTAACCTCTGACATAATTATTTGTACCTAGTTACCTTTTTACTATCAGACTGTATACTTATAACTTTTGTGTAGATAGTTAAATATGTTGTATATTTTAGAAAAGTAGATTACAACTAAACACTATAGCAGCATCAATTTGTAAATTAATTTTGTTTAAATTTCATTGTCGGGGTCATGAAAGGCTAGGGCAAAGACAAAATTCAGAGCCCTCATAAAAAAGCGATCTTTAATATTTAAAAAAAAAATATTAAAAAATAATTCGTTCAAACTCTTTTCGTTTACAAAACCTGTCAAATTTTTTGACAACAAAAATAAAATTAGTTTTTATAACCGTTTTTGTAAACGAGCAACAATTTTGTTAAGACAAGTATAAAAGAAAAAAAACAAAGATTTTGCCTAACAGCTACAAAATTGTTGCCGTCAGTAAAAATCTTTGTTTTTTTTTTATTCTTGAAAAGTTTTCTGTGTAATTCTTAATAAACTTAAGGTGTAGGCTGTATGATAATTGGTTTGCTATTAGTATTACAGATTTTAGAAGTAAATTCATAATATTTGTATTGCTTACATACATAAGACATGCTAAAAAAGACTTTTGTAAGTTAGTAAAACGTATAAGAAAATTTTATAGGATTTTCTAGTTGTTGTAAAAATATGTTTTTGTACCTAAATAATATTTTTGTAATGAAATAAAATGTGTTAAAAAAATCTTTGTATTTTTTAAGTAAGATTCCTACCTCTACCTATTTTCTTTTTAAAATGTGACGTCATGTTGCTTATTTGCTGTTGTAGAAAACAATAGTTATGGAAAAACGGTGCAATTAAATAAAGAAACCATTTTAAGAACTCGTGGTCCTACTAACAAAAATACTTCAATAGGCATGTTGACAGCATCATTAAATTGCAAATCTAATTAGTCCACCAGTTAGAGTTTTGAAAAATAATCGACACGTATTTTTTCTTTTGTTAAATCTATAAATATTTGGAAACATAAAACGCATCAAAACTCGAGAGTGGTGGCTTGTGACGTCAGAAGCAAGTAAAGATTGTACTTGCTTGTGACGTTTTGCCAATTTTAAAAGTGTCGTATCTACGTCAATTTTGGTTTACGTAACAAAAGAAAAAATACATGTCAAATATTTTTTGTTATAATCTAACTGACGGACTAATTAGATTTTTTCAGTCAAATACCCGTTTTCAAAAGAATTTTTGGTATTTTGACGAAACACAAACTCATAATAGTCATTATAAATATATTTCAATATCTGACTGTCATTCATAACCAACGGCCTGGAAATAAACGCCGGAACAAATTCAGGGTGATAGAAAGAAAAAAAGAAAACAGACTTATTTGCATTTTGAGGCGACGCAAATAACCATAAAAAAAAAACAAAAAGTATAAATAAAAACACGAATGCAAACAAAATTACTTAATAAAAATGATTGAGTAATTAAGCGTCACATCCGAGCAAATCGGCCATCGATAGATAGTCTTATAAAACTTTACAATATTTCCAGGCATTTTTTTACTTTGTTTTTGTTAACCCTGTTTTAATGAAGCTAAGGAAGTTGGACTCCTCGAAAGGTCCCGGCCCTGATTGCATCCCTCCCATTTTTATAAAACGATGTTGCAACACACTAGCATTTCCCTTAAGCATAATTTTTAATCGCTCATTGGTTGAAGGCATTTTTCCAGAGGTATGGAAACAGGCAAAAATAGTTCCCATCTATAAAAAAGATGATCCTGCAGACGTAAAGAACTACCGTCCCATTTCAATATTATCGTGTTTTCCTAAAGTATTTGAATCGCTTATTTGTCCCATTATCACACATCACCTCGATTCAAACATTTCACCTTGCCAGCACGGTTTCAAAGCAGGTCGTTCGGTGGAAAGTAATCTGGTTCAGTTTGTGTCCGATATATCTGAATCTCTAGACAAACGACTGGAAGTGGATGCGGTGTACACGGACTTCAGCAGTGCATTTGATAAAGTGAGTCACTCACTACTTTTGGCAAAATTAGCAGCCAATGGCGTGCACGGATCACTTCTGAGGTGGTTTACATCGTATCTACAGCAAAGGTCACAGGTCGTTGTTTTGAATGGTTACGCATCACAGCCGTATGTATCAATCTCGGGAGTGCCGCAAGGATCCCATCTAGCACCAATTTTGTTCTCGCTGTTTATTAATGATATAGGGCATCAAATTGAAAACTGCAAGTTTTTAATGTTCGCAGATGATCTTAAGATTTACAAGACGATCATGTCACCGAACGACTCTGTGGCGATTCAAAGTGATTTAGAGCGAATACAAGACTGGTGCAATAAAAATTGCATGGCTCTTAATGAAAAAAAATGTTTCCACATTACATTTACGAGAAAAAAACAAGCTAGCGTAACATCATACAAAATTAACAACGTAATACAAGGTCGATGAAATTCGGGATCTTGGGGTGATGATGGATAAGAAGTTAAATTTCAAGCAACACATAGACGATTGTGTTAAAAAAGCTGCTCAACTACTGGGCTTTCTTAAACGTAACACGCAAGGGTTCAGATCCATTAAAACTAAAATAGTTTTGTACAACGCTTTAGTGCGCAGCAGTTTGGAATATGCTAGTATTGCTTGGGACCCCTTTTACGCAATACATTCACAGCGTCTAGAGAGCATACAACGGGCTTTCACCAGACACCTTGCGTTTGTAACCCCTGGTATATCCTATAGGAGTCCATATCAACAGCGTCTGAGCTTCTTTAAGATGACCTCACTACGTCAATGGAGAATTATGCATAGCATTATGTTCCTTTACAAACTGGTGAACGGCCATATAGACTGTAGTGAATTGCTATCGCGCATTTTATTGAATGTTCCGCGCAGAATTCCACGCTTTCCCATTACCAGATTGTTACAGCACCCTACTACCTGTACAAACATAGGTCTCAACTCACCACTCGTTAAGATGTGTGACAACCTTAACTCATTCAATAAGTCCGTACCCGAAGCAGATATATATAATGACTCTAGGGTAAAGTTTAAATCAAGAATCTTGGCCTCCCTACATACCAATCAATCATAATAGCTGGAACATAATAGAATGTGCTTTTTGTTCTTGTTTATTTTGTTTTAATTCATTTTTTTTTGTTTTAATTATTGTCATTATTGTATTTTTATTTTCTTTTATGTTTTTGTTGTTCTCTATTTAAATTGTTTTTAATTGATAGTACTTAAGTTAGCAACTAAGCGGTAATCTGGCGTCACTCTTGTAAATGTTGTGTTTACCTGTAATTGGCACATATAAGGTAAAGGCACCCAATTCCGAGGGGTTCTAAAAATGGCACCATATTCCGATGTATTTAGAATAACTGCGTTTTCAAGCAATTTACAAGTTCTTTTTGTTTGCAAGATACATTAATCAATTAATAATTTATCTGTTTATGTTTATATGAGCAAAAGAGTGCTTTGGCGTTTTAACGTTTTAAAATAAACAGTAAGTTTGACGCTAGCAGCTGACTCGAGCGCGCGCTTCATACATTTCGGACCTTATGCACGTGATTAATACGATTTGCTAAATAGTGTTTTGTATGATAATTTTATACTGTGTGAGTTTTTGTTTAGGTTGAAATATTGGAAGGGTTATATTTTTCATTGAAAACAGTTAACATTTTAATATTTTCTTTACAAATTGAGGAGAAAATAAGTTTTTAAAATACCGCGGCATTAGGTGCCAAATATTTTAGTTGGTTCCTAAATACCGATGTATACCACGGAAATGCAATTTCATAGACGTTGACTTTTTTTTCAAATTTTGAAGGCAGATTTATGATTACGAACTTAATATTTTAGCTTTGATTACTTAAATAACCAATAGATATAAAAATCTATTTCCGAGGTACACTATGGCGTCGCATTTACTAATTATAGCAGGTCAAAGATTGCCTGTTTAAGTACTTTATTAATTCGTTGTATGGAAAAGCTAAGTACAGAAAATTAAGTCATTAATGTGTTCCGATATATTCCTGAGTGAGCTTTGTATATTTTTTCAAAGATATCGCAATTGAACATTAATTTGTTTGTTTAATATTAAAAAATCTTTTACTTTTTATTACTCGGAATTAGAAATCTTGATTTAGTATTAGAAAACGCTATTCCGATGTATTTAAGTCGGAATAAGGTTATATTAGTACCTAATTCCGTGGTATTGGCACACGTTAAATACAGAGTGTTCATTATCTTACGCAGCTTGTTCAAAACTTTTGTATTGTTTTAATAAATGCAAGAATATAAAGCCCTTTAAAATAACTTTCATATTCCGATATACTCAGATATAGTTGTACTTATTTATTATATACTTTTAATAAAATTGTTTTATTATTATAATTGTATTATTGTAGGAGAATGAAGCCAAGAAAAAAGTACACGGAAGAGGATCTCCAAAATGCTGTTGCAGCAATTCATAATGGCAGTAGTGTTCATAAAGTTTCTCGACAGTACAATATATTGTGGTACCATATTAATAATCATGTAAGACACAGTCTGAGACTGATCCAAAACCTATAGATAGAGAAGATAATAAATAGACTTGACTTTTTGGACATCATGTATCATTCTCCCCACCTCCTTTCCTTTGTATTTTGTACACTCGGAATTAGGAACCAAATGCATCGGAATTAGGATTTTTAAATCGGAATTAGGTGCTTCGGACTTCTTCATATTTTTAAATAATTTGACATTTTTAATAAACTTTTATTGTCAAACTGTGAGTATATTTCAAAAATAAGATATATAATACTTCTGATAAAAATAGTCAATTCTACAGAAAGGTATATTAAATACTTAATTTTTAATGTTCTTTCAAGTTATGGTGAAAACACCGCGGAATTAGGTGCCTTTACCTTATTAGAATGTTACCTTAAAATTTATTGTGTGTTTGTGTATATATGTGCTGTGGGTGAACCTTAGTAAATAAATAAATAAACCCTTTCACTACTGATGACGGCTCACATGAATCAGTCACAATCAAGGACGAGCTTACTTTCCATTCCATGGCCATAATAAAATTGTTCGCCCAATACCGCGCATGCGTGCGTCTGACATTATAACAGTTGACAGGCAAAGGTAATTGTAGTTCAGCCTTATTAATTTATTGTACAATATTTTTTTAAATATTGAGGGTTTTCCATTTTCTGTTTTTTAGGTTTTAGCAAAAACTCAAATAACATATAATTTATGTAGTATTGCATTGAATAAGTATAAAAAGTTCATCTCTATAGCCAGTTCTGAAATTATATCGTCTATCTTTGTCTCAAAATCGATAAAAGGGCGTCGCCCAGTTGAGATGGTGGAGCCAAAAACATGAACAGATGACTTGTGATCCAATGAGGACATGCGATACCAACGTGGACGGAGAGATGTCTTATCTTGTCACTCATACAGCATTTACCGTAAAAGAAACCACGAAATTAAAATCTTAAATAAATTAAGAAGTAAACACTCTATAAAATCATAAAAAATACTACACAAAACAGTTTGAAATTCTCTTTCGTATTGCATAAAAATATTGGAGGTAGGTACAGCTAGTTTCGCGTAAAAAAATGCCCAAGTAGAAGCTCTGAATCGCGCTATCGAAGTTTTCATATCAGTTTTGTTCATGAACGATTTTTAGCCGGCCGCTGTCGGGAGGTCCGTAGCTACTCCGGGCACCGGTCTGGCTTGGAGCCGGTCCAAGTCCTCGCCACCAGCTGTTGCAAGCTGCAGCATAAGCTAACATAGTTGTAATGTAACACAAAGTGAAATAAAGTCATATAAACTGATAAAAAGAGATTTAGGTCTCATCCGTACGGTAGTAGCTAATTTGACCTCCTTTTTGGGTACCTACATAATACTTACCTTATTATAAATTACCTAACCTCTTTCGTATTACTTTCATTCGTCATTCGAATTTAATAAATGGTAAAAAAGAAAAGAAAAACAAATAAAAACTTTAAAAAAAGCAATGCTGCAGCTTTCTACCAAAGAATCCAAAAAAGGTGGCGCCACTAGTAATACATTAAAAGATTTAAACTTTGAATTGGATAGTCTTTAATTTCAATCAACGCCTGGTAAAACATTAACCGAGAGAGGACAGTTTTTTTTTTTTTTTAAATTGTTAATAGACTTTTATGTCGAACTACCATAAAATGTTTGAAAAAGTATAAAAATCATTATAAAAATAAATAAATAATGGACAATAAACATTACAAAAAGACAGTTCGAGACTAAGATTCGAACTGAACCAGTGTGAAGCGACAAGGTTGGAGTTCAAATCTCGCTCTCGTCATAACCTGTCTTTTTGTAAGGTTTTTTTTTACATTTTTCATCTTAGGCCGCAAATTCGGAGCGGCGCACACTGGTCCCAAATAAAAAAAAAGTGGACATTGATAGTAGACCGCTGATATTTTTTTTTGTTGATACAGTGATAACAGATAAGCAAAAAAATATTATTGTCCTACTTCAAAAACTTTTCTGTAAAAAAATATTTCTTTTTTTTTGTATGGGAGTGATTACATTTTATTCAATTTCTCAATGAAGCGATGTCGAGATGGCAATCACATATGTTAGAAAACTAATAATTCTGAGTATTTGGCTCGAAGAAACTTATTGCTTATCTCTGCGTACTTTCGACATAATAGTGTAAAAAAAATTGTTATTTTCTGTCTGTTGTGTTCCTTAGATACAAATTCTGAAAATGAAGCATCTAATCCGTGACCCCAAATATGACCTAAAATGTAAACACAGCTGATCGTAGCTGTGAATAGATCGATTTTAGCGTATTTTTATGAAATTTTTGAACAGGTATTTCTCATAAACTATTGACTTTTGGGGAAAGTGGTAGAACGAAAGTTATTCATTATTATGGGTACTTTAACACCCTTGACTAACCTTGTATATCTACTGGGGGCTTCCTATGACCTCTTAAAACAGGACAGAAGTTGTCTGGAAGTTGAACTGCCCTGCTTTTTTGTACTATGACATCGTTAGAGCAGGCCTGCGGCAGACCTGCTAAACGTTTTGTAAACGTTGACGTTTACAAAATCCATTCACCTTTTTTTGTATAGATTTTTCGTACCATTAACAAGCATTACCTACCGTTCAACTTGGTTCAATAGTCGTTCACCTTTAGTACTGTCATGGTACGAGTTTTAACGATTCAGAAGCAGGCCTGCTTTTGAACGGAACTTGACTGGCTGGCATTTGAACGTTTTCATAAGAGGGCATGGTAAGCCCCCTGTGATACCTATAGGTGTTCAATCTTTGACAGAATTGAGAAGGGTTAAGTTACAAAAAAAAGTGAGTTTTCATACTATCATTGGTTTATTTTTACAGAAATTTTAAAAGATTATCTTAGCCTAAACGTACATGTATAAGATAATATACACACACAGAGACTTAGATAAAAATTGTGCATAGTAGGTAGGTAATACATTTTTATAATAAAACTTAATTTTGTCAAAACTCTCATTTAAAAATACTTTTAATTATAGTGGTAATTCCATCAAAATTAATTTAGTAATTTACAAAACATCTCCAAATATACAAATAGATACAATTAGGTACAAAAGTTTTGGTTATTTTTATTGCAAATGTTCCCGCCAAAATACACTGATATAGATTATATAAAAACCTCTGACTAAGGAAAAATATTATGGAGCCAATGAAGTTCTATAAATCTATTATTATGTTAAAGTGAAAATAATAACACTTTTTCTTACATTTAGCTTATTCAATAAAAATAGAGTAAAAAAATAATAACTTAAAAATGTTTTCTGATTAATAATCTCCGATCAACATGTTTTATTCCAAAATAAGGCATAAAATATGATGCAAAACAATTTTTTTTATCTTACATTTGGAATCTGAAGAATTAAAACTACAGATTTTATCTATAATTACAGGTACATCAAAAATTACTTACAAATATAAAATGAGGCTGTATAGATCCACTACACATTACCTTTTTATTTATAAGAAATAAGAACCCGCTATAGTTGCTAATAACCTATTTATGACCTTGTACATAATAGTCAACAATGCAGACTACTTAATTTTCTGGACGTACACGAGTCCAGTATTTTGAGTTTAAAAAAAAATATTGCAATATTCCGTGGTTTAAAAATTTTGTTCCAAACTTTGCCGCCTGCTTCCTTTGTAAGCAGAGCCATTGTGAACCGCTAAGGTATACTAGGCGATCTGTATTAATAGAAACGCCATGTGTTTTTTATAATCTGTGAAAATAGATCGTCTTCTTTTCGCAGCTATTTAGAATGAGACACGACTATATTGTTTTCACGGTAAGTTGATTAATTTGGCAGATGTCAGTTCATGACATGAAAATAAATTGTAATGGCGATTGTTTATGACAATTTAATTCAATATGTATTAAATCAATTTAAAAGATTAGTAAAACGTTACCCAGAAGGTTTTTTTAAAATCAGAAACATGGAAACAATGTAGTTTTATGTGTTTAACGCCATAATTATATATTACATAAATGATTTTGAAAAAACCCTGACGCGTTTTCAAACTTGCGTCAGATGGTACCAGTTGCCAGAGACGTGCGTATCGATAAAATAATTTCGATAAATTTACATTAACAGAATGAATATTTTGACTATCGTAATAATTATAGAAGATGCTCATTATAGCCCAGTTGCCTTGCAAAAGGTCGGTCAGTCCTAAATTTTGGATACGTGTTATGGATATGTGTTCTTATAAAAATTACAAATTTTGTACCTTGAGTGACCTCGGCGCGCTCTGCCATCTTGGGTTAAAGAACCCAAAAATGAGTTTTTATTAAATAACTCCTTATGGGTTTTATGCCAAAAATTATTCACATCAATTTTGTAGAAAATTAAATTCTTATTTTTCATTCCCGACTCAAAATCAGAGGTATTTTATAGGTTTGAAGCCCATGTCTGTCTTTCTGTTTGGCTATCTATTTCTCTCTCTGTCTGTGTGTCTGTTTGAGGGCTTTTCATAAAATCACCTAACATAACACATCCAAAATTCAGGACCGACGAACCTTTCGCAAGATAAACCTCTTTTTCGCGACCTACTGGGATATTATTGGTGATAAATAAACATTTATTTTTACTCATCACATACCTGCTGGATTCATCATCACATCAGCACGTAATCGTCTATTGTTGAAGATATGCGTGCTAAATGACTTAATCCTAATTACTTAAATCACAAGTATTTGAAATCTACATAAAATCACATTACAATAATTTGTCAAATTCTCGCTGAAATTTTACAAATTTTATCGATAGTTGAATCGACTACAGTCACATGTCTAGCAACTCCTATTGACATGTGTCATTTTAATCTTCTTATCGTGAAAACAATATACTAGATGCTTGTCCCTGCTCAAAAATTCAAAGGCTGAAATCAAAGAGGGACTTTGACTCTAGGCTTTTGCCCAACAGTGGGCAAAAGTCCAGAGTCATATACTATTATAAAAGAGCTAATTGTAGTATGCAGACATTGGCCATTTTGTACAAGACTATAAAATTAAGTGCTTATTAAATTTTACCGCAGACGTCCAGCCAGAAACCTGAATAAATAATATCCTGTGGCAGCTTGGAATAATTTGTGCACCCAATATAATCTGTAAAGAAAAAAAGATATTAAATGGCTATCATTTCAACAAATACTAACCCTACCAGCTTTATACATCCTGGAAACCGCATTGTTTGTAAAAAGAAATTCTCATTTATTTCAAAAATTGTCTGCAGTTAAAAAACCCCGTTATGTGCTCAATGTGCTAATAAATTATGTCTTTTAAAACGTAAACCTTCATTAATGAAAAACAGCTTCTTTGATATTGCTCCCAAAGTTTATAATAAAATGCCCGCAATAATAAAATGTATGCCTCTAGAAAAATTCAAAAAGTCCAAAGACCAAATTAATATCAATGTTGCGTTTCATTCAGTTACAACTGGCGAGCTAAGCTGAGTTTTGCATTTGTGTGAGTGCTCATAGAACCGATTGCCAAAAAGTGTGCTTAAAACTTCCCACATGATAGTTTCCATAATCACCATGGTTGCATGGTTCGTATGGCACCTGGCACCGACTGCGACTAGACGGTGCCCTTCCAGAGGGCACCCGGCACTGAATGTGTTAACAACGAAACCCACGGATGAAGTAGTACCCATTCTTCTCTTCACGTTTCACGATACAGCTACACGAAGTGGTAGGTATACAGTTCAGCTACTCAATCACTCACCTTCTTAATTTAGTTCGGGCAACAGGCAAAGATTCGGCCGTATCCTTTAAGATGTAACGCCGTATGCCAAACATGTATGCGCCAATATACGAGTCCCAGTCAAAGTCTGCAGGCCAGTGGGGGAATGCGCCAGAGTCTCTGGCAACTGTTGCGTCGTCATGAAGGGCTGTCAGCTCAGATATGCCAAACGTCCATTCGTTATTGGCAAAGTATTCGCCGGTTGCTGCAGCCATTTTGAATCGGCGGGCGAGCTTCATCATTCTGGCAGAAAAAAGACATGATAAGTCGTTTTTTTTTTAAATACATACTAAAGTATGTTGAAAATAAAGGTGATTGTTGATATCACTATTTCGCATGACGAGAACCTTGTGAAACTTGAAAAAGACAAAGAAATTAAATATCAAGACTTGGCACACGAGGTTGTCGCCATGTGGTGTGTTGATTCAGAAGTCATTGTGCCGATAGTAGTTACAGCCAATGGCTTAATAGCCAAGAGCCTCGACCAACATCTAAAGAGGCTCTCATTGGGCAGCTGGATCAAGGACCTGATGCAGAAAGCGGGACTTCTGCACACGGTGCGTACCTATTGTTAGAAAGTTTCTCTCTCTGAGGCCCTGACCACTGGTAGCTTGGACCCTGGGAAGCCGTCGCCTCCTTTTGCGAGAAGGTGATGGCGACCAAAGAGGAAGCGGAGAGGGAGAGAGAGGCAACGACCACTCTCCCTTCACGCGCCAGACGCACCGGGCGACGTCGGAAGGCGCGCGAAGATCTCCGGCCACCCTAGTGTGTGGCTTGCGGGTAGCGGGTTAGGGGACCCGTCGCCCTACCAATAACAGGCCCGAGAAAGCGGCGCGGATGTGTTCTTTTCGCGCCTCTCAAGAGGACGTGGGGCAAAGCCCCACAGATGGAGAGGTCCGCCAGAGGCTGGCGGACCGAGGCCAGCCGGGGTTGCGGTGCATGCAGCTGCGAATCCCGCGACCCCGGCCAAGGGCCAGGAGAAGGGACACCGTGGGTTTTTAGCCGGTAAGAGTCCGGCATAACCCTTCGCCTTCCCCGGACGAAGGGTATCCATGAGGATTTAAACAGGATAAAAAAAAGGCTGATGATTGGTAGATACTTACATAGCCTTCCTTCCTTGGGCTCGTAACAGCAGGTCGTACATGAAAGCTGGTAGGAAGTGGCACGTAATCTCCCAGAAAGTGTTCATGAACCTGGACTCTGTGAACGCGAAGTTTGGATACCACATCACGTATCTGGAAAGATGGTTTGATAAATTAATGGTGGAAATGAATCTCGTCATGGTTAGGAGGAACAGTTATCCCCTAAGGCCAACCTTGGGCAGAGGTGTATAGTATCTCTCACCACCTTTACGTTTAAATCCCATGCAATAGGGGGCAGCCTATTGCCATCAACCAGGCACAAATCCAGACACCAAGCTGCTACTGAGAAATACCACACGTCCGACCATTAGGTGAGATTTAACCCAGCTCAGTAGTCGCACTTGCAACCCCTAGACCAATAAGGCAGTAACTACGGAACTTAGGTCATTCTCAGGTTGATAAAAACCTGCACAGTGCCTATTGGACCACGCATAAAGTGAGTTGTCATAGACCTTGACCAGAAGACGGATTATTTATCCGGTGGACGGCCGCGGAAAACAATGAACATTGTTGTTAGTTATTGCCCTTCGCCACATTTGGCATAAACTCAAGACACACGATGGTCATTTTGTCCGTAGTTGTAGTTAGAACTTTAGAGGAGCTCGTGGCTAAATAATTACAGCCGCATAGACCGATCGTCCGGGTTAAGCCAGGCTTGCCGAGGTTGGTCTGTGGATGGGTGACCATTTACCATAGCGAGTTTCCTCCGTGCCTCGGAAAGCACGTAAAGCCGTTGGTCCCGGCTGTCATTTGTAGATCTTTGACAGTCGTTACTGTTGGTCAGAAGCCAGAAAGTCTGACAACCAGTCTTACCAAGAGTATCGTATTACCCAGTTACTGGGTTGTGGAGGTCTGATAGGCAGTCGCTCCATGTAAAATACTGATATTCAGCTGCATCCGGTTCGACTGGAAGCCGACCCCAACATAGTTGGGAAAAGACTAGGCAGATGACGATGTAATTAGAACTCTAGTGTCTTCACTGGCAACAACTACCAACTACGTTCACTCTTGTCTGCTGCAGTCCGCTGGACGAAAAGTCCGTCGTTTGCTTAGAGCAAAATGCTAGCTAAAAGAATTGAGACGGATGGACATGACATAATTGTCAGGATAGCCTCCAGTCCTGACAATACTTTTGTTTTTTATTCATCTTTGTCTCCTTTTCCCTAGTTTCGCTGATGGTAATTTATTTATTTTTATTTATTTAAAAATCAGAACGACATAAAGCCAATTACACTGATTTGATGATTACACGTAACTTAAGTACTGAAATTAATTAATATAATAGATAATAGAATCTAAAATATTATCCCTTTCACTCAGTCTTCTCGCAATACACCAAGCATTTCAACAATATCACCTTCCATTCATCAGCAAATAGGTCCAGTGAAGGATTAGATTCCAGGAGAGCGTTGAGTGCATTCAGCATCCTTGGAATGGGTGACATACATCGCGCAATTGTGTGACAACGCGGCTGCGCAAACAAATTATGCCGTCTTGCTCGGCAATAGTTGTCGGGTACAAAAAAGACACACAGCTCAGCATGCAAACTACGTGCGTCAATGGCTCCGTGTATAATTTTGCAAGCAGTTACAAGTTGGTCGAAGGCTCGCCTGACTTGGAGTGAATTAAAGCCCAAACAACCCAGCAAAAATCTGGTCGGATATAGATACGAATAATACCCAAACTTACGTTTGTAGAAGTATCTTAAAAAAAAATGCTGTTTGTACTTTTTCTAACATAAGTGTGTACGATTTCTCATGAGGAGCGCAGACGGGGTCTGCGCACACGAATCCAAGTAACAGAGATATAGAGGGATACCCCTATACCCATCAAGCTCAAGCACACGACGGAACACAGCAAACTGTTTGGCGCCGGACTTTAATGATCAGGTGGTAGCTAGCCATGTAGACCGTATAGATCCTACCACGTCGTGTGCTGGGTTTTGTATAATCTTACAACACACACGTGTGAGATGTTGCTAAATTTTATAAAATAATAATGACATGTAATTAAAGGCATTTAAAAAGCATACTTCTACTATTTAAATTGTATAAACAACATAAAATAAGTTTATGTTTACACGCCATAACCGGTAGTCAGAGGTGGGGCAGAGTAGGGTTGTTTACTACTGTAAGGGCGAGCGCCGTCACTGGTGACACACTTATTCCTGAGATTTTGAGGTGAGCGGTACTCTGCCCCCTGTCAGTGATATCTGGCTCTGAGTACCTACTATCTACATATATCAGAAGATGAGTATTTTTGTTATTTATTTTAATTAATAGTATGCATGAGGGGTGCATGAAAAGAGCGAGTGACGTTACTTCAGTACGTCCGGTGCACCCTGGGCAGTCAGCCCCGCTACCAACCTTGCTGACTGGCTAATCTTTTCACTCGTTCCCAACGGTTCTCACGGTTCTTTCACTACAGCGAAACCGTCAGTCATCTCGTGAACAAGTAAAATAAAATTGAGTCAAAATAACTTACTTGGTGGGATTCTCTAATGCCCATTTGACGCAGAGTTTGGTGAACTGTCCCCACTGAAGTGGGTTAATAGACCCTGATGTTACGTTGTAGACTGGACAACGTCCAGGCCTGAAAAAAGAAAGAAAGAATGAAAAAATCAAATGATACAAAAATCTGGAGAATTTCATTGTGAATGGGAAAACCGCATCAAAATAGATAAGTACACGCGTTTTTTACACACGAATGAAGGGCAAACTGACGGCAGCACTCAATTTCATGTATACAATGTGTCCGGTCAAGGACTAGCGATATTCTAGGTACGTATATAGCAACTATTCTAGTACACAAATACACTACACACTAGGGTCAAATTATCGGCTAACTAAAGTCTACTTCGGTCGCTCTTACTCTTTTCAGCTGAATAGATGTTATAGCACTGAAAAAATAAAGGTGCTATACTTACTGTTTAACGCCTTGTCTCCAGGCAGCCAGGATGCAGGAGTTGACGACCATGTCGACAGGCACTAGATCCACCACGTACCGCTCTCTGCAGTACCCTGAACGGTAGGTGCCTCGGGATATCTCCATTATAATTCCTGGTGAAGAGGAAGATACACATGAGGAATCTCAATTACATATTCAGCCACTGCTGGGCAAAGGCCCAGAAATTCTGATCTGCTCATAAATTAGAAAAGTCTGAGGAGCTGGGGTTGAACTCAGACCATCCTGCCTAGAAAGCAAGCGCTCAACCCCTTTTTTATCGTGGGAAAGTCCTCATGGATACCCTTCGCCCCGGGAAGGCGAAGGGTTATGCCGGACTCTACCGGCTAAAAACCCACGGTGTTCCTTCTTCTGACCCTTGGCCGGGGTCGCGGGATTCGCAGCTGCATACACCGCAACCCCGGCAGACCTCGGTCTGCCAGCCCCTGGCGGAACTCTCCTTCTGTGGGGCCTTACCCCACGTCCTCCTGGGAGGCGCGCATGGAACACATGCGCGTCGCCTTTTCGGGCCTTTTACTGGTCGGGCGATGGGTCCCCTAACCCGTCGCCCGCAGGCCACACACTAGGGTGGCCGGAGATCGTCGCGAGCCCGCCGGCGGCTCCCGGTGCGTCAGGCTCGGGAAGGGAGACTGGCCGTCGCCTCTCTCTCCCTCTCCGCTTCCTCTTTGGTCGAATCGTTCAACCCCTGGGCTTTTCCATAGTCAATATGCTAATAATTTAAGACGTATTTTATAAATATTACTAGACGCTGTGAAAGGTGCCTACAAGAGTAGACCTTTAATTTCATAACATACGTAACCTTTGGTTATAAAACTAAAATATAGACAGATTTTTCTAGAATCAGCTAAGGATTATTGAAGGTTTCTGTGATAAGCTATGTCTACACCAGTGTAGTCTATACTAATATTATAAAGAGGTAGAATTTGTTTGTTTGTTTGTATGTAGGAGGTAATCTCCGAAATTACTCATCCGATTTCAAAAATTCTTTCACCAATAGGAAGCTACGTTATCCCTGAGTGCTATAGGCTATATTTTGGGATCAAAAAATTAGGGATCCGTAAATTAACGGGAGCGAAGCCGCGAGCAAAAGCTAGTCAGTAATAAAGTCATAATCGTCAAACTTACCAGTGACTCCGTAAACGTTGTCAATCCATCCTGGAAACGGTTCCTGAAGGGCAGCGGTCACTGAAAACAACAGAAAATAATAATGATGAACAAATTATTGAATACAAGAACATTTATTTGCCCATTTAAACATGAGTATACATACAGATTAAGCAAGATGTTAAAATAACACAATAAATATCAGTCTTGTTTTGCCTTTACGGCGTACAAATATAAGTCAATTTAATAATAAATAGGTACATTAACTTGATTGACTGTCACTTTTATCATAAAATGAAGAATCTATCAATGAATTACATAAAATTTTAATAAATGAATAGTCGAAATTAAATGAGAACACATACAGGGTGGGTAAAAAATCGTGTATCAAACGAAACAGGGCGATAGTTGGAGTTATTTGCAACATTTTTTAGTAGTTTTTTTTTTACAATAAGCTTCTAAAGTTTCATATAATTTTTCGTGAGACTTAAAAGATGTTGAAAAAAGTGCCAATACTCATAAATCATGATACCCACTGTCAAGCACCATTTATTGTTTCAAAATAGGTGCCCATTTTACTCTAATTGCTTATTCATTACAAATGATATTTTCTTAAAAATACCCAAATTGTCATAACTTTTAAGGAGATCAAGTTAGGGCTCTGCCACACAGATATTTATACTGCAAATAACCTCAACTATCGCCCTGTTTAGTTTGATCCACGATTTTTAACCCACCCTGTAGACAAAACACGACAAAAAGAACAACGCTATCAATCACCATGATTGGCTGCTGCATAATGTTTTACGGGTTTCATTCCCGCACGGAATCATACAAGTTTAGCCGGGAAGGAGGTCCAACTGGCGAGGCGTAAGCTGAGCTTCGCATTTGTGTGAGTGCACATAGAATCGATTGCCAAAAAGCAGTATAAACCGGTTTAAACCAAGCAAAGGACGCGTTTGCATTCATTCTCACACAAATACAAAGCTCAGGGCTTCAGGCCCAGTTGAAAACCAGCGTCAGGCACTAGTTGTCTGGCATTTTTGCTGAACTGGGCCTTTTTGGCGCAGCCGTGAGGCACACTCTCCTGCTAATTTCTTTTGTTTGTTTTTTTTTCTGCTTTATTTTATATTGTGTGCCTTTTTAGTCTGTGCTAAATAAATGTATTTTCTTTCTTCTTTCTTTCTTTCAGGGGGCCTACTCCCTAATTCCGTCAACGAAGTTAGTCGCCCGTCCGAAAGTAGCCCGAAACGTAGGAGTGAACGAAACAAGTGTCAAGTTCAACTTTTCGGACGGGCAAAAACACATCGGTAGTAGGGACAACTGTCAAATCGTGTTGTCAATAATTCTTAGTTCGGGCCCCGAAATAATCGTATGTCTGTAGGTGATTGGGAGTAGGAAACGCTCGTAACTAAGGCCGAAACCACAGACTTCATGCTTAGGGAGTAGACCCCCAGCTTAGGCCTCGCGTACGGTGCTAATCCGCGGCCCATTTAAAGTATCACTGATGCTTGTTTTAAAGCAAGTGTTGTTCAAAATTAGATATTTCTTATTTCCATGTCATATGATTTTTTTCTTCAGTATTTTTTTCAATAAATCGTCGTCTTTACTTTAGTTACGAATTCAGAAAATGGAGCTTCTAATCCGTGACCCCAATTATGACCTATGTAAACACAGCTGAAGCCCAATTGTCGTAATTAATTTGAAGTAAGACTGAAGGTTGACCGAACTGAGATTAAATTATGAATTGAATAAAAAATGGTATTTTGATACACTTAAAGTTCGGTTTCAGTATCATCTCAGAGCATACCGATATCAACAGTCATAGACTACCATTCTAGAAATAAATGAGAATTCCAACTTGTCAAAATGTCTCAGTATGTACATAATGCAACCAGAATACCCTTTTGACTTCAGTCAACTTTCAATCTCATTTCAATATAATCTCACGTTTGACGTTGTTTGTTAACCAACAAGAATACCATTTGTCATATTTATGAGATTGAGACTAGATTGAGACTAGATCGAGACTATATTTTGAACATTTTTAATTACGAGAATTGGCCTTCTGATCACAGCTGGGGATAAATAGATTTTTGAGTATTTTTTTTGAAATCTTTGAACAACTACTTCTCTTAAACTACTAACTTTTGCGGAAAGTGGTAGAATAAAAGTGATTCTGTAAGTAGTTACCTACATCTCTTACATCACAGTGCTATATTATTACGGGCCTTAGGCCTCAGAATACGGCTCAGTAGGAGATCAGGCAGGTCAATCCACATTCCAGTATTTTCCTAGCCTGTAAGGACTGGTTATGCAGCCATTAGAAAGTGTGCGACCATTTCTTTAATCTATGAATCGCAAAGTTCTGGTATTGCGCAAATTTAACGACCGCCGTCTCATACGCAACTTTTTGCGATGGCCGCGTTTCGTTGATCTAACAGATTAGTTATTTTATCGTTTTGACAAATCTTAATACGCTTTTTAAGAGCCCAAATACACGTACGATACTTGCCTCCGATAGTCTGATCAGACTACCTGAAGGCCTCCGCGTCATTTGTTTGAACATGAAATTACACGTACGATCAGACTCGTAAGATGTCAGAATCGTAAGCATCGTCCGGGCGTCGTCGTCGTCCAGAAAAAATCGGACACGAGAATCGTACGTGTATTTCATGAATCCGATCAGATAGTCGAATCCGGCTCCCGGAAGCAAGTATCGGACGTGTATTTTGACCCTGAGGGTCATTTTTAAGGGGATTTTTTCTAGATGACGGTATAGCCCTCTCCATTGCTCTTTGGGTGACCTTGAGTTTTCTTATGAGGCCCATTGTGAGTGACCACGACTCAGTGCCGTATGTACCTAATCACTGGCAACACGCACTGGTCAAAGACTTTCGTCTTGAGACACTGCGGTAGTTGGGACGAAAAGTATCTACGTAGCTTCCCGAACGCTGCCCAGCCGAGTCGGATTCGACGATTGACCTCTTTCTCGAAGTTGGACCTACCTTACTGGACAGTTTGCCCTAGGTAAACATAATCGTCGACAACTTCGAGTGTAGTCTCCGATCTTCATGGGAGTGGGTGTTACAGGGATATTTGACATGATCTTTGTCTTATCCATGTTCATTTTAAGACCCACTCTTTCGGCACCTCTACTAAGATCATCGAGCATTGTACTGAGGACCCCGCATTGGTTTTAAGGTATTACACGAATCCGTTTAGGGTGTAAAACCCTATAGAGAGAAGTATGTCACATTAATTTTAAATTCACTTATTGGAAAATGATACCCATTTCGTGGTACCTAATCGATATGATTGCTGTAATTTTTAGGTATCAAATGAGTATGAATTTATTATGTACCCTCGCTTTAAACCTGTGAATTCAATCGAAGTGATATATTAGAAGGCTCGTGTTCAACGAGGCAAGTTAGGGTTTGTCATTTTTTTATACAGGGTGTAAACGAATTCGTAAAATTCCTTCAAACCGCGTGATCTACTGGTGACACTGATTGACCCTGCATTGGTCAAAGTCAAAGTCAAATAGTTTTTATTTCAAGTAGACCAGATCACTGGTGCTTTCAAAAGGTCAACACTAGGTGCTCGGTTCCAAGAAGTAGGTCCTTTGGAGAAGAGCCGGCAAGAAACTCCATAGACACTCTTTTAAAAAGTAAATGGTTTGACAATTTTCATTGTAGTAATGTAAGAACAATGCAGATTAGTGTACCTACATGCAGTTAACAACATGAAAAGCAATGAGAAAGTTAGCCTTTTAAAACGATTGCCATAGCAGTTTGGTCATTTCAGAATAAACAAAAAAAAAGTTTTCAAATAATTAACCATGGTATTCTGTATCCGAGTAATTTTAGCGTCCCAAGTTAACTGAATGCGTGGAGCGATAGCGCGCTAGTCGTACCCGTCAGCTTTGTCGCCTTGCCTTCATTCATTTATGCATGGCATCGAAATTTTCTATCGCATTAAAAAAAATTGGGAAAAAAAGTTAATTTTTTTGTTTTTAATAAATCTAACACTCAGTTGCAAGAAAGGTCCATTAAATTTTAATGCTGTCATTAGAATGTTAATGCTCCATTAACCTTTTCTGTCCATTGCAAGAAGCTAGATTTAATGGAATGATTAATTATCCATTAAAAATATTTTTTGATGTGTCAAACTCCCCATGATTTCAATTTATGATAATTAGTAAATGAAGAACGAACTACGACCTAATTAGTGTTCATGCAATAGCCATTAATTTAGACATTATACGGATTAGTTAATGTTCACCTAATGGTATCTTTCTTGCAACTCAGTGTTAATCCCGTGACGGGTTAATCTATACCATTAATAGATCATGTGGTTTGAAGGAATTCCACGAATTCTTTTACACCCTGTATAAATAAATGAGTAGCTTATTATGATACAATTTAATGATTTTTTTTACCTGTATTTACGATTAAAAGAAAGAAGTTTTTTGAGTTTTCGGTAGCGCAAGTGTGAGTTGGGTAGTTTACGAATAATTTACCATGATAAGTGTCACACACATTATTAGTCTTGCTATTCGTCGCTAGAGGCTCTGCCTCATACATTTTTGGGATGATGCAGCTACAGTAGTAACGTAAAAAACTTACACTTGGGCTTCTGAAGCCCAATATTCTCGTAATTAATTTGAAGTAAGACTGAAGGTTGACCGAACTGAGATTAAATTATGAATTGAGTAAAAAATTGTATTTTGTGTACCACTTAAAGTTCGGTCCGGTTTCAGTATCATCTCAATCTATCTCGATATAATGTAAACGCAGTTAACTTAAAATCTATTACCGATAGCATACCGATATCAACAGTCATAGACTAAAATTCTAGAAATAAATGAGAATTCTAACTTGTCAAAATGGCTCAGTACGTAATGTAACCAGAATACCCTTTTGGCTTCAGTCAACTTTTAATCTCATTTCAATATAATCTCACGTTTGACGTTGTTTGTTAACGAACAAGAATACCTTTTGTCATATTTATGAGATTGAGACTAGATCGAAACTATATTTTGAACATTTTTAATTACGAGAATTGGCCTTCAGTAACGCAGATAATCTTGGTTTTTTCAAAAAGTTTAAGTTCTATCCGGAGGCAGAAGATAATCTCAGATTGCTTTAAAACTTTTTATTATAATTCGAATACGAGCATTTGCATGTTTTTTCTGCTATTAAAAATTAAATTCGTCGATTGGCTTCTGCGCTACGGGTCGTGGGTTCGATTCCCACACGGAAAAAAAAATTGTAGGGCATACAGATGGTTGTTTCGGGTCTAGACGTTTGTTTGTGAGATTTGTGTCTGTAAACGCACCCACGATACAAGAGAAGTCTTAGTGTGGGGCAACGTTTTTTTTAATAAACAAAAAAAAAAAATACACAAAAAAAAAACATACAATGGTGACCCACCCTAGTGCACGCATACGGGCTGACATCACGACGAAATATTTACATAGATACATAAATAATCTTGATTGATTGCCATTTAAAAACTAAAGCGTATGTCCATACAAACACAATAAGATATTCATAGATATCAAATTAGTACACATTCATTGTATGCATAGTACGACTCTAAATCGTACTATATGAAGGACACACTGACCGTTTTCGTGATGTCCTTCAATGAGGTTATCTGCGTAGTACTGTGAGTAGCAAAAAAACGTATTTAATAAGTAAGTTTAAATGAAAGTAATAAAAACCGGCCAAGTGCGAGTCGGACTCGCGGGGTTCCGTACCATTATCTATAAAAACGGCAAAAAAATCATGTCTGTTGTATGGGAGGGCTCTTAAATATTTGTTTCATTTTAATTTAATTATTTATTTTTAAAGTGAATATTTAACTAAATATTCTGTGAATATTTCAAGCGTCTACCTGTTGCAGTTATCAATATCGAGCAAAAACGAGTAAAAAAAATCACGTTTGTTGTACGGGAGCGGTTAAACATTTATTTTACTCTGTTTTTTTAGTATTTGTTGTTATAGCGGCAACAAAAATACATCATCTGTGAAAATTTCAACTGTCTAACTATCACGGTTCATGAGATACAGCCTGGTGACAGGCAGACAGACAGACGGAAAGACAGACAGACGGACAGCGGAGCCTTAGTAATAGGGTCCCGTTATACCCTTTGGGTTCGGAACCCCAAAAAAGAGTAAAATAATTAGCATAATATAAAATTGACAGTTTCAGAAGTCGGTGGCTTTTATTTGTTTCAGTGTAGAATTGCACCGACTTCTGAAACTTAATTTTATATCGCACGCAATCTTTCCACCAACTAGGTAATTTGGTTTAAGAATAGGTATATGTATAATTAGAAACATTAGTCAAGAACAAACTTCTTTGTTCTTGGCTAATGTTTCTGTGATCACAGTTAAAACAGAGATTGAAAGTCCTCATCAAAACTTTTGTTTAAGGGAACCACAAACGAAAACGTCATCTAAGTATTTTTTTTTGTTTTTGTTGATTATTTCAAAAAGCGCTGAAAGTATTTCGATAGAATTTATATGGTACGGTATATAAATTTATATTTATTTATATATTTATAAAATTTATAAACCACCTCTGAAGTATGATCTACTAAACAAAAAAGGAATCATCAAAATGCATTCATAATTGGAGGAGTTATAGCGTAAACAAAAAACAAAAAAAAACATTCAAACGAATTGAGAACCTCCTCCTTTTTGGAGTCGGTTAAAAACTATGTAAGGATCATACGTGCCGTTCTATAGTTACTACCCGGTGCCCGGTGCCTCCACGGTGATACTCGGGAAAAAATGGTCATCACAAAAGGCTAATAAAATAAATATTTAAGAGGGCTCCCATAAAAGAAACGTGATTTTTTGCCGTTTTTATAGATAATGGTGCGGAACCCTTCGTGCACGAGTCCGACTCGCACTTGGCTGTTTTTTTTAAAATATTAATGATAATGTCTACACGCTCGGGTGCGCTTGCGACTGTTAGGCGGTGTTATGTCATTGTACTCATTACAATTGTTTTAGCTAACTCTGCCTTATTAGTTAGTATCCTATTAAGGAACCCAAAATGATGGGTCATGAATTAAAAATTGATGTATGTAGGTATGTGTGTTTGTTTAGTCGAAACTGCTAAACCGTTTGTAATCATGCCTAGCCTTTTCCTAAGGCCTCTTGTCCACACACGTTTTTTTCGCCGGGAAAATCTACGGTTAATTCGCCGTGTGTAGGCACGGTTGTCAGTGTTGTATGGATCACTACGGCGGCGGCGCCGTGCCGTATTCGCCGTGTGTGTCGTTTCGTTAGTAAGTCGTTCGTTAGTATCGCTAAAACTCGAGAACGGCTGGACCGATTTGGCTAATTTTTCTTTTGAAATATTCGTGGAAGTCCAGGGAAGGTTTAAGTGGTGGAGAAAATATAGAAAAGTTGCGAGGAAAATAGTAAAAACAACAATTTTATTTTCCCATACAATCTGTTCCTATCTGTCAAACATTTGATTTTCGTCGCGTCAGTACGGTAAACTCGGGTCCCCTCAAATTAAGAACGTATTAATTATGGGTTTCGAATCAACAACATACAGGGTGTAAAAAGACCCATCACATAGCCGAAATCTACGCACTCTGTACATCAAACTAAACTACATTGACCAAAAATAATTGCTGGGACACGACTTTTATTTTTGGGCAAAAAAAAAACGCTTTTTTTGTAGCGCGCAATGTGTGGTTGTGGCGATGCCGCGCGTTTGCATGCGTGCAGCGGCCATACAGCTGAGCCAAGGCGGTCGTGTGCGTTTGATATTCGTTGCGTTTTTGTAACTTGAAATGCGTAATTTGTGAGGAGAAATTGAAAATTTTGATAAGATTGTTTCGAAGAAAGTTTAGTATTATCACTTAGAATACGTTTTTGGAAAAAACTAAAAAAAAATATGTATACATTGAGCTTCAATATCTCCAAAACCAATGGTTTCCCAGGTATGGTCTGGTAGAAAAAAATGATCCCAATGATGGGTAGAATATGTGGTCTTCGTTATCGTTAAGGGTCTTTTTACATCCGATATATCCACAATATTCGGATTATCGCGTATTTAGATTTTAAAAATGCAAAATAATGTCACTATGACAAAGAATCCACATATTTGTTGTCAGTTTATTTACGTGGCATTGCAACGCTTAACGGGTACAGCTAGTAAAGTAATAGATATGAAACGTACATAGGTACAGTTGTGTAGCAATCATAAGTCAGATCGATACTCCATGATTATTTAATGAATGCCATGAGAACGAGGGTAAGACAGGCCACTTGTGGGAAATTATACATCGCCACATAATAATTATTATACGCTACGGCCGAAATATATACCTAAGGTCCAATCAAAATAGGTGGACAAACTTTTACAGAAGCCCAATTCTCGTAATTAATTTGAAGTAAGACTGAAGGTTGACCCCACTAAGATTAAATTATGAATTGAATAAAAAATGGTATTCTCGTACACTTAAAGTTCGGTCCGGTTTCAGTATCATCTCAGTCTATCTCGATGTTATATCAATTCAGTCAACTTAAAATCTATTACCGATAGCATACCGATATCAACAGTCATAGACTAAAATTCTAGAAATCAATGAGAATTCCAACTTGTCAAAATGGCTCAGTAGATAATGTAACCAGAATACCCTTTTAGCTTCAGTCAACTTTCAATCTCATTTCAATATAATCTCACGTTTGACGTTGTTTGTTAACCGATTTCAAAAAAAAATAGAGGAGGTTCTCAATTCGGTTGTATTTTTTTTATGTTTGTTACCTCATATTTCCGTCATTTATTAACCGATTTGAAAAAATATTTTTTTGTTCGAAAGGGTATACTTCCCGTTTGGTCCCATATAAATATTGTTATGATTAGACCATGAACTTCAGAGATATGGAACGGAACACCTCATCGGATCAAAGCAAAATTCTCAAATTACTAATATTGCTTTGTTTATATTTGTTGTTGGGAACTGACTACTGGAAAAGAGGAGGGGGTGCATGGTTTTTTCGCGATATCTCCGCCAATACGGTATTTGACTGAAAAAATGTAATTAGCCCGTCAGTTAGATTATCAAAAATATTTGACCTGTATTTTTTCTTTTGTTACGTAAACCAGAATTGACGAAGATACGATACTTTTAAATTTGGCAAAATGTTACAAGCAAATACCATTTTTACTTTCTTCTGACGTCACAAGCCCCACTCTCGAGTTTTGATGCGTTTTATCTTTCCAAATATTCATAGCTTTAACAAAAGAAAAAATAAGTGTCCATTATATTTCAAAACTCTTAACTGGCGGACTAATTAGATTTGCAATTTATTGATGCTGTCAACATGCCTATTATGAATGGATTTTAATGATTCTGTTTGGTAGGCCATAATTCAGAGGTGGTCCCATATACATTTTATCGTAAAAGATTCAGCGCTTTTTGAAAAAAGTAACAAAAACAAAACAAAAAACAGCTGATGACGTTTTACTTTGTTCCCTTCAGCGAGTTTTGATGAGGACTTTCAATCTCTGTTTTAACTGTCATTACAGAAACATTAGCCAAAAACAAAGAAGATTGTATGAATTTGTAAGGAGTCGTCATGATAATTTATACATTAATATCTATTCTTAAAGAAAACTACCTACCTAGTTGCTGGAAAGATTACGCAACTGTGTTAAGTATTGTAGTCTTAAACCGTGTAATTTATGGCACTATAACGTATTTCATAATTTTTTTTTTGTAAAAACCTACTTAAAAAAAAACTAAAAAAAGAGTGAAATAATTACCATAATATAAAATTAACAGTTTCAGAAGTCGGTGCAACTATACACTGAAACAAATAAAAGCCACCGACTTCTGAAACTGTTAATTTTATATTATCATGCTAATTATTATACTCTTTTTAGTTTATTTTTATTTAATTAAGTACGTATCAATTTATTTTTTGTTATTTTTGTTTTGTTTTTTTTTATTTTTGTTTTGTTTTTTTTTTGGTATTTTTTTTTACGCCTTTCGTTAGTTAACATAGTGTATTATTAGAAATATTACTTACCTATAGACGGTCGCACGATGCAGACAGGCAGATTGGTATGGCTGTAGACTATGGACTCTGCCAGCGCCTTCGTCAGGGTATAGGGATTTGGATGGTCACCCTAAAAAAAAAGGACCCGTCAAGTTCGGTTCTTATATTTATTTAGATTAATTATGTCAAATCAAAATAGCATTGATTCGAAACCAGAAGTTGATGTTCAAAATATAGTTTCGCTCTAGTCTCAGTCTAGTCCCAATCTCATAAATATGACAAATGGTATTCTTGTTGGTTAAGAAACAACGTCAAACGTGAGATTATATTGAAATGAGATTGAAAGTTGACTGAAGCCAAAAGGGTATTCTGGTGACATTATGTACTGAGCCATTTTGACAAGTTCGAAATCGGTATGCTATCGGTAATATAGATTTTAAGTTGACTGAATGGACATTATATCGAGATAGACTGAGATGGTACTGAAACCGGACCGAACTTTAATTGTACCATTACAATACCTACCATTTTTTATTAAGTTCATAATTTAATGACAAGCGTCCAAGTGTACCGAAAACGGTACGGCCGCCATTGTTTATCTATTGTGTCTACAGGGTGTTAACGAATTCGTGTAATTCCTTCAAACCACGTGATCTACTGGTGACACAGATTAACCCTAAAAGGGAATTTTCGAAAATCAACTAAAAAAAAAAATTAAAAAAAAAACTTGATTTTCTATTTCTGAGTCATTTTTGAGCCTTGAGTTATCTGACTGCAAAGAGCGATATCGCGTTAGTCGTGCTTGCCAGCCGTGTCGCCGTGCTTTCATTAATTTATGCGTGGCATCGAAATGTTCACAAAAATAAATCATTTTTTTGGAAAAAAATAAATTCAATTTTTTTTACTAAATCCTTATTAGGTGGTTTAGATACGATCGGTAACAAAGCCGCATGAAAAAATAATAATTTTGTTTTTTTATTTTTAATCAAGCTAAATCCCGTGTGGGGCCTGTCTACATCAGTAGTAGATCATGTGGTTTTAAGGAATTACACGAATTCGTTAACACCCTGTATAATTACAGTACTACACAGGTTAATCTCAGTTTGGTCCACCTTCAGTATTACTTCAAATTAATTACGAGAATTGGACTTCAGTGGTTTTTCTGAACGCCGAACAATAAAGACAGTCTCCAAAACTGTCCGCACTTCACCGTCTAGTTTTCAAGTTTAAGTAATGCACTTCGGGCTACCCGATGCTATAGCTTGCTTATTTATTTATGTCTTACAGTCTTTTATTGTGAAGTTTTTTTTTATAGGTTTTCAAATTATCCTGTGGCCCAACCAATGGCAAGTAGTTACTGCCGCTTATACAGACTGTGTAAAAAATCGTGTATCAAACGAAACAGGGCGATCGTTGAAGTTATTTGCAGCATTTTTTGGTAGTACATATTTTTTTACAGCAAGGTTCTAATGTTACAAATAATATTTCGTGAGACTTAAAAGATATTGAAAAAGTACCAATACTCATAAATCATGTTACCCACAGACATAAAAGCACTTTGAAGCAACTAAACACCACTACTTGCCTATTTACTCTAATTGCCTATTTATTACAACTTAACTTTTAAGAAGATCAAGTTAGGGCTCTGTCACAGAGATATTTTTTACTGCAAATAACCCCAACTATCGCCCTGTTTCGTTTGATCCACGATTTTTGATCCATTCTGTATAATGCACTTCGGGCTACCCGATGCTTATAGCACAGTTTAAGAATCATACAGTTGGGAAACGCCTTTGATGTCGGACGATACCGCCACCCGTGTAGGTACTTACGCTATTAGTCGCAAATGTGCAAGGGTTGTCAAAAACGAAAAATAAAATAAATGTGATTATTATATCATTTATTTCATTTATTAATATGTGCATAGTCATTATAATTAATTTATTCAACGATTCTTGTACAACTCGCTCGCGATTTACACGGACGCGTCGGTATCAGGACACATAATGTGCGAAAGACATTTCCGCGGAAGACATTTGCGCGTATACACTTCCGCAAAAGGACACTTGCGCGATATTTATTTCGCAAAGGATATTGGGCAAAATCCGAGAAATGAGATTCCATACCATCACCCCTGTATTCTCCGAAGAGTAGGACAGAGGTGTATACTAAGTATGTATATAAACCCATTAATTACTACATTCATAAAGGCTAGTTTAAGTTGTTTAAAGTTATATTATCTCACACGTTTCCCCTCCAGAGGGTGGGGGGACAAAATCAAAATTCAAGATGGCGACTGTGTTTACAAAATATGCGTCATGGGTGTCATGTCCATGGTTTTCAGGAGTGCTGATGCATGGAAACGACACTAATGACACATATTTTGTAAAATTTCGCACCCGCCATGTTGGATTTTGACTTCGACCTCATTTTCGTCATCAGCGCCCCCAAAAACCATGGACACATCCAAGACTCATATTTTCATTTTTGGCATCAGCACCCCCGAAAACTATATAAACGATACCCATGTCTCATATTTTGTAAAATTTGACAACCGCCATTTTGGATTTTACTTCGACCTCATTTTCGATATTAGCGCCCCCTAAAACCACGAAAATGACATCCATGACGCATATTTTGTAAAATTTCGCAGCCGCCATCTTGGATTTTAATTTCGACCTCATTTTTGGCATCAGCACCCCCGAAAACTATGTAAACGACACCCATAACGCATATTTTGTAAAATTTGACAGCCTCCATTTTGGATTTTACTTCGACCTCATTTTCGACATTAGCGCCCCCTAAAACCACGGAAATGACACCCATGACGCATATTTTGTAATATTTCACAGTTGCCATTTTGGATTTTGATTTTGACCTCCCCCACCCTCTGGAGGGGAAACGTGTGAGATAATATAACTTTAAACAACTTAAACTAGCCTTTATGAATGTAGTAGTAATTAATCGCTTCAAATTCTTTCGCGCAAATGTACCAGATTCGGACGTGTCTGCCCTCAACGTTCGAGTGCGCAAACTAAGCGTGATCGGGGGCCGCGATCCGCGCCGCCCACCTCCCCGCGAGGTCCCCGCTCTTGCTCTACGCAAGTACATTCGTTTCCCAACTGTATGTATTGTTAAACTGTGCTTATAGCTTGCTTATTTATTTGTGTCTTACGGTCTTTTATTGTGAAGTTTTTTTTTATTTGATAGGTTTTCAAATTATCCTGTGGCCCAACAACCAATGGCAAGTAGTTACTGCCGCCTATACAATACTATTTTTAGTATACACAAAAACCGAGACACCCCAACAAGATTTTAATCAGAATTACCGGAATATGTATTTATTTTAAATAAATCTCCAAGTTACACCTTAGTTTATGTTGCATTAAGTTCCCCAGTAGAGTGTGAAATGTGTGAGATGTGCTATGCAGGGGTTGTCTAATACACGGAAACTGACTGAGCGGACCGTCTCAAGCCTCAAAGTGTATATAAAGGTTCCAGACGAAAACCAGCGTCAAGTACTTATAGTGCTTGACATTAAGCTGATCAGGTGGGTTACCATGAGCAGGAATTATATAATATTATTACGAGAGTGGGTAAGAGATGGCGCTAGAGAGCTGTCTAGCGCTGTCACTTTCCCACTCTCGGAATAATATTAAAACATTCCTGCTCTAACGGATCATGGTAACCCCCCTGGACACCTTTTTGGTCCAGCCGTGAGACACATACCTACCCAAGACTTTTTTATTTGTATCACACTTTTTAATTATTGTGTCTCTTTGTGCTGTGTCCAAATAAACGATTATTTATCTTTATCTTTTTTTTATTATATTCCCGTCCACTGTTATGCATAGAAACCTATTGAAACAAAACTGAAATTTATGAAAAAAAAACTGCAAGATTTAACGTGGTATAAAAACTATACCAATTGATTCTCCTAGTGATTCTGAACAAACTAGTTTCAGGTTTAGTGTATACTAAAACTAAACTTGTATAAAACCCCAAGAAGATTGCTGAAGTGTTAAATTACCTGTAAAGTTTCAGAGATAACTTCCACGGTTTCCGGGGGCAGCATCTTGGTGCACCTCACGATGCTGTCAGGGTCATAAGGGGGTGGGTAGACCCGCTCCTCAATGAGGGACCTGGGTGCGTTGCTGTAGGCTGTTGACACGTGGACGAGGGCCTGGTAGAAAGGAAAGTTAATTTAGACAAGCGCCCAAAATATATTTGTTATGTGGCGGCAGCTATCCACGCCACATTCGAACTATTCAATCCTACATCGCGATATCAAGATTTAACACGCAGATTTATAGTCTTGCCATAAATATTGTCACGAAGAAAAAAAAAATGTTTTATTGCAAATAATATTTATTACTTTTACAGTGTGTTAGTTTAATGCATAAATATAAATCAATTTAAAATATAAAAGTTTATTCGAAGTGGTCTCCATTGGCTGCAATACAGTCCTTTAAACGTTGAGGCCAGTTATGGTACCCAGATACCGCGGCCGTAACCGCCATGTTCGCGAATGAACAATTTTGATATTTTTGTTTAAATTATACAAGTGTTACTGATAAACTGTATTTTAATTGAATATCAGCACCTGCAGTACAACCACCAAGAGGTCCTTGATCATGAGGTTCGATCCCTCTCCGAGAGTCTATTCGGCAACCTCTTATCATATTTCAGGATAACATTCCGATCAACTTAACAAAATAACTTTTATTTTACAGTCACCATCGCATCGCGTGCCACGCTGTTCCCAGAACTGAATGACGCGTGATGTGATGGTCGATTGTATTATAATCAGTAGCGTGCAAAAGCTTACTTAACTTTAAATTTACATACATTTTATCTCTAAAAACAAATCTTTTTTTTTTTATTTGTTTTTTTTTATTGCACGTTACAATTATATTGATAACTAGGTGCAGTCTCTACTGCTTTCATATTATAACTGCATGCACTGATAATTTATAATAACATCAGTTTAATTAGGTGTTAGTAGCAATTAAGCATTTATCACTAACATTTTAGTATGTAAATCCATGGTATAGATTAGGATCGTCTGCAGACGTGTGGACTTAGTTAAGTTTTAGTCATAAAATAAATATAACCCTTAGGCTCAAAACGCACTAGCGGCCTGCCGCCTGCGGCGTGCCGCTTGCGGCAGGCCGCAATATATACGGTCAGCCGTAACGGCACGCCGTATTCCGGCTAACCGTATCGACTCGGTTCTATTGCGGTCCGCCGCAAACGTCAGTGCTTCTAGAAATATTGCACAAGATAGACGTCGAAGAACTAGCTGCCGCTATTTATTTATAGGTACTATCGTAGAAAATGTCTTCGAAAAAGTGAGAAGGAATCGAATTTAAACACTTCCAAGTCCCCGGCTGTACAGTGTCTAGCGACTTGCGGCTAACCGCGCCGAGTGCGTGTAGGGTATGCGGCGCGCCGTATCATTCAACCGTCGCGGTTCGCCGCAGCCCCAGAACAACCGGAGCGGTTGACGGCTGGCCGTAAGTCAGTGAGTTGAGATCATGCGGTTTCATATAAAAATCGATATGTGGCCAGCCGCAAGCGGCACGCCGCATGCAGCTGGCCGCTAGTGCGTTTTAAGCCTTAGTTATTACCTACGTGCTATTGATAGGGATTTTCCATCCACTTAACAAGGCATTAGGAGAAAGGTTTATTTTAGTGGCATAAATATATTTTTTTACGGTTGACCCGGCCGTATCGCTTAACTTTCAGTTAACCTCTTTTACTGAAAGGGGGTTAATGTAGTGTATACTACTTTCTTTTCTTGTTTTTTCAAACAGCTCAATATTGATCCAGAGGTTCGATCCCTCTCCGAGAGTCTATTCGGCAACCTCTTATCATATTTCAGGATAACATTCCTATCTACCCACAACTTAACATAATAACTTTTATTTTACAGTCACCATCGCATCGCGTGCCACGCTGTTCCCAGAACTGAATGACGCGTGATGTGATGGTCGATTGTATTATAATCAGTAGCGTGCAAAAGCTTACTTAACTTTAAATTTACATACATTTTATCTCTAAAAACAAATCTATTTTTTTATTTGTTTTTTTTATTGCACGTCACATGTTCCCTACATTTTGACGAGTTAAGCCAAAGTTAAGCGAACATAAATGTAGGGAACATCCATTTTTATTTCGCGATTTCCGGTTTGGTCCCATAGTAAAAGTTGTTCATAGTGATGAGTATAATCTCCCATTTCGGTTTGTAGAGTGTTTACAATTTCAACCTGTATACCATGATCTCTTTAGCAAAAACTACAAAACTATGCTCATCTATATATATGTACATATAAATGGAGAAGCTGACTGACTGACTGACTGATCTATCAACGCACAGCCTAAACCGCTGGGGTTAGAAACTTGAAATTTTGACAGTAGGTTCCTTTTGTAACGTAGGCATCCACTAAGGGATTTTTCGAAATTCAACCCCTAAGGGGGTGAAATAAGGGATTTAAGTTTGTATGTAAGTTCGTCATTTTTGAAGTAAGACGCATGAAACTAAATATTAAGGTTTCTTGTTAGAAATAAAGCTACATGTGTTTCAGCGTTTTTGAAAATTCAGCCCCTAGGGGGGTGAAATAAGTGTTGAAAGTTTGTATGAGAAATCTGTTTCTTTTGAAGTAAGAAGCATGGAATTAAGAATGTAGGCTTTTGGTGAGAAATAAATATACACGTGTATGAAGGTTTTTGGAAATTCTACCTGTAAGTGGTGAAATAGGGGATGAAAGATTTTTTAGATTTTTAACTGCACCTAACAAGGGGCTTAACAAGGTCTCAAAATTCCACGCAAGCGGAGCTGCGGGCATAAGCTAGTTTATAGCATATTCCTTCACTATCTTCCTAACAGAATGCTACGAAGCTTATTGTCATCCAGAGCTGATCAAAAACTACAAAGAAAGGTGAAATAAGCCGACCATAAGACCACCACCTACCTTCAACTTATGCATATCTTCAGCCAACTTCAGTAAAGACGCTGTTCCCTGCACATTTAGCGTGGTAGCTGCATGGAGAGGCTCGGTGAACCTGACGGTAGCTGCTGAATGGAACAGCGTCGTCACTTTGCCCAGCAGTTCCCTCTGTTCAGCACTGACTCCAAGGTTTGGAGCAGAGACGTCTCCGGTGATTGGGTAGAGCTTGCCCAGGCGTTCGGGCCAACGAGCTCTGATGCGATCGAAGACCTGAGGAGATAAGTTCTTTACATCTGTTTCTTCCTAGAGGTTTTTACTCTTTTGGAAATAATTTTGGGAAGCAAAGAGAAGTACTGAATGGAACAGCAGTTTTTTTCACGAATTTAGAATTTGTGTCATAGTAAAAGTTGTACAGAACGATGAACAGAAGCCCAATTCTCGTAATTCATTTGAAGTAAGACTGAAGGTTGACCGAACTGAGCTTCAATTATGAATTGGATAAAAAATGGTATTCTGGTACACTTAAAGTTCGGTACGGTTTCAGTATTATCTCAGTCTATCTCGATATAATGTCAATTCAGTCAACTTAAAATCTATTACCAATATCAACAGTCATATACTAAAATTCTAGAAATAAATGAGAATTCTAACTCTTCAAAATGGCTCAGTACCGTGTAACCAGAATATCCTTTTGGCTTCAGTCAACTTTCAACCTCATTTCAATATAATCTCACGTTTGACGTTGTTTGTTAACGAACAAGAATACCATTTGTCATATTTATGAGATTGAGACAAGACTGAGACTAGATCGAAACTATATTTTGAACATTTTTAATTACGAGAATTGGTCTTTAGAGTTCATGAATTTCGGTTGCAAAGCGACTAACCATAGTCATGCTGCATGTTTTTAAAAGAACGAGAAAATCGAGCGATCAGCGTTTAATAACCATTACCATTATTTCAAGACAAGATTTCTGAACTTTTTTCTACACAAACCCTATTTTTGACATCCACATAACCGAATACAAAACATGCGACACATATCATCACCCTCCGCTCTAACTGTCGTAATTAGCAATTGATAATTTGTCTGAGAAATTCTCACAGAGTGACGTAAGTACCTATCTGCTTCAACTGAATAGAAATAAATAAATACAAGGTTAGTCAGAAAGGGGGTACTAATCCGCAAGGCCACTGATGACAGTTTAAAAGAAAGTTAAGATTTCAAAATTCGATAATTTTTGTTTGCATGTAAAATGTTTTTTATTTTAGTTCTTTTCAAAAATTCTTCGTCCCTACTTTGGTTACTGAAATGGAGCTTCTCATCTCTGACCCCAAATATGACCTAAAATATAAAGACAGCTGATCGTAGCTGAGGATAGATAGATTTTAGCATATTTTTTAGGTAATTTTTCAACAGCTATTTCGCTTAAATTATTGTCTTTTGGGGAAAGTGGTAGAACAAAAGTTACTCATTATTATGGGTACTTTATCACCTTTTCGGATTAGTACCCCCTTTCTGACTAACCTTGTATACAGGGTGTTAACGAATTCGTGTAATTCCTTCAAACCACGTGATCTACTGGTGACACAGATTAACCCTAAATGGGAATTTCTGAAAAACAACTGTTTTTTTTTTTTTTTAAACTTTATTTTCTAGTTCTGAGTAATTTTAGAGCCTTGAGTTATCTGACTGCAAAGAGCGATATCGCGTTAGTCGTGCCTGCCAGCCGTGTCGCCGTGCTTTCATTAATTTATGCGTGGCATCGAAATGTTGACACAAATAAAACATTTTTTTTGCAAAAAAAAATTCTTATTTTTTTACTGAATCCTTATTAGATGGTTTAGATACGATCGGTAACAAAGCCGCATGAAAAAATAATAATTTTATTTTTTTATTTTTAATGTAGCTACATCCCGTGCGGGGCCTGTCTACATCAGTAGTAGATCATGTGGTTTTAAGGAATTACACGAATTCGTTAACACCCTGTATACCTTAGGGCTTTAGGGCAACTACTAACCAAGCCAAAGTAAGCCAAGATCAATAAAAAATAAAAATAAGAAAAATAAAAAAGTTATTAATTCATTAATAAAGCCACGGCTAACGCAACTACTGAAAAATTATCAATTGCTAGATACAACAGTTAGCGTGGAGGATGACGATATTTTCCCGACAGTTTTTTTTTTGTGCGTCATCTAGCATTTTCTTTCTTCTTCTTTATTTCTTTTATAAACACTACAATAACATGAGGAGCTCGTGGCTAAATAATTACAGCCGCATAGACCGATCTTCCGGGTTAAGCCACGCTTGCCGAGGTTGATCTGTGGATGGGTGACCATTTACCATAGCGAGTTTCCTCCGTGCCTCGGAAAGCACGTAAAGCCGTTGGTCCCGGCTGTCATTTGTAGATCTTTGACAGTCGTTACTGTTGATCAGAAACCAGAAAGTCTGACAACCAGTCTTACCAAGAGTATCGTATTACCCAGTTACTGGGTTGTGGAGGTCTGATAGGCAGTCGCTCCATGTAAAATACTGATATTCAGCTGCATCCGGTTCGACTGGAAGCCGACCCCAACATAGTTGGGAAAAGGCTAGGCAGATGATGAAGCACTACAATAACACCTTGAAAAAAATTAAAAAGTATCACACATACCTGGTGTTTGAGCAGTTCCTTATACCTTTGTTCAACAGATAAACCTCTTTTCGGCCGCATAAGGACGTAAATAGTCTTAATTCCGGGACAGCTCCTCAAAAGTTTCTCCAGCAACGCTTTTCCGACGAAACCTGTTCCTCCAGTGACCATGATGACGGAGTCTTCGTAGAAATCGACGATGGCTTCCGAGGACCTGTCCGGGTGCTCCAAATTGACATGGCTCTCGTAGTTCAGATTTAGGGTGGTCAAATCATTGCCGTTTAGCATCTCAATGTGTTTTCTAAAAAAATAATAAAAATATAATTTTTAGAACTAGGCGTGTATGACAAGATGTATGATAAGGACGAAGCGAATGGGGGTAAGGATCGTGGCATGTGGCGTTCTACAGTTTCTGCCTTCCCCCATGGGGAAAAGGCGTGAGTTTATGTATGTAGAACTTGGCTTGGCACACTACCGTGCTTCTTTTTTCGATTTGATTTAATTTATGGAGCTATATACAAGGTGTAAGATAAATAACGCACAACCTCTAACCCTTTATATGCCAGTGGCAGTATTTTCGCCACCAACTTTTTTTGACGTTGTCCCGAAAACCTACATGTTATATTTTTATTTTCAAACCTAGCAATGTTACGATTTTTAGCTACTTTCTAAAAGAACAAAAAAATATTTTTTTTGTTTTTTTTTATTTTAAATAAAAAAATTCCAAATTTTTTGTTATTTACATTTCCTAAAACCTTTTGCCTTATAAAGGGTTAAACAACTTTTACTATGAGATCAAATCTGAAAACGCGAAAAAAAAACAGCTGTTCCCTACATTTATGTTCGCATAACTCGTCAAAATGTAGGGAACAGCAGATTTTAACAGCAGTCACTGCGACAATCTACGTCAATTACGCACGTAATGAAACGTTATTAATCAAGTTATGCTAGCCATTAATTCGTGTTAATTTATTAATCATAGATATAATCGGTTCAGCAGTTTTAACTCAATAAATTTTAATTGTGACGACACGTTTAGTGCGGTGGCTAAGTGATTGGCTTCTGCGCTACGGGTCGTGGGTTCGATTCCCACACGGAACATAAATTTGTATGGCCTACAGATGGTTGTTTCGTGTCTGGGCGTTTGTGTATGTGAGATTTGTGTCTGTAAACGCGCCCACGATACAAGTAAAATCTTAGTATGGGGCAAAGTTTAAAAAAAAACTTTCTAGCCTTTTCCCAATTATATTGGGGCCAGCTTCCAGTCCAACGAGGGGGCCTACTCCCTAAGTCCGTCAACGAAGTTAGTCACCCGTCCGAAAGTAGCCCGAAACGTAGGAGTGAACAAAAACAGTGTCAAGTTCAACTTTTCGGACGGGCAAAAACACATCGGTAGTAGGGACAACTGTCAAATCGTGTTGTCATTCATTACACACTACACCTAACAAGGGGCTTAACGAGGGCTCAAAATTTCACGCAAGCGGAGCTGCGGGCAAAAGCTAGTAAGTAAATAGGTAAAACACAGGACCGGTCGATGTGGCGATGATTGGGGGAGGCCTATGTCCAGCAGTGGACGTCTTTTGGCTGAATGATGATGATGATGATGAAGTAAGGTACTTACTGATATTCGTCCATCTTGTCCGTTGACATAATCTTTGTCTCCATTTTGATCCGAAGCCGCTTCCAAAATATTAATGTCTAAAACAAAAAATATGATAATTGTAGGTATTATAAATATTATAGTATGCACAGACGCCAGCACGTAAAGCTACTAGGTACAATCTGTCAAATTTCTTTAATAGATTTTCATCTTTAACACAAAAGCATTAGAGCTCTTACACACCACGTTTTTTTCAGGCGCCGTCGACGCGCGTTTCTAGATCGCGCGTTGTCGGCGCTGCTAAACTTGAAATAGGCAGATTACTTGCGATTGCATCGCTGCAAACTAACGAGAAACGCGCTACAGACGCGCGTGAGCAACTCTCCTTGCAAAGTAAAACGCGCGCGAAGGAGTGTGTATCGCGCTACAGAAGCGCGTGAGCAACTCCGACCGATTAAAACGCGCTGTACGTATGTGTTTGCAGCTAAAGAGACGCGCTACGAGCGCGTCGACAGCTCGCGAAAAAGTCGTCGTCTGCATACTACAATTTAATGAACGTGTGAATAGGTAAATTGGTTGCGATAACATCGCTTTTGCAGCGCGTTATAGTTGCGTGCGACGCGCGTCGACAGCGCCGGAAAAAAACGTAGTGTGTAAGAGCCCTTAGGTTCAAGGTTGATTGGGAAAATTTGACAGTAGGATAATTTCATAAGAACCTTCTACTGACAATTAAAAACACAACAAAAAAATATTTTGCGAAATCGGTCCAGCCTCTCACGCGTGATGCCGTGACCAAGGGAAATAGGGATTCATTTTTATATATAGGTATATAGATATTCATTCCTTTTCTGTATGAGAAGAAGCCTTTGTCCTGCAGTGGGACAATTACAGGCTGATACAATATTAGAACCAATACAGTACCTACAATGCTCGTTCCTTTTCTATATGAGAACTTGAGAAGGGAACTTTGTCCTGCAATGGGACAATTTGAGGCTGGTACAATTAGTACCAATGTAGTTTTCTGTGATTGGAATTGACCTGTCTTTGACGTAATATAAATATAATTATTATATTTAAATTATTAAGATTTTAACTAAATCGTCAAGTCGAATATTTTATAAAACAATCGAGTCATTCCAATCACTACAGCGTTTGCGCATGACCATGACATTCAACTTTGGGTCTGCTGGGACCATTAGAGCCACATAAATTTATGCGATTATTAGTATCACTCGTTCCTTCTCTGTATTAGAACTTGAGAAGGGAACTTTGTCCTGCAGTGGGACAAATTCAATCTGGTACAATTTGTACCATTCAAGGCCACAAAATGACGGTTATATAAATAAAATTCTGTCAACCACGGTGATGACATTTTTTTAGCACACTGGTACTGCAATATTGTTATGTAAAATATTAAAATTTAAGTTAAAATCTTTGTTAACTCATTGCTTCATTAAAATGAGGTTTTTGGGACTTATTTAACATAATAATTATGCTATTTCATTGTTGTTTGCTCGCATTTATGGCAGTTTTTGTGAAAACTAGATATATTATAGGAGAAGCTGACTGACTGACTGATCTATCAACGCACAGCCTAAACCGCTGGGGTTAGAAACTTGAATTTTTGACGGTAGGTTCCTTTTGTGACGTAGGCATCCACTAAGGAATTTCTTGAAATTCAACCCCTAAGGGGGTGAAGTAGGGTATTTAAGTTTGTATGTAAGTCTGTCATTTTTGAAGTAAGAAGCATGAAATTAATTGTAAGGGTTTCTGGTAAGAAAAAAATGTTAACTTGTTCGAGCATTTTTGGAAATCCTACCCCTAAGAGGGTGAAGTCAGTGTTGAAAGTTTGTATGATAAATCTGGTACTTTTAAAGTAGGGAGCATGGAATTAAATACCTACCTAGACTTCTGGTAAGAAATAAACATAAACGTGTTTAAGCGTTTGTATGAAAATCCTTATTCCAGGAGTAGGTATTTAACTTGAAATTAGGCATAAACACTCTTCAAAATAAGTAATAGCAGCCGGACATTTTGGATATTACAACTTGTTTCACCTAAAAAGGGGTAAACGTGGGTTTAAAATTTCACGCAAGCGAAGCTGCGGGCAAAAACTAGTGAAATATATGAATACATGGTGACAAAAAAAGTTAAAAAAAAAAAACAAAAAAAACCGACTGCGTGACTAAAAATATGTAAACAAGACGTAATTAGTAGGCTTTCAAAGATTCATGTTATTGAAAGGGCTCAGCACTCATCGCAGGTGAGAGTGAAAGCGTACAGCGGGGCGGGTAGCGTTTACCTACATTCATAAAGAAGACGCTATTTTGTGTTCTTATATAGAGCGGAACGGTTAGGCCATCAGGGGGTCAATACGACTTGCAAAATTGTTGTCAAATGCAACACCCCCTCAATTTATACATTCCCATTGCGCTGTTTTTTTTGCAAGATAAAACAGGACAGTAGAATTTTTCAATAAAAATTAAAAGACATAGTATAAAAAATAAATAAATATTAGCCTGTAACTGCCCCACTGCTGGGCAAAGGCCTCTTCTCGTACAGAGAAGGAACGAGCATTGATCGCCACGCTTGCTCGCTGCGGGTTGGCGATTTCAGAACATTAAAGTCCAGGTTTCCTCACAATATTTTCCTTCACCGTATGTCAGTGGCGTCTTAGATTAACTAAGAAAGTACATATGACATTGAAAAAGTCACATTGGTACATGCCTGGGTTTGAACCCGCAACCCGGTGCTTAACAAGCGGGTCTGTAAACTCCGGGCCACCACGACATTTCATAAAATAAAAATACATATCGATACCTTAATTCGCAAAACGAATAACTCCACTTTTGGTCGAAAATGACTTTTTGATACCGGCAGAAACTAGATTTTTTTCTGTATTTTTTGCAATACTAATATCTCCACGATTCTGACAAGTTTTTGTGTAAAACGCTATTAGAAAATCAAATAACTCCACTGTAAACGGAACGTCACAATTTTGACAAATAACTCCCAACAGTCCGCCATTTTGTTTAGCATTACAGAAACGAGTGCGTGTTCCTGAGTGTTTTAAAACAAAAAAAATAATTTTATTGTATTTTGAGACCGTATATAGATTAAAAACAGGCGAAAATATAACGCGGTAAGTATTTAAATAATTTATTTTGATAAGTGATGACATTTTCGTACTATTTTAATGCAATAATATTGGGTTTGGAGTTGGCTTGGAGTTGTTAGTTTTTTCGTTTGTATGTTTTGATATTTGCATGCAGTTGTTCGGTCTGCTACAAAGCATTTTTTTAGGTCTGTACCTATCTCAGATGAAGTTTTTATTGGACAGGTGATAGTATTTCACAATAATTAAATTCATAAAAGACCGGTAATATTACCTATTAAATAAATTAATCTATTGGGTAAATACTTCGATACGAGGTCCTTACGAAAGTGATTTCATAAGCTTCTCGTATCATCAACAAAAGGGTGCTTCTAAATAATATGTTTTGGCTGTCACTAATTAGTTGAATGCATTGTTTTGTGTGGTTTGCTTTATGTTGTTTTTTTTCTTTTTGGTGCAGGAAAATGTCTAGAGCACGAGCTAAAAAAATGTTGCTTTCTGCACAGTTAATAAATTCACAACCGCTTGATCTAGCTAATGATGAGATTACTAACCCAGACAATTGGTCGTTTCAATGTAACCAGTTCCCGAAACCTTACGAAGACAGTTCAATTGCTAGTAATTCTGATGCTCCTATTCCTCTTGATGCTAATAATTCTTTGCTTTCTAATGATGAAACACTATACGCTGGAATAATATCTGATGAACCACAGCCTTATCTCATTGTAGCACCAGCAAATCAGCCTGAATTAGAAAACAACCCGTTTTTATTAAATTCACAAGAGCCTCGACTGCTGAATGACTTACAGGATACCGAAGTGTCCCAAATAATTTTACTTTCAAATGATGAAAAGCTTACAGCCAACGATAATGTACAGTTTGAATACATCGACCAATATATAGACGAAGAATTTAATGCGTCTGTGATTGCTCCACAAAATGACCAAATCATTACTGAAAACCCAGCAATTAATGTTATCGCGCCGAGATCTCCGTCCAGGGATGTCCCAATAGTAGATGATATTGAGCCCACTCTATTGACCTCATTAAATAATGTGGCAAAATTAGTAGACTATAGTGATAGTTCAGAATCGGAATTCGAGGAACCCAGAGTAAAGAGGAAAAAGCGCTTTCAAGTCAAAAAAAGTGAATGGTATGTTGAAAAAAATAGACTAAACAGGGAAAAGGGACATGCATATTTTGGAAAAAGAAAATTATTAGATAAGTGGGTAAAAAATATTCCTAAACCAAAGAAAGAAATGAAACCACGATGTAAATGCTCAGAATTTAAAACAAGTGTAATAAAATGTCATGAAATAACAGAAGAAGACAGAAAAATCTTATTTGAACAATTTTGGGCGATGGATTGGGGAGAGAAGAAAGTTTTTATTAATTGTTTAATAACAGTTATGCCTACTAAAAGAAAACGCGACAGAAAGGATCCAAATACTTCGCAAAGGAAAAATACTATGGTTTATTATCTAAAGAAGAATGGCGTCTTGATACGAGTGTGCAAAACTTTATTTTTAAATACCTTTGCCATTAATAACTTTCTTTGTTGGAGTTGGAAGACGGAAGATACACTTAACACTGTTGAAAATCTTCCTCAACAGGAACGGCCCGCTCAACTTCAAACAGCTACCGCTGATAAACAATTTTTGGACAAATTTTTAGACGAGCTGCCTAAACTTCCTTCACACTACTGTCGCCAAAGAACTTCCCTACTGTATTTGCAACCTGAAATTATTTCCAAGCAGCAGCTCTATAAATTCTACAAAGAAGAATGTCGGTCTAAAAATGTCAAATCATTAAGCATCGCAACATTTTCGAACACTCTAACTTTGAAAAAGATATCTTTATTTAAACCTAAAAAAGATCTCTGCGAAACTTGTAATGGATTCAAGATGGGTCATGTTTCTGAAGAGATTTACAACGAGCATACACAGAAAAAAAAAGAAGCTAGGGCTGAAAAAGATAACGACAAAAAAAAAAAAAAATTTGTTTTTACTGCTGACCTCCAAGCTGTTCTAATGGCACCAAGATCTAATGTATCTAGTAACTATTATAAGACTAAATTATGTGTGCATAATTGGTGTATTTACGACATGAAAACAGCAGAGGGTTACTGTTTTATATGGAATGAAGCTGAAGGTGGCCTAACCTCTGAAGAATTTGCTACAATTATGTCAAATTTTATTGTTAAAGAAGTTGTACCGAGAATGGGCGAAAATGATCGGGAAATAATATTCTATACCGATGGTTGCACGTATCAAAATCGCAATGCTATTCTTAGTAATGCTATGACAAATATTTCAATGTGCCATAATGTAACCATCATGCATAAATACTTAGAGGTGGGACACACCCAAATGGAAGTCGATAGCATGCATGCCATGATTGAGAAACGGCTAAAAAATCAAACCATTCACGTCCCTGCTGAGTATATTAATGTATGTCGTACGGCAAAATGCAATAATACGAGATATAAGTGCCAATACTTGACTTATGAATATTTTAAAGATTTTAAGCAAGTAGCCTTTTACAAATCGATACGTCCGGGAAAAATGAAAGGTGATCCAAAGGTAAAGATACCGTTTTTTCTGACACTATTCGCCTTTCTTTTTATTTTTGGGTTTAGTTTTTATTAACATGTTCAGTTGAAATGTATAGGTATTTATACTTATTAAGAATTAAATTTAATATAATTTTCTGTTTTACAGGTCACAGATATAAGAGCTCTACAATATAAGCCTAATGGAGAAATATTTTACAAACTGAGGTTTGGAGACGAATGGACACTGCTGAATCAAAGGAAAAACCCTGTTAATCCTACTGCAATAGAAACATTAAACCAGCTGTACACAGAGCGGCGAAAAATCACTAAAAAGAAATATTACGATTTGCAACAGTTAAAATCATCAATGCCCCTTGATTATCAAGGGTTCTATGATGCTCTGCCTCATGATGATTAAATGTTTCACTAATTAAATACATTAATTAAGCTTTTTTTATACTTAGTTCCCTTTTTTACATAATGAGTAAAAGCGAATAACTCATTTTTTGTTTCATTTATTGTTAATGTAAAATCTAATAACTCCAAAAATCGCCGTAAAATCTACATATTTAATTAAAATCAAAATTTTTAATGGTGTATTAGTTAAGAAAACCCACAATTTCCAACGGGATTTTTAATATTTCTGTTAATATGCTAGTTTTTTTTTTTTGAAGTTTTTAGTCTCTCCTGTAAAAAAATCTATAAAGGAGTTGTTCGATTTGCGAATTAAGGTATCGATATACATAAAAGACATAGGTAGTAAACAAAATAAAATAAACCTTGTTTTTTTTTTTTTTCTATTGGACTGCTGTAGGTCGTCCTAGGGGACGGTTTCTACGTAACCGGGCAGTTATTGGCGAGACCTGAAGGGTCTCCAGCCAATGGGGGGGGAAGTAAAATACTTAACCTAAGCTAACTACTTGTACTACACTAACATCATGACTACCTGCAACAACAGCGCTAAGGGCGACCCCTAGTGGGACTCGGACCTCGGCTTAGGGCGTTGCTGGCGTGGACATAGGGGGGGGGGGGGGGGGGGGAGACAGCTTGATGAGTGCTGAATTATCGGTGTGAAAAAAACCTTGAAAAAAATATGAAGCCTACCTTATAGTCAATGTAATTATAACCAAAAAGATAGTACAGTAATAACAAAAGTGCATGAAAAGAGCCTCCACGAGTGACGATACTTAAGTACGTCCGGCGCACCCTGGGCAGTCAGCCCTGCTACCAACCTTGCTGACTGGCTAATCTTTTCACCACAGCATGAGCTATTTTCGTATAGCTCGTGCTGACACGAGAGTAGAAGAAGAATAAAACCAAAATGCGAATTTTCAATAAAAAAAACACTTATGAAAAAGAAAATAATTATAAAGCCCTACATAACACTATTATACTACACTACATAGGTCGAATATGAGGAAATGCGAATTGCGAAAATATAAAAAAAAAACATTTTTTTTATTTCTCATTAAACAATACAGGCCCTTATGAAAAGTCGAATTTAGGTGCACGGTTCCAATTAGTCGTTTGCTATGGAGTAGAGCCGGCAAGAAACTCCATGGTTACTCTTTTAAAAAATGGATATCTTTAACAATTTCAGTGAATACAGTACTATGATTTAGGATAGTTAAGAGAGAACAATGTAGTCTTGACCACAGACCTAGGAGAAATGGTAGTACCAAGTCTTGAGTACAAAAATTAGCCAAAAAGCAAAAAAAAAACAATATGAATAAAAGTAGGTAATTTACACCACCAAATATATTCACTTTTTTAAAACAAAGAAAAGTACATCTTGTTTCACCACATTAGTAAATAATAATTAGATTTTCGTCCTTCCAAAACTGTTATTCAAATATGCAATTATCTTTAGCAGGAAAAAAGGGAAAATAATAATAAAAAAATACAGTAAAAAAAAACTCACCTTTTAAAAAATAGGCCTAACAACCATGACCTATTTCCAAACACTTCACAAAAAAAAACAAAAATAGTAAAAAAACTCCCGAAAAAATTTGAAAACATACATACCCAAATATATCGAAGCGCCGCGACGTTCGGGGATGGGGACTCAAGATATTATTATTTTTATGAACTATATCATTTTTTTTTGTTAACGCACCAACAAGTGCCTCGCTCCGTGGCTCGGCTTTCACTGCCGTAGCACTCACGTAATAACCACTGTAACGTGGCGGAAACATACGAGGAGGTATTGTGAGCCGACGCTCGATCATTGATGTTTTATAGAGTAATAATTGGTATAAATTTAGTCGGTGCAGATTCAGTATTCTTCTTATTTTTAAAGAAAGAAGGTATCTTTATTTATTTTAGAATCGCCTAGGCAGTGACAAAAGTTTATTTTAGAATCGCATGCAGTAACAAAAGTTGAATAAAATACAAAAAAAAGCAAAAATAAAGAAAATTACCGCCTGCTCGTGGCCAATATATTTTCCATCTCAGAATAATGCAGCGACATTTAAAAAAAAATAAAAGCAGTGTACTTTCAATAAATTATAACAAGTGCGAGTTGGACTTGCGCACGAAGGGTACCATTATCTATAAAAACGGCAAAAAAAAAAAACACGTTTGTTGTTGTATGGGAGCCCCCTTAAATATTTATTGTATTCTGTTTTTTAGTATTTGTTGTTATAGCGGCAACAGAAATACATCATCTGTGAAAATTTCAACTGTTTAACTATCACGGTTCATGAGATACAGCCTGGACAGACGGACGGACGGCCAGCGGAGTCGTAGTAATGGGTCCCGTTTTACCCGTTGGGTACGGAACCCTAAAAATTAAAGTCGAAATCTCTCTCTCTCTCTGTTCTTTATTTGTAGAACACAGTTTTAGCAGTTGGGTGTTACACAAACTCTCGTTGGCCGTTTCCATTATTTCCCCAATAAAACTACAAGGTTAGTCGGAAAGGGGGTACTAATCCGAAGCCCACTTATAGTATCACTGATGACTGTTTGAAAGCATGTGTTAAAATTTCAAAATTCGATAATATATATTTTTTTCCAAATAAAATGATATTTATTTTAGTTTTTTCAAAAATTATTCATCCCTGCTTTAGTTACAAATTCAGAAAATGGTGCTTCTAATTCATGACCCCAAATATGACCTATAATGTGAACACAGCTGATCAAAACTGGGGATAGATAGATTTTAGAGATTTTTTTTGAGATTTTTGAACAACTGTTTCTCTTAAAAGTTTTGGGAAAAGTTGTAGAACAAAAGTTATTCATTATTATGTGTACTTTAATACCCTTTCGGATTAGTACCCCCTTTCTGACTAACCTTGTATAAGGAAAAACACTGCAACTGTCCCGCTCGCAACACACACCCGTACGTTTACAAATTACGCGTATCTTACATTCAGAGACCATTCATTATTTATTTACCAATACATAGGGCTTTTCTAATTTTGACATAACCTTACGTCACTCTATGGTATCCGGTTTATCGGCTTATAGCTGACGATGCTAGAAATAGGCCGTGCCTAAAAAGACAATCGACAAAATAGGTCACCTATATTTTTTCTGTCGGTGTCGTAAAAAGCAAAATGCAAAATCAGCCAAGGCAGATCGGCCGTTTTTTTTTTCCTTTGTCCTTTTTTCTATACTTTCTAATAACACTAATTTTTGTACATTTTTAATAGTAATTTAATACCCTATTCAGCCTATTTTTAGTGGGTTTGCAAAAACAAAAAGGAAGCGTTCCTTTTTGTTTCACGCGCTACACACGGGGGGAATTTGTTTGCTTACAAAATTAAATATTTAGAAATATTTAATTATGTTATTTATTTATTCTCAGAACGAGAAGGGTTTAAGCCATAGTGGGCCTACGATTAGGGTTACCATTTAGAAATTTGAAAAGTCCTGACAAAAAGCCTGACATTTCAATAAAAGTCTGGACATTTTAGTCACAAAATGCAAACATACGAAGATTTATAACTGTTTGATCTCGGTTGATTGTTAAAGATTTATATTTTGTTTTTAGATGAATGAAAAGTTAATAAAGATTAAAAAGTTATTTGATATTACATAAGTTTCATTACTCGTATTCCATCTAAGCCAAAAAACCCGGACAAATTAAAGAGCCGGACAAAGTCCGGACAAAAGTCTAGAAGTCCGGACATGTCCGGACAAATCCGGACGGATGGTAACCCTACCTACGATGGCTTAGTCCGGGTTGGCGGACTACACACCATCGAGAACTTAAAAGATGACCTAGTAAGAGCTTAAAGTATGACATTTTTTTTTCTTCGTTATGTATACTTTGATACCTTTCGCCCGGGGAACGCAAAAGGTTATGCCGGACTCTTACCGGCTACAAACCCACGGTGTTCCTTCTCCTGACCCTTGACCGGGGTCGCAGGATTCGCAGCTGCATGCACCGCAACCCCGGCAGGTCTCGGTCCGCCAGACCCTGGCGGACTTCTGCTTCTGCGGGGCTTTGCCCCACGTCCTCCGGAGAGGCGCGCCGCCTTCTCGGGCCTGTTACTGGTCGCAGGCCACACACTAGGGTGGCCGGAGAACGTCACGCGCCCTCCGGCGGCACCCGGTGCGTCTGGCGCGGGAAGGGAGAGTGGTACCTGCCTCTCTCTCTCTCCGCTCCCTCCTTGGTCGCCATCACCTCCTACTCATACTGGTATTCAACCGCATCTAGTTAGACTAGAAGCTGACCCCAATAGTTGGGAAAAGGCTAGGCTGAACATCAATTAAATACCAGTTTGTAATTGTCCTACTCCAGGACAAATGCTTCTTTTCGTACAGAGAAGGAACGAGTATTGATCAACCACACTGCGTGTAGCGGTTTACAACATTAAGTCCAGGTTTCTCCAATTACAACAGGTCAATTCAAACTTGCTACGGCTCTTTCCTCAAAAAACCATTCAAAACGTTGCCCTACATTGTTACATTCGCATAGTTTTATACTACAATGTCTGGACTTTAAAAGAGACCTTGACCTCTGAGTTTGTTTCGGCTTTTCTTCTCAGAGCTAGTCAGATAGGAAATGCCGGCGCCATCTAGTCTTAAAAAAACATTACATTGACCTGTAAAAGTGTCTGTAACAGATTTATTTACAGAAATATAAATCATTTATCTTTTATCTTGACGATGTTTTTCTTTACTGCATTTGATTGTCTCGTTGGTATAGTGGTCGTAAGCGCGACTGCTAAGCATGATGTCCTGGGCACGATACCCAAGTCTGGCAAAGTCGCGCGCAACGAGCGCGAGCGATACGCGCCCACCAACCGCGCACTCCGCACTATCGGGGACTTACTTGCTCAGCACCACGAACTGCACTTATTTGCCGATGGATTGGGACATTTGTATAAATTTCGTATAATTTTAAATGACATATTTTATCATAGGCATACTTAATAATTTAATACTATTAATACGACATATTTCCTTTATTCATCTATATTCCTACCAATTACATTTTTAAATATTTACCTAATGAAAAAACAATAAAAAATAAAAATAAAACGCACAAAGGGGTTAAAAATACAAGGTTAGTCGGAAAGGGGGTACTAATCCGAAGCCCACTTATAGTATCGCTGATGACTGTTTGAAAGCAAGTGTTAAAATTTCAAAATTCGATATTTTTTTTCCAAATAAATTGATTTTTATTTTAGTTTTTTCAAAAATTCTTCATCCCTGCTTTAGTTACAAATTCAGAAAATGGTGCTTCTAATTCATGACCCCAAATATGACCTAAAATGTAAACAAAGCTGATCATTACTCGGGATAGATAGATTTTAGAGATTTTTTTTGAGTTTTTTGAACAACTGTTTCTCTTAAACTACTGACTTTTGGGAAAAGTTGTAGAACAAAAGTTATTCACTATTATGTGTACTTTAACACACTTTCGGATTAGTACCCCCTTTCTGACTAACCTTATGTTAGCATTTAGGGTAATCAGACCTTTTACACCGCTACTATTCGGAACTATATACACTTAGGCTTATTAATTTATTTATGTTTAATTTAAAAACGTTTAATAGAATACATTTAAAAGTATGTTATTTGACTACAATTAAAAGTGAAGCAAAATATGTTTAATAAATGTAGGAATAGTCTAAAATTGTAAGAATTATATTTGGATAATTATTTCTTATTTATTTAACTTGTTTATGATTAAGAAGTACTGACAACGGATTGTAATAAGAACAAGTTGACAGAGGCAGAATAGAGGGGGCATTCTCGGGCAGACCGTCGAATGGGACGGACGTTCACAATTGTTATACTAGTTGTTTGTTTTGGCTAGGGATTCTTGTTCTTATTTTATCATCTTAATAATGGTTGTGTAAAGTATTATGTTGTGATCTAGTTCATGTTACTAACACTAACCCAATTACAAGTACTCTCAGTGGTGGAGAGTCTATGTTGGTTTTATTTATTCCATTTACCTTGCCCACAATACTTACATATTGATATTAGCTATAACTGTAATGATAGAATCACCCCAGAAAGCTAAAAAGCTATTAATCCTATTAGTAAATTCATTTTTTTTATTAGCTATCCTTCGGGATAGCTTTTATCAGAAGTGGGATAGGCTCCATTGCCTATCTTATTTTCTGTGTAGATTTGTATATAGAGTACAAGTTATTACAAGACAGAAAGATAATTAAAGAAAAAAAAAAAAAAAAAACGTATACCCACCTACGAAAAAAAAAAAAAAATTGTGAACGTTCCTCCTTTTTACGAATCTGTCTAATCGTAATTGTTATTTTAAATGTGTTGAAAGTTGATTCTAGGACTCTCAACACGGGACAGAGGATCTGCCGACCTGTTGCAACACGTCGAACCTCGCATGGACTTGTCGGTGCTGCTGCCCAGTGTGACATGATGTGTGATTGCGTCATGCCACCATGTGTATCGCCGTCAGGTACTGAAGTGCGAGCGAGGTAACGGACAAGCTTATGATTGCAATCAATGCCATAAGCCTGGTAAGATTGAACCATTTGTATTTCATCCTCCCGATACGTCTTTTAATGATTTTAACTTGTAGTGAGGTAGATCATGAGTGTAATTTAGATGGATGCGGACGAGATATCCTCTAATCCGTGATCTGTGTATTCAATATGTGTTTGGCGCGTAAAGGCAATTATTTGAGAGGCTTAATTTCTTGCAAAAGAAATTGAATATTTACTTGGGACGCCTTCTGTCTGATCAGTTCACAGGAACTGTGCTGGTTTACATCACCTGGAGTTACCATTATATGGTCTTTGAACTGGTAATGTTTGGAGAGTTATAAAATAAGGACTCTCAAATTTATTTATTTTTGCTTGTTTGTATTTGTGTACTTAAGCGTATAGTGTTTGTGTATTGGGCATAAGTCTTGCAGACACATAGTGTATGTGTATTGGACGTTAGTCCAGCAGACACGGTAACGTGTGAATGTACGAGTAAAATAATGAAAAGTTTAACAAGAAAAATAAGTGCTTCATTAAATTATGTAACATGTGTCGTAAGGAGAGCTAATGTTGTGCTATCTCATGTTGATGATGAGAAAACCCTAACGTCGTGCTTCTTTCTCTTGTTACCTGTTGATGAAGAGAAACGTTAACGTCGTGTTTCTTTCTCGTGTTCCCTGTTGATAACGATGAGAAATCGCTAACGTAGTGCTTAATTCTCATTGGCTGTTTACGTAAGCCTGCGTGGTCTTACGAGTTCTCTTTAGCAAGTTGCGTTGCTAAAAAGATACCTGTGGCTTTATTAAAAATGTGTGCTTTTATGTAATACAGGTGAGGATGTTGACAATTAAGAAACCACGCCTGGTCTAGTTGCTGCCAGTCACGAGTATGAGCCGTGCTTATGTACATGAGGTGATACCGAGCTGCGGCCCGTGGCGCCGTGCAACGCCGAGCATCGTTCCGGGCTTTCATCGATTTGTGATGAGCTTCTGCCTGCAGCAAAGAAATGAAGAAAATATAACGAGGATGTGGTTTGGTATTTTGTTTATTCTTAGAGCTCTGTACTCCTACTATTTTTGGTAACCTAAAGACTGCTAGATTAAATTTTGAGTTCATGTTTTTTTTACGATGATTTTTATGTGTAACAACCTTAAGGCTCTGTCTAAGCTTAATAAGTAGTTTGGTTCATGCACTCCCTTGTTTACATTGCACAGGGGTGTGAATGTGATTGTGAATTATTTTTATGTTTAAAGACAACCTGAGGGCTCTGTCTAACCTTTTAACTGGTGTGGTTCATACACTCCCTTGTTTACATTGCACAGAGGTGTAAATGTAGTAGTGAATTTTGTTGATGAACATCATTGAGGAATTATAGATACGTGATTACCATTATTGCAATATGAAATGGTCATGAGATTTATTTATGTGTGTTACAATGAGATTTACACACTTTTATGTATCATTCATGAATTTTATGATTGGGTAATTATAGAAATCAAGTTATTAACAGGAAAAAAAAAAAAGAGAGATTGTTTGTATTATTTTGATTATGTTAAAATGAGAATAGGAATATGGTTATACTTACTGGAAGTCGTACAGTGGCTGGTATGTGAGAGAGCTTGACCAGTGAAGCTTGCGATGCAGTGGGTAGCAGATGTACAATAATTATGAATATAGGATTAAAATAGTGTGATTAAATGTATTATTGTTTCACCATCACGGGCATAGGTCACTTATTGGAAGTCGTATAGTGGCTGGAAAGTGAGAGAGCTTGTTCAGTGAAGCTTGCGGTGCAATTTGTGGCAAATGTAGGATGTTGTGATGAAATTATGAATACAGGATTAAGATAGTGTGATTAAATGTAATATTGTTTCACCATCACGGGCATAGGTCACTTATTGGAAGTCGTATAGTGGCTGGAAAGTGAGAGAGCTTGATCAGTGAAGCTTGCGGTGCAATTTGTGGCAAATGCAGGATGTTATGATGAAATTATGAATATAGGATTAAAATAGTGTGATTAAATGTAATATTGTTTCACCATCACGGGCATAGGTCACTTATTGGAAGTCGTATAGTGGCTGGAAAGTGAGAGAGAGCTTGATCAGTGAAGCTTGCGGTGCAATTTGTGGCAAATGCAGGATGTTATGATGAAATTATGAATATAGGATTAAAATAGTGTGATTAAATGTAATATTGTTTCACCATCACGGGCATAGGTCACTTATTGGAAGTCGTATAGTGGCTGGAAAGTGAGAGAGCTTGATCAGTGAAGCTTGCGGTGCAATTTGTGGCAAATGCAGGATACATAGGTTACTTACTGGAAGTCGTACTGTGGCTGGTATGTGAGAGAGCTTGACCAGTGAAGCTTGCGATGCAGTGGGTAGCAGATGTACAATAATTATGAATATGAGATGATGAGAATAAGATAGATTAACAAAAATGTGATTTTGTCGCCCAAATGAGAAAACTCATTATCGCGAATGTGAGTCGAAGTGGTGTGTTGGGCATGAGTGGCATATGAACTTGCCGCCCAAAATGTGAATGTGTTGCTAAATTCCTATGTAAAAAAAAAAAAAAAAACGAATGTTGTGTGATATTGTTAAAGTGAATATAATGGCATTTAAAATGTTTGATTTTGATAGAGCAATCAACATTTTTCTGGCCAATGAAAGGAGATTGAAAATATTGGCCATGTTGACAGATCCATGGGTATTTTCAATCTCTTCAGAGATGTGATAAGAGTGAAAAGGTACGAAAATGCGGTTAAAATGTTTGATTTTGATAGATCAATCAGCATTTTGATTGCGAAGGTTGAAAATATTGAGTGACCATGTTGACAGATCCATGGGTGTTTTTGATATTTAATTATTTTGAGATAATATGTAATAGAATAGATTTACGTAGAATTATATATATATTTACCTGTTGTTAAGTTTGAGGACAAACTTATTGTCAGGAAAGGCCGAATGTTAGCATTTAGGGTAATCAGACCTTTTACACCGCTACTATTCGGAACTATATACACTTAGGCTTATTAATTTATTTATGTTTAATTTAAAAACGTTTAATAGAATACATTTAAAAGTATGTTATTTGACTACAATTAAAAGTGAAGCAAAATATGTTTAATAAATGTAGGAATAGTCTAAAATTGTAAGAATTATATTTGGATAATTATTTCTTATTTATTTAACTTGTTTATGATTAAGAAGTACTGACAACGGATTGTAATAAGAACAAGTTGACAGAGGCAGAATAGAGGGGGCATTCTCGGGCAGACCGTCGAATGGGACGGACGTTCACAATTGTTATACTAGTTGTTTGTTTTGGCTAGGGATTCTTGTTCTTATTTTATCATCTTAATAATGGTTGTGTAAAGTATTATGTTGTGATCTAGTTCATGTTACTAACACTAACCCAATTACAAGTACTCTCAGTGGTGGAGAGTCTATGTTGGTTTTATTTATTCCATTTACCTTGCCCACAATACTTACATATTGATATTAGCTATAACTGTAATGATAGAATCACCCCAGAAAGCTAAAAAGCTATTAATCCTATTAGTAAATTCATTTTTTTTATTAGCTATCCTTCGGGATAGCTTTTACTTATATAAGAAATAGTAGCCCACCGGCATCGGGAACAGGGTTAAAGCTACCGGTGCGGTGGTCAGGGCCTCAGAGAGAGGAACTTCCTAACAATACGTGCCGTGTTGAGAAGTAGGTACCGCTTTCTGTATCCAGCCCTTGATCCAGGCGCCCAACGAGAGCCTCTTTAGGTGTTGGTCGAGGCTCTTGGCTATTAGGCCATTCGCCGTAACTACTATCGGCACAATTACTGCTGAATCAACATCCCACATGTCGACAACCTCGTGTGCCAAGTCTTGATATTTAATTTCTTTATCTTTCTCGGTTTTCACAAGGTTCTCGTCATGCGGAACAGTGATATCAACAATCATTGTGAGACGCTCTGATCGATCTATCACCACGATGTCAGGCTTATTGGCAACAATAGTCCTGTCGGTGATGATAGATCGATCCCAGTACAATGTGACATGACCATTCTCGAGAACTGGGTCGGGCACATAGTTGTAGTTATGGTACTTCTGCGTCCACAAGGTTGTATTTGAGTATTTGCTTATCATTACTAAGTACTATTTTTTTTATATTTTTTACTTTAATTTGATACTAAACTGACATTGTATTCTTCATATTAATAATTCATTATTGTAATTTGTTATTATTATTTATAGACTGACATTATTGCTATTTCATTATAATCTATTGTACAATGTAACCAGCATGTGTAATGTATTAAGCATAATTGAATTGTTAGAATATTAATCTTGTAAGCGTTTTGGATGTCACATGTGTTAGCTTGTAAGATCAAATGAATAAATAAAAGTGTTATAGGGTTTCTCAGAGTAGAATTTCTCAGTATAAGCCCGGAGTCTAGATTTGTGCCCGGTTGATGGCAATAGGCTCGCCCTCTATTACATGGGACACGAACATAACAGCGAAATGTGGAAGTACCATACACCTCTGCCAACTCTTCGGGGAACACTTGCGTGATTATGTTTTCTTTTACCGCAAGCCTGTGGCTTGACAACCGTCCCGCGAGTGCCAAGACGTCCCGTTTCTAGAGCTTTAGAGGATGCGTCCCGCGAAAGACGCGTGCGGGACGCTAATTGTCCCGTTTTATAAACCAACCTTTGCCTAAACCTTCGGGCAGAAGTCGGAATTTAGCGAACGCACGTTTTGTTTAACTAGTTGTAAGAAAACAAAAGTAAAAAAATAAAAAGCCAAAGTAAAACATTCAATAAAACTATCTATTTAAAGTAATTTCTAATTGCATTTTTCGGTATACCGCCGTTTGCCCGAATTTTATTTGCCCTAATATCATTTGCCATAATAGTCAACAGCCATAATATTATATTATATGACGTAATATTCATTTGCCCTACTCTTATTTGCTATATTAGTCACGTGCTAGAAGCTTTATTTCCCATAAAGTCACTTACCATAACATCATTTGTCATAATCATTGTAAGCCCTAATTATCACATGCCCTAATTATCACATGCCATAATTATCATATGCCATAACATAATTTGCCATCGATATTGGGTGTGTAACGGTTGTTATATCAGGAGAAACTGGATGCAATCGGGACTTTAGGGCACCCCGACTCGGATAGGTTAGGTTAGAAGGGGATGGCGGGGTCGTTTGAGCGAGCGAAGCGAGCGAATAGACCCCGCCGTCCCCTTCGTGGTTATTTTTTTATAAACCACCCAGAAGTAGTTTGGTTAGATGCCATTTGAGTTATTGTCTAATAATTATTATGGCATTTAAATATTATGTCTAATAATCATTATGGCTTTTAAATATTATGTCTAATAATTATTATGGCAATAAAAAATTTGAAAAACAATACGTATGGCACTTGCATCTTATGGTATCTAAGTTTCGGGCAATTAAAAGTATGTCGTATGTCTTTTAGGGCAAACAAAACATTCGGGCAAATGAAATTCGGGTAAATGAAATTCGGGAATATGATGATTATGGTATATAATCTTCGGGTAAACAATAGACAACCGTATTTTTCGCCTCCCTACACTTTGACAGTTGGGTCCCGCTTTTTTTTGCCACGTTCCGCATTTCGATTGACAAAGTCCCGATAAATTCATACATTAAGGTTGGCAAGCCTACCTGTGTCTGTATGTAAGGGTCATAAAAGACAATTAATACCCATTACGCACTGTCAAATCAGTTGACGGCGACCGTAAATAAGTTCTTTGATTTGATTCATATTTGGAAGTGCGTACGCACTTGATCGCCGTACGTAAACACGTCCAAATATGAATCAAATGAAAAAGCCGGCGATCGAGTCCTCGACGACCAAGTCGACAATGCGTCATGTATATAAAGCCCTGTTTATGGAAGCGAAAAGCTTAGCGCGAAGCGTAAAGCGGGGCGTGAAGCAGATGTGGAGGAACGAGGTGTGGTGTTCCTCCAACCAAGGGAGGATCCTCCCACCAGACGGAGTCTTGTGCCTGGCGGGCTACTGCCCAACGGTTGATGTTGGGAGGTTTTATATACAGGGTTAATTGAAAAACACCGACAACCTCTTAAGAGCGTGTACGCCGTACGGTATTTCATACAAATTTTCAAGTCTTTGTTTTTCGTAATTACTGAACCGATTTTGATGAAACTTCACACACATAAGCAGGATACTTAGGTCTAAAAAGTTAGCAGAAAACATTTTCGAAATGTCTTACTTAAAAAAAGATAATTAGAAATTTCTGTTTGTATGGAAAATTTAAAAGAAGGCTAATTTAACTGTAACACTATTTTTCGAAAATGTTTTCTACTAACTTTTTAGTCCTATGTATCCTGCTGATGGGTATGAAGTTTCATTAAAATCGGTTCAGTCATATCGAAAAATAAGGACTTGAAAATTTGTATGAAATGCTGAACGGCGTAAACGCTCTTAAGGGGTCACTGTACTCATCATTATGAACAACTTTTACTATGGGACCAAGCCAGAAATAGCGGAAAAAAAATCAACTGTTCCCTACATTTTGAAGAGTTATGCGAACATAAATGTAGGATACAGCCGATTTTTGTTTTCGCGATTTCAGTTTTGGTCCCATAGTAAAAGTTGTTCATAATGATGAGTACAGTGACTCCTTCAAACTTCAAAACTCATTTATTCAAAATAGACTAGAATTACTTAATTCTTTTTGAACGTCAAAATTATATACATCAAAGACAGCCCCAAAAAGCGCCCTCCCTTCACCGCTTCCTAGTGTTTTTGCTGTGAAGAAGAAACGGCGCAACAAACTCCCCAGCAACACATATCTGTCTGTCAAGTGAATAAATTAATTGAGTCTATACAAAGCAAAAGGTAATATTAATTACAATAGTGAAATATGCAAAATGCGGATTATAGAAAAAGTATAAGTAATACAATTCTGGTTGAATTGTAGCAAAATTACCTAAAGTTATCTAAACAACATAGATAATTCAACATAATATAGGTACACATAATTGTATACACTCAATATACTTAATTCAATACAATCATATTACAATAATGTGAGAATAATGTAGGTAATTGTCAGAAGTACATGAATAATAATGAGAAAGTGCCTAACAACTGCCATAGTAAGTATGAGCCGACCAGTCCCGACAGACAGCACCCGTTCACGAGCATGACGAGTGCACCAGCGTCGCTTAACTCAACCATATTGTAGGGAACTTGACGACCCGATACACAACGCCACCGTCAGCAGGACATTTTAGTGAGCATGACAGACTCAAGCCACCAGGCAACGGGCAGGTTTATGTAGGAGTAAGCACCTACAGTAAAACGTAGTAAACAATAATGGCTACATGATACTCACATTTTACATTTGATAATGCTTAAATACTAAATAGATCGTTGCCAGGGGCAATACTAAAAGTAAAACTGATAAATATCAGAATACTAGCTGTACCCGCATGCGTTGCAATGCACTTTTTCCTACTTACTACCTACCTACTACCTACCTACTACCTACCTACTACCTACCTACTACCTACCTACTACCTACCTACTACCTACCTACTACCTACCTACTACCTACCTACTACCTACCTACTACCTACCTACTACCTACCTACTACCTACCTACTACCTACCTACTACCTACCTACTACCTACCTACTACCTACCTACTACCTACCTACTACCTACCTACTACCTACCTACTACCTACCTACTACCTACCTACTACCTACCTACTACCTACCTACTACCTACCTACTACCTACCTACTACCTACCTACTACCTACCTACTACCTACCTACTACCTACCTACTACCTACCTACTACCTACCTACTACCTACCTACTACCTACCTACTACCTACCTACTACCTACCTACTACCTACCTACTACCTACCTACTACCTACCTACTACCTACCTACTACCTACCTACTACCTACCTACTACCTACCTACTACCTACCTACTACCTACCTACTACCTACCTACTACCTACCTACTACCTACCTACTACCTACCTACTACCTACCTACTACCTACCTACATGATGTCGAACGGGATAAAAAGTATCCTATGTCCTTCTCCTGGCTCTAAACTACCTCCCTGCCAATTTTCAGCTAAATCGGTTCAGCCGTTCTTGAGTTATAAGTGAAGTAACTAACACGACTTTCTTTTATATATATAGATATAACGTTGTAAACAATAAATGTTACATGTCCTAAAATAAAAGTTATATAATAATTATGATACAATATACATATAATGAGTAGGTAACAAAAATGATACCTACAGTGAAATATTAAATACATATAAGTGAAAATTTACATTTAGACTGCCAGTTAAGGAGTGCCAGTGGGTCGCTGTGTGCAGTTGGGAATCGTATTCCAGACATTTTTATCTTCAATGTACTGGTTTATGCTATAATATGCTCTTGACATTAAGATACGCTTTACTAAGGACTTGAATTTCATGTAAGGCAATTCAGTGATACAGGGTGGAATTTTATTATAGAATCTAATACTGTTTCCCAAAAATGACTTACTAGTTTTACGAAGTCTAAAACCAGGCACCACAAGTTTGTGCTTATTTCGAGTGTTCAGGCTGTGTCCTTAAGAGGTTGTGCCCTTATTTATGTTACACCTTGTATAGGGCGGGAAAACAGCCACCTGGAGGGAAATAACATCAAATATTTATTGAATACAACCAAGGAGACTTTAAATATTTATAAAAAGAAAAATACATTATTTATCTATTTTCTTTTAATAACTGCCGTAGGCGTCCTTTGATAAAAACAAACGTGAAATATATCACCTTGTATTTTTTTTACAACGATTGTTAGGGTTGTTTATATCGATCAAATCTCTAACAAACATTGTTTCTTCAATTAAGAATGAGAAATCTTACATTAAGTCAGGTACACACGGCTACACATCAAACTATACAAAACCAGTTTATCTTGGCGTCGCTTTGTATAATCTTTTCGCACAAGTAACGGTCAGCTTATACTGGTTTTGCATGGCTTGAAGTGTAGCCGTGTGTACATATAAATTCTGGAGAGGCAGCGTGGCGCCCTCAGATTCCGGCTGACGCAGGTGCTCTCGGGACATGGATGTTTCGGGAAGTACCTGTGTCGCATAGGCCGGGAGCAGACGCCCGGATGTCACCACTGCGTCGACTGCCCGGAAGACACGGCGCTGCACACGTTGCAGGAGTGCCGTGCGTGGGCGACGCAGCGCCGCGAACTAGTCGCGGCGGTCGGTGGTGACCTCTGGCTTCTGACCGTAGTTCTGTCCATGGTCAGGAGCGAGAGTGCGTGGGAAGCTGTCGCTTCCTTTTGCGAGGTGGTGATGGCGACCAAGGAGGGAGCGGAGAGGGAGAGAGAGGCGACGGCCACTGTCCCTTCCCGCGCCAGACGCACCGGGGGCCGCCGGAGGGCGCGCGACGTTCTCCAGCCACCCTGGTGTGTGGCCTGCGGGCCGCGGGTTCGGAGACACGTCGCCCGACCAGTAACAGGTCCGAGAAGGCGGCGCGCTGTGTTCCGTACGCGCCTCTCAGGAGGACGTGGGGCAGGGACCCACAGATGGAGAAGTCCGCCAGCAGCTGGCGGACCGTGGCCTGCCGGGGTTGTGGTGCATACAGCTGCGAATCCCGCGACCCGGGCTAGGGTTCAGGAGAAGGAACACCGTGGGTTTTTAGCCGGTAAGAGTCCGGTATAATCCTTCGTCTTCCCCAGGCAAAGGAAATCCATGAGGATTTTACAAAGATAAAAAAAAAAGTTTCTTATCAATTCAATATCATTTCGTCCTTGTGGTACCGGATCTGCATGCCAGTTCGTCACCATTTATTAAGTAATTATTGTTTATGTTTGTTATTGTTTTATGAAGCCTATGTATATTTATTTGTTATTTGTAGTGCTTATGCTTATGGGAATAATTTCCTGAAATAAATGATTATTATTATTATATCGAGATAGACCAAGATGATACTGAAACCGGACTGAACTTTAAGTGTACGGTCAGCATCAAAAGTAGCTGAACGTTTGAGTTTTTAAACTTGGCATTAATTAGAAAACGAATTGTTTTACAACAAAAAGTTTAATAGATACCTAGAGCTGCTAGATATAGCTCTAAGTATGCCTTAAATTTTTTGCTTCCTATCAATTAGTTATCTAATTAATGCAAAGATTAAAAACTCTAATGTTCAGCTACTTTTGATGCTGACCGTACCAGAATACCATTTTTATTAAATTCATAATTTAACCTCAGTTTGGTCAACCTTCAGTCTTACTTCAAATTAATTACGAGCATTGAGCTTCAGAAGGCCAATTCTAGTAATTAAAATTGTTCAAAATATAGTTTCGATCTAGTCTCAGTCTAGTCTCAATCTCATAAATATGATAAATGGTATTCTTGTTCGTTAAGAAAAAACGTCAAACGTGAGATTAAGTATATTGAAATGAGATTGAAAGTTGACTGAAGCGAAAAAGGTATTCTGGTTACATTATGTACTGAGCCATTTTGACAAGTTGGAATTCTCATTTATTTCTAGAATTTTAGTCTATGACTGTTGATATCGGTATGCTATCGGTAATACATTTTAAGTTGACTGAATTGACATTATATCGAGATAGACCGAGATGATACTGAAACCGGACTGAACTTTAAGTGCACCAGAATACCATTTTTATTAAATTCATAATTTAATCTCGGTTCGGTCAACCTTCAGTCTTACTTCAAATTAATTACGAGAATTGGGCTCCTGATAGCAGTCGCTCCGTGTAAAATACTGGGATTCAACCGCATCTGGTTAGATTGGTAGCTGACCCCCACATATCTGGTTAAAAAAACCAGTCAAGTGCGAGTCGAATTCGCGCACGAAAGATTCCGTACCATTAGTATCTATAAAAACGGCAAAAAAATCACGTTTGTTATATGGAAGCCCCCTAAAATACTTATTTCATTCTGTTTTTTAGTATTTAAACCAATTTAAACCATTTATTTTGCCACACACACAAGATATTATATAAAACAGTCATGCAACACATTTAAAAGATATAATCGGTGTGTGGCAAGGAATCCAGCTCAGTATTCGCTGTGCGTAAGTCAGCACAGCACTGATTTTCAGCTGGTCCCTGCTTTTTTTGTATCAACATAATAAATTATACGCGCACTTCATGCAATACGCAAATAAGCAAACAAACCAAAAATAAAGATAACAAAAAAAAACACAATTATCTCATAAGTAGGTACAGCAACAATCACAATGGTACCAAGAAAGTGTATATTTGTTGTTATAGCGGCAACAGAAATACATCATCTGTGAAAATTTCAACTGTCTAACTATCACGGTTCATGAGATACAGCCTGGTGACAGACGGTCGGACGGTAGAGTCTTAGTAATAGGGTTACGTGTTACCTTACCCTTTGGTTATGGAACCTTAAAAAGGATAGACAGCTCATTAAGTACACTTATAAGTAAATATTGCAATAAGGTATGAGCACCAATTTACGCTCTGTTTCATATATATTTTCCAGTACGAACGTGTTTCCAGTAGGTAGTCAATAGAACGTAACCGTTTCATTAGCTATGTTTTTTGTAAAGTGATAGGTATTCATTCAGTAATCGTAGTTTTTCATTTTTAATGCACTTATAAATGAATTGTATTTAAAAGCACTATAAAATTAATGAAAACATCAAAAAATTATAAAGACACTTCAAAAATTATAAATTACAGCGTATTTGGATTTTTTCACATAGAATTTTCCAGTAGCAGCCCGGAGTCTATATTTGTGCCCGGTGGATGTCAATAGGCTCGCCCCTATTACATGGGATATTATATTAACATAACGAAAAACCGGTCAAGTGCGTGTCGGGCCACACGTAGTAATATTGTTCCGTAGTTACACAATAATGCGGACTAAGAAGAGGGCTTAGTAATTTTTCAATGGAATTTGTACAAATTGTTTACTTTTCCGGTTGGTCGACTATTACTCGTAAACTTGTAAAGCCTACGCTAAAGCTACGTACACCTTTAGTAGTGTCGTGGTACGATTTTTAGCGATTCAGAAGCAGGTCTACTTTTGAACGGAAGTTGCTTGGCTGGCATTTGAACGTATTTCATAAGAGGTCAAAGTAAGCCCCCTGGGGATCAAAACCAGGACCTCACACTCAGTATTCGCGCTGGCGACCTCTAAACCAGAGGCAGTTTTCTCCGTAATCATTTAACAGACGGCCCGAAGTCGGATGCCGTCAAAAACTTGTCTGCTTGCTTGTCAAGTGATTATATAAGTGATATACTGAGGTCAGTGTGTCAAGCACCGGATGGGGGCAATATCTCGCTGTTGTACCTCGAAGCAGGCCTATGAGTTTACTCCGAGCGGATCACATAATCCAATTCTATTATTATTTAATAATTTATGTACACACAACACTTAAAAAACCGACCAAGTGCGTGTCGGGCTACGCGCAGTAATAGGGTTCCGCAGTTGCACAATAATTTTTTGCGGACTAAGAAGGGCTTCGTAATTTTTAATGGAATTTGTACGGAATTTTTATTTGATACTAGCTTTGTCCACAACTTCGCTCGCGTTAATTTAGAATTTGACAATCAACTCTTAACACACTACTAAAGTTTCTATAATACTTAATATAATTCAAGCATGATTCGAAAGACACTGGCGCCATCTATTAACGTTATTGTTGTTTTCCTCGGTAACAGTACTTTTTTTCGGGATGAAAGGTACCCTATGTCCGTTTCTGTACACCTGACAACGTATATACAAAATTTCAGGATGAGCGGTTCAGTGGTTTAGGCGTGAAAAGATAAGAAACAAACAAACTTACTTTCGCATTTTTAATGTTAGTTAGGAAGTTGATCGACTATTACTCGTAAACTTGTAAAGCCTACTTAGCTGTGATAGTTCTCCATTTAACTCCATTGTATCCAAGCTTAATATTTCAGAAACAGATCCCTTAATCGAAAAATTGTATTCACAAACCTGCAATATTTTTGAAGGATCTATCCAACAACACCCCACAACACGGGGTTGACGAGAAAAAAAAATACATCCCCACTTTACGTGTACAGGAGGTACCCTAAAAAAATATTGCTTATGATTTTATTAAGTATACCACTTTGTCGGCGTGATTAATATGTATATCCGTGACAAATTATAGCTTTCTAGTACTAAGAGTCTCTGAGCTAAGCTGCGGACTGACGGACATGGCGAAACTATAAGGGTTCCTTGTTGGGCTACGGAACCTTAAGAAGACAAGTTAATCAAGACCATAACGTACAAAGGCACTCCTTATTTCTTAAAGAAATCTCGAATTCTCGACTTTACTCGAATTTAGAACAAGGAGGAGCTCGTGGCTAAATAATTACAGCCGCATAGACCGATCTTCGGGGTTAAGCCACGCTTGCCGAGGTTGGTCTGTGGATGGGTGACCATTTACCATAGCGAGTTTCCTCCGTGCCTCGGAAAGCACGTAAAGCCGTTGGTCCCGGCTGTCATTTGTAGATCTTTGACAGTCGTTACTGTTGGTCAGAAGCCAGAAAGTCTGACAACCAGTCTTACCAAGAGTATCGTATTGCCCAGTTACTGGGTTGTGGAGGTCTGATAGGCAGTCGCTCCATGTAAAATACTGATATTCAGCTGCATCCGGTTCGACTGGAAGGCGACCCCAACATAGTTGGGAAAAGGCTAGGCAGATGATGACTCGAATTTAGAACAAGAAATGTAGACAATAGTGTGTAATAATGTTTTCATTTTCAAAAATTGAAGGCACCGCTTCTGAAACTGTTAATTTTTAGGATTGCGTACCCAAAGGGTAAAACGAAACCCTATAACTAAGGCTCAGCTGTCCGTCTGTCTATCCGTCTGTCACCAGGCTGTATCTCATCAACCATGATAGTTAGACAGTTGAAATTTTCACAGATAATGTATTTCTGTTGCCACTATAACAACAAATACTAAAAATAGAATAAAATAAATATTTAAGGGGGCTCCCCATACAACAAACGTGATTTTTTTGCTCGTTTTTGCTCGATATTGATAACGGCAACAGGTAGACGCTTGAAATATTCACAGAATATTTAGTTATATATTCACTTTAAAAATAAATAGTTAAATTAAAATAAAACAAATATTTAAGAGGGCTCCCATACAACAGACATGAGTTTTTTGCCGTTTTTATAGATAATGGTACGGAACCGATAATTATTTTACTCTTTTTAGTTTTTTGAAGGTGGTTGTTCTTTAATTATTAAAATAATTTTATTTTTCCATTTCAAGTGGCATAAACAATACATTAACATGCAATTACGGCAATCACGGGTAATTTGCTGTTATCCGTAAATTTCAGTTGCAAGATTTGCGGTAAACAAACAAACTTAAAAACATTGCAAGTTAAATAAAAGCTTGTAAAAAAATTAATGCATAGTATAAGTATACCAGTAGAACGAATCCAGGTCACCAACATAAGCCTCAATATCTCTAAAACTAAGAATGCTAGCTTATTGAAATAAAAAGTGTTTTAAATAGTATTAAATTGTCTATAAAATACTTTTTGTTTGAATAACCTATCATTTTTAGTTTCCGAGATATTAAGGTTTATATTGGTGACCCGGATTCGTCTCCCGAGTGTAAATAACACGACACGGGTAACGGACACGCGACCTTATGCTTCGAAAGTGCACTGAACCATTTGAGCCGGTAATTCTTGAGAAATATTTGAGCCGATACATTTCATTGGAATTGTTTTGTAACTACACCGAGGTATTATTTTCCTTAAGAAGTGGTAGCGCTATTTGTGAAAGAGCTCGTCCGGGAAAGTACTAACAACATAGGTACCTATTTCTGCCGCCAAGCATCATTGCTCTGTTCCAGTTTTAACACGCTCAGCGCCGGTGTATCCTTAATGGATACACCATAGGGTGTTTTGTCACAGGCCAGTGTATCCTTACACTACACTGCGACTTTGGAGGCCGGTGTATGCCTCAGTATACACCATTTCATACATTTTAGTAGAGCGTTCAAAAGCGTTGGCCCTGGAGAATGTGCCTGTGTTTTTGGGGTGTAAATATCTTAAAAAATGAAGACAAAATACCACAAAATTATAGTTTTTTTTTTTTTTTAATTGAGCAAACTGATCAGCACCCTTTGGCATTCGCGACCTCAATTCAGCCAGCACGATTCATTCATCGCTGCTGATGTCTCCTATTTCATTGTCACTATTTTCACTTGGATCATCACTGGGATTATAATTTGGATCATTTACTGAATCGTCTGATGAATAATCCATTTTGCTAATGTCTCAAAATCACTTAACTTTCCTGTTATAGCTTGCTTACGGCTGGACCAAAAAGGTGTCCAGAAAGCCCAATTTTCGTAATTAATTTGAAGTAAGTCTGAAGCTTGACCGAACTGAGATTAAATTATGAATTGAATAAAAAATGTTATTCTGGTACACTTAAAGTTCGGTCCGGTTTCAGTATCATCTCAGTCTATCTCGATATAATGTCAATTCAGTCAACTTGAAATCTATTACCGATAGCATACCAATATCAACAGTCGTAGACTAAAATTCTAGAAATAACTGAGAATTCCAACTTGTCAAAATGGCTCAGTACACAATGTAACCAGAATACCCTTTTGACTTCAGTCAACTTTCAATCTCATTTCAATATAATCTCACGTTTGACGTTGTTTGTTAACGAACAAGAATACCATTTGTCATATTTATGAGATTGAGACTAGACTGAGACAAGATCTTTAGAACGAGAATTGGCCTTCAGCTTAATGTCAAGCACTATAAGTACTTGACGCTGGTTTTCGTCTGGAACCTTTGTGCTCCACGGATGTCAGTCACTGGTCATGCCTTTCATTGCAACTTGGTACAGAGAGAGTCTGGAACCTAGAGAAGGATATAGGCTACTTTTATCCCGAAGAACGGGGTGCATGAAAAGAGCCTCCACGAGTGACGATACTTAAGTACGTCCGGCGCACCCTGGGTAGTCAGCCTCGCTACCAACCTTGCTGACTGGCTAATCTTTTCACCAAAGCATGAGCTATTTTCGTGTAGCTCGTGCTGTCACGAGAGAAGAAGATTCCGAAAAAAACGGAATAGGCCGCGAGCGACCTCAAGTTTTCTAAAAAAAAACCTAAATATCTTTGCGCGACTCGGGCATCGAACCTATGACCTCAAATTTCACTTACAAACCACCGCGACAATGACCATTGACCAATAAAGATAAACAATAAAATATTTTGGTGCAAACTATATCAGTCGGTCAGCGTGCGCTTGCGCAGGTTATGGTTGCGTAACTTGAATGTGTGTTAATTATTATTATTAACATACGAGATTTTTTAAGACACATTTCGTTACCGTTTCATACGAAATAGTTTTTATGATTCTCTCAGTGTTTTTTAAAGCTATATTTTTATGAATATCGTTGTAGTTCATTCCAAACACTGAACTTTCTCTTTATAGATGAATATTACATAAATAAATTACATTTATGAATATTAAAAACAAAAAAAAACATTTTTGACGCCCAACATCGGGAACAGGGTCCAAGCTGCCGGCAGTCAGGGCTCCAGAGAAAGGAACCTCCTCACTATGCGTGCCGCCGTGCCAAGGAGTACTGCTGTCTGTATCAAGCCCTTGATCCAACCGCCCAAAGAGAGCCTCGTGATCGAGGCTCTTGGCTATTAGGCCATTTGCCGTAACGACTATTGGCACAATGACTGCTGCGTTCACATCCCACATGCCGACAACTTCGTGTGCTCAATCAAGATATTTTACTTGTTCATCTTTCTCAGCTTTCACGAGATTCTCGTCATGCGGGACAGTGATATCAACAATCATTGTGCGGCGCTCTGATCGATCTATTACCACTACATATATCAGGCTTATTGGCAACAATAGGCCTGTCAGTGATAATAGATCGATCCCAGTACAATGTGGCATTACCTTCCGTTATTAATTTTATTATTGGATTCGGAATTAGATGTGGAATTAAATAGTTTTCAATCCGAAAAAGCAAAGATATATATTAGCAATATTGACTATCAAACTGAATTTCAACAAATCGTTGTACGAAAAGATTTTACTTCAACACTATGAAACTCTGACATTACGCTACTCCGACAAATAAAGAACTTCGACACTGGGGTTTAAACTTTTAAAGTAACCTAAAATGAAGGGGATGACGGGGGCTTCGTTCGCTCGCTTTGCTCGCTCACTCTAGCCCCCGTCATCCCCTTCGAACCTAACCTATCCGTGTCGAGGTGCCCCAAATTAGGTGTCGAAGTTTTATAATTGTCGGAGTAGCGTAATGTCGGAGTTCGTGTAGAAGTAAAATCTTGTCGTAGAACGATTTGTCGAAATTGAGTTTGTGAGTGTTATCTTGTGGCGGCATCTATCTCGCCACATGCGAACTAACGAACTATCCTACATCGCGCAATCAGGATTTAACACGCAGATAGTATATATACAACCTCCCAACATCAACCGTTGGGCAGTAGCCCGCCATTCACAAGACTCCGCCTGGTTGGAGGATCCTCCCTTTGGTTGGAGGAACACCACACCAAGTTTCTCCACATTGGTGACCCCGACGTGATCGTCACAAACAGTGTTTCCACATTGGTGACGTCACACACAACCTTCGCAGCCTCGGCAGCCACATCATCACCCCCTCAGCAGCTCAGCATTCAATCGAGCAGCAAGCAGCGAGTCCCACAGCCAGCCAGCATCCTCGGCTTCAACGGGTGATGTGACCACTAGCCTGCAGCGAACGCGCAAGCCTGGTCACGACCCTCAGCCCACTCCAGCATCATGGCGCATCATACTGCACTTCGGCCGGTCAACTAGCAGAGGCACTTCTCTCCTGGTCGACGCAGTCCACAGCCACCACTCACCGCTCACAGTTCCGACTCACTGCGAACTACGCGGCATCCGGTTTCGACTTAAAGGAACCCTTCACTGGCCCTGGCAAGTTCTCAAGATGCAACGACCGCTGACTCATCAGGAAGATCGACCTCCGGTCTCAGGGGGGGAGTGATGTGGCGGCATCTATCTCGCCACATGCAAACTAACGAACTATCCTACATCGCGCAATCAAGATTTAACACGCAGATAGTATATATGTATACAACCTCCCAACATCAATCGTTGGGCAGTAGCCCGCCAGGCACAAGACTCCGCCTGGTCGGAGGATCCTCCCTTTGGTTGGAGGAACACCACACCAAGTTTCTCCACAATCTTATTATACAGCGATTTTCTTTGTAATGTGTTTTGATGACAATTAACCATGTCAGTTGTTTTATATAGTTTAGCGTCCTTTTTTTTACCTTTTGTAAATGTGAGAGCTTTGTACACTTGCTAGATGCCTGGATACCTAGTTAATTTATGACCATATTTTTCATTTTGTTTTTTTTGTGTGGTCCCTGCTCTTAAGTCTACTTTGCTCTCTCATAACTATTCTAAGTCATAACTGTACCCACTCAAATTGTTAAAGATATGGATTTTAAAAGAGTAACCATGGAGTTTCTTGCCGGTTCTTCTCCATAGGAAACGACTAATTGGAACCGTGCACCTAAATTCGACTTGTCATAAGCGCCTGTAATGGTTTATGTGAAATAAAAACTTTTGATTTTGAACAATATTATTTAGTATGAAGAGGCAATGAAACGTATTTACCTTATACTATTTTTTTACCAACCTCTGACGAAATTAATAAATTGTACGTATAAGAAGAGAAAATGAACAAATAGGTTCTTATATGTACATGTTCCAACACGTTTATGGTACCAAATGGATTACGTAAAGACCATAAAAACATACTGTCTCGTTGGCCTAGTGATGCGATATGAGGTCCTGGGTTCGATCCTCAGGTCGGGCAAAGTGTTATATGGGTATTTCTATGTGGAATTTCTCAGTAGCAGCCCAAAGTAAGATTTTGTGCCCGGTTGGTGGCAATAGGCTCGCCCCCATTACATGGGACTAAAACATAACAGACGAAGAAAAAATAAAGAAAAAGGGTATTTATTTTTTCGCCCAAGCGGACGCACACACATAGGTACTTAAAAATACAATATATCTTAAAATTAAATACTTATTACTATATAAACAAGTTTTTGTACTTAAATTTAATGGCTGGCATTTGAACGTATTTCATAAGAGGTCAAAGTAAGCCCCCTGGGGATCAAAACCAGGACCTCACACTCAGTATTCGCGCTGGCGACCTCTAAACCAGAGGCAGTTTTCTCCGTAATCATTTAACAGACGGCCCGAAGTCGGATGCCGTCAAAAACTTGTCTGCTTGCTTGTCAAGTGATTATATAAGTGATATACTGAGGTCAGTGTGTCAAGCACCGGATGGGGGCAATATCTCGCTGTTGTACCTCGAAGCAGGCCTATGAGTTTACTCCGAGCGGATCACATAATCCAATTCTATTATTATTTAATAATTTATGTACACACAACACTTAAAAAACCGACCAAGTGCGTGTCGGGCTACGCGCAGTAATAGGGTTCCGCAGTTGCACAATAATTTTTTGCGGACTAAGAAGGGCTTCGTAATTTTTAATGGAATTTGTACGGAATTTTTATTTGATACTAGCTTTGTCCACAACTTCGCTCGCGTTAATTTAGAATTTGACAATCAACTCTTAACACACTACTAAAGTTTCTATAATACTTAATATAATTCAAGCATGATTCGAAAGACACTGGCGCCATCTATTAACGTTATTGTTGTTTTCCTCGGTAACAGTACTTTTTTTCGGGATGAAAGGTACCCTATGTCCGTTTCTGTACACCTGACAACGTATATACAAAATTTCAGGATGAGCGGTTCAGTGGTTTAGGCGTGAAAAGATAAGAAACAAACAAACTTACTTTCGCATTTTTAATGTTAGTTAGGAAGTTGATCGACTATTACTCGTAAACTTGTAAAGCCTACTTAGCTGTGATAGTTCTCCATTTAACTCCATTGTATCCAAGCTTAATATTTCAGAAACAGATCCCTTAATCGAAAAATTGTATTCACAAACCTGCAATATTTTTGAAGGATCTATCCAACAACACCCCACAACACGGGGTTGACGAGAAAAAAAAATACATCCCCACTTTACGTGTACAGGAGGTACCCTAAAAAAATATTGCTTATGATTTTATTAAGTATACCACTTTGTCGGCGTGATTAATATGTATATCCGTGACAAATTATAGCTTTCTAGTACTAAGAGTCTCTGAGCTAAGCTGCGGACTGACGGACATGGCGAAACTATAAGGGTTCCTTGTTGGGCTACGGAACCTTAAGAAGACAAGTTAATCAAGACCATAACGTACAAAGGCACTCCTTATTTCTTAAAGAAATCTCGAATTCTCGACTTTACTCGAATTTAGAACAAGGAGGAGCTCGTGGCTAAATAATTACAGCCGCATAGACCGATCTTCGGGGTTAAGCCACGCTTGCCGAGGTTGGTCTGTGGATGGGTGACCATTTACCATAGCGAGTTTCCTCCGTGCCTCGGAAAGCACGTAAAGCCGTTGGTCCCGGCTGTCATTTGTAGATCTTTGACAGTCGTTACTGTTGGTCAGAAGCCAGAAAGTCTGACAACCAGTCTTACCAAGAGTATCGTATTGCCCAGTTACTGGGTTGTGGAGGTCTGATAGGCAGTCGCTCCATGTAAAATACTGATATTCAGCTGCATCCGGTTCGACTGGAAGGCGACCCCAACATAGTTGGGAAAAGGCTAGGCAGATGATGACTCGAATTTAGAACAAGAAATGTAGACAATAGTGTGTAATAATGTTTTCATTTTCAAAAATTGAAGGCACCGCTTCTGAAACTGTTAATTTTTAGGATTGCGTACCCAAAGGGTAAAACGAAACCCTATAACTAAGGCTCAGCTGTCCGTCTGTCTATCCGTCTGTCACCAGGCTGTATCTCATCAACCATGATAGTTAGACAGTTGAAATTTTCACAGATAATGTATTTCTGTTGCCACTATAACAACAAATACTAAAAATAGAATAAAATAAATATTTAAGGGGGCTCCCCATACAACAAACGTGATTTTTTTGCTCGTTTTTGCTCGATATTGATAACGGCAACAGGTAGACGCTTGAAATATTCACAGAATATTTAGTTATATATTCACTTTAAAAATAAATAGTTAAATTAAAATAAAACAAATATTTAAGAGGGCTCCCATACAACAGACATGAGTTTTTTGCCGTTTTTATAGATAATGGTACGGAACCGATAATTATTTTACTCTTTTTAGTTTTTTGAAGGTGGTTGTTCTTTAATTATTAAAATAATTTTATTTTTCCATTTCAAGTGGCATAAACAATACATTAACATGCAATTACGGCAATCACGGGTAATTTGCTGTTATCCGTAAATTTCAGTTGCAAGATTTGCGGTAAACAAACAAACTTAAAAACATTGCAAGTTAAATAAAAGCTTGTAAAAAAATTAATGCATAGTATAAGTATACCAGTAGAACGAATCCAGGTCACCAACATAAGCCTCAATATCTCTAAAACTAAGAATGCTAGCTTATTGAAATAAAAAGTGTTTTAAATAGTATTAAATTGTCTATAAAATACTTTTTGTTTGAATAACCTATCATTTTTAGTTTCCGAGATATTAAGGTTTATATTGGTGACCCGGATTCGTCTCCCGAGTGTAAATAACACGACACGGGTAACGGACACGCGACCTTATGCTTCGAAAGTGCACTGAACCATTTGAGCCGGTAATTCTTGAGAAATATTTGAGCCGATACATTTCATTGGAATTGTTTTGTAACTACACCGAGGTATTATTTTCCTTAAGAAGTGGTAGCGCTATTTGTGAAAGAGCTCGTCCGGGAAAGTACTAACAACATAGGTACCTATTTCTGCCGCCAAGCATCATTGCTCTGTTCCAGTTTTAACACGCTCAGCGCCGGTGTATCCTTAATGGATACACCATAGGGTGTTTTGTCACAGGCCAGTGTATCCTTACACTACACTGCGACTTTGGAGGCCGGTGTATGCCTCAGTATACACCATTTCATACATTTTAGTAGAGCGTTCAAAAGCGTTGGCCCTGGAGAATGTGCCTGTGTTTTTGGGGTGTAAATATCTTAAAAAATGAAGACAAAATACCACAAAATTATAGTTTTTTTTTTTTTTTAATTGAGCAAACTGATCAGCACCCTTTGGCATTCGCGACCTCAATTCAGCCAGCACGATTCATTCATCGCTGCTGATGTCTCCTATTTCATTGTCACTATTTTCACTTGGATCATCACTGGGATTATAATTTGGATCATTTACTGAATCGTCTGATGAATAATCCATTTTGCTAATGTCTCAAAATCACTTAACTTTCCTGTTATAGCTTGCTTACGGCTGGACCAAAAAGGTGTCCAGAAAGCCCAATTTTCGTAATTAATTTGAAGTAAGTCTGAAGCTTGACCGAACTGAGATTAAATTATGAATTGAATAAAAAATGTTATTCTGGTACACTTAAAGTTCGGTCCGGTTTCAGTATCATCTCAGTCTATCTCGATATAATGTCAATTCAGTCAACTTGAAATCTATTACCGATAGCATACCAATATCAACAGTCGTAGACTAAAATTCTAGAAATAACTGAGAATTCCAACTTGTCAAAATGGCTCAGTACACAATGTAACCAGAATACCCTTTTGACTTCAGTCAACTTTCAATCTCATTTCAATATAATCTCACGTTTGACGTTGTTTGTTAACGAACAAGAATACCATTTGTCATATTTATGAGATTGAGACTAGACTGAGACAAGATCTTTAGAACGAGAATTGGCCTTCAGCTTAATGTCAAGCACTATAAGTACTTGACGCTGGTTTTCGTCTGGAACCTTTGTGCTCCACGGATGTCAGTCACTGGTCATGCCTTTCATTGCAACTTGGTACAGAGAGAGTCTGGAACCTAGAGAAGGATATAGGCTACTTTTATCCCGAAGAACGGGGTGCATGAAAAGAGCCTCCACGAGTGACGATACTTAAGTACGTCCGGCGCACCCTGGGTAGTCAGCCTCGCTACCAACCTTGCTGACTGGCTAATCTTTTCACCAAAGCATGAGCTATTTTCGTGTAGCTCGTGCTGTCACGAGAGAAGAAGATTCCGAAAAAAACGGAATAGGCCGCGAGCGACCTCAAGTTTTCTAAAAAAAAACCTAAATATCTTTGCGCGACTCGGGCATCGAACCTATGACCTCAAATTTCACTTACAAACCACCGCGACAATGACCATTGACCAATAAAGATAAACAATAAAATATTTTGGTGCAAACTATATCAGTCGGTCAGCGTGCGCTTGCGCAGGTTATGGTTGCGTAACTTGAATGTGTGTTAATTATTATTATTAACATACGAGATTTTTTAAGACACATTTCGTTACCGTTTCATACGAAATAGTTTTTATGATTCTCTCAGTGTTTTTTAAAGCTATATTTTTATGAATATCGTTGTAGTTCATTCCAAACACTGAACTTTCTCTTTATAGATGAATATTACATAAATAAATTACATTTATGAATATTAAAAACAAAAAAAAACATTTTTGACGCCCAACATCGGGAACAGGGTCCAAGCTGCCGGCAGTCAGGGCTCCAGAGAAAGGAACCTCCTCACTATGCGTGCCGCCGTGCCAAGGAGTACTGCTGTCTGTATCAAGCCCTTGATCCAACCGCCCAAAGAGAGCCTCGTGATCGAGGCTCTTGGCTATTAGGCCATTTGCCGTAACGACTATTGGCACAATGACTGCTGCGTTCACATCCCACATGCCGACAACTTCGTGTGCTCAATCAAGATATTTTACTTGTTCATCTTTCTCAGCTTTCACGAGATTCTCGTCATGCGGGACAGTGATATCAACAATCATTGTGCGGCGCTCTGATCGATCTATTACCACTACATATATCAGGCTTATTGGCAACAATAGGCCTGTCAGTGATAATAGATCGATCCCAGTACAATGTGGCATTACCTTCCGTTATTAATTTTATTATTGGATTCGGAATTAGATGTGGAATTAAATAGTTTTCAATCCGAAAAAGCAAAGATATATATTAGCAATATTGACTATCAAACTGAATTTCAACAAATCGTTGTACGAAAAGATTTTACTTCAACACTATGAAACTCTGACATTACGCTACTCCGACAAATAAAGAACTTCGACACTGGGGTTTAAACTTTTAAAGTAACCTAAAATGAAGGGGATGACGGGGGCTTCGTTCGCTCGCTTTGCTCGCTCACTCTAGCCCCCGTCATCCCCTTCGAACCTAACCTATCCGTGTCGAGGTGCCCCAAATTAGGTGTCGAAGTTTTATAATTGTCGGAGTAGCGTAATGTCGGAGTTCGTGTAGAAGTAAAATCTTGTCGTAGAACGATTTGTCGAAATTGAGTTTGTGAGTGTTATCTTGTGGCGGCATCTATCTCGCCACATGCGAACTAACGAACTATCCTACATCGCGCAATCAGGATTTAACACGCAGATAGTATATATACAACCTCCCAACATCAACCGTTGGGCAGTAGCCCGCCATTCACAAGACTCCGCCTGGTTGGAGGATCCTCCCTTTGGTTGGAGGAACACCACACCAAGTTTCTCCACATTGGTGACCCCGACGTGATCGTCACAAACAGTGTTTCCACATTGGTGACGTCACACACAACCTTCGCAGCCTCGGCAGCCACATCATCACCCCCTCAGCAGCTCAGCATTCAATCGAGCAGCAAGCAGCGAGTCCCACAGCCAGCCAGCATCCTCGGCTTCAACGGGTGATGTGACCACTAGCCTGCAGCGAACGCGCAAGCCTGGTCACGACCCTCAGCCCACTCCAGCATCATGGCGCATCATACTGCACTTCGGCCGGTCAACTAGCAGAGGCACTTCTCTCCTGGTCGACGCAGTCCACAGCCACCACTCACCGCTCACAGTTCCGACTCACTGCGAACTACGCGGCATCCGGTTTCGACTTAAAGGAACCCTTCACTGGCCCTGGCAAGTTCTCAAGATGCAACGACCGCTGACTCATCAGGAAGATCGACCTCCGGTCTCAGGGGGGGAGTGATGTGGCGGCATCTATCTCGCCACATGCAAACTAACGAACTATCCTACATCGCGCAATCAAGATTTAACACGCAGATAGTATATATGTATACAACCTCCCAACATCAATCGTTGGGCAGTAGCCCGCCAGGCACAAGACTCCGCCTGGTCGGAGGATCCTCCCTTTGGTTGGAGGAACACCACACCAAGTTTCTCCACAATCTTATTATACAGCGATTTTCTTTGTAATGTGTTTTGATGACAATTAACCATGTCAGTTGTTTTATATAGTTTAGCGTCCTTTTTTTTACCTTTTGTAAATGTGAGAGCTTTGTACACTTGCTAGATGCCTGGATACCTAGTTAATTTATGACCATATTTTTCATTTTGTTTTTTTTGTGTGGTCCCTGCTCTTAAGTCTACTTTGCTCTCTCATAACTATTCTAAGTCATAACTGTACCCACTCAAATTGTTAAAGATATGGATTTTAAAAGAGTAACCATGGAGTTTCTTGCCGGTTCTTCTCCATAGGAAACGACTAATTGGAACCGTGCACCTAAATTCGACTTGTCATAAGCGCCTGTAATGGTTTATGTGAAATAAAAACTTTTGATTTTGAACAATATTATTTAGTATGAAGAGGCAATGAAACGTATTTACCTTATACTATTTTTTTACCAACCTCTGACGAAATTAATAAATTGTACGTATAAGAAGAGAAAATGAACAAATAGGTTCTTATATGTACATGTTCCAACACGTTTATGGTACCAAATGGATTACGTAAAGACCATAAAAACATACTGTCTCGTTGGCCTAGTGATGCGATATGAGGTCCTGGGTTCGATCCTCAGGTCGGGCAAAGTGTTATATGGGTATTTCTATGTGGAATTTCTCAGTAGCAGCCCAAAGTAAGATTTTGTGCCCGGTTGGTGGCAATAGGCTCGCCCCCATTACATGGGACTAAAACATAACAGACGAAGAAAAAATAAAGAAAAAGGGTATTTATTTTTTCGCCCAAGCGGACGCACACACATAGGTACTTAAAAATACAATATATCTTAAAATTAAATACTTATTACTATATAAACAAGTTTTTGTACTTAAATTTAAACATATAATAACCTGGTAACTCAAACACAAAAAATAAAAAAAATTTAGTTGAAAATAAAAAAACAACAATCTATGGCTAATATTAATATTTATAGTCTATGGTGCACGGGTTACCTAGACATCTAAATCTACTAACAATACATAATTATGACTTTCGACTTCATAATGATAGGTCATTTCCAGTTGCCCCCATTGTTAACGCCACCACTGGTGGCAAATGGGATTTTTTTCTGTATAATGTCCCATGTCTCTATCCCATCACATAAACCACATCGCTCTATAAATCGATGCCTCCCAAATAAGTTGTTGTAAGCCACAAATCGCATTTTTGTGTTTTTCACGTAAAATTGACTAATTTTAATAAACGTAAAAAAAAATTATGTAGATTATCTGTTCCAAATATAAAAATACCGAAAAACGATATACAAGCTTAGTTTTAGTATATGTATACGAAACCTGAAACTAGTTTGTTCAGAATCACTAGGAGAAGAATCGGTTGACATATTTTTTTAACACCACTTTTTTTTTCATCTCTTTCAATTTTGTTTCAGTAGTTTTCTACCCATAACAGTTGACGGGAATAGACACCTTGAGGCTAGAGACGGTCCTCTCGGTCAGTTTCCGTGTATTAGAGAACCCCTGCATAGCACATCTCAGGCATTTCAAACTTTTTAGGGAACTTAACGCGACATAAACTAAGGTGTAACTTGGAGATTTACTAAAAAAAAACACATCATATTCAGGCAGTTCTGATGAAAATCTTGTTGGGGTGTCTCGGTTTTCGTTTAAAGTAAAAATATGGTTGTATATTTTTTTTTATTTTTATATTTGGAACAGATTCACTATTAGCTACGCTCAATCATGGGGGCTTAAGAACTCATTTTTCCCATTAGCCACCTGGAGGCAACTGGGAACGAAAAGAATGGTCATTCCTAATTACCACCACTGGGGGCATATGGAACATATTAAACTATAAAATCCCATTTGTCACCAGTGCACAGTGGTGTCGTTGACGGTGGGCGCAACTAGGAATTACCGATAATAATCTACCGGCAGATACCAAGAACTCATCTTCCTTCGACATATTTAAAGCCAAACTTAGGCAATATGCCATTAACAACTAAAGATCGCAATGATATTATGTCATTACGTTTGTAATCGTACCTACCTACATAACTAGTACCTACATAAAAAAAACTGTAGTTAGGTATTAGATTGCACTTTACTTATCAGCTTTTTTATTTATTCGCTAAGTGAAGAATCTCTTTATAAAGGGTGGTCCTACCATATCGCACGATGTTAATTGTAAATAAAACAAAAAGTTTTCAGAGAATAATCTTTTTTTTTTATTATGATACATAGATCTATGACAATTATGTGTGAAACAAAATATCGGCCAAATGCTCGCCACGGCTTCGGTGGCATATTTTTAATGACGCTGAGGCATAATAATTATTAATCTTTTTGCTGCCAGAAATTGAGGATATGGAGCTGGACGATATGTGGTTCCAACAGGACGGTGCCACTGTCATGCTCACTGAAATGTCCTGCTGATGGTGGCGTTGCGCATCGGGTCGTTGAGTTTCCTGCAACATGGTTGAGCTGAGCGATGCCGATGCATGCGTCATGCTCGTGAACGGGTGCTGTCTGTTGGGACTGGTCAGCTCGTAACTGCTGTTGCAATCATTTTAAAAGGCTAACTTTCTCATTGCCATTCATGTTGATATCTGCAAGTACATTAATCTGCATTGTTCTTACATTACTACAATGAAAATTGTCAAACCAAGTATTTTTTTAAAAGAGTGTCCATGGAGTTTCTTGTCGGCTCTTCTCCAAAGGACCTACTACTTGGAACCGAGCACCTAGTGTGGACCTTTTGAAAGCACCAGTGAAATGGTCTACTTGAAATAAAAATGTATTTAACTTTGACTTGCCACGCAGCCAACAAAACAATGGCTCTTTTGCGCGAGAAATTCAATGGCCATGTTATCTCACGTCGTGGCGATGTCAATTGGCCGCCACGATCATGTGATTTGACACCGTTGGACTTCTTTCTTTGGGGATATTTAAAAGAAAAAGTGTACGTCAATAAGCCAAGAACAATTCAAGAGCTAAATGATGAGATACTTCGGCACATTAACGACATTGAACCTCACTTATGCCTCAGCGTCATTGAAAATATGGTCCATCGGATATAGGTACGCCACCGAAGCCGTGGCGATCATTTGGCCGATATTTTGTTTCACACATAATTGAAGGGTTATTTGCAAAAACAGCATAACTGGAATTTTCATCCTTTTTATCCGAAGTGTTCTTATAAATATTTTACAGTATTATGAAGCATTTAAGATTAAAATAATCCATAATTTAATTCTTAACATATTCAACATTAACATAAATTAAATTCAAATTTTTATTTTTAACATTGACAATGCTATGAAGCTTTTTGTCTGCTTTGAAAAATTTAACGAAAAAAAGTTATGCTGTTTTTGTAAATAACCCTTCAATTGTCATAGATCGTTCCATCATAAAAAAAAAAAAATAAGATAATTCTCTGAAAACTTTTTGTTTTATTTATCTACAATTAACATCGTGCGTTACGGTTGGACCACCATTTACTTAGTTGTAAATAAATTATTTTTTTCGTTGATTTATCATTGTAGGTACCTATCATCATGAGGTACCTATCGTCTTGGACCAGTCATTTGCTTTTATTTTTTATTATTGACTTGATCGCCCTTAACCCTAGTCGCCTGATGGTAAGCGCAGCCTGTCTAAGATGGAGCACACGAATCCAAGTAACAGATATATAGAGAGATTCCCCTATACCCCTCTCTCACATACACACGACGGAACATAGTAAACTGCTTGGCGCCGGACTTTAATGTGAGGGTGGTAGCTAGCCACGCGGACCGTATAGATCATACCACTATGCGTGCTGTGTTTTGTATAATCTTACAACACGCGTCTGTTCCCAGCGTGCGGTGAGGAAGTTTTATATTCTAGTACATACGTACATGGGAAACATTAGGAGGCCTATGTTCGGCAGTGAACGTTCTTCTTCATGTCGTTGGCACGACAATCATCATATTTTGTTCAAACTCAAACTCAAAACTCATTTATTCAAAATAGACTAGAATGACTTAGTTCTTTTTGAACGTCGATTTTACAATATAGACATCCCCCAAAAAGCCCTCCCTTCACCGCTTCCTAGTGTTTTTGCTGTGAAGAAGAAACGGCGCAACAAACTCCCCAGCAACACAGATATGTCTGTCAAGTGAATAAATTAATTGACTCTATACAAAGAAAATCATAATATTTTTTACAATAATAAAATTATGCACATAAAGGAAAAGTAAAAATGAAAATAGTACATAAGTAGTTTTAGCCCAGAACTTCGCCATTTCCACGGCGCCATCGGTGGCTGCGCAGAGATTTTATTTTATTTATTTCCTTAGGTCTACCAACAGATGTTACAGATAAACATTAACATAAAACAATGAATAGTGATCTTAGTACTACTGCAAACCTAATTATAGGTAAACACCACATGCAACATTTTTTGCAAACTGACAACTTACTTAAAACGAAAAACAAACTTCAAATAGACGTAATCAGAAAAAAACATTAAAAAAATGCCTTAATTTAGTTGATTATAAAAGAGATATGTATGGTAATAGTTATTGTTATGGAGACTATAGTGTTATGTTTGTCATAAATGGTTGATGTTGGCTTTTCTAATAAATGTCGCGAGACTGTCTGCGTGGATGTCGTTGAGGTCACTGTATCTATTTACTAATTTACATAACCGCGGAGATAACTCTGGCTGCAGGTTGTTGGGCTCAGAGGGCAGGATAGGAGATGGGGCATAGTTTGCAGCGCAGCTCCACATCCACACCCCGCTGCTGTTTGGTTCTGCTGCCCCACTTGACGAGATTGGAGTTACATCTTCCCACTTGAGATCGGAGGCGATTCAGATTCAGATGGGCCACGGAAACTTAGATCCAGCAGGAAGATGCTCACTTGGCGGTAAGTCGTGAACGTTAATAGGCCGGTATTATGTTTGCCCCAAAGGCCGGGCATAGGCAATGTTTAGATCAGTATAATGTAGGTAATAACATTATGTAGGAACTCGCTAGCGCAGGGCAGTGAAAGTAGTCTCGCTTCATTACGCGCTGCTAGTGAGGGGCAATGTTGTTGATGTCGATAGAAAAAAGTATCGATAGTTTTCAATTTTTAATATGCAAACTGTTTTTTTTGTTTTTTCTTCAAATAACTTTCGGCAATTGCATGGAATGGTAAGTTTTTTTTTTATTTAACTTTCAGCTCATCGGTGCGCTTATGAAAATAAATTAACATTATAAAAGTTTCTTCTGCTGAGTATTTTCTTTTTCGAATTTTAAAACGATGATATTAATTAAGATTTCTCCGGTTTATAGAAACGGTAGGCTGAAGGCTGAGAACAGAGCATTGTAGAGCAAATTGGGAAATGTTTGAAAAATTGCTTATGACCACTAAAAGACTGCGATAGACCGAGTTGATTGATTGATTGAAAACAATACGGATACCCGTACACATTAATGCGCGTGAGTAAACCGTAACTAATCATAAATAAAAATTGCTACCCGGTTTCTGAATGCTTCGTGAATGCATATTATTAATTACAAGAAGAAATAAGTAGACTCTAGTGAATGCTATGTACTCCTTAATTGTCATGTATATTAGTAGGTACCTACTATTAGTTTATTATATAGTAATTAAGATTCTTTTTAGCATAAGTGTAGTGCATTCATGTGCTGTATTTTTCTTAATAAATATGAAAAATAAAACAAACAAACCAAATCTACAGTAGTAATGCTTTTATTCTAAAATTTTATCGATAATCACAAAACCGTGTCCCCTCACTATCCCCAAACCGGTCTGAGTATAATCATGTATGTAGGCAATGTTACGTCACGCCCGTGCCATCGCCGTCGTAATACATTACACGATTTTTTTCAAGTCGGTCTATTTGATTAGGAAATTCAAGTGTGGTGAAATGGGAGGTGTACATTGTTGTCTACCATCCCCTCTCTACCTGTGGGTGTCGAAAAGGCAACTAAGGGAATAGATAGTTAGTAATGGCCTCTTTTCCGCCTTTGTGAACAAATACTGCAATCACCAGTCCGTTCACCAACTTTGGTGATTAATGCAATATTGCCTTAACTGTTCATTGAAGCTTTATAAAGAGGCCTATGATTGACGACACGTTTGGTGCGGTGGCTAAGCAATTGGCTTCTGCGCTACGGGTCGTGGGTTCGATTCCCACACGAAACAGAAATTTGTATGGCCTACAGATGGTTGTTTCGGGTCTGGGTGTTTGTGTATGTGAGATTTGTGTCTGTAAACACATCCACGATACAAGAGAAATTTTAGTGGAGGGCAAAGATTTTTCGTTAAAAAAAAATATAAGTATAGATTACCGGTGAACGTTATAGGGCTGAAAACGGAAAGTTGATGCTATCAGCTCTGAATCGTCCATTACTGAAAATGGACGTCGTAGTTCGCAACAATAAGGCTTCCTGTACATGATGCCGGATGCGCACCGGCGCCGGACCGCATAATTATTGTGTATACGAATGAATATCGCGCATGAGCCGCACCGGCGCCGGGGCGCCGGACCAAAACCGCGTGTACACCGCATTGATGCCGAGTCAAACAGTAAAGCAACGATCACAGTTCAGTAAAAGCATTGCCAACGAAACTGAATTTGTTTCTGTCTGCATCTATAAATTACTAGCTTTTGGCCGCGGCTTCTCGCGTTAATTTGCGAACTAACTGCGATCACCAACACGTCTGACAAGGGTGGTGATTAATAAAAAACCTCTCGTACGACCCCTTAGGCTTCCGCACCGGCGCCAATATACTCAAGCGCACCATTGTATTAGCGCAGCGCAGCAGTCTTCTCCTCGCAGTCATACAATTAGGTCTATTATAATCAGAGATGTGAAATAAACATGTATTTAAAATGCAAATACAAAATGCAAAATACCTATTTTTATTTTGCATTTGAAATACTTTTTTTTCAAAATGTATTTTCTATTTTATTTGAAATACTTTATATAAATATTTGGTACCTATTTGTAAAATGCAAAATGGTTTTGTTAATTTTTTTAATTCATATTTTTCATTCGTAAAACGAACTTTATTCTAGATGTTGGCGAGAATAACAATAATACCAACATTGCAAGTCAAACTCAAACTGTTCTGTTTATTTGTGTAATGTTATACAAAACAACCAATGACAAAATTATGTTATAGAGTGCAATAAAGTATTGAGTAATGAGTATATGGTATTTTGTTTGAAAAACCTATTTTGAAAATACGTATTTTGCATTTTGTATTTAAATGTTTTCATTGAAAACTATTTAGTATTTTTATTTGAAATAAAAAAATAACCAGGCATTTGCATTTTGTGGAAGGAACGACTTGCGCAACCCAGCGCAGAGCACGCCGCAATAGCGGCGGTAAGACCCGTTATGGAGGAGTGGCTGGAGAGGCGGCATGGCGCCCTCAGCTTCCGGCTGACGCAGGTGCTCTCGGGACATGGATGTTTCGGGAAGTACCTGTGTCGCATAGGCCGTGAGCAGACGCCCGGATGTCACCACTGCGTCGACTGCCCTGAGGACACGGCGCTGCACACGCTGCAGGCGTGCCCTGCGTGGGCGACGCAGCGCCGCGAACTGGTCGCGGCAGTCGGTGGTGACCTCTCGCTTCCGGCCGTGGTTCTGTCCATGATCGGGAGCGAGAGTGCGTGGGAAGCCGTCGCCTCCTTTTGCGAGGTGGTGATGGCGACCAAGGAGGGAGCGGAGAGGGAGAGAGAGGCGGCAGCAACTCTCCCTTCCCGCGCCAGACGCACCGGGCGCCGCCGGAGGGCGCGCGACGATCTCCGGCCACCCTAGTGTGTGGCCTGCGGGCGACGGGTTAGGGAACCCGTCGCCCGACCAGTAACAGGCCCGAGAAGGCGGCGCGCATGTGTTCCGTGCGCGCCTCTCAGGAGGACGTGGGGCAAGGCCCCACAGAAGGAGAGGTCCGCCAGGGGCTGGCGGACCGAGGCCTGCCGGGGTTGCGGCGCATGTAGCTGCGAATCCCGCGACCCCGGCCAAGGGTCAGGAGAAGGCACACCGTGGGTTTTTAGCCGGTAAGAGTCCGGCATAACCCTTCGCCTTCCCCGGGCGATGGGTATCCATGAGGATTTTCCCACGAAAAAAAAAAAAAGGCATTTGCATTTTGAATTTAAATACTTTTAATTAACTATTTTGCACATCTCTGATTATAATAGTTTAGAGTTTATAGTTAATCATTTATTTGGACACCTACTGGTACCAGTAAAGTTATATATTTCAAAATGTGACCATTATTGAGTAAACCTGCAATTATACTTACCTATACAGAGGTAAAGATAGGGGAAGGTTGCTATGAATGGACCACATAACTTTACGACCTCATATCTCAAAAAGTATAAGTGTTAAAATTAAAGCAGTTTATTATTTTTATTTCATAGGACCTTTATTTATAATAATCAAACGCACAAACAATTCGGGCTAACACTTTTTGAAATAAACGAAGAAAACTGAATTTTGGGCTGTTGCCTTCTTTGGACCATGGGCACCTTCATTGAACCACCAAGTTGCCATCAATGGACTTCGAGAAATTTGTTCTAGAGGTCCAATCGAGGCAACTAATTATAATTAATTATCTATATTACTAAATTATGACAAAAAGCTTTCTTTTTTTCGGCGACATTCTGGAATTTTAAAGGAGATGGCCCAAATCCCATACAAAAAAAACCCAGGTCCGGCGCAAAAGTTTTGTGTCTCAGATTTTAGAGGATATTTAAAAATAATATTCTATACTATCACTATCTTTTTATCGGGTGGCTAACATTTATTATTTGCGATTTTTGTGTAAACGCAATCGCATTCAAGATTATCTCAAAACCGTAGGGGTAGGAATACATAAATAACACACAAATAAAGTAATATAAGTATGTACATCCACCCTCAACATACGCCACATTCGGCCGCAATAATGCTAAGGATGTAATGGTACATGAAAATATATGACAAGTTATAGGAACCTACTAAGACCTATAAACTTCCTATAAACTTAACAGTCCCTACAACCCTACGCCCTGTAAGCCCTACAGCCCTAACCTATCATAATATGCCTAGTATGTGATAAAGAAATATACAGTGTGTCCGTCCGGTCATGGACTAGCAATATTCTAGGTACTTATATAACAACTATTCTTGTACACAAGTACACTATACACTAGGGTCCAATTCACTTCAATTTTTTTTTTGTTAAGCTGTTCTGTACGTGTGTACAAAAAAGTCATATCTCTCAGAGGTTTGGTCCTACTGAGATAAAAGAGGGCTTATTCCGAGGGCGACAATATTGTCTGTCGTTAATATTATGATACAATGGGTTCTCATTTTCATAACTTTAAGATAGAGAATATCTCAACAAAAAAGCAAAATGGCTGCCAAATAGCAGGGAAGTGGATTGGACCCTAGTGTGTAGTGTATTTGTGTACTAGAATAGTTGCTACACAAGTGCCTAGAATATCGCTAGTCCATGAACGGACACAATTTATAAATAATTCAGGATGTTTGCACCATACGACCTAAGGTTGCAGACGGATAAAAGACAGGATGTCCAGGTTTGGGAAGGGTAATCTTACTGCCAGTCCGGCAGATTCACGAGTTAAAAGTTGTTCATTATTATGGGTATTTTAACATCCTATCGGATTAGTACCCCCTTTCCGAATAACCTTATGCTTCTCCCTCATAATAATGTAACTCGTATGCATGAGGTGAGACAGCGCATCAGCAGGTATACATGACATGTCATAACAATACAGAATGCGAAGTAATACTTTACGTTAAGTAAGACAAAAGAATTAGATTATAATAATGTTATTTATTTTGAATAACCTGTAGGTATGCTTATTATAGGTTTTATATCAGTATGCTTGTTTGTAAACAATTAACGAATGAAAGAATAATAAATATTTTGGTCGTTAAATGAGTTTTTAATAAGAACGCCTACAAAACTTATTGAGCAAAAAAATAATGTTAGCCACCCGACAGAGTGATAGTGATAGTTTTAAATATTATTTTTAAATATCCTCTAAAATCTGAGATACAAAACTTTTGCGCCGGGCCTGGGTTATTTTTGGGCCATCGCCTTGATAATGATTTTTCTGGTAAAGGTGGCGGGAATCCGTTGGATGCGAGAGGCACAGGATCGGTCGATGTGGCGATGCTTGGGGGAGGCCTATGTCCAGAAGTGGACATCTTTCGGCTCAATAACGATGATGAATGATTTTTCTATGGTTTTAATGAAATATAATAAGTGAAATACTTAGTACATAATTAGTGAAATACTCTGGACCTATACCCATTATTAGACCTAAAAAATACTATAAAAAGTTGCTACGATTGGACCGGTCTAATGGTGGAACTCTCTTGAGGTCCATTGATGGTAACAAGGTACTGGTTCAGAAAAACTAAACTAAAATATAAACGGTCATGATTAGACAAAATTGAATATCACTCATGGAATCTCAAATAAACTGTCCAATATTTCATAACAGTGCACGCAGATAAATATGAATACAATGATACTTACGTCAAATTGTACTGAGTGAAATTATAAGATTTTGACCGCCGCAAACACAACCATACGTGTCTCTCCTGGCCACGTGCCGCAGCATCACTGAGGTAAGAGAGGGGTGCTACTGAGTCTCCACGGACTCGTTTCGACTAGTTTGGGTGTTGTTAGCTTGCACAGTTTTGGAAATACCTTGATGGTCCAATGAAAGAGCTAGTCCAATGATCGCAACCTTCCCCTACCTCTTCTTTTGAAAGTAACGAAAAACTGCCCGAAAATTAAAAAACCAACTTTCATCGATTGGGTACCATTACAGTACGATTAACTGTTATTTGGGGCGTTTAACAGAAGCCAATTATAAAACTGGGTCAGTTACCAACCATTTACCTAGTACTGAATTACTAATTGAACTTTACAACGATAAGTAGGTAAGTAATAGTAGCCTCCACGATACTTAAGTATGTTCGGCGCACCCTGGGCAGTCAGCCCCGCTACCAACCTTGCTGACTGGCTAATCTTTTCACCACAGCATGAGCTATTCTCGAGTGCAGATACGAGGGAAAGAACTGGCCGGAGAAGGCAATATAAAGAGAAGCTTGGCCATGCCGAAGACTTCACACCCTCCAATCCGCAATCAGCAACGCCCTAAGCCGAGGTGCTCGTCCCACTAGGGTCGCCCTTAGTGCTGTTGTTGCAGGTAGTCATGATGTTAGTGAAGTATAAGTAGTTGGCTTAGGTTAAGTGTTTTACTTCCTCACCATTGGCTGGAGACCGTTCAGGTCTCGTCAATAACTGACGGTTATGTAGAAATGATCCGAAAGGACCACAGACAAGCAGAGAATAAATAAAAAAAAATGGCTCTTATCCAATCGTGGGTTAATTAGATTAAAAAAAATACGGGCAAGTCTTTAGCTATTTCCTTAATTCCGGCCTGGCTGTTGTTAGGGGACATTACACTATCATATACAAAGTGTAACTTAAATAACGCACAACCACATAAGGAGTCACTGTACTCATCATTATAAACAACTTTTAATATGGGACCAAATATGAAATCGCGAAAAAAAAAACTGCTGTTCCCTATATTTTGACGAGTTATGCGAACATGACCTCCATAAGTAGATACTATTGCTATTGTACGCGGAAATGATTCATATGTCTATATTACATTGTCATATATCTATGATCGTAGATATATGATAGTGTAATAGGAATTAGGAATTTTCTATCAGTAAATCAAATAAAACTGCGTGCTTTCAAAGTCAAAGTCAAAATCAAAGTTATACATAAACTCACGCCTGTATTCCACGAAGGGTTGGCAGAGGTGTATACTACACCCACATTTCGCCGTTTATGTTTACGTCCTATGTAATAGGGGGTGAGCCTATTGCCATCGACCGGGCACAAATCCAGACTCCGGGCTGTTACTGAGAAATTCCACACGGAAAAACCCAATAACACTTTGCCCGACCTGCGGATCGAACCCAGGAGCTCATGCTTAGCAGTCGCGCTTGCGACCACTAGACCAACGAGGCAGTCTTAATAATCAATCAAAGTTTTAATAATTTCAAATATATTCATTAAACGTCAAAACTAGGTGCACGGTCCAAAAGGTAGGTTTTATGGAGAAGAGCCGGCAAGAATCTCCATGAATACTCTTTTTAAAATAGTAGATCATTACAATTATACCATTACAGTAGTGTGAGAAATAGTATGAGAATAATACAGGTTAATGTAAGAAATAAACTCTAAGAGTTACAAATAGAAAAATACGCCTTTCAGGATTGTCATAGCAGCTTAATCCTACGCTTGGTATCCGTGTTCGACATAGCAAGTTAGGCGTGCCAATAAAAGATACCACCATCCTTCAGGGGTTCCGTGTGTGGGTCAGCAACTGAAAATTTCGCAACATATAATCCATAAAGTAATTTTTAACTTTTCACACAAATTGAATAAAACAAAAAAGTTGAGTTTCCATGTATTCACTTAACACCGCCATCTAGTGGCACATTCATCAAGCAACATCACTTTATTTAATCACCTGCCATCTGCCGACCAATAGCCAAACTACATCAACACAAACTCTACTCTACCGCCATCTATTATCGAGTGAACTAAACATTTGTTTCATCTATTCAACACTAGGTGGCAGCAAAAAATGGCGTCAGCAAATTGCTCATTGAGCAACGTTATTAATATTGCGAAACGTGTATTGTTTGTTATATTATTTTGCGTAATACATGACGATGTGTTACGTCAGAGTGTCCGATACAACGCATTGGTGGACGCGAATTTGATTATCTCAGCGAAGGTCGTGAAGAAATTTATGTAAGTAGGTATGCAACCTTTTTACAACGAGGCAGGGACCGAAAACATTTAATTTTAAAAATGGAACCGGCGCGGTACACAAAAAAAACCGGACTTCAAATCCGGAAAAAGGGATTTTCTTAAGAGGCTGGCAGCCTGCTTATTATAGGATTGCCAACCCCAAATTTATAAAACTAGGATTTGAAATCGGAAAAACCAGGACAATTCAGTTTAAAAACAGTCTCAATTTCTTTTAAAACTTACCCATTTTTTTAATTATTTTTTTTCCGTCTAAGCGTAAGAGCGATTACGCACTGCATCCGATCCGAATCCGTGAAAATACCGATCTAGAGTAAAAATCTCGGACCGAATTCGGATGTTGCTTACGCACTATTCCGATCTCTGATTCAAATTCAAACAATTCAGGGGCCATCTTTGGTATATCCGTATGGCGTCTGATTTGAATCCGAGGTAATGCGAAAGCGTTCATGTACAAACAGTACTACGGCTACTTCGGTCCGTCAATTGTTCTTCCGAATTAGAAACTCACGGATGACGGATAGAAATCGGATGATGGATGCCGGATGTAGTGCGTAAACTACCATACAAATAGTTCTATGGCTACTTCGGAACGTATTTTCACGGATTCGGATCGGATGCAGTGCGTAACCGCTGTAAGGCAACCTTTTACATACAATTCGCGCTTTTTATTTCGGCCGCCCTGAACATAGGCTCTCCGAACTTTCGCGCATATACAGGTACTAAGAAAAAAACAGTTCCTGTTTATAGTATTAGATAAACTTCGTTCAACTAATGGTCGATCTTAAGATGATGTTAATTAAATATTAATTAAAAACCACTTTGTATTTAAAAAATCTATTACGAAACCTGCACAAAATTCAGTGCGGCCAATAAAAATGAGCGTATTGTAAGTGTGAGGGTAATTTTTATTTCGGTTTAATACCGGTATTGTGGAAAATAAGATTCAGGTTACCGATAAAAGCTTCCGGTAAAGGACGAACTCTGATTCAAACATTACAAATTGAGTAAAATTTGTACTTTGTACATTATCACCATCATCATTCAGCCGAAAGAAGTCCACTGCTGGACATAGGCCTCCCCCAAGCATCGCCACATCGACCGCGTACCGAAAGGCGCAGCGTTGGTATCCCACAAGGTGTACCGATGATCAGGTTGAAGTCGCGGGAATCCGAAGTACCATGTACGTCAATATAGACATAGGCAAAAGAGTGGAACTTACTAGCTGCGTCTGTATTGGGGTTGGGGTTTCAAAGTCCCGGGACACGAGACAGCCTACAATCAAAGTCCCGGGAATTCCCGGGACTTCGAGACTCTTAAGATTTTTTTTTGTTTCTTTTTTTTAAAATGGGTTAGGCTTTTTTGAAGAATTTTAATTGTTTTAATTTCTGGTGAAACTTATTAAAAAACTTATTAAACAGAAAATTAAATCTTAATAACTCTAACGTTAATTTCAGTCTTAATAATTGCTTTGTTTATTTCTTTTAATCACACACAGATTCACTTTTAAGCAGTAAAATTTTATAGTTATAAAACGAACTTAGTTAAAAATCGTTACTTAACTTTACTATTATCTAGTAATTCTAGTATCTAATCATTGGTCATAATCACAACATTGTTAATTCTCATAACACAGATTTGTTTCATAATTAAATAATCTAAATATAAATAATAAAACAGACTTCTTTGCTGATTTAATAAAATAGGTAGGCTTTTAAAAAAATCACAGCGTCAACAGCTTTGTCCGACAATCTGTTTCTGATTTTTGTAATATTGCCACCGGACAAGGAGAACACTCCCTCGTTTTCAACAGATGTCGGTTTAATTGTGTTTAAGGCTTGATACAGTAGCTAATAATCATTAAACTAACAGATGATCCGCTCCTTCAACTATTTGAAAATAAAAATGATTACATAACAATTTCGACAATCTTGTCTCGTCTTGAGTCTCGACCCGAAGGTCCCGGGACTCGAGACAACTAAAATTACGAAAAATCCCGGGACTTCGAGACACGAGACGTCCCGGGACCCAAACCCTAGTCTGTATTCCCGAACGCTTACAACCCGAATCTCTTCAAAGTTAGAGTGAACAGGCTTCTTCTGGGTAAGCTCGCTCATCGTAGACTTTGTCTGTCACCTCTGACCTTGACCAGAGTCAAGAGCAAATCGATCTCAAATAAATAAAATAATAATAGACAACTTTTGTATTATAACTTTCGTGAGACACATTCATATTTATGATTATTTACGGTTTACTCACGTGCATACGTTTCGATAAGGCTTCCGTACTAGCGAAGGAGAAATATTTCGTGCCGCGAAAAGTACGTGAAGCCATCGAAATCAGCCGTCATCCGAACTTCAATAGAGACGGTGGTTGGACACTGCCGCCTGCCTGGAAACCAGCTCTGAAGTCTACTTCATATAAAAGTGAGTTAAGTCTGGAGTGCGACACAGTTAGCGCGGCATGCATCGGTACTATTTCATGTATCAACCCGGACACGACAAGTGACGAAGACGCACGAGCAATACCGACACAGAGCGCGCCCCTCTCGTCGCGGGCGCAACGCTACGCGGCGCGCTGCAGCGCCAGTTCGTCTCGCGACCTCGCCGCGGGTTCAGCTCATGATTAAGGGCTCCGTTTGGGTCCGAAACTAGTCGGGCAATCCCGAAAAATGCACGTGAGTAAACCGTAAATAATCATAAATAATAGACAACCCTCGAAAACGCCCATCCCTCACTGCGTCCTGATGTTTATACTGCGAAGAAAAATCGAAGGGATTGTTACACTAATTATCAAAATCCCTGTATTTATTCCGATTCCCAGAACCGGAACCTTCCAAGCTATTGTCGCAATGTTAGATATTGCGAATCCATGACGATTTCAAAACGTCAGATTATTGACTACGTGTATGTGCATATTTCTTACGACATTACGAAATATTTGTATGCAGTTCGTGTCGTCAGAATATTTATTGCAATCTTGAGGTATTCTATAAAGTATACGCGCGAACTTAAACGACATAATCCGTCGCGCTCTTGTCACCGCCGGCGTGCCAGCTGTATTGGAGCCTAATGGCTTGGTACGCGACGACGACAAGAGGCCTGACGGCATGACGCTGTTGCCATGGAAGATGGGTAGGCCTCTGGTGTGGGACGCGACTTGTGTCGACACCCTTGCTCCATCCCATCTTCCTAGCTCGGCGGGCTGTGCTGGCGCTGCCGCTGCAGCTGCGGAGACCCTCAAACGGCGCAAATATAGCAACATCGTAGGAAACTATGACTTTGAGCCGTTTGGGGTGGAAACGCTCGGGTCATGGGGTCCGAGTGCGCGTCTCCTTTTTAAGGAAATAGGAAAAAGACTGGTCGACACTTCACGTGACCAGAGGGCTGGCTTGTTTTTCGGCCAGAGAATTAGCGTTGCCATACAACGTGGCAACGCTGCCAGCCTTCTGGGCACGTTTCCAGTGGACAGCGATGCGGAGGAATATTTTGATGCACTCCTTTAGTTTATATTCTTAGTTTAGTGTAGGATATAATTTTTCTTTGTTTTTACTTTAGATTTAGTTTAGTTTGTATTAATTTAGGTTAAAAATGTAAATAATACCCTTGTATGAAGAAATAAAACTGACGGACTAAAAAAAAAAAAAAATTCTATAAAGTTAGGTGTGAATATTGTATAATTTAATCTTCTTCCTAACCTTTTCAAAACTATGTTGTATATGCTCTAAGTTTGGGGTCCGCTTCCAGTTTCAGGCCCGGACTCCACCAAAGCCAGCTCTAAGCAACACCTGCTTTTACATGGGACTCGGCGGATGTCTAATGTGAGCTGGACAACCTGAGCAGCCACAACTGTTGAAGAACCTTCGTTCCCATGGTACCAAAGTGAGATTGCATTCCGGTGCCCGATGGTAACCCCTTCTCCCTTCTTTTCAACTTCGCCTCCTGCCCTAACTATACTTACGGGATCGGTTCCTGGCTGTCATCTGCCGTCATGACTGGATGCGCTCCAGCCGGTCTGTTTGCTGCCGCCATTTTCTATCAAATGGCTGTGTGGGCCATTAGCGAACGCCGTAAATACAAGAAGGAATTCACTGACTACCTACTACTACTACCAAGGAACGCAAAGGGTTCCCTATCCATTTGCATAAAATGTTAAGACCTAATATAACTTAGCATAATTTTGTTTGGCATAATTATATTTTCGCATAATATAATTACGCATAACAGCTTACGCATAATTTTTTTAAGCATAATTTCTCTAACCATAATAATGATTAAGCATAAAGTTCTAAAGCATAACTTTTTTAAGCATAATATCCTAAAGCATAAATTTATTTACGCATAATGATATTAAAACATATTTGTCTAGGTATACGGTAGACGATTATTCGTCACCTACTTTCATTTTCACAATAAAAACTTAAGGGGATGTTTGTAAGGTTGAGGCTCCAAAGCAGAGTCGACGGAGCCCCGCTGCGCGGGGCTCCTATTTCTGTCTGCAGGGTTTAAAGTAACCTAACACGAAGGGGATGATGGGGGCTTCGTTCGCTCGCTGCGCTCGCTCACTCTAGCCCCCATCATCCCCTTCGGACCTAACCTATCCGTGTCGGGGTGCGCCTGTGACTAGATTATTAGACAATGGTAAAAAAAATCTGATTATCATATCTAACGTTATGCTAATAGTCATTAGGCCTACTAACGTTATGCGAATCAAATTTATGCCAAAACAAATTAGTCTTTAAGATGATTATGCCAACATAAAATGTATGCCTAAAAAAATTATGCCGAAGTATTATTATGCCAAAACAAATTGTGCCAAAATCGTTATGCCGAAGTATATTAGGACAAAGAACATTATGCGAAAAGAAGGTATCCCAACGCAAAGCTATCCTGCCTTTTATTTTATAAGCATTTTACTATTGTTATGTATATGTAGGTACTAGTTAATGAATGCTCTACACATTCTTTACAACTGGTGTAGCAGACGTGCTCAGGAGAACCTAGGGCCGTCTGTTACATTACAGTTTAGATGTTCGGAGTTGTCCGAAGTGGAGACGAGAAGAGATGTTTTTCAGCTAGGGTGTATCCACCGAAACTGTGCGGAGATGCGTACTGGCTAGACCAGTGATGGGAAAAGTACGGCCCGCGGGCCAGCTCCGGCCCTCAAAACGCTTTGATCCGGCCCGCCAACACCCGTAGTCGTAAGAACCTTTCGAATAGTCTAGAATAAAAAATAGATACCTGCGTTGTGTTTGCGTCGACATAAATCAATGTATAGAAAGTTTGGCACCCGTAAGATTGACTCGGTTTTTTTAGCTCTTGATGAGAAAAGTTTGCCCACAACTGGGCTAGACTGTAGCGGAGATGTGTGCTGGCTTGGGTGGAGATGTGTGTGTGCTGACTAGAGCGGAACTGAGCTGCGTGCGTCGGGCATTGGATGTGGACGCACAGTTTAGTGCGACTACAGTTTAGTTCGCAGCACACATCTCGTCTCCTCTGCGCGCCGTCGTCAGTTTGCAAGGAAAAGCTCACGTCTCCGCCTTGTACCGCGGCCCAGCTCAATTTGTTAGGAGAAACGACAATTTATTTGAATCTAGCACTGACAGACCAAATAGCCGAACCCGGCATAAAGATAGACTTCGGCTGCCACCAATAAAATTAAAATTATTTAAGAAAAATGTATACTGCATGTCGATTATTATTTTCAATCATTTACCAAATAGTCTTCAAGACTTACCGCTGACAATATTTAAAAAAATACTTTTCAAACTATTATTAATTAAAAGATATTATACCGTTAAGGACTACTTAGAAGACAAGTCAATAGAATCTGTAATTTTAGAAGACATCAAGTCAATAGAATCGTAATTTGTAAGTTAGAATAATTCACATCGCTTATTGTGATTACATTTGCACGCCATGTTATGGCAGGATATGCTGAAACTAATTTACTGTAACACCTTATGTACCATATTCTAGCAAATAAATATTTTTGATTGATTTGATTGATTGAATCTCAGCGAGAAACAGCTCACATCTCCGCTTCCATCGTGCCATACAAATATGATGCATCTCCGCACAGTGGTATCCACTTAAGCTGAGTGGAGACGAGATGTGTGAATAACGAAATTCTATTGGTTTTTAAAACACATCACCGCTCCGCTCGTCTCGTCTCCGCTTTGGTGGAGTCCGGGCCTCACCAGATGCGGCTGAACATCAGTATTTTACACGGAGCGACTGCCATCAGACCTCCGCAACCCAGTTACTGGGCAATGCCGATATCCTAAGGATAGACCGGTTGTCAGACTATCGGGTTTCCGACTACGCGTAGCAACAGTCATAGGTATTCGTATGACACCCGGGGACCGATGGCGTGACGTGCTTTCCGAGACACGGAGGGGTCTCGATGTGAAACGAAAGGTCACCCATCCACAGACTGACCGCGATTAGCGTAGCTTAACCTTGCAAATCATATGATCCGCGCGGTAGTTAAAAAGCGACGCGGCGACGAGCCGACCGTTAAATAGTAGATTATTGCATCGAGCGCAAAGTGAGTTATTAATGCAAGAGTGTGTTATGTTGGTGCCCGAGCGCAAGCGAGGACACTAAATTAACACGAGTGCATTAATTACTCACTTTAGCAAGGTGCGTAATCTACTTTTCTTTCAACTACCAATCTACCTACCTTGATAAAATATACCTACTCAAAATAAAAACTCAAGTTATTGAAAACAAAGTTATCCCGCGACTTTTGCGGCAAAAGGTTATTAACAATGTCATTTGCAGCTGTTTTTATACTTTCTGGGAGTTTTCATATTGCTATCGCTGTCTAAGTATTTCAATTTTTTTTAACTTTTCTTGCTAACTAGGAAGTATCAAAGTTTCACAAAGGTACAAAATGCGCGCCATTTGTTTTTTTTTTTCACCAATTCGGTTGTATTTAGGCGATTTTTATTTTCAGCCAGTATCTTTTTGATCTAATGCATACATTTTATATTGAAATTAATGGGAGACATTAAACCGCTGTGGTAAATATAGGTACATCTAAATAAAAAATAAGAATTATATATAAATAATAATTAATTTCTGCACTGTTTTGGTTCTAAGCAAAAAATACGTCCTTTGTGATCGGTTTTGTAGTGATTAATGATATCATTAATAAGTAAAAGAAAAAAATATTGTACAATCATTTTTTTACGTATTTATTTTCCCAGTTAATTTATTCACCTGACAGACAGAACTGTGTTGCTGGGGAGTTTGTTGCGCCGTTTCTTCTTCACAGCAAAAACACTAGGAAGCGGTGAAGGTTTTGGGAGCTGTCTTTTGTAACATTGACGTTCAGAAATAACTAAGTGATTCTAGACTATTTTGAATAAATTATTTTTGAAGCTGAAGAACGCGTAACGCCATCGGATCCGATAGCTATTCAAGAAACCGAAGTCCGAGTCTGACAACTTGTCTAAGGCGATTAACAGACCGACCGCGCGGTCGGTCTGAAAACACTGCGCATGAATGCGTTTTCAGTGTGTTGCACTATGCGTGTTTTCTATACAAATACAAATACTTGCAAACAACATAAGAACACGCACTCCCGCGCTACGCTGCGTGATGCGGTGCAGTGTGCGAATCGCCTAAATATCAAACGTGTCAAGTACTGTCACTCATATTGGAATACATGGTAACGAAGAGGCGGACAGATTAGCCAAATTAGGATGCACTGAAGGAATCGAAATTAACACGTTACCTGACCATTCGGAAATATTACCAAAATTTAAAATATTGAACTACAATAAATGGAAACTACACTTCAACTTAGTATCTAGAGACAAAGGAATCTGGTACAGAACTTTACAATCCGAACCTCTTCGAATACCATGGTTAATATAACAAAGAAAGTTAATAGACATTTTACAAGACTACTGTTAAGACTTAGATCTGGACACATTCAATCAAAAAAAATTGCATACATGATGAAAAAAGTAGACTCTCCTAATTGCGATTTGTGCGGAGTAGAGGAAGACCTGCAACATGTTTTGATGGAATGTGTCAAGAATAGCCAGGAGCGAGAGTTGCTGATGGGAGCACTTAAGATAAACAAGTATGATGTAGGAATCGCGCAAACTATTTTATCATCACCAACATCTGATAAAGCGAGGATGTTTTGCAGTTTATTTTCAGTGCTTCCACAGTAGCATTCTTCTTGATGCCTTTCTTAGCTTTAGCTTATGAGTTTGGAGTCTCTAATGATGGACACAATGGGGTTGTCATATCCAATTAAGGATAAAAGCCCCTAAAAAAAAAAGCTGAATAAAAAAAAAAAAAAAGTACTGTCAAACACAAACATGGTGACTCGTTGGTATATGCACACACACATTGAAGACTGATGTTGGAGGGGCGTGCCATGTTAACGTAGTTGCTCTATACTAAGTATCGTTACTCATGGAGGCTCTTTTAATAAAGTGGGCTACTCACACACCTGCCACAGGGGCAATCTAGATTCTAGGGTGTAAAAGTGGGGATGACCCTTAATTGTTACCTTAATTGTGATGTGTATAGGCAAGCAAGAGCAATTTCAATGTGTGTAGAAACAATTTCGATATTGCCGCGACCGCCGTGTGCCCTAGATTGCCCCTGCGGCAGGTGTGTGAGAAGCCCACCCATTTGCACCATTCTGTGCTTTCGCTACTCACATACCTGCCGCAGGGGCAATCTAGTGTGTAAAAGTGGGAATGACTCTTAACTGTTACCTTAATTGTGATGTGTATAGGCAAGTAAGAGCAATTTCAATGTGTGTAGAAACAATTCCGATATTGCCGCGACCGCCGTGCACCCTAGATTGCCCCTAGGGCAGGTGTGTGAGTAGCCCACCCATTTGCACCATTCTGTGCGTTCGCTATTCACACACCTGCCGCAGGGGCAATCTAGTGTGTAAAAGTGGGAATGACTCTTAATTGTTACCTTAATTGTGATGTGTATAGGCAAGCAGGGGCAATTTCAATGTGTGTAGAAACAATTCCGATATTGCCGCGACCGCCGTGCACTCTAGATTGCCCCTGCGGCAGGTGTGTGAGTAGCCCACCCATTTGCACCATTCTGTGCTTTCGCTATTCACACACCTGCCGCAGGGGCAATCTAGTGTGTAAAAGTGGGGATGACCCTTAATTGTCACTTTAATTGTGATGTGTATAGGCAAGTAAGAGCAATTTCAATGTGTGTAGAGACAATTCCGATATTGCCGCGACCGCCGTGCGCCCTAGATTGCCCCTGCGGCAGGTGTGTGAGTAGCCCACCCATTTGCATTCTGTGCTTTCGCTACTCAGACACCTGCCGCAGGGGCAATCTAGTGTGTAAAAGTGGGAATGACTCTTAATTGTTACCTTAATTGTGATGTGTATAGGCAAGCAAGAGCAATTTCAATGTGTGTAGAAACAATTCCGATATTGCCGCGACCGCCGTGCACCCTAGATTGCCCCTAGGGCAGGTGTGTGAGTAGCCCACCCATTTGCACCATTCTGTGCGTTCGCTATTCACACACCTGCCGCAGGGGCAATCTAGTGTGTAAAAGTGGGAATGACTCTTAATTGTTACCTTAATTGTGATGTGTATAGGCAAGCAGGGGCAATTTCAATGTGTGTAGAAACAATTCCGATATTGCCGCGACCGCCGTGCACTCTAGATTGCCCCTGCGGCAGGTGTGTGAGTAGCCCACCCATTTGCACCATTCTGTGCTTTCGCTATTCACACACCTGCCGCAGGGGCAATCTAGTGTGTAAAAGTGGGGATGACCCTTAATTGTCACTTTAATTGTGATGTGTATAGGCAAGTAAGAGCAATTTCAATGTGTGTCGAAAGAATTCGATATTGCCGCGACCGCCCTGCACCCTAGATTGCCCCTGCGGCATTTGGTAGTTGAGGTATTTGTATGACACCCGGGACCGGTGGTTTAACATGCTTTCTGAGGCACAGAGGGGGAACGATAACCGGACACTGCTCACTAAACAAACACTTCCACACGATAGGCATAACGGACAGCCCTCTGTGCAGAGCATGTATGGGGGCCGAAGAGACGGTCGCACACGTGCTCCTGGAATGCACAGGGGTCACCCAAATACGAGAAGCAACCCTTGGCGCACCGAAATCGCTCGCAAATGTTCTGAGCGGACTGAGAGCCCTGATCTGCTTCTGGAGGGAGGTGGGCTGGCTGGAATGATGGCCGCCATGGCCCACGTACAATGGTCCACTTAAAGGACTAAGTGCGGAAACCACATCTCCTAACATAACATAACATTGCCCCTGCGGCAGGTGTGTGAATAGTCAGCGTAAAGTCCATTTTTCAAAGGCGAAACAGTGCGGGTGTTGCGTGGGCCAACACCTATAATTAACCTTTCGGTTAAATATGAGTTCAAACACGTGATTTTAGATAGTCTAGATGATCAAACTGGGTGACATTGAGATTAGCGCGGTATTGCTCAAAGCTTTGTATTGAACTGATTTTATTTCACTGTGCTTTGTCCGCTGCTTCGTTCACGTTCCGTAGTCGTAATTTATTGATTGATGATAATTCCCCCAGCGAAACTGGCGCCACTTCAGAAAAAAAAAACAATTTCTGTCAACACACAACATATTGAAATTTCGTACGTACAACATTTTAGTCAAGTGTTGTAGTAATTTTCGAACACCAAATATCAACACTAGAGCTTCTGGATTCGAAGTTTTAGCGATAAGTACCAAAAACGGCCGTTTTTAGCATTAATTACTAAAACTTCTAACCTGGAAGGATGTCAAGTGTTGTTTTTTGGTGTTATTAAATTTCTACAACACTTGACTAAAATGTAAATGTAAACGTACGAAATTTCAATATGTTGTGTATTGGCAGAAATTACGTTTTTTTCTGAAATGTCGCCGCTTTCGCTGGGGAAAGCGCCTGAAAGAAATTTAAATATACAAGGTGAATTTTTCAACTTATCACGGATGGCCGAATCTGAAAGTACTTGTAGGGAATAGCGAAAAATGCTCAAAAGAATCTCGGGGCCGATTTTGATAAAAATTTAAACTATACAGGGTGTAAACGAATTCATGTAATTCCTTCAAACCGCGTTATCTACTAGTGATACAGATTGTCCAAGCACTGGTTTTTTTCAGTTTCAGCAAAAAGATTTTTTCATAAAAATAACCAGATTTTCTGTTTCTGAGTCATTTTAGGGCCCCAAGTTAACAGACTGCACGGAGCGATATCGCACTAGTCGTGCCTGCCAGCTGTGTCGCCATGCTACGTGTTAACTTTTGGTTGTAGTTGTAGATCTTTTTATTAACTTTGCCATTTAACTTTTTTCCATAGGACTTGTAGTTTTGCCAGAAATCGAGGCAAACCGTTTTTACCCTTAAAAACGCACTCCCATCCACTTCCCGACCTCAGATCGCCCGTAAATTATTTTTCCTTAAATTTTTATTATACTTTCTTTCTTTTCCAATGGGTTTCATCCTACTATAATTTTATTTCACTTTTTACCATTTTCAAAGGCTTCTGCACTGGTCTATTACGCCAACGAATAATCCAATCATCAAAACATATTTTAAACGCGTTTTCCGGAATTGAGTTCAGTTCTCGCCGCGAATTCTTCTTTGTATCTTCTACCGAATGAAAACGGTTGCCACGAAGTGGTAATTGAGTTAAGGAAAAAGAAAGAAGTCGGCTGGAGCCATATCTGGTGAATGAGGTGGTTGCTCGTGAGTTTTTGGTCAAATATTCGTTCACGTTCGGCCTTGTGCGATGGCGCATTATCGTGATGCAAAATCCAAAAAAAAACTTTCCACAAATCTGGCCTTTTTCGTCGAATTTGCTCTGTTGAACGCCGCATAACGCTCAAATAATATTCTTTATTTACCGTTTGACCTTCCGGCAAGAATTCTGAGTGCACAACACTGCGATTGTCAAAGAAAACTGTCAACATGACCTTGACTTTTGATCGACTTTGGCGTGGTTTTTTCGGTTTCGGTTCAGTTGGAAGGCGCTCTGAAGCTTGTTGACTAGTTTGCATGTCAAACTCGTAAACCCACGTCTCGTCACCAGTAACAATGCGTTTCATGAATGTTGGGTCGGAATTGACTCGTTCTAGCATGTCCTCAGCGACTCTTATGCGATTGAGTTTTTGGAGAAAATTCAGGTGTTTTGGGACTAGCCGATCGGCAACATGTTTCACACCTAAGTGATTATTTTAAATGGTACAGATCGACTCGTGAGACACAGAAAGTTCAGCGGCTATCTCTCTCAAACTTGAATGAGGATTTTCAGTCACTATTTCCTTCACTTTTGCGATGTTACTTACTATGACCTCTTAAAGCAAGACAGAAGTTGCCTGGAAGTTGAACTGCTCTGCTTTTTTGAACTATGACATCGTTATAGCAGGCCTGCGGCAGGCCTGTTACGTTGACGTTTACGAAATCCGTTCACCATTTTTTTTTGTATAGACTTTTCGTACCATGATGTGATAATTGAGTGCTGCAGAGCGTCTATTGAGCGGCTGTAATGTCAACTTAAGCGATCTTGAAAAAGTTCGAGCTTATTCAACATTGTTTTTGTTATTAGAGGTAAGCTGTTGTGAGGACGCAATTAAAATTTGGTCGATAAGTGGTAGCGCCATCTCTTTTTTGTCTTGACCAATTAACTTTATTCCATTCAATGATGCAAAGGTATCATTCAGAGTGAGCGATAACACCGCCCTCTAGTTCGCTTTCTTTTCCCGCACGCCTAAGATACTGGTTGTGTCCACGCCGCGCGGCGCGCGGCCAGTAAAAAACCAATCGTCCCGTGAAGAAGCCGCGTCGCTAACGTACCGCGCTCACGGACACGCATCGCGCGCGTGACGCCTGTGCCGCGCCGAAAGTTACCGCTGATTCCTATTTGGATAGTGTAACCTCATAACTTTGTGAAAACCACCCGCGGGTGTGATCGTGTGATTGTGAACAAGAACTCATGTGAACCGGGCTCTGTAACGTGAACACGACAGCGCCCAGTCTTCTTGACCAGCTCAACGCAAGAGAAGAAACAACCAGGTAAGGCGTGCCTCCCTTTCGTTCCCAGTTCCGTAATCACTCGTTCATCATCAGCTCATGGTTTCTAGGCGATTACCCGCCATCCTTAATTACAGTCCACTTAAATCAAAACTATATTCGCAAATCGCCGAGTATTTGGGAGTTTCGTACCCAATAAGACTTTCTAAAGTCGATGCTTTGTGGTTAGTGTTTAATAGACCACACTTTTTTCTGTTTTTGTAGATGTGTGACGAGTACGGCATATTTGAATATTTAGAGAGTGAATATTGTATGGAGAAAAAAAACCTACGGCGCGGCGTCGCATTAGGGAAATAAAAGAACCCATTCAAAAGGGAATTTATGAACCAATATAGGTATTGCAATATAGTATCCAATTTCTTTATAGTTATTTAAAAACTCCCACAAGTGAAGCAGTTGAGTCATACTAACACGTCGTCTTGTTTGTGTTTCACTAAAAATCACAAATCGGATCACAATTTATAATCGTCATCATCATCATCATTCAGCCGAAAGACGTCCACTGCTGGACATAGGCCTCCCCCAAAAAGGGGGGGTTTGCCGTAATCGCCACGCTTAGCAGGCGGGTTGGCGATCGCAGTATGGTTGTTAAAGTATTCAGAGAACGCTGCTGCCCATCCTCTAGTGAAACCCTTAGTCGCCTTTTACGACACCCATAGGAAGAGATGGGTTAGTGCTATTCTGTACGTGCGGCACCACATGATCAAAAAGGCAATGGGAGTCCCTCCGCTGCCGGCGCCGGTTGCCATTAACGAGTGCCGGCGCCGGCTTCCAAACTAGCTGCCGGCGCCGCGCCGGCTACATACACTGTTTTTTTACAACTTCAAGTCCTCTTTAAACTCTTCATGAGACGATTATTTGTCACACACTTTCATTTTCACAATAAAAACAAATGAAAAACATATGGGGATGTTTGTAAGGTTGTTTGGGTTTCCAAAGCAGAGTCGACGGAGCCCCGCCATGCGGGGCTCCTATTCTTGTCTGCAGAGTTTAAAGTAACCTAACACGAAGGGGATGACGGGGGCTAGAGTGAGCGAGCGAAGTCCCCGTCATCCTTCGATCCTTCGAACCTAACCTATCCGTGTCGGGGTGCCCTAAATTAAAGAGCTCGCATCGCTCGCTCTTGAAATTAGTCAGTTGGAACTGGAAGACAAGTTACAGTGTTTGGCCGAAAATCTAACCTACCTTTCAACTAACATACCCACCAGACAACTTATTATCGCCGCCAGTGTCCATTTTGGGTGCCGGCAGCCGATGTTTTTAATCTCGGCTGCCGGCAGTAATGTACCCGGTTCCCAATGGCGTTATAATTGGGTGCCGGCGCCGGCCGCGGAGGCACTCCCAAAAGGAAATAGTTTAGTCATTTCACAAATATTACACATAGATTTGGCCCTTAGAGATTCTAATAAAAGTGACCTCTAAATAATTTATTTATCATGTTGACTATGTAATCATGACACATAGTTTTTTCCTAATACATATTGTTACTAGTGGGGAATTTTACGCAGGAAATATGAGTAATAAGAAAGACGGCATGTTGGTACAGTGGCTGAGCGATTGACCTCGGCGGTACGGGTCGCGGGTTCGATTCTCGCATGGATCAAATATTTGTATGGCCTACGCATAGTTAAGTCCCGTATACAGGGTGTAAAGATCGATGCCTCCGATGTAAGTCGTTGTAGCCCACAAATTGCAATTTTGTGTTTTTCACGTAAAAGTGTCTAATCACAGTCCCCAAATTCTGAAATCGCGAAAAAAAATCAACTGTTCCCTACATTTACGTGCGCATAATTCGTCAAAATGTAGGGAACATCTGATTTTTGTTTCGCGATTTCAGGTTTGGTCCCATAGTAAAAGTTGTTCGTAATGATGAGTACAGTGACCGCAGAGGTTGTGCGTTATTTATGTTACACCTTGTATGATTCAACATAATATAACAAAAACAAGATACTGACCATATTAATGCCACAGTTTACCTATGTCTTACTCCTTACAGTCGGTCAACGTAGGACATTGTCGCAGAGCAATCGTGCGGGGGGTTGCGTGGTGAAGGAGCGGAGGTTATGTCCCGAGTAGCCATACTGCATACTTGGGACATAACCTCCGCCCCTACATAATTTTGACATTTCATAGGACCTGTCAAATGTATGGGCGTTGACCAACTGTATGTAGTAAATATGTACACTGTGCTTGTAGTATGGTTACGTAAAATAACTATGAAAAACTCTAAAAAAAATAGCATCTTGGGCCGATCGCATTCACCTTAAATAATAATAACCGTATTATTAACCTGCGCTTGCGACTTCGCTTGTTGTAATTGACAACAGAAATAATAAGTAAGCCATTTTATTTATAAACTAATAATTTGTGGCATTATGTTCGCAAGAATTGGGTTCCTATATTTATATTTTTCCGTGTTGTAGTAACTGTGCTAGATAACTGTTATCAGCAGAGCCTTTTACCAACTATGTTGGATCAGCTTCCAGTGTAACCAGATGCGGCTGAATAACTGTATTTTATATGAAGCAACTGCCATCAGACAAGCTTCAAGCTTGCTTCTGTTGTTCAGAAGCCTAATTCTCGTAAATAATTTGAAGTTAGACTGAAGGTTGAGCGAACTGAGATTAAATTATGAATTGAATAAAAAACGGTATTCTGGTACACTTAAAATTCGGTCCGGTGTGGAGAAACTTGGTGTGGTGTTCCTCCAACCAAAGGAAGGATCCTCCAACCAGGCGGAGTCTTGTGCCTGGCGGGCAGCTGCCCAAGGGTTGATGTTGGGAGGTTGTATATATACTATCTGCGTGTTAAATCTTGATTGCGCGATGTAGGATATAGTTCGCATGTGGCGAGATAGATGCCGCCATACCGGTTTCAGTATCATTTCAGTCTATCTCGATATAACGTCAATTCAGTCAACTTAAAGTCTATTACCGATAGCATACCGATATTAACAGTCACAGACTAAAATTATAGAAATAAATGAGAATTCCAACTTGTCAAAATGGCTCAGTACATAATGTAACCAGAATACCCTTTTGGCTTCAGTCAACTTTCAATCTCATTTCAATATAATCTCACGTTTGACGTTGTTTGTTAACGAACAAGAATACCATTTGTCATATTTATGAGATTGAGACTAGACTGAGACTAGATCGAAACTAGATTTTGAACATTTTTAATTACTGTTTCAAAGCTCATTATTTTATTTAAAACTAGCTTTTGCCCGCAGATTCGCTTACGTCAAATTTGGAACCCGTTAAGTGACGATTTTTCATACAAACTTTCATCCCCTATTTAACTCCCTTAGGGGTTGAATTTCGAAAAATCCTTCCTTATTCCTTGTCTACATTATAAAAACCTTTGTGCAAAATTTCAGCTTTCTTGGTCCAAGGGTTTGCGCTGGGCCTTGATGAGTCTGTCAGTCAGTACTTTTCTTTTTATTTATATCGGGTGTAAAAAGACCCTTAACGATAACGAAAACCACATATTCTACCCATCATTGGGGTCATTTTTTTCTACCAGACCATACCTGGGAAACCATTGGTTTTGGAGATATTGAAGGTCAAAGTATACAATTTTTTTTTTAGTTTTTTCCAAAAACGTATTCTAAGTGATAATACTAAACTTTCTTCCAAACAACCTTATCAATATTTTCAATTTTTCCTCACAAATTACTCATTTGAAGTTACAAAAACGCAACGAATATCAAACGCACATGACCGCCTTTGCTCAGCTGTGTGGCCGCTGCACGCATGCAAACGCGCGGCATCGCCACTACCATACATTGCGCGCTACAAAAAAAACGTTTTTTGTTATGCCAAAAAATAAAAGTCGTTTCCCAGCAATTATTTTTGGTCAATGTAGTTTAGTTTGATGTACAGAGTGCGTAGATTTCGGCTATGTGATGGGTCTTTTTACACCCTGTATAGATAACATCACGCCTGTATTCCCCGAGGGGTTGGACAGAGGTGTATAGTATACCCTCATTTCTCCGTTATGTCTATAAATATATAATTCAACACAATATAACAAAAACCAGATACTGACCATATGCATGCCATACTATATTAAAAGGAACATAGCCTTGGGACATAACAACACTTTCACGCAGCCCAAATTTGAAACCAGTCAAGTGCGTGTCGAACATACGTGTAGGGATTCGTAGTTTTTTTTTTTTTGGTAATAGGCCTGCTTTTGACCGCGATGTCGCCTGATTAGGGATGGAACGATACCACTGAGGTATCGATACTTTTACTCGATACCGTATCGGTTGTAAAGTATCGATACCTTCTCGGTTGTAAAGTATCGATACCTACTCGGTATCGAATGAAAAGTATCGATACTTACTCGTATCGGTCAATTTATTCGTAGAATTAAAGACAAATAAAAACACTGATATTATGTTAATTGATATAACAAAAAAGACTCTGAAATAAAGTCGGTTTTTAATGTGCTCCCCAAAAATAATATTTTTTCAAGATGTTTGCCTATTAAACGATTCTTTGATGCAATGACTGTCGCGCCAGCTTTGAAAAACAATCTCTTAAAAGTACCTAAGTAATAAAATATAAATGTTCTACCGACTAGACTAATAATCAGGACAAAAGTACTCGTATCGCAACCGAGTACCGATACGAGTACTTTTGACCGATACCTACTTGGTAGTCGGTTCCAAAGTATCTATACCAAAAGTAGTTGGTATCGAAAGAAAAGTATCGAGTATGTACTCGTATTTACTCGTATCGTTTCATCCCTACGCCTGATGTTAAGCGATGATGCGGTCTACGATGGAGCACGCTTGCCCAGAAGAAACCGATTCACTCGTGACTTGAAGACACCCAGATTTTAGCTGTCGGGGAATACCCACTCGGGCAGCGCATTCCACTGTTTGGCAGTTTTCACAATGAAAGTGGAATCAAAGCGCTTCGTTCAGGTTTTTGGTATATCAACCATGAACCGATGGCTCTGGCTTCTGGCCGTTCGATAGAAAAAAGGGCAGGGGGGAATTAGATCATGCAGATCTGTAGCACACTCTCCAAAATGTGTCCGATAAAAAACTGAATAACTGATAGACTAGCAGCTTTGCGCCGATACTCAAGACTTTGGAGCTTGGTCTGAACAAGGGAGTCGTTGCTGATAAGCTTCTTAGCACGCTTCTCAATGGACTCCAAAGCCTCAAGCTGGTACTTGGCTGAGTCATCCCAAAAGTGCGAGCTGTACTCCATGCACGAACGAACCTGTGCTTTGTACTTGAAGCAGCTATTCCGATGTGAAGTGCCGCCGCACCTTCGAGAGGATACCCAGCTTTTTGAAAGAAAGAAAAATGTCAAGAAAAATGTCAAACAGTTGGACCATCCGAAATTCCGGAGAAATATCGCTGTAAGTCTTCATGAGACGAACAAGAAAGCCGACAGTCATAGGGGTGGATGGCCATCACAAAGATTACTGGAGCTTTGCAGTATAATCACAGTGGTCATTTAGTGAAGTATAGGGAGGATCGGTAGCGGTGTGGTTTCTGCCATAAAAGTGCTAATTTTTATTGCATGAAATGTAATGTAACATTATATCCAAAAACGGTTTCGAAGGATATCATACCCCCAGTAAATAGTATTTTGTAAGGAAGGTTATATTAAAATACTATACTATATTATTATAATACTATATTATATAAATTTAATTAACTATTTCCTAATTTATAACGAAACCTGGGGCCTAATTCTCCTAAAATAAATCTTGATAAATCACAACCGAACCAAGGCCGAACCGTTCATTCAGACAGTTCTCAATTTCAAAAGCTATCAAATTGTTTGACACAAAAAACAAAATCAATCATTTTGAAAGTTTTCGAAAACAAAAACTGACTGACGGTTGTGGTTCGATTGCGTTTGGCAACAAATTATTTTAGGAGAATTGAGCCCCTGCTCGAATCAACATAGTAAAAGATCATAGTAGTAGAATATTCTACTGTCGTTTACCACACGGCATTTTCCGGCTTTCCTTGAAAAGTAATTTTTTTAAATCTATTTCTTGTTACTTCTAAGTTATACAAGGTGTAACAAAAATAACGCACAACCTCTTAAGAGATCACTGTACTCATCATTATGAACAACTTTTACTATGGGACCAAACATGAAATCGCGAAAAAAGAAACAGCTGTTCCCTACATTTATGTTCGCATAACTTAATATTAAAATTTCACCTCTAATAGTTTAAAGTTTACACAGGGTGTTCCTGGAAGAATGGATTAAATCGAATAGGGGCGTGGGCAAGGTCATATCAAAACTTGTAGTAGTAAAAACTTGAGTAAAATTTTTGCCAGATCAAAAAAGCCTTTGCAGTAAATGTTTTTTCTTGTTGAACACATGTTTTCTAGCTGTGTAAAAGTATTACTACAAGAAAGGCCTATTATTCGCCGAAGTCCTGAAAAAAATGATAGCTCTGATAGTTTTTTTTTCTGATTTTATTCTATGCGAAGTGATTTAAAAAAAAACAATAATTGGTCATATCTTTTGCACCGTAAAAAATTGCACCGACATTCTCAGTGTTAAAAAGTTTGGAAATGACATTGCCCACGCCCCTATGCGATTTGATCCATACTTCCAGGGACACCCTGTATATTAAGAAGACTAGAATTGTAAACACCTTGAACATGTACCTATGTCTTATTGTTTTAGTAATATGTGGAAATGTAGTGGATTGTACGTTAACCTATTTTATTATGTAACTATGTAGATGTAAGACATAATGTACAATTGTTTATTTTCCCTAATAAAATAAAATATAATATATTATCGTAACGATGTCCGCAATATGCTGAGGTGATTGAACCGAAACTATATTATAAAAACATGTCGACTTACTAAACGTTCACGCTTGGTTTGTCAAATAGGAAAGTAATTTATTAATAAGATGAAATTATCAAGGACGCAAGAAACGCATATTGAAAGTGCGTGAGCGCATGCAATAGTATTTCGTTATCTACGCATACAGGGTGTAAACGAATTTGTGTAATTCCTTCAAACCGCGTGATCAACTAGTGACACTGACGGACCCTGCATAGGTTTTTTTCAGAATCCACAAAAAAAAGTTTTCAAAAAATGAACCATGGTATTCTGTATCTGAGTAATTTTAGCGTCCCAAGTTAACTAACTGCGTGGAGCGATATCGCGCTAGTCGTGCCCGTCAGCTGTGTCGCCGTGCTTTTATTCATTTATCGAAATTTTCCAACAACTAAAAGTTTTACCTATTTGGAAAAAAGTTCATTTTTATTTTTAACTAGCTGTGCCCGCGACTCCGTCCGCGTGGAAGTCGGAAAATAACATTGTGTCGCAACAACTATATGTGCTCTTATAATAATAGACAAAAGTGGCCCACTAGGGCACTAATCTTTTGAACCATTTCTTCAAGTAGGAGTTCCAGCTCTTACACGTTGTTTACATATAAATAGATAAAAATAAACCGTTATTATTAATAAAATTAAGCCATGGTATTGACAGGCTTTTTATAATACTGACAACAATGACCAACATTAAAAGTAAATAAAAACATTGCAAAGAAACTAAATACAAAAAGCTAATTTGAAAACTGAGATTCGAACGCAGAACACGTCGGTAAACCGATCTCTCACTACAGCAATCTCCTAACTTTCTGAAATTATCGATCATGTTCTTAGAAGACCTCAGTTCAAAATATAGTTTCGATCTAGTCTCAGTCTAGTCTCAATCTCATAAATATGACAAATGGTATTCCTGTTCGTTAACAAACAACGTCAAATGTGAGATTATATTGAAATGAGATTGAAAGTTGACTAAAGCTAAAAGGGTATTCTGGTTACATAAAGTACTGAGCCCTTTTGACAAGTTGGAATACTCATTTATTTCTAGAATTTTAGTCTATGACTGTTGATATCGGTATGCTATGGGTAATAGATTTTAAGTTGACTGAATTGACATTACATCGAGATAGACTAAGATGATACTGAAACCGGACAGAACTTTAAGTGTACCAGAATACCATTTTTTATTCAATTCATAATTTAATCTCAGTTCGGTCAACCTTCAGTCTTACTTCAAATTAATTACGAGAATTGGGCTTCTGCTCTGTCCCTATTGTAAGTAGCGCGATAATACATATCTCACGTATTAAATTTATCCGTGGATAGGTACCTATCCGACATACTCGTATTAAGCTTATGTGTCGCAATATGTGGAAATAATGTTCTACTGCTCGGCTCCTATGAACAATAGCGTAATGTTATATGTACCAAGCACAGCTCTTTAAGCAACACTTCAGCGAAAGTCTCATCAAAATCCATCCACGGGGTTTTAAATATTGTACCACTGCTCGGCTCCTATGAACAAAAGCGTGATGGTATATGTACCAGCAAAGTTGTCACTCTTTACGCAAAACATCAGCGAAAGTCCCATCAAAATCCATCCACGGGATTTTAAGTGATGCCCAGACAGACAGACAATAATTCCAAAAAAAATTGTTTTCGTTTCGGTATCGATAGTATAGTACACCCCAATCGAAATTTTTGAAAAATATTTAATGCACAGACAAAGTGCACTTTGAATTTTATTAATAGTATACAGGGTGTAAACGAATTCGTGTAATTCTTTCAAACCACGTGATCTACTGGTGACACAGATTAACCCTGAGTGGGAATTTCTGAAAATCAACAAACAAAAAAATTAAAAAAAAACTTGGTTTTCTATTTCTGAGTCATTTTAGAGCCTTGAGTTATCTGACTGCAAAGAGCGATATCGCCTTAGTCGTGCTCGCCAGCCGTGTCGCCATGCTTTCATTCATTTATGCGTGGCATCGAAATGTTCACTAAAATAAAATAATTTTTTGCAAGACTCAAGGCATCTTTCCTGACACGTTTGTGTGCATGTAATAATCAAACAGTATCTGTACATTTCACTGTGTGTACCTGCTAAGGCCTGACCTAATCCTGAAATGAAGTAATCCTATTAGTTTTTAATCAAATGTAATTTTAATTCTGAATTTGATTTTAATTGTGATTTTAATTTCGATAGATTTTGTTTTTAATTTTGATTTTAATTTTAATATTGATTTTGATTTTTAATTTTGATTTTAATTTTAATCTGGATTAAGTATAAAAAATAAATAAAAAAATTAAGTAATGTGATTTAATTTAATTTATGTAATATTTTATATGGGTTAATACCTGAAATAAACGATTATTATTTTAGATACGATCGATAACAAAGCCGCATGAAAAAAAAAAAAAAATTATTTTTTATTTTTCTTCAATCTAAATCCCTTGCGGGGCCAATCTACACCACTAATAGATCATGTAGTTTGAAGAATTTACACATATTCATTACACGTTGCATAATAAAATCGTAACGAAGCAAAAACCGATCGTATTTTCTCGGATACGGATCAGACGCAATTCACAAACACTAAATCAAAATTCTGTCACAACAATTCATTGAAGCGGCTCGTCGTGAGTTGTATTGCATACACTAATAACACATCCAGTTACGGAAACAGTGAACAATGCGGATAGTTGTCACGACTGAGAATCGAACTCGCAACCTTGACATAAAAGATTCCGAGGCTGCGAACGATCGGAGCATCTACTCATCTAGGAATACAGCGTAAATACAATCAGTATATTATTGTCCAACCGCTGGGCGTAGGCTTCTTCTCAGAATGGGCAGGGCCGGATTAACCCTATCAAGGCCCCTAGGCAATGCAATTCTTGGGGATCCTTTTCTTACTTTTTAAAATACATGTTTTCCATTACAAAAGTCGAGTTGATCAGATCGACTCCTTTGGTATCCTGTTACTTCAATCTCTAAAAGTCAAAGTCTAACTCATCAGCCGACCGCGCGCCGGCTGCGTTCCGCATTAACGCTTACCTTACCTATATCGTCAAGTACAGCTATTCGACGTAACTGTAGAGAGCTACCTAGCGTAAGGCAGTTGTCTCACCGCCGGCGAGGAAGCGACTAACTATCGGCTATTTTCTCGCTCAAGAAACGTACAATAGATATACATTCCATATAAACAAAAGAGATGCATATATTAATAGTTAATCGCTGACTGTTCACACTGCCGGCGAGGACTCGCTCCACTAGTTTGTCGCTGAGTGACAAGATAATACTCGCTCAGCGATAATTGCTCAGCGCTGCTCGCTTGCCGGTCAGAACTCACGCCGAGAGACCAACCAGCGGTCATTTGCGAGTGGTGCGAGTAATCTCCCGTCACACTCGCTTATGGCCCAGCGACAAAACTATCGGAACTACACACTCGCTTCTCGCTGCTCGCCAACTCGTTTCTAGTCTCTAGCTCTACTCGCTCATCATTGCTGGTGGGACAAGTGCCTAACTTAAAAGATATCGACGTTTTAATCAGACGCGCCGTAATACTGCTGACCCCCGCGAATTAAACTTCACAGACTGCCAATTGTCGCGAATGAAACGTCACAGGGTTATGCTTGCTTTAATTTATAATTTAAAAAAAACTCTTAACACACCGAACTGATCATCCTGAAATTTTGCATATACGTTGTCAGGTGTACAGAAACGGACATAGGGTACCTTTCATCCCGCAAAAATTACCGTTCCTGAGGAAAACAACAATAACGTTCATAGATGGCGCCACGTGTCTTTCGAATCATGATTGTATTATATTATCATAGAAACTTTAGTAGTGTGATATGAGTATTTTACGCGGGCAAAAGCTAGTAAATTATAATTCTACCGCTAATGTCAATTGAACTGGATAAGAATATCAATTAGAAAGAAAGAAAGAAAAAATATTTATTGTGGACTCACACAGGCAGTTAGGTACAGAACAAAAACAATATACAAAAGGAAAAAGGATAAAAATTTAAAACTACCTGCACGAGGCCAAAAAAGGCTCCTATCTCAGCATAATGCTGCGACATTTAAAAAAACAATTAGGTACCTACTATTTTTAAAAAACCTTACGTCATACAAACATTTTTTATACATAATGTATACAGGGTGTAAACGAATTCGTATAATTCCTTAAAGGGAGTGCCTCCGCTGCCGGCGCCGGTTTCCAAACTGGCTGCCGGCGGCGCGCCGAGTACATACACTGTTTTTATACACCTTCAAAGCCTCCTCAAACTCTTCATGAGACGATTATTCGTCGCACACTTTCGTTTTCACAATAAAAACAAATAAAAAACTTATATTAAGGTGATGTTTGTAAGATTGTTTGGTTTTCCAAAGCGGAGTCGACGAAGCCCTGCGGCGTGGGACTCATATTTCTGTCTGTAGGGTTTAAATAAACTAACATGAAGAGGATGACGGGGGCTTCGTTCGCTCGCTCACTCTAGCCCCACTCATCCCCTTCGAACCTAACCTATCCCTGTCAGGGTGCCCCAAATTATCGAGCTCGGGTATACCCAATTCGAAGATATATTAAAGAAAAAAAAACATTCCTGATGAAAAACAAATAGCACAATACCACACATTTAGCCATCGAATCTTATAGCGAAATATTTACAGAATGATATCACTAAATATCACTAAAATTCTGAGCTACATCTTGTGTCTGTTCGCTCTGGTTTTTTTTTTAGCATTCTCCTTTAAATGGGACCACCTCGGGAGAAGTCGGTAGCTTTTATTTGTTTCAGTGTAAAATTCACAAATACAGTTTCAGAAGTCAATGCACGACATCTGAAACCGTGAATTTTATATTATGCTAATTATTTCACTCTTTTTTTTAGTTTTTTTGACGTCTGTTTTCACTTTTATTTCAAGTTTTTTTTTATTAAATACGTTTTAGTGCCATAAATTACACGGTTTATGACTACAAATTTAAATGACACGGTTGCGTAATCTTTCCAACAACTATGTAGTTTTCTTTAAGAATAGGTATTAATGTATAATTATCATGACGGCCCCTTACAAATACATACAATCATCTTTATTCTTGGCTAATGTTTCTGTGATGACAGTTAAAACAGAGATTGAAAGTCCTCATCAAAAATTTTGCTGAAGGGAACAAACCAAAACGTCATCTAAGTACATGTTTTTTTGGTTTTTATTGATTTTTTCAAAAAGCGCTGAATCGATTTCGATAAAATTTATATGGCACCACCTCTGAAGTATGGCTTACCAAACAAAAAACGAATCATCAAAATCCATTCATAATTGGCGGAGATATCGCGTAAAAAACAAACAAAAAAAAAAGAAAAAAACATTGAAAGAAAGAACCTCCTTCTTTTTGAAGTCGGTGAAAAATCATTAAAATCGGCTCACAATTGGCGACGACACCAATCTGCCTAGCCTTTTCCCAACTATGTTGGGGTCGGCTTCCAGTCGAACCGGATGCAGCTGAATATCAGTATTTTACATGGAGCGACTGCCTATCAGACCTCCATAACCCAGTAACTGGGTAATACGATACTCTTGGTAAGACTGGTTGTCAGACTTTCTGGCTTCTGACCAACAGTAACGACTGTCAAAGATCTACAAATGACAGCCGGGACCAACGGCTTTACGTGCTTTCCGAGGCACGGAGGAAACTCGCTATGGTAAATGGTCACCCATCCATAGACCAACCTCGGCAAGCGTGGCTTAACCCGGAAGATCGGTCTATGCGGCTGTAATTAATTGGCGACGACACCACTGAACAAAAACCCACTCTGACGTAGTAATTAAAAGGTTTTTAATAGTTATATTACTAATATATTAACTATAATACGGTTTATCCAACCGCATAAAAACGGTTATTCAAAAAACAAAGACGCCTAACTGAGAAAATCTTCTTTTTTTTTGTAAAAATTTGTTTGAGAATGGTTTATTGGTAAATATTACAAAATGTTTAAGTATGTTATAAAACTTTCCCTTGTCATTAATTTTAAGTACTAAGTATTATACTTTTTGAAAAATGGTGCTAGTATACGTAGTTAGGTACACAAATTAAAGGACTCCGTACGTGCTGATCAGCCAGTACGGAGGGAATACAATACGAATAAATGACTGCCTTAATTCATCTGATGGAGTAGGTATACTGGATGTAATACACAAACGAATTCACGTAAATCCAAACCACGTGATTTATTACATGGCTTAGATTAACCCTGCACGGGATTTAGAATGAATAAAAAACCTTCTTGCGGTAGGATTAAGTAGACGTAACAAAATAAAATAAAAAACATTTTTTTTTTAACTTTTTATTTGTGATACCTACTATATTTCAATGCCTCGCGTAAACTAATGAAAGCATGTCAACATAGTTGTCGGACACTACTAGCGCGATATCGCTCCGAGCACTCGGGGAGCAAAAATTAACTGCAGAAGACGCTTTTAAAAAAAAATGATTTTTCTTATAAAATCCCATGCATGACCCTGCATCTGTGTCACCGTAATTCACGTAGTTTGAAAGAATTACACGAATTCGAATACACCCTGTAGTCTGTCTGCCACGCAGACGCAGATGGGGTATACACAAATATGCTAGTGAATGTACTGTTTAAAACAACGAAAACCTACTTGCATTCTCAAAATAATAATTTATATACAATGTGGCGCTGAGGTTATCACATTAAATGATACTACGTATACTACATGGCATTCTTTGGTCATACACAAAAGAAAAAAAGAAAATATTTAATATTATAGCCGCAGGATATTTTTTTTCATTTTAATATTTAACAACATCATGTAAACGCATAGAGATATCTTCGACGAATAATAATTAGGTCAAAGACCCGTTAAGCCGGCGAAAAGTCTAAACGTTGCCATTCCGCATTACCTAAAATCAAGTAACAAAAAAACAATTCAAACGAAAAATTACTTACTTACGCGTAACGATATAGGATATAAATTACAATGTGCGAAATTAAAAGAAACGGTTTGGCGCGCGGGGGCTTAGGGGTCGCGGGCGGGTATTGTCGAGCGAGATGTACGTTCCGCGTTTCCCGCCCACCGGCGTGTGAGCATATCAATTAGAAATTAGAATCAGTGCGGCGCCCTTGTCCTTAAAGGATAGTTTAGTTGCGCGAGCCGCTTAATACGCGCACGCGCCCTTTGTATTTTTATTGTTTTGTTTGTAATAATAATAACCGTGATAGGACACTTTAGTTTTGTAAGAACTGTTGATTTTGTGGACATTTGGATAAGTTTATTGTTTTTTTTGTGATAGGACACGTTGATAGGTACAATTATTTAAGTGGATTAAATAATTTAGTGAAGTGGTGTGATAACTCGTGCGAAATTGGACGCTTTTTACATCCAAGATGCCCCGTAGGAACTTCACGTCATCGGAGTACACCGATATGATCCTAATTTATGGGGAATGCCATCAAAACGCTGCTCTGGCGTTACGAACATACCGAGAAAGGTATAGTACCACCCGTGTATGTCCTTCAGACTCACGGATCTTTATTAGGACAGTTCAAAGATTACGTGACAACGAACCACTGATCCCGCGTCAGATTGATGTCCCACCGCAAGTACCAGTGTCCCACGAACAACAAATGTTGGATTATTTCGCTCGTAATCCAACATCAAGTCTCCGTAGAGCAGCTCGCCAGTTTCGAGTACATCACAAAACAGTACACAAAGTTTTAAAAAAAAACAAACAACGGCCGTTCAAATACCGAAAGGTACAGGGTTTACTGAGTAGGGATAAGCCACCTAGAGAAGCCTACTCTGCTGTACTGTCAGTGGCTACTGAGCAAAGTAGGTAATGACCCCGATTTTTTGCCTAACATAATGTGGACGGACGAGAGCACATTCACACGCAACGGGATCTGGAATCGGCAAAACCTGCGATACTGGAGTCGAGAAAACCCTCACCTGTATCGAGAGTCTTCGCACCAATACCGATTTTCCATTAATGTTTGGGCTGGAATACACGGGAATGAAATAATTGGTCCAGTGTTTATTGACGGCAACCTTAATGGGCCCAAATTTTTGGAACTCCTTGACGGTCCAGTGGCGGATTACGTTGACCAATTATCGGTGCGTGCAAATAGCCAATTATGGTACCAGCTTGACGGAGCACCTGCTCATTCAGTGGTGGCTGCCAGAGAGCGGCTCAATGATATGTTCGGAGAGCAGTGGATTGGCCGATACGGACCTTTTCGATGGCCAGCACGGTCGCCAGACCTAACCCCATTAGATTTTTTCTTATGGGGATACTTGAAAAACGAGGTTTACGCTACTGAAGTGACCACTGTGGAGGACTTAAAAAATAAAATAATTCTGGCCTTCAACAAGGTAAAACTTTTAGCCGCGAATGGTGACCTACTGCGAAGGGTTCGAAATAACATTTTACGACGATGTCAATTATGCATTCAGGAACACGGTGGACATTTTGAAAATTTAAAAATTTAAAATCCCTTTTCCGTAATTTGTTCGTTATTAAACTTTGGACGTGAACTCATGATTAGTGATTATTTGGATAAAAGCAATAGGCACAGTGTTATGTTTATGTTACTTGAAGCCGTCGCCATTGAGCCGAGCCGCGCCACTCGAGACTTTGATGAACCGACAATGTTTACGTAGGTACCGATGTCGCAGCATGCGATGTTGCCGCTTTTACAGGTCAGTAAACTAATGTTTTAGAGGATGTTTTATTTCGAGTCAACTTTTACGCTATTTATTTTGTTTGAAAAATGCGATTTTTTATTTTTAGTGGTATTGTTTATTTGATTATCTTAACAGGTATATATCTACTTGTATATATCGCTGTACAATTTAATGTGATAACTTCAGCGCCACATTGTATACGTTAGTATGCTGATTTCATGTCAAATTAATTTCGGCTTTGTTTTTGCAAAAATATTTGATATTTTAATATACAGGGTGTTAACGAATTCGTGTAATTCCTTAAAATCACATGATCTACTACTGATGTAGATAGGCCCCGCACAAGATTTAGCTTGATTAAAAATAAAAAAATAAAATTACTATTTTTTCATGCGGCTTTGTTTCTGATCGTATCTAAACCACCTAATAAGGATTCAGTAAAAGAATAAGAATTATTTTTTTTGCAAAAAAAATGTTTTATTTGTGTGAACATTTCGATGCCATGCATAAAATGAAAGCACGTCTACACGGCTGGCAGGCACTACTAACGCGATATCGCTCTTTGCAGTCAGATAACTCAAGGCTCTAAAATGACTCAGAAATAGAAAACCAAGATTTTCTTAATTTTTTTTTTTTTTTTAGTTGATTTTCAAGAATTCCCATTTAGGGTTAATCTGTGTCACCAGTAGATCACGTGGTTTGAAGTAATTACACGAATTCGTTAACAACCTGTATAATCTTAAAAAATAAACCTATAATTATTACTGTAAAACCAGACGGGTGATTTTCTTCAACCCTTAATCGGTGCGGTCTTAAGAAAAGTAAAAAACAAACAATTAGTTTTTTTAGTAAACAATAAAGAGAAGAAAAATACGTTTTTATGTATCATTTTTATTTTTTATTCAAGAAAATAGTAAAAAATGTTATTTTGCCAGGTTTAAAAATAAAAATATACGAAAGAAGACATGGCGATGTATTCCAAAAAAGTTGGTGGGAAAAAAATAGTTCCCTGTGCCCGATTCAGGGTTAACAAACGGTCCTTTTGGGTCTCTAAGACCTAGCTAGCATGCGACAGGTTAACCCTAACATAATAAATGAGCAGTTAGATGCTCCCACATAATCGATGCAACCATTGCCATTCCATAGTTTGCTATCGCGGCGAACGGACGGAAAGTATCGGAGTAAAAAAAACAAAAGAAAAAAAACTTTTTGTTCTTTTTACTAGTTTTTTTTTTGTATTTTTCGAATAACGAATGTGATTTTATAAGTGTCAATTTGTGTGTGATATTGTTTTTTTTATATTTGGTGACAGTTACTAGAGGTGAGTTTTTTTTGCATTTTTTTTTATTACGACAAATCGATTGATTGCGCTGATTATAAATTGTTTTCTCAAATCAAATCCATTTATTTGCCAGAATGTAGGTTTACAAAGTATGAACTTAAAACTATAATGGCCCCTTTACATTCTACCATTACATATGGTGTGCAAATAATAAATTATAACCTGCCATAATTGTGTTATTATTTTAATTACATTAACAATAAAACAACAGCAAAAACAAAGAAGATGTCATGCATAAGAATTTATAGGAACAAATTAATTAATTGATGTCAAAGTTATACCTATGTCAGTTCAAGAGATAAAGTTTAATAAAATGTCAGATTAAGAATAAATAATTGTAAATTGTAATTGATAATGTCATAACTATTATAGTTTCAAAGCATTGATATACAGGGTGTTAACGAAATCGTGTAATTCCTTCAAACCGCGTGATCTACTGGTGACACAGATTAACCCTAAATGGGAATTTTCGAAACCGAACCAAAAAAAAAAACCAATTTTTTTTTTGATTTTCAATTTCTGAGTCTTTTTATAGCTTTGAGTTATCTGACTGCAAAGAGCGATATCGCGTTAGTCGTTCCTGCCAGCCGTGTCGCCGTACTTTCATTCATTTATGCGTGGCATCGAAATGTTCACACAAATAAAACTATTTTTTTGCAAAAAAAAAAAAAACTTTTTTTTTTTACTGAATCCTTATGAGGTGGTTTAGATACGATCGTTAACAAAGCCGCATGAAAAAAAAAAGATTTTTTATTTACATATATTTTTAATCAAGCTAAATCCCGTGCGGGGCCTGTCTACACCAGTAGTAGATCATGTGGTTTTAAGGAATTACACGAATTCGTTAACACCCTGTAGTAGAATTTGATCATCAATTGATTATTATAAGGTATATACCAATATTATTGATGTTTCCTTCTCCTTGATTTATGTTTTGATATTAAAGACACAGATTTTAAAAAGAGGGTATCTGAAAAAAAACTTACAAATATTTGTTATTGTCTTTCAATCATGTAGGTATACATTTATTATTTTTGAATGGATCTCAAGGGACCTAGATTTTTTTTTATCACTTATAGAGGCTTTTCATTTACTCAGTTTCCCAAATAAACAGGTTAACATGACAGTTGTCTTATTAATAGAAGGTCCCACTATGAGAGGTCGAAATGTACCATTTATCACATAAAGAGGTGGAAATGTTTATAAAAGAAATGCATATTTTATGTTGCACAATTGAATGAAAATGAAAGTAATTAGACTGTTTGTAAACAAGCGTGTCATAAACTTGTCTAGACCTGATAAAATGTCTCACTTATACGGGTTATTGAGCTGCAAAGCCCCAATTATAGAGGTAAACATCAAAAAAATCTATGAAATCTAATCTCAGTAAACAAGGTTTGAAAATTCCCAGTAACAGGTATTTCAGTGCAAAAGTGTCGGGACCACATTGTAATTATCAATAACAGAAGTTTCTCACATGTATATCTAATTATAGCGATATAATTATAATAATTATGTATGCCAATAAATTAAAAAAATCATCAACCAACTATGTTCCTATGTATAAAATAATGTTCCTATTACACCTAAGTAATATAATGTGTAATCGCCAATGTAACCTAATTTTAGTGTGATGTTTATTTTTTCTAATAATTTAATAACTTACAAATAAGCAAGTACTATTATTGTATGCCTTGCAACACCCTTACAGGGTCTATGTATGTTTGAGATAACTATTCTATAAGTTCTCTGTAAACTACATTGTGCAATAAATAAATAAATAAATAATTATATAATAATGTTAAAATATACTAATTTTATTAATTTTTTCACAAAAAATATTCAGATATGCTAAAGTTTTGAATTTATAATTGTTTTATGTCATCTTTTTAGTGGTTATGTCATAATAATGATTTATGATATTCTAGAAATTATTAAGTCATACAAATAATAAGTCCGGCTTTATTGTTTGTAAATAAAATGATGTTTTATTGTCTTTATTCATCTTTAGGTATACAAATTACAAATTAAATTATTTAAATTATTTAAAAAAAAATCATTTAGTAATTTTAAATGTATTATTCCACCGGCCATAGGGAACAGGGTCCAAGCTAACGGTGTGGTCAGGGCTCCAGAGAACGGAACCTCAATAATAATAATGCTTTGCTTTGCAAAGCTTTATTATCTTTGGCTTGACCGATTTTGATGAAATTTTTTGTGCTTATCCGGTATCTATGAGAATCGGCCAACATCTATTTTTCATCCCCCTAAATGTTAGGGGTAGTCCACCCCTAAAATTTTATATGACAAAACAACGTTTGCCGGGTCAGCTAGTATATAAGTATAAAAATGAATTGCTGTTCGTTAGTCTCGCTAAAACTCGAGAACGGCTGGACCGATTTGGCTAATTTTGGTTTTTAAATATTTGTGGAAGTCCAGGGAAAGTTTAAATGGTGAGAAAATATGGAAAAGTTGCAAGGAAAATAGTAAAAACAGTTCCTAGCTGTCAAACATTTGATGTTCGTCCCGTCGCGTCGCGTCGGTATGGTAAACTCGGGTCCCCTCAAATTAAAGAACGTATTATTATGGGTTTCGAATCGGCAACGTATCCACAATATTCGGATTATCGCGTATTTTGATTTTAAAAATGCAAAATAGTGTCACTATGACAAAGAATAGACATATAATATTTGTTGTCAATTTATTTACGTGGCATTGCAACGTAAATAAACTGACGGGGTACAGCTAGTTTATTAATAATATTTTAACGCCTGATTCCTCTTAAGGGAAACAGTACTCCAAACGCAAAAAGATACTTCGACGACGTCTGTGGTCTAGTGGTTCGAGTATCGGACTGCTGATCACGAGGTCGTGGGTTCGATTCCCACAGAACACAAATATTTATGTGATGAACATAAGTGTTTGTGTTGGTCTGGGTGTTTCTTATGTATTATAAGTATGTATTTACAAAAAAAAAAGTTTATAAGTATTGTATCCATTGTCTAGTACCCATAGTACAAGCTCTGCTTAGTTTGGGACTAGATGGTGCTGTGTAGAAAATGTCCCAAAAATATTATATTATTATTATATTATTACCTATACTTCTTTTCAAAAAAATAACTGTCTTATATCTACCTTTTCTTTTAAACCTTATACTACATATTAGTTGCGTGCGGGAATCGAACTTGCGACCCATAGCGCAAAAAGTGAATCGCTCAGCTATTGCGCCAAACCTGTTGATGTTACAACAGGTTTGGCGCAATGGCTGAGCCATTGACTCTGGATTTTTTCTAAAGCCAGGAATAAACCTGGTGGCTTGCACAATGACATACAACAGTAGATATACAGGGTGGTAATTTGAGATGGGGCATGAAGGACAGCTACCTAGCCTGCTAGCTAAGGAGCGATTACGCACTGCATCCGATCCGAATCCGTGAAAATACCGATCTAGAGTAAAAATCTCGGACCGAATTCGGATGTTGCTTACGCACTATTCCGATCTCTGATTCAAATTCAAACAATTCAGGGGCCATCTTTGGCATATCCGTTTGGCGTCTGATTTGAATCCGAGGTAATGCGAAAGCGTTCATACAAACAGTACTACGGCTACTTCGGTCCGTCAATTGTTCTTCCGAATTAGAAACTCACGGATGACGGATAAAAATCGGATGACGGATGCCGGATGTAGTGCGCAAACTACCATACAAATAGTTCTATGGCTACTTCGGAACGTATTTTCACGGATTCGGATCGGATGCAGTGCGTAACCGCTGTAAGGCGCTTCCCCCGCCAAAAGTGGCGCCACTTCAGAAAAAAAGCATTATTTCTGTCAACACACAACATATTGAAATTTCGTACGTACAACATTTTAGTCAAGTGTTGTAGAAATTTTCGAAAACAAAAAAATAACACTTGACATCCTAGGTTAGAAGTTTTAGTAATTAATGCTAAAAACTTCCGTTTTTGGTACTTATCGCTAAAACTTCGAATCCAGCTGTAAGCTGCAATTGTTGATATTTGGTGTTCGAAAATTTCTACAACACTTGACTAAAATATTGTACGTATGAAATTTCAATATGTTGTGTGTTGACAGAAATAATGCGTTTTTTTCTGAAGTGGTGCCATTTTCGGTGGGTGAAGCGCCTTAATCATTGTAGATACAGGAAAACGTTCTTAGGAGACCACTCTTAACTTTTAGAATAATTACTAAATGCATTAACAGATTAAAAAAAAAAGTACAGTCAGCAAGAAAAAGGACAGTTTTCACAAAACATTTTTATGATGCCAATCGATCCTATTTCGCATAAGGATCAAAAGACTCTCCCGACTAACTGAGGTTGGAGTACTGGAAACGTCAGAAATTACAAAAAACTATTTGATATGCGGGCAGATATCTAAGTACCTTGTACGTTGTCGCTACAGAAAAATGTTGATTAGACTGGCCATAATTTTTGACATTAATTCGAACTGCAAAAAAATATTGAAAAAAAAAATTTGTTACAGTCAGCAAAAAAATGGTCAGTTCTCACAAAACATGTTTATGATGCCAATCGATCCTATTTCCCATAAGGATCAAAATACTCTGTGGACCTACTGAGGTTAGATTACTAGAAACGTCAAAAATAAATAACTAACAGTTTCAGAAGTCAAGATATTTTTTATGTTGTGTAGTACAACACTTTGGCCTATTCAAATAACATTTTTTTAAGATTCTATGAACATACCTAGTAGATGTTATACCTTTTTGAATAGCTAAAGAGACGTAGAAGTTTTTAAAATTATTTGCAGAATAAGTTCCATACATTTTTGTAATTAGTGAAAATTCTAACCGTTGTCGAGCAGTCTTTTTAAGCTGATATTAGTAGGTGCAGTTTTTGTTAATCATTTTTATTAACTGACATCTTTAACAAGATACAAAAAAAACGGACCCTAGGAGCTCTGATCCCAAAAATAGCCAAAAAATAAAGGATTTTTAAAAATATCTTTAAAATTCAATATCTCCAGAACGGTTAAGTTTCGGACACCATATTACAGAATCAAATCCATCAGAACTGACCTGAATAATAACGTCCTTTAATATTCAGTACGACTTTCCCTGTAACCCTGTATATACAATATACAACGTGATAATAATTCGCCTTAAAAAGAAAATGTTAATCAAGTAGTCTTTTATGGTTGTTGTCATTTCGGCGAGAGATGTCGTGCGGTGTTCCACAGGGATCGGTCCTGGGGCCGCTGCCTGCTGGGTTTCGTTGAAATACATCTACTCTCAATTCCCAGCGTGCACTGAGGAAGTTTTATATTCTAACCTGTCCCCAGACAAGATAAAAATAACATAGACAATCTAACTGTTCTTGGGACCAGCTTCCAGTCTAACTAGATGCAGCTGAAACCAGTATTCACACTTAGTTATTCTAAGTAACTAGTAAGTTATTTTTATCACCGTTATTTATTTGCATTCATAATATTACATTTTTAAATATAAAAAATACATTTAAAAATAAACAATATTTAAATTAAAAAATATATTAGCCTGTAACTGTCCCACTGCTGGGCAAAGGCCTCTTCTCGTATAGAGAAGGAACGAGCATTGATCGCCACGCTTGCTCACTGCGGGTTAGCGATTTCAGACCATTAAAGTCCAGGTTTCCTCACGATGTTTTCCTTCACCGTATGTCAGTGGCGTCTTAGATTAACTAAGAAAGTATATATGACATTGAAAAAGTCACATTGGTACATGCCTGGGTTTGAACCCGCAACCCGGTGCTTAACAAGCGGGTCTGTAACCTCCGGGCCACCACAACATTTTCATTCAACGAAAAATATATCCTAATAAAACTATAAACTAAAACAGGGCATCAAAATATTCCTCCGCGTCGCTGTCCAATGGTAATGTGCCCAGAAGGCTGGCAGCATTGCCACGTTGTATGGCAATGCTAATCCTTTGACCAAAGTAGAGACCAGCCTTCGGGTCACGGGACGTGTCGACCAGCCGCCTTGCAACCTCTCTATACAGAAGTTGGGCACTTGAAGCCCACGACCCGAGTGTTTCGACCACAAACGGCTCGAAAATATACTAATGAAGTTATTATATTTTCGCCGTTTGAGGGCCTCCGCAGCTGCAGCAGCAGCGCCAGGACAGCCTGCCGAGTTAGGCTTTTAAAAATATAAAAATAGAGGTCCACCGGCATCGGGAGCAGGGTCCAAGCTACCGGTGGTTAGGGCTCCAGAGACAGGAACCTGGTGTCCAGAAGTACCGCTTTCTGTATCAAGCCCTTGATCCAGCCGCCCAACGAGAGCCTCTTGAGGTGTTGGTCGAGGCTCTTGGCCATTGAACCATTGGCAGTAACGACTATCGGCACAATAACTGCTGAATCAACATCCCACATGGTGACAACCTCGTGAGCCAAGTCTTGATATTTAATTTCTTTATCTTTCTCGGCTTTCACGAGGTTCTCGTCATGCGGAACAGTGATATCAACAATCATTGTGAGACGCTCTGATCGATCTATTACTACTTTATCAGGCTTATTGGCAACAATAGTCGTGTCGGTGATGATAGATCGATCCCAATGTGTGTTTTTTTTAAATGAATCTCCAAGTTACACCTTAGCTTATATCGCGTTAAGTTCCCTAGCAAAGTGTGAAATGCCTGAGATGTGCTATGCAGAAGTTGTCTAATACACGGAAACTGACCGAGCGGACCGTCTCAAGCCTCAAGGTGTCTATTCCTGTCCACTGTTATGCGTAGAAACCTATTGAAAGAGAATTAAAATTTATGAAAAAAAATGAAAAATATAACGTGGTGTAAAAACTATGTCAATCGATTCTCCTGGTGATTCTGAACAAACTATTTTCAGGTTTAGTGTATACTAAAACTAAACTTGTATACTCGTAGGTTGGCAGTCAACGTGTTAATTACAAGAAGTACTTAAAGAATTCCCTATTAGGTAATATGTAATTAACAAATCATTGAAAGTTTTATCATTATTGCATTTCGACAAAATGCAATCATTACCAAATGATAACGACTTTTTATTGTTTGAGCACATTTGAACATTTAAAATGTTGCAATTATAATTATTCGAATGAGTTTTTCGAATAAAAGTAATAATCAATCATAATCAAAAGTTTTTATTTCACTTAACCGTTACAGGCGCTTATGAAAAGTCGAATTTAGATGCACGGTTCCAATTAGTCGTTTCCTATGGAGAAGAGCCGGCAAGAAACTCCATGGTTACTCTTTTAAAATCCATATCTTTAACAATTTGAGTGGGTACAGTTATGACTTAGAATAGTTATGAGAGAGCAAAGTAGACTTAAGAGCAGGAACCACACAAAAAAACAAACTGAAAAATATGGTCACAAATTATCTAGGTATCCAGGCATCTAGCAAGTCTACAAAGCTCTCACATTTACAAAAGGTAAAAGGACGCTAAACTATATAAAACAACTGACATGGTTAATTGTCATCAAAACACATTACAAAGAAAATCACTGTATAATAAGATAAAGATAATTATGTTGAGAGTAACGATAGCAAATATTACATGGAGGTTGCATCGTGTCCCGAAGAGCACGTTAAACCGTCGGTCCTGGGGGCCTACTCCCTAAGTCCGTCAACGAAGTTAGTTGCCCGTCCGAAAGTAGCCCGAAACGTAGGCGTGAACAAAACAAGTTTCAAGTTCAACTTTTCGGACGGGCAAAAACACATCGGTAGTAGGGACAACTGTTAAATCGTGTTGTCATTCATTCTTAGTTCGCGCCCCGAAATAATCGTAAATGTCCGTAAGTGATAGGGAGTAGGAAGCGCTCTTAACTAATTCCGAAATCACGGACTTCGTGCTTAGGGAGTAGACCCCCAGACGTGTTGTATACGACCGAAATAACATATGATTTATTTAATCTATATAAATAAAAAGAAAAGTCCTGACTGACTGACTCATCAACACCCAGCTCAAACCCTTGGACCTAGAAAGCTGAAATTTTGCACAGAGGCTTCCTTTATAATGTAGACAAGGAATAAGGAAGGTTTTTTCGAAATTCAAGCCCTAAGGGAGTTAAATAGGGGATGAAAGTTTGTATGGAAAATCGTCACATAACGGGTTTAAAATTTCACGCAAGTGAAGCTGCGGGCAAAAGCTATAGTGTAACATTATCCCAGAGCTATCCCTGTTCCATGGTTACGTCGACACGATTGGCTTCTGCGCTACAGGTCGTGGGTTCGATTCCCACACGGAACAAAACTACTACTAGTAAACTTTCCAACAGCTATAGTTTTCTTTAAGAATAGGTATTAATGTATAATTATCATGACGGCTCCTTATAAAATACAATCTTCTTTGTTCTTGGCTAATGTTTCTGTGATGACAGTTAAAACAGAGATTGAAAGTCTCGGTTGTTTCGGGTCTGGGCGTTTGTGTATGTGAGATTTGTGTCTGTAAACGCACCCACGATACAAGAGAAATCTTAGTGTGGGGCAAAGTTATTCTTATTTCTTTTTAATTTTCTTTGCCCGTATGTTTGGCCCTCCGTTTTCTAAAACGATCAATTCTTTATGTAGATATTCTCTTTTGTTACTGTAGCGTTATTAATTTTTGAGCTTCATAATTTGATCCCATACCCAACAATCTGTTGTTTGATCATAGCGATTTACCAACGTTGTTGGGGTCGGCTTTCAGTCTAACTGATGCGGGTTAAATATCAGAATTGAAAAAAAACAAATACGACATTTCTGCTGACGGATCGCAAATTTTCCAACCACGAAAGTGTCTCGGATCCGCCGATCGATTCGATTCGAGATCATTTTGCCTTTCGTTCACCTTACTCCCAAATGTTATTGTCATCTAGTAGTTCGTTGTTTGACAATACTTTGATCGGATATTTATTAACAACGTTTTAGAAAGATGACAGTTTCGCAGAAGAAGATCACCGCGTCCCAGGAATCTGTACTGCCGACCATTGAACGAATTACGGCCAGTGACAGGCCGTTCCCCACCTATAATACCATGCCCACTATGACCCTGGTATGACCTTTTGCAGACGAGACTTTGAGTCTAAAGTTCAATCAAATGATACACAGAACGCTTCAATCAAATTATTATGCAAATATTATCTTTGATAACTGTGAAGAAATTTTATTTGACCGTCAAAATTATTTCATAACTCTATTATGAGTTATGGCTAAATCGTACGGCATAAAATTGATTGCATAATATAAAATGTGTCTGTGCGATTTTTTTGTCGCATTATTTGTTTCGTTATTATTAGAGATTGGATATTCGGATGCATATTCAGAGATGTTGGATAATAATTATGGAATCATCATCTGCCTAGCCTTTTCCCAACTATGTTGGGGTCGGCTTCCAGTCGAACCGGATGCAGCTGAATATCAGTATTTTACATGGAGCGACTGCCTATCAGACCTCCACAACCCAGTAACTGGGTAATACGATACTCTTGGTAAGACTGGTTGTCAGACTTTCTGGCTTCTGACCAACAGTAACGACTGTCAAAGATCTACAAATGACAGCCGGGACCAACGGCTTTACGTGCTTTCCGAGGCACGGAGGAAACTCGCTATGGTAAATGGTCACCCATCCACAGACCAACCTCGGCAAGCGTGGCTTAACCCGGAAGATCGGTCTATGCGGCTGTAATTATTTAGCCACGAGCCCCTCGATAATATGGAATGCGCTATTGTATCGAAAAAATCCCGCGGTTCCGGGACAAATATTTTAATTTATGTTTTTTTTTTGGTTTATCTAACACACACCATTCTTCTTCTTACACTCTACATACACACATATTTGCATCGGGGGTTAAACATTAATTTTAAATAATTATGCAATCCAAGAATCCCTTTTTTTTTTAATAAATCATTTTAAGATGTCGCTTCCATATCATACACACGACTAGTTATGCATTCCCGGTGTTCCTGGCATCCCGGGTTTTTTCTTATAAAAAAGATATTTTTAGAAGCCGCTTCCATACTTTCGTAGCTATAAATTACCTTTAGGCAATTAGGCATCGGAATCGAAGGTTAAAGTCTTTTGGTTACCTCGGGCCCACGGTGTAATGTATAGTGGTTTTAAACTATTGACTTTTGAGGAAAGTTGTAGAACAAAAGTTATTCATTAACATAGGTACTTTAGAAGCTCGTGGCTAAATAATTACAGCCGCATAGACCGATCTTCCGGGTTAAGCCACGCTTGCCGAGGTTGGTCTGTGGATGCGTGACCATTTACCATAGCGAGTTTCCTCCGTGCCTCGGAAAGCACGTAAAGCCGTTGGTCCCGGCTGTCATTTGTAGATCTTTGACAGTCGTTACTGTTGGTCAGAAGCCAGAAAGTCTGACAACCAGTCTTACCAAGAGTATCGTATTACCCAGTTACTGGGTTGTGGAGGTCTGATAGGCAGTCGCTCCATGTAAAATACTAATATTCAGCTGCATCCAGTTCGACTGGAAGCCGACCTAAACATAGTTGGGAAAAGGCTAGGTAGATGATGAGATGATGACATAGTTGTGAAGAAGTCGGATTGTTAATTTGATTTGTTGACTTGTCAAAATGTAAGCCATAGCGATTACGAGTATTTAGCGCAAAATTAGGATGCTGGTATAGCGTTGAAATAAATACTTCAAACATATCTTTCGATACCTACTGTAGGAAAGGATACAGTCTTTTTTTGCTGACCCCGCTCAGTCCAGATGACTAACTATATTACCTAAAAGCGCCTATCAAAGTCCACGGCTGGGCAAAGACCTCTCCGAATTTATTCATAACTATATTTAATTATACACGAAAATCAATAACATTCGTTGGTCTAAAGGTCGCAAGCGCGGTTCAGGGTTCAAAAGTTCGATCCAAAGGTCGGGCAAAGTGTTTTTGGGTTTTTAACCGACTTCAAAAAGAAGGAGGTTCTCAATTCGTATGAATGTTTTTTTTGTTTTTTGTATGTTTGTTACGCGATAACTCCGCCAATTATGAATGGATTTTAATTATTCTTTTTTTGTTTGGTAGGCCATACTTCAGAGGTGGTTCCTTAAAAATGTTATAGAAATTGATATAGCGCTTTTTAAAAAAAAAAACAAAAAATTAAAAATGACTTGTTTTGGTTTGTGGTTCCCTTTAACAAAAGTTTTGATGAGGACTTTCAATCTAATACCTATTCTTAAAGAAAACTACCAAGTTGTTGGAAAGATGACGTCATTTAAATTTGTAGTCTTAAACCGTGTAATTTATGGCACTAAAATGTATTTAATAAATAACTTTAAGTAAAAGTAAAAACCGACTTCAAAAAAAACTAAAAAGAGTAAAATAATTACCTAAATATAAAATTGTCAGTTTCAGAAGTCGGTCCAATTCTACACTGAAACAATAAAAGTCACCGACTTCTAAAACTGTTAATTTTATATTTTGGTAATTATTTTACTCTTAGTTTTTTAAGTCGGTTTTTACTTTTATTTAATTCTTTTTTTGCTTATGATTTCTTGTCTAAATTCTATTTTCTTTTGGTACACCACTTTTACCATTTCATAAATTGACATTGATTGAAGAGCGGGGCCTCCTAGCACAGGTATATCTTTTACTTAAAAGGAGGTCCCTCTGTAAAATTTACTGTAAAAGTTGTACAAGTTTCTGCAATAAACCTTTTTCTGTGTTTCTTCTGTGTGGAATTTCTCAGTAACAGCCCGGAGTCTGGATTTGTGCCCGGTTGATGGAGGCTCGCTCCCTATTATATGGAACTTAGGGTGATATAAAGATAAAAGATAAAGAATAATTTATTTGGACACAGCACAAAGTGACAACAGATAAAAAGTGTGATACAAATAAAAAAGTCTTGGGTATGTGTCTCACGGCTGGACCAAAAAGGTGTCCAGATTCAGAGTGGGTCAAAAATCAAAACAAACAGGGCGATAGTGGGATTATTTTCAATAAAAAATATCTGAGTGGCAGAGCCCTAACTTGATCTCCTTAAAAGTTATGACAATTTGAATGTTTTTATGAAAATATCAAAAATTGTAATAAATAATAGGCAGTTAGAGTAAAATGGGTAAGTGTTTTAAAACAATAAATGGTGTTTAGTTTAGTTGCTTGAAAGTGCTTATATGACAGTGGGTATCAAATCAAGATTTATGAGTATTGGCACTTTTTTCAATATCTTTTAAGTCTCACAAAAAAATATTTGTAACTACAGAAACTTACGGCAAAAAAAAACATGTACTACCAAAAAATGCTGCAAATAACCCAACTATCACCCTGTTTCACGATTTTTTACCCACCCTGTATTTACTTATGCCGCTGACTGTACGTTCGACCAAATTAGGCGCGGTTCACACTTGACTACTATAAATTGCACAAAACGTCATTGATTTAACAGTTATACGCGAAACTTAAGGCATTGGCCTCATTTATGATCACAATGTGTGTGGAAATTGATAAACAAGTCTTGGTGCGATTAATCGCTGCGATTTTTTGTCGTACGCAACTAGGCAAGTGACAATTTGGTGGACTGCCTTATTGAATATTATGGTGTTTTTTTTACCCTTGTTTCAAGTGTGGTGATAAAAATTTCAGAGTGGACTTTCGCGGTCTTATTTATCATCATATATTTATACCTGTTTACAGTTTACTCACGTGCATTTTTTAGGGTTTGGCCGACTCGTTTCGGACTAGCGATGCCCGATACGTATCGATATTTTGGTGTATCTGTTACGGCTAAAAACCGAATGGCGGTTACACCTAGGTTTAACCGGATACAACTAGGTGCAACCAGTAGCAGTTGGTTAGAACTAGGTGTAGCTTAAGTCGACGGAGCCCCGCAGAGCGGGGCTCCTATTTCTGTCTGCAGAGTTTAAAGTAACCTAACACGAAGGGAATGACGGGAATGACGTCATCCCCTTCGAACCTAACCTATCCGTGTCGGGGTTCCTCTTAATCACCGGTGTGCGGCTGCACCTAGTTCTATCCGCTATGATGAAGGCTTAACCTAGTTCTAACCGAGGATAAATAGGATACATCTAAGTTTAACCGCATGTGGCCGGCTGCACCTAGTTGTACCCGGCTAAAACTAGGTGTAGCCGCACTTCGGCTATTAGCCTTAACATATCGATACAACGGAATGCGATTAATCGATATTTTGTATCGATACACGTCAATGCGATATTTGGGTGTATCGTATCGCTTCGCCGAAATATCGCATCAAAATATCGCATTGTATTGAGTACTTAGAGTGATATTAATTTTTGGTTTAGGAAATATTAAGATAGGTAACAGTACCTAACCAACATGTAAATAAACTTATTCTTCTATTGTAATGCCGCCATACTTGCGGATAGGTAAAGTAATGTAAATATTATTTTTGACTTTCTTGTTTTTTTTTTAATAATGTCTTTACTCTAACAGTCTTATTAAACTGTGTGTGTGTCATTGTGTGTTTAGTTAATCTATAGAACTTGATTCATTCCGCTGCCATGCCTTGTAACTGGTGTTTTTTTTTTTGTAAATTATAATAAATCGGCAAACCTAGATTTGAGATAAGATGTTTACTTTTTCTTTAATCCGATACGATATTTCGATATGATATTTACAGTATCGATACAAAGACATACGATATATATCGTGTATCGATACAATTAGTTGCGATACATTACGATACGATGTATCGATACAAAGCGACGTATCGGGCATCGCTATTTCGGACCCAAACAGAGCCCTTAATTATAAGCTGCGCGGCGAGGTCGTGAGTGAAACGTGAGTAAACGGCAAACAATCCTAACTAATATTGTAAATGCGAAAGTAAGTTTGTTTGTTACCTTTTCACGCCTAAACCACTGAACCGATCACCCTGAAATTTTGCATATACGTTGTCAGGTGTACAGAAACGGACATAAGGTACCTTTCATCCCGAAAAAAAGCACTGTTCCCGAGGAAAACAACAATAACGTTCTTATGATAATAGATAGCGCCACGTGTCTTTCCCTACTCCCTAAGTCCGTCAACGAAGTTAGTTGCCCGTCCGAAAGTAACCCGAAACGTAGGAGTGAACAAAACAAGTGTCAAGTTCAACTTTTCGGACGGCCAAAAACACATCGGTAGTAGAGACAACTGCCGAACCGTTCATTCAGACAGTCTTCAATTTCAAAATCTGTCAAATTGTTTGACACAAAAAACAAAACTAAGCATTTTAACAGTTTTCGTTTACAAAAACTGACTGACGGTTGTGGTTCGTTTGCGTTTGGCAACAATTGTGTTATACTTGTTTTTTTTTTTATTAAAAAAACGTTGCTCCACACTAAGATTTCTCTTGTATCGTGGGTGCGTTTACAGACACAAATCTCACAAACAAACGCCCAGACCCGAAACAACCATCTGTAGGCCATACAAATTTTTGTTCCGTGCGGGAATCGAACCCGCGACACGCAGCGCAGCAGTCGATCGCTTAGCCACTGCACCAAACGTGTCGTATTTCCCACGATGCGTCATACATATCGGGTGTAAAAAGACCCTTATCGATAACGAAAACCACGTATTTTACCCATCATTGGGATCATTTTTTTCGAACAAACCATACCTGGGAAATCATTGGTTTTGGAGATATTGAAGGTCAAAGTACACTTTTTTTTTTAGTTTTTTCCAAAAACGATTTCCAAGTCATAATACAAAACTTTCTTCCATACAAATATTACCAAAAATTTCAATTTTTCCTAACATTTTACGCATTTGAAGTTACAAAAACGCAATGAGTATCAAACGCACACGACCGCCTTGGCTCGGCTGTGTGGCCGCTGCACGCATGCAAACGTGCGGCATCGCCACAACCATAATTTGCGCGTTACAAAAAAAAAGCGTTTTTTTTCATGCCAAAAAATAAAAGTCGTTTCCCAGCAATTATTTTTGGTCAATGAAATTTAGTTTGATGTACAGAGTGCGTAGATTTCGGCTATGTGATGGGTCTTTTTACACCCTGTATAGCGCACCGCGACGCATGAGCTCGCACCGACGCACCATGTGAAGAGACTCGTCCGTGGTAACGCGGACGCGTGCGGTGCGGTGCGCCGTATCCACATCACACACCCTCATAATGTGGCTTCCCACGGTGCGTGATTTTACGGATGATACCACGCACAGCCGGTGGAATGAAGGACTCTGGCTAAAACAATTAAAAGAAGATTTTTAGCCTGAGCTTGTAAATATTCCAATAGTTATATACTGCGACAACCAAAGTGCTATTAGTATTTCAGGTACTGAAAGTCACAACGCACGAAGCAAACATATAGATGTTCGTTATCATTTTGTGAGAGAAAAAGTATCAAACAATCAAGTATCAGTAATTTACAAGAAGAGTCAAGATATGATTGCTGATATAGTAACGAAGTCATTGCATTGACCAAAGCATGAATTCTTCACCAAAGCCATGGGTTTGCATTCAGGAGAGGATGTTGGAACATAAGTTGGAATGCAAACTATTTTTATAATACCTACTTTGTTAATATAGTATCGTTTTGTATAATGTCACTCTATAAAAAACAATTATGTCATAGTTAAGTCATAGGTGTCCTCCTCCTCAAATATACTAATATACTAATTAAATAATTATCTAGTGTTTCAATTTATTTCAACACCACGGTGCGTGATTTTTCGGATGATACCACGCACAGCCGGTGCGCGCTACCACGCACCTTGGGAAGCCAGCTTTAGTCGAATTAACCCTCTGAGCGCCGTAGGTTAGGATGGACAGGATACACGTGTATTTTTATATTTTTATATCAACAAACAATCAATTATTCCATTTATGGATAGATTCTTACGTAACAAGATTTTCTTAGAAGAATTCTCATATCACACACACGTCATAAAAGTATATAACTAATATAATATTAATGAAGATAATAATTAGCATGCTGTTGGGTAAACCGTATTACTTATTATAATCTATTAGTGATATCACTATTAAAAACATTTTAATTACTACATCAGAGCGGGTTTTTGGATATCATCGCCAATTGAGAACCGATTTTAACGATTCTTTTTTTGTTTGTAAGAGTATTGTAACCCGGAAGCTTAAACTAATCGATATGTGCATACCTACAGTGCTCAAACTTGGTCACTAACTGAAGAACAAAAGTCCAAACTCAAGATTTGCCAACGAGCAATGGAGCGTAGTGTACTGGGTAGGTATTAAACTAACCGATCGTGTTAGAAACACCACCCTGCGCTCAATAACGCAAGTAACAGATGTTGGAGAAAAAACAGCCAAGCTAAAGTGGTAGTGGGCCGGTCATGTCGCTCGAATGCACCCGGACAGGTGGGCAAAGACCGTTACTTACTGGACGCCTGAAGGAGGACATCGCCGTCGAGGTCGACCTCGGCGTAGGTGGCGTGACGATCTAGACGTGTTTGCGGGGCTAGCATGGTCAGAAACGGCACAAAATAGAGATGTTTGGAAGACAAAAGGGGAGGCCTTTGCTCAGCAGTGGGACAGACAATAGGATAATAAACATACAAACGTCACAAGCCCCCTCTCTCGAGTTTTGATGCGTTTTATCTTTCCAAATATTCAGAATTAACAAAAAAAAAAACGTTATAAAAATATTGAATCGGGTCTTCTCGCGTAACAAACTTTAAGAGGCACAAAATACCTTTTATCCCGACGTTTCGGCCGAATTTCACCGGCCGTGGTCACGGGTAGACTGAAGTGGCGGAGCAGTTGTCATCTTCGTGAAGCAAGGGCATTTTCATCTATCTACCCTCACTCGATCTTGATTTTTTATAAAGTTATCGTCGGTACTTCGACACACCACACTAACGACGTCTTTACACTCGCCTAAACCGTTCCGCTGACGATAACACTTGCTGATGACCGGATTCCATGATGTTGATAGTTTGTATCCATCTTCCCGATTGAAATTCTTGTATTTCTTAATTTCAATCGCTTCACGTACAATTCTGGGATAATAGTGACGATCGGTGGAGAGGATTTTTGGACTATGTGATTCTATCCAGTGATTGGAACCGGACTCCAGAAGATGCTCGGCTATTGCGGATTTATTTATCTGGCGGTTTTTGACTGCGGCGATATGTTCCTTAACCCGTTCTGCGGGTCAAACGGCGGCGGAAACGTCGGGATAAAAGGTATTTTGTGCCTCTTAAAATTTGTTACGCGAGAAGACCCGATTCAATATTTTTATAATGTGTACAAATCGCGAAAGTTTATAAACATTTAAAAAAAACGTGTCCATTATTTATCAAAACTCTTAACTAGCGGACTAATTAGATTTGCAATTTATTCATGCTGTCAACATGCCTATCGCGGGTATAGGTAGTATCATGTTCATAATATTATGATTGATTATACATACTAGTATCCCACGCCCCGATTCTCTTCTATGTGAATAAGAACATATTGCAAGAAAAACTGTTCGTGCACTCTCACAGATTCTTGATATTGCTTTATCAGACGCTGTAACTTGTAAGTACCTATACCTATAATTATTTGATCTCGATAGAGGAGCTCGTGGCTAAATAATTACAGCCGCATAGACCGATCTTCCGGGTTAAGCCACGCTTGCCAAGGTTGGTCTGTGGATGGGTGACCATTTACCATAGCGAGTTTCCTCCGTGCCTCGGAAAGCACGTAAAGCCGTTGGTCCCGGCTGTCATTTATAGATCTTTGACAGTCGTTACTGTTGGTCAGAAGCCAGAAAGTCTGACAACCAGTCTTACCAAGAGTATCGTATTACCCAGTTACTGGGTTGTGGAGGTCTGATAGGCAGTCGTTCCATGTAAAATACTGATATTCAGCTGCATCCGGTTCGACTGGAAGCCGACCCCAACATAGTTGGGAAAAGGCTAGGCAGATGATGATGATGATTAGATCTCGATAGTGAGAAGTCGCAAGTATCACGAGACGAAAAATAAAAACATCAGCTCTATTTCAAAAACCGGCCAAGTGCGAGTCGGACTCGCGCACGAGGGGTTGCGTACCATTATCTACAAAAACGGCAAAAAAATCATGTCTGTTTTATGGGAATTGTTATATTTTAATTTAATTATTTATTTTTAAAGTGAATATATAACTAAATATTCTGTGAATATTTCAAGCGTCTACCTGTTGCCGTTATCAATATCGAGCAAAAACTAGCAAAAAAATCACGTTTGTTGTATGGGAGCCCCCTTAAATATTTATTTTATTCTGTTTTTCAGTATTTGTTGTTATAGTGGCAACAGAAATACATAATCTGTGAAAATTTCAACTGTCTAACTATCACGGTTCATGAGATACAGCCTGGTGACAGACGGACAGACGGACAGCGGAGCCTTAGTACCCAACTAACATTTTAGCGTTAAGACAAGCTGTAGTGGACCTGTATATCGGTTCTGCTTAGATATTAAAGTGTTGGTGTAGATCTAACGAGAGAGTGTAATAACACCTTTATATCTTCGATTTTGGCGCAAAATTTTGCAGGTAAAGTCTGTATAAACCCTTTAGAGTGGTTCTATATAACCTTTAGTAGGTGTGTTTGAGAGGTGTTACAAGATCGTCGGTTTCCCTTGAAACTTTATTGCACCTTTATATTGAAGTTAATTGATTCCTTGAGTTACATAAAATATCTATATCGGTGTCAGATAGAATTTGGATCGGTATTTTGATACCTAATAACTCATTTGTAGCGTTTTCGGTGTCAAAAGCAAATAGTAAAAGCTTTAAAGTCTTCAAATTATTTAATTTGTCGAGTTATTATTATCAACATGAGTGCTTCATTTTATCTGGCGGACATTGCAACATTTTCATCACGAAAAGTATTTTTGATTAACAGTATTCTTGAAGTGTAGTTAATTAGATATTAATGCGCTTGCAAGTTTAATGTGATTGTATATTATGTTTCGCATCTCAATTATGATGCGCCTTAAAAAAAATAAAGATTTTGTGAAAAAAAAGGAAAACAATTATAAATGCTAATAACCTAAAATAGTTTTTAGACACTCATGTTCAAGTATTGGTTAGTTTTAGTGATTGTATACAAAAACTATGTAAGATAATTCGGAAAATTTAGCTACTTTGTTACTTAAAAGTGATATTGGATTAATAAATTTTTAGGTTATGTTGACAAGAAGTGAAAAAAAATGGCGATTTTTTCTTAAAGCTACAGTCCTCTCTTAAGTCTATTATGACACCCGATGAACTACTACGCCAGTAGTTAAAAGTATTGTGCGGCCTATGGTTGACATAAGAATTACAACTTATTTATCTAACACCAAAACCTTTATATCAGGATCTTACGAAACTGCTATAACTATTTAACCTATCATTGCCTTTAGTCTAACAGGTGTAAGCTGTATATTAGCGTTATACAACGCATGCAGAGTTTGGTGTTATTACACTCTTAACTAGCTCCGTTGCAGAACCGACGACGTTACTGAAGTTGAAATACAGCCTTACGGTATATAAGCAACTCCACTAGAGCAGATTTATAGCATTAAGAATTAGAGGGAGTTATTGAAGATCTATATACAGCTTTTAGCGCTGCAGGCCGGTACAAGCTTTAACGTCTTAAGTATAAAAGCAGCCACTGCTTCTACACTAACTGTAAAGAAAATACTGCTTCGTTGTTTATAGTTCTAATACATTTTGAAGAGCTAAACGTATTTCATAAGTAAACTGTATCACCTTTAGTGACAACCGAATCCACTAAAAATTAATAGTAACACTCTAAGCTTTAAAATGACCTGCAACCAACGCTTAATTGTTTGTTGGGTAATAGGGTCCCGTTTTATTGGATACGGAACCCTAGGAAGACATCAAGGTTGTTCAGAAAAGGGGGTACTAATCCGAAAGAGTGTTAAAGTACCTATAATAATGAATAACTTTTGTTCTACAGCTTTCCCCAAAACTTAATAGTTTAAGAAAAATAGGTGTTCAAAGATTTCATAAAAAATACGCAAAAATCTATACATATATCGTTAGCTATGATCAGCTGTGTTTACATTTTAGGTCATACATATTTGGGGTCACGAATTAGAAGCTCCGTTGTCTGAATTCGTACCTAAAGTAGGGATGAAGAAATTTTGAAAAAAAGTAAAATAAAAATAATTTTGCATCGAAATAAAATTTATCGAATTTTGAAATTTTAACACTTGCTTTGAAACAGTCATCAGTGATACTGTAACTGGCCCGCGGATTAGGCTTTCCGACTAACCTTGTAAAGAGCGTTTATGATTATTTACGGCTTACTCACGTGATTTTTTTGGGATCACCCGACTCGTGACCTTGCTACTTCATGATTAAAGGCTCCGTTTGAGGCCAAAACTAGTCGGGCAATCCCGAAAAATGCACATGAGTAAACTATAAACAATCATAAATATGAATGTGACTCACGAAAGTTATTAAAAGAATAGACAGTAGACCAAGGGCTTGCGTTTGTGTCGGTTCTGACCGGCTGACCAAACTCTAATTTTGATAACATTTTTGATCATAGTGTCATGAATAGAGGAGCTCGTGGCTAAATAATTACAGCCGCATAGACCGATCTTCCGGGTTAAGCCACGCTTGCCGAGGTTGGTCTGTGGATGGGTGACCATTTACCATAGCGAGTTTCCTCCGTGCCTCGGAAAGCACGTAAAGCCGTTGGTCCCGGCTGTCATTTGTAGATCTTTGACAGTCGTTACTGTTGGTCAGAAGCCAGAAAGTCTGACAACCAGTCTTACCAAAAGTATCGTATTACCCAGTTACTGGGTTGTGGAGGTCTGATAGGCAGTCGCTCCATGTAAAATACTGATTCAGCTGCATCCGGTTCGACTGGAAGCCGACACCAACATAGTTGGGAAAAGGCTACGCAGATGATGATGATGAGTACTGTGTAGGCTGAAGCCCGACGAGCGTAACTTACGCGGCTCATATGAGTCTGCGTATTTTTTTTGAAAAAAAACTGACAAATAATGAAATTCTTCTGACTCATTTTGCGTTCTGTAATGGTGCTCCCACACTGCTGTTAAAAATGTTTACAAACATTTTCTAACACTAACAAACGTAAGGAAAAGATAAAAATATGAGATAATAATATAGATTATTAGACAATATTTTAATAGATTTTTTTATTTAAAAAAAAAATGTTAACTAATTTTAACAGCAGTGTGGGAGCACCAATAGAAAACCCGGCGCTGGCCACATGGAACAGAGTAGGTGCCTATAGTACCTATACTTCGCATGAAAGGCAAGGCAGCAAGGTCTTTTTAATAAGACGTCCATTTTGTAATTCCCGTACATTTAATGACTATAGTTTCACCATTATTTAATGGCACATGACTACGCATATTTTGTGTAACATAAATCTATTATAGGTAATATCGAGCCTGTTATGGAAGAACATCGTAAGCGACACATACAATTTTATTGGTTGATAGAGAGGTAGGAGAGGTATTTTATTGGTTATTTTTTACTTCTTAATAAGCAGTGATCGGAAAAAGGTGAGCTAATTTACCTAAACTTTAAAGAACAGAGACAAAAACTGGAGACTTCCTTACGAAAACATTTTATTTCGTGAAAATTATTCCGGGTTTCGGGACATCACTAAAGTACATTTAATATTAATGTTAATAGTACAGAAAACAATTAAATTCGTTTCCTATTTTTGTTTCCCAAAATTGTCACAAAACCAGATGACACTTTTTTCATTGTTTTTAAAAAGAGATTGTTTATTGTTTAAAAAAAAGGAGATTGTCTTTAATTTTTTGAAAACAAATGAAAGAAAATCTCCGAGAAAATTCTCCCGAAAAAAAAATGTTGTCGTAAGGAAGTCTCCAGTTTTTGTCTCTGTTCTTTGAAGTTTAGGTAAATTAACTCACCCTTTTCCGATCACTGTTAATAAGACATATCCAGTGTTTGTACATAAGTGCAAAACACGTTAGGCTCTAGTATAATCTATTAAAGTATTGCAGAAATATTTAAATGATGAGTACTTTTGTCGCTTAAAAATAAAAGCGAAGGTCGTGATTTCATCTTGTGTCGCTTACGATGTTCTTCCATGACAGGCTCGAGCCTGCTATGGAAGAACATCGTAACCGACAAGGTACTTTAAGAAGATTAGAATGTGTACAGTCAGCATCAAATATATCGGGACAACCAGACTGTTCAAAATGATCTGAACAGCTAAGAACATTAAAGTACACTCGGTAGCTACAAATCCGGATCACCATCAAACCGTAATTTTTCGGAAACTAAAGAAAATAAAAAAGTATTTCTCTTTCTCTTTTTCTCTTTTTAAAAAAAACGTTGCCTCACACTAAGATTTCTCTTGTATCGTGGGTGCGTTTACAGACACAAATCTCACAAACAAACGCCCAGACCCGAAACAAACATCTGTAGGCCATACAAATTTTTGTTCCGTTTGGGAATCGAACCCACGACCCGTGGCGCAGAAGCCAATCGCTTAGCCACTGCACCAAACGTGTCATCATTTAATAGACTATTGAGGAAATTTTATTCTTAAAGGTACCTACTATTTACAAAAACAGTTGTTTAATCATTTACAAGATTATAATCACTACATAGTATAAAACAAAGTCGCACGGATTTTGATGCGGGTTTTTTTTAATTAGAGTGATTCAAGAGGAAGGTGTTAAGCTATAAAACATACACGTGTAAAGCTGGGGCCGGGGACTTTTTATTTGAATAAAGTATCATTGTTAGTTTTCGAGATAATTAAGGTTTGTGTTGGTGATCCAGATTCATTGCTTCCGAGTGTATATTTCAATGATAGAAGCAATGTTTCAGGATGAACACAGTACACAACAACTGTCATTCTAACAAGAATTTTGTCCCATTTCAAAACCTAGTAAGGCACACTTTTTACAAAAATCGTTTTATTGTATAATCTTACTAACCTAGAAAGTTTTTATCAAAAACAAAAACATCAGCGTTGAAAACTCACATAATAAGCAGATATATTTAAGCATCGATACCTAGTAAGTGCCAGTCACTGCCTCTGATCATTTTAAAACCTAGTAAGTCACTTTAACCACATGGTTTTACCTAACATAAATACTTTTCAAAGGCTGACCGATTTAACGTTTATGTGCTCTCCTGTAAAAAATCGTTTTAAGCCCTTACTAGGTTTTGAAATGGGACAGCCGCATTGAGATAAAGTTTAATTTCTTTAGTCGTTTAGATAATTATGAACAGTTTGTTCGTCCCAATATATTTGATGCTAACTGTACCTATGACTGCGTTCATTTTGAGAATGATTGAAGTGTTTGAGTACAAACATCTCGAGAAATACTCGACAAAATTTGACTAATTGACTCTCGTGACTCGGAGTGCACGTTAAACTGTCGGTCACGGGTGTCAGACGAATACCAGCAATTTAGTAACCCCTACTTTGATATCAAGGACATTGATAGTTACTAAAAAATCTCTGTAATAAAAAACTTTACCTAAATAAAAGTAAAAACCGACTTCAAGAAATAAACTAAAAAAAGAGTGAAATAATTAGCATGATATAAAATTAACAGTTTCAGAAGTCGGTGGCTTTTATTTGATTCAGTGTAGAATTGCACCGACTTCTGAAACTGTTAATTTTATATCATGCTAATTATTTCACTCTTTTTTTAGTTTATTTCTTGAAGTCGGTTTTTACTTTTATTTAAAGTTTTTTATTAAATACGTTTTAGTGCCATAAATTACACGGTTTAAGACTTCAAATTTAAATGACACGGTTGCGTAATCTTTCCAACAACTAGGTAATTTGCTTTAAGAATAGGTATTAATGTATAATTATCATGACGGCTCCTTACAAATACACTTCTCATCAAAAAAATCGAAACACTTCCGAAATTATCTTTGTGGCGATAATTAAGCAAAAAACAAGCATTAATTCATTATAGAAAAAACATAATTTAGTAGCTGGAAGTTTGGCCTTTACAATGGTGTACGAAACTTCCAATTTTTTTTTTTAATTTTTATCCTTTAAATGAATGGAACATTGTTTTGAGATAAACGTGTGTTTAGAGTTAGAGTACATTTGTCGTGAAAAAACGCAAAATAACGCATTACTTTAAAATTTTCTGTTTGTAATTTGTTGATTAACTCTGTGACGTCTGATAAAAAGTTTTTTTTCTAACACACATGCATACTTCACCCGCAGCAGCCGCCCAAGTAGTGGCATTGCTGGATTCTGGGACTACTCAGAGTGTTGTGGCTGCAAGATTGCATCTAAGCCACTTGTTTGTTCAAAGAGTGTACCTACGCTATCAAGAGACTGGTTTATTTACGCGCCATCCAGGATCTGGTAGGAATCGGGTCACTTTTGAGTGAGACGGCCGATTTATTGCAACCGTTTGTTTGCAAAATCGACGCCTTCGCGCTTTTCAACTGCAGCAGCAGCTTCTTGTTGTGCGAAGGGTGACTGTAAGTGGCTCTACGATTTGAAGAAGATTGAAGGAACGTAGACTGGTACCACACAAGCCAGCTAATGGGTCAAAATTAACAACAGACCATCCAAGAGCTCACCAAAAAAAATCGAAACACCTCGCAAGTTTTTGTTTTGAATGGATTATTAGAAAAACATGTTTTTTTTTAAATAAGTACTAAATGCAATTTAATAGTAGGTAGCATAAGGTTTAGAATTCCTTATGTTGATGTTCCATAATTTTACTCTCGTCAGAAAAGAGAACCTTGCTCATTTGTAGGTTTGAACAATTTAAGTGCACAAGTGCAAAGTTAAGGCGCGCTCATCGATGGTCTGTTGTTAATTTCGGCCCATTAGCTGGCTTTTGTGGTACCAGTCTACGTTCCTTCAATCTTCTTCAAATCGTAGAGTTACTTACAGTCACCCTTCGAACTACTAGGAACTGCTGCTGCAGTTGAAAAGTGCGAAGGCGTCGATTTCGCAAACAAACGGTTGCAATAAATCGGCCGTCTCACGCAGAAGTGACCCGACTCCTACCAGATCTTGGATGGCGCGTAAATAAACCAGTCTCCCGATAGCGTTGGTACACTCTATGAACAGACAAGAGGCTTAGATGCAAGATTGCAGCCACAACACGCTGACTAGTCCCAAAATCCAGCAATGCCACTTCTTGGGCGGCTGCTGCGGATGAAGTATGCATATGTGTTAGAAAAAAAACTTTTTAACAGACGTCGCAGAGCCTAATCAACAAATTACAAACAGAAAATTTTAAAGTAATGCGTTATTTTGCGTTTTTTGCACGACAAATGTACTCCAACTCTAAACACACGTTTATCTCAAAACAATGTTCCATTCATTTATAGGATAACAATTAAAAAAAAAAAACAATTTTTGGAAGTTTCGTACACCATTGTAAAGGCCAAACTTCCAGCTACTAAATTATTTATTTATTTTTATTTATTTATTTAAAAATCAGAACGACATAAAGCCAATTACACTGATAGTTACATATAACATAAGTACTGAAATTAATTAATATAACAGATAATAGAATCTAAAATATTAACCCTTTCACTCAGTCTTCTCGCAATACACCAAGCATTCCAACAATATCACCTTCCATTCATCAGCAAATAGATCCAGTGAAGGATTCGATTCCAGGAGAGCGTTGAGTGCATTCAGCATCCTTGGAATGGGTGACATAGATCGCGCAATCGTGCGACAACGCGGCTGCGCAAACAAATTATGCCGTCTTGCCCGGCAATAGTTGTCAGGTACAAAAAAGACACACAGCTCACCATGCAAATTAGGTGCGTCAATGATTATGTTTTTTCTATAATGAATTAATGCTTGTTTTTTGTTAAATTGTCGCCACAAAGATAATTTCGGAAGTGTTTCGATTTTTTTGATGAGAAGTGTATATACAAACTTCATTGTTCTTGGCTAATGTTTCTGTGATGACAGTTAAAACAGAGATTGAAAGTCCTCATCAAAACTTTTGCTTAAGGGAACCACAAACGAAAACGTCATCTAAGTATATATTTTTTTGTTTTTGTTCATTATTTCAAAAAGCGCTGAATCTATTTCGATACAATTTATATGGGACCACCTCTGAAGTATGATCTACCAAACAAAAAAAGAATAATCAAAATCCATTCATAATTGGAGGAGATATCGAGTAACAAACATACAAAAAAAAAACGAAAAAAAAACAGACGAATTGAGAACCTCCTCCTTTTTGAAGTCGGTTAAAAATGGAACTTATGCTTTTTAACTTAACTGTAGCAACATTGACAGTTTTCCTATTTTACCTACCATACGCTATAGATGTGTCTGCGAAGATAGATGACGAAGATAAAAAATACTAAATCACACCCCTGATTAATTATGTACAAAATTCGAGTTCTAATTGGGGCTACTTTGACACGGAATGATAAAACAGAGATTATCAAAGTAAAAGCCTACAGTCTGACTTTGATAAGGAAATTTCTCCTTTTTTATCGAAAACTATGCTCTGTAGTTTTTTTTTTTGTCTGTGTGATTTCATTTATTTATTTATTTATACTTCTATACATGTATATCTTCTATGTGGTACATAAGGCGGACTTAATGCCATAAGGCATTCTCTACCAGTCAACCTTTGGGTTAAAAAGAAAAGCATCGAAATAGGTACAGGAAAAAGTAAACAAAAATGAGATGACAATTTCGAACTGAATATAGTACGAATTCATAAGATAAATATAAGTTACGTAAAATACATAAATACAAATAATAAAATATATAGACATTATAATAAATATCAAATACAAAACATTATGAAAATCTTAATACAATTATGACGAAGACTAAATTATCAAATGAAATTATAATAATATTATATTTAAATTAAATTAGAAATGTAATATAATTAAATTATATAAATATCCCAGTTAACTCAGTCTATATGAAATATTTTTGATATAGCAGCTAAAAGCGTAAATAAATCTTCTTCTTCTATCGTGTCGGCACGAGCTATACGACAATAGCTCATGCCGCCACGCCGTGGTGAAAAGATTAGCCAGTCAGCAAGGTTGGTAGCGAGGCTGACTGCCCAGGGTGCGCCAGACGTACTTACGTATCGTCACTCGTAGAGGCTCTTTTCATGCACCCCCATGCATAAATAAGATACAAACACATGAAGCTCAAAAAATGTATCAAAGTTACCCCGTTACGGTAGCTATGACAGTCGTTACGTGTAGTCAGAAGCCTGAAAGTCTGACAAACGGTTTAGCATTAAGATATCGGCATTGCCCAGTAACTGTTGCGGAGGTGTGATGGCAGTCGCTCCGTGTAAAATACTGGTATTCAGCCGCATCTGGGGGTGTACTCCCTAAGCACGAAATCCGTGGATTCGGCCTTAGTTACGAGCGTTTCCTACTCCCTATCACCTACGGAGATACGATTATTTCGGGGCCCGAACTAAGAATGAATGACAACACGATTTGACAGTTGTCCCTACTGCCGATGTGTTTTTGCCCGTCCGAAAAGTTGAACTTGACACTTGTTTTGTTCACTCCTACGTTTCGGGCTACTTTCGGACGGGCGACTAATTTCGTTGACGGACTTAGGGAGTAGGCCCCCTGCTTAGACTGGAAGCTGACCCCAATATTGTTGGGTAAAGGCTAGACAGAAAATCACGTCCGGTCAGCAACAAAAGTAGCTGAACATTTGAGTTTTTAAACGTGGCATTAATTAGAAACCTAATTGTTTTAAGACAAAAACTTTAATAGATACCTAAAGCTGCTAGATACAGCATTAAGTATGTCTTGAAGTTTTTGTTTTCTATCAATTAGTTATCTAATTAATGCAAAGTTTAAAAACTCAAATGTTCAGCTACTTTTGTTGCTGACCGTACATGTTTTCTCTGCATCACCCTAAAGGTCGACTGGTAGAAAATGCCTAACGCGACATCCTACGTAAGCGATCTAGAAGCGATGCGAAGCGGCGCGGCGCGACGCGAAAACAACAAACAGTCGATACCTATTGAAGTGGCCTACGTGGCCAAACGCACGTGGAGTGCGATGCGGCGCGGCGCGAAGCGAAGCGAACGCTGTCAGTTGGCTTGATATTTTCGCGCGAATTGGATGCAGTACCGTACAGTGCTACTGAATGACGGCGGCGGGCGGTTCGCGAGCTCTTAGGACAAAGCCGCCGCTTCGCACCGCATCAGACTGAGAGCGGGGGCACACGATGCGTTACGACGCCGCACCGCAAAGACTTCACCGTATCAGCAGGCACACGAGCGGTGCGGCGCCGCAACGTTGTTATGTCGCAGCGGCGCCGTAGCAAAAAAATCGTAGAGAAAAAAAACGAAACGAGCGAGCGTGTATCCTTCCTTGTGACGCATAAACAACTGAGCGGTGCCGCTCCGACGTCGCAACGCATTCACCCCTCCCCGCCTCGTCTCGATGGTTGCAAGTCCGGTGCGGCGCCAGAGCGCATCGTGTGACATGCCACAGATATTTCTATGTAAGACGACGCAGCGACACCGCTCCGGCGACGCACCGCCGCCGCAACGCATCGTGTGCTCCCGCTCTGAGGGAGAAGCCACATGGGGCGGTGCGGTGCCCCGCCGCACGGCAATCATTTCGCCGCATTAGCGTGCACACGTAGTACACGGCGTCGCAAGAGCCACGTGGCGCCGCACCGCACCGTGTGTAACGGCTCTCCGTCAACAAATCTGCGGTCTGCGACGTCGGAGCGGCGCCGCTCCGGCACATACACCCTCCCCCCTCGTCTTGGTCCGGCGAGCGTGCGGCGCGGCGTCGCACCGTGTGGCATACTATGGAAATTTGTATGTATTACGCCGCAGCGGCACCGCCAAGGCGCCGCACCGGAGCCGCACCGCACCGTGTGGCTTTCTCGCTGAATTCGCGTGTCACCGCATCGCATCGCTTCGCAATTTGCGTCGCTTTGAACCGCCTACGTAAGGCATTAAGTCCGCCTCCGTACAAATTTTGTGCGAAAGTGTGAATGAATAATAAGATGAGTAATAAATCAAGATCATAATTATGCAATATTTTTGAATTTGAATTTGTCTGTGACCTTTTGTTGGCGGTATGTGGGTCATCTTTGGTATCTTGGAGGTGTTATATACAAGGTGTAAACAAATTCGTGTAAGTAATTGGTTGAATATTCGAAATTCCTTAAAAAAAAATAACAAATCATTGTTCTCCTTCGTTTTTAACATTAATATTAGTTTCAGATTGTTTTTATTCTTGTCTTATTGCTTGACGGTAGTGGTATAGTTTGATATTTCATTATTATTTTTGAAGTTTGAAACATCTGCATTTAGAACTTTGGGATGATGATAATGACGTTCTTATTTTTTGCTAATATTTTTCGAATAATCACCTAATTCCTTCAAACCACATGTTCTATTAATGGTATAGATTAACCCCACACGGGATTTAGATAGATTAAAAATATTTTGTTTTTTTTCCCAAATAAAAATTGTATATGACACAAAATTTCGATGCCATGCATAAATAAATGAAGGCACGGCGACACAGCTGACGGATACGACTAGCGCGATATCACTCCACGCAGTCAGTTAACTCGGGACGCTAAAATAATTCAGATACGGAAAACCATGGTGCATTTCTTGAAAACTTTTTTTTTGTTTCTGTAAAAAACTTCATCATCACCATCATCATTCAGCCGAAAGACGTCCACTGCTGGACATAGGCCTCCCCAAGCATCGCCACATCGACCGGTCCTGTGCTTCTCGCATCCAGCGGTTTCCCGCGACCTTCACCAGATCATCGGTCCACCTTGTGGGAGGCCTACCCACGCTGCGTCTTCCGGTACGCGGTCGCCACTCCAGAACCTTTCGGCCCCATCGGCCATCCGTTCTGCGAGCAAAACAAAAAAAAAAAACTTATGCAGGGTTAATCAGTGTCACCAGCAAATCACGCGGTGAAGGAATTACCCGAATTCGTTTACACCCTGTATATAACCTTATGGTCTAAGTACAGTCAACAGCGAAAGTTGAGCGAAAGTTGATGATTTTTTCGGTATTTTGAAAATAAATTATTGTAAAGTAGTTCTATTTGGCGTTGTGACTTATTTCTCTAACATAGGGTTCAATTTCGAATGATTTACAAGACTTCCTGAGGTAGAATAAACGAAGAAGCCAATATAAGAAAATGTTACTAGTCTTTAAGGCGCGATTCCATTAGGCAAGTCTTGCATGCAAGTATGACGTCACATTTGCGTACAAGTTGCTTACATTGGAAACATGTTTTCGAGAGTGTGCAAATTGCATGCAGGTGTTACTTGCACACAAGTGGAGATGTTCAACGATTGAGTTGGACATCATGGGTGTCAATCACTCGTTCGCAATTCAAAAAGTGCAACTAACGTTTGCGCGTTCAATTTGCACGTCACTTGATTAAAATACAAGTTCAAACTACCTCATACAAGTTGTAGCTTGTATGCAGGTTTCTTCAAGTTGTATGCAATTTGCAACTTGCATACAAGTAACTTGCCTAATGGAATCGCGCCTTTAAAGTAGGTATCGTATATTCTATCATTAATTTTTTAACATAATTTGCAATAGTATCTACGGCCAATGGCCTAATAGCCAAGAGCCTAGATCAATACCTTAAAAGGCTATCCTTAGGCGGATCAAGGATACGGAAAGGGGTACTCCTTGACACTGCACGCATTGAAAGGTTCCTTTCTCTGGAGCCCTAACCATCGGCAGGTTGGACGCTGTTATCGACGCCGAAAGGCTACTTTTGATATATTTTTCATTGTATTCTTATTCTTTATTGTACACAAGAAAATTACAGTAAAACATTACAATTCAGTGAAGTCATGTACAGAGGCGACCTTAACTCAAAAATGAGTTTTCTACCAGCAAACCTTTGAGTGGTAGAGAGAGATTGATAGAGTGATTGAGGGCAAACTCCAGTGTACAACTGTCCTATTTACATTACCTACTTATTTATGCTATAACATAAAATATAATATACCTAAATTTATATATAACATGAAAATATATATGAATAAATATATAATATGTATATACTATAATAAACCTACATAAATAATATAATATTATCAATCATTCAGAGAGGAAATGCTTCCTAATTCTACTCTTGAAGACGAATTGTATACATATTTTTTTGAAGATATTTTTATCTTTTTCTTTTTTTATTTATGTACATGTTTAATAATGTAATTTATGTGTACATCGTCATATCCACGCAAACTTACTATTCTGCAAAAGTTGCATTTTACAGGGGAGCGTATTGAAGTATGTTTTTTTTTTATGATTCTTATTTCGGTATTTTAGTACATTTGGTTTTCCAAATGTAACCTTTTTAAAACCTCAAGCACGGTAATTATAGACACAATAGATAAGACAGTTAAGTGTCGTCCTGGGACGACGGGTGGTACGCAACCGGGGTACAATCAACAGATGTTCAATATTTTACAAGGATCAGAAATAAACGCACATTCGTAACGTGTGAAATAGTTTTTAAGATAGAGAATTGTATTGTTTATGTATAGTATTTTATATTATTGTATTATATTGTAATATCTCGTGGCTAAATAATTACAGCCGCATAGACCGATCTTCCGGGTTAAGCCACGCTTGCCGAGGTTGGTCTGTGGATGGGTGACCATTTACCATAGCGAGTTTCCTCCGTGCCTCGGAAAGCACGTAAAGCCGTTGGTCCCGGCTGTCATTTGTAGATCTTTGACAGTCGTTACTGTTGGTCAGAAGCCAGAAAGTCTGACAACCAGTCTTACCAAGAGTATCGTATTACCCAGTTACTGGGTTGTGGAGGTCTGATAGGCAGTCGCTCCATGTAAAATACTGATATTCAGCTGCATCCGGTTCGACTGGAAGCCGACCCCAACATAGTTGGGAAAAGGCTAGGCAGATGATGATGTATTATATTGTAATATGTATTTTCTATGGGTCTTGATGCCTGAATTAAATAAAAAAAAACCTCTTCATTAAGATTCGTAAGTTTGCCGTGGATGTGACGATAATACAATGAAAACTGAATAATTAGCAAGTTTTCATTCACAAAACATTTTTAACTTTGAACCAGCATCATCTACTTTTGATTGTTGACTGTACCATAAGTAATACACGTTAAACCCTCTTGAGGTAAGGCAACTTAAATATGCAAAGAAAGATTAGTATTAATAAGTGCTTGTGCACTTAAAATACTTAAGTGTAAGATAACTTGATGATTGTTTACACTTTACTCACGTGCATTTTTCGGGACTGCCCGACTAGTTTCGGACCCAAAGGGCGTTTGTGCACTACAAGGAATTTTTCATTACTCATACTCGGAAAGTAGGTCTGAAGTTGCCTGAGGAGCGGGTTGAAAGTAATACTTTTCAGCCCTAGGGAGAATCGTTTTCAACTGACAGATGTCAAATTATAAAAAAAACTAGTTCTATTTTCACATTTCTATTGAACCCTGTTCCAACTTTCTCTTCAGCTACTTAATGCGAAATGCATGCAAAGCGAATGGCTTCGAGAAAAGGTGGTACGGCCGTGCCCGCTTTTCTCGAGACTTGGCGGGGCACTGCCGTGCGGCAGATAACATAAAGTTAAGTATTAATTAAAGAATAAAAATTTTTAAATGACTTAATTATAATTTATTTTCAACTATTTCTTTAAAACAATATAGATTTGGGCAAAATATTTACCATTTTTTCAATAATGAAAAACAATGGCTGAATAGCTGGCCGGCCAAAGAAAAAAAAACAAAATAGGCGGGAAAGCGGCGATCTGATCACTCATTTTTTCTTCAGCTAATTTATTAATCGTGTTTTTATTTTTACTTTGCTCGGGCGCCAAACCACGTCTCGGGACTAAATAAGTTACTTTCACCCCTAGGGTAACAATATACTATTACTGTCCGTCAGTCCGATTTTTTACGTTCCAACTTGGCATGAAAAAAACGGATGATTGGCTTGTGCACTTGTCCGTCTTTACTCGGATCAGTGCGGCGCAGTTTAGGGTAGCTCTCATTGAAACTACACACCCCGCACGCTCATGAATAATACTGATCGCGGACGCAGTGCACAAGCATAAACACGTTTTTCGTTACTGTCATCTCGGACTGAAAAAAACGGCTAGGAATGGAGAAAAGTAAAATGTCGGACGGCAAAATTACGTATAGTGCACAAACTAGTAGGTATACACATTTATGGCGTGCCTTATCGGACTGTAAAAAATCGGACGGCGACAGAAAAAATCCTTGTAGTGCGCAAACGCCCATCACGGAACGCAAGGCGAGGTCGGGCAATCCCGAAAAAAAAGCACGTGAGTAAACTGTAAACAGTGTATATTCATCATCATCTGCCTAGCCTTTTCCCAACTATGTTGGGGTCGGCTTCCAGTCGAACCGGATGCAGCTGAATATCAGTATTTTACATGGAGCGACTGCCTATCAGACCTCCACAACCCAGTAACTGGGTAACACGATACTCTTGGTAAGACTGGTTGTCAGACTTTCTGGCTTCTGACCAACAGTAACGACTGTCAAAGATCTACAAATGACAGCCGGGACCAACGGCTTTACGTGCTTTCCGAGGCACGGAGGAAACTCGCTATGGTAAATGGTCACCCATCCACAGACCAACCTCGGCAAGAGTGGCTTAACCCGGAAGATCGGTCTATGCGGCTGTAATTATTTAGCCACGAGCTCCTCGCATATATAATGTAGGTATATATTCATATATTTCATTATTTAAATATATGTTTATTATATGTATATTTTTGTATTTATGTGGTTTTCAGTCTGTATATGTATATTTATCTGTTTTTTTTTTGTTTTTACGCACTACTGTCTACATTTCTTATTCCAAATTCTCCTCACATGTCTGCTGGAAGAGATTTCTTTAAGAAATAAGCAGTGCCTTTGTACGCTGATTAACTTATCTTTTATTAAGTGTTGTGTGTACATAAATTATCAAATGAAATAAACAATTATAAATATTAATGTGTCTCACGACACGAACGTTAAAATAATAGTAAATGGTCTATGAGAAAAAAAATGAGCGGAAAAAAAGGAGCTCGTGGCTAAATAATTACAGCCGCATAGACCGATCTTCCGGGTTAAGCCACGCTTGCCGAGGTTGGTCTGTGGATGGGTGACCATTTACCATAGCGAGTTTCCTCCGTGCCTCGGAACGCACGTAAAGCCGTTGGTCCCGGCTGTCATTTGTAGATCTTTGACAATCGTTACTGTTGGTCAGAAGCCAGAAAGTCTGAAAACCAGTCTTACCAAGAGTATCGTATTAACCAGTTACTGGGTTGTGGAGGTCTGATAGGCAGTCGCTCCATGTAAAATACTGATATTCAGCTGCATCAGGTTCGACTGGAAGCTGACCCCAACATAGTTGGGAAAAGGCTAGGCAGATGATGTATTATAAAATTCTGGAAAATATGTCATTTGAAAGATAATCAAATAATCTTTAAAATCAGGGTAAATTATTGAATGATAACCGGTTTGAATGATTCATAAAGAAAATCAGTAATTTTGATAGAAAATTGAGTAAGGTTAAAAACAGTCCAGAAAAAACAGTTACAAACAAAAATATTGTTACACTACAATATGTGTATTTGACAAACAAAACCCCCCAATTTAACCTTTTCTTATTTGGAGTGCAATGAAAATGTCTTAGCAATTTAAATGCGATAATTTTATTCTACCCTTTAATTTTTAATTTAAAATGAAAAGTTGACAAAAAACTACCCTCATTGTAAAGGTTATCAAATAAACTTTTAGGCGATATCCCCCTTATTACAAACGATGGTCTAAGAAAAACCCTGGTTTTAGGGTAGCCCCGTCTCTTTTTGTTATATGACCTAAGAAAGTGATGGGTATATTTTAAACCTGGGTTTACCTTAGTCTTGGTTTAAGCCATATTTTGTAATAAGGGGGAATATGTTTAGAATTGATCTGTTCCATTACAGCAAAAATAATAACAATTATACGTGAAATATAGAAGTGGCTCGATTTATTTGCTCCCAATTAGTGTAATTTGTGTTTTAGAGTATAGTTTCCTCTGACGTTATAAATGCCGACGAGATGATTTACGAAGAGGTGTGTTTATAATATTGAACTTCTAAATTGCGAAGTGCGCTTGCGCAATGATGATTAAGAGAATTTAGGAATACGGCCTTCGGATTCGCGTTAACTTTCGCAACGAACGGTTATGAGTATGACCGAAGATTACGTTCTTTCTATATTCAAGTTTTAAAACCGTTGCGGGATTGGCAGAATTGGTAGTTTATAAATTCTTGTCTCGCGTTTGACCTCTATCTCGCCTGATGGTAATCGATGATGTGGTCGACGGTGAAGCACGCTTGCCTAGAAGTAACCTATTCACTCTTGACTTAAAGACCCCAAGGTTGTAGCTATCAGGAAACACAGACTCCGGCAGGGAATTCCACTCCTAAGCTGTGCGAACAATGAATGTGTTCGCAAAACGCTTTGTATGTTGAGTGGGATGTCCACAATGTACCGAAGGCGCATTGCCGTACGTCTGGTACGATGATGGAAAGGACCAGGCGGAATCAAATTGTGCAGTTCCATCGCACATTCCCCGAAGTGTAACCGATAAAAAACCGACAGGCTGGCAACTCGTCGTCTCTTCCTCTACTCTTATAACCATCCACATTCATACTCAAAAATTTCCTCACGATATGGTTCTCATTCCTCCGCATCACTTATTTAAAACCTTGAAACTTAAAAATGATAATACCTCAGTAAATATTACCTCGCAAAGGACAAGGTCGTAATTAGCTAATCAATCGGCTTATGAGCGTTATTACGTTTTCGTATTCACATTATTAATTATGTAATGTTAACTAACAACATATCTACATTACTGATTACCTGATTAGTCACTTTACATCCGAAAACCATACACTCTACTCATCATTTTGTACAAAGCGCTATCCACACATTTCCGGGTCAGGGCTATCCGTGTTCCGAGTAGATCGTTTTAGTGTTCCCGTCAGGGACGTGCCATCCGTCACCCGTGTTCACACATATGGGTCTTTAGTCGTTTCGCACCGCGAGTTATTCGAACCGCGGTGCGACTCGCCCAAGTACTATTTCTGAATGGGACCATTCGCACCGCAGTGGTTGGAGCGGTGCGAATGGCCCAAGGTATCTTTGGTATGGGTCTATTCGGAGCACGGAGCGAAACTACCTAATATCGATTTGAAATCATATCATAAATTTTAGGATTCCATTTATTTATTCGTACAGACGGTAAGAAAAGGGGTTAGTGAAAAAAGAAACAAAAATGTGATGTTATAATGTTATAATCATGTTTAAAAATATACATAATGTACTTGTACGCAGGACAGATACAGGACCCGGGTATGTCCTTAAACTACGTCCAGTACGTGTATATTGCATCACCTTTTTGCATCTATTTAACATATTTTTACTTAGCTAATCAATATAACATTAATTAGGTAAAAAAAAATATACAGTGCAATAGCATCAAAACGTAATGGGTTTATGACAAAACATGTAACTTATAAATTATTTTACTTTGCCTGTTATTTTGTGCCTGGTTGTACTATAAGGAATATGTAATAAAAACTACATATTATCTTCTCTGTCTGAATTCACCCACCAAAAAGATCCTATAGTGGTCCGAGTCAACCCATTATAAAAAGTTCTTGGGCGATTCGGACCGCGGTGCGAAAGGACTCATTCAAAAAGAGCTCTTAGGCTATTCATACCGCGGTTCGAACCGCTCGCGGTGCGAAAAGACTAAAGACCCACACATATCAGGGAAATCGGTATCAGTTCTGTTTCGTTAGCTGGTACGCACACAACACGATGTCTTTGTTTAACCAAGAAGAGTTGGCAATGATTGCAATAGCGCTAGATGAAGAAGAAGCAGATGACCAAGAACACTATCAGCAGGAAATAAAACGTATTTGGGTATTTTTCTTCTTAGAATTCAAATAATGTGGATTACGAAGATCGTAAAGTATAGCATTCTGCCGTACAAGTTCTATCAACCCCTCTGTATTCATGTTGCACTTGCAGATAAATCATTAACTTTAACAAAAATCGGATAGCACTGTCAGAGCGTCCGTGCGACCGAGCGTGCTCCGAGACACTGACGCCTGACACGGAGCTGTGTGAACCAGTTCATACAATTTGTACGTAACCGATTTTTTCCCCGTCCCTGACGGAACACGGCAGGGACGATTTCCCGGAAATGTGTGGATAGCGCTTTAGGCGCTTCCCCCACCGAAAATGGCGCCATTTCTGAAAAAAAGCATTATTTCTGTCAACACACAACATATTGAAAGAGGATAGAACCTTTGTGGCATAGCCCCCCCGCTGCCATTTTGTTTTTTTTTTCCAAGTTGCGCCGCACGATTACACTAACATATATGGGTAGAGGACACTTAGACAAACAAAAAATATCTGGGATATGGTGCCCTAAAGTGTCACGTTGCCGAGATATTTGGACTTAAAGATTTTTTTTCAAGATTGCAGCACACTTTGTAAATAGTAAATATGGATAGAGAACACTCAAACAAACAAAAAATATTCAGAGATATGGTGCCCTAAAGTGTCACGTTACCGAGATATAGTATCGAGATAATCTTGAAAAAAAATCTTCGAGTCCAAATATCTCGGCAACGTGACACTTTAGGGCACTATATCTCTGAATATTTTTTGTTTGTTTGAGTGTCCTCTACTTAATATGTCAGTCTCATCGTGCGCCGCAACTTGGAAAAAAAATTAAAATGGCGGCAGGGGCCTATGCCAGCTTCCATAGAAAAATGTTTGAACCCCTTTCGTATCTACGTACAACAAATTATTCAAGTGTTGTAGAAATTTTCGAACACCAAATATCAACACTGGAGCTTCTGGATTCGAAGTTTTAGCGATAAGTATTAGTTAATCATTCCCATATTAAACGTGTCCTCACTCAAAAAGCATACTACAAGACTAAGGACTACGTTGACGACAGGGATGTTTGGCATTAGTTCCTGCACATGTGGCTTGCCTGGAACCTCATTAACGACGTGTCTATTAACTGTCTTCAATTATGCTGATTTTTTTGCTGAACTGGACCTTTTTGGCGCAGCCGTGAGGCACACTTCCCTGCTAATTTCTTTTCTTGTGTTTTTTCTTAAGCTTTGTTTTGTACTGTGTGCCTTTTGGTCTGTGTTAAATAAATGTATTTTCTTTCTTTTCTTTCTTTCTTATGATTTTATTTTTATTGCTATCACTAGTTTTTGCCCGCAGCTTCGCTTGCGTGAAGTTTTGAACCCGCTAAGTGACGATTTTCCATACAAACTTTCATCCCCTATTTAACTCCCTTAGGGGTTGAATTTCGAAAAATCCTTCCTTATTCCTTGTCTACATTATAAAGGGAACCTCTGTGCAAAATTTCAGCTTTCTAGGTCCAAGGGTTTGGGCTGGGCGTTGATGAGTCAGTAATTAGGAATTTTCTTTTTATTTATACAGGGTGTTAACGAAATCGTGTAATTCCTTCAAACCGCGTGATCTACTGGTGACACAGATTAACCCTAAATGGGAATTTTCGAAGATCAAACAAAAAAAACTAAAAAAAAATTTTTTGGTTTTCAATTTCTGAGTTTTTTTAGAATCTTGAGTTATCTGACTGAAAAGAGCGATATTGCGTTAGTCGTTCCTGCCAGCCGTGTCGCCGTACTTTCATTAATTTATGCGTGGCATCGAAATGTTCACACAAATAAAATATTTTTTTTGCAAAAAAAAAATTTTAATTTTTTTACTGAATCCTTATTAGGTGGTTTAGATACGATCGATAACAAAGCCGCATGAAAAAAAAAGATTTTTTATTTTTTTATTTTTAATCAAACTAAATCCCGTGCGGGGCCTTTCTACACCAGTAAAAGATCATGTTGTTTTAAGGAATTACACGAATTCGTTAACATCCTGTATAGGGTGACTGGTAATTAGTGACCAATCCTTTAACACATGATTGTACTCATGATAACAAACAACTTTCCCAAAGAAACATTATTTATAAAACAAAAAAAATACTATTTCCATAAGTACCTATTACGAGCCGCGTCCATTCCATAACGATTTACTAATAAATTTTAAATGAAAAAAATTAAATAAAAATAATGTTCTCCTAGTGATTCTGAACAAACTAGTTTCAGGTTTAGTATATACTAAAACTAAGCTTATATAGATAAAAAAAAAACATTTTGATTTCGGTACCTACGGTCAAAAAGACCTTGTTAAAAAACCTAGAAGTTATAAATATTGCTTGATATCGTCTCTTTTATAAGCTAAGTGTCCGTTGAATGATTTAATAGCCGATCATTGCGCTGCATAAATGACTTGTCATCTCATTTAATAATATCTAGACGGCTATTTCAATTCTTAGTCATGGGAAAATATAGGTTAAATACTTAGTTAATTTCCATAAGATAAGTATAAAAACAAATGTTTGCGGTTTAATAAATATTCCTATGATATTTTCCGTTTTTTTATTTCTCAGTAGCGGCCCGGAATCTGGATTTGTGCCCTGTTGCTGGCTATAGGCTCGCCCCTTATTATATGGGACTTAAATATAACGGCGAAATGACTGTGTAGACTATTATACAGCATGTTAATTAACGAAGGGCATTCCCGTTAAAACAGCAATACTATAGCGTCCGAAGATAAAAAAAATACTTTAATTAAAAGTAAAAACCGGCCAAGTGCGAGTCGGACTCGAAGGGTTCCGTACCATTATCTATAAAAATTCCAAAAAAATCATGTCTGTTGTATGAGAGCCCTTAAATATTTGTTTAATTTGAATTTAATTATTTATTTTTAAAGTGAATATACAGGGTGGAAAAAATAAATGGGCCCTGAAGGGAAACCACTTTAAATCCTTAAGATAGATTATTTTACTTAAAGGAAACATTCCTTTATTTTTAAAAAGAAACAAAACTGCATTCACACATTTCTCGACCTGCTTACCTAAACCGGGAATCGAACCAGTAAAAAATTCAAAAAATAAACACTCGCTATTTTATTTCACAAGTCGATACAGTCAATGTTAGAGATAAAATTTCCCCAAGAAACATTAGGTCTTACACTCGTCTGTCGTACGAGATATCCATGAAATCTAATATTTAGTACACAAGGGCTTTAATCAACATTACCTAGACTAGAACTGTTCACTTTTAACAAGTAAAAGACACGATATAATTTTCTTAAAACTGTAACATCCAAAGACATTCTATGAAGTACAAGCTTGCTAATTTATCTTTAAGTACCTCGTTGAAGACTTAGAGCGGTTACGCACTGCATCCGATCCGTATCCGTGAAAATACGAATAAAAAAACTTGGACCGAATTCGGATATTGCTTTTAGCACTGCATCTGATCCGAATTCGTGAAAATACGGATCTAGAGTCTAAAAATCTCGGACCGAATTCGGATATTGCTTACGCACTAATCCGATCTCTGATCCAAATCCAAGCAATTCAGGGGCCATCTTTGGCATATTATGTCCGTTTTGAATCCGAGGTAATGCGAAAGCGTTCATACAAACAGTACTACGGCTACTTCGGTTCGTCAATATTTCTTCCGAATTGGATACTCACTGATGACGGAGAGAAATCAGAAGACGGAAGTCGGATCTAGTGCGTAAACTACCATACAAATAGTTCTACGACTGCTTCGAAACGTATTTTCACGGATTCGGATCGAATGCAGTGCGTAACCGCTCTTAGATAAGAAAATCATTGAATTGGTAATAATAGTTCTATGCACATTTCCTTCTTCGTCAGACGAGGCGTTCTGACGAAAAGTTTAAAAATAGAACGTTCCATTTGACAATAATTCTATCGATTAGTAGAATAAAATAGCGACTGTTTATTTTTTGAATTTTTAGCTGGTTCGATTCCCAGTTAAGGTGAGCTTGTTGAGAAATCTGTGAATGCAGTTTTGTTTCTTTTTAAAAATAAAGGAATGTTTCCTTTAAGTAAAATAATCTATCTTAAGGATTTAAAGTAGTTTCCCTTCAGGGCCCATTGATTTTTTCCACCCTGTATATAACTAAATATTCTGTGAATATTTCAAGCGTCTACCTGTTGCCGTTATCAATATCGAGCAAAAAGGAACAAAAAAATCACGTTTGTTGTATGGGAGCCACTTAAATATTTATTTTATTCTATTTTTTAGTATTTGTTGTTATAGCGGCAACAGAAATACATCATCTGTGAAAATTTCAACTGTCTAACTATCACGGCTCATGAGATACAGCCTGGTGACAGACAGACGGACAGACGGACAGCGAAGTCTTAGTAATAGGTTTTACCCTTTACGTACGTACGGAACCCTCTTTTTAGTTTTTTTTTGAAGTCGGTTTTTACTTTTATTTAAAGTTTTTTATTAAATACGTTTTAGTGCCATAAATTACACGGTTTAAGACTGCAAATTGAAATGACACTATTGCGTAATCTTTCCAACAATTAGGCAGTTTTCTTTAAAAAACAGCATTCAGACGAATTGAGAACTTCCTACTTATAATTATCATGACGGCTCCTTACAGATACAACCAATCTTCTTTGTTCTTGGCTAATGTTTCTGTGATGACAGTTAAAACTGAGATTGAAAGTCCTCATCAAAACATTTGTTGAACGGAACCACAAACCAAAACGTCATCTTAGTATTATATTTTTTGTTTTTGTTGATTTTTTTCAAAAAGCGCTGAATCAATTTCGAATAAAATTATATGGGACCACCTCTGAAGTCCTATGGCCTACCAAACAATAAAAGAATAATCAAAATCCATTCATAATTAGCGGAGATATCGCGTAAAAACACACAAAAAAAACATTCAGTCGAAAACCTCCTTCTTTTTGAAGTCGGTTAAAAATATAACATGTGATTTCGGAAAATCGTCCAAAAAAATTTGGTGGCGAAAATATTGCCACTGCCTTTTATAGGGTTAAATTATGCTTGATGGCATATTGTTGCACTTCTAAATAAGTTTATGTTTTCTCTTTAAAGGATTTGTCAGACAGGATGTGTTCTGCGTCCTCCGGTCCGGTCAAATCGAACGCAGCCCGCATCCTATGTGAATATCATTTGCGTTTTATATATATTTTATGTAATTACGATCTGACTATGCGGGCACAAGAAAAGAACGTAGGGAACGCACCGGTCAGGCGGTCGGGGTGGAAAGGTAGCGGACGGGCTGCCCGGTTGCGGGCAGGCGGGCAGCGGGCGGCGGGCGACGGGCGGCGGTCCGGGCAGTTCATAGGGGTGATCGATGTTGCAAAAACATCAATGATGACATTGATAATGACATCAATAGCTGAACATCGATACTTGATGTTTACCGAACACAAAACATCGATACAAACACAACTACACGCAATCAAATATAAAATGGCCGCTGTGTGCCCTGCCTGTCAGATAGCTGACCGTGCCCGGATCGCTGACCGGATGCCCTGACCATGATGTTTACATAGGATGCGGGCTGCGTTCGATTTGACCGGACCGGAGGACGCAGTACGCATCCAGTGTGACAAATCCTTAAGTGAATTTGTTATTCTTTTGAGAAATAAAGATCTCCGTAAATAGTATTTTCTACTGGCGTCCGTTTTCCTTATTTACTAAACTCTTAGCGTGGACAGCTCTAGAATTAATGCGTGTATGTCTGTTTGTTTGAACGGATCTCAAAAATATGCATACAAGTATGAAGGCACGCATAAACATTAACATCACGCCCGATTCCCCGAAGGGTTGGCTGAGGTGTATAATACAACCACATTTCCCCCATTTTAAGTCACATGTAATAGGGGGCGAGAATAAATTAATTGAGTCTATACAAAGCAAAAGGTAATATTAATTATAATAATGAAATTATGCAAAATGCGGATTATAAACAAAGCATAATATAATTCTGGTTGAATTGAAAACGAAATTACCTAGAGTTATCTAAACAATATAGATAATTCAACATAATAGGTACACATAATTATTGTTTACACTCAATATATTTTTTGATACATTGTGTTAGTATGTAGGTATTAGGTATGTCTTGAAACATTATCTACCTAGTCTTGCCATAAACATTGTCACGAATAAAAACTTTTTTTATTGCAAATAATCTTCTTATATAAAAGAGACTGGTACTGACTGACATTTGATTCATCAACGCAGAGCCTAAACCACTAAAGCTAGAAATATGAAATTTGGACAGTAGGTTCCTTACATGACGAAAATATCCACTAAGAAGGGATTTCTCGAAACTCAACCCCTAAGGGGGTGAAAAGGGTGATTAACGTTTGTATGCAAGTCCGTCATTTTTGAAGTAAGAAGCATGAAATGAAATATTAAGGTTTCTGGTTAGGAGTTAATGTACACGTGTTTGAGCGTTTTTGTAAATTCAACCCCTAAAGGGGTGAAATAAGTGTTGTAAGTTTGTATGAGAAATCTGGTACTTTTGAAGTAAGAAGCATGGAATTCAATATTTAGGTTACTGGTCAGAAATAAACATACCTACATTTAAAAAGGGCTTAAAGAGCGTTTAAAATTTCACGCAAGCGAAGCTGCGGGGCAACAGCTATTATTCGATATAATTAGAGCTCGATGCTCCTTTGGAAACCCAAACAACCTTACAAACATACAACAATAATGCGAGTGAAATTTGTTCGCTTAAGAATTATTATACTGATCGTTCTGAATAACTCGTACCTCAAATTCGTAATTTTAATTCGCCGTTTTCAATATTTTTGTTCGCCCTCAGTCTTTCGCCCACTTAGTATTTCAGTACGCCATAATAAGTATTTTTGACACCCTTACTTTGAATTTATCTCGATATCGAGGAGCTCGTGGCTAAATAATTACAGCCGCATAGACCGATCTTCCGGGTTAAGCCACGCTTGCCGAGGTTGGTCTGTGGATGGGTGACCATTTACCATAGCGAGTTTCCTCCGTGCCTCGGAAAGCACGTAAAGCCGTTGGTCCCGGCTGTCATTTGTAGATCTTTGACAGTCGTTACTGTTGGTCAGAAGCCAGAAAGTCTGACAACCAGTCTTACCAAGAGTATCGTATTACCCAGTTACTGGGTTGTAGAGATCTGATAGGCAGTCGCTCCATGTAAAATACTGATATTCAGCTGCATCCGGTTCGATTGGAAGCCGACCCCAACATAGTTGGGAAAAGGCTAGGCAGATGATGACTTTGAATTTATATTCGATCGTTTAAATACTAGCCCATAGTAAGTATGAGCTGACCAGTCCCGACAGACAGCACCCGCACAGCACAGCTTACCCTAGCAAATCATAATGAACCACGTAGTTGTTAATTTTCCACGAACTCAATATGCTATATTGCGTGAAATTTTGAACTTGTTAAGTGACGATTTTCCATACAAACTTTCATCCCCTATTTAACTCCCTTAGGGGTTGAATTTCGAAAAATCCCTTCTTAGTGGATGCCTACGTTACAAAAGGAACCTACTGTCAAAATTTCAACTTTCTAACCCCAGCGGTGTAGGCTGTGCGTTGATAGATCAGTCAGTCAGTCAGTTTCTCCTTTTATAATTATGTATAGACTAGCTGTTGCCCGCAGCTTCGCTTGCGTGTAATTTTAAACCCTCTTTAAGCCCCTTTTTAAATGTAGGTTTAAAATGAAAAAAGTTTGTCTTTTATTATTTACTTTGAACAGTGTTTTTGCAAAACTTTAAGTTAATAACCCCATGGAATAAGGGTTTTCATACAAACATTAACACATTTCACCACTTAAGGGGTGGAATTTCCAAAAAACCTTTCCTTAGTGGATGCCAACGTTATTAGAGGTACCTACTTTGAACATTTCAAGTTTTTAACCCCAGCGGTTTAGGCTTTGCGTTGATAGATCTGTCAGCCAGTCAGTCAGTTACTTCAAAAGTACCAGATTTCTCATAAAAACTTGCAACCCATATTTCAGATCCTTAATGGTTGAATTCGTAAAAAGCTCAAAAATATGTACATTTATTTCTAACCAGAAATCCAATTATTTGATATCATGCTTTTAACTATGAAAAAACATTCATCCCTTCCCTTAGGGGAAGAATTTCCAAGAACGCTCAAATGTGTATGTTTACATCTAACCAGAAGCCTAAATATTCCATGCTTCTTACTTCAAAAGTTGCACATTTCTCAAACAAACTTTTATTTCACCCTCTTAGGGGTAGAATTTCCAAAAAACATCAAACACGTGTATGTTTATTTCCCACCAGAAACCTTATTATTTGAATGCATGCTTTTTACTTCAGAAAACCTTTCATCCATATTTCACCCCTTAGGGGTAGTCTTTCCAAACCCTAAACACGTGTATTGTTTTGTTCTATAAAGTTTCAGATTTCTCATACAAATTCTCAACCCTCAATATTTCACCACCTTAGGGGTTTCATTTACAAACACGCTCAAACACGTGTACATTTATTTCGAACCAGAAACTGTATTATTTGATTTCATGCTCTTTTTAACTTCAGAAAATCTTTCATCCTGTATTTCACCCCTCAGCGGTCGAATTTCCAAAAACCCTAAAACACGTGTATGTTTATATCGGACCAGTAACCTAAATATTTAATTCCATGTTTCTTACTTCAAAAGTATCAGATTTCTCATACAAACTTTTAACCCTTATTTCACCCCCTTGGGAGTTGAATTTACAAAAACGGTCAAACACATGTACATTTATTTGTAACCAGAAACCTTAATATTTAATTTCATGCTTCTTACTTCAATAATGACGGACTTGCATACAAACGTTAATCACCCTTTTCACCCCCTTAGTGGTTGAATTTCGAGAAATCCCTTCTTAGTGGATGCTTACGGTACAAAAGGAACCGACTGTCCAAATATCATGTTTCAGTCACTACCTTTCTCTTTATATTAGAAGAAGACAAACAATTATCCAATACGACTCACGCGCCACCTATTGTACGTTGAAGATATAGTATCTTCAGAAACTTTTGCGTGAGTAACAACAACTATACAAAGTTTCAACTCAATCGGATGAACGATGCGTATTTTTATTTACAATTATCCGATACGACTCGCGCGCAACCTCTTGTACGTTAATAGTACTATATCACAAACTCTGGCGCTAGTGCCAATATCAACTGTACGAAGTTTCAACTCAGTCGGATGAACGATGTGAATTTTTATTTAAAACCATCCGATAGGACTCGCGCACCACCTCCTAAATTACGGTGATGGTACATACTATGCCAGAAAAACTCGCGCAAGTGTCAACAATAAAAAAACTTTCATCCTCTATTTCACTCTCTACGGATAGATTTTTCAAAAACCCTGAAACACGTGTATGTTTTATGCTTCTTACTTCAAGAGTACCAGACTTTTTATACAAACTTTCATCTGCTGTTTTATCCCCTTAGCGGTTAAAATTACAAAAACGCTCACACACGTTCATATACATATTATTAATCCGAAACCCTATTATTTAATTTCATACTTTTAACTTGAAGAAAACTTTCACCTCCTATTTCACCCCCTAAGGGTAGAATTTACAAAAACGTTCAAAAACGTGTATATATACCTAGCCAGAAAGCTTCTTATTTGATTTCATGCTTTTAACTTCGTAGAAACTTTTATCCCCTATTTCACGCCTTAGGGGTAGAATTTCCAAAAACGCTCAAACATTGTGTATATTTACTTCTAACCAGAAGCCGAAATACTTAATTCCATGCTTCTTACTTCAAAAGTAACAGATTTCTCATACAAACTTACAACACTTATTTCACCCCCTTAGGGGTTGAATTTCCAAAAACCCTGAAACACGTGTACGTTTATTTCTGACCAGTAACCTAAATATTGAATTCCATGCTTCTTACTTCAAAATTACCAAATTTCTCATACAAACTTACAACACTTATTTCACCCCCTTAAGGGTTGAATTTCCAAAAACGCTCAAACACGTGTACATTTACTCCTAACCAGAAACCTTAATACTTAATTTCATGCTTCTTACTTCAAAAATGACGGACTTGCATACAAACGTTAATCACCCTTTTCACCCCCTTAGGGGTTGAATTTCGGGAAATCCCTTCTTAGTGGATGTTTTCGTCATGTAAGGAACCTACTGTCCAAATTTCATATTTCTAGCTTTAGTGGTTTAGGCTCTGCGTTGATGAATCAAATGTCAGTCAGTACCAGTCTCTTTATATATAAGATGAGGTAACTACGATCTCTGCTCACTCCGTTCAAATAACGTAGAGTGCAGATATGACATAATTCCATTTATAGAAGTGATATAGACATTATTACATATAATTTATATGTAACCCACGTTTTTAACCTTGGCAGCACACCAGGCCATGACAAACATTGAATACTAACTTATAACAAGTCGGGAAGTGAATTGTTTTGATTTAGATGTACAGAATCTACAGCTGTTGAATATTATTAGGCAAATTTGGCAGTTCATGTGTTTCCGGGTACATCTATACAACCTTAGTTTTAGTATATACTAAACCTGAAACTAGTTTGTTCAGAATCACTAGGAGAATCGATTGACTTACCTATTTTTTTCACCACATTTTTTTTTGTTTTTTTTTTCATAAATTTCAATTTTGTTTCACTAGGTTTCTACCCATAACAGTTGACGGGAATAGACACCTTGAGGCTTGAGACGGTCCTCTCGGTCAGTTTCCGTGTATTAGACAACCCCTGCATAGCACATATCAGGCATTTCACACTTTTTTAGGGAACTTAACGCGACATAAACTAAGGTGTTAATTGGAGATTTACTAAAAAAAAACACATATTCAGGCAGTTCTGATGAAAATCTTGTTGGGGTGTCTCGGTTTTCGTATGAAGTAAAAATAAGGTTGTATAGGAATATGTTACGGGTAATAGCCGAATTGTGGCTACAACTAGGTGCAGCCGGCCACATTCGGTTAAACTTAGTGTATCCTACTTATCTTCGGTTAGAACTAGGTTTACCCTTCATCATATCGGGTAGAACTAGGTGCAGCCGCACACCGGTGGTTAAGGGGAACCCCGACACGGATAGGTTAGGTTCGAAGGGGTACTATGTAAAACAATATATGTAATATGTAAAACAAAGCTCTATAATTTAATAATTTTAGTACGGAACCCTTAAAAAATGTTATATGATTTCTTCAATTAAATAATTTGAAACTATAAATCATCATCATCTACCTAGCCTTTTCCCAACTATGTTGGGGTCGGCTTCCAGTCGAACCGGATGCAGCTGAATATCAGTATTTTACATGGAGCGACTGCCTATCAGACCTCCACAACCCAGTAACTGGGTAATACGATACTCTTGGTAAGACTGGTTGTCAGACTTTCTGGCTTCTGACCAACAGTAACGACTGTCAAAGATCTACAAATGACAGCCGGGACCAACGGCTTTACGTGCTTTCCGAGGCACGGAGGAAACTCGCTATGGTAAATGGTCACCCATCCACAGACCAAGCTCGGCAAGCGTGGCTTAACCCGGAAGATCGGTCTATGCGGCTGTAATTATTTAGCCACGAGCTCCTCTTAATTTGTAAGTATAAATAAAGTCCAATAAATTATTCGTGATTTTTAAATCCCGGGATTTAAACGTCATTATAATTATTCCGGTATTTTAGAGGAGGTATTATCCACTCTATGTTACTTCCGTCCTCGAAGTTTAGGTAAATATACTCTACCTATTCCGATCTCTGCAGTGATGACCGTTTAAAAGCAAGTGTCTTCCGGGGAATCTTCGCGACCTATTTTGGTTCGTATTTAGTTTGTACTTTATACAATTGACATAAAGTTAATTATGCTATGTACAATTTCGTCGCTTCCATTCGTTTTTTGGCTCGTATATAGTTTGTACTTTATACAATTGACATAAAGTTCATTATGCTATGTACAATTTCGTCGCTTCCATTCCATGCCGCGGCGGTGTAAATTGAGCTTTGTAATTTGTAAATTGACATCGGGCGATGTCGGGCGACGTCGGACGACATCGCCGCGACATTGTTGAAACTGTTCCTTGTCGCACAGTCGATGAAGAGTAGTGATAGAAGCCTCGTCCCCACTAGGAACATTTGTCGAGCGACATGTGTCCCCGGTGACATCGGACGACGTGGGGCGATGTAGGGCGACATCGCCCGATGTCTCCGGGGACACATGTCGCTCGACAAATGTTCCTAGTGGGGACGAGGCTTTACTTTCAAATAGGCGGTCGCGTTTCCAACCTATCGTTACATATAATAAAATCGTAACATAGCAAAAACTGTACATTCAATATTTTTGGACAAAAATGATTGCTACGTGTATTAATGATGATGCCAAAAATTCAATTTTTAGAATTTCTGTCTGTTTGTCTGTTTGTATGTCGGAGCTTCGCGCCAATACTACTGAACAGACTTAGTTCTTTGGCAAAGATGTCCGTTTAAAAGCGGGGCGGGTTATAGAGTACAAATTATCACGCTATTGAGAGTGGGTGATGAGCAGTGATCGGAAAAGGATGAGCTAATTTACCTAAACTTCAAAGAACAGAGACAAAAACTGGAGACTTCCTTACGACAACATTTTTTTTTCGGGAGAATTTTCTTGGATATTGTCTTTCATTTGTTTTCAAAAAATAAAAGACAATCTCCTTTTTTGAAAACAATAAACAATGTCTTTTTAAAAACAATGAAAAACGTGTCATCTGGTTTTGTGACAATTTTGGGAAACAAAAATAGGAAACGAATTTATTTGTTTTCTGTACTATTAACATTAATATTAAATATACTTTATTGATGTCCCGAAGCCCAGGACAATTTTCCCGAAAAACAATGTTGTCGTAAGGAAGTCTCCGGTTTTTGTCTGTGTTCTTTGAAGTTTAGGTAAATTAGCTCACCTTTTTCCGATCACTGGTGATGAGCTTATTGGAAATAAATGTGATTAGATTTAAAAAATTGATTGCAAATACATTGTTTAGTTAATGCGACACAATGTTGTTTTCCGAATTCCACGTGGACAAAATCGCAGGTACAGCTAGTTACCTACGTATAAAATAATTGGACTACAACATATTATACTCATTGTAGTTTCAATTCAATTCTCCATAGTAGGTTACCTTCTATACCTTCATGTTTGCATGAAATAATTAAACAATAGAATTGCGTTGCGTGTGCCTACCTAGGCTAGATAAAAAACAGCTGTTTTTCATGTCATTAATAACAATTCTGTCCTGTTTCATGTCAATCGCGATGTAATCCGAGATTACGATAATTCTGATATCGTTTTTTCTTCTGGATTAGACAACAACTAATTAATTGCTTCGCGGATAATACAATGTGTGAGGTTAGGATATTATAACATTTCGATGCTACGCATAAATGAATGAAAGCACGGCGACGCGGCTGGCAGGCACGACTAACGCGATATCGCTCTTTGCAGTAAGTTAACTCGGGGCTCTAAAATGACCCAGAAATAGAAAATTAAGATTTTATTTTTAATTTTTTTTTCAGTCGATTTTCAAAAAATCCCTTTCAGGGTTAATCTGTGTCACCAGTAGATCACGCGATTTGAAGGAATTACACGAATTCGTTAACACCCTGTAGTGTGTCTATAATTACGGTGATTGAGAGTTTTAAGAAACTTTACCAACTTTAACTTCTTACCCGATTATGTGGATTATCTTCCTAAATTTAGAAATAAGTGCTTTAATAATTGGCAAGAACATTTTAACATAATTTCCAAAGAAAAAGGACTGTGGTATAAAACCATTCAAGGCCAGCTTCCTCGTTTACCCTGGTTTGACAAGAGTACATTAAGTAGAAACTTTGTTAAACTATTGTTAAGATTGCGTTCCGGACACTATCCATCAGCTAAGTTTGCGTTCTTAATGAAGAAAGTGAACTCACCCAATTGTGTTTCTTGTAATGTGATCGAAGATGTACAACACTTGCTGATGGATTGTGTTAGGAATCAAAATCAAAGGGAAATCTTAATCAATGAGTTTAAATTAAATTTATTAGAGGTGGGGTTAGTACAAACTATTTTAGCGCAGCCGAATTCTGACTTAGCGAAAAGGTTGGCTCAGTTGGTTCATTTCGTTGACTAGGATTTTTACAAACTTTTACTTAATTTTTGTTTTATTTAATAAGATACCTGATGTCGGTAGTTAGCATAAGGCATGATGGGGTTGGCGTACCCACATGGATAAATACCCCAATTTAAATAAAAAAGATTATAAAAAAAAAAAAAACTTTAGTAGTGTGTTAAGAGTTTTTTTAAGAGCGAAGCCACGGGCTAATGCTATCATTAATATAAATGTATCTCACGCAAGCTATAATAAAATAATTTCAATGTGGCACTGATTTCGATTATTTGTTGCATTAAGACGTAACAAATTCTGATGCACACCTCAGCTGACCCACGTATCATCAGCGTAAGGTTACAGCAATAGTTATGATTAATTACTAGTAATTAAATACATTAATGGCTTTGTTGCAAAACGTTTGTTCGTGCTACATACACAGCCTTCAATGTAATGCATGTTCAATACTATATTTCGCATATAAATCGACTAATTATTGATGGTGTTCTTAGCTAGCGAGTACCTATATTTTTGTCTGCCGATCATCGCCTGCAGCTAGGATTGCCAACCGTTCCGCGAGAGCCGGAACGTAATGTTTCTGGAGCCGTTCCGCAAGAGCCTGGATGTCCCGTTTCTGGAGCCGTTACGCAAGAGCCTGGACTACCCGTTTCTGGAGCCGTTCCGCAAGAGCCGAGATGTCCCGTTTCTGGAGCCGTTCCGCAAGAGCCGAGATGTCCCGTTTCTGGAGCCGTTCCGCAAGAGCCGAGATGTCCCGTTTCTGGAGCCGTTCCTCAAGAGCTGGGACTTCCCGTTTCTGGAGCCGTTCAGCAAGAGCCTGGACGTCCCGTTTCTGGAGCCATTCCGCAAGAGCCTGGACGTCCCGTTTCTGGAGCCGTTCCGCAAGAGCCGAGACGTCCCGATTCTGGAGCCGTCCCGCAAGAGCCCGTACGTCCCGTTTCTGGAGCCGTTCAGCAAGAGCCTGGACGTCCCGTTTCTGGAGGCGTTCAGCAAGAGCCTGGACGTCCCGTTTCTGGAGCCGTTACGTAAGAGCTGGGACGTCCCGTTTCTGGAGCCATTCCGCAAGAGCTGGTACATAATGTAACCAGAATACCATTTTGGCTTCAGTCAACTTTCAATCTCATTTCAAAATAATCTCTTTTTTTGACGTTGTTTGTTAACGAACAAGAATACCATTTGTCATATTTATGAGATTGAGACTAGACTGAGACTAGATCGAAACTATATTTTGCACGTTTTTAATTACGAGAATTGGCCTTCTGTTTCTAGAGCTTTAGAGGATGCCAATTGTCCCGTTTTATCGTACCTACGGCTAAACCTTCGGGCAGAAGTCGAAATTTAGAATTAAATTGAGAATGTAATTTAAAAAAAAACATTTGTTTCAACTATTCACGTCACTATGATCAAAAACGTCATTAAAGTCAGAGTTTGGTTAAAACATGAAAAGAAACCATAACTCAAAAACTACAAAAAATCACGGAACATACAGGGGGGTGATGACTGTCAAGACTTCCGCTTGACAGTACTTTTTGGGACACCCTGTAACAACCTTATGTTTACTTTATACGAAAACCGAGACACCCCAACAAGATTTTCATCAGAACTGCCTGAATATGTGTGTTTTTTTTAGTAAATCTCCAAGTTACACATTAGTTTATGTCGCGTTAAGTTCCCTAAAAAAGTGTGAAATGCCTGAGATGTGCTATGCAGGGGTAGTCTAATACACGGAAACTGACCGAAAGGACCGTCTCAAGCTTCAAGGTGTCTATTCCCGTCAACTGTTATGGGTAGAAAACAACTGAAAGAAAATTTAAATAAATGAAAAAAAAAAGTGGTGTAAAAAATATGTCAATCGATTCTCCTAGTGATTCTGAACAAACTAGTTTCAGGTTTAGTATATACTAAAACTAACCTTGTATAAGGTGTAACATAAAAAACGCACAACCTCTTAAAGGGTCACTGTACTCATCATTGTGAACAACTTTTACTATGGGACAAAACATGAAATCTCGAAAAAGAAATCTGCTGTTCCCTACATTAATGTTCACATAACTCGTCAAAATGTAGAGAACAGTTGATTTTTTTTCGCGATTTTTTGTTTGGTTCCTTAGTAAAAGTTGTTTCGTAATGATGAGTACAGTGACCCCTTTAATTATCCACGATATTTTGCATAGCGTCTTAGTGAATGCTGGAGACTGCTGTCGTCGCTTATGAAATCAGTACCCCAAGTGTGAGTTTTTTAAGTTACTACTGTAGTTGCGTCACGACAAAAATGTCAAACAAAATTTTAGTCCCGCTATTCGCCGCTAGAGGCTCTGCCAAAATTTTCATACATTTATAGTGTGACTACAGTAGTAACGTAAAAAACTCACACTTGGGGTACAGTTGTAGGTATTATCGTAGGTCATAAATTTTTGGTAAATTTACTCATTTCATTATTTACGGGTTCTCTAAGTTGTAATGACATCCGTGTATCTAACAAAAAAATGGCCAGGCGCTCATTGGTAGGTAGCGTGCACGGATGTTTTAATATTGTAATAAATTAAAGAATTTATTCATAAAATTATTTATTTAACAGAAAACAAAATTATACCATCAGTTTTTTTTTTTGATACTTCCTTTTCATCTTGAGCAAAACAAACACACTATACAAAATCGGCCGTCCCATTTCAAAACCTAGTGAGGGCTTAAAACGAAATTTTACAGGAGAGCGCATAAACGTTAAATCGATCAGCCTTTGAAAAGTATTTATGTTAGGTAAAACCATGTGGTTATAGTGACTTACTAGGTTTTACAATGATTAGAGGCAGTGAATGGCACTTACTAGGTATCGATGCTTAAATATATCTGCTTATTATGTGAGTTTTCAACGCTGGTGTTTTTGTATTTGGTAGAGACTTTCTAGGTCAGCAAGATTATGCAATAAAACGATTTTTGTAAAAGTATCCCCTAGGTTTTGAAATGAAACAGCCGAAATATCGTGGATTATTAAAATAAGACCATAATGTGTCGCACGAAAGTTACCTATCGAAAATGCGTCATTCCTAACATTAATGTCATTTGACCAATTTGCGGTAACGATAATTTTATTATTCTACATCAACACTCATTATAATTAACCAAACAATTATTGGAACCTGTTTCCTAAATATCGGAAGATGTCATCAAAATTCTGTATTTAGTTAAAGACAATATTTATCGTTAGGAACTTATGATTAAGGTATGGAATTAAGAATTAGTAACTCGTAGAGTGTGGGCGAGTAAAGTTCTTTTAAGATATTTGTGTTTCTAGTTCAGCTCGTCTAAACGTAGTGTAGTGTAGTTTTTGGCTTTGTTGTGTAAGCTATAAAAACTCAGCTATATCTTTCTGGAGCTGTATCGACTCAGAGGCATGTTTACTTAGCTAAACCGTCAATTGACACAAGCCAATTAGTAAATTTGCTATTTTGCTGTCCGACTTCTGAAAGGCCGATAAGTGAGTAAACCTATTTTTTTATTATGAGCAAAAACGTGGAAAGTCTATACTCAAACGAAACCATCTACCTACATTATTAGAGTTTCTGTCTCTGGATCTCGTAACTGACCAATCGTCAGTGAAGTTCTAACAGTGCGTAAGTCATTTTGTGACAAAAACAGACAACACTGCTAAAGTGACAATATTACTTGAAATGAAAAAGATTATTAGGATTTTCAAAGGTTTAAACCATCAAAGAGCTAATTTGTAATGATAATTAAAAACAATATTGCGTTCAGCGTAGGTTGCGCTCGTTTTAAATAGTTTATCACTCTCTTGTAAAGTAGCCATTTTTGACTTCCGCACTGTTAGAATTTCACTGACGAAATGTTAGAAAAATACGGACCAGATTAATCGATAGAGAAAAAGTTCTAATTATTTCTTATTCTTTATTGTAACACAAGAAAATTACAATAATAAAATTACAAATTACAGCCGCATAGACCGATCTTCTGGGTTAAGCCACGCTTGCCGAGGTTGGTCTGTGGATGGGTGACCATTTTACCATAGCGAGTTTCCTCCGTGCCTCGGAAAGCACGTAAAGCCGTTGGTCCCGGCTGTCATTTGTAGATCTTTGACAGTCGTTACTGTTGGTCAGAAGCCAGAAAAGTCTGACAACCAGTCTTACCAAGAGTATCGTATTACCCAGTTACTGGGTTGTGGAGGTCTGATAGGCAGTCGCTCCATGTAAAATACTGATATTCAGCTGCATCCGGTTCGACTGGAAGCCGACCCCAACATAGTTGGGAAAAGGCTAGGCAGATGATGATGATAGTGAAGTCATGTACAAAGGCGAGCTTAACTGAGAAATGAGTTTTCTACAAGCTAACCTTTGAGTGATAGAGAGAGATTGATAGTGTGGTAGAGGGCAAACTCCAAAAGTCGCGCTTTTACGTAGTAGGTACCTATATAAAACTCAAATTTGACAAAATGTTACTTATCGATCTTTTAGAAGTCGACGGCAGTATTGACTATTCCCTTCATTCATGTTTCAAATAATAAAAAGAATAAGCACGAAGTCCGTGGTTTCGGCCTTAGTTACGAGCGTTTCCTACTCCCTATCACCTACGGACATACAATTATTTCGGGGCCCGAACTAAGAATGAATGACAACACGATTTGACAGTTTTCCCTACTACCGATGTGTTTTGCCCTGACGAAAAGTTGAACTTGAAACTTGTTTTGTTCACTCCTACATTTCGGGCTACTTTCGGACGGGCGACTAACTTCGTTGACGGACTTAGGGAGTAGACCACCAGGCCCTTGATCCAGCTGCCCAACGAGAGCCTCTTAAGGTGTTGGTTGAGGCTCTGGGCTATTATTGGCTTTTGACTATTTATTATTGGGCTATTGACTGCTAAAAACGAAATAAATAAAATCTTTTGAATCACTTTCGTGACCAAAAAACTAACCTTTGACCGTAATTGTAGCCTTATACTTAGCAGTGGACCTTAACAGAATAATATTTATAATTATAAAACATTAACCAGTATTATTTTCTTTATTTACAGGAAAATGGCGCCCTCTGTGAATATCGCAGAGTACTATGCAGGCAAAATACTTTTTATTACCGGGGCGACTGGTTTTATGGGGAAAGTCATGGTGGAGAAGCTACTGAGGAGTTGTCCTGATGTGAAGAAGCTATATCTACTCATGAGACCAAAGAAAGGGCACAGCAGCAAAGAAAGATTGGACGACTTATTAAATTATCGGGTGAGTAGCGCCATCTAGTGGGGAATAGCGGAACTATTAAAAGCATTTCATATTATTTTTAATTTTTGTGAATGTTGCATGTGTTTTTGTAAAAAATAGATTACTGAAAAATTATACCAGAGCCCCTAGCACGTGTAGTTAAAGTATTCGTCTCATTATCAACAATTTTTGTACAGGAATTGTTTAGTTCGAAATACGCACACGTGGCGCTAGTAAAATTCCCATACACAATTTGTCGACAGCAAAACCAATACGTTACTAGATGATGTCGCAAAATCTCGTGCTATGGGCTCAGGTTAAGCCTTCTTTATGATTAACTAGCGACCCGCCCCGGCTTTGCACGTGTACGTTTTATAGCTTAAAACCTTCCTCTTGAATCACTATATCTATTTAAAAAAACCGCATTAAAATCCGTTGCGTAGTTTTAAAGATCTAAGCATACATAGGGACAGACAGCGGGAAGCGACTTTGTTTAACTATGTAGTGTTAATATACAAGGTTAGTCGGAAAGGGGGTACTAATCCCAAAGGGTGTTAAAGTACACAATATAATAATGAGTAACTTTTTTTCTACCACTTTACCCAAAAGTCGATAGTTTTAGAGAAATAGCTGTTCAAAAATTACATAAACATGCTAAAATCTATCTATGCTACGACCAGCTTTGTTTACATTTTAGGTCATATTTGGGGTCACGAATTAGAAGCACCATTTTCTGAATTCGTAACTTAGAGTAGGGACAAAGAATTTTAGAAAAAACTATAATAAATATACTTGAGAGCAAAGAAATCGAGCCACTTCTATTTTTCACGTAGGTATAATTGTTATTATTTTTGGTATTATGGAACAGATCAATTCTAAACATATATCGCCTAAAAGGTTATTTGATAACCTTTACAATGAGGGTAGTTTTTTGTATTTTAAATTATATAATTCATGAAACTAAAACTAATAACCAGGACACGTGAAAAAAGGAGTGGCTCGATTTCTTTGCTCCCAAGTATATGTATTATTTTACGAGGAAATCAAAATTATCGAATTTTGTAATTTTAACACTTGCTTTAAAACCGTCATCAGTGATACTTCAAGTGACCTGCGGATTAGTACCCCCTTTCTGACTAACCTTGTATAGAATTTAGTGGGTTTACGCAGTCATCCTACCAGAAGTGGTTTAGTCCCATCTCTTCCCCTTCCCATCTCCTCCCCTGTGCGTTTATAATTACAAACATTTCCCATCTCTAAGAAACGTAATAGGGGAAGAGATGGGAAGGGGAAGAGATGGGACTAAACCCCAGAAGTGGTAATTTTAAGTACCTGTTTTCCCTTCAAAAACTGACTATACAATGTGTTCTGTTTAGGTTGTTTTACTTGTGACTTTCATGTGACACATTCATATATTATTTATGATTATTTAAGGTTTACTCACGTGCATTTTTAGAGATTGCCCGACAAATTTTGACTATGTACCTAACTAATCGGACAATCCCGAAATATGCACGTGTGTAAACCGTAAAAGCTCCTACACACAATGCCGCCGGCTTTGCCGCCAGCATTGCTACGCGGCTTGCTGGTGTTTAACCTTTGTGCATAAAAGAAGCGGATTCATGATCAATAATGTCAAACACATTTTAACCAATGACATTGGTTAGGGCTTGCGATGATAACGCCATTAGTTTCCCAATTATACGTCCCATTGACATAATAATATGATTAATTTTAAAATTTATCTTCCAGGCATTCGACCGTCTAAAAGCCGAGAACCCCAAACGCTTCGAGAAGCTCCAGGTGATAGCTGGAGACATCCTGTCCGAAGACCTGGGCATCTCTGATGAAGATAGACAGCTGATCCACGAGGAGGCACAGATCATATTCCATTGTGCTGCTTGTGTTAGGTTGGTAACTTCTGATGCAATCTCCACGTGCGGGCGGTTCCTAAAAGTCATGACACAGTATACCGGCAGAGCAACTGCACAGCTGCAGCACGGCGCCGGCGGCTACAGCTAGCCGCCAGCGCGCTAACTACGAATCGTCCGCGAGGTGCAAGCTTGCTGCCACCGCGAACACAACTGTTTTAGGGCATTTGTGATTGAACACGCCTAGGACTTGCATTCGCTGGCGACTCGGAGTCGGCGTGCCGTAACCACGCAGTCGGCACGCTGTAAGCACGCGGTCCGCTCGTTTGCAACGCGATGTCTGCGACTCGAGTTGTATGGTAGCGGCAAGCGCGCTGACTGCCCGCCGTTGGCTTTTTCATATTGGCATTATGAAATATATTATACGACACACGATTTAATGCTCTAATTTGAATGACAAGTTAATTTCTGGGTTGGAGCGGTCCCGATGCGGTGCCGGTATGGTGTGCCATGACATTTAGACTGAAATGCCTGTAGATTTCCACTTATAACAAAGCTTTTTGAAGAGGACATTTTGAGCTAAGTCCGGGGGTTTCTTAACAACTTATTTATTTTCATTACAGATTCGACATGTTCCTACGCGACGCTGTCAAATTGAACACAGTTGGAACGAAGAGAGTCTTAGAGTTGGCAGAGGGCGTGAAAAATCTTGAGGTAATAATATAATATAACGTATAAATATAACATCACGCCTGTATTCTCCGAAGGGTTGGGCAGAGGTGTATAGTACACACTCATTTAGTCGTTATGCTTAAGTCCCATGTAATAGCGCACGAGCCTATTGCCATCAACCGGGCACAAATTCAGATTTCAGGCTGCCACTGAGGAAAAACCCAATAACATTTTGCCCGACCTGTTCTGTACGACAAGTGTGAGTTTTTGTACGTTACTACTGTAGTTGCGTCACGCCAAAAATGTATGAAAATTTAGGCAGAGCCTCTAGCGGCGAATAGCGTGACTAAAAATTTGTTTGACATTTTTGGCGTGACTCAGCTACAGTAGTAACGTAAAAAACTCGCACTTGGGGTACTATTTTGTATGACCTGACGCTCTGCAGTCGCGCTTGCTAGAGATCATTAGCCCTACGAGGCATTCTTCCAATCGTTTATTTTTTTATTTTTTAGTTTAATTCTGTGTCTCTGCTTTATTTACGAATTCAGAAAAAAAAACTTGTAATCCGTGACCCCAAATATAACCTAAACTCTAAACATATCAAATGCTGATCGTAGCTGAAGATTTAGCCTATCTTATGAAATATTTGAATGGCTGTTTCTCTTAAAGTTTTTCAGTTTTTTTCTCAGAACAAACGTCATTAATTATTATGGGTTTATGTGAACTACGTGGCCACGCGGCTCTCCACGTTTCGACCGCGTGGCCATAGCGTATAAGTTCTGTAGGTCGTGAAGTCCAAACATTAGGACTTTATTCATACTGTCTACATTTTCTTCGAAATCGTATCAGTGGTTAGCAAAAAGAATGGGACCTCTACTAAGCTCTTTGTATTTTATTACACTGTATAAGAGCTATGTTACAATTTTGCTGTACAATAAAGTATATTCTATTCTATTCTAAGCTCCGTTTAAGAGAACTGCGTGGCCGCGTGGTTCTCCATGTTTTGATTGCGTGGCCATGGTTAAACCATTACAACTTTCTGAATATTGGATCTACGAATTTACGACTTTCATTGTTAGTGTTTTACAAATTCCTCCGTAATGTTGACGTAGTCGTTTTTCTTCTATGACACTGTGTCCGAGCAGTCTAAACGAACACAATCTAATATCCTTTTGGATTAGTAACCCCCTTTTCTGACTAACCTTACTTACTATAAGTTATTCATACTGTAGACCTCCAGAAATTCACCATTAATCCTAGTACCGACAGTAAATAATCTTTCCTTCTTTCTTTATTTTTTACCTACTTAATTTCATTCTATTTTCTAGGCATTCATCCACGTGTCAACATCATACAGTCGTTGTGAGCTAGAAGTCTTCGAAGAGAAGCTGTACCCAGCCAAGCACCGGCCGGAGAACGTGATGCACTGCGTCAACTGGATGGATGACGAATTACTGACGCATTTACAGCCCAAGTGAGTTTAGTTAAAAATTAAATTTATTTAATAATGGCACTTCACATGGCTATTTGTATTTGCGTATTTGGCAAACAATTACCACGTGTGGACAGTACATTTGACAAAGTATTGGCCTTATTTGTCTATTTGACAAATATGTCGATTCCGACAGTACTGTGCGTGCGGCGATTTCAGCGCTTGTGGCGCGTTCGGTGCGGATTGCGCGAGACCATGAGAAAATGCGAAGACTGCGGCGCGTGCGGCCCCTGCGGTGCGCCTAGGTGCGCGTTCACCTTTACTTTCCGTTCTCATATGTTTTTATTTATTTTTCTAGGATAATTGAGCCACAGCCGAACACGTATGCCTACACAAAGTCTCTGACTGAAGATCTCGTATCGCAGTACGCTGGAAAGTTCCCCATCGCGATTGCACGGCCAGCGATTGGTGAGTAAAGAAACTATACTCCGAAATTATACATAATTGTTTACGGTTTACTCACGTGCAGTGTCTTCAGCTCATGATTAAGGGCTCCATTTGGGTCTGAAACTAGTCGGGCAATCCCGAAAAACGCACGTGAGTAAAGTGTAAACAATTGAATATTAATGTGATTAGCAAACAATGTTAATCCGGGTCCGCAGCGTCTATTTTGCTAACAAAACTGTTAGGCCACGCCCCTATTCGGTTAGCAAATAATGTTATCCTGTTTGCAAACACGAAAACACAGCGCAGCAGACCCGGCTTGACATCATTTGCGAACTGTTGCGTACTTTCAACAGTTTTTACACTTCTGCCAGGATCCTGAGATTAGAATGATATTCATATTTTGTTTCCCGGTTCACAGTGACAGCAGCCTTCAAGGAGCCCATGCCAGGATGGGTAGACAATCTGAACGGAGCTACTGGACTATTAGTAGGAGCTGGCAAAGGTAGGTCAAAATAACCCTTTTTTTATCGTGTGAAAATCCTCATGGGATTCTTCTTCTCTCCCGGGGAAGGCGAAGGGTTATGTCGGACTTTTACCAGCTAAAAACCCACGATGTTCCTTCTCCTGACCTTTGGCCGGGATCGCGAGAATCGCAGCTGCATGCACCGCAACCCCGGCAGGCCTCGGTCCGCCAGCCCCTGGCAGACCTCTTCCTCTGTGGGGCCTTGCCCCACGTCCTCCTGAGAGGCGCGCACGGAACACAGCGCGCCGCCTTCTCGGGCCTGTTACTGGTCGGGCGACGGGTCCCCTAACCCGTCGCCCGCAGGCCACACACTAGGGTGGCCGAAGATCGTCGCGCGCCCTCCGGCTCCCGGTGCGTCTGGCGCGGGAAGGGAGAGTGGCCGCCGTCTCTCTCTCCCTCTCCGCTCCCTCCTTGGTTGCCATCACATTCCTCGCAGAAGGAGGCGACTTGACGAGCTCTCAAAACACTATGAGGTTTGCACAGTCCAGTTTGTACGATCTTACTTGCACGTGTAGCCACTGTACGGTATTCCGTCTTTGCACAGGCAAGACGGAGCGTGTAGCCGAACTTTAAAGTATTTTTATAGACATACCAGCGATCAAAGTCGCGGAAGTCAGCTAGTTACATTATATTATTTTCTTTTTTCAGGAGTGATTCGTACGATGCATTGCAATGATAGTTATACAGCTGATGTGGTGCCTGTGGATATAACAGTCAACGCTTGCATCATTCTTGGTTACCTGACTGGTGTTGAGAAGTAAGTGTTTTATGTTTATTTGACGTAAGATATAGCCTTTAAAGGAGCGCATCATCATCTGCCTAGCCTTTTCCCAACTATGTTGGGGCCGGCTTCCAGTCGAACCGGATGCAGCTGAATATCAGTATTTTACATGGAGCGACTGCCTATCAGACCTCCACAACCCAGTAACTGGGTAATACGATACTCTTGGTAAGACTGGTTGTCAGACTTTCTGGCTTCTGACCAACAGTAACGACTGTCAAAGATCTACAAATGACAGCCGGGACCAACGGCTTTACGTGCTTTCCGAGGCACGGAGGAAACTCGCTATGGTAAATGGTCACCCATCCACAGACCAACCTCGGCAAGCGTGGCCCAACCCGGAAGATCGGTCTAAGCGGCTGTAATTATTTAGCCACGAGCTCCTCCTATACAGGAGCGCAATATCTGTGAATGCAGTTCGAATTGTTTTCAAATATTATGGAAAGTCTCTTTTGAACATTATCATGTAGCCACAACGATGAGGCTAAGCGTATGCTAAGATGCAGGCGACGCAGCGCAGCACAGTACAGATTTTGCCGCGCAGGGCAGGCGAGGCAGACATAGCCCACGACCGCATGCTGCGACGCAGCTCGAAGACACGAGTTTTAACTAGTACAAAGAATAGACGCGTTCGAGTTGACGAACGTTTTTTTTTTAATAGTCTGGATGATTAGTATCATACAAACAAGGTTCACAACACACTAATTCATTTAAATGTTCTGTCATTGCAATAAAATTCAAATTAGCGGTAAAAAAACATATGTCGACATGCACGTGTCGCGCAGAAATCTGTGCCGGCACTACAACGAGGCGCAGAGCAGGGCAGACGCATGTCTGCGTCGCACGCGTCTGCGCCGTAGCGTACGCAGCTCTTAGTACGTTCATGCATTACAAAATCTGCTTTGCCCTGCGCTGCGTGCACCTGCGTCACCTGCGTCTCAGCATACGCTTAGCCATAATTAAGGTTATTACTACCCCACCTCAAATAAGCTTTTTGCGATTTCTGACGTTTCTAGTACTCCAACTTCACTTGGTCCAAATGAACGAGTGTGTGTCGGATCGACTGGCATCATGAAAATGTTTTGTGAAAACTCCCTCTTTTTCTCGCTAACTGTAATTTTTTTTCAAAATCTGTGAACGCATTTAGAAATTATTCCAAAAGTTAAATGTGGTCTTCTAAGAACGTTTTTCTGTAATAGCTAAAATGGTGAAGGTAGCCGCCCTTCATGCCCCATCTCAAATTACCACCGTGTACCAGGCCTCGGTCCGCCAGCCCCTGGCGGAACTCTCCTTCTGTAGGGCCTTGCCATGTCCTCCTGGTCGGCGCGCACGGAAGACAGCGCGCCTTGTTCTCGGGCCTGTTACTGGTCGGGCGACGGGTCCCCTAACCCGCCGCCCGCAGGCCACACACTAGGGTGGCCGGAGATCGTCGCGCGCCCTTCGTCGCCCGGTGCATCTGGCGCGGGAGAGTGGCAGCTGCCTGTCTCTCCCTCTCCGCTCCCTCTTTGGTCGCCATCACCTCCTCGCAGAAGGAGGCGACGGCTTGCCACGCACTCTCGCTCTTGACCATGGACAGAACCACGGCCGGAAGCGAGAGGTCACCACCGAAGCCTTGTGTAACTACTATGTGTTGTTTTACATATCTTTTTATTTTTCAGACCCAAAGAAATAAACATAATTAACATCACACAATCAGGAGTTAATCCTTTAACTTGGGGCCAAGCTTTGGATATGGGTAAGTTGACAGAAACTATGATACAAATCAAACTCTGCTAGTTTAGTAATTTCACGAAAACACTTGACTCAATTCGTAGTTTCGCGAAATTACTAGGTCAGTAGTGTCATTCTGTAAGAAACCCACCTCAATATCGACGGTTAGCTCGATATCCATAATATCACAGTATGGATAATAGAAGCAAATAACACACAGATAATCGACAGTATAATCAATAACGCGTAGTTTTGTTATCCACGCTGTCACGACAAGTATCTAATTGACAGCCGCGGTCGAGGTGAGATTCTTACAGAATTGCACTGTTGTTCAGTAAGATAAGATTACCTCTCTTTAAACCGAAATCAAAATCATTTTGCTGTAACTTAAATAACGCACAACCTCTTAAGGGGTCACTGTACTCATCATTATGAACAACTTTTACTACGGGAACAAATCTGAAATCGCACCATAATTTGCACCTTAAATAATTTTCAAATTGTTAACACTTTGTTTAAAACAATCAGTGATATTTTAATGGCCCGCAGATTAGTACCCCCTTTCTGACTAGCCTTGTTATTATATCAACATAAAGGCACACTTCAAAAACAATGCTTTCCACTACAAAATTAATGATTTGCACTATAATTAATTAATCAAAAACTATTTGGTTCTGAACGCACCGTCTCACATCTGAATACATAATATTGTAACTATACCTATGTAAACGAATCCTGTTAAAACCTTCTTAAATTCCAGGTCGAGTCCACGTTCAAGAGTTTCCCTTCACGGTCTGCCTGTGGTACCCTGGCGGGTCCCCGAAGAGCTCCTGGATAGCGCACCAGTTTGCTCTGTTCTTCACTCATATGCTGCCGGCATACTTCGTTGATCTGCTGATGTTCCTCATGGGGAAGAAGACTTTGTAAGTAAATATATACAGGGTGTAAAAAGACCCATCACATAGCCGAAATCTACGCACTCTGTACATCAAACTCAATTACCTACATTGACCAAAAATAATTGCTGGGAAACGACTTTTTTTGTAGCGCACAATGTGTGGTTGTGGCGATGCCACGCGTTTGCGTGCATGCAGCGGCCACACAGCTGAGCCAAGGCGGTTGTGTGTGTTTGATATTCATTGCGTTTTTGTAACTTCAAATGCGTAATTTATTATGAAAAATTGAAATTTTTGATAATGTTTGTTTGGAAGAAAGTTTAGTATTATGACCCGGAATTCGTTTTTGGAAAAAACTAAAACGAAAATGTATACTTTAACCTTCAATATCTTCAAAACCAATGATTTCCCAGGTATGGTCTGGTAGAAAAAAATGATCCCAATGATGGGTAGAATATGTGGTTTTCGTTATCGTTAAGGGTCTTTTTACACCCGATATAGAATATCATCATCATCATTCAGCCGAAAGACGTCTACTGCTGGACATAGGCCTCCCCCAAAAGGGGGGAGGGGGTGTTGCCGTAATCGCCACGCTTGGCAGGTGCATTGGCGATCGCAGTATGGTTGTTGCTGCCCATCCTCTAGAGAATCCCTTAGTCGCCTTTTACGACACGGTATTTACTGGTGGTCATAAGAATATCTACTAACTAACAGTCGTAACGGGTAGCCAGAAGCCCTAAAGACAACCGGTCTAACCTTAGAATATCGGTATTGCCCAGTAACTGGGTTGCGGAGGTCTAATGGCAGTTGCTCCGTGTAAAATACTGGTATTCAGCCGTATCTGATTAGACTGGAAGATGACCACAACATTCTTGGGATAAAACTAAGCAGATAGAATGTGCGAATAGGCATGTTGACAGCATCAATAAATTGCAAACCTAATTAGTCCGCCAGTTACAACGGTTACGCACTGCATCCGATCCGGATCCGTGAAAATACGGATATAAAACTCTGACCGAATTCGGATATTGCTTTTCGCGCTGCATCCGGTCCGAATTCGTAAAAATAAGTATCTAGAGTCTAAAAATCTCGGACCGAATTCTGATATTGCTTACGTACTAATCCGATCTCTGATCCAAATCCAAGCAATTCAGGGGCCGTCTTTGGCATATGTCTGATTTGAATCCGAGGTAATTCGAAAGCGTTCATAAAAACAGTACTACGGTAACTTCGGTCAGTCAATATTTCTTCCGGATTGAAGACTCACGGATGACGGAGAGAAATCGGATGACGGAAGTCGGAACTAGTGCGTAAACTACCATAAAAATAGTTCTTTGACTACTTCAGAGCGTATTTTCACGGATTCGGATCGGATGCAGTGCGTAACGCTCTTAGAGTTTTGAAAAACATTGGACACGTGTTTTTTATTTTGTTAAATCTATATATCGACGGTTAAAAGGTAATAGGGGATAAGCAACAAAAACCGAATTGTTCAGGAGAGCAGTTTAAAGTTTGAAATTGTAGAAAAATTGACATAACTTTTTTATTTATTGTCATATTGTGAAACTGGAAACAGCTCTAGATTAAAAAAAAATTAAGGCATTAATTAGCACTTTTATTTATTTGATTCGACGTTGTTTTATGTGGTTTTATGTCGCTTAGATCAATTGATCTTATTTTCCTTATGAGGTAATTAGGCATAAGTTACATCTACACAAAAAAAAACGAAGAGTATAGAAGACTTAGCTACATTTGATATCCTCATGCCAAGAGGTAATAGGGAATATGTCACATGACTGTCGAATAATTTAAATGGGTAAAGAAGGATAAGTGACGATTCACATTATTATGGTATAAGGTAATGGAACATAAGAAACAATGCTTAGCAAAAACATCTTCAGGGTGTTAGACATTAGCGACACTATAAGTGGATTGGAAAAAAGGTAACATGATACTTCCACACATCATGATTTCAATATCAAGAGGAAAACGAGAACATCCAACATACGGCATTATTTGGCCAAATGGTAACGAGGATTAAATGTCAGTTTTTAAAATAATAGAATCACAACCAACATGATTCTCCTTTAAAATAAGAGTTAACATAGCTGGTCTCCAGATATTAGGCAGGTACTTTTCAGACGAAAAGTACTAGAGTAGGATTTAGGTAGTAAGCTAATGATAATGTAGGCTTTAAAGCCTTATTTGTTTAAATGTCCTTATAGTTAACATAGCTCAAAAGATTAGGGATACCTATAGCTGTGGTTTAATTAGGTTAGGCCTACGATATGTCAGGTAAAATTTGTTCACACATGCCAAATTACTAGATTACTTACCTACATTACTATTTTACATTATAATCTAACCAAATCGTTGGTGATTAAATGAAAATAAAAATTCGTTTTTTCAATAATTATTTATTAAGCAAATACACAGTTATAAAAAAATGCTATTACGTAAATAAGATAAATTTATTTGTCAAAAAAACATTTCCTACACATGTTTTTTTGACAAATAAATTTATCTTATCTTATTTATAAGACCAAGTAGTTGTCACAACGTGTGTGTTAACAAAAATAAAGTAGTAACTTAGCGAAATTATACCTACCTACGTATGAAGTAAGTAAGTAGGTATCATTGTTATAAAAAAATATAAAAGGTAGGTAGGTACTTCCAAAAATAAAAGATTTTCCAAAAATAAAAAACTCAGTAGGTACAACATAGCACTACGTACTTAGAATCTTTGACAAAACAACAGCCTTCAAGGCAACAATAATAAGTTTCTCAAAGTATTTATTTTTACTTACAACTAAAACACGCAGTGTCATTGTTATAAAAATATAAAAGGTAGGTACTCCCAAAAATAAAAGTTCTTTCAAACTCAGTACAACATAGCACTACGTACTTAGAATCATTGACACATTTTAATTATTATTTTTAGCAAAACAACTTTCATCATAGTGGCTAAATAAGTAATTCACTTATTGCGTGCGCAGTGACTATTCATTCATTCACCAACATGGTGAATGAATGAATAGTGACTGCGCATAACACTGCATGGTGTTTTAGTTTAAAAACTTTCATCATAGTGGCTAAATAAGTACATTACTTATTTAGCCACTATGATGAATACTAGATAGTAATACTTTTATAAAAGGTAATTAGTAATTGTGAAGATATTGAGAACACTGCATTAATATTGAGGATAGTTTGATAAAAACAATAAATATAAAATATAGATTTATTTTTAAAAGATAATTAGTCATTGAGAACATTGCATTATTATTGAGGATAGCTTGATAAAAATAAGTAATGGAATATAAAATACGGATTTATTTTAATTATCAGAATGTTGACCAATTAATATTTATTAGGTACTAGCTGTCCTCCGCGGTTTCACCCGCATTTTTTATTACTGCTCCGCTCCCGTAGGTCGTAGCATGATGTAATATAGCCTATATTACCCGGGGGTAGTGTAGTACCACCAGGGATTTTATTTTAACAAACAAAAAAACAAAATCAAAATCGATTCATCCGTTCGGGAGTTACGATGCCAAAGACAGACACACATACACAAACACGTCAAACTTTAACAATTCGTCGTTTTTGCGTCGGGGGTTAAAAACAATCACAAAGTTCTCATTTGACGTGCGGCATGCATGAGTTGACACACTCGAATCCGACTTTTAGTTCCAGAGTTTACCCCGTTTAAGCAAACAAAAAAACAAACTCGTCAGCTTTATAAAATATTAGTATAGATATCATGTCATATACCGAAATCGGAACGATATCGGCCCGATACCGTGCCGTTACCGTTATCGTCTAATGTGAAAGCGCCCAATGGGTGTTTATATTACGTTTTGTTTAGACCTACTAAACTATACCTACCGTTGAAGTTCACAAACAAAACTATAAAACAATTAAAATTTACCTTATCAAATTCGAAGAGAAGGCTTTTGCGACATTTCTTCTGATTTCGTATACCCGATGTTTTTAAAGCCATTTCCAGAATGTCTCTTTTTCGATCTTTTCTTTCCATTTTAACCTAAAACGATCCATTCAAAATAATAAACATCGTTATAATTATGTACATACTCAGTTAGTAATCAATCACAACCATTCACTACCAAACAGCATAGAGAAATAGGTAATAATAACATACCGTTGACAGGAACTTCCGCGCACTTTTTTCAAAAATTAAACGCACATGCTCTCGCCGTCACTGCACGCGGTCGACTGATTTTGGAATAAGCGACACGTTAAATAGCTACTTGAGTACAAAAACGGGATACAAATTGGCGTAAGCACCATTTCGTAAACCACCATTGTAAAGTAATACGGCGTAAGCGGCAAAGTTATATTAAAATAGTAAATGGTAATAAGGTATAACAGACATTTCAATATCAAATTTGATTTTAGTAATTGTGTATAAGCGACAAATGTATTGTTAGCTTGTACATGGTAGTAAGGTATAACCGACAGTTCAATATCAAATTACATTTAAGTAATTGCGTATAAGCGACAACTGTATTGTAAACTTGTAAATGGTAGTAAGGTATAACCGACGCTTAATGTTTATGGCGACAAAGGTAAAGAGACATAAGTGCCAGCTTTCAAAATAGGTGCTAATTGTAAAGAGGCGTAAGCACCCGGAATCCCTACGCCAGTAAGAAGTAAAAATACATTACCGACTATAAACCAAAAGTGATGCTATTTTTACAGGGGTACAAGCGCCTTAAGGGTAAAAAAGGCCTAAAATTCTGTTGGTTACACCGAAATGACACTTCGAAAACGCAGTTTTTTGCTTGGGCATAAGTGACAAAAAAGTCATTGTAGAGCCGAGGGAGTAAGTGGATTCGATAGAGCGAATTTTTTTAAGTAGGATGGCATTCATAACTCATTTCCGACCAAAATGTCGCTTATGCCCTATTACCTTTTAACCGTCGATATATTTGGAAAGATGAAACGCATCAAAGGGCTAGTGACGTCAGAAGCAAGTAAAAATTGTACTTGCTTGTGACGTTTTGCCAATTTTATAAGTGTCGTATCTACGTCAGTTTTGGTTTACGTGACAAAGGAAAAAATACGCGTCAAATATTTTTTCATAATCTAACTGACGGATTAAATAGATTTTTTCAGTCAAATACCCTATTGGCTGGTGGTCAAAACTTTTTTTTTCTCTTTTTAACCCCCAACGCAAAAAGTGGGGTGTTATAAGTTTGACCGCTATGTGTGTCTGTCTGTCTGTCTGTGTGTCTGTCTGTGGCACCATAGCTCTTAAACGGGTGAACCGATTTAAGTTCGGTTTTTTTATTTAAAAGCTGGTTTTCTAGCGGTGGTTCTTAGATATGTTTTATCAAAATCGGTTCAGCCATTTCAGGGTCATCAGCTGTTTTGTTAGTGGCGTAGGGGGTTTTTTAAATTTTAAGTTTTCATGTTATTGTTCTTTTTTCTAACCATTTTTTTCCTATACAGCATGATAAAAATCCAGAAACGCATCAACTACGGCTTAGAGGTACTCCAGTACTACACGACAAAGGAATGGCACTTTACTAACGATAACTTCTTGGCACAACAAAAGAGGATCTCTAAAAGTGACAACGAAATATTCTTCACTGATATGCGGGTAAACATTTTTTTTAATCCTAATCTTATCTTCCTAACTAATCACACTAATATTATAAAGGCGAAAGTTTGTGAGATTGTGTGTTTGTATGTTTGTTACTTCTTCACGCTTAAACGGATGGACCAATTTTGATAAAATTTGGTACGAAGGTAGCTGACATCCTGGATTAATACATAAGCTACTTTTTATCCCGAAAAAAGCGGGTAACACCGCGGGGCGCAGTTAGTATTATAAATGCGAAAGAAAGTTTTGTTTGTTTGTTATCTTTTCACGCCTAAACCACTGAACCGATCATCCTGAAATTTTGCATATACGTTGTCAGGTGTACAGAAACAGACATAGGGTACCTGACATCCCGAAATAAAGTACTGTTCCCGAGGAAAACAACAATAACGATAATAGATGAAGCCACGTGTCAAACCCAGAAAACTTGCATGCTTGCTTGCTTTCTTGCTTGCGTGATGGGAAAATGAGCCATCTAACAAGTGTAAAGTGGCCAATAATACAGTTGACTAATGAAACAGTGGCCAGCAGACTAGTCGGCGTAACAAAAAGTTACAAAACATAATTAGGGACTTTAATCATTCGGCGTTTTAATTATTCGGCGAAATGAAAAGTGGCGAAAGGTTGTCGGCGAGATAAGAATCGGCTGATAATATTTCGATATTCCAACAGAGAACCATTTTTAGGGTTCCGTACCCAAAGTGTAAAACAGGACCCTATTCCTAAGGCTCCGTTATCCGTCTGTCCGTCTGGACGTCTGTCCGTCTGTCTGTCATCAGGCTGTATCTCATGAACAGTGATAGTTAGACAGTTGAATTTTCACAGATGATGTATTTCTGTTGCCGCTATAACAACAAATACTAAAAACAAAATAAAATAAATATTTAAGGGGGCTCCCATACAACAAACCTGATTTTTTTGGTCGTTTTTACTCGATATTGATAATGGCAATAGGTAGACGCTTGAAATATTCACAGAATATTTAGTTATAAATTCACTTTAAAAATAAATAATTAAATTAAAATAAAACAAATACAAGGTTAGTCGGAAAGGGGGTACTAATCCGCAGGCCACTTTAAGTATCACTGATGACGGTTTTAAAACAAGTGTTAAAATTTGAAAATTCGATAGTTTTTATTTCCATGTAAAATTAATTTTATTTTAGTTTTTTCAATAATTCTACATCCCTACTTTAGTTACGAATTCAGGAAATGAAGCTTCTTATTCGTGACCCCAAATATGACCAAAAATGTAAACACAGTTGATCATTGCTGAGGATAGATAGATCTTAGCACATTTTTTTTGTAATTTTTGAACAGCTATCTCTCTTTAACTATTGAGTTTTGGGGAAAGTGGTAGAACAAAAGTAACTCATTATAATGGGTACTTTAACACCCTTTCGGATTAGTACCCCCTTTCTGACTAACCTTGTATTTAAGAGGGGCTTCTTGCCGTTTTTTATAGATAATGGTACGGAACCCTTCGTGCGTGAGTCCGACTCGTACTTCGCCGGTTTTTTTTATCCATCGTAATCCCGTGCGGGGTTAATCTATACCATTAATAGATCACGTGGGTTAAAGAAATTACACGAATTCGTTTCCATCCTGTAGGTAGAGAAATTATTTAAGGAAAAAATAATAATGATTCCAATATTTTCAGGAAGTAAACTGGAGTATGTATATCAGAGATTACATCAAGGGAGCTCGCGAGTACTGCTGCAAAGAAGACCCTTCAACCCTGCCCGCAGCTAGGAGATTGCAGAGACAGTAAGTTAATATTTGTTTTTTAGAGTTCCGTGCCGACCATTTTTCTAAGCCTAAGGCCGGCCGCACTTTGGACGCGTTTTCGTACGAATTTGACTCGCACGAACACGTACGAAAACGCACGAACCATCCCGACCTTCCAAGTTCTACGGGAGCTCGCAGACTGGGTGCGAGTTAGTCGCACGTAAGTATACGTGCGTGAAGTTCCGACGTCCGAAAATAATCCGAATTTGTTGGGATTTTTAATACACTTTGTTGCATTGAACATAAAACTGCCTATTTGACGGAGAAAAACATATTCAAGGTGCGCACTCAAATTCGTACGTTTACGTACGATAAAAATTCGCATCCAAAGTGCGGCCGGCCTACGCCGCGCCGAGCCGTCTATCCATCCGTACATCTGTCACAGAGCTGTATCTTTTTAATCGTAATAGATCATCATTCAGCCGAAAGACGTCCACTGCTGGACATAGGCCTCCCCCAAGGGTGCCCGTGTTTTGCCGAAGTATTTTATAGGTATCAAATTTCATTACGCCGACAACGATTCGCCGACGTAATCTTTGCAGAAGCAATTTTTACCCTAATTTGATTTCGCCGATTGATTATTGGAACGTTGGAGCAAAGTTGGCAAATAAAATCTCCACTTCGAAATCAACAACTCCTTGCCACACCAGTGATCACAAATCTGTAACTCCTTTAAACTCGCTTGTAATTCTTCCTACCGATGAACAAGAAATTTTCACCCTCATTAAAGGCCTGAAGGAGAATTGTGCAGTAGGAATTGATCAGATTAGCAGCAAAATCATTAAAAGATACGCTAACTACCTCTCGTCTCCCATAACACATATCTGCAATCTGTCAATCTCAACGGGAGTCTTTCCCCAGGCTTTTAAAATAGCTGTTATCAAGCCCATCCATAAGACTGGAAAAAAAGACTGTGTCAATAACTACCGGCCTATCTCCATTCTACCTGCTCTGTCCAAGATCTTGGAACGCCTTATAAACCAACGTCTAGTTAAGTTCTTAGAAGCAAATAATCTCCTTTCGTCTTCACAATTTGGTTTTAGAACTGGCAAAAGTACCAATGATGCAGTCCACGAGTTGGTAAACTCTATTGTGGTCAGCTTGGATGACAGAAGGAGATGCCTTACGGTGTTCCTCGACCTTGCAAAAGCGTTTGACACAGTCTCTATTCCGCACCTTCTAAAAAAGCTTGAGCGGCTCGGTATCAGAGGAATCTCCCTAAAACTGATGGAGGACTATCTTACTGGTAGAAAACAACGAGTAAGGATAAATGACTCGCTCAGTGACGAGCTCTCAGTCAATTTTGGTGTACCACAGGGTAGTATAATTGGCCCGACGCTATTCCTGGTGTACATTAATGACCTCTGCCAACTTTCTCTAATAAAGGGAAAGATCATAACCTTTGCTGATGATACTGCACTGTTCTTTGGTGGTGATGGGTGGGAGGAGGTATTCGATGTTGCACAACTGGGCCTAAATCGTGTTAATAACTGGCTGCAAGAAAATATTTTGACTCTTAACGTCTCCAAAACGAAGTACATAGCATTTGCTCAAAGATCTAACTTGCTCCCACCCTCAACTCTAACGATTACTGCTCACTCATGTGGCATTGAAAATGCCCAGTGTTCTTGTTCTTCCCTTGAAAGGACCGATAGTATTAAATACCTTGGAGTCACTATTGATCAACATCTCTCCTTTAAACCACACATAAATACCCTCGTGACCAGGTTACGTAAGGTCATTTACATTTTTAAAAACCTAAGACACTCTGCCGACCGAAAAACTATTAAGATGGTGTACTACGCATTATGCCAATCACTTATTGATTACTGCATCACATCATGGGGAGGTGCCGCAAAAACTCACCTCGTCGAAGTTGAAAGGGCACAGCGTGCTATACTCAAGGTTGGAGCTGGTCTCCCCTTTCGTTTTCCGACCACTAACCTATACAAAGAATGGGACACTCTCACTGTTAGACAAACGTTCATACTACTCACTGTACTTAAAAAACATTCTCAAATGCAGTTTGACGTTAAGCTACTCAAAGACAACCGGCGAAAGGGTAGGGTATGTCCCACGGCTCAATTCAAATCCGCACTCCCTAAAAGATTCTATTGCTTCCTTGGGAGTTATCTTTACAATAAATTTAATAAATTCTTAAACCTATATCCAAAAACTCGATCAAGCTGTATTAAAGAAATAAAAAAATACTTAAAAACCCTAGACTATCCTAAAACTGAGAATCTTTTGTCCGTTCTGAAATAAAACTAATTTTGACCAACCCCACATACATAGCTGTTCCTCACCTCCTTGAAAAACAACTCTCGCTGCTCTCACTCCACAAAAGACACCTTCACTCACATACTGCTCATCTGAATTACTCACATACATCTCCTACTAGTCTAACACCTCACACAACATAAACACTCACTCACACATCGTCTCACAACATTACTCAATAACTTCTGCAGAATTATAGGTAGGTATTTTTTATTGTTATTACTTCTTCTTTTATTTGTGTTAAGCATATTGTTTAACTATTAGATACTTAGTTTTTATTTTTGTTACGCATATTGTTTAACTTCGACTCTTTCACGATATCTGTGTATAAGCTAATTCTAGCCGTGGAAGGGGCCTGGTGACCTGTAACACAGGTTTTTTCCCAAAAACCTATATCAGGCACCAGTCTCTCACAAAGGTGGAATACAGCTGAGACATTTTTTGTACACATTAACTTTAAGTCCGCTTTGTGAAGAGAGAATAAATAATAAATTATTATATAATTATTATTATTAGCCATCATAATTATTTGACCAAAAAATCATTCAGAAATTTTGTTTTAGTCGAATACTTAATTGGCTATTGTTTAATTTGCCAAATAAGTATTCGCACAACATTATTTTCACACAACGGAATGTAATGTTAATCCGACTCAGCGCACCCCGACTACACGTGGTCAGACTCTGTCCTACCCCTAGAGTGTTATTTAAAAGCGTGGAGCCAGAAGCTCGCTTTGTCGCCCCTTTGATTCGCTCGCACACTTGACCAGCGCTCCGCTCGGTAGGTCACCGACTCGCTTCGCTCGCCACCTCCCCCCACTCACTGCGCTTCGGCCTCGTGCACTCGTTACACTCAGGACCTCCTTCGCGAGCTTCTGGCTCCACGCTTTCAAATATAAGTAACAGAAATAAATAGGGATTCGTCTATACCCCTCTGGCTCTCACATACACACGACGGAACACAGTAAACTGCTTGGCGCCGGACTTTAATCTGAGGGTGGTAGCTAGCCAGGCGGATCGTATAGATCCTACCACGTCGCGTGTTGTGTTTTGTATAATCTTACAACACGCGTGATTCCCAGCGTGCGGTGAGGAAGTTTTTAGTGATGAGCGTTGCAAATACGAACCGTTTTGAAAGACCGTTTCGTGATCTGCGACGATAAAACCGTTTTTACGTCCTCTTTCAACCAGTCTTCGTTGCGCAAACCAGTCTTCGAATTGTGTGATGCGATTTTTAACTTACGATTACGAAAATGCAGTCGAGAATGCAATGATTCAGTCAAAGCACTCGTCACGAATCTTCGTTCCGTTCGTTCGCAAAGCAGTTCTCTAATATGAAAATGAAACTTTAACCTTAACCGTTTCATTCGACGAAGTGTATTCGTTTTTATTAGTACTTGTTCTGTTCCGTTTGATACGTTTCGTCTTTTTGGCCGTCCTCAAACCAGTTGCAACGATAACCGTTTCGGCGACTAGTTTTCATCACAAGGAAAAGGGCTGCGTTTCGTTTTCAAAAAATCGACAACCTTCCACCACTAGTTTTATATTCTAGCCCGTCCCCACACTTGTTTTGAACATTAATAAAGTTTTTTTTTGTCCACAGATTATACTACTTGGACAAAGCAGTGAAGATAATGCTGGGTCTATTAATATCATACTTCGTATACTACTACTTTAACATGTTATACTCTGTGATAAGTGCGTAATATAGTTCAATAAACAGGGTGAAATTGTAAACACTCGAAAAACCGAAATGGGAGATTGTACTCATCACTATTTTTATTTTATTTATTAGGGACAAAAAACAATTACACGCTACAATATTAACATTGAGTTTAAGCATAATAGTAAAAAACGCGTAACCCACACTATTGTCCACGGAATAACATGGAATTTATAAGAAATAAGGAAACGGACGTATGCAGAAAGGACGAGAAAGAAAACAAAAAACAACCTGAAAAGTCGCACCAACCAACCCTGGACAGCGCTCACCGTCCAAAGTAGGTCTGCAGTCACCAATCAGATCACAACATAACGACAACATCAGCAAGAAGCAGTCATCGTTAAGGATGACTAGCAAGTAATTCAATAGCCATTTTTCTAAATTTGTTCTGATTGTGCGCGAAAATATCTATATCCATAAAATGTGAGTTGTACGTTTCTAATAATCGGCGGAGAGGAGCTCGCTCCCCAGCATTTGTTCTACACTTCTCTGTGTAGAACAAGCGGGGTGCTCGCACCTCCCGCCGATTAACCGTCCTAGGTACTACATAACATAATTTATTTGAAATTTCCGTACAATTAAACCTATTGTTGCAAATGCCATACAGCATCATAACCATCAGCAATGTACGCCTGTGCTCCAAGCTTAATATTTTGTACTGTTTCATCAGATCTGCATAAGAAATCCTGGTAAGTTGTTCATAGTGATGAGTACAATCAGTCATTTCGGTTTGTAGAGTGTTTACAATTTCATCCTGTATATTTTAATATACTTAGTGCAAATTAAAATAATTATTTTAAAAAAAAGATATTATATTCACTGTGAAATTAAATAAAAGACTCTTCTCTAGTTTTAACTCAATTAGTTTCCACCTCTTAATAAATTAATGAATATATATATAGTCAGCATCAAGCTTTATAAAATGACATACATAGGGTGTCCTGAATCACGTGGTGCAAAGGAGAAGGTGGAATAGCAGGCCATATTAAGTCATATTACGAAATTAAGGAAAAAATGGTTTTGTTTTTAATATTGGTACAATTAATTTAGATGCGAGGAGCTCGCGCTAGGAGCTCGTGGCTAAATAATTACAGCCGCATAGACCGATCTTCCGGGTTAAGCCACGCTTGCCGAGGTTGGTCTGTGGATGGGTGACCATTTACCATAGCGAGTTTCCTCCGTGCCTCGGAAAGCACGTAAAGCCGTTGGTCCCGGCTGTCATTTGTAGATCTTTGACACTGTTTGTTTGTTACTGTTGGTCAGAAGCCAGAAAGTCTGACAACCAGTCTTACCAAGAGTATCATATTACCCAGTTACTGGGTTGTGGAGGTCTGATAGGCAGTCGCTCCATGTAAAATACTGATATTCAGCTGCATCCGGTTCGACTGGAAGCCGACCCCAACATAGTTGGGAAAAGGCTAGGCAGAAGATGATGGTACAATTAATTTAGATTTGAAAATATTCCCATAAAGCTAGGACTATCATCTACTTCCAGTATAATTGTAAATAGTCAAGGTATTTTTAACATTAATGTGCCCTTATATATTTTTTTCAATTCAAATTCAATTCCGGTCACGATCCACCGAGCTCTCCCGTCTTAGAGCCGGTCGTCTCTTCAGACTCCGCAGTCACACTGATTATTCAGCCCTCATCAAGCTGTCTCCCCCCACTCCCCCCCTAAGCCCCCGCCAGCAACGCTCTAAGCTGAGGTCCGAGTCCCACTAGGGGTCGCCCTTAGTGCTGTTGTTGCAGGTAGTCATGATGTTAGTGTAGTGCAAATAGTTAGTTTAGGTTAAGTATTTTTCTTCCCCCCCATTGGCTGGAGACCCTTCAGGTCTCGACAATAACTGCCCAGTTACGTAGAAGGGATCCGCTAGGACCATATACAGAAGAAAAATAGAAAAAAAAAAACAAATTTAATCTTAAAAATGTCATAAAGATTCTAAAAATGATGATAATTTCTATACTACTGAGGATAGCACAATCATATACCTAAGATTGAAAAAGTAATATGACCTCCTTTCCACATTTTCTTTTGGACCACTCGGTACAACCCTGTAAAAGTTGCTCAACTGTTGACCAACGTTGCGCCACTGTTGTTCAACAAAAAAGTTGCTCTGTATACAATTATACATAGTATTTTTAAGCGTATACCTCATGTGTTATTGTAATAATGTTAATTCGAATTATAATAAATTAAATTAAGATAAATAGTGGTTTTTATTTTAGTTTTTTTCTTATACATACAGGGTGTAAACGAATTCGTGTAATTCCTTCAAACCACATGATCTATTATTGGTATAAATTAAGCCCGCCCGGGATTTAGATTGATTAAAAATAAAAAAACTTTTTCTTCCCATTTTTTTTTTGTGATATAAAATTTCGATGCAATGCATAAATTAATGAAGGTACGCCGACACAGCTGACGGGCACAACTAGCGCAATATCTTTCCACGCAGTCAGTTAACTTGGAACGCTAAAATTATTCAGATACAGAATGCGATAGTTCATTTTTTGTTAACTTTTTTTTGTTGATTCTGAAAAAAACTTGTTCAGGATCAATCAGTGTCACCAGTAGATCACGCGGTTTGAAGGAATTACACGAATTCGTTAACACCCTGTAGAGTGCGCGCAAGATAAGTCTGCGCGCGGCCGAAATCGGAACTAATCAAGGTCCACCAAAGTGTGTGCCGTTTTATCAATTTTGATAGTAGAACTACCTGATTGTAGGAATATTTAACGGGAAAATTATGTTAAGCGATAAATAAGTTAAGCTTAAAAAGCGGTAATTTGAACTTTTGCGATCACGGCAACGTTTAGCACGCCCTCAGTCGCGCGCAGAGTTATCTTGCGCGCACTCTAGAATCAAATGCATTTACCTATCTAATGTTGTAACCCGTAATGTGGTGACCCGGAGGTTACAGACTCTCTTGTTAAACACCGGATTGCGGGTTCAAACCCAGACATATACCAATGTGACTTTTTCAATGTCATATGTACTTTCTTAGTTAATCTAAGACGCCTCTAACATACCTACGGTGAAGGAATACATCGTGAGGAAATCTTGACTTAATGGTCTGAAATCGCCAACACGCAGTGAGCAAGCGTGGTGATCAATGCTCGTTCCTTCTCTGTATGAGAAGAGGCCTTTGCCCAGCAGTGGGACAGTTACAGAGTTTTTTTTTTAATCTTTGTGTAGTTTGTTACCAAATTGGCATAGCAAAGAAAGGAGAATGAGCGTTTTGTCCCCAGTGTTGTATCATGTTGTGGTATATGCCATTTTGAAGGTCATTATAATAACTTTATTTCATCGTATGACACCAACAGTCATGCATTGTACAGGGAAGAAGCTATGAATAAAAATAGGTTCCATAGAAAAAAAAACTATCGTCCACTTTTCTTACAGTGACTGTGACATTTCTTGACATTTCTACACACATCAAAAAAAGCTTTTTCGATCACTAGCATAATTATGTATGTGAAGATTCCGAATTCAAAGTCCAACTGAAATCTGATTTATATTTAAAGTCCCCGTCGCGAGAAGCTATAAATTTTGTAAACACACATTCAGGGGTTCGCAACCTTTGGAACAAATAAAAAAAAACAGTTTTGTAATGATTTTTATTTTCATATAATGGTTTTTATTTTATTTATATAATAATAAATAATAATCTACGAAAACAACACAAACAAACTGAAACGCATTCAAAACTCAAATGACAGCATTGACAGCGTCAGTGTGAACTTACTTCAAAATGGCGGGCCAAATGTTGACGTTCCATGAGTCAGACACGTTCCGGTACCACTTAACATTAGACGATAGCGCTTTATATCGCTAAAATATAACCCGACTAAGTGAAATTGCTCGTTAGTTTCGTATTACACGTATGTAACTTTGAGTTGATTGAATTTGGGATTATTTGTTGTTGATTGAATTGTCGCTACGTAACTTTGTAGAAGTTCTTTATTTACAAAATTTATAGCTTCTCGTGACGGGGACTTTATCTAGATACCTGTCAATCTATATTTATCATGTTATTTATCGCTTTGAATCCCGATTAGAAAATTCGGCTTTTAAAAAGGCTACATCATTTTTCAAAGTGATCGCAAACTTTTTTTGATGTGTGTATGTTTGCAAAAATTAGGCGAATAAAGATTTTTCTACAAACATACATATTTTTGATTTTGGCTAGTACGAATATGCTAGAATGCAAGCGGTTTGGATACGTTGGGTAAGATGGAACAAACCATTGTGTTACATGTGACTATTCTTTAGTACGCCAGCGGGAACGCCACCATCTTACAACAGAAGTTTTACAAGCAAGACCTGGGTTTGCAGAATATGTGCTGGATCTTTTACGAATACAAGATGTGAATTTTATTTTATTTTAAAGTGGTGAAGAGGTTTATTCTTTAGTTTAGTTTAACTATATCGAAATATAAATGTTTAAGACAACATTTATTAAAAGAAAAACATTCATGGTTCTTTCTTTTTCTTTTCTTTTTCTTTCCCTGCACATGTCTGACTGTTTGTGTCATAAAACAAAACAAAGCTATTATTACGACCTTTCAAATGACATATACCATAACTTGATACAGCACTGGGAACGCAGCCCATACAAAAGCGCAAAAACTCCTTTTTTTTAAAAAAATAATAATTAAGTAGCCATTTCCAAAATTTAATTCTTCATCCAAAAATTAACTTTAGTTGAATATGCATCTGAATAATAGTCACTAGTAACGACAATAAATTAAAATTGCATTACGTACGTAACGTATCTTTAACCCCAGAAATCAATAAACCGTTTAAAATCCAAAAATTAAAGGAAAAATATGTCAAAACAAAATAAACTACTTCTGCAAACTTATTGTTTAGATGTTAATTCTCACTAAACAAAATTTAAATGCTAATATAATTAATAATAATAAATTAAAATCTCCACTCACACGTTTGTTGCCCTATTCGCCTATGTACTGGCGGCTTTTCAGGGGGCCCAGCTAGTGAGCTGGCGAGTCACCGTCTGCCAATAGTTTTCAATTTTAAATGTTGAAAGGCAGACGCCGTTTTCTTTCGGCAATAGAAGTTATCCAGTCCACCTAACACCCCTTCCCATAGACCAAATATTTTTCACCATATTTTACAATAGTTTTGCACCCACCTGGGACGGTCCATGACTGTACTCCAATAGTGCAGCCGACAATAGTCCCCGGTTGGTGCCCCATCCCATTTTAGATTAAAGTTCTCAAAGGGGCTTCTACGCGTTGGACCTGTGTCTCCGTGTATGCCTTCCAAAGGACCGGACATCTTCCACAAGGAAGATGATCCGTGATTCCCAAAGAGATACAAATAATTAAAATCTAATGCACTACCTTGAACTGTTTTATAAATGCGAAAGTAACTCTGTCTGTATGTTACCTCATAACGCCTAAACTACTGAACCGATTTTGATGAAACTTGGTACAGAGATAGTCTGGAACCTGAAGAAGGACATAGGCTACTTTTATTTCGAAAAACGACACGCGATGATAAGGCTAAGCGTATGCGCAGGTGACGCAGGTGACGCAGGTACACGCAGCGCAGCGCAGAGCAGATTTTGTAATGTATGAACGTACTAAGAGCTGCGTACGCTGCGGCGCAGACGCGTGCGACGCAGACATGCATCTGCCCTGCTCTGCGCCTCGTTGTAGTGCCAGCACAGATTTCTGCGCGACGCGTGCATGTCGACATGTGTTTTTACCGCTAATTCGAATTTTATTGCAATGACAGAACATTTAATTGAATTAGTGCGTTGTGAACCTTGTTTGTGTGATACTAATCATCCAGGCTATTAAAAAAACGTTCGTCATCTCGAACGCGTCTATTCTTTGTACTAGTTATAACTCGAATGTGTCTTCGAGCTGCGTCGCAGCATGCGGTCGTGGCCTATGTCTGCCTCGCCTGCCCTGCGCGGCAAAATCTGTACTGTGCTGCGCTGCGTGTACCTGCGTCACCTGCGTCTCAGCATACGCTTAGCCTAAACGACATCCATGTGGACGAAGCCGAACGCGACCCTAAGGGCTTGCGCAGACGAGGGACAATGGCGGACAAAATGGTTATATGGATATAAGGTTGCACTTAGTCCGCGCAATACCCCATGTCGCCTGGCGGTATACGCGGACAAAGTGCAACCTAATGACAGTAATAATAAGAGCGCACCGCGGGCATATTGTCCGCCAGAGACGCGACGCGACGCTGCACGCACATTTTAATAGTGCGACTCAAAATATAACTTTATTTACTATACGAAAAGATTCACATTTCATTGTGAGAATTCAGAATACGTTGCACCATGCAGCGCTGCGCCTTGATATGCCTCGTGGCGTAGAGCGGTGCATTGCGACGCAGCAGTGCATCGCCGGTACTCGCGGCGCTGCGCGTCGCAAAGCCGCGCGACGAAGCGCGACGGCGCGAAGCGAAGCCTGAGGCCGCCGTTCATGCGCTTGTAAATGGTAGATTGCGGGTGGACGCGGTGGGGCGGGGGCACGCGGCGAATGTAGACACGTTCCGCTGCGCCGCGCGGCGTCTCGCTGCGCAGCGAGGCGTCGTGCTGCCAACGATTTTACGATTTGTCTCGCGACGTTGCGGTGCGTATCGCGGCGGCGCGTGGTGCAGCACGAAATCACTGGCTTCTTCCAGTATCATCGCGTCGCGTCTCGGTGTGAACTGTAAAGGGTCGCCTTGTTTTATAGTCTCGCTCGCGTTAATTTAGAATTTGACAATCAACCGTCAACACACTACTAAAGTTTCTATAATACCTAATTATACAAGGTTAGTCAGAAAGGGGGTAAGTACTAATCCGAAAGGGTGTTAAAGTACACATAATATTGAATAACTTTTGTTCTACAACTTTTCCCAAAAGTGAATAGTTTAAGAGAAACAGTTGTTCAAAAATCTCCAAAAAAAAACTCTAAAATCTATCTATCTCCAGTTATGATCAGCTGTGTTTACATTTTAGGCCATATTTGGGGTCATGAATTAGAAGCACCATTTTCTGAATTTGTAACTAAAGCAGGGATGAAGAATTCCTGAAAAAACTAAAATAAAAATCATTTTATTTGGAAAAAAAATTTAGTAGTAGGCTTTCCGACTAACCTTGTATACAAGGTTAGTCGGAAAGGGGGTACTAATCCGAAGCCCACTTATAGTATCGCTGATGACTGTTTGAAAGCAAGTGTTAAAATTTCAAAATTCGATATAATTTTTTTCCAAATAAAATGATTTTTATTTTAGTTTTTTCAAAAATTCTTCATCCCTGCTTTAGTTACAAATTTAGAAAATGGTGCTTCTAATTCATGACCCCAAATATGGCCTAAAATGTAAACACAGCTGATCGTAACTGGGGATAGATAGATTTTAGAGATTTTTGAACATCTGTTTCTCTTAAACTATTGACTTTTGGGAAAAGTTGTAGAACAAAAGTTATTCATTATTATGGGTACTTTAACACCCTTTCGGATTAGTACCCCCTTTCTGACTAACCTTGTATAATATACAGGGTGTTAACGAATTCGTGTAATTCCTTCAAACCACGTGATCTACTGATGACACAGATTAACCCTAAATGGCAATTTTTGAAAATGTACTAAAAAAAATTTCCAAAAAAAAATTTTGTTTTCTATTTCTGAGTCATTTTAGAGTCTTCGGTTATCTGACTGCAAAGAGCGATATCGCGTTAGTCGTGCCAGTCAGCCGTGTCGCCGTGCTTTCATTAATTTATGCGTGGCATCGAAATGTTCACAAAAATAAAACATTTTTTTTGCAAAAAAAAACATTCTATTTTTTTACTGAATCCTTATTAGGTGGTTTAGATACGATCGGTAACAAAGCCGCATGAAAAAATAATATTTTTATTTTTTTATTTTTGATCAAGCTAAATCCCGTGCGGGGCCTGTCTACATCAGTAGTAGATCATGTGGTTTTAAGGAATTACACGAATTCGTTAACACCCTGTATAATACCTAGTCATGATTTGAAAGACACGTGACGCCATCTATAACGTTATTGTTGTTTTCCTCGGGAACAACACTTTTTTTCGGGATGTAAGGTACCCTATGTCCGTTTATAATAATAATAATCGTTTATTAGATCAAAATAATACAGTTTACAGTAAAATGAACACTGTCACTTAAACTAGGTTAATTCCCTGTGCTATAAGTAACAGAAACGTTTCTGTACACCTGACAACGTATATGCAAAATTTCAGGATGATCGGTTCAGTGGTTTAGGCGTGAAAAGGTAACAAACAAACTTACTTTCGCATTTATAATAGGGGTGCATGAAAAGAGACTCCACGAGTGACGATACTTCAGTACGTCCGGCGCACCCTGGGCAGTCAGCTTCGCTACCATCCTTGCTGACTTGGCTAATCTTTTCACCACGGTATGAGCTATTCTTGTATAGCTCGTGCCGACACGATAGAAGAAGAAGAAGATTTATAATATTAGTTAGGAAGTTAGGATAATTCGCCTCAGATCACAGAAGTGCTTAGAAGAGTCGAGATGCCTGGCAAGGTAACATCTAACTCATCATTATTCAGCTGAAAGGCATCCACTGCTGGACATAGGCGTCCCCCAAAAGGGGGGGGGTTGCCACAATCGCCACGCTTGGCAAGTAGGTTCGCGTTTGACCACTATCTCGCCTGAGGTAAGCGATGATGTGGTCGACGGTGAAGCACGCGTGCCTAGAAGTAACCTATTCACTCTTGACTTAAAGACCCCAAGGTTTTAGCTATCAGGAAACACAGACTCCGGCCGGGAATTCCACTCCTTAGCTGTGCGAACAATGAAAGTGTTCGCAAAACGCTTTGTACGTATGAGTGGGGTGTCCATCATGGACCGATGGCGCATTGCCGTACGTCTGGTAGTCCGATGATGGAGAGAACTCAGAGAACGCTGCTGCCCATCTTAGTGAATCCCTTAATTGCCTTTTACGACACCCACGGGAAGAGATGGGTTAGTGCTATCGTTCGGCACCACACGGACAACATTAATTGATCGAATTCACGAGAAAATCTAACAGTATTAGCCCGACTTCTACTTAACGTGATTTTTTTATTAATATTTCTTCCGCCCTCTTTATACAGGGTGGCCAATTTAGAGGTTTACAACTTTTGTCTGCCGCCATATTGTTTTGGCGCCAAATTTGACAGCTTTTTGGTAACAATTATTTCGTGTAGACGCGGCAAATGGAGCGTTTTTCGTTTGATTAACGTGTTTGAATAATCAAAACTTTCTATGCAAACCAGTCTTCTGTTGTGGTACCCTTAACAAAATTGCGACCGATTTTCGACTTTTTCCCGTTTAGACCTCAGTGGATTTGTTAATAAACAAAATTCTCGCTATTGGAGTGAAGAACAACCTTCTTTGATTCATGAACGTCCACTGCATCCATCCTCGTCGAGTCACAGTTTAGAATGGAATTTGGTCAGGAAGAGTAATTGGGCCCTACTTCTTCGAAAATGCTACTGGTGATGCTGTAACATTGAACGGCGATCATTACCGTGAGATGGTTAACAATGTTTTGTTTCATCAAATGAATCATTTAGGCTTGGAAAACATGTGGTTCCAACAAGACGGGGTCACATGATGTACGGCACGAGACACAATCGAAACATTGACGTGGATGTTTCGAGGTCAATTAATTTCAAGAAATGGTGACATTGATTGGCCTCCAAAATCACCGGATTTAACAGCCCCTGACTTTTTTCTGAGGGACTATCTAAAGGGACGTCTCTATGCTAACAGACTGACGAATCTTGAACAATTAAAACAAAATATCCGAGACGCAGTCAGTGAGATAACGCCCGGAAGTATTCGAAAATGTGATTAAAAATGCAATGAAAAGAGCTGCTGCGAGAGGTGAGCATTTGGCAGATGTAAGTAATATTCCACACGAAATTGCCAAGCTTAAATAAAGTTTTTTTGGAAAAATATCTGGTATTTTTATTCGTGGTAAAATTATTTTTAGAAAATAAGTTGTATAGTTCTTATTTGGCCACCCTGTACATGACCGCGGCAACAAAGCTTTACCAAAATCGATCGATTAACCGTTTAGAATCCAAAAATTAAAGGAAAAATATATCAAAAACAAAATTCAAATGCTAATATAAATTAAATCTGATGCGTTACCTTGAAACTACTCGTAAATAGGTACGCAGTCACTTTGCACAGGTAAGGAGACTTACGTGATGAGAATACAATAGGCATAGACGAATAATATTTATGGTTTGCCCTCTAGGAGTAGGTAGTCTTTAACATGAGTCAAACGTTGCTAGGTTGAAATATAAAAGATAAATATTTAGTTAGTAGGCACCTACTACACTTGCACTTAACTACTATTGTTAGTAAGTAGGTACTTAACAAATATTCAGCAAAATTAATAATATCGGCTCGCTACATGTCTTCGTTTGGGTGCTCCCTGCTGTGCTCCGCATCGCTGCCACTGCGGTGAAGCCGTCGACAGCCTCGGACACCACGGCTTGTCTTGCAGCAGGAGTGCAGGCCGTATAGCACGGCACGCCAACCTAAATGATATTATCCGTCGTGCTCTTGTCACCGCCGGCGTTCCAGCCGTATTAGAACTAAATGGCTTGGCACGTGACGATGGCAAGAGACCAGATGGTATGTCATTGATGCCATGGAAGATGGGTAGGCCTCTGGTATGGGACGCAACGTGCGTCGATACCCTTGCGCCATCTCATCTTCCTAGCTCGGTAGGCTGTGCTGGCGCTGCTGCTGCAGCTGCGGAGGCCCTCAAGCGACGAAAATATAATAACTTGATTAGTAATTATATTTTCGAGCCGTTTGGGGTCGAAACACTCGGGCCGTGGGGTCCGAGTGCCCAAATTTTATACAAAGATCTTGCAAGGCGGCTGGTCGACACGACCCGTGACCCGAAGGCTGGCCTCTACCTTGGTCAAAGGATAAGCATTGCCATACAACGTGGCAATGCTGCCAGCCTTCTGGGCACGTTACCAGTCGACAGCGATGCGGAGGAATATTTTGACGCACTATTTTAGTTTATAATTTTATTAGGATATTTTTATTTGTAACTTTTATTTGTAATTATGTAAATATTGTTTATATAAATATTATAAGAATAATGTTTAAAGGAATTGTATATATTAAGCAAAATTAAATAACCACTTGTCACGCTTTGCGGGTTAAGGGTGGTTTGAGGAGTCAACCCTTAACGAGCATAGCGTCACACTGGCGCCTAATGTAGGGCCAGTGTCACGCTATGCTCGTTATGTGTGGCCTGCGGGCGGCGGGTTAGGGGACGTCGCCCAACCAGTAACAGGCCCGAGCAGGCGGCGCGCTGTGTTCCGTGCGCGCCTCTCAGGAGGACGTGCGGCAAGGCCCCACAGAAGAAGAGGTCCGCCAGGGGCTGGCGGACCGAGGCCTGCTGGGGTCGCGGTGCATGCAGTTGCGAATCCCGCGACCCCAGCCAAGGGTCAGGAGAAGGAACACCGTGGGTTTTTAGCCGGTAAGAGTCTGGCATACCCCTTCGCTTTCCCCGGGCGAAGGGTATCCATGAGGAATTAAACAAGAAAAAAACTGACTCCTCAAGGCACCCTTAACCCACAAAGTGAAACATACAATATTTATTTACAAGATTAGTTTACAAGGACGTGGCTCTATGACAATACGAGGAGTCCAGGGTCTTCAGGTGTAGTATGTAGTACCTACTTAACTGGCGGCTGCTGAGGCGCGTGAGAGGGCGAAGTATTTTATTAGTTCTATTGGACTGCTGTAGTTGGTCCTAGGGGACCGTTTCTACGTAACCGGGCAGTTATTGGCGAGACCTGAAGGGTCTCCAGCCAATGGGGGGGAAGTAAAATACTTAACCTAAGCTAACTACTTGTACTACACTAACATCATGACTACCTGCAACATCAGCACTAAGGGCGACCCCTAGTGGGACTCGGACCTCGGCTTAGAGTGTTGCTGGCGGGGGCTTAGTGTTAGCTGAATTATCGGGGTGACTGCGGAGTCTGAAGAGACGACCGGCTCTACGACGGGAGAGCTCGGTGGATCGTGACCGGCGGCGGTGGGACGTCGCGACGGGCCTCGTCGGCGAGGACGGTATGCCGGGCGGCGGCGTTTGTTGTGTAGTGTGCTGGTCGATTTACTCGCCTCCTGGAGGAGGGTAATTTCGTCATCGGGTTCTAAAAGTGTGTGCCTGGGACGGCGAACTTTACTTATGAGAGAGGGACTGTAGTCGGCCGCTGCGGCGACTAGGGGGTTCGGATGGCGGGGGGCAGAGTCGAAGTAACGCTTGGAAATGCGTTTGAGGTATTGCCTGATGGTTGGCATTTTTAGATCGAGATGGAGTTGGACGTTACGCATGAACCACGGGGCAGCCGCGGCTCTGCGCAACACTCGATTCTGGAGGGTTTGGAAGGATTTAAAGCGACAAGGCTTAACGTGTGCGAACACGACGCTAGCGTAAGTCAAGATGGGGCGGATGCACGTCACGTAGATTCTCAGCTTATTTCTAAGTGACAATTTACTGCGCGTTCTAAGGATGGGGTGGAGGCGACCGACAGCGAAAGCGGCGCGAGCGCGCACCGCTTTGATGTGGTCTCGGAAACTCAGATGGTGGTCGAGGATAACCCCCAGGTATTTGGCTTTCATCTCCCAAGGGATCTGTTTGCCGAACATGAGGACGGGACGGATGTGGGTGTGGGTATCACCGTGTCTCTCGAAAAGAACGGCTGCGCTCTTTTCGGGATTCACCTCTATTCTCCATTTCCGGAACCAGACCCCGAGGGCGTCGGCTGCGGTTTGAAGGATTCGAGAGATGCTATCGAGACTCCTACCGGAATAGTAGATAGCCGTGTCGTCGGCGAAGAGAGCCAACTTGGCCAAGCCACGTTTGGGAATGTCGCTGGTGTACAGCGTGAACAGAAGGGGCGATAGCACGGAGCCCTGAGGGACACCGGCGCGGAAGGACGAAGTGCAGCGTGCCGGCCCTTTTATAAGCGCACCCTGCTAGTCGCCACCACTATCACCGTCACACACTAGACTCTGTTCAACGAAAGAGGGCTCGTGTCTAATTAACAACTGCGTGGAAAATCCGATTTGCAAGGTTAAGCTGAACTTGCTGCAGTCATTCTGTGGATGGGTGACCATTCTTTACACATTGAGACACCTCCGTGCCTCGGAGAGTACGTTAAACCGTTGCTCCCGGACGCGTATTAAGAAACCATTGTGATAACCAGAACCGGAGCGATCTGTACCACACTGTGGCGTTAGTGAACGCAACTTATAATTATTTATAGTTCGAGAGTTGGCAACATTATAACACAGTAGTCTCTATATTCCCCGGCCACTCAAAAGTCTCGAAACTTCTATGTAGACATAAACATCCAGTATTCGCTCACTAGTTCTCCTTGTTCATGTTCACTAGCATTTTTACCGTATACCACTTAAGAGCCTGTCGCGTTACGAGTTACGGAATATTGATTCGGATACCATTGTCCGTTTTATAATACTCAGTGTGTTTCAAGATATACATCTAATAATTCGTAACCTGGACTTTTACTACATCCCAGCCGCCTCACTGCGTAATCAAAGAACAGGGGACAGGCGTTCTCTCGTCTGCCTCCCCAAAACTCAATGCTTTATAATGTAATTTTTCTCGAAACCATTGCGTGGTACAGAGCTCGGCAGTTCTGTATTGATTTTGGGCTGAAATCGCCGATAATCTAGCCAAAAACCATTGTGGAGTGTACTCCAAGACACTTTACAAGACATTTTATCTCCGCCTCTCTAAAATTAGCAGTAAATTAAAAATGTATCTATAGATAGTGGTATCAAACTCACGACCTTTCTGTTCTGACATTCAGGATAAAGGAGTTATTGTAAGTCAATAAATTAACATACAAAACCAAAAATAATAATTATATGGGTAATGCACAAACACATTAATTGAAAACAAACATAAACATACATGCAAAGCAGCCCGTAAACGTCTGTCATAAGCCGTTAAATCAGTAACGTCAGACGCAATAGGGTGACAAAACTCAAAGGGCTCATGGCTCATGAGGGCCCCAGGCTCATGAGGGCCCCAGGCTCATGAGGGCCCCTGGCTCATGAGGGCCCCGGCTCATGAGGGCCCCAGGCTCATGAGGGCTCCTGGCTCTTGAGGGTCCCTGGTTTTTGAGGGCCCCTGGATCATGAGAGCTCCTGGCTCAAGAGGGCAATTTTTTAATAAGTCTAAGTTAATGACCTTCAATTGCATGTAATAATATGAAAGCGCGCTATCATTGAGAAAAAAAAGATTGCCTGTAACTGGACAGTTAAAACTAAGTTTTTTTTGCCGAAAATTAGTACCTACTGTTGCCGAGGAAAACAACAATAATAATAATAATAGATGGCGCCACGTGTCTTTCGAATCATTATTGAATTATATTATTAACTAGCGACCCGCCCCGGCTTGAAACCTTCCTCTTGAATCACTCTATCTATTTAAAAAAACCGCATCAAAATCCGTTGCGTAGTTTTAAAGATCTAAGCATACATAGGGACAGACAGCGGGAAGCGACTTTGTTTTATACTATGTAGTGAAGAAACTTTAGTACCTAGTGTGTTAAGAGTTTTTTTTTTATTATAAATTAACGAGAGCGAAGCCGCGGGCATAAACTAGTAAAAAATCGTCGGCTAAAAGTGATAAACTGATAACTCCATTTCAATATGATTTCACAGACATTTCAAAAACTGCTTTTTTGCAACTAATTATACATATTGAATTAAAACAAAAATCACTTTAATTGATAGTAGTCTAATATTACTCAGAAAACTCTTCTTTTGCAAATAAATAATTAACGAACTACCTAGAAATTATTAAATTTTATTCATTATCTGTAAAATCGTTCAAATGGAGTTATCAGTTTATCACTTTTAGCCGACGAAATATTTATCCAGAGACACAACAAAACTTGCTGTATAGCAATGTACATAAAAAAAATAGTTACATGATGCTCATAAAAATATACCTATAATCATCATCATCATCATTCAGCCGAAAGACGCCCATTGCTGGAAATAGGCCTCCCCCTAGCATGTTGGGGGGGTTTGCCATAGTCACCACGCTTGGCAGGCGGGTTGGCAATCCATGGTCGGGAGCGAGAGTGCGTGGGAAGTCGGCACCTCCTTTTGCGAGGTGGTGATGGCAACCAAGAAGGGAGCGGAGAGGGAGAGAGAGGAGACGTCCACTCTCCCTTCCCGCGCCAGACGCACCGGGCGCCGCTGGAGGGCGCGCTACGATCTCCGGCCACCCTAGTGTGTGGCCTGCGGGCGACGGGTCAGGGGACCCGTAGCCCGACCAACAACAGGCCCGAGAAGGCGGCACGCTGTGTTCCGTGCGCGCCTCTCAAGAGGACGTGGGGCGAGGCCCCACAGAAGAAGAGTTCTGCCAGGGACTGGCGGATCAAGGCCTGCCGGGGTCGCGGTGCATGCAACTGCGAATCCCGTGACCCCAGCCAAGGGTCAGGAGAAGGAACATCGTGGGTTTTTAGCCGGTAAGAGTCCGGCATAACCCTTCTACATCCCCGGGCGAAGGGTATCCATGCGGATTTTCCCAAGATAAAAAAAGGCGGGTTGGCGATCGCAGTATGGCTGTTAAAGTACTCAGAGAACGCTGCTGCCCATTCTCTAGTGAATCCCTTAGTCCCCTTTTACAACACCCACGGGAAGAGATATAATAAAATCCCTCAATCACTCAAAAAACTTTCTCTTAGAAAATTTAGCAAACATTTACGTAATTGGCTCTTGGACTGATGTTTTTACACAATCCACGCATTTTTAGATCATAAAAATAATAATAGCTATAAAGTTCGTCTTAGCATAATGTTTAATACATTATAATTAAATTATTCAGTCTTGTAATTATAATATTAAATTCAAAACTTCTTAGTCTATAGGTATTACGAGTATAAAGGTAATTAGCGAAATTTTAATTATTTTAAATTAATTTGCATGCCGCTGTGCCGGCGAAATATTTTGATCTGTACCTGCATTATTTTAAGACCAATGTAGGTACCTACCGTGTTTCTCGCAAATTTTCTATTTCTATTACCTTGGGCATGTTATTGGGTAGTTAGTGGGAATATTTTTTCCACCAACTTTTTTGGAAGATGTCGCGAAAACCTCCTTGTTATATTTTTAATCCTGACTATATAATTTTTTTACTATTTTCTTTAATAGAAAAAAAAAACTTTTTTTTAATATTTACAAAAAATTGCCAACATAATTGTCATTTACTTTTTCTTAAAACCTTATAACCGTTTAAGGGTTAAATATTTTAGTAGTTTTTCACTGTTGCTTATTATTTTTGCACTTAATAGTTTCGAAATTTTTAATAAAAAATAATACTTAAAGTCGGGCTAATAGTTCGATGCAGTGACTTGACAGTTCAAAGCAAAATAATGATACCATATTAAAACTAATAGAGTTGGGGTAGTGAACGATTTTACGAAAAGAACGAATACGAAAAATAGTTCAATTTAAACAAATCTCTACAAATTCGTTTGCAATATAAGAATAAAGAGGAGAACGAACTTAAATACTCTCTGTATTTAAGTTTAAAATAATAAAATTTAATAATTAACGAGTATTTATATATTTATTAGTGAAAGATGATTTAATCCAAAGCCGAATTCCCAAGTTTATTGTGCTTTGTGATGTTTACGTAATATATTTATGTTTAATGTTAAGGTATTTTTTATGTAAGCTATTAACGACAGACATAAATTAATTCATTAACTTATTTATTAATATTCTAGACTTTCTGTAACTGTAAAGATTGGTATGTTTGTCATTGTTACCTACATTTAGTAACTATTGTTTGGTTTAGTTGTGTGCGTCTTTTGTGCAAGAATGAATAATTTTCTTTCTTTTCTATTCTTACTTCTAATAGCAATAAACTAAAAAATTATAATCATTTCATGTAACGTTTTCTTGGTTGACTGACGGAGAATGCCTTATGGCATTAAGTCCGCATTATGTACCACAATTGTGCATTGAAGTATAGAATAAATAAATAACCTTATTTCAGTTACTTGTTGCATCAAAAACGTCATATCAGTAGTTACTTGTGGTTAAAACTATGTTTTAATATTGTTTTGTCGTGTTTTGATCATCATGTTATTAAATTCAAGAAAAAGTATGCATATAAGTACATTATTAAGTTCGTTCGATTTCATTCATTCTATTTTTCACCTCACTACCTTTTTTTTGTCAAAAACTGGTATCCCTCCAACTGTCAAGTCACTGCATGGAATTAATAGTCAGACTATAGTAAAATGTCTTAATGTGTTTAAAATGTTTATGTAGACTTACCAATATTAAACAAAAAAAGTTTTTTTTTGACAAAAATATATTAAAATACGGTTGCCTTCATAAAAATTAGATCTACATACGGACAAACGTACACACCTCGATATGCGCGCGCGCAACAATGTTGTCGACGCGTGCGTTACGATACTACTCTTCGCACAGTTGGTATATAGTGCTTGAAGTAGCCAGCTGAATTAGTGATACAGTGATTGCATAAGCGGGTAAGTCATTTTTGTGTTTTTTTTTAAACGTTGCTCCGCGCTCGTGTTTCGTTTTGTATCGGTGTGTTTACAGACAGATGTCTTCACTTGCACAAACACTAAACGTGTCTAAACATAAGAAGAATATTTATGAAAAAAATAAAAATAATATTGTTTTATTTTTAAAATCATAATTATCAATCTTTGATTTCGATCACAAGTAGCTATTAAAAACTTCCAAAAACAAAAAAAAAACTTCCTTTTTACATTTTTTTTAAATTCAATTCATCTCCTTTTCCGATTTTAGACTGCACCAAATGTCAATTTCTCAATGTCCGAAAAATTCCTAATTTTGTTCAATACAAGCTACTTAGTTACTGCAAAAAAATAATACTACTTATGTTTTTGATCATTTCTGAATATTAGTTTTTGGCGTTTATAGCCACTTTTGATCAAACACTCCTCAACTATCGGTAGGTCTAACAAAATATTTTTCGCTTGGGATTCGATGCCGCGACCCTTTATTTAGAGACGCAATCGCTTAGCCACGGTGCCAGTAGAGCCGTATATTTTTTTACCGACTTCAAAAAGGAGGAGGTTCATATTTTTTATTAATAAAATTATTTTTAAAAGAGTATTCATGGAGTTTCTTACCGGTTCTTCTCCATAGGACCTAATTTCTGGAACCTTACGTTCTAATTTTTATGTGGAAATATATGTTCTAATTTTTTAATTGGAGTAACTGAATCGTCAAGTCGTTGCTTAAATGCATGTTACTGTGCCGATTCGAAATTAAAAACACATAGAATATTAGAATTTTTGCATTCGACAGTTTTTCTTTTTTCTATTTTATCTCTTTCGGCATTTCGAAATTGTATTTATTAATAATAAAACAACAATAACCGTTCACACGTCTGTTGCCCCTTTCGCCTATGTACTGGCGGCTTTTCAGGTGGCCCAGCTAGTGAGCTGGCGAGTCACCGTCTGCCAATGTATTTCAAATTTAAGCTTGAAAGGCAGACGCCGTTTTCTTCCGGCAATATAAGTTATCCAGTCCACTTAACACCCCTTCCCATAGATCAGATATTTTTCACCACATTTTACAATAGTCTTGCACCCACCTGGGACGGTCCATGACTGTACTCCAATAGTGCAGCCGTGGATAGTCCCCGGTTGGTGCCCCACCCCATTTTAGATTAAAGTTCTCAAAGGGGCCTCTGCGCGTTGGACCTGTGTGCCCCGTATAACTGACCGGTCGTCCCAGGACGACACTCAATTGTCTTATCTATTGTGTCCATAATTACGGTGATTGGGAGTTTTAAGAACCCATAATAATGAATAACTTTTGTTCTACAACATTCCCCAAACCTCCATAGTTTAAGATAAACAACTGCTCAAAGATTTCATAAAAAATACGCTAAAATCTATTTATCCTCAGCTATGATCAGCTGTGTTTTACATTTTAGGTCATATTTGGGGTCACGAATTAGAAGCTACATTTTCTGAATTTGTAACTAGGTATAGTCCTTAAAATATAGCTTGATGAGAATGACAGCTGCCAAACTAGTGTGACTAGTGCTGGGAAAGGTCTGATCAAATCGATATAAATAATTAAAAATAAATATAATACGTATAATTTGTATATTTTCGTAGTCGTCATCTTGGATTTGGATTTTGACCTTATTTTCCGCATCAGTACACCGGAAAAACCATGAAATTGACACCCATGACAACTAATTTGCAAATATTCATGGCCGCCATATTGAATTTGAGTTTTGACCTCATCTTCAGCATCAGCGTACCCAAAAACTTTGGATTTGATACCCATGACGAATAATCATAGCCGCAATAGTTTATAACTAAAACATACATTTAAAACTTTTAAAGACCTTTTTAATATTGTACGAAGTAGGTATAATTATTTATTATCATCGCATAAAATTTTAATAACGCAAACGTAATATTTTTTTTTTTCAATCGATTTACTATTATCGATGTGTCCCATCTCTAACATTTTTGCAATAAGACATAACTTTTGAAGAACGTAAGATTTATATTTTATGACTATGAATCAGTAAGAATTATTTTAGTTTTCAAGCTGATTTTTAATATTTTGGATTATACGGGAAGCACTGTATTTAAAAAAATTGTTATCATGCTAGTTAAGTGAGTGATTTTTCGTGTGCCAATATAAATCACCCGTTCGACGTAACTACAAAGTTATGTCGTAACTTTTGCTGACATCTGTCATTCTAATCAAGCTATATTTTAAGGACTATATGATTTTTAACACTTGCTTTAAAACAGTCATCAGTAATACTTTATCTGGCCCGCGGATTAGTACCCCCTTTCTGACTAACCTTGTATTCATTTTGTCATGATGTGATCAAGCATTTCTAAGATATTCTCAAAGACGTTGTGGTATCGTGATTGGATTTTTAATTTGTTACGGAAGTGAAGATCACAATTGAATCATTTTGCATCTGACTGTATCACTACTTAATATAAAACAAAGTCGCTTCCCGCTGTCTGTCCCTAGGGTGGGATACTCAACTTCAAAAACCAAAACGTCAACAATCGAAATATCAACACCATAATTATAATCAATAGTTTAATTGTTCAATGAATCAGAATAACATTAGCTTAAAACATTAACGGTTCAAAATGTCAACACTTCAGATGAGCAACGAATCTGAATGTCACTGATTTATAACGTAAATTGTTCACTTAATCAACACTTTAGAAAATCGATGTTTAACAAAATATCGTGAAATATTCAGTCATAACTTATTATTCGTCGATTATAACTTGATCTGATCTTTCAAAATTATGCTGGCCCGGTGGCCAGAATAAAGGATTCACAATAGAAAACCAGACATTTCAGTTTGTTATGTTTAACAATGTCTGCGACGAATATTATGTTATGACTGAATATTTTATGATATTTTGTTAAACATCGATTTTCTAAAGTGTTGATTAAGTGACGCGGTTTTTTTAATAGATAGAGTGATTCAAGAGGAAGGTTTTAAGCTATAAAACGTACACGTGCAAAGCCGGGGCGGGTCGCTAGTTATTACTAAGATCAAAACGGAAAATTAAATAAACTTAAAGTAGAAACCGATTTCTCAATGATTTTGTGGAATGCTAACAAAATTCAGTATCGTTGCCTTAGAGCAAAAACAATTTGAGAAAATAGTTTTTTAGGTATGTAACTACGAATTTAACCCGAAATTTTGTTGCATTATTATAGACGACAAGATAAGTCATTGCTTTGTACAGGATTCAAAATTTAGCTATAATGTATTTTGAATTAAATCCAATATTTGTAATGGAATAATCTAGTTTTGACACGAGCACGGTCCACTTGCTCAGTTATCAAAGACAATTATGACATGACTTTTGTGTCTAAACTGTCAAATAAACGCCACGTAGTGTTGTGAAATCGTTCAAAATCAAAAATTCAGCTTGCCATATTAAACAGTAAAGAACATTTCTGACTTTAAAATGTAGGGATAAAACGTGTTTTGTTGCAATTTGGACTAAAATAGTTAATTAACTTCTGGATTAATCATATTTTTTTCCAAAAATGTATATTTGAAATGGGTTATGTCATTTTGAAGTGGAATAATCTACTTTGGACGAAATCATGCTTTTTATTCTTTTTTTTCTGGTGTCTCAACTTTTCGCCCAGTTTTATTTTCGCTGAGTATTAATTTCAAGGTCAGCAATCAAGAAGAAAGTCGAATAGTCAAGTTTTGAAAAGAACCTCCTCAATTATAAAAGAAAAAGCCGACTTCAAAAAAAAACTAAAAAAGAGTAAAATACTATTACCATTACCATAATATAAAATTAACAGTTTCAGAAGTCGGTGGCTTTTATTTGTTTCAGTGTATAGTTGCACCGACTACTGAAACTGTTAATTTTATATTATGGTAATTATTTATTTTTTTGTTTTTATTGAAGTCGGCTTTTACTTTTATTTAAAGTTATTTATTAAATACGTTTTAGTGGCATAAATTACACGGTTTAAGACTGCAAATTTAAATGACACGGTTACGTAATCTTTCCAACAACTAGGTAGTTTTCTTTAGGAATAGGTATTAATGTATAATTATCATGACGGCTCCTTACAAGTACATACAATCTTCTTTGTTCTTGGCTAATGTTTCTGTGATGACAGTTAAAACAGAGATTGAAAGTCCTTAACAAAACTTTTGCCGAAGGGAACCACAAACCAAAACGTCAATTAAGTCTTAGTCTGAGAATTAAGTATATTTTTTTTGTTTTTGTTGATTTTTTCAAAAAGCGCTGAATCTATTTCGATAAAATGTACCTATATGAGACCACCTCTGAAGGCCAATTCTCGTAATTAAAAATGTTCAAAATATAGTTTCGATCTAGTCTGAGTCTAGTCTCAATCTCATAAATATGAAAAATTGTATTCTTGTTCTTTAACAAACAACGTCAAACGTGATATTACATTGAAATGAGCATGAAAGTTGACTGAAGCCAAAAGGGTATTCTGGTTACATTATGTACTGAGCCATTTTGACAAGTTGGAATTCTCATTTAATTCTAGAATTTTAGTCTATGACTATTGATGTCGGTATGCTATCGGTAATAGATTTTAAGCTGACTGAATTGACATTATATCGAGATAGACTGAGGTGATACTGAAACCGGACCGAACTTTAAGTGTACCAGAATACCATTTTTTTATTCAATTCATAATTTAATCTCAGTTCGGTCAACCTTCAGTCTTACCTACTTCATATTAATTAAGAGAATTGGGTTTCTGCTCTATGCGAAATTAGTTTGTAGGCACTGAAATTAAGCCTTTATTGGGTATATAAAATTCGTAATGAATATAGTTAACTAGCTTTTGACCTGGACTTCGTCCACGTAAAAGCCCAGAGGAACCTTGCAATGACCAAATGTATTCCCGAGGTTTTCACTCTAAGGCCTCATTTACGGATAAGCGGGGCGTCGCGCGTCGCGTTGTGCGGCGCGGCCCACACTTAATTCAAACATATGGCGTTGTATGAGTGCGTTTACGGAGAAGCGATTTTAGACGCGTTTGCTTGAAAAGCAGGCGGAGCCCGCGGATTGCATCGCCGCGTCGCACGCGACGCTTATCGCGGCGGCGCACGCAGCGTTGCAACCTGCTATTCCTGCAATTCTCCGTTCACGGTAAAACGTAGCGAAACACGCGGCGGAACCCGCGGCGTCGCACGCCCCGCATCTTCATAAACAACATCGTACATTGCCATATGTTTGTGTTTGCGCGTGTGATGATGCGGGCCGCTGCACGCGCCGCCTGTACGTAAACAGAAAAATCGTACGACGCGCCGCAAGACGCCACGCCGCACGCGACGCGCGACTCCCCGCGTCTCCGTAAATGTGGCCTAAGGTGACGGTATGAGCTCTTAGTTTTGATGACAAGAAAATTAATTATGTCAGTTGTTTTATACAATATGTCCGGTCATGGACTAGCGATATTCTAGATACATAAATAACAACTATTCTAGTACACAAATACACTATACACTAGGGTCCAAACCACTTCAATTTTTTTGTTGAGATATTCTGTACGTGTGTACAAAAAAAGTCATATCTCTCAAAGTTTTGATCCTACTGAGATAAAAGTAGCTTTAGGCTGAGCATCGTGCGAGGAAAATGTGCAGTGCGAAAATGTGTAGCGAGGATGTGAAACGGTGTGAGTCTATCTACCAGAGCGAGGAATGTGTAATGTGTTAATGTGAACAAATGAGCGGTGCGAGGATAGGTAGCGGACTCTTTTCGAATATGAGAGAAAATAATACACATTGATAACAACACATTCCTCGTAACACGTTCCTCGCAACACATTTTTCGCAACACATTCCTCGCAACACATTCCTCGCAACACATCCCTCGCTCGCATTTCTTGTTTGTTTTGTATAAACAAAAACCTCGCACCGCTAAGCCCATATCCACCAGAGCTGCGCAGAGCGAGGCTAGGTAAATGAAGTGATTCTATTGGTGCTTACAAAACACATTCCTCGCTACGCAGCTTAGCACAGCTCTGGTGGATGCTCACCCTTATTCGGAGGGCAACAATATTGTCTATCGTTTACATTACGATACAATGGGTTCACATAAAGACATAGAGTTGTAGGGAATATCTCAACAAAAAAGCAAAATGGCTGCCAAATAGTGGGGAAGTGGATTGGACCCTAGTGTGTAGTGTATTTAATTTTGTGCACCAGTGCACTAGAATAGTTGTTATACAGGTGTCCCTGGAAGTATGGATCAAATCGAATACCTAGGGGCGTGGGCAAGGTCATTTCAAAACTGTTTGTAGTAAAAACTTAAGTAAAATGTTTGCCAGACCAAAAAAGCCTCTGCAGTAAATGTTTTTTTCGTAGTGAACACATGTTTTCCAGCTACGTAAAAGTATTACCACAAGAAAGGCCTACTGTTCGCTAAAATCCTGAAAAAAAAATGATAGCTCTGATAGTCTTTTTTATGATTTTTTCCTATGCGAAGTGATTGAAAAAAATAACAATAATTGGTCATAACTTTTGAACCCTAAAAAATTGCACCGACATTCTCCGGGTTAAAAAGTATGGAAATGACATTGCCCACGCCCCTATTCGATTTGATCCATACCTCCAGGGACACCCTGTAAAGGTACCTTTTTTTTTTCCTCCGAGAATCCTCATGGATACCCTTCGTCTGAGGAAGGCGAAGGGTTATGCCGGACTCTTACCGGCTAAAAACCCACGGTGTTCCTTCTCCTGACCCTTTGCCGAGGTCACGGGATTCGCAGCTGCATGCACCGCAACCCCGGCAGGCCTCGGTCCGCCAGCCCCTGGCAGACCTCTCCTTCTGTGGGGTCTTGCCCCACGTCCACAGGCGCGCATGGAACCCGCCTTCTCGGGCCTGTTACTGGTCGGGCGACGGGTCCCCTAGCTCCCCCCTCCGGCGGCGCCCGGTGCGTCTGGCGCGGGAAGGGAGAGTGGCCGTCGCCTCTCTCTCCCTCTCCGCTCCCTCCTTGGTCGCCATTACCACCTCGCAGAAGGAGGTGACGGCTTCCCACGCACTCTCGCTCATGACCATGGACAGAACCACGGCCGGAAGCGAGAGGTCCCTGTATAAGTACCTAGAGTATCGCTAGTCCATGACCGGACACACTGTTTAGTTGAACTTGGCCTCATGGCTAATTAACAACAGCACCAGTCATACGATTTGCGAGGTTAAGCTGCGCTTGCCGCAGTCAATCCGTGGATGGGTGGTCATTCGTTACACATCAAGACTAGTGATGTTCAAACCCGCTATAAACTGTAAACGTGTTATAAACTATAAAATCTTATATACTTATAAAGAGACTGGTACTGACTGACATTTCATTCATCAACGCAGAGCCTAAACCACTAAAGCTGGAAATATGAAATTTGGACAGTAGGTTCCTTGCGTGACGAAAACATCCACTAAGAAGGGATTTCCCGAAATTCAACCCCTAAGGGGGTGAAAAGGGTGATTAACGTTTGTATGCAAGTCCGTCATTTTTGAAGTAAGAAGCATGAAATTAAGTATTAAGGTTTCTGGTTAGGAGTAAATGTACACGTGTTTGAGCGTTTTTGGAAATTCAACCCTTAAGGGGGTGAAATAAGTGTTGTAAGTTTGTATGAGAAATTTGGTAATTTTGAAGTAAGAAGCATGGAATTCAATATTTAGGTTACTGGTCAGAAATAAACGTACACGTGTTTCAGGGTTTTTGGAAATTCAACCCCTAAGGGGGTGAAATAAGTGTTGTAAGTTTGTATGAGAAATCTGTTACTTTTGAAGTAAGAAGCATGGAATTAAGTATTTCGGCTTCTGGTTAGAAGTAAATATACACAATGTTTGAGCGTTTTTGGAAATTCTACCCCTAAGGCGTGAAATAGGGGATAAAAGTTTCTACGAAGTTAAAAGCATGAAATCAAATAATAAGCTTTCTGGCTAGGTATATATACACGTTTTTGAACGTTTTTGTAAATTGTACCCTTAGGGGGTGAAATAGGAGGTGAAAGTTTTCTTCAAGTTAAAAGTATGAAATTAAATAATAGGGTTTCGGATTAATAATATGTATATGAACGTGTGTGAGCGTTTTTGTAATTTTAACCCCTAAGGGGATAAAACAGCAGATGAAAGTTTGTATAAAAAGTCTGGTACTCTTGAAGTAAGAAGCATAAAACATACACGTGTTTCAGGGTTTTTGAAAAATCTATCCGTAGAGAGTGAAATAGAGGATGAAAGTTTTTTTATTGTTGACACTTGCGCGAGTTTTTCTGGCATAGTATGTACCATCACCGTAATTTAGGAGGTGGTGCGCGAGTCCTATCGGATGGTTTTAAATAAAAATTCACATCGTTCATCCGACTGAGTTGAAACTTCGTACAGTTGATATTGGCACTAGCGCCAGAGTTTGTGATATAGTACTATTAACGTACAAGAGGTTGCGCGCGAGTCGTATCGGATAATTGTAAATAAAAATACGCATCGTTCATCCGATTGAGTTGAAACTTTGTATAGTTGTTGTTACTCACGCAAAAGTTTCTGAAGATACTATATCTTCAACGTACAATAGGTGGCGCGTGAGTCGTATTGGATAATTGTTTGTCTTCTTCTAATATAAAGAGAAAGGTAGTGACTGAAACATGATATTTGGACAGTCGGTTCCTTTTGTACCGTAAGCATCCACTAAGAAGGGATTTCTCGAAATTCAACCACTAAGGGGGTGAAAAGGGTGATTAACGTTTGTATGCAAGTCCGTCATTATTGAAGTAAGAAGCATGAAATTAAATATTAAGGTTTCTGGTTACAAATAAATGTACATGTGTTTGACCGTTTTTGTAAATTCAACTCCCAAGGGGGTGAAATAAGGGTTAAAAGTTTGTATGAGAAATCTGATACTTTTGAAGTAAGAAACATGGAATTAAATATTTAGGTTACTGGTCCGATATAAACATACACGTGTTTTAGGGTTTTTGGAAATTCGACCGCTGAGGGGTGAAATACAGGATGAAAGATTTTCTGAAGTTAAAAAGAGCATGAAATCAAATAATACAGTTTCTGGTTCGAAATAAATGTACACGTGTTTGAGCGTGTTTGTAAATGAAACCCCTAAGGTGGTGAAATATTGAGGGTTGAGAATTTGTATGAGAAATCTGAAACTTTATAGAACAAAACAATACACGTGTTTAGGGTTTGGAAAGACTACCCCTAAGGGGTGAAATATGGATGAAAGGTTTTCTGAAGTAAAAAGCATGCATTCAAATAATAAGGTTTCTGGTGGGAAATAAACATACACGTGTTTGATGTTTTTTGGAAATTCTACCCCTAAGAGGGTGAAATAAAAGTTTGTTTGAGAAATGTGCAACTTTTGAAGTAAGAAGCATGGAATATTTAGGCTTCTGGTTAGATGTAAACATACACATTTGAGCGTTCTTGGAAATTCTTCCCCTAAGGGAAGGGATGAATGTTTTTTCATAGTTAAAAGCATGATATCAAATAATTGGATTTCTGGTTAGAAATAAATGTACATATTTTTGAGCTTTTTACGAATTCAACCATTAAGGATCTGAAATATGGGTTGCAAGTTTTTATGAGAAATCTGGTACTTTTGAAGTAACTGACTGACTGGCTGACAGATCTATCAACGCAAAGCCTAAACCGCTGGGGTTAAAAACTTGAAATGTTCAAAGTAGGTACCTCTAATAACGTTGGCATCCACTAAGGAAAGGTTTTTTGGAAATTTCACCCCTTAAGTGGTGAAATGTGTTAATGTTTGTATGAAAACCCTTATTCCATGGGGTTATTAACTTAAAGTTTTGCAAAAACACTGTTCAAAGTAAATAATAAAAGACAAACTTTTTTCATTTTAAACCTACATTTAAAAAGGGGCTTAAAGAGGGTTTAAAATTACACGCAAGCGAAGCTGCGGGCAACAGCTAGTACGTTCATATATATAGTCTGTTATTTTATACGCTATCATTATAACGCGGTGTTACAAATCTCGGGCGCAGTCTGAACGCGGAGACGCTATAATTTTTATTAACAACACGCTAAACGGACTTGACGCGCGGTAAATGTTATCTCGCAACGCGCTGTACACTAAAGAATATAATAATATTTCATTCCCTTACGCGCTGTTGCTAGTCGCTACGCTATCTTGCTATCTCGTTCTGGCCCCGCTGTGCGCGTTTAGACTTTTATTCGTTGAGTAAGTTGAGGCGTTATAATATAGCGCGAAGTCAGAGCCGCTATAGCAAACGCTATACGCTATGTACACATAGTCTGTTATATTTCGGCGCTATATTATACGTTTTATTAACACCACTAATCAAGACCCTTCCGTGCCTCCGAAACTACGTTAAACCGTCGGTTCCGGGTGTCATATGAATACCTATGACAGTTGATACGGGTAGTCAGAAGCCCGGAAGTCTGACAACCGGTCTAAGCTTAGGATATCGGCATTGCCCAGTAACTAAGTTTCGGATGTCTGATGGCAGTCGCTCCGTGTAAAATAATGGTATTCAACCGCATCTGGTTAGACTGGAAACTGATCCAATAGTTGGGAAAAGACTAGGAAGAAGATGTTTTATATGGTTTAACCACTTTCGTGCTCTCGGTAGCTGTGGCTACCAAACCGAATTTCGTAGTATTGCTCGTGGTAGCTGTAGCTACCAAGAGGACTTCGTTCGGATTATCGGCTTTATTTACATTGTAAGCATCGCTTAGCGGGCCAAAGTATGCTATGTTTTGTAGTTTGTTCGCTATGGAACGCCGTGAGTATGAATTTGAAGTTTATCTGTGGTCACATTTTAAATGACAAGAGTGTTTAGCAGCGAAATGCGGTGTTTGCGAAAATCATGCCCGTATTAAACGTTTATTTTAAGCTTTTTTCATCATCATTTATGTACGTAATAAAAATTTGATGAGAAGATAAACTAATATTCGTCATAATTATAACAAAAAAACACATACTGTCGATTTAGATTTCGTACAAAAAAATGTTTTTCCCAATGTCTTACTAATTTAACTTGTTTTTAAGTTCCTACATTTTTTACAAATTGTTATACTAAGCAACATTCTCAATAATAACTTATAATAAATACTGTGTTCTTTTAGCTATACAAAGCAGTCACTAGTTTCGGAAATAACCACTTGAAACAGTAGTAAATTAAGTTTTATTACGCTCATGCCCGCGCCGCCGCGCCGGCGCCGGCCCGATGACTTTTTTGCGCGAGCAATAAAAACGTGTTTTTTTCGAAATGCGAGCACGCAAGTGGTTAACTTCGTAACAATTTTGGTGTACAATAAAGTATATTCGATTCTATTTCTAACTTCATTTTACCGTTTGTAAATGTGTTTTATCATAGGTAGGTATACTTTGTAGATGCCTATGTCGCAGTTACATAGTTGTAGCCGTTATATGATTTTTTTCCTAGTGATATGATCACTACCGGAAGATGCTATGAGAAAGCGTTTGATAAGCATCTTCCTAGGAATATAGAGTTAGATTTTGAGCCAAACACTGTTACTTGTCTTCCAACTGACTTATTTCAAGAGCGAGTGAAGCGGGTTCTTTAATTTCGGGCTGAATAGGCCGAGGTAATGTCAAAAGGCATAAAATGTTCGGCATAAAATTTTTTCGTGTAATTTTTTATTGGTATAGTTGTTTGTGAGCATGTCGGTTTAATCGTCATAATTATAATTTGCAGTATTTTCTTCACCATAACCTTAGTTGCCATAAATGTAGAAGTCATATTATTGATACGTCTATAATTCAATGAACAAACAAATTAAAATTTTAATTTACATAGATTTTTGGCCAAACACTATTTCTTGCTTTCCTACTGACTAATTTCAGGAGCGAGAGAAGCGAGATCGGTAATTTGGGGGACCCCGACACGGATAGGTTAGTTTCGCAGGAATGACGGGGGATAGAATGAGCAAACATAGCCCCCGTCATCCCCTTCGTGTTAGGTTACTTTAAACCCTGTAGACAAAAAATAAAGTTAAAAAACTATAACCCGACTACGTAAATAAAAAAGGGGTCTAAAACGGACGAAACAAGAAAATAATTCAAATAGAAATCCAGAAATTCATAAGTACAAAAATGGTCAAGGTAGAGCAGTGGTTGCACTTACTGTGTGTTTAATGGAGCTGTTCCTGGCTCCTAGTAGGTATACAGTAAGTGCGACCACGGCTCTACCTTGACCATTTTTGTACTTATGAATTTCTGGATTTCTATTTGAATTATTTTCTTGTTTCGTCCTTTTTAGACCCCTTTTTTTATTTACGTAGTCGGGGTATAGTTTTTTAACTTTATTTTTTATTTAATACTTTTCCGTTTTCCGATCGGGCATATACACTAGCCGTGTAATATCTACATCGTCGCAATCTAAGATAGGGTATAGACCGCGGCACCAATAGGCACAAACAGTCGACTCTGCTTTGGAAACCCAAACAACCTTACAAAAGTTTTTCATTTCTCTAAACATTTTACATTTAACATTAGTTTGATGAAATGCTTTCTATAAGCATCTTCCGGTATATGATCATATCGCTAGGAATATGACCATATAACGGCTGTGACAATGTTACTGCGACACATACATCCATAGATACACAGTATAAAACAAAGTCGCTTCCCGCTGTCTGTCTGTACGCTAAGATCTTTTAAACTACGCAACGGATTTTGATGCGGTTTTAATCATTGGACAGAATTATTCAATATGTACCTACATTGTACCAGTGCGAAGCCGGGGCGGGTCGCTAGTACTTATACATATGAGTCATATACCGCATGCCGCGGTAAGTCGCGTCGTCACGCAAGACTTTTCATCAGTCAGTTGTCGAACGATTAGTCAGTTGTCGAACGATTCGGTAAGCTATCTCTTTTTATCTCGTCGAGATAGAACGAGATAAAAAACCGAATCAGTCGACGACTGCTTATCGAAGAGGTTTTGAATCGGGGTGGACTGCCCGGCCGTTCTGACGAAGAGAAAAACGTTCACATGCATGAGGTATTTTTTTGAACATTTCAAATGACTTCCACTTCTTCGTTAACCCCGGCGCCGTGAACTAGTCGCGGCAATCGGAGGCCTCTCGCTTCCGGCCGTGGTTCTGTCCATGGTTGAATTGTTGTAAAATTATACATTCTCTTTATAAACACGTTCCCTGTGTACAATACAATACCCTTTATTGTACACAAAAAGAAACAAGAAACATTACTATAAAAATAGAGATGTACAATGGACGGTCTTATCGCACTAGGAGATTTCTTCCAGACAACCTTTGGATGGACATGAAGTGCAAGAAAAAAGAGAGGGGTAGTTCTCGATGCAACAATAATAAGGAGATTATAAATTAATTACTTTAAATAAACCTGAAAGTGTAGCTAGGGTTATGGGTACCACCCCTTACGTGTGTACCTAATCGAAAGATGTTTTTGCTGGGTGGCGTTTCGGTGATCTATTTGGGGAAACCGAAGGTTTTGTTAGTGCAATTATGGACGAAGTAATGATGACGAACAATTATAGAAAATATATTGTGAAGGACAGCACGGTTGACATCTTTCATCATCCTTATAATCCTCATGGATGCCCTTCGCCCTGGGAAGGTGAAGGGGTATGCCGGACTCTTACCGGCCAAAAACCCACGGTGTTCCTTCTTCTGACCCTTTGCCGGGGTCACGGGGTTCGCAGCTGCATGCACCGCAACCTCGGCAGGCCTCGGTCCGCCAGCCCCTGGCAGACCTCTCCTTTTGTGGGGCCTTTCCCCACGTTCTCCTGAGAGGCGCGCACGGAACACTGCGCGCCGCCTTCTCGGGCCTGTTACTGGTCGGGCGACGTGTCCCCTAACCCGCCGCCCGCAGGTCACACACTACGGTGGCCGGAGATCGTCGTGCGCCCTCCGGCACCCGGTGCGTCTGGTGCGGGAAGGGAGAGTGGCAGCTGCCTATCCTGATACAGAAAGCGGTACTTCGTGACACAGCACGTATTGTTCCGAAATTCGTCTCTCTGAGGCCCTGACCACCGGTAGCTTGGACCCTGTTCCGTTCCGGTGGGCTAATATTTTATATATTTTTAAACGTTTTTATTTTATATTTTAATATTTAAAAATGTGTTAAATATGTTATAAAATGAATAAAGAACATAAATAGAATTTCATAACCACATACTTTTTAGAAAATTGCACCAATATACCTAGGTATCTATTTTTTTCGATATATCGAGTTCGATACCTAGGTACCAATTTTTTTTTTTCAAATATCTCTTTGATATACGTAGGTATATCGATACTTTTTGGGACTTCCTACTATCCCTACTAATTCGCGGTGACGAACGCTACTACCCATCATCATCTGCCTAGCTTTTTCCCAACTATGTTGGGGTCGGCTTCCAGTCGAACCGGATGCAGCTGAATATCAGTATTTAACATGGAGCGACTGCCTATCAGACCTCCACAACCCAGTAACTGGGTAATACGATACTCTTGGTAAGACTGGTTGTCAGACTTTCTGGCTTCTGACTAACAGTAACGACTGTCAAAGATCTACAAATGACAGCCGGGACCAACGGCTTTACGTGCTTTCCGAGGCACGGAGGAAACTCGCTATGGTAAATGGTCACCCATCCACAGACCAACCTTGGCAAGCGTGGCTTAACCCGGAAGATCGGTCTATGCGACTGTAATTATTTAGCCACGAGCTCCTCGCTACTACCCGTGGCCAGCAAACTGTGTCGCATATTTACCGCCCCGCCAGATGTACTACCGTTCGCGCCGCTGGTTCCCGTGGCCAGGCAGTATCGTTCTCCTCGCCCCGTGAAATGTCACGCAATGCGCATCGAACTATCACATTAGAACATTTCCTCTTATTGTATTTGCTCCATGAAATAGATAATATTATCTATTAATGCATAATTTATGGATAGCGTTTCCTAAGAATAGGTGACTAACGTTTAAAAACCCGTAACCGCAAAGCCTAAGGTCGCGGATTCGATTCCCGCTAATGCTACTATGTAACTGACGTCAGTCGTTCAATGTTATCTGTTTCCAGTTATTTTCCACACCTTTGTATAAAAGCGGGAAGGACAGGACCGGTCGATGCGCGGTCACGATCCACCGAGCTCTCCCGTCTCGTAAAGCCGGTCGTCTCTAGTCCGATGACTAGATGGCGCCGGCATTTCCTATCTGACTCGCTCTGAGAAGAAAAGCCGAAACAAAGTCAGAGGTCAACGTCTCTTTTAAAGTCCAGACATTGTGGTATAAAAACTATGCGAGTGTAACAATGTAGGGCAACGTTTGGAATGGCCTTTTGAGGAAAGAGCCATAGCAGGTTTGAGTTGACCTGTCCCAACTGACGGCACGCATGCATCAGCCATCGTGTAGCTCAACCTTATTTTAGGGAGCTCAACGACCCGACGCACGACGACACCAATCAGTCGGACATTTGGGTAGGTCACAAAAAAAAACTCAAACCGCCAAACAGTTCTACGAAATTTATGTATACAGCTAGCCTACATAGTACTCACATTCACAATTTGATAAAATAATATAAAAATAAAAACAAACGACATATTAATAATAACAGTCGACATAGTTTTATACCACAATGTCTGGACTTTAAAAGAAACCTTGACCTCTGAGTTTGTTTCGGCTTTTTTTCTCAGAGCTAGTCAGATAGGAAATGCCGGCGCTATCTAGTCATCTAGTCTTAAAAAAAAACATTACATTGACCTGTAAAAGTGTCTGTAAGTGATTTATTTACAGAAATAAAAATCTTTTATCATTAGACAAAGTTGTAAAGTCTAATGTTTACTTGTTGTTTACTAGTTAGCTAACTATACCAACTTACTACTTAACAACTGGTTTTTTTTTGATGAAATAATGATTAATTTCAAGCACTGATACCTTTTATGCTGCCAATGAACCGTCCAATGCGTGTTTTGCGTCGTATAGTAGGATTCCGTAGTAAACATCGCCTTTTAAAAATTAAAAACTAATTTAATTATTTACCTTTCAAAAATATACATGCATAATAATAAAGTTTTTTTTTCTAAATTAGATGAAACGAGAATCTAATTTAAAGAAAAAACACGCATTTGTCTCAACTATTCACGTCACTATGCTTAAAAATGTCATTGAATTCAGAGTTTGATTAAAACATGAAAAGAAATCATAACTCGAAAACTACAAAAGAAATCACTCGAAAACTACAAAAAATCGCGGAACATACATGGTGATTCGGATACCTCTAAGGGTCTAATGACACTACTTTTTGGGACACCTTGCACAGGGTGTCCCTGGAAGTATGGATCAAATCGAATAGCGGCGTGGGCAAGGTCATTTCAAAACTTGCAGTAGTAAAAACTTGAGTAAAATTTTTGCCAGACCAAAAAATCCTTTGCAGTAAATGTTTTTTCATATTGAACACATGTTCAATAAGAAAAGGCCTACTGTTCGCCAAAGTCCTGAAAAATAATGATAGCTCTGATATTTTTTTTTTTCTATTCGAATTGATTGAAAAAAAAGCAATAATTGATCATAACTTTTGAACCGTAAAAAATTGCACTGACATTCTCAGGGTTAAAAAGTTTGGAAATGACATAGCTCACGCCCCTATTCGATTTGATCCATACTTCCATGGACACCCTGTATAGACGACGTTCTAATTGTAGTAAAGGTCCAAGAATTTGTACACTACTGTACTCCAAATGTCAGTTTTTTTCGTTTACTACTGTAGTTTCGTTACGCTAAAAATGTATGAATATTTGACAGCGGCTATAGGCGTGTCGAAATTGAACGTGACGCCTAGAGCCGCTGTCTAAATCATACATTTTTGCCGTGATGCAACTACAGTAGTTAACGAAAAATTCACACTTGGGGTACTGTAATTGTAATTTGTGGCACTAAAAAATATTAAATAAAAAAGTAAAAACTGACTTAAAAAACTGATAGGAGTAAAATAATCGAGGAGCTCGTGGCTAAATAATTACAGCCGCATAGACCGATCTTCCGGGTTAAGCCACGCTTGCCGAGGTTGGTCTGTGGATGGGTGACCATTTACCATAGCGAGTTTCCTCCGTGCCTCGGAAAGCATGTAAAGCCGTTGGTCCCGGCTGTCATTTTTTGATCTTTGACAGTCGTTACTGTTGGTCAGAAGCCAGAAAGTCTGACAACCAGTCTTACCAAGAGTATCGTATTACCCAGTTACTGGGTTGTGGAGGTCTGATAGGCAGTCGCTCCATGTAAAATACTGATATTCAGTTGCATCCGGTTCGACTGGAAGCCGACCCCAACATAGTTGGGAAAAGGCTAGGCAGATATATTCCAGGGACATCCTATATAGACGACGTTCTAAAGGTCCAAGAATTTGTACACTACTGTACTCTAAGTGTGAGTTTTTTTCGTTTACTACTGTAGTTGCGTCACGTTAAAAATGTATGAAAATTTTGATAGCGGCTCTAGGCGTGTCGAAATTGAACCTGACGTCTAGAGACGCTGTCTAAATCATAATTTTTTGCCGTGATGCAACTACAGTAGTAAACGAAAAAAACTCACACTTTACGGTAATTGTAATTTGTGGCACTAAAAAATATTGAATGAAAAAGTAAAAACTGACTTTAAAAAAACTGATAGGAGTAAAATAATTACCATTTTGTAAAATTAACAGTTTCATAAATCGGTTCCTTCAATTAGTTCCAGCGTAGCATTGCACCGACTTCTGAAACTGTTAATTTTATGACATTGCAATTATTTAAATGCGTTCAAAAACAACTTGGGTTCTGTAGTTTCTGCTGGACATGTTATTCTGACAAACGGACGTGCAAAGGATTCATTATTTAATTGTTGACCCCTAAAAAACTTCACACATAATTTAACATTACTTTTCAATGTAGCAAAAAAACTTTCCCAACGTCCGTGTGCAACAAATAATTAGACAAACATTGCAATTCTTTCCTGTGAATTACATCAATCTGGCGCCCGCGCCGGCACTGACAGCCGGTTGAAAGTTGCGCACGCGCTTTTAACGTGCGATCCCCCGGCAGGATAATTGTGCTACCTCACCAAACGGTCGATGATGGATCGATGGTCGATCGATGATAGATCCACGTCGATCAAGATGGTTCGATGGTTCTTGATCACTTTATCTCAATCAATCGACGGCATCGATCGATTGGTGTGCTAGCACCCTCATTTTTTCATTTAATTGAAAAAAAAAACATTAGTTCATTTAAAACAAACGTTGCCCCACACTAGGATTTCTCCTGTATCGTGGGTGCGTTTACAATCACAACTCTCACATACACAAACGCCCAGACCCGAAACAACTATCTGTAGGCCACACAAATTTTTGTTCCGTGTGGGAATCTGGTTGTTTCGGGTCTGGGCGTTTGTGTATATGAGATTTGTATCTGTAAATGCATCCACGATACAAGACAAATCTTAGTTAGTTAGTGAAGAGCAACGTAATACATAAAGAAAAAAAAAACTAACGAATCGTACGTTTTCCAACCACAAAAGTTTTGAACCGACGATCGATTCGATTTTCGCGATTTGACATTTTGTCTTTCGTTCACCATAATCCCAAATGTTAATTGACATCTGTAGTCCGTTGTTTGATAATACTTTGATCGTTATAAGTTGGATTTTTAACATTGTTTCGGTCCGAAACTTCGACGTTTGTTTTTCAAAGGGCTTTTTTTTTCATGGGAAAATCCTCATGGATGCCCTTCGCCTGGGGAAGGCGAAGGGTTATGCCGGACTCTTACCGGCTAAAAACCCACGGTGTTCCTTCTCCTGACCCTTGACCGAGGTCGCCAGATTCGAAGCTGCACGCACCGCCTCGGTCCGCCAGCCCCTGGCGGGCCTCTTCTTCTGTGGGTCGTCGTCTGAGAGGCGCGCACGGAACACATGCGCACCGCCTTCTCGAGCCCATTACTGGTCGGGCAACGGGTCCCCTAACCCGCCGCCCGCAAGCCACACAGTAGGGTGGCCGGAGATCGTCGCGCGCTCTCCAGCGGTGCCCGGTCCGTCAAGGGTGCGGGAAGGGAGAGTGGCCGTCGCCTCTCTCTCCCTCTCCGCTCCCTCCTTGGTCGCCATCACCACCTCGCAAAAGGAGGCGATTTTTCAAAAGACCTGATCAAAATGCCGCTCAGCTAAAGAGATATTCTGCCACGTCTGCCGGATGCAGCCAGAGCACATGCCCCTGTACCGATCATTCCCAGTTGCCCCCACCATCAACCTCACCACTGGTGGCAAATAGGATTTTTTTCTTTAAAATTTCCCATCTGTCAACATCAATTTTTAATAACATTCATGATAAATATTTCTTAACACATCGCTATATTCACCACTAGCTTTTGCCCGCGGCTTCGCTCGCGAGTAAAAACTCTTAACACACTACTAAAGTTTCTATAATAATTCAATCATGATTCGAAAGACACGTGACGCTATCAATTATCGTTATTGTTGTTTTCCTCGGAAACAGTATGTGGCGGCATCTATCCACGCCACATGCGAACTATTCATGCCTACATCGCGATATCAAGATCTAACACGCAGATAGTATATATACAACCTCCCAACATCAACTGGTGGGCAGTAGCCCGCCAGACACAAGACTCCGCCTGGTTGGAGGATCCTCCCTTTGGTTGGAGGAACATCACACCTGGTTTCTCCACAAGTACTTTTTTTCGGGATGAAAGGTTTCTGTACAACTGGGAATGACCTCACTGTGCGCTCCCTCCCCCCCTTGTTTGCAAATTGACTGACTTTGTCATGAATGACGACTCTTTTGACCGACCACCGTGACTTTTCCACCGTGTTTTTAAAATGAAGGTCACGCCTCCTGCCAATAAATAAACATTAATTGTATTATTATTGCAAATTAATTATGACAATTAATAATAACTGAAAGTTAATGAAGTGAAGGAACTTTTAATTAAAACGGACCGGATGTCTACAATGAAAACAGTTCAACAGTCGGAGTAGGTATACATTATGTGTGTCATAATGTGTATTTGTATAGGTACAGAGTGTAATTCGTGTAATTTCTTCAAATCACATGATCTTCTGGTGACACAGATTAACCATCACCATCACCTGCCTAGCCTTTTCCCAACTATGTTGGGGTCGGCTACCAGTCGAACCGGATGCAGCTGAATATCAGTATTTTACATGGAGCGACTGCCTATCAGACCTCCACAACCCAGTAACTGGGTAATACGATACTCTTGGTAAGACTGGTTGTCAGACTTTCTGGCTTCTGACCAACAGTAACGACTGTCAAAGATCTACAAATGACAGCCGGGACCAACGGCTTTACGTGCTTTCCGAGGCACGGAGGAAACTCGCTATGGTAAATGGTCACCCATCCACAGACTAACCTCGGCAAGCGTGGCTTAACCCGGAAGATCGGTCTATGCGGCTGTAATTATTTAGCCACGAGCTCCTCCTGAAAGGAAGTCCTTCAACAATTGACGAAAATAAGTTTGATTCATTTTTGTGTAAAAACTACAGGTATTCTGGGATTTTTAAGGGTTGTGGTGGATAGCAGTGCTACTTAGGTTGCCGATACAAATTAAGCAGAAATATTTGAAAAAAAAACGAAGGATTTCAATTCGTTTTACGGAAGATTTTTTTTCTTTTTTTCTCGAGTTGTCATGAGCAGGTCCACCCTTTGGTGCCCGCTGATCGTTGAATTTTGGGACACGGTGTATACCCTTCACCTAGGGAAGGCGAAGGGCTATGCCTCTTACCGGCTAAAAACCCACGGTGTTCCTTCTCCTGACCCTTGGCCGGGGTCGCGGGATTTGCAGCAGCATGCACCGCGACCCCGGCAGGCCTCAGTACGCCAGCCCCTGGCGGACCTCTCCTATTGTACCCGCCGCCCGCAGACCACACTACGGTGGCAGCTAGGAGATCGTCGCGCGCCCTCCGGCGCCCGGTGCGTCTGGCGCGGGAAGGGATGGCAGCTGCCTCTCTCTTCCTCTCCGCTCCCTTTTTGGTCGCCATCACCTCCTCGCAGAAGGAGGCGACGGCTTCCCACGCACTCTCGCTCCCGACCTATACTAGTCTATAAAATGCTTTTTATCTGAATACTAGCGACCCACCCCGGCGTCGCTCGGGTACGTTTTATAGCTTAAAACCTTCCTCTTGAATCACTCTATCTATTAAAAAAAACCGCATCAAAATCCGTTGCGTAGTTTTAAAGATCTGAGCATACATAGGGACAGACAGACAGCGGGAAGCGACTTTGTTCTATACCGTGTAGTGAAGCGATATTGTTAGTTTCCGAGATATTAATTTTTATATGTTAATAACCCGGATTCAATACTTGGAGTGTATTTGTAGGCCATAAAAATATTTGTTCGGTGCAGGAATCGAACCCACGGCCTTTAGTGCAGCAGCTAACCGCTCAGACACTACGTCAAACTAACTTGAACTCCGAATGACCCATATTATTAAATGCATGCATTGTTTAAATAAAATAAATTATTTATATTATGTTAACGGACATAATTAATGCAAAAAGTATGTGAAATTTAATTAAAATACATTAAATGGAATTGCAATGTCATAACGCCTTTATTTTGGTTGCCCGGGAATATGGAGGACACCCCATCTTCCCGTGGGGGTCAGAAAAGGAGACTCGTGGGATTACGGGATTACGTCAAGAGGATGGGTATCGCCTCCTTTTGTGAGGATGTGATGATGAGCAAGGAGGGAGCGGAAAGGGAAAGAGAGGCGACTGCCACTCTCCCTCCCCGCTTCACATACCGTGTAAGTGACAAAAAGTATGTCGTAGAGTTGTGAGGTTCTACGGTTCAAAAGTTATGACCATTTTTTTTCAGTCACTTCATAATACGCAAAGAAAAAAAAACTATCAGAGATGTCATTTTTTTTCAGGCTTTGGACGTAATTAATATCTTGAGTGAAATTTTGAAAGACCAAAACCTTTGCAGTAAATGTTTTTTCTTATTGAACACATGTTTTCTAGCTGCGTAAAAGTATTACCACAGGAAGGGCGCAGCATTCGCTTCCTGAAAAATAATATAAATTGATAGCTGTGATAGTTTTTTTTATGATTTTTTTTCTTAGAGCACTATTCGAAGTGATAGAAAAAAACAAAAATTGGTCTTATCTTTTGAACCGTAAAAATTGCAACGACATTCTCAGGGTTAAAACTTTAGGGCACGCCGCAATAGCGGCGGTAACACCCGTTATGGAGGAGTGGCTGGAGAGGCGACATGGCGCCCTCAGCTTCACGCAGGTGCTCTCGGGACATGGATGTTTCGGGAAGTACCTGTGTCGCATGGGCCGGGAGCATTTGCCCGGATGTCACCACTGCGTCGACTGCCCGGAAGACACGGGCGACGCAGCGCCGTGAACTAGTTGCGGCGATCGGTGGTGACCTCGCTATTCCGGCCGTGGTTCTGTCCATGGTCGGGAGCGAGAGTGCGTGGGAAGCCATCGTCTCCTTTTGCGAGGAGGTGATGGTGACCAAAGAGGGAGCAGAGAGGGAGAGGGAGGCGATGGCCACTTTCCCTTCCCGCGCCAGACGCACCAGGCGCCGTCGGAGGGCGCGCGACGATCTCCGGCCACCCTAGTGTGTGGCCTGCGGGCGACGAGTTAGGGGACCCGTCGCCCGACCAGTAACAGGCCCGAGAAGGCGGCGCGCCGTGTTCCACGCGCGTCTCTCAGGAGGACGTGGGGCAAAGGGGTAAAGCCCCACAGAAGGAGAGGTCCGCCAGGGCTGCCGGGGTCGCGTGCATGCAGCTGCGAATCCCGCGATCCCAGCCAAGGGTCAGGAGAAGGAACACCGTGGGTTTTTAGCCGGTAAGAGTCCGGCATAACCCTTTGCCTTCCCCAGGCGAAGGGTATCCATGATGATTCTCGCACAACAAAAAATAAAAAAAAAAACGTTAAAAAGTTTGGAAATGACATTGCCCACGCCCCTATTCGATTTGATCCATACTTCCAGGGACAACCTGTATATCTTTGCTACTTGGATTCGTGTGGTCCATCTTAGACCCTAATTGCGCTTAAGTTAAAGAAAAAAACACATAAGTACACACATAATCTTTGTGTACACAGCCTACTTGTTCGTAATGTTAAACACTCGCTAATTCCTTGTGTAAATATAGGCAAAAATCGTAACCAATTTCACTTTCGAAGGTGAGATATTGTTTCATAACTTTTTTGGGTTCATTCGGTATTACGCCTGGTTTTGTCCTTGACTTGTAATAGAACAGGATTTTTTTATCATGGGGAAATCTTAATAATAGCAAATAAATTGAGCCATTTCTATTTTTCACCTATGATTGTTATTATTTTTGGTATTATGGAACAAATCAATTCTAGAGGAGCTCGTGGCTAAATAATTACAGCCGCATAGACCGATCTTCCGGGTTAAGCCACGCTTGCCGAGGTTGGTCTGTGGATGGGTGACCATTTACCATAGCGAGTTTCCTCCGTGCCTCGGAAAGCACGTAAAGCCGTTGGTCCCGGCTGTCATTTGTAGATCTTTGACAGTCGTTACTGTTGGTCAGAAGCCAGAAAGTCTGACAACCAGTCTTACCAAGAGTATCGTATTACCCAGTTACTGGGTTGTGGAGGTCTGATAGGCAGTCGCTCCATGTAAAATACTGATATTCAGCTGCATCCGGTTCGACTGGAAGCCGACCCCAACATAGTTGGGAAAAGACTAGGCAGATGATGATGATGGAACAAATCAATTCTAAACATACAGGGTGTTAACGAATTCGTGTAATTCCTTAAAACCACATGATCTACTACTGGTGTAGACAGGCCCCACGGGATTTAAGATTAAAAATAAAAAAATAAAATTTTCTTTTTTCGTGCGGCTTTGTTACCGATGATATCTAAACCTAATAAGGATTTAGTAAAAAAATCATTTTTTTTTTTTGCAAAAAGAATAATTTTATTTGTTTGAACATTTCGATGCCATGCATAAATTAATGAAAGTACAGCGACACGGCTGGCAGGAACGACTAACGCGATATCGCTATTTGCAGTCAGATAACTCAAGGCTCAAAAAAGACTCGGAAATTGAAAAGCAAATTTTTTTTTTTGGTTGATTTTCGAAAATACCCATTTAGGATTAATCTGTGTCACCAGTAGATCACGTAGTTTGAAGGAATTACACGATTTCATTAACACCCTGTATATCGACTAAAAGGTTATTTGATAACCTTTACAATGATGGTAGTTTTTGTCAACTTTTCATTTTAAATTAAAAATTAAAGGGTGGAATAAAATTATCGCATTTAATTTTCCTATGACATTTTAATTGCACTCCAATAAGAAAAGGTTAAATTGGGGGGTTTTGTTAATTATACCTACCCGTAGTGTGATTGTTACAATATTTTTGGATTTAACAGTTTTTTCTGGACTGTTTTCACCTTACCCAATTTTCTATCAAAATTACTGTTTTTCTTTTAGAACCAACTAGCTTTGGCCCACAGCTTCGCTTGCGTGAAATTTTGAACCCGTTAAGTGACGATTTTCCATACAAACTTTCATCCCCTATTTAACTCCCTTAGGGGTTGAATTTCGAAAAATCCTTCCTTATTCCTTGTCTACATTATAAAGGGAACCTCTGTGCAAAATTTCAGCTTTCTAGGTCCATGGGTTTGGGCTGGGCGTCGATGAGTCAGTCAGTCAGTCAGTCAGGACCTTTTTTTTTATTTATATTCCTAGATAGATAGATAAAGGAGAGTGGGAATCAAATGTATGGGGTCTGGGCCCACTCTTCAATAGTAACATCTGATATACCGTTGGATAGGGCTTTTTAAGCGGAACATTAGTTACTAAAGAAACTATGGTCAAATGTTAGTATTTTCGGAGATACGACGTCTTAAAGTTATGTGATGAGTGCAATGTATAAACGAGACGTTTTTTTTTTAACTTTGCCCCTCACTTCTTATTTCTCCTGTATTGTGGGTGCGTTTACAAACATTTAAACTCACAAACACAAATAGCCAGAACCGGAACAACTACTTGTAGGTCACACAAATATTTGTTCCGTGCGGGAATCGAACCTGCGATACGCAGCGCAGCAGTCAATCGTGTGCCACCGCCACCACTGCGCCAACAGTGCTATCCGGTTTGAGTCTGGGTAATGTTTATCATAAAATGAAGTAAACTACAATCATTAATTGCTTAGATTGGGATCACTTTTATGGCAGTATAACTCCGAAAGTACTAACTTTTGACCTTAGTTGTAATACTAAGTTTTATTCTGCATAAAAATACCTATTCACTCATGAGTATCTTATTTCTATTGAGAGATGGGCCCACCATTACTCATTGTCCTTTATTATTCAAAACGGTTATCATTCAATAATATTACCCGGATTTTAAAGATTATTTAATAGTGTCTAATGCCATAAGTATTTTATAGAATTATATGTGTAATTCATGAAAACAAAACTAATAACGTGTCCTGGATGTGAAAAAGGGGAGTGGCTCGATTTATTTGCTTCAAAGTGTATTTATAATTCTGTGTTGGAAATCTTCCATCACTGTATTCGATCAATTACCTACATTCATTTCTTTTACCGGAACAATTAAACATGTAGTGAACGCCAGTGTTAGTTACCTAACAATTCGGTAACAATTTAAGTGTAGTTTAGACTACACTGTACTACTTCGCTATAAAAGGTTTTTCGGAAAGGCAGTTGTCCCACCGCCGGCGAGAAAGCGACTAACTATCGGCTATTTTCTCGCTCAAGTAACGTATAATAGATACACATTTCGTGCAAACAAAAGAGATGCATAATTATATTATATAGTTGATCGCTGACTGTTCACCCTGACGGCGAGGACTCGCTCCACTAGTTTGTCGCTGAGCGAGAAGAGCTATCAAAGATAATGCTCGCTCAGCGATACTCGCTCAGCGATGCTCGCTTGGCAGTCAGAACTCACGCCGAGAGACCAACCAGCGGTCATTTGCGAGTGGTGCGAGTAATTGCCCGTCGCACTCGCGCACACTTGCTTATAGCCCAGCGACAAAACTATCGGAACTACACACTCGCTTCTCGCTGCTCGCCTACTCGTTTCTAGTTTGTAGCTCTACTCGCTGCTCGCTCATCGTTCGCGGTGGGACAAGTGCCAAAGGGCGTACTAATCCGGAAGGGCGATAAAGTACCTACACATTAATAATGAAGGCTTGCCTCTACTTTGGTCAAAGGATTAGTATTGCCATACAACGTGGCAATGCTGCCAGCGTTCTGGGCACGTTACCAGTAGACAGCGATGCGGAGGAATATTTTGATGCCCTATTTTAGTTTATAGTTTTGTTAGGATATATTTTTCTTTATTTGTTTATACTTTTATTTGTAATTATGTAAATATTGTTTGTATATATATTGATGTAATAGTTAGTTTGCATATTAATTAGTAATTAAATTAAAACTAAATTAGTAATTAAGCACGTTATGTCAACGTACAGTGGCGCGTTACCGCACCGTTCCACGTTTACGACGCGACGTCGGCGTCGTGACGTGGAGATGTGAACAGGCCCTTACTACCTATACAAAGAATATCAAATATAAAAAAAAAAAACAATACATGGTTAATGTAGCTATTTTACGGTTTTTGATGATGTCGTTTACGTTTTTTCGATAACAGTCTCCTTATTGCTACAATTTACGAAATAACCGCTATGTCAGGACTCATCTTTCGTTTAACAGATACTCGTAATAGGGTAAAAAGCGAAGAAGAAAAAAAAAACAAAACAACACTACAAAAAATAACATTAAAAGAAATAACAAAAAAACATTAGAAAAAAAATACCAAATAACATTAGAAAAAAAAAACAAAAAATCACTAGAAAAAATAACAAAAATACACAAAAAAATAAATAAAAAAAACACTAGAAAAAAAAAAAAACAAAAAAAAACTAGAAAAATAATAACAAAAAAAACACTAGTTTTTTTTTACAAAATAACACTAGAAAAGAAATACAATGACGGTACTAAATTGACACTAATTGTTCCAGGATTTCATCATGGCACCTACAGTTCCAGAGTTTTACCGAGGGAAGGCGGTCTTCATCACTGGAGGCACTGGATTCGTTGGGAAGGTAAGATGGACAGAAGTTGAAATGTATTTTTCATTACCCATAATCGGAAAGTAGGTCTGAAGTTGCCTGAGGAGCGGGTTGAAAGTAATACTTAACAGCCCTAGGGAGAATCGTTTTTAACTGACAGCTGTCAAATTATAAAAAAAAAACTAATTCTATTTTGACATTTCTATTGAACCATGTTCCAACTTTCTATACAGCCACTCAATTACAGCGCGATGTAAAATTGTAATAACACAAAGTTAAGTATTAATTAAAGATTTTTTTTAAATGACTATTATAATTTAGTTTCAACTATTTTTTTTAAATAACATGGATTTGGGCACTATGTTTACCATTTTTTCAATGGTGAAAATGATGAGGCCCATTGTGAGCGACCACGTTTCAGTGCCGTATGTAATCACTGGCAACACGCACTGGTCAAAGACTTTCGTCTTGAGACACTGCGGGAGTTGGGACGAAGAGATTCTACGCAGCTTCCCGAACGCTGCCCAGCCGAGTCAGATTCGACGATTGACCTCTTTCTCGAAGTTGGACCTACCTAACTGGACAGTATGTCCTACTACTACTTGCTACCTTTCATTTTGACTTATTCCTAAGTCCACTTTTACAACACCCACGCGTGGGGAAAGATTGGCATCTTTGCCGGGAACCTCGTGGACCACGCTCATGCTAAACGCAATGTGTTTGATTTCCAGGCCTTGATCGACAAGCTTCTACGCAGCTGCCCAGATGTTGGCGTCATATACCTGCTGATGCGGCAGAAGAAAGGTCTCGGCTGCGAGGAAAGACTCAAGGATCTTTGTAGTAAGCAAGTGAGTTGGATTCATCATCATTTATTATTGAAGATGGCGAGGGACGCCAGATTCTTAAGCCCGAACTCCACCAAAGCGGAGACGAGACGAGCGCAGCGGAGATGTGTTCCAAAAAACCAATAGAATTTCGTTATTCACACATCTCGTCTCCACTCAGCTTAAGTGGATACCACTGAGCGGAGTTGTATCATATTTGTATGGCGCGATGGAAACGGAGATGTGAGCTGTTCCTCGCTGAGATTGAGCTGGGCGTGGTACAAGGCGGAGATGTGAGCTTTGCCTCGCAAGCTGACGACGGCGCGCAGCGGAGACGAGATGTGTGTGGCGTGTAGTGAGTGGTGCCCACACCTTTCGTCTCAGATCGCACTAAACTGTGCGTTCACATCCAACGCTCGCCGAACGCAGCTCATCCGCTCTAGTCAGCGCACATCTCCAGCCTAGCCAGCACACACATCTCCGCTACAGTCTAGCCGGTGCGCATCTCCGCACAGTTTCGGTGGATACACCCTAGCTGAAAAACATCTCTTCTCGTCTCTGCTTCGGACATCTCCACACATCTCCGCTTTGGTGGAGTCCGGGCCATACAGAGAAGAGTCTTTTGTCGGTAGTGTTGCGGCGCGCCTTACAATTTAGTCACAGCAATACTAATATAATTCGTGTTAGGTTGCTTCAATATTTTTGTAGGCACTTAATTTTGTCGGTAGACCGAAATATTTTTGTAATTGTTAATTCCTACTTAGACTCCATACTATTCAAAACTCTTTCGAAAAAATTCAAAAAATTACAACGTTGTAGTTACTGAAGAAACTGCGTTTTTTATTCGAAGAACATCAAAAAATTAATAGGTACACCGTTTGTGTCGATATGTGGCACAAACAGGTAGATTGGTGCCGATTCTGCTATGAACAAACTAAACTTAATTTAGGCTATTGCCATCTTTTTCACTCTAATAAAATAAGAAAGAGACATACGTAAATAAGAGCTGTCAAATTTAGTTGAACCCATGAGTTGAACTAAAAGTTCCATACAGAAGACATTTAAAACGTGTCGACTAAAAACAAGGTGAAGTTGAAGGCGTAAACTAATTTGACATCTCTCACTTAGTTGTTATCTATCACCGTTCTTTTCTCGCGCTATCTGTTAGTAAAAGATAGCAATCCTCTAATTTTAGTTTAGTTGGTGAACAAGAGAATCGGCACCATTAATTGCTTTCATAATCACCATGTTTGGCAGATGGATGAAGTGATAAAATTGAAAATTTTTACGTGTATGGCAAGATGTATGCACTGAAGTTTAGATTCAAAACTTTTTTAATCACCATGTTTGACAGAAAAAGCTTCCACCACTCGAAAGTGTGAGCTCTTGTTATTAACGGTAATACGGAAAATAAAACGAAGCCAAGCCTGCCAAATACGGATTTGTCAGGCTTGGCTTCGTGTTAAGGCCTACGCAGACCGGGACGGCACGGCAAGGGATTTTTCCGTCAGTCAGCGCACATTAGCCGCTTAGACACCGCGGCATTCCAGTGCCTTGCCACGGCATGCCACGGGGCGCCTCACTCCGCGGTATATCAAAACGAGCGCCGGAGTCCTTGGCATGCCGTTGCCTACCGGAGTACGCCACGGCATCCCGCCGCGGGAGCCCGTGGCGCGTCTTTCAATGCCTTGCAATGAAATCCCTTTCGATGCCACGGCATAATTTGAAAGCATAGCAATTTGTGTCGTATTTCTATGTCGATACGTTTGAATGTCCATTAGTAAAAATTTTAATCCCTTCCCATGCCGTCCCGGTCTGCGTAGGCCTTTAGGATCTATACAGTCTGCCTGTCTAGCTACCACCCTCACATTAAAGTCATCCAACCAATTAACTGTGTTCCGTCGTATATATGTGAGAGCTAGAGAGGTATAACCGTATAGGGAGTCCCTTTATTATATTTGTTACTTGGATTCATGTGCTCCATCTTAACCCTGTCTGCGCTTACCATCAGGTGCGACGAGGGTCAAATATTACAAAGATAAAAAAACTCGCATTTTCAGGTATTCGATCTTCTTCGAGAAAAGAATCCAAATGGCTTCAAGAAGATTAAAGTAATTAATGGAGATATTACAGAAGATGGTCTGGGCATCTCAGAAGAAGATAAGAAAATTTTACAGAAGAATGTTAACATTGTATTCCATAGTGCTGCTTGCGTTAGGTAAGACTAGTTTTTTTCTGTTTTTTCTTCTTCTCTCGTGTCAGTACGAGCTATACGAAAATAGCTTATACTGTGGTGAAAAGATTAGCTAGTCAACAAGGTTGGTAGCGGGGCTGACAGCCCAGGGTGCGCCGTACGTACATAAGTCATCATCTGCCTAGCCTTTTCCCAACTATGTTGGGGTCGGCTTCCAGTCGAACCGGATGCAGCTGAATATCAGTATTTTACATGGAGCGACTGCCTATCAGACCTCCACAACCCAGTAACTGGGTAATACGATACTCTTGGTAAGACTGGTTGTCAGACTTTCTGCTTCTGACCAACAGTAACGACTGTCAAAGATCTACAAATGACAGCCGGGATCAACGGCTTTACGTGCTTTCCGAGGCACGGAGGAAACTCGCTATGGTAAATGGTCACCCATCCACAGACCAACCTCGGCAAGCGTGGCTTAACCCGGAAGATCGGTCTATGCGGCTGTAATTATTTAGCCACGAGCTCCTCCATCATAAAGATTTCCTTCATCAATCAGTTCAAAAGATAATAAAAGAAAATTCTTTGCAGATTCGACCAGAAACTGAAGGACGCGGTCAATATGAACACAACTGGCACATGGAGAGTGCTGACTCTTGCCGAAACCATGGAGAAGTTAGAGGTAAACTATACTTAAAACATCCGGCACACCGAGGCGCTCCCGGCTAACTAAAAACCGCATAGATTATAAGATACCGGCGGGAAATAAGAGCGCCTTAAAACTTAAATAAGTATTGAGAAAAATAGGCAAATTTGATATAAAAATCGGGAATATTATTGAACATTATTTATTTGAGATCTAAAATAAATGCCTAGGTATATGGCTAGGTTTTAAACATTTTGTGAACAAAAATGAACTTTAAAAAGTCCTTTACTAAGGACCTTAATAAACTCAGGTAGTCTATTAAGGTCCGAAACAAAATTAAAAGAAAATAACTGATAAAACATAAAATAAATTGTTTTCCTCTATGACTCAACATAATTAATATTTTCAGACAAAATATTTAACAGTTTACCATCAATCATACAAAAAAAACATAAATCGGTCCTTATAAAACTCAAGGAATAATTATTTTATTACAAAAAAATGTTATTTAAGTAAAATCAACAAATTTATACTATTTTTAGATAAAAACCTCATAACCAAAAATGTAGATATAACAAAAATTTAAAAATAAATGTATTTATTTTTTAGTTTTCAAAATGGGGCTACTGACAAAATGGCGGCGCACACGGCAACGCGCCCGCTTGAGATAGCAATACTATTGGTCCTTTTTATGTATGCGAGAGATCCAACCTATAAAACTATTGAATGTGTGTTGTTTCTCGATGGTCCTTAATAGCCGCTGGCCCTTATTCACCGCAGGTATGGTATGATTTGCAAGGTTAAGCTGGGTTTGCCGCTGGCCTGTGGGCGATGGGTTAGGAGACCTGTCGCCCGACTAGTAATAGGCCCGAGAAGGCGGCACTCAGTGTTCCGCACGCGTCTCTCAGGAGGACGTGAGGCTAGGCCCCACAGTAGGAGAAGTCCGCAAGGGCCTGGCGGACCGAGTCATGCCGGGGTTGCGGTACATGCTGCTGTGAATCCCGCGGCCCCAGCCAAGGGTCAGGAGAACATGTTAAGCCGTCGGTCCTGTGTCATACGAATACCTATGACAGTCTTTACGGGTAGTCAGAAGCCCGAAAGTCTTACAACCGGTCTCACCTTAGGATATCGGCATTGTCCAGTAACTGGGTTGCGGAGGTCTTATGGCAGTTGCCTCTGTAAAATACTGATATACAGCCGCATCTGTTTAGACTGGAGGCTGATCCTAAAATAGTTGGGAAAAGGCTAGGCTGAATAACTTAATACGTCCGGCGCACCCTGGGAAGTCACCCGTGTGCAGTTCCGTCTTTAAGATAAGGGCACGTGGGGCACGAGCCCTGGGCCCCCGGCCTGATGGGGCCCCAGAGATGCCGAAACCGAGTGTTTATGTATATTTTTCATCCAATAAATCAATTTAAAACATTTGTTTCTTAGTTCAACGCAAAGCACCCAGATAGCCAAGGTTGCTCAACAGAGGTTTTCTTTAATTTGCGAAAAGCTGCTACCATCCTCACTTTCCAACTTTTCACTACATGAATACAACTTGAACTACAAGTTGGTGTCAATCTAAAAAAAAAACACTGAACAAAAGTCCATTTTGATGTTTTCAGTCAGGCTTCCTAAAAGCCCTAAACTTCCCATGGGCCCAAACTGTGCCCATGTGGCCCGAACTGTGCCCGAGGATCCCAAACTCTGTCCTCAAGGGCCCCAAACCTGATGTGCCCGAGGGCCTCAAAATTTGTGTGCCCAAGGGCCCCTGCATAGCCTAAGCCGGCCTTGCCCGTGTGGTGCCGGACGTAAAGAATAGCACTACCCCATCTATTCCAGTGGGTGTCGTAAAAGGCGACTAAGGGATTCTCTAGAGGATGAGTAGCAGCGTTCTCTGAGTATTTTACCAGCCATACTGCGATCGCCATCCCGCCTGCCAAGCGTGGCGATTAATGCAAACCCCCCAACATGGAGTGCCGATGCTTGGGGGAGGCCTATGTCCAGCAATGGTCGTCTTTCGGCTGAATGATGATGATGAGCCTGGGAAGTCAGCCCGCTACCACTCTCTCTCATTATCTAACGGTTATCTTCCAGGTGTTCGTACATCTATCAACAGCATACTGCCGTTGTGATTTAGATGTGCTGGATGAGAAGGTGTACCCAGCTGTCCACAAGCCGAGGAGGATCATGGACATCGTCCAGTGGATGGACGATGATACCCTGAACTACTTGGAGCCTAAGTAAGTGTGGTCAAACTCAGCGCCGGCCTAAGCAAACCGGGCGCCCTGCGTGAACAACTGAAATGGCGCCCCTTGAAACAAAAAAATCGCATCTGACGCTGAATAATAGAGAATATGCATGTAATTATTTTTTTCTCTTAATTAATAAAGCACAGTAATATAAACCCAAGAAAAGCATTAAAAGTCAAATGTTACTATTGTTTGTCGCTCAAAACAATTATTTCACTACAACAATTTTCTTCTACAGTTCAAACAGCATTTATTGTCGCGGCCATAATGAGACGTCATAATCCACGATACTGCTTTGTTTACATCTTTTTTTAGCCACAAATCATATAAATTAAATTATTTCTTGTGCTTTATCCTAGCAGAAATCTCACTTACTAACTTACCTCAGTGAGAAATCAAACAGTTTGCTAAGAAAAGATTATTTAAAGATTTATTCACATGGATTTTGATGTCACTTCTGGCATTTTCGCAGACGACGCGTTTCAAGATTGCGTTCCGTTCTACAAAAAAAATGTAACGTAAAATAATGAATTGCAAAATAAGTATTGCGTTAAAAAATGTTAAAAACAATGCAATTTGTTTCTTGACTCCTGTACAATGTATTTAAATAATGAAAGAATTTTGTATTACATGCGTATTCCATATTCAGAAAGTCAGAACTGTGGGTCTCATGTAAAGAAGGCAAGCCTTAGGCTAGTCCTTCATCTAACTTATTTGTTTACGAAATATTGTTGATTTCAGGATAATATCATCAGAGCCGAATACATACTCGTACACTAAGGCGATAACAGAAGACTTGGTGGCGGAGTACTCTAGCAAGTTTCCTGTGGCCATCGCCAGGCCCTCTATAGGTACGTCCAACGGAGATGTTAAGCCGCGTACAGACATCGCGAGGCGTGCGTCGCGAATGGATCGTCGCGCATACCTCGGGCTGTGTGTGCTCGCTGTGAAGGTTGTAATGTAACAGACGGCCCTAGGATCTCCTGAGCACGTCTGCTACACCAGTTGTAAAGAATGTGTAGAGCATTCAATACCTAATACATAACATAACAATAATAAAGTGCTTATACGAGTAGAATAAGAGATAGGATAGGATAGGATAGCTTCACGTCCCTTGGGGTAGTCTGCTAGTTCCTCCATGTAGTTACGGTGTTTGCCAATGGCCTACACAGCCATTTGATAGAAACCGGCGGCAGGAAACAGACCGGCTGGAGTGCATGTAGTCATGACGGTAGAATATAGCCAGTCTGATCGCCGATCTCGTAAGTGTAGTTAGAGCAGGAGCCGAAGTTGAACAGAAGGGAAAAGGGGTTACCGACGGGCACCGGAATGCGTATCACTTTGTACCAAGGGAGCGCAGGTTCTTCAATAAAAGGTGGAGGCTCAGGTTGTCCAGCTCACACCAGATAAATCCATATAGATGCAGATAGCATGAGCAGTATACAGGAATGATTGATGCGGAATGCCACGAATAATGTAAACAGCCAATAGTTTTTCAATATTGTAAGTAATACGTTTAGAAAATAATATAATACTTCTATCAAAAACCATGGCGTACCAAAAAACAATTCCAAAACGTCCCAACAATCCAAATTCCAATATCTGTCATCGTAAAAAAGTATGAAATATAAAATGGCCAGTCGGTGAAGAAAGATGACGATGAAGGTGATACTACAAGGTGTGTACGGACTGCGCGTTTCAACACACATGCTCAGCTTGAGCATGTGTCGTTCGGGACGCATGCATTAATGTACCGTCGTATGCCTCAGGTTGAGGCATGCGTGACGAACCATTCGCGACGCACGCCTCGCAATGTCTTGTACGCGGCGTAATGTTTTTTAATCTCCTAGTGTGGAGGAACGAAAAGTTGAAAGGGAACCGGTTGTCTTGGTATGGGCATGTGATGAGGAGAGACGAAAAGCATGTGACTAAGAGAGTGATGAATGTTGATAGATGGAGGGGAAGACGGAGACCAAAGAAAAGATGGATGGATTACGTGAGAGATGATATGAGTGAAAAGGGAGTAAATGGTAGCGGGACGGTTTATAGGGAAGAATGGAAGAAGAAAACATTTTCCCCCTTATAAAAACATGGTCTAAGAAAACCTAGGTTTTAAAATAGCCCCGTCTCATTTTGTCCTATGACATAAGAAAGTGATGGGTATATTTTAAACCGTGGTTTACCTCAGTCTTGGTTTAAACCATCTTTTGTAGTAAGGCCCTTTGTGCCAACCCCAATTAGCTTGGGATAAAGGACAGGTAGGTATAAGAAGATGTGTGGAGGAACAAGGTATGGTGCTCGTCCAACGAAAGGGGAGGATCATCCAACTAGGCGGGTCTTATGCCTGGCAGGCTACTGCCAAAAGGTTTTTTTCTATTAAGCTGCTTGGAAATGGTCTTTGCGGACCGTTTCTATGTAATAGGGTAGTTATTGGCGTGACCTGAAGGGTCTCCAGCCAATGGAGGAGGGGAGTAAAATACTTAACCTAGGCTAACTACTTATGTTACACTAACATCATTACTACTTCGCGTCCCCTAGAGGGACTCGGACCTCAGCTTAGGGCGTTGCTGGCAGGGAAATTCGGAGGGAGACAGCTTGATAAGGGCTAGATTATCGGTGTGATGTTGGGCGGTTCTATATTACACAATATCTGCGTGTTACATTCAGATATCGCGATGCACGATTCTGTGATGTCATCTGGAGCGTTGTCCCTCGTATCCGCTGTAGTCAGCTACAGAACAACTATGTTGCGTAGTTCGCATGAGGCGTGTTATGGAGGGACGTTAATGTACGAGTGATTAAGTGCTATTGGGTTTTTCCGTGTGGAATTTCTCAGTAGCAGCTTAGAGTCTGGATTTGTGCCTGGTTGATGGCAATAGGCTCGCCCCCTATTACATGGGACTTAAACATAACGGCGAAACGTGGGTGTACTATACACCTCTGCCAACCCTTCGGGGAATAAGGCGTGAAGTTATGTATTTATGTACGATTTCCACCAATCGGGCCACGCAGAAGCGCAGCGCAGCGCATCGCAGCGGATGCTCGAGCACGCGCCAGTAGCCGACCGCGTCCGCCCGACGGCTATAATCTGCTGGAACCCTGGCGCATGCGCGCGCGTGCTCGTGTATCCGCTATCGCAGTCAGTTTCTACCTGCGGTGTGGCCGAGCGGAGCCGACAGGACACGACGACAGCCGAGCGCCGCAGTCCACGTACTCAAGCAGCCGGCCGGCTGCCGCGCGGGTCTAACCGAGTTCCAAGCAGTGTAATTTCCATGCAAACATGAAACATAACTATTGTATAGAAGCCCGTTTTGTGGAAATCGTACATTAGAGATGCTTGTAGGTACTCGGATGAGCAACGCAATTCATTAACTGTATAATTTTATATTTCCAGTTGCTGCTGCATGGAAAGAACCGATACCTGGGTGGGTAGACAACTTGAATGGACCTACGGGCTTGGTCATTGGAAGTGGAAAAGGTAAGTCCTATTTTACAAACAAATAATTCTCTAGGCGTGTGGGAGCGTAGACAGGGATATTTCTGGCAGCACTTTTAATTGTATTAGACATTAGAACTCTTCGTAAAAGAGTTCGAAATTATGGACGATGGATATATTAATTAGTAAATATGGACATAGAACGTTGCTATGACTGACATTCACATATACTACGTCACGTCATTTAATAATCCAGTCAATAAAGTAGTTGTAGAGTGCGTGAGCGGTAACCTAAGTGATTTCTTCAGAAACTTATTCAGAGTGCTTTGGGAGAAAACAGACTAAAAGTCCTGACGTCTAGGAGGCGAGCCGGAGGAAGGGAGGGTGACAAAGGTCTCAATTTTAGGTTTTTCGCCAATATCTCAAAAACGGTGCGTTGTAGCGAAAAATGTTTTAGGATGAAATGAAAGCTTATAAAATTCTCTATAACTTTGATTGTAAACACTTTTCCATATTCCTAACCGTTTTTGAACTACACGCTCCAGAAATGTAGAAATTAAAGTATTCGCTCGGCGCTCAGTGTGGACGATTGTTTTTGTGTTTAAAAGGCTCTGCGAAAAACGAGCGCGCCGAGTTCCCCGAGTTTGATATACTTAGTTTAATTAATAACGTTTTATTTTACTTTTTCTGTTATTTATAAAATGAGTGGCTTGTGGCTCCTTCGAAAGTCAATTCACGAATCATATTTGCAGAATTATTCCTTCCATGACGATACATTTCTCTCATCCACCACCTTGGTGGTTTTCTTTTCTTCTTTATGGCACTGTGCCGCAGCAGCTACATGGACACGTGAAGACATGACGGAGCCGAGCATATAATGAGCAGTCTGAGCACAGCTTTTTCAATGTTGAGGCTCGTTCGACCTAAACTTTCATTTTGTTCCTCTGAGCACGCTCAGGCGAATGAGCGGCTGCGGAGCGTGCTCAAGTGGATACAAGGCTTAACGATGATTTGACTGATGTGTGTGTATGAACATTTCTCCTATATTTGACCAGCATTATGTTCCCAGGTGTTATCCGCACGATGCACTGCGAGCCTTCATACAGAGCAGACGCCATATCAGTAGATGTGGTGGCTAATGCTTGCATCCTTATAGCATACGTCACAGCTCAGGACAAGTAAGTAACGAGGGTTTAAACCACGGAGTAGAGAAAACACTCATCATCTGCCTAGCCTTTTCCCAACTATGTTGGGGTCGGCTTCCAGTCGAACCGGATGCAGCTGAATATCAGTATTTTACATGGAGCGACTGCCTATCAGACCTCCACAACCCATTAACTGGGTAATACGATACTCTTGGTAAGACTGGTTGTCAGACTTTCTGGCTTCTGACCAACAGTAACGACTGTCAAAGATCTACAAATGACAGCCGGGACCAACGGCTTTACGTGCTTTCCGAGGCACGGAGGAAACTCGCTATGGTAAATGGTCACCCATCCACAGACCAACCTTGGCAAGCGTGGCCTAACCCGGAAGATCGGTCTATGCGGCTGTAATTATTTAGCCACGAGCTCCTCACACAATTATTTAGTCACGAGGGTTAAGACACTCTATACTTATACAATAATAATGATTTCAGGATGTTGATGGGGCTGCCCCGTTTCTGTAGTGCATCTGGTATGCTCACGCAAGCACACGCCGATGGCTTTCATGCCATCGTCAGACAGAAATCTGTCTCGTTGCTCTGCAGAGTACGGGCCAGCTCCAACTCCATCCTCAAGACCGAAGAATCAGGTGACCAAGGTAGCTGGGGGCGGCCAATGAGCTAAAGCCTGAGTCTACCACTTGACTAGTCTTATGGGTACTCTCCGCCCGGGGAATGTGAAGGGTTATGCCGGACTCTTACCGGCTAAAAACCCACGGTGTTTCTTCTCCTGACCAATGACCAGGGTCGCGGGATTCGCAGCTGCATGCACCGCAACCTCGGCAGGCCCGCCAGGGGCTGGCGGACCTCTCCTTCTGTGGGGCATTGACGTCCTCCTAAGAGACGCTTTCTCGGGCCTGGGGGCCTATCTCCCTAAGTCCGTCCGAAAGTAGCCCGAAACGTAGGAGTGAACAAAACAAGTGTCAAGTTCAACTTTTTGGACAGGCAAAAACACATCGGTAGTAGGGACAACTGTCAAATCGTGTTGTCATTCATTCTTAGTTCGGGCCCCGAAATAATCGTGTATCCGTAGGTGATAGGGAGTAGGAAACGCTCGTAACTAAGGCCGAAACCACGGACTTCGTGCTTAGAGAGTAGACCCTCAGCTCTCCGGCATAAGAACATATGCCCTGGCCATGTTGCTCGATTAGATATTAATCTGAAACCTTTTATTTTCAGGCCAAAGGAAACACAAGTATACAACTTGACATTGTCTGGAGTTATACAATTGACTTGGGCTGAAATTATTAAATTAGGTAAGTTAATTTTAACTTTTTTAGATAACTTGTACGCTCGGCTACATTCAAGCTATTAGAAACATTTCCAGCGCCATAAGTGGCCTGCGAATTAGTTCCCCCTTTCCGGTGGTGTTTTAGACGCGTACTCGCACGTTTCCTCACATATTTTCTTTAACCGTTAATCAAATGAATCATATTCTGATCCTGAGATCCTGATCCTGATACGTAAAACATTCGTGTATGTTCACAGGTGAAAAATGGGTCAACGAGTTCCCCTACACCGTGGCTCTATGGTACCCTGGAGGCACCATCAAGTCTTATAGGATTACTCATCAGATCGACATGTTCTTCTGTCATATTCTGCCAGCTTACCTGCTTGATGCTCTGCTGTTTCTACTCGGGAAGAAGACTTTGTAAGTAGACCTATCTCTATGCTGATTTGAAGCCCATGTCTTACTACGTGTGGGGCCGGGCTAGAATATAAAACTACTTTTTCTTTCAACTACGTAGTAATGTTATCATTAATCACTACAAAACCGATCACAACGGACGTATTTTTTGCTTAGAACCAAAACATTGCAGAAATGTGCTCATAGTTGCACTGTTTTACATTAATGCACTGTTTTTTATTTTTTATTTAGATATAAATTTACCACAGAGGTTTAATGTCTCCCATTATGTTTAATATAAAATGAATGCGTTAGATCAAAAAGATACTGGCTGAAAATAAAAATCAGCTAAATAAAACCGACATAGTGAAAAAAAAACTAATGGCGCGCATTTTGCACCATTGTACAACGTTGATACTTCTTATTTAGCAAGAAAAGTTAAAAAAAATGTTATATGTACATTTTATCACGGTACGTAGATTGATAGTTGAAAGAAAAGTGGATTACGCACCTTGCTTAATTGAGTAGTTAATGCACTCGTGTTAATTTAGTGCCCTCGCATGCGCTCGGGCACCAACATAACATTCGTGCATTAATAACTCACTTTGCGCTCGATGCAACAATCTACTATACCGCACGCTGGGAAAAGACGCGTGTTGTAAGGTACAACAAAACCTAGCACGCTTGGTGGTAAGATCTATACGGTCCGCCTGGCTATTGGTGGGTGCACGTCAAAATATAAAAGAGGACGCTTCGAAATGTTGCCACTCCATAAACCGTAAAATGTTTATTGAGGAAGATATTCTCATGGCATGTACGGATGTCTATTTCCTTTTCTTCTTTTTATATTCCTGTTTAGTATTATTCTATCACTTAAAAATTAAATCATATTATTTATCTATTTTTAATAATAATTGTTTGCTGCACCGAACGACGTCATTACGTCGGCGCCGGCTGTCGCTGAAAACCAGCGCTGGGGCTCTGTCTTGCATAGGATGGCAGCATAATGCTGAGCGATAGCCGTTTTGCGTGGATATGACGCATGTGGGAAAACAACCTTCAACCTTCTTATTTTTTGGTTTTTGTGTTTATTTTCTTTTTGTGTCATGTTCACCGCAAATAAACGTATTTTTTTTCTTTCTTCTTTCAAATCATGTAATCCACGCGGTTGTTAGTTACCCACGAGTAGGGTTACCATTTAGAAATTTGAAAAGTCCTGTCAAAAAGCCTGACATTTCAATAAAAGTCCGGACATTTTTGTCATAAAATGCAAACATTTTAGCTTTAGCTAGCTTTATTTTAGTGTTAGCTTAGTTTCAGTGGTATGGTAGGCATGATAGCAGACGCTCGCGAGAGGAGGGAGGTTGCGCGGTGCGGGAATCAGTTTTATTACTCGTATTCCATCTAAGCCAAAAAATCCGGACAAATTAAAGAGCCGCACAAAGTTCGGACAAAAGTCTACAAGTCCGGACATGCCCGAACAAATCCGGACGGATGGTAACCCTACCCACGAGCTCCTCTCTACAACTAATAAAACTTGTCTCCTTTCCAGCATGATAAACCTCCAGAAACGCATCAGCCACGGCCTGGAAGTACTCCAATACTACACCACAAAGGAATGGGACTTCAGAAACGCCAAATACAAGAGTCTCCGGACCAGGGTCACTCCGGAAGACGACGAGGTCTTCTACACCGACCTATCCAAAATAAATCCGAACGAGTATCTAAAGAACTATGTGCTGGGGACGCGGCGGTTCTGCTGCAAGGAGGATCCGGCAAATCTGCCGAGGGCGAGGAAGCTGCATAAGATGTGAGTTACCTGTTCATCATTGCTGTAGGACTTCTTCCAGTCTGACCTGATGCAGCTGAATACCAGTATTTTACACGGAGCGACTGCTTTCAGACCTTCTCAACCCAGTTACTGGGCAATGCCGATATCCTAAGGTTAGACCGGTTGTCAGACTTTCGGGCTTCTGAGTACTAGTAACGACTGTCATAGGTATTCGATGACATTTTTCATTGCTATAGGTATTAAATAAACCTCCACGAGTGACGATACCTAAGTACAGTCACGTACCTAATATTTCAAATACATGTATAAATATTTCAGACATCTTTTCCGACTCAAAATTATGTAGCCATTAAATTGAGTCAAAATAGGGTATTTGACTGAAAAAATCTAATTATTCAGTCAGTTAGATTATCAAAAAAAATTTGACCAGTATTTTTTCTTTTCTTGTGTAAACCAAAATTGATGAAGATACGACACTTTTAAAATTGGCAAAACGTCACAAGCAAGCACAATTCATAGAAGTAATAAGTACTACGTACAACTGGAATGAGTACTTGTCGATTTCTGCGAATCACGTGAGATAGGTATAAGTGTACGCCTTGTCACTTTCTAACACAAGGGTAACCATATGGCAGACTTATGGTGTAATAAGTCCTGCCTAGTATTACTAAATATTGTATGTCCTTTAAAGCATTACAATATCTTTATACCGCAAGTTAACTAAACCAATCGGAAAAAGATATAACCATAATTAGCAATGTCTTCTAACATTTACACGATTATTGTACATACTAGGGATGTTACGGAGGTTCGACTCCGACTCCGATAAGTCGGAACTTCCGATTGATATTACATCTCCGGTTCCGACTTCGGCTGCGATACTTTTAAATCGTAGGTTTGAATAGGAGGTCGAAGCATTTTTTTTATCGCCTGCGCCTTTACTAAGTATGTAGGTTTATTATTTTTAATTGAAATTAAAGAGGCTGACTGAAATTATTTAAATACTATTTTATTTTATTAGGCCTGTCCTTAACACATCTCTCTTCTGCTAACACCTCCGAATCCGCCTCGGACTCCGATTCCGGTTCCGAATCCGACAAACCAAATTTAAAAACTCCGACTCCGACTTCGGTTCCGATAAAACCACCTCCGTAACATCCCTGGTACATACTACTCCTTTTTTGTTTAGGTACATTTTGTAATTATATTCAGATGTTAGGCTGGGACTATAGGTCGCCGCGCCGCCGCTCCTATTTGGGTCAGGGGGCTTACTATGACCTCTTAAAGCAGGGCAGAAGTTGCCTGGAAGTTGAACTGCCCTGCGTTTTTGTACTATGACATCGTTAAAGCAGGCCTGTAGCAGGCCTGCTAAGTTTACGTTTACGAAATCCGTTCACCTTTTCTTTTGTATAGTTTTCATACCATGATGTGTTATTTGATAGCAGCAGAGTGTATATTGAGCGGCTGTAATGTCAAAATAAGCGATCTTGAAAAAGTTAATATTTACGAGCTTATTCAACATTGTTTTTGTTATTAGAGGTAAACTGTTGTGAGGACCCACTTAAAATTTGGTCGATAAGACTTTCTAAACTCGATACTTTGTATAAAAATTACAAGTGTTTATTAGATCACACTTTTTACTGTTTTTGTAAATGTGTGACGAGTACGAGATATTTGAATATTTAGAGAGTAAATATCGTATGGAGAAAAAGCGACAGCGTCGCATTAGGGAAATAAATAACCCATTCCAAATTGATGAAAGGAAATTTATAAACCAATATAGGTACCTATTGCAATATTATATGCAATTTATTTAAAGTTATTTAAAAATTCCCACAGGTGAAGCAGTTTGGCCATACTAACACGACGGCGACGTCTTGTTTGTGTTTCACTAAAAATAAAAGCATCACATTTTATATACATTTTAATAAAAAAAACTGAGACTATGTGCCTAGATTTAATTCGATATTTTGATAAAGGTAAGTAAACGAACGTACGACATTGTTGAAACAGGATTCACAATAAAGTATGAAATCACAACGAAATGCTAGTTTACAATTTCATTGACAACTTCGATCGACTGACTGTGATACAGATATCTGAATGATGACAGAATATCACGCTGCGGAAACAAATTTACCTAAAAAACACTTAAAACTGCATTAACTAAAGTATTTAATAACTACATCGATGTAGTGGGGAACAAAACAACTCGAGATGTTTTTTAAATTTACGCGCTAAAAAAAGTTGACAAAACTAATCCACGTTGGTACGTTCATAACCACGTTGTTTCTTTTATTTAGAGTCACAAAGGTCTTTTGAACGTGAAACTTTTGCTTTTTAGAGCTATGAAATGATGTATCAATGCCTTGATTTAAATTTGAAAATGAGTATCATTGCGGTCTTAGAGTTACAATAATAAAAATCTTTGAAAAATAATCCCATATTAGACATTTAGATTTTGTATGTACTGCTACTAGAAGTATCATGGTCACCCTAACGGTAAGAAAATTCAAGTAATGAAAAACCCTTTCTGTGAAAAGATATTCCACAGTCCGGGTAATATTCGCTTTTGCAAGCATTTACAACGCAAATTCCAAATTAATTGTGTAATAAATCCAATTATTAATTTTTTTTAATTCAAATTATCGGTTTACGTCAATGCAAATGGGGTTATCAGCATTTGTATTTTTTTTACTACCATTGAGAAGAAGCTAAATAGAAAAGCCCAAACCGAGTTCTCTTATCTTCATTACGAGTCAGATAGAGAGAATACCTAGATTTTTTTTGTTAAATTAGTAATAAAATATTTATTATAGGTACCAATCAAATCGTTTAATTTATAATATTTAGGGCTGATTTTTCAATCGTCAGATAACTTTTATGTAAGGAATGAGTTTGACGTTTTGACAGCTTTTCTATGGACAATGTGTCGAAATGCCATTTTTTTTTTTTTGATGCAAAGGAGTAACCATGTAGTTTACTGCCCGTTTTAATCCATAGGAATCTACACTTTGGAACGCGGCAGTAACTTCTTTTTTTTCCTATTATAAATACCTAATAAATCAAAAGTGTCTTTATATGGTCTAATTGAAATAAATGCGTTGACTTAAGCGCTATCCACACATTTCCGAGTCAGGGCTATCCGTGTTCCGAGTAGATCGTTTCAGTGTTCCCGTCAGGGACGTGCCATCCGTCACCCGTGTTCACACATATCAGGGAAATCGGTATCAGTTCTGTTTCGTTAGCTGATACGCACACAACACGATGTCTTTGTTTAACCAAGAAGAGTTGGCAATGATTGCAATAGCGCTAGATGAAGAAGAAGCAGATGACCAAGAACACTATCAGCAGGAAATAAAACGTATTTGGGTATTTTTCTTCTTAGAATTCAAATAATGTGGATTACGAAGATCGTAAAGTATAGCATTCTGCCGTACAAGTTCTATTAACCCCTCTGTATTCATGTTGCACTTGCAGATAAATCATTAACTTTAACAAAAATCGGATAGCACTGTCAGAGCGTCCGTGCGACCGAGCGTGCTCCGGGACACTGACGCCTGACACGGAGCTGTGTGAACCAGTTCATACAATTTGTACGTAACCGATTTTTTCCCCGTCCCTGACGGAACACGGCAGGGACGATTTCCCGGAAATGTGTGGATAGCGCTTTAATATCAAGCTGTCAAAAAACTATAGATAAAAGCACATTATATGAAAATCGCCTAATGGCCTTACGTTGACGAAAAAAAGTCCTCTTACAACGAATCGTTGACGAACAAAAGTTCCGATAGTTGTATCGCGTCTCTTGGGATAAATTAAGATGAAAAAAGTTGGTTTATGAATTTGTACATTTAGTTCAAAAATTCTACTAATTTAGGAATATGCATTTTCTATTTACGTGACAACACACAGTGTGTATTAGACAGGGACACAAGGTGCAATTATTGCTATCTCAAGTGTACCGTAATGTTTGCCAAGCCATATTATGTCTTATGTTTTGCACATAAAGTCTATTTTAGATAATATAAATTGCCAAGATCTCGGTCCAGTTCTATATAAAGTCCTTGGCACAATTATTTTTACTTGCTTCTGACGTCACAAGCCCACTTTCGAGTTTTGATGCGTTTTATCTTTCCAAATATTCATAGATAGGTATAGCAAAAGAAAAAATACGTGTCCATTATTTTTCAAAACTCTAACTGGCGGACTAATTAGATTTGCAATTTATTGATGCTGTTAACATGCCTTTAATAGGCATGTTGACAGCATCAATGTATACATATTTTAATAAAAAATATCTAAACAATGTATTGTCAGATGATTGAAAACGATATAAACACCAAAATAATATAATCGTGACCATTCCTGGTCTACAGCTCAGTAACATAAAAATACCATATATGCTGTCAGTGTGACTTTGGCTGAATAAAATTCGTTTTCTTCCTTCTTTCCCTTCTTATTCTGAGAAGAGGCCTTTGCCCAGCAGTGGGACAGTTATAAGCTGCAGGAGTTTTTTTTTTAAACTTTGCCCCACTTTTAGATTTCTCTTGTATCGTGGGTGCGTTTACAGACACAAATCTCACATACACAAACGCCCAGACCCGAAACAACCATATGTAGGCCATAAAAATTTTTGTTCCGTGTGGGAATCGAACCCGCGACACGCAGGGCAGCAGTCAATCGCTTAGCCACTGCACCAAACGTGTCGTCAACCTATTACATCACCATTTTTGTTCTAGCCGTTACTTCGCGGACCGGTTCTTCAAGCTGCTATTCTTCGTACTCATAGCCTGGACCCTGTACAGCAACACGCACATCTTCACATCATCAGTTGAATTCCTGGACTCGACCCTGAAGAGTCTACCACCAATCAACCAGGCTAGAGCTGAGGAAGTGGAGGATATAGTAGTGTAGACAATATTTTAAAATTATTAAGTTTTTTGTACATCGTGGGTCCGAGGTCCCCGAAAGATTTTAACCTTCGATTCCGATGGAGAAGAAAAGCTAGGATATAGTTTGTTGAATACAGCATAATTTTCGAAATATACGTTGTTTACGGAAATTCACAAATCGAAAAATATCTATGGTAACAAGTCCTATGAACGCGGCGTTGCGACTTTTGTCATACCATACCCCTCTCGCCATATGTCTTATTTGTCGGGGAGGGTTGTGAAGTGAGAAGTTTCTTATCCACTCACACGATAATCTATAAGGGCTCTTAGACACCACGTTTTTTTCAGGCGCTGCAAACACATACGTACAGCGCCTTTTAATCCAAAGAGAGTTGCTCACGCGCGTCTGTAGCGCGATACACGCTCCTTCGCGCGCGTGCTACACGCGTTTTACTTTGCAAGGAGAGTTGCTCACGCGCGTCTGTAGCGCGTTTCTCGTGAGTTTGCAGCGATGCAATCGCAATTAATCTGCCTATTTCAAGTTTAGCAGCGCCGACAACGCGCGGTAGCGAAACGCGCGTCGACGGCGCCTGAAAAAAAACGTGGTGTGTTTGAGCTCTAAATGTTGCCAGTTCAACCTGAGCTATTGTTTACAAGGAAGTACTAAAGTTAATTGATTTATTAAGTACGGAAAAACAAAAATGACTGAATTGGACTTTCGTTGATATAACGTTTGACTCATAATACCATCAGAAAAGCGTGGTTAAAATCTTTTGGGTACCTCGGGCCCACGATATGTAGTTATGTAATAATAGGCTCTACTTTGTACATTGGTGTAACACCATGGTATAATAATATCAGGTATTCTTTTCGAACGATGGTCCAAGACTACGTCACGAATGTCACTGTCAGTGTTGCCATTTATTAACATCTTCAATACAATTAAGGAGATTTTTAATTCGTAATGAAACGGGATGCGTCCCGCGTGTCGTCCCAGGACGACAGGTTTATCCCACTATTTCTATTAGGTATTTCTATTGATAGAAATACTGGGCCTGATTCAGACTGCTTGTCCCATTATTTCTATTGCTGTCGGTTGCGACAAAAAAAAACGCTGCATCACCTCTTATGACGGCGCGGCGTGCACATAGAAACTATTTATTTATCATATTTATTTAGCAATCAATCAATATAGAATGATTGTAATTTAATTTTTATTGTTTTTTTTATTGTGGCTTTGTGTGATTTGTACTGTAGAGTATGTGGTGGAGAATTATTAAAAAAAATGGCAGATTATTAATTTGTGCTCCATTTTTTTTTTAATTCCGAGGAGTCGTGTTTTAATTTTAATCTATTCATTAAAAGTGGTAAACTTTTCAAATAACATAACTGCGTTTTTTTGTCGCAATAGAAATAATGGGATATAATTTGTAAAAAACGCTGGTCCCACTTTTTCTATTTTGTATTTCCATGGAAATAGTGGGATACACCCAGGACGACACCGTCATTGTTTATCTATTGTGTCTATAATTACGGTGATTGAGTAATTAAATGAATTGCAAACTAGCTTTACTATTTGCTATCTTGTGTTATGCAGTCTACACACCAAACCCCGTGAGTCGTCGTCTTTTTTGTCGAAGGGTTAGTCGGCGACTTCACATCTCGTTCAAGTAATAAAACTTTGTCGGCGGCACGAAATCAGTAACTTTTTAACTAACTTTTTTAGTAACATTTCGAGTGTCGGCGGGCAAATGAGCGCGAGACATGCCGCCGACATGTTGCCACAAGTCGCCGGGCGACACGCGCAGGTACAAGTAGCCGACATGATTATTTTGAAATAAAGCCGTCGACATATAGCCGCCGGGCTGTGTCGGATTTGGTGTGTAGACTCAGGGCTATTATTGTACTATTTAGATAAAAATTAAACTGTATAAGATTACTATGTAGTTCAAAATTGCTTCTTGTTAAAAGCAAGTAAGTGAAAAATGCATTTTTCTCGGGTAATTTATTTACACATAGTGGCAACCTACAGCTGATGACGTAGTCTTGGACCTAGCTGTCACGGGAAGAGAATACCTGGGGGTCAACCGTCAGTCCGTTTTTTTTACTAAAACTGATTGCACGGTTCGGTTGCGATTCGTCAAGATTTATTTTAGGAGAATTGGGCCTGGCGAGACGTCTTATTACACCATGGATGTAATATCATATTAATGTCAAATATGTTCCGAGCTAAAGACAACTCTGGACGCACGATTTGTCTGCGAAAATGCTTGCGTTGACTAGGCGGTGGTGGCGTAAAAGGGGGGCTGTGGGGGCGGTTCGCCCCGGTGTGCCAAGCTCCAAGAGGTGTCTGTCCGCGCCTGTTGAGACACATAAATAAAATTGAAGTGTCTGTTTTTATGGCAACCCCACGCAAACGCCGCCATTGTGACTAGCCTCTAACGCTGGCAAATACTACTTAATTGTTTATTTTTATATGTATATTTTTTACAATAAATCAATGCAATATCATACATCATACTCTGGTCAATTTAGCAACAGACAACAAACAATACAGAAAAAAAACATTTATGACACTTTATACCAAAGAATAAACGATTACACTTAGGCCGATATTACCAACATCGGATTACATTTATCTAGGTTCATATATTTGAAATTTTGACAGCTTCTTTATAGAAATTCTGTCAAAACGTGTAACTTAGGTACTCCCCAGCAAGGCTCAGGGGGGTTACCATGATCTCTTAGAGCAGGAATGTTTTAATATTATTACGAGAGTGGGTAAGAGATGGCGCTAGAGAGCTGTCTAGCGCTGTCACTTTCTCACTCGGAATAATATTAAAACATTCCTGCTCTAACAGATCAAGATAACCCCCCAGAACCGGTTGCAAAAATATCGGTTAAGGTTTTTAATGGTTTCGCATAATGTTTTCGTTCAGAACGGAACCGGTAATTATTTCGTCCTATTACCGAAATAAACCAGTTAATCTCAACGCGACGGATAGCTCTCGACCTGCGTTAAAACTTGTTAATAACAAGTTTCAGAGATATTTCAAGGACTGAATACCGGTTATTCCGGTTAATAAACGCTAACAGAGAACTTTATTTCAGAATAACGCTTAATTTACCGGTTAACAAGAATGAAACCGAAATGTTGAGATTCTTATGTAGGTACTTATTACTACTTATCGTCAGTGAGTGAAGTTCTAACAGTGCGGAAGTCAAAAATGGCTAATTTACAAGAGAGTAAAAAAAGTATCTAAACGAGCATAACCAACGCTGAACGCAATATTGTTTTCAATTATCATTACAAATGAACTCTTTGATGATTTATTAAACCTTTGAAAATCCTAATAATCTTTTTCATTTCAAGTAATATTGTGACTTTCCTAGAGTTGTCTGTTTTTGTCACAAAATGACTTACGCACTTCACTGACGTTATGGTCTTACCGGTTTTGAAATTTTTACCGGTTTCCGAGCTTTGCTCCTCGAATTATCAGATACAAATCCGACGTTGGAAAAATCGGCCCTAAAGATAATGTTTTCAATGTCATGCATAACTAAGGATAGTGTAGGATAATACATGCCTACAAGGTTAGTCAGAAAGGGGGTACTAATCCGTGGGCCACATAAGTACGATTTCAACCAACCGGGCCACGCAGCGGATGCTCGAGCACGCGCCCGTAGCCAGCCGCGTCCGCCCGACGGCTACAATTTGCTGGAACCCGGGCGCATGCGCGCGCGTGCTCGTGTATCCGCTATCGCAGTCAGTTTCTACCTGCGGTGTGGCCGAGCGGAGCCGACCGGACGCGACGACAGCCGAGCGCCGCCGTCCACGTACTCGAGCAGCCGACCGGCTGCCGCGGTATACGCGCGGATCTAACCGAGTTCCAAGCAGTGTAATTTCCATGCAAACATGAAACTTAATCGTATAGAAGCCTGAATTTCCTTTAGCACAGTGTGAAATGCGCTTCGGCGCGCTCCGGCGCGGCCCGGTTGGTGGAGATCGTACCTAAATAGTAAAAATCGAATTTCAAAATTCGATCATTTTTATTTCAATGCGAAATGATTTTTATTTTTGATTTTTCAAAAATTCTTCATCTTGTCTTTAGTAACAAATTCAGAAAATCGAGCTTCTAATCGGTAACCCCAAATATGACCTAAAATGTAAACACAGCTGATCATAGCTGAGGATAGATAGATTTTAGCGAACTTTTTATGAAATATTTGAACAGGTAGGTATTTCTCTTAAAATATCGACCTTTGGGAATAGTTGTAGAATAAAAGTTTTTCATTATTATCGGTACTTTAACACCCCTTAGCTATGTCTGCACCAGTACGCTTTTAAATTCATCTGAAGCATGCGTGAAGCGCCATAGCGCATGCCTTAATAATAGTTCGACAAAAGCGCATGCCCCTAACGCACGCTAATCCGTCTATTGTATGTCGACTGACAACTGACCGAGGCGCACCGGTGTAGACGATAAGCTGCATGCGTCCGGCAATCAATATTGCATGCGCTTGACGCAAGAGGAATTGAAAGTCTAAAACGCAAGATGAACATGAAAGCGCACTGGTGTAGGTAGACGTAGCCTTTCTAGCCATCCTACCATTTCGGATTTGTACCTCTTGCCTACTAACCTTGTATAATTTTTATCAATATTATTTAATACAAAAATATAATAACTAATTTTATGTATGGTTGTATAACAAAGGTACACTCGGCTATACAGCTTATACATAGTATCAAGCTATGCACGTCCAGTATAAGCTGACCTCGCATTGCATAGGTTTTGCTTACAATGAGAGGTCAGATCATACTGGAAATGTGATTGCTTCTGTGCCGTGTACGATTTTACTACATTAATAATTTAAATACAATAGTTTTCGAGATCGATAGCTAATCTAAATATAAGTGTTTTGTAATAGTTAAATAAATGTTTAATTACCTATTTGTGTTTAAATGAATACCAGTATACACGTAGCGATTGCCATCCAGAACTCTGCAACCCAGTTACTAGGCAATTGCCGATATTAGACCGGTTGTCAGACTTTCGGGCATCTGACTACCCGTAACGACTGTCATGGGTATTAGTATGACACCTGGGATTAATGGTCTACTATACATCAGCCACTTTAAAGTGATAATTAACGTGCTTTGGGATTATGAACCTTAATTCAATGACTAATAGTTCAGTTTCCATCACATTCAAATTACTTTTAAGCCCTTTTCGGTAATTTTTGTCATTCTAAAATGAACTTAAAAAACTTAAATACATGTTGTCAAAGTTGATAATTGCGTAATTAGTAATAACGTTTAATTCTCTTTCCTTATTGGCTTTAGTATAGTTAAAAGGTATCGATTAGTACTTACTACTACGAGTAAACTTCTATGGTATTGACAGATTTTATTATTATAACTTTCGTGAGACACATTCATCTATTTATGATTAGTACGGTTTACTCACACAGTGTGCGACAAAGTAAGCGCGGTATGTACCGGCACTCAGTATTACAACAACACGGACACGACAAGTGACGAAGATGCACGAGCAATACCGACACAGAGCGCGCCCCTCTCGTCGCGGGCGCAACGCTACGCGGCGCGGTGCAGTGCTAGAAAAAAAAAAAACTTCTACTTCTAGCAGCTAGTTCGACTCGCGACCTCGCCGCGTGATCAGCTCATGATTAAGGACTCCGATTGGGTCCGAAACTAGTCGGGCAATCCCGAAAAATTCACGTGAGTAAACCGTAAATATTGATAGATTGATACTGTAGTTATTTCCTTATACACCACACCTATCGCCTAGTAATACTACAAGAGCAAAGAATATTGAAATGTAATAAAATATCACCAATAATTACTACAGGCGCCTGAAGATAAATTTATTTTTAGGATTCCGTACCCAAAGGGTAAAACGGTACCCTATTACTAAGACTCCTCTGTCCGTCTGTCACCAGGCTGTATCTCATGAACCGCGATAGTTAGACACTTGAAATTTTCACAGATGATGTATTTCTGTTGCCGCTATAACAACAAATACTAAAAAACAGGCTTAAATAAATATTTAAGAGGCTCCCATACAACAAACGTGATTTTTTTGGCGTTTTTATAGATAATGGTACGGAACCCTTCGTGCACGAGTCCGACTCGCACTTGGTCGGGTTTTTTTTTCTGAATCCAGTTGTGTTAGATTGTGAAGTAAAAATAGATTTGAAATTATTATACTTATTGTGTTTTACCTATGCATTGCAAAGTTTGAAAAAAACTGTGTCGATGCCGATAATTAGCGTTGGCGACAGAGATAAATTGATTTTGGAACTCCAGACCATACCTAATAATTAATTATCATAGCTATGACTCGGAAAGGAAATTAAATGTCCAAATACAAGAACGACCGTTTTACCAGTCACCGATCAGTGAAAGAGTTCTGCTTACATCGTAAGTGATTAAACAGTTCGTCACAGTCTATGCGTCAATCAATTTATTAAAATCATACACTATCCATTTAGGTCAGATTTAGGTCACTTAGGTCAAATTTTATAATTGACTTTTTGAATGTTTTATAGTTAATTATAATCGTGAAAATGACTTAGAGCATAAAAATGAACACATACAGAACGCCCATTATATATATTCGGTGCTAAAAACATAAATCAACAAAAAGCGCGCGCCGCGCCATGAATTGGCAAGAAAATTTCTCGTTTTTATTCATTCTGGTAACTTCGAGATTGGTGTCGGTCATTCTGAACGTGGGCAATCCCTTCTTCACAACACTCACTGACCTCGTGGTAATTATAGAGGTCAGTGACAACACTGCTTCTACTTACAACAACAAAAATATTTCCACACTAAACTAACCAATCACAAGTCATGAAACAGATTTAGCCAATGAACTGTTTTGTTTATGTATTGTTTGACGAATCAGTAATTACTTTGAGAGCTTCTAAGAACAGAGCATGCGTCATTGAAAACATACTATTGCATCAGAAAATCATGCCAAGGGCATTTTTATTGTCTTTGTTTGAGTATCGATACTAATTTTATTCGAACAATGAATTAGGATCACTCGATTAATTATTATTCAACAATTTCGGTTGACTTATAAGACAAGAGGGTCAGTCAGTCCTTTTTTAAAAGCTCAATGATTATATACAGGGTGTAAACGAATTCGTGTAATTCCTTCGAACCGCGTGGTCTACTGGTGACACTGATTGACCCAGCATAGTTTCTGTGAGAATAAACAAAAAAAATATTCTAAAAATGAACCATGATATGCTGTCTCTGAGTAATTTTAGCGTCCCAAGTTAACTGACTGCGTGGATTGCTATCGCGCTAGTCGTGCCGGTCAGCTGTGCCACCGTGCCTTCATTTATTTATGCCTGGCATCGAAATTTTCTGTCACATAAAAAATATATTTGGGGAAAAAAAGTTTATTTTTAATCAATCTAAATCCCGGGCGAGGTTAATCTATACCATTAATAGATCATGTGGTTTGAAGGAATTACACGAATTCGTTAACACCCTGTATATGTAGATTATTTGTTAAATGACTAAACTTATAAAGCCGTTATAACGTATTTTCAATCAAGACCCGGTTTTGCTTGCTAATCATTTTTTTGGATCCAATAAAACACACTGTCAAAACCTCCACATAAATTATGTGTAATTTTGTCCATTAATGATAATTTCTGATACAATTATTAATCAAATCATTGTAGCTTAATTAGTATCAGAAAAACTGAAAAAGAAACCAATACGAATTAAGCCGATTTAAGATAGCTGTAAAGTAAATCGATATGAAATAAATCGATTTCGACGATCAAATCATCACAACACTAGCAACGCAGAGACAACAAAACTAATATTTTCATCTGTCATTCTCATATTTTCACAAAATGGCCGAACTATAGAGACGTGTATTACAAGTTATTATTCGTCACAATGGAGCTTAAAAACGTTAATAATTCCTACAAAAACAAGTGTACAACATATTTTCCGATCGCAGACGTGTTGATTTGCGGAGATAAATCTTCATCAGTGTGTAAAACCGACGTGATTTCCTCTCGTGACTGTGTGTGGATTTCCCCAAGAGATTTTCCCTTGAAATCTTTTGAGAACTTTATAAAATTCAGATTCGTTCATAGGCCTTCTCCAGACATTATTAAGGATTTTAGAGTCGCAACAATGTGTGCGTGAGTGAAAATGCCCTAACTGTGATCTAGTTACGTGTGTATAGAAAATAGTGTAAAAAAATATATAAAAATGAATTTATCTACCAACTGGCGCGATAGGCGCACCGTTTTTACACCAACCCATTATTCCATCGCCAACTACAGTACAGAAACCAAAAAAGATATGAGAGCCGCGTTTGGCGAAGACCTGTTTCTGAATAACCTTCATCTCATTCCGGATCCACTGATGAAAAATTTGGCGGACACTATTATTACTGAGGAAAAAATGGCGCCTAAATCCAAATTAGATAACAATATTGATGAGGAAACAAACGAAAACATGCTAAATCCACCTGATTATTCCCCATTAGCGGGCATCACAAACTTTTTTTCTGGCGTCATGAATGTAATTACGAACGCAATGTTTAGTAAAAGGAAACAAACTGATTTTGGTGCCGATAATGGCGGCCAGATGGCGGTACAGCCAATGTGGCATGGCGCCAAACTTTCGGATGAAAATAAAATTTTACAGGATGAAAATCGTTCGAATGATTTGTCTAGTGAGATTTTAGCGGCTGAGATGACTGAGTGCAAGAAAGCGGCAGCTCATTGTCAAAATAAAATCGAGCAGGTTCGTCTGCTACTGAGCAGTAAGCCGGTCCCATGTAATTTTCGCTCAAGGAGACGCCCAAAACGGGTTTTCGTGGAGGCAAGTTCAGTCGAAGACAGTTTTGAGGACGCCTTCTCCCCTGAGGACTTCGAAAACATTGCAAATGATTCCTATATCCAATACTCCAGTCCAGTTTGCTATCATGACCATATTTTCCATGAGGTTGACAGTCCTAAGGTCAAAATTGAAACCGCTGAAACTCCAAAAGTCTCTGAAACTCCTCCTATCCGTGAGAGCATGGAAATCGTTAAAAATGTACCTGAAATTGATTCTTCCAATGAAAGTAAATTAAATTGTGATACGAAGCAAGAATTGGTAGCATCTTGCGAGGATAAGATTAGTAAGTTAAAGGCTTTATTGCAAGAGCGGAGAAGGAAACCGCTGACAGTTGTTGAGCCTGAGCCCGTGAGCGTACCGGAGCAAAAGGAACCTCCAAAACCGAAAACAGCAACAAAAGTTAAAGATAAAAGATTCAAAAACCCCAACCGGCTTTGCGGTAAACGGTTGAAGTCTAAAATGAAGAAGAATATTCAAGATGACCTGCTATTCGCAAACGAGCTTAATTCTGAAGACGTTTCCAGCGCAGAAAACTCACCATCAATCAATTGTAATCTCGAGAAATATATTACAAAACCAACATCACTCGAAAAAGAATACTTCGATGAAGTTACGGGCTGTTTCCACCCAGCTTCGGTCTCCGACAGCGAAGACTGCTTCCAAATTGTCTTCAACGACAGTCCGAGACTGCGACGGACCTCGGACTGCGAATCCGAAGACTCATTCATCGTATTCGAGGATTCTCCAGACAGTTGTTACACATCGAACGACGTCTTCGGAGAGTCCAGCGATTCCGAGGACTACGATAGTGACTCGGACTTGAGCGATTCAGGATGTGGGACGATGTCGTTCAATCTGGCATCGCTGTCTAAAAGTGTCTGCAACTTAGCTGATGCCAGCTTGTACGCTGAACGTAGTGAGGACGAGGTTGACTGTGCAAATATTAGGGAAGTGACAGTGAGTGATAATGTGCCTGCTGGTGAAACGAAGACTGGCCTGCTGATCGATGCGAGGAAGAAACTGCTGAGAAAAGATCTTCCAGCGAAAAGGGTAAGTTTTTAATTTTATGTTTTGTAAATTGCGACTTATATAGGGTAAAAGATTAACTTCCTGCCTGTCAGTTCGTCACCCTCCGCGCTAACTGTTTTATCTAGCAATTGATAATTTTTCTGAGAAATTCTCAGTGACATATCATTCTGCTTCAAATGAATAGAAATAAATAGATACCTTAAGGCTTTAAGGCAACTAAGTACTAATTAACAAAAAAAAAAAAAAACCCCATTTCTCTAGAACGGCTTTTATTTTTTTATTGACTTGGTTGTGATTGACCCTAGTCGCACTCAATGGGAAGTGCAGACAGGGTTTTAAGATCGAGCACCCAAACCCAAGTAACAGAGATAGAGGGATTCCCCTATCCCCCTCTGTCTCACATAAACTCGGTAAACTGCTTGGTGCTGTATTTATAATTATGTTCATGTGGTAGCTAGTCAGGTGGACCGTATTCCTACCACCAAGCATGCTAGGTTTTGTTTAATCATACAACACTTGTCCATTCCCAAAGTCCAGTAAGGATGTTTTATATCCTTGCCTGCTCCACAAGGGGATATTGGTATCAAGTATAAATTAATACTTAATACTAAAGTCTACAGTCTAATAGTCCTGTAAAAAAATTCAAGTTTCTATCTTAATGCAATAAAAAAGAATGGCTGACACATCAAAACATATACTTACCATTGACCTAGAATGTTGAAATTTGGCACAAACAAAGGTCTTTTAGCTTTTAAAAGTAAAAGAAACAATACTTAATTAATTTCTAATTCTATGTGGAATTATTACGCAACAAACTTAATTTTACAGCTTTTTTCATACTTACATGATAGGAAGTTGGCTCTTGAAATCTTATTCAAAACAATAGTTTGTTAAGCCATCAAAATTGCATCATTAAATTAGTAAAATTACCAATCATTGGCTAACAGTTTTCAACTATCTACAATGACTGACAATGATAAGTATTACCTCTAATTATATACATTCAATGTGAGTATTTATGTTCTTAGATTAGCTTGAAAATATGTTAAGAATTTTTTTTTTTTTTTTTTTACTAGCCTATTTACTGTCCCACTGCTGAGCAAAGGCCTCCCCTTTTGTCTTCCAAACATCTCTATTTTGTGCCGTTTCTGACCACGCTAGCCCCGCAAACACGTCTAGATCGTCACGCCACCTACGCCGAGGTCGACCTCGACGGCGATGTCCTCCTTCAGGCGTCTAGTAAGTAACGGTCTTTGCCCACCTGTCCGGGTGCATTCGAGCGACATGACCGGCCCACTCCCACTTTAGCTTGGCTGTTTTTTCTCCAACATCTGTTACTTGCGTTATGGAGCGCAGGGTGGTGTTTCTAACACGATCAGTTAGTTTAATACCCAGTACACTACGCTCCATTGCTCGTTGGCAAATCTTGAGTTTGGACTTTTGTTCTTCAGTCAGTGACCAAGTTTGAGCACCGTAGGTTAGAACGGGCAGGATGCACATATCGATGTAAAATATTATAGTAAAATACAGCATAACTGGAGCATAATTCTGCTAACAGAAACTTGTATCAATTGCAAGTTAATCGTTTATTCAGACAGTTTTTGTAATACAAAAACTGTCAAAATGTTTGGTTATATTTTTGTTGTCAAACAATTTGATAGTTTTTGTAAACAAAAACTGTCTGAATGAACAATCCAGTTGCAATTGATAAAAGTTTCTCTTAGTAGAATTGACACCCAGTCACACTGTATAAATTCCTCATATAAAAAAGAAACCAATTTTCTGATTGAAATACAATTATGTTTTCTGTTGCTATCTATGTATTGCCTTCAAGGCGTTAACCTTCTGACTTTAGCGTGTCCGTGTAATTGAAAACAATAACAAAATATAACTATTTCAATGTTGTTAAGGAAAAGAAATCTTTTTGATCGCGAAACATTGCCTTTACTTTAAGGCAATGGCAATGGGAATGGAAGCGACGAAATTGTACATAGCATAATGAACTTTATGTCAATACGAGCCAAAAAAGGTAGCACAGCACGTCTTCCGGGGAATCTTCGCGACCTTTTTTGGCTCGTATTTAGTTTGTACTTTATATCATTGATATAAACCGCAACAGGAAGCACAAGCTTTTTGCTGTGCCTTCATGTCGCACTGTAGCGCGAGCTAAATCGCCAATACCTCGTACTCTCACTGCACTCAACGAATTCTTGGATTTATAATACGAACTGTGATCTGTTTGCCGATGATTGGAAAAAGATTTTATTAGTATGTCTGAAGTATTGCGAGAGAGATTCATGAAAGATTTTACTATGTTTTTATATGACATTTCTCTATCTTTAATTGCTTACTGAAATTGGTCCAAGACCGTTGTTATTAAAGTAAAAAATAAATAAATGCTTAAATAAATAAAGTTCATTATGCTAAGTACAATTTTGTCGCTTCCATTCCATTCCGCGGCGGTGTACATTGAGTCTAAAGTATCCAGTTGCGAAACCAGAACACATTCTACCTCATTAGTATGTTTTCCTAATTAGTAAGTAATAGGGATTTCTGAATTCCATATTTAATCATCCTATGACAAACTTTGGAACGGTTTTACCTTCAAGTAGGCACGTCAGTAATTACCTAAACAAAAATAGATGTACGTCCGGATTAAATACTTTCGATAAAGAGATAATTTGAAATTGCAACTAGGTATATAAACTTTAAACCTACTGCGATAAGTTTTATCGATTTTTTTTAGATTAAAGTCGTACGACTGAAATCGATAAAATTATGACCATTTCCCGTGTTTTTATTATCGAATATAATCTTACTGGCGAAACCATTGATCTCAATCCATATTCTCGAGGGACTGGAACCCTGGAACCCTGGCGCGGTAGGTTTTGCTTGTTTTAGAACTCATTTTTGATAGGCAAATTAAAACATTTAGAACCCAAAATAAATTTATATTTTAGGATACATTCCTTCTCTATACCATATACCCGTTCAATACACGATGCAGTATAGTTTTCTCGATTGAAAAAAATACTGAAGTTACTTCGATTTGCAGTTTTTTACAAGCAAAATTTCATTTTAAACAAGTACTTACTATAATACATTTTTATAATTAATATTAATTTATACTTACAGAGAGAGCTTACAGAGAATCGCCCACCTGTAATTAATTTTGGAATCGATTCTACCCGATCGTTTTTTTTTTTACATTTATGTATTTTTTATCGATTTTTTAAAGTGATTTTCGGCCCGCGCGTCGTCGCTTACCCGATTGCCGTCGCTTACCCGATTACCGCGCCAGGGTTCAGCTCGCCTTAAACCCCAGTGTCGAAGTTCCATAATTGTCGGAGTAGCGTAGTGTCGAAGTAAAATCTTGTCGTAGAACGATTTGTCGAAATTCAGTTGGGTAGTCGTTGCGTCGACGTAACGACACCGCACCGCACGCACGCCTGTGCCCTACCACTAGCCACAACGTAACCACATCGCAACTACTAGCGCCAACGCAATCACATCGACATTTTGTAGTTACCACAACGCAACCACAAAAAGCTGCAGCGACACTTGACACGTAAACATTGCTTGACCACTTTTTCTGGCTGCGATGTGGTACGTCTGAATTCTCCCTTAAATATACCGATGCAATACTAATTAAAAAATGTATCGTTAATTAGAATGCCATAGGTATTGCGTCGTACAAAAGATAATAAAGAATTAAGTAATGCTACACTAAAGTCAACCTTATTGTGTCATCACAAGGTCGCTCATTGATATAACGGTCACGTTCCGTTTTAACCTTGAATTACACGAGGAAATGTTCTTGATATTACTTAAACAAAGTGTTTGAATACTAAAAATTAGATGGAAGATGTTAGGAATGAACGGAAATTAGCTGTTTGTGAGTGCGTGTCATGCAGGTCAGCGCATGAGCATAGAATAATAAATAGTACCTACTGCTGAATTATATTTATTTTTGTAAATAAATCTGTTACAGACACTTTTACAAGTCAATGTAATGTTCTTTTAAGACTAGATGGCGCCGGCATTTACTATTACTTATTATTTGATTAGCTCTGGAAGAAAAGCCGAATTTAACTCAGAGGTCAAGGTCTCTTAAAGTCCAGACATAGTGGTATAAAACTATGCGAGTGTAACAATGTAGGGCAACGTCTAGAATGGCCTTTTGAGGAAAGAGCTTTAGCAGGTTTGAGTTGACCTGTCCCAACTGACGGCACGCATGCATCAGCCATCGTGTAGCTCAACCTTATTTTAGGGAGCTCAACGACCCGACGCACGACGCCACCAATCAGCCGGACATTTGCGTAGGTCACAAAAAACACTTAAGTAGTTACAGTACTAATGTACAGTAACCTCACGGTTAGGCCGGTGCGTGTTGTCGGCGGGTCCGCGCTCGCATTTGGTGTGACTAAGACTACCATCACCTAAATTTCCGACACCGGACAAGGATCACTAGAGGACGGGCAGCAGCGTTCTCTGAGTAATTTAACAACCATACTGCGATCGCCAACCCACCTGCCAAGCGTGGCGATTGTGGCAAACTGGGGGGTTTTTAACATTGTTTGGGGGAGGCCTATGTCCAGCAGTAGACGTCTTTCGGCTGACTGGAGATGATGAGCTATCCTCATTTAGGTCGCCGACACAAGAGAAGATAGACCGGTTGTAGTGTAAATCCTAATCGCAACTTTTTTCTCCGTTGTATCAGCTGATTGTATTTTGATTATCTGTGTCGTATGTTTTATTGTTTACACAACATTTAGTATCATTTCAGTTTTCAATGAATCATCGCTGACTGGACTTTAAAAAGGTCTTTGTACTCATATTACTACGTAGGTGAAGTGTCTTTATTGGTCTTTTAAATGCTTCGTCATACCTAGGACTGCCGTCAGTCCGGGTTTTCCCGGATTAGTCGTAGTTTGGGAGATCGTCCGGAGGGGTTCTCACAAAGTGTCCGGGTGAAATCCAGACGACGATTGCGATGGCAGTTTCGTTCATTTCTAATTCAGCAATTCGCTAAAGAAAAGTTAACCTATGCTGATTCCAAAACCATTTCGAAACTAGTTCTCTAAACCTTATTTTGCTATTTCGAGCTCTTGAAATTATAAGATGGTGAAGATTTTTACGTGAATACACGAATACGCTTGACATCTATGTATTTCATCTCTAAATTTCGTTAAATACATTCGATTCAGAGTCTTCAATATAAAAACAAGTTTCTGAATATCAATTTTAATCAATGTATCAACTTTTTAACCTCAAAGCTGATAAGACCGTAGGGATTGTATTTATACGATTAGCTATGTAGCGTATTATTATTGTTTAAACGTTTTATTTTTTAATGAATCATTGCCAACTGGACTTTAAAAAGGTCTTTATCCTACTATTACTAAGTAGGTGAAGCCTTCATTGATTTTTTTAAAGTCTTCGGCATACGTAAGGTTGCCATCCGTACGGGTTTCCCCAGATTTGCAGTGGGACAGTTACAAACTAATATTTATTTTTAATAGTTTGTTTACTAAACAAACTAAACACAAGAAATGGCCGTCAAACTGATGGAAATAAATTACTTTGACCCATTTTCATGTGTTGACTTTCACAACTCGCTTCTAAATACATTATCTGTAATATAGGCCAGGTTATCGCCGTTATTGCAGCTGTTGTTTGTGTTCTAAATAGAACTGACCTCTAGAATCTACTCTATTTAATATAACTAGACAAATATAACCCATTTTAGCAAGGAAATGTATAGAAATAAGCAACGTGTTTGCCTCCAGCGAGGATTCAACACAGTATTATGCTTTTATGAACCTTAAGGTACAATTCCGTGCATCGCGGCCGATCGCAGCCGCGGGCGATCGATCACATGCGGCTGACGCGCGCGGCTAATGCATCAATAGTCGTGTCTATAATATACTGACTAATTATCGTTAGCCGCACGCGTCTGTCGCAGACTTCGGAAGCGGTGCCATACATTTTCATACTCTAACTATTGACGCATTAGCCGCACGCAGTCGATCGCGCGCGGACTGCGATCGGCCGCGATGCACGGAATTGTACCTCTAACGATCAAATTAAGATGAGCTGAAACTCTATGAAGAATGGTTCAATAGATTTGTGCCTTGATAGGCCACTTTTGTCACTCATGTTAATTCTTCTTCTTCTCACGTGTCAGAACAAGCTATACGAAAATAGCTCATGCTGTGGTGAAAAGATTAGCCAGTCAGCAAGGTTGGTAGCGGGGCTGACTGCCCAGGGTGCGCCGGACGTACTTAAGGATCGTCACTCGTGGAGGCTCTTTTCATGTTAATTATGAAAGAGAGAGCACGTTAAATAAAAATGGAAATAAAAATACGAACACAACAAAAACTTTAACACTTGCCTTAAAATCGTCATCAGTGATAATTTAAGTGGTCTGCGGTTTGGTACCCCCTTTTCGACTAACTAACCTCTTAGATAGAAATCTTACAATGCATAATTCTTTTCTCGAAAGTGCAAAAATTTTACGTCCTTCACTAAACGTGTTTTACCTAACGCACTCGAACGAGGTATTATGATATTTCGTCACGACCTCGTGACCTCGTTGACATGTCGAGTTCAGTACCTACTCTAATATAATCGTGTGTAACGAATTTTTACTTGGTAATAATATACAGGGTTGTGGCTTTCTAAAGTACACAACGCTCTTGAGTCTAAGGCCCGTATTACTTAATAGAAAGAAGAAAGAAAAAATATTTATTTTAGACTTACACAGACAGTTACAAAATCAATTTATAAAAAACAAAAACAATAAAAAATAAAAACTATCTGCACGAGGCCAAAAAAGGCTCCTATCTCAACAAAATGTCGCAACGCTGGTTTTCAGATAGGACCATAGTGATGCCACGGGCAATAACGACACAAATAATTATAGATTACATACGTACAATAAATAAAATTAAAATACTAACTACTAAATAAAGCAATAAATAGTTTGTTATAATCATATATAATATAATAAAGGTAGAGACAAACTGATCCCACGTATGTAACTGACAATACAATCATTTTCTATGAAAATAAATGATTTAGAAACGCTTTTGTCAAGCAATGTTACTTGTCAAATGCAATGCAACGTGTAACAAGTCTCTTTCTTAGTCATGTTCTCTCATAAAAAATGTCAGTTGCCCAGATGTCATAATCAGTGATCGGAAAAGGGTGAGCTAATTCACCTAAACTTCAAAGAACGGAGACAAAAACTAGAGACTTCCTTACGACAACATTATTTTTTTCAGAAGAATTTTCTCGGAGATTTTCTTTCATTTGTTTTCAAAAAATAAAAGAAAAGACAATCTCCTTTTTTGAAAACAATAAACAATCTCTTTTTAAAAACAATGAAAGACGTGTCATCTGGTTTTGTGACAATTTTGGGAAACAAAACTAAGAAACGAATTTAATTATTTTCTGTACTATTAACATTAATATTAAATGTACTTTAGTGATGTCCCGAAACCCAAAAAAATTTCACGAAAAAAATTTTTGTCGTTAGGAAGTCTCCAGTTTTCGTCTCTGTTCTTTGAAGTTTAGGTAAATTAGCTCTCATTTTTCCGATCACTGGTCATAATGCATCACATACCTACGTTGCATGCGTGGGATCAGTATGTCTTTAGCTTTAACCTCTTACAACACGGCGGCCAGAGAGTGCATCTCAAGAGCTGTCAAATTAGAAACGTCATCTGAATTTCATACAACAAATATGTTTTATCCATTCTTACCAGATTTGTCCTTGGACAAGAAAACTCTGAAATATGAGTGTTTTATTGTAGTCTGTTGGATAAATGTGTTTACATGAAAGTTCTATAGGAAAAGCCTAAAATCTTGGTCGGGCAGCACGGTTGATTGTCAAAGAAGACTGTTTTGTAGGGCGCAGTGGTATTGTTGATACTTCTAAACGAAAAATGAAAAATTCTGAATCTTCGTTATGTGTATTATTTCAAGACACAAGGTGTAACATAAATAAGTGTACAACCTCTTAAGGGGTCACTGTACTCATCATTATAAACAACTTTTACTATGGGAGCAAACATGAAATCGCCAAAAAAAAAACAGCTGTTCCCTACATTAATGTTCGCATAACTCGTCAAAATGTAGGGGTCTACTTGAAACGCAAATTAATAATTCATAATTATAAGCAAACAAACGGCAGACATTATTTTATTTATTACACAAAATATTACCCAATGAAAAGCAGTATTTCTTCAGCGCACTATCAATGGCGATTCGCCACGTAATCCTGCTCAATGTTACGTGTTGATATCTGTCTGTCTGTTGCTCAATAACTCAGAAATTACTTGAGCAATACAGCAATGCTTAGCTATGGTAAGTACTTCCCCGGACGAACTCATTCGTAAGGAGTTCTACTACTATTATCTGTAACACACAATAGGGTATCTCGAAGAAATCTCGAAACTAATACAATAATTTTAGCAACAGTGAAAAAAACAATGAAATATTTAATCAAATTCCCGAGTTATAAACGTTTTAAAATTGTTCCCAAAGACAGACAACACTACTACCACAGTGTACCTACTTACTACATACAGTGGGTCAACGCCCATACATTTGACAGGTCCTATAAAATGTCAAAATTATGTAAGGGCGGAGCTTATGTCCCAAGTATGCAGTATGGCTACTCGGGACATAACCTCCGCTCCTTCACCCCGCAACTCCCCGCACGATTGCTCTGCGACAATGTTCTACGTTGACCGACTGTAAGGAGTAAGATATAGGTAGACTGTGCTACTACCATAGCTTATACCGATAATTCAGCCCTCATCAAGCTGTCTCCCCCCAACGTGTTGTGATTCCTGACCCGACCACGACATGGAACGGAGATTTTACTATGGCACAAAATGGTTATTTTAATTGTGTTTTATTGTGCCACTTATCCCAGGAATTTGTGCCTAGTACTTTTCGAGTAATAAGAGTACGATTGTGGTCGGGCTGGGGATCACGGTTCCTGACCCGACCACAACCAGATCTAATAAAATATCAATAGTGGGAAGTTACTGATTATACCAAAAATATGTGTCAAATTGTGCCTATGGCACATACAACGCATTAAGTCAAGTAGTCACACTCTATGTATAATTTAGTCTGCAATTAAACATTTGAATTCTGTTAGTTAAGATTTAACTGAACTGTTGTTGTAACAAAACTGGTCATTTGTTACGACGTAAGAAATAAAAATGGAGTTTATTTTGTCAGCTATATTTATTGAATTTTTACATAAAACAAAATAAAAAAAAAACTATGGAAATCGCTCGGGAATCAAAACCAGGGTGCTTCCCGTTAATCTAGAATCATGAAATTTGGCAAGATGCAAGATCTTACATCACAAGTAAAGGAAAAAGTCTGAAAACTATGTTTTTATATTTTAAAAGGTTAATTCTTAACTATTAACTTCTTGACCCCTGTATTAATAGTAAAAGTATGCAGCAAGGGATTAGCTTGTACTGGTACTGTTTAAACGAGATAATTTATGTTTAAATTTCAACTTATCGTCATAATTTGGGTTACGGAACCCTCAGGATACGAACCCGACTCGTATTTGACCGGTTTTTTTATACAAGCTTAACACACTAATATAATGCTACAAAACATAGTGGTTGTATTTTTTTTTATAAATACATATATACGCGTACGAAGTCGTGAACACATCCAGTAAAATAAAATAATAAAGTGCTTTATATGTAGCATAATTTCACAAAATAAAACTGCTTGCAAAGTCGTAGTAAAATTGCGTAGCGTGTGATTGACACACTTTATTTCTTGATTATTCAATTTTATCCGAATTAAGATATATTCTGTGATATGAATAGTAAAAGAATTTCGTGTGCCATAGGCACAATTTGACACATATTTTTGGCATAATCAGTAACTTCCCACTATTGATATTTTATTAGATCTGGTTGTGGTCGGGTCAGGAACCGTGATCCCCAGCCCGACCACAATCGTACTCTTATTACCCGAAAAGTACTAGGCACAAATTCCTGGGATAAGTGGCACAATAAAACACAATTAAAATAACCATTTTGTGCCATAGTAAAATCTCCGTTCCATGTCGTGGTCGGGTCAGGAATCACAACACCCCCCAACCCAACCCCTCGTCAGCAACGCCCTAAACCGAGGTCCGAGTTGGGTCTAGGTCTAGAGGTCGCCCTTAGTGCTGTCATTGCTAGTAGTCATGATGTTAGTGTAGTATAAGTAGTTAGCTTAGGTTAAGTATTGCTCCCCCCCCCCCCATTGATTGATTGACATTGACAAGTACACCTTACAAATAGAAAAATACGCCTTTAGGATTAGCAGTGAAGTAAGGTAAGTTAACTCTATTGGTAAAGGTTCTTCCAAGTACTTTTGATGTTTACTTTTAGTTATTTTGAGTGTTGTAATAACATGACGTAATAACAATAAAAACAGAATAGCTTGCCTACAGTTTCGGCTGTTTCTCTATGAGGTAAAGATACTAATAAAACATGTTGAGTAATTCACAAAGTTTTAATTACTTGAGTTCATTGTTCTGAGAAGACAACACAATAATATAATATGATGACATGAGATAAATGTCTCAGCGTCCTTATCATCTCGCTTAAGTAAGTGCAATGACTAACGCGCTGGGCAGACGGCTGGCCGGACAATTGATGCGACGATAAAGCTTAAGAATCCTATGCAACAACACATACGTAGGACAAAACGACTGCCGCTCAAAATGCCGCTGGTGGTCGGTCACCGGCGGATAGGACAGACCGCGGCTGCCCGCCGTTGAATGAAATGAACAGGGGGCCTGATTTACCTAACTAAAGAGGTTCAGTTGCATTGTAGTTGCAGTTTTGATCAAAACAACGCTTTTCGTATTCTCCTAAGGTGAGTATAGACTAGAGCATTTACTTGAAACAAAACATCGAGCCGCTCTAATGTGTCACCCTTTCACGAACCGAACAATGAGCATGACCGTCGCCGCTTTGTTACAACTTATTTGACAAACAAACGAGCGAATTTGTGTAACATTTCATCGAGCAAGCACACGAACGCTGGCAGACGCAAAATAGAAAGGAATGTTACAGACAAATGCTCACTCGTCGTAAGCATTACTTCGAACACCGTGTTGAGTATTCGCAGAAACGTTAAATTACATTTGCTTTTGCTTGTATTGCACCATTCGTAAGAACATTAAGTTCATTACATGGAAATGCTCGAGAAAATGCTCTAGTGTATACTCACCTTTAATAGGCGTCGTCAAATACGCTCGCGTGAACTAAGAGCCATTCCGCACTGTCGACTGGTCGCCGGAGACTTGGTCTCTCGGCGACCAAAACATAAGTATCGTCACTTGTGAAGTCTCTTTTAATGGGGTGCATTAAAAGAGACTTCACAACACACTTAATTGAAGAACTGTAGGATAATTCACGTAACTTCATGACGCGCCGGTCAAGTTGCGGTGATGCCGCAGTTAAGAGCCATTACGCACTGTCGACTGGTCACCAGAGACTTGGTGTCTCGGCGACCAAAACATAGTCGCCCGGGCGACCGGCGACCAAGTGGGTAAACATCGCTACCAACCTTGATGACTGGCTAATCTTTTCACCACAGCATGAGCTATTATTCTCCGTATATCAACACGAGAGAACAAGTTTTTTTTTACCGGAAACGACTCGGAAATACTCTACACTCTATCAATATCATTGTTTCCATATCAATATTTTATCATAGTGTTATCTGATAACGTATTTTGAAAGTAAACACATTCGATGTTCGATTAAGACGTAGATCTGACAATAACGCGCCATTGGTGTTATTCCGTGTGGGGACAGGCTAGATTCTAGCCAGAAATGGGCAAAGTACGGCCTGCGGGCCAGCTCCGGCCCTCGAAAAGCTTTGATCCGGCCCGCCAACACCCGTACTCGTAGGAACCTTTCGAATAGTCTAGAATAAAAAGTAGATAACTGTGTTGTGTTTGCGTCGACATAAATCAACGTATAGAAATTTTGGCCCCCTTATAATTGACTCGGTTTTTTTGGCCCTTGATAAGAAAGGTTTGCCCACCCCTGGGCTAGAATATAAAATTTCCTCACAGCAAGCGGGGACTAGATTCGTGTTGTAAGATTCAACAAAACACAGCACGCTTGGTGGTACGATCTATTCGGTCCGCCTGGCTAGCTACCCGCACATTAAGAGCTCCCACACAAAACTGCGAATTCGCATTGCATCGCAATAATCTGCGAGCTACATAGAACCATACCACAATATTTTGCTGCTATGCGGCGTCGTATCGCATCGCATCGCAGTTTTGTGTGGGAGCCCTAAAGTCCGGCGCCAAGCAGTTTTACTGTGTTCCGTCGTGTGTATGTGAGAGCCAGAGGGGTATAGGGGAATCCTTCTTTATCTCTGTTACTGAGATTCGTGTGCTCCATCTTAAGCGTGAATTACACAGAAAAGGCATAAGGCGCGTCGCTTTAATACGTTTTGTCGTGCCGCTTGAAATCTTTTTCGCAAAAAATGTACGAAAGCGACGCGCCTGCGCCGTATCTGCACCTTATGCCTTTTGTGTGGTGTGACTAGGATCAAACGCAAAGAAAACAAACAATAAAAAACGCAACCTTTTGCTACAATACGGCCGACGTATCTTAGCGAGTTTGAAGTTAGCTGATTAGCTGCGCAGTAGACAATTTCGTTTCTAAAAGATTCATTGCGCAGCCAAACAACTAACTTCAGACTCGACAAGATAACGAACAAGATAAGAACGGTCCACAAGGATCGCATACAAGCAGACAAATAGGAAAGAAATAAGGTTTAACTTGCTCTCCAAGGCGTAGAGGGTTACAATGTGTAATGTACGGTACCCTATCCACAGAATGACCGCGGTAAATGTGCAAGGGCAATCCTAACTTCCTAACTAGTATTATAAATGCGAAAGTATAAGTCGCGCGGAGAAGGTTTGCCGATGGCCTCATGACGTCACGCGTCGATGGTCGGTACGATTCAGACGAGCGCGGGTAGCGGTCGGTGAAGTGGGAGGCGCAGTCATCGGCAAACCTTCTGCGCGCGACTAGTAAGTAAGTTTGTTTCTTACCTTTTCACACCTAAACTACTGAACCGATCATCCTGAAATTTTGCATATACGTTGTCAAGTGTACAGAAACGGACATAGGGTATCTTTCATCCCGAAAAAAAGTACTGTTCCCGAGGAAAACAACAATAACGTTTAAAGATGGCGCCACGTATCTTTTGAATCACGATTGAATTATATTATTAAAGAAACTTTAGTAGTGTGTTAAGAGTTTTTTTGAGCTTAATTAACGCGAGCAAAACCGCGAACAAAAGCTAGTTCTAAAATACATCCAAGTGAAGTTTCCAGTTGCAAGTGAAAATATAGGGTAGTTGTATAAATAGTGCAATATATAGAAGTGAAAGGAAAACCGGTCCAGGCTGGACTGCCGGCTTTCCGGAGCAAGAGTACCTAGTTTAGTATCCAATCGTAAATGGCGCACCTATGATTTCTACAGGGTTAGATTTCAAGTTGTTCGTGGTTCGTGGCTACGTAAGAACCGCACGTATCATACGATTTGCAAAGTTAAGCTGCGGTTGCCTACATCGAGAACCTTCCGTGCCACGGAGAGCACGTTAAGCCGTCGGTCTCGGGTGTTTACGAATACCTATGACAGTCGTTACGGGTTGTCAGAAGCTCGATAGTTTGACAGCCTGTCTAACCTTAGGATATCGGCATTGTCCAATAACTGGGTTGGTCTGATGGCAGTCGCTCCGTGTAAAATACTGGTATTCAGCCGCTTCTTGTTAGACTGGAAGCTGACCACAACATAGTTGGAAAAAGGCTAGGCAGAACAGATTTCAAGTTGCCGAGATACTTTTTAGATAAAGGTCACAGCTCATTAGAGCCACCCGGCACCTGACCCGCATCGCCTAGTCGCTCGGCGTCCACTCGTTGACAGCAGGTAGTTCACGGGAGGACGCCGCGTTATCACCAGTAAAAGTCGCATGGTCAACCAGAGGAGTCGTCGGAGGAGTCCACTCGATGGCAGCGCACGGTTCACTCGGCACTTGTGCGTTGGCAATGCGCAGCAACGTAAGGCAAGCATGCGAGCAGCGAGTTATCACCGAGTGGTCAACTCGTCCCCGCGTGGACGGCATACGCTCGAGGCGATCCGGTGACGCTATGAAGTTGATGTAGTGAGCGCACATCCATACAAGTTCATATTTAATAAAGAATACTAACCGCGCAAGGCTAGGCGATGCGGGTCTCTCTAATGAGCTATGACCTTTATACCACATAGTGCCCAGTTAAGACTAAAGGTTAAAATATAGAAACAGATCAAATATTTTTTTCTTCTACTCCCAAGATCGTGATTTTCTTTCATCTGTACAATAATGTTTATTTAAAAATAACAAGGCTATTAAAAACATTCAATATTGTTTGTTTTCATGCTAAGCCGTATCTGATGCATTGTTATCAATTCTTTATAGCAAATCATCTAAAAACAATGATTGTTTTTTCTTCTCTGCATTGAAAACTGGGTTATTCTAATCTGGTTATAGATAAGAGTGCTACTAGCACCTAGCGTGCACCTAGTTTTGAAGTTTGAAAAACACCTATTATCTGGTCTACTTGAAATAAAAAACTATGACTGATAAATTGCATCCCACTAGGATTTCTAAGTCTGGATCAGAAATCTGGCAGTATAAAAAGCTACTGTTAGGTCAGGCGCTAAAAGTTTACTTCTCAAATCTCTCCACCGTTCGCGAAATATCCGTTTCTCACAATGTGAGAATTGAAAGATGAATGAAATTATGAATGATGAAATTAGAATTAGACCTAACAGGAATACCTTAATGCATAGAAGTGTTCACCATCTAACATTTATAATAAATTGCCCCATGATGTTCTTAAAATAGATAATTTGAACATATTTGAATGAAAGTTGAAGGAGTTTTTAGTAAAAAAGGCGGAGGCGCAGTGTGAAAGAATATCTAGAAGAAAAATCTGATAAATATATTATTCAATTGAAATAATCACAATATTCTGCTGCATTTGGCAGGCGCCGCGCCGGAGCCGCACCGCGTCGTGTGGCTTCTCCCGGCTAGCAGAACATCATTATGAAATAATGACAAAGGAGTCTGATGCAAAGCTCCAACTTAGAAATGAAATATCTGGTGCAATTTATATGACTAACATGATGACTGACTGACATTTTCAGCATGCAACATTTTACTAATAATTTTCATCATTCAGCAAAGTACAGTCCGACGTGGCTTTAAATGAACGTGGATGGCGCTGCTGCTTGTAAAGGAAGAAGGAAGGTGTGCAAAGGAATAGTGATCAATTAGTTTCTGCAAAATCTTGCCTGGAAAAATCGAGTGTTCGGAACTGCATGGTGAACTTCTCCAACTGTTTGCGCTGGTTAAATACTACCGTAATAGGAGGCATACTTTGTTTGCCGTCCCTGTGAGGCGCACCGTAGCCCGTGCCCAGTTGCCCATCCCACGTGTTCTGTCCTCGCTTAACGCTCGATTTCAGCGTATTTTTACATAAAAAAAGTATTTGAACAGTTATTTCTCTCAAATTTTTGGGGAAAGTTGTAGAACCAAAGTTTATTAATATTATGGATTCTATACCAACTTTTCAGATTAGTACCCCCTTTCTAACTAACCTTGAAGAATCCGTAAGAGCGTGTTGAAACATGCGAAAGCAGAATCAATGCAAAAAGGTTAAAGCGTCCGTGTGCATGTTCTTACAAATTGCCTATTTCCCATGAATAAAATGCGAATTGATGATTGATGGTTCCTATAAAGGGCGCTTAGCCTACAGCGTACGTCATATGACAATAAAGACAAATTTTATTTATATAGTTATAAATAGATAGATATAATAGTACACTGTTAATGAGCCAAATCATTCAGGGCATTCTGATAAAGGTAATTAACATGCCAGTTTATTTCCACCACAATACAATACAATGCAATATACATACATACATGATTAAAATGAGGGGCTCGTGGCTACTTAAAAACCGCGCGGATTACATGATTTGCACGGTAAAGCCCCGCTTGCTGCGGTCAGTCCTTGGATGGGTGACCCCTCCGTGTAGGGTTACCAGATCAAATAACGAGATTTCCTGACAATGCCCCGGACTTTTCACTAAATTTTCTGACATTTTGTCTGAACTCTGAACGTTGTATTTGGAACGTAAAGGTAGCGAGAATTTTTGTAATAAAAAAATTACACACCTTTGCATCTTTCAATTCAAAAAATCCTGACAAAAACTGATTTTCCCTGTTTCACTGACGGTCAAAGAGCCTCCACGAGTGACGATACTTAAGTACGTCCGGCGCACCCTGGGCAGTCAGCCCTGCTACCAACCTTGCTGACTGGCTAATCTCTACACCACAGCATGAACTATTTTCGTATAGCTCATGCTGACACAAGAGAAGACTGACGCTCAAAATTCTGGACATGTCAGGAAAATTCCTGTCGTCTGATAACTCTACTTCTATGCCACGGAGAGCACGTTAATCTGTCAGTCCAGGGTGTCATACGAATACCTATGACAGCCTTTACGGGTAGTCAGAAGCGAAAGTATGAAAACCTGTCTAACCTTAGGATATCCACAGTGCCCAGTAACTGAGTTCCGGAGGTCTGATGGCAGTCGCTCCGTGTAAAATACTGGTATGCAGCTACATCTGACCCAAAAATAATTGGGAAAAGGGTAGACAGAAAATTTAGATTCCGATGCAATACTAAAATTATTACAAATAATTATTTTAGGAACCAATTACCTTGGAATGTTCCGCTTTTAATAGACTATTTAATCACTTCTCGTGGGTTCTAGAGGTGACTAAGAAATTTGATTCGTTGTAGGGATAGCAAATTTAATATGGATGGATACCTTGGATACATTAGTAGAAGCTGTCCAAAAGAAAACTGTTTTAGCTATTGATAAATGTGTAAAAATCAAAATCAAAAGTTTTTATTTCACATAAACCTTAAGGTTTATGTGAAATAAAAATCAAAATCAAAAGTTTTTATTTCACATAAACCTTATGGTTTATGTGAAATAAAAAGGCGCTTATGAAAAGTTGAATTTATGTATACGGTTCCAATTAGTCGTTTCCTATGGCGAAGTGCCGGCAAGAAACTACATGGTTACTTACTCCGTTAAAATCCATATCTTTAAAATTTGAGTGGGTACAGAGTAATGAGAGAGCAATGTAGACTTAAGTGTGAAGGTTATAGTGTCTCTTGCGCGCAAGTAACTTGGCTGTCGTTGACCTCTGTATCTCTTGGAATTCTTCTAATGCCTCATTAACTAATTAGATCAGCCATTTACTGATAAAATACTTATCTATATTTTTTTTGTTAAGCACCGTTCATTCTGCCTGTGCTTTTCCTAAACTAGTCGGGCAATCCCGAAAAATGCACGTGTGTAAACCGTAACTAATCATAAATATTAGGGAGTCCCTCCGCTGCCGGCGCCGGTTGCCATTACGAGTGCCGGCGCCGGCTTCCAAACTAGCTGCCCGCGCCGCGCCGACTACAGACACTGTTTTTTTACAACTTCAAGTCCTCTTTAAACTCTTCATGACAGGATTATTCGTCACCCACTTTCATTTTCACAATAAAAACTTAACCCCATTTTTGTAAGGTTGTTTGGGTTTCCAAAGCAGAGTCGACGGAGCCTCGCACAGCGGGACTCCTATTTCTGTCTGCAAGGTTTAAAGTAACCTAACACGAAGGGGATGACGGTTGTCATCCCCTTCGAACCTAACCTATCCGTGTCGGGGTGCCCTAAATTACAGAGCTCGCTTCGCTCGCTCTTGAAATTAGTCAGTTGGCAGACAAGTTATAGTCATTGGCCGAAAATCTAACCTTACCTTTCAACTAACTTAACTACCAAACAACTTATTACCGCCGCCGGTGTCCATTTTTTTTAATCTCGGCTGCCGGCGGTAATGTAAGTACCGCCGGTTCCCAATGGCGTCATTTCTGGGTGCCGCCGCCGGCAGCGGATGCACTCCCTAAATATTAATGTGTCTCACGAAAGTTATAATAAAAAAAATACGTGCATTGTTGTTTGACATTAGCACCTATCAGTTTACTTCAGTTAATTAATGCTCGTACTTCAATTATAGTATGGCATGCGATAGGGCTACTACTGAAGACAATTCATACTCAACTAGACAATAAAAATTCTTGGGAGCCCCAACACCAAAAGTATCCATATCTGGACGACAATGCTCGTAACCTTGGCAGAACGCTTGGAATCAGTCCAAGACATTGTGTACATAGTAAAAAGCGTTCTTCATTGTCCGCCATCTTGTACGAAGATAACCGAAGTGACACGGAGGCGCCCGAAGTGGAGGGTATGTTGGTAGAGCTAAAAAAGGTAGCGATAAGCGTTGATGGATGTGGTCAGAAGTGTAATAACCTATTGTAACCACGTGTGATGTAGATATTATTCACAACCGATAAGTTTTTTAACAATAGTTTCTGGCAAAAAAAATGCCATGTCAATATGGGCGTGAGTGACGTCAAACGCGAGTCTTACCACACCTACCCGATCGACGGGGATATAAAAATGGGATCAGCAGATGTCGCTCGAAATTTCTTAGTACACCAAATCGATATGGCTGTTAATTCAAGGATCAATCTATGACAAACGGCTGTCACGCTTAGCGGGTTAAGGGTGGCTTGAGGAGTCAACCCTTAACGAACATGTGCACATAAAATCAGAATCTAGCAAGAAGCAGTTTAGCATGAGTGTACTTACATAAGAGTATTAAGGAAAACACTTTTAACCATACAATAATATATTTTAATAATAGTTACAAAATTAGACTAGTTTACAGGGCGTGGTTCTTAGAATACGATACGAGGAGTCCAGGGTCTTCAGGTGTAGTAGGTAGTACTTAACTAGGAGGCTGCTGAGGCGCGAGAGAGGACGAAGTGCAGCGTGCCGGCCCTTTTATAGGCGCACCCCGCTAGTCGCCACCGCTGCACCGTCACACGGCTATAACATGGTGTGCGTTTGCGCAGCGGAATTTTGTTGAATTTAAAGATTTTAATTATGCAGATATTTAGTGTATGACGTCGTATAATTGTGTATGGTAAAAAAAAATTTGTGCACGCAGCCATTGTGGAGAAATTCACCAAAAACTGATTCCGCTGGGCGAACGTTGTCCTGGCGGAACTTTTTTTAATCCATAGACTTTAGAAGAAAGGAGATGTGTCCAAAAATTAGTGTGTATTTGTGTGTAATTGTGTATGTATGAATAAAATTAGTGCATGCATAAACTTCGGAGAAATTCAAGTTTCCGCTACGCGAACGTTTGGCCATTAGCTAGTTTTCATATAAAGCGCTTACGTAGAGAGCTGTAGATTTTAACATACGTTGTTTTGAATTTGTTTATATTTGTTTAAAAAACAGATTTAGAAAAAATCGTAGGGCTTAAAAGATAAAAATATAAACGTAAAATACGCTTATTAGGTCTTAGTTCTTAAAGTATGCACTTTGGGGCCTAGATTTTCACGTTTATACAAACCTTGTAAGTGTCTGCAACATGTTGCCAAGTATCAATGATGTTTCGTTAGTAATTAAAGAGTTATAGGACAATTTACCATGAATAGATCACTGTTTACAAAGCAGTCAAATATCACGACGTTCTAAAGGAATTGCATGGTAAAATGTATGCCAATAATTAGTGTATTCATTCAACTATTCACAGGGAAAATTTCATGTCATTAAATTCAGTAATTAAAGAAAAACAATTATAATACTGACGAAGCATCGAAAACCTACATAACCCGACCAAGTTCGGATGGCTACAAAAAAGCGGCCGTGCCATATATCTAAGTAATGTTCTTAACCTTCCAATATAGTATTTATTAATATGGTACAGTTGCGTACACAAGCGTTAGGAAAAAATAAAACAATTGCATTTCTTGAATGAAAAATATTTTGCTAATAATAACGCCACTATCTACGATAAAAATAAATCTTCAATTAACAAGTACTTCTCTATTTAAATATCCGTGTACAAAAATATTTTTAATTACATATAATACTTAATTATGTAATTATAATAACGTTAACAAACGCTTGCAACGACAGCAATAGACTTAAATGTGTTTTAACTAAAATATTTATGATTATTTACGGTTTACTCACGTGCATTTTTCGGGATTGCCCGACTAGTTTCGGACCCAAACGGAGCCCTTAATCATGAGCTGAACACGCGGCGAGGTCGCGAGACGAACTGTTAAATAATCATAAATATGAATGTGTCTCACGAAAGTTGACTGAAATAGGTTTAATAAACGGTAAATTTAAAAACTTGTGGTAATTATTTAATTTCCCTAAGGGGTCTGTCTATAGTTAGAATCCTGATCCGTGAAATCTTCAATAGAAATTAGCTGTATGAATTTTATTTGTCTTAAATAATATATCTAGATTATATCTCAAGTCTCAAGCGCATACTTAAATAAAGTACCTACGTAAATAGTACTTACCTACTTTCTGTCATAGTCGAATACATTTAAAAAAGTAGGTGTACAAAAATAAATGACCTATAAATTATATCGAAACAACAATTGTGTTATCACCTATACCAATTCCATACCGGTATTATACTGTAAATTTTGGGATGTTACCTAAATATATTGCACGGCCGCTTTTTTGTAGCTATCCGAACTTGGTCGGGTTATGTAGGTTTTCAATGCTTCGTCAGTATTATAATTATTTTTCTTTAATTACTGAATTTAATGACATGAAATTTTCCCTGTGAATAGTTGAATGAATACACTAATTATTGGCATACATTTTACCATGCAATTCCTTTAGAACGTCGTGATATTTGACTGCTTTGTAAACAGTGATCTATTCATGGTAAATTGTCCTATAACTCTTTAATTACTAACGGAACATCATTGATACTTGGCAACATGTTGCAGACACTTACAAGGTTTGTATAAACGTGAAAATCTAGGCTCCAAAGTGCATACTTTAAGAACTAAGACCTAATAAGCGTATTTTACGTTTATATTTTTATCTTTTAAGCCCTACGATTTTTTCTAAATCTGTTTTTTAAACAAATATAAACAAATTCAAAACAACGTATGTTAAAATCTACAGCTCTCTACGTAAGCGCTTTATATGAAAACTAGCTAATGGCCAAACGTTCGCGTAGCGGAAACTTGAATTTCTCCGAAGTTTATGCATGCACTAATTTTATTCATACATACACAATTACACACAAATACACACTAATTTTTGGACACATCTCCTTTCTTCTAAAGTCTATGGATTAAAAAAAGTTCCGCCAGGACAACGTTCGCCCAGCGGAATCAGTTTTTGGTGAATTTCTCCACAATGGCTGCGTGCACAAATTTTTTTTTACCATACACAATTATACGACGTCATACATTAAATATCTGCATAATTAAAATCTTTAAATTCAACAACATTCCGCTGCGCGAACGCACACTATAACATGACCCCTATGCCGCTACCGCCAGCGTCTCACTGGTCACCCCTACCAACGGATCAACTGTCGATCAATGGTTTTTCGGTTGTTTTATAGACTTACCCGCCTAACAGCCAAAGTTACACGATTGACAATTGTTCAAAACTCGATCTGGTGGGTGTTGTTACACCCTAGGAGCGTATGCCCAACGCCACCGTCACTGACAAACAAGATTATTTCCGACCGAGTACGCAACGACGTGACGGCGATCGTGTGTCCTGTCCATTGCGACCGATCTCGGTCTCGGATGTAGTGGACAAATGCAGACGCGTTTTGTATTGCCGGCGCTTCGGCCCGTCACAATTTCGGGCCGAGTTCTAGCGGTAGCGCCGAACTACTCTACTCACAATCTCGGTAGCCGAGATGACGGCGCTCGGATGATGGATGTGCGGTGGACACGCAGCCATAGTAATGTATGTATCGCTACTTCGGCAACGTCATCTCGTTCTCGGTGACTGCGGTGATGGATAAACGCCCAAAGAGATTAATATCTAATCATGAAGGTGCATCGTCCTCCTTTATGCGAATAACAACAAACTGTGATCACAAATTCGTCTGCCAAGAGTGGTAATTATGTCAATTTCCCTTTACACCGTTCATACCGTCAAGTTGTCACTGCAAATCAGCGCTGTTTGGTGTTGCATGTTGGTAAATTTAGTCCCAATGCTGCCACAACACAGCAATATGTAGAGTGATGACCCATTCACATGCAAATGCAACGCATTTCTGTATTTTTCAGTCTACTAATAGTTTTATTTAAGGTGTAACACGGTGCTTGTTAACGCGTTCAGTGCCGGATGCCCTCCTCGAAGGCACCCTCTGGTCGCATTCGCGATGCCGGGTGCCCTCGTGGAGGCCTCATTTTAAATGTAGGTGTTTAAATCTTTTTCTTATAAAATGCATCGTCATAAAACACCGAGACCCCCTGAAAACACTATTTTAATCTAATGCCAAGAACTCATGTGAGGGTTCACTCTTAGCGCCCTTCTGGAAGGTCCACTAGTGCAGCAATATGTATGGCGGCGTGGCGTATAAGGTCTATGAAAAGTGTACTGGACTCGAATGTGTTAAGTATTTTTATTTACTTAAATGTTGCACCTTTAGGCATTATGCTATGCAGTGTGTCGATTTGCATGTTGAATAAATTGATTAATTATCTATACCGTGACATTTTCGGCTTTAAATAAAAGACAGAGCAAGGTGATGACCGCGACGCGTTTACTAAAACACGCCTTTGAAAACTACAATTCACAATTCACGCGGAATGATAAACAGCTGATGCTATTTCTGTTTTCACATTACGATCATCGTTCAATTTAAATCGTTTAGATGTTTGGCTCGTCGAAATAAAAGCTTTTGTTAGATATACGTTGGTATCGTTTCATAAATATTCAACATAAGACGTTACATCTTCGATCTTCAAATCTAATGGAAAAGATAATAGCACGTTTGTGTGGATAGAAAGATCACCCTCTCTCTGCTCTTGGGAGTTATGTAGTGCATCAAAAAAGCCTCCGCTCCTGACGATACTCCAGTACGTCTGGCGTACTCTGGGCAGTCAGCCCCGCTACTAACAAACTTTTTTTTTATCTATATAAATAAAAAGAAAAGTCCTGACTGACTGACTGACTAGCTGGCTGACTGATTGACTGACTAATCAACGCCCAGCCCAAACCCTTGGACCTAGAAAGCTGAAATTTTGCACAAAGGTTCTCTTTATAATGTAGACAAGGAATAAGGAAGGATTTTTCGAAATTCAACCCTTAAGGGAGTTAAATAAATAGGTGATGAAAGTTTGTATGGAAAATCACTTAACGTTCAAAATTTCACGCATGCGAAGCTGCGGCCAAAAGCTAGTTTCACATAAACCAATACAGGCGCTTATGAAAAGTCGAATTTAGGTGCACGGCTCTAATTAGTCGTTTCCTATGGAGAAGAGCCGGCAAGAAACTCCATGGTTACTCTTTTAAAAAGTCTTTAACAATTTCAGTCAATACAGTTTTTTTGTTGTTTGATTTAGGATAGAAATGAGAAAGTAATGTAGTCCTGACCACAGACCAGTGAGTGATGTAGTCTCAAGTATCTAACCCAGCTGACTGGCTAATCTTTTCACCACGGCACGAGCTATTCTCGAAAGAAGGAAGGGTTTATTTCAAAATAGGCAGGTAAATCAGCATTCCTCTAAGGATTAATTATTTCTTCTCTCGTGAAGGCACTCACTATACGAGATCTAATGCCATCATCATCATCTCCCTGTCCTTATCCCACTCTTAGGTGTGATCGGTGATCGGCATAACATGTATATTCCTCTTTCTCTCAGTACTCGCTTCTTTCTTACCCATACCATATTTCACACAGTCCATCCATCTTTTCTTTGTCCTCCACTTGTATGTCCATCCACATTGATATTTAACACTCTTCTGGTAACATACGAGAGCTCATGCCGTGGTGAAAAGATTCACTCCCAAACTGAATTTCGACAAATCCTTCTACGACAAGATTTTTCTTCGACAGTATGGAGTTCGGACATTACGCTACTCCGAGAATTATGGAACTTCGACACCTAATTTGGGGCACCCCGACACGGATAGGTTAGGTTCGAATGGGATGACGGGGGCTAGAGTGAGCGGAAAAAGCGAGCGAACGAAGCCCCCGTCATCCCCTTCGTGATATGTTACTTTAAATCCCAGTGTCTAAGTTCCATAATTGTCGGAGTAGCGTAATGTCGGAGTTCCATTCAACACTCGTCGAAGCTCTTATAGATTCCAAAGGGCTAAGATATAATAACTTTCGTGAGTAAATTAATGATCATGTTTGTGTTTACACACGTGCATCTTGTCATCGCTCAGTTCGGTCCGTGACATCGCCGCGTGAACAGCTCATGATTGAGGGCTCCATTTGAGTCTGAAGCTGACAATCCTGATAAAATGCACGTGCGTAAAACATTGTGATTACCATTAATCACTAAACCATACCTAGTGTGTTGCAGTATTTTCTAACATAAAAACATTGGTCCAAGAAATTTTAGATCCCTTTTCATCAGTCGCTCTCATCTCTGATTCCCTCTTCCAATGTGATTGGAAATGCACCTATATCATACGATATTAGATCATTTCGGATTGTGACAAGGTCAGTAGGCAGTAAAACTAGTAATTTGACATAATATTCAAAAATAACCGGTTGTGAGACTTGATGAGCGCACGATCAGATATTTAAAGCAAAGATACACTAATAAAATTTCATTATTACAAAAATAACTAGAAACCTCGGACACAAATGACTACTGTGAGACTGTGGAGGAGCGTGCAACGGTGTTACTCTAATTAGAATGTGGAGGAACGGTGTTACTCTCGTTAGAATGTGGAGGAATGAAGTGTGGTGTTACTCTAATTAGAATGTGGAGGAACGAAGTATGGTGTTACTCTCGTTAGAATGTGGAGGAACAAGGTGTGGTGTTACTCTAATTAGAATGTGGAGGAACGAGATATAGTGTTACTCTGATTAGAATGTGGAGGAACGAAGAAGACACTAACTGGAATGTGGAGGAACGAGGTAGGTATGGTGTTATACTAATTAGAATATAGAGGAACGAGGACCGAGGTAGGGTGTTAATCTAATTAAATGCGGAAGAACGAGGAACGGTGTTACTCTAACTAGAATGTGGAGGAACGGTGTTTTTCTTAATAGAATTTGGAGGAACGAGTTTATGGTGTTTCTCCATTTAAAAGGTACTATTCCTAAACCAAGCTTGGTCTTATGCCTGACGGCTTTTAGCCCAACGGTTGATCTTGGATCGTAATGTGAAATCTGCGTGTTACATTTTAATTGCGCGATGCAAGAATAGTTTTCGTCAACATTGTATTGGGCGAAACAAAGACAGAAATACAATATGAGTGAGAGAGACTGACTTGTCAGATGCCATTTATATCCATTTAATGGCACTGCTTACATACCATTAAAACCATCTATTTTGCTACACACATATTAGTACACATTAGGGTTGGCATGATTAAATCGTGATTTACGATTAAAATCAAAGAATTTTTTAATGATTTAACCAAAAAAGTTTTATTTCCGAGAAACTTTGACATGCAGCTTTCGGGCACCTAGTTTTAGTAGTAACTTTTTCTGTAAAATATTGCTAGATCCCATCCTTTCGGCGAGGCATTTTTAGTAAAAACAAACGACAACTTCACTGTGATTCTAAGAAAGAAAATTGAATGATCCCAGTATTTACTATGCCTATTATGTACATGCTAAAAGTCTTAATTTCGTCATGATCACGTCATGATAATGAGACAATATTCGTAGCGCAGTGCGATGATGCTCTGACGCAGCGTGACGTCATTTGTGTATTACTGTACTCACAGAATACAAGAGTAATTTGAATGAATGAGTAACTGTAATACAACTTTTTGCTTTGCTTGGAGAATTGAGGGCGATGAGTAGTATGTATGAGTGCGAAGGAAATAAGCTATGTGATTGAAGGCTTATGAGTTTTAATTTTAATGCTTGTCTTGCCTAAAAATCCAGACTATAAGATCCCTACTTCCCTAATAATATTACGAAAGTAACTGTCTGCCTGCCTGTGTTACGCTTTCGCGCCTAAACCGCTGAACCGGTTTTGATGAAATTTGGTACAGATATAGATTAGACCTTGGAGAAGGACATAGGCTAGTTTAGACCTTTTGTCGCGAAATAAGTCTTGAAGGGGTTGAAATAGGGGAAAGTTTGAATGGGAGTCCGTCATTATTGAAGTTAAAAACCATGCAACTTTGTATTTAGGCACTTGATCAGAAATAATTAAACATTTACTACTTAAAAAAAATGCTACTTAAAAATTGTCAAAACATTCGACCGAAGAAAAAAATAGAAAAATAACATAAGTTCTACTTGAACAATAATTTTCTTTCTTTCTATTATACCCTCATATCGCCGTTATGTCTATTTATTCTGTGCCATAACTAAGAAACAAAAACGGCCAAGTGCGTGTCGGGCCACGTACAGTAATAGGGTTTCGTAGTTGCACAATAATAGGGACTAACCTATTTTACACAACTAACAACGTTTTAGATAAACGAGTAATTTTTCAATGGAATTTGTACGAAATTTTTAATTTTATATGTTGGTTGACTATTACTCGTAAAGTTGTAAAGCCTACTTCGCTTCTTGTAGGTAATTATTTAGTGAGAAGAATGTTTTTTTTTTCACATTTTTCTTATAATAGCGCTAAAATTGGGCTTTATGTCTGACAATTGAACGCTAAGATCTGGAGCTGCATCCAGTCTGTTTCTGTACTTGTTTTTGGTGTAAGTAAGGATCGTATCGTAACATGTGGCGTTTTGTAATTTGGGAAAAAGTCGTGATTTTATGTGTGTTCTATTAATGTTACGTACTAATCTTATGTCCGTTACGTCAGATTAATTTGAAGTAATGCTATATTTTTAATATTCTGGGAAGAATATTAACCAAAACATATGAGTCAACATCCCGCGGTCAATTATGTCCGAGTGTAAGATTAAACAGATGACGTAACACTTACGTCAGTCAATAAATACTGTAAAATCGCGGCTAAGAATAAACCGCCACATCTCTTACCGTGGGCGTCATTCATACTAGTGGGTGGGTTCAACAGAATTCCTTAATAGGTGTGATGCGGAATGGAATGGAAGCGTCAATTTCGCCTCATGACGCTAGAAAGTGCGCGAATTCGTGGGAATGCTTGAGAATTCTCACGCATTCCAGCGCATTCCAGCGAATCATCATCAGTGGCTTCGCTTGTCACAAACGCTTGGCACCGCACTACTGTGACCGTCCCGACCGACTCCCCGTTCGCGCCACTTCCCGCGGATTCCACAGACGGCGCCGACAGTAGCTAGAGGAATTCTCGAGAATGCGCAAGGATTCCCCTGAAGACGTGGGACCTTTTTTTACTCGTATTTAGTTTGTACTTTATACAATTGACATAAAGTTCGTTACGCTATGTACAATTTCGTTGCAAAAAGTCGCTTCCATTCTATTCCGCGGCGGTGGATTTGTGCTTGGTTGATGGCAATAGGGTCACCTCCTATTGCGCGGGTCTAAACATAACCACAAAATAAATAGTTGGTTATAGTATATTTGACCGACAATTTTCATTTGTGAAATAGCACCATGTAATCCTAGCTCGACACTAAAGCGACAAGACATGTCACAATGACTTGACGAAATCCGTGACACTTGTCACGGCGATAGTCTATGCAAACAATAAAGACACGTGTCGTCTTCACGAGGCACTAATTGGCGCCAACACAATTTGTCTAGAAGCCGTTAAAACACTTAAAACTGTTCACACTCCGTTTGGAATCAGAGCGTGAAGCGATGTCTCGTTAAGATTTATATCTTGACAGTTTGGCATATTGACCGGCATAAGCAAATGTAGGTATTGTGTTGAGGTCATTGGCCAAATGAATATCAGGAGATTTGTATGGTTTATTAAGCTCATAAGCCTCTAGCAAATTTTAACTGAGCAAGTTCGAATAATGCCCGTATATTACGAGTACAATAGTGAGAAAGTGCACTCGGCCGAGTGCTGCGTAGGTATTAACAAATCACTTTTCTCATGACCCCCTGTCCATGGTCCTATTAACAAATCACTTTTCTCATGATCCCCTGTCGATGGTCCTATTAACAAATCACTTTTCTCATGACCCCCTGTCCATGGTCCTATTAACAAATCACTTTTCTCATGACACCCTGTCGATGGTCCTATTAACAAATCACTTTTCTCATGATCCCCTGTCGATGGTCCTTGCGGACCCCTCCTACGTAACCGGGAAGTTATTGGCGAGACCTGAAGGGAAGCTCAATGGTGGAGAAGTAAAATACTTAACGTAAGCTAACTACTTATACTACACTAACATCATGATTGATGATACTTAAGTATTTGCTTATCCCGAATTCTCAAATCAGAAACCGGAGGTAAAACATATAAATATTGACCTGCTAAATGGGCTAGCCAGCCAGTGCGGGGTATGAACAGTAGAAGCTCTGGGGTGGACACTCGGTCAAGTACATAGAATGGGGTCCGAACGCCTGTCTCGCACATGAACAGGAGAAGCTCTGGGGTAGACATTAGGTCAAGTACATAGAATGGGGTCCGAACGCCTGTCTCGCACTTTTAATAGGTCAAGCGCTTGGTGATGTGTTAATCCAGCAACGCCCTAAGCCGAGGTCCGGCAGCACAATACACAACGTCCGCCGCCGTCCGGCTTACCGTCCTCACCGACGAGGCCCGTCGCGACGTCCCACCGCCGCCGGTCACGATCCACTGAGCTCTCCCGTCGTAGAGCCGGTCGTCTCTTCAGACTCCGCAGTCACACCGATAATTCAGCCCTCATCAAGCTGTCTCCCCCCCCCCCCCCCCATGTCCACGCCAGCAACGCCCTAAGCCGAGGTCCGAGTCCCACTAGGGGTCGCCCTTAGTGCTGTTGTTGCTAGTAGTAATGATGTTAGTGTAGTATAAGTACAATACGGCCGACGTATCTTGGCGAGTTTGAAGTTAGCTGATAAGCTGCGCAGTAGACAATTTCGTTTCTAAAAGATTCATTGCGCAGCCAAGATACGTCGGCCGTATTGTAGTTTAGGTTAAGTATAAGTATAAGTTCTTCCCCATTGGCTGGAGACTCTTCAGGTCACGCCATCTAGAAGCACTCAAAGAGAAAAAATCTTACGAATACTTGGTTTATGAGAAGTTGTGTAAACAAAACAATAGTAAATAACAATTGTCTTTGTGAATGTTCTAGTAAACAAACGTTATTTATAAATTGCACACCGATTGTGTGATGATTACAATCTTAATACATTTGTATTGAAAACTATGAATGATAAACATCATGAACGAATATAAAAACATTTTTTGATTGAAAAATGACAATTAAGTATCTGCAGGATGTAAACGAATTCCCGAAACCACATGGTCTATTACTGGTGTAGATTAACCCCGCATGAGATTTAGCTTAATTAAAAAATCTTTTTTTTTTGTTGCGGTAGGGGTACTTTGGTCGTGTCGTGTCTAAACCACTTAACAAGGATTCAATAAAAATTTGCAAAAAAAAAAAACTAACAGTAGGTACTGACCGGTCAGTTGCTGTCGGACAGCTTCAAAAAATGTTGTTTCTACTGTCCACTGACCTTCCCCCACTCCCACAAGGACAGCTACGGGGTCGTCACTCGCTCCATACGAACGCAACTAGATGGGTCAGAAACACCAGGCCAGAACTAGTAACACAGTACCTGTACTGTCTCCTATGCAGACCCAGGAATGTGACAGTACTGTATAGACAGCAGAATGTACAGTTGCTGACTACTGGGTGGTCAGAAACTGGGCCTGTGAAAACCAGGCCTTAGTTAAATACGGATATTAGATTCATTTTAGCAAGGAAATATTATTATATAGAAATAAGCATGTTTGCTTCCAGCAGAAATTCAACACAGTATTATGCTTTTATGAACTTTAGCGATCAATCAAGATGAGCTGAAACTCTGCTTGAAGAAATGATTCAAAAGATATACCTATCTTTGTACACTTTTGTCTAATGGTATATGAAAGTTTAAATCTAGTTTTCTTTTGTCAACAGGTCCAGTTCTCACAGCAGCCTCCAAAGGTCCACGTGATGAGAGTCTGGTCTTTCGCGGCGCGGCAGGCGAGAGCTGGTCACTGGGAGAGATACGCCCTTGATAGAGACCGGTTTAAGCGAAGGTATGTCTTATTGAGTTGAAGAAGCTATCTTTTTAAAGCTTGGTAAGCTTGTTACATCACTGGCGCCCATTTCAAACCGGAACACATGAATATTGATTGCTGGTAGAAATAGGTATAGTGATAGTACTTCCCTGGACGAACTCTTTCACAACGAGATCATCTTATCTTATGAATAGGCTTGCCAACCTTTATGTATGAATTTACCGGGACTTTGGCAATTAAAATGCGGGACGTGGCAAAAAAAGCGGAACCCAACTATCAAAGTATATGAAGGCAAAAATACAATTAGAAATTATTTTTTCGTTTTTTCGACGCGAGACTCCCGGTCGCGATCACCACTCTTCTAGCTAAACAAAACGTGCGTTCACTAAATTCCGACTTCTGCCCGAAGGTTTAGCCGTAGGTACGATAAAACGGGACAATTGGCGTCCCGCACACAAAGATCTAGAAACGGGATGTCCCGGCTCTCGCGGGACGGTTGGCAAGCCTACTTATGAACCTGTTGTGTCTCACTGCAAGACAAAAGCCTCCCTTCCTTCTTCCTTCATTTTTCCCGATCTTTTGTAAGCTGAGGTCAGGAAGAAATCTCGCTCAAGGATCTCTACTACTACAAAATGGCTATCAAATTGGCATGCAAACTAACAACTCTTAATTATCAACTGCCTGGCAATTCGATGTCATATTACCTAAATGTGGTGACTACCTTCATGACTGTGCACGTTCTACTATCTGAAATTGGTGATATCGAGAGGTTTAACGAAGGTACCACAAACAAACTCATCCGTATGAATAGCTACGATCATCAAGCTATATGATATGAACTCAACAAACAAAGAACAGGATGTAGGGGGTACATTAGAAGGATTGTCGATTAATAACATCGCAGTTACGGGACTTCCACTTTTCAAACGATTTACAAGGTTAAGCTGCGCTTGCCGCGGTCAGTCCGTGGATGCGTGACCGTTTGTTACACATCGAGACCCCTCCGTGCCTCGGAGAGCACGTTAATCCGTCGGTCCCGGTTTTCATATGAATACCTATGACAGTCGTTTCTAGTAGTCAGAAGCCCGAAAGTCTAACAACCGTTCTAACTAAAACTTCTCAAATTCCAGAATTGCTGACGTGGACATGGCAGTCTCTTGGGTCCTAAAACCTCAACATCGCTCCCGAGTCATGTTCCAGCGTTTCATGCCGTGGTGGAACGCTCAGAAGAGAAAGGAACTGGCAGAAAAGAAGGAACGAGAGGCACAGGAGAAATTGAAGAGGGAGGAAGAGGAATTAAGAGCAAAAGCTGAAGAAGAAAAAGATTTGGGTAGTAAGGAAGAGAATACTACTGAGGTAGGTGAAAATAATACACCAGAAAATACAGAAGTTAAAGGGAATGGTTCCGAAGGAAAAAAAGCAGAGTTAAATGCTACAGGTGACAAGAAATCCTTGAGAAATAGCAAGAGTGGTAAAGAAGATAAAAATAATGAAGAATCAGTTACTGTTCCAGTTAATGGAGTAGTAGTCAAAGAAGTTGTCAAAGAAATTGATTGTTCCAAAAATGATTTGGATGAAAAAGATAATAAATTTAAAAAAGTCACACAATTAAATAGTAAAGAATCAATCGATAATGAAATTAAGATTGATAACAGAAAGCCTTATAAGAATGATGTTACAAAAAATTGCGAAATTATTCCTTTGAATGATAAAACTTTAGATTTGAATAATGATTTCGTTGCAAAGAGTATTTTGGACACTTGACAGGGTAAATATAAAGCTGTTTGGCGTTGGGGGTCCGATATTGGGTACTGAAATAAATTTAAAACAAACAAATAAAATAAAACAAGAAAAATACTTCAAAATAGTTGGTTCTGATGAAGCCAACACCAATTTATTGAGTGTTTTTTAATCTTAAAAAATAAATTTAATATTATTCTAAATGCAAAACATACTTAATCAATGACATGTTTCTTTCTCTCGGTTTTAAAAAGGGCGACATCTCAATTAAGAAAAAAATATCAGGCCAATAATATTCAGTTTTAAAAACCGTGACACGCTTATTAAGGCCATGGACTGTAATGTATTTTGGCCTTACCTACTTATCAAATCCATAATTTATAATAAATGTTTTATCTAATCAAAGGCATTTTAAATTATATGTCATTGTACAGCAAATATAAATCTACAAAAATTGTTCACATAACTACATACGTGTCCACATTTTCCAAGTCTTGGCCTGACAAAAAAATAAATAATATTAATTCTGTAGTTTAAGTACTTTAAGCGTGTCTAGCTATGGCGGGCTTTTACTGCTTAAATTATGCTTTATTTCAAAATAAAATGATTTAATGAAATAAGGCCAAGATTTGAAATAAATTCAATATTACCAAAGTTACCTCACCCAATATCAAGGCCCCAACCTGTAATCTGTCAAGTGCCTAAATATATCACAAAAAGAGACTGATAATACCCGTAGAGAACGTGCCGAATTAGAACTAAACGGTACTAATACTAGATTTACGAAGACATTATTCATAAGGCCTGTACTTTTTGCACTATTCACGATGTAGACGTACAGATATTTATTTTGTTGAATTTTCCAACTATCATGTAGGTAATAACACTGAAATAGAACGATATAATCTAACGTATCATGATAAAAAGTGACGTAGATTATATCGGGCGTAAAAAGACCCTTAACGATAACGAAAACCACGTATTCTACCCATCATTGGGATTATTTTTTTCCAACAAACATACCTGGGAAATCATTGGTTTTGGAGATATTGAAGGTCAAAGTACACATTTTTTTTTTTAGTTTTTTCCAGAAACGATTTCCAATTCATAATACTAAACTTTCTTCCATACAAACGTTATCAAAAATTTCAATTTTTCCCAACAAATTCGCATTTGAAGTTACAAAAACGCAATGAATATCAAACGCACACGACCGCCTTGGCTCGGCTATGTGGCCGCTGCACGCTGCGCGCTAAAAAAAAAAAAACGTTTTTTCTCATACCAAAAAATAAAAGTCGTTTCCCATCAATTATTTTTGGTCAATGTAATTTAGTTTGATGTACATAGTGCGTAGACTTCGGCTATGTGATGTGTCTTTTTACACCCTGTATATGTCACTGCTGAACATAGAGGTAGAATAAGGTTTAATTACAGTGGTTGGAAAGTTCAATAAAAAAAAGCAATTATAATTTTGCAATTTAGTCCACATTTTGTTTATAGTCCTTCCCTAAAATGTATATAAGATGATAATATATATAAAAATTGTATAATAGTGTATAAAGTGTCGCTATAACATTTTGTATTTATATAATCTTGCCTTTACAAGTCTTGGCCTCAGTTCCAATCCTTGGCCTGAATCCAATGTTAAATAAAATACAAAAATAAATTGGGAATTTGATTTTCTTCGATAAAATTATGTATATTTAAGATTCCAAGCATTTATTCAAAATAAAATGGCCTTATAAAGTTGTACTATAAATGAGTTAAGTATCTATAATTTCATCTAAATGGAAGTCTTGTTAATAAAATTGAGGCCATGCTTTGTCCAACAGAATTAACTTATTGGCCTGGCCCGCCCTAAAATGGCCGACAATGTTACAAAAATAAATACTCACTATCTTTTCAGGTAAAGGCCTGTTTTTCTCTCTAAATGTTGGCTTAGGCCAAAATTATCTAATTTAAAACACCTTACATGGAAGTATGTATTATTATACTATGTGTATTTCAGGCCACAAACTGAAATATTTTTGTTTCCATAAAGGCCCAAGGCCGTATTCTGTACTACAAAAAAAAATACGAATATGGGAACTTAGTTCCATATTCCTATAAATGTTAATGTCACTGTACAAAATAATAATTTAGAGATGAACTACGATAACTGCACGCCCCTCCAGCATCAGTCTGTCTTCAATGTCATCTGCCTAGCCTTTTCCCAACTATGTTGGGGTCGGCTTCCAGTCGAACCGGATGCAGCTGAATATCAGTATTTTACATGGAGCGACTGCCTATCAGACCTCCACAACCCAGTAACTGGGTAATACGATACTCTTGGTAAGACTGGTTGTTAGACTTTCTGGCTTCTGACCAACAGTAACGACTGTCAAAGATCTACAAATGACAGCCGGGACCAACGGCTTTACGTGCTTTCCGAGGCACGGAGGAAACTCGCTATGGTAAATGGTCACCCATCCACAGACCAACCTCGGCAAGCGTGGCCTAACCCGGAAGATCGGTCTATGCGGCTGTAATTATTTAGCCACGAGCTCCTCTGTCTGTCTGTCTTCAATGTGTGTGTGCATATACCAACGAGTCACCATGTTTGTGTTTAATATTTAGTAGATTGATTGCTCGACTAGTGCATAATTAAAGTTCGCGCTCGACATCGCACGTGTGTCATTCATACAAACCTCCAAACGGTACCTACCATACTGTTACAATTAGCGACGACAAATCTGTCGAGCGACTGTAACATGTTTTTGTTTAAGTTTGGCCTACAGTTGCAGACGCTTTGTAAATATTGTTTCTCACACATTTTTACTTGCAGTCTCAATGAAGGGGCGTGATATGTTATCTTAGTTGATCTCTACGTGATCCTATAATTTCACGATTTTTGTACTTCCCTTGTTATAAACACAAAATGTATGCATGTTTAAAAATGTGATTTATCCTTTAAAATTTACGTAAAAAAATATATAAGAACGCACAACCTCTTAAGGGGTCACTTACTCATCATTATGAACAACTTTTACTATGGGACCAAACATGAAGTCGCGAAAAAAAAAACAGCTGTTCCCTACATTTATGTTCGCATAAGAGCGATTACGCACTGCATCCGATCCGAATCCGTGAAAACACCGATCTAAAGTAAAAATCTCGGACCGAATTCGGATGTTGCTTACGCACTATTCTGATCTCTGATCCAAATTCAAACAATTCAGGGGCCATCTTTGGCATATCCGTTTGGCGTCTGATTTGAATCCGAGGTAATGCAAAAGCGTTTATACAAACAGTACTACGGCTACTTCGGTCCGTCAATTGTTCTTCCGAATTAGAAACTCACAGATGACGGATAGAAATCGGATGACGGATGCCGGATGCAGTGTGTAAACTACCATACAAATAGTTCTATGGCTACTTCGGAACGTATTTTCACGGATTCGGATCGGATGCAGTGCGTAACCGCTGTAACTCATCAAAATGTAGGGAAAAGCTGATTTTTTGGCGATTTCAGTTTTGGTCCCATAGTAAAAGTTGTTCATAATGATGAGTACAGTGACCTCTTAAGAGGTTGTGCGGTATTTATGTTACACCTTTTATGTTATTTTGTAATAAAATTGTGTTAAAAAGACTAAAGTCTTGTCCATGTTAGATAAAATAAATTTTAAATGAAACGTTTTTTTTTTTCAACACGAAATCTAACTTTGTCCATTGTATAAATTATCTTTATGGCTACTAAAATATGGTTGATAATCGAATGGCTAATGGGCATAGTGCAATGTAGACACTACCGATCTGTCCATAGATAAAATTTACACTTATTAAACAATAGGATGTTTGACTATTATTAAAAATGTACAGTAATTTGGTATTATTTTAAAGAAAATATAGAAAGAACACGTTATGTGTAAATAAAAAACGAAAACAGAGGAGATACACGCTTTCAATGTATGTGGAGGGGGTATTTTCTGTCCTCGTCACACGAAACGGATTATAGTATACAGGGTGTCCCTGGAAGTATGGATCAAATCAAATAGGGGCGTGGGCAAGGTCATTTGCAAACTTTTTAACCCTGAGAATGGTTATGACCAATTTTTGTTTTTTTAAATCACTTCGCATGGTACCCAAAGGATAAAAAAAACATTTAAAATTTATCTATTAGACAAAAAAAAAATCACGACTTTTTTCTAGGAGAAACTTGAATAATTTTTTTGCCAGACTATAAGCCTTAAATGTTTTTTCTTATTGAACAAATGTTTTCTAGCTGCGTAAAAGAATTACCACAGGAAAGGCCCAGTCTTCGCCAAAGTCCTAAAAAATATACAAATTGATAGCTCTGATAGTTTTTTTCTTTTTTTCTTTGAGCATTTTGCGAAGTGATTGAAAAAAACAAAAATTGGTCCTAACTTTTGAACTGTAAAAAATTACACCGACATTCTCAGGGTTTGGAAATGACCTTGCCCACGCGCCTATTCGATTTGATCCATACTTCCAGGGACACCCTGTAGTGATGTCAAGTCACTATGAAGTTTTTAAGGTGTGACGTCAGTTTTAAGTAGTGTTGTCTCTGTCTCGCGAACAATTTAAAATCGTTTATCACTTCGGCATTTTAGTAAATATTTTATTGTTTTTTTTTCACTTAATATTTTTGTAAAACTTCCGAAATATGTTTTTTTTTGTCAAATGCCCTATTATAATGTTCTTAGCCCATTTTTACCATATATTTTTGTTTTCACAATTTGTGTACAACACTTATTATTTATATTGTTTTGTATATAACTGTACCAAATAGTTTGTATATGTTTAATTTGATTGAAAATATATTAGAAAGCTTATTTTGTGGGATAAAAAAAGATACAGACATTCTGACAGTAAAAGCCACAACTGGAAGCAGACACAAGTCTTAAGGCCTCTACACACCTAAGCCGCCGGCCCGGCGGCTTTACCCGGCGGGTTATGCCGGCGGGTTATTGCGGCCAACTAACGCGAACTAAGCGAGCGAACATGACGCAAAACAAGCCCGGCGGCATGACCCGCCGGGTAAAGCCGCCGGGCCAGCGGCTTTGGTGTGTAGACCACTTTAGTTCACTCTATGCTAGTAATTTAGTCGAGTAGTTACACGTAGTCTATTTGACTAATTTATTTTTGTTTACACACGTTTAGTTGCTAAATAGCTAGCCATTTGACTAATTTACTTGAAAAAAGGCTCATAAAAAATTGTGTCTTTTCTAAAGAAAAAAATTGCCAGTTTAAAAAAATTGGCTTTAAAATTATTGCCACTTAAAAAGCGATATTTTATATTTTTAATTCATTATTTTAACATTAAGTTAAATTGTGCTAGTATGTATATTGTATAAAGGTTTTGGTGTTCGTAAATATAATGTATGTAACTTATTGTTTTTGGTTTTATTTCCCTTCAAACTTACAAAATAAATAGTACAGTCAGCGAACACAAAAAAACATCTACTAAGGCCCGGACTCCACCAAAGCGGAGACGAGACGAGCGGAGCGGAGATGTGTTTTAAAAAACCAATAGAATTTCGTTATTCACACATCTCGTCTCCACTCAGCCTATCAGCATGATACATCTCGATTAGCGACATGACTAAGATGTTTACCTTTCGTGTCAGATCGCACTAAACTGTGCGTTCACATCCAACGCTCGCCGCACGCAGCCCAGTTCCGCTCTAGTCAGCGCACATCTCCACCCTAGCCAGCACACATCTCCGCTACAGTCTAGCCAGTACGCATCTCCGCAGTTTCGGTAGATACACCCTAGCTGAAAAACATCTCGTCTCCGCTTCGGATATCTCCGCACATCTCTGATTTGAAGTCCGGGCTTAAAGGGGCTTTTTCAACCAGGTGAGAAATTAAATCAAAATGTGTCATAACATAATTTATTTCCGTTATTATTTACAAATCATATAAAAAAATTCGTTACGGAAAAAAGTATAACAAGAAAAAATGGTTAAAAAGAAGGTTTTCTGTATCTATTAAAGGCGGATTACTTGCTATTTTGTTTAACCAGCTAAACCACTGGCTTGAACACATAAAACGCATTTTCATCCGTTCACTTGGAAGCAAGGGAAGCGGTTTGCTTGTGCACTTTCATGTTCATCTTGCGCTTTCAACTTTTAATTCCTCTTGCGTCAAGCGCATGCAATATTGATTGCCAAGACGCAAGCAGCTTATCGTCTACACCGGTACACCTCGGTCAGTCGTCAAGATGTACGCATGTAAACTTGTAGCCATCTGTGCGGCATATTTAGACGGATTAGCGTGCGCTAGGGGCATGCGCTGTCGAACTAGCATTAAGGCATGCGCTATGGCGCTTCACGCATGCTTCAGACGAAGACGCAAGATGAACATGAACGCGCACTGGTGTAGATATAGCTATAGGCATTTTTTATTCAAGGGCGGAGTGGAGGTAATTTTTTCTTGGAGGGACATAAACAGTAGATGTTTGTAGCAGGTGCACCAGTGCCGCCCCCCCCCCCCCACATCCTTTGAATCCGCCATTTTTCCAAAGCAAACGTTGATGACAGGTGGCGGGAACTTGCCAGCTTTTAAAATCGTAAGCTAGTGATATGCATTAGGGTTACCATTTATAAATGAAGGAATGCCTGTATGGAGTATTTAAAATGCCGGATTTTTCAGTAAAATGCCTATCTACGTTAAAAAGCCCAACTATGACACATTAAACCGAACACGCAGTTATCACTGCCGCGATACCATCCACCATGAACTGCAATTAAACAAGGTGGAAGCGTTTAGAGTTTGGCCAACGAAAGTTGATCCTGAATATTACGCGTAGGTAATTCAAAATAACTTGACTCAAAAACACTTATAACACTCAATACTGTTTTTATTATAAATTATTTCGTATTAATTTCTCATTATTTTTCAAATTAAAGTAACTAATTTATAAAAAAAACATTATTAAGTGTTACGAGTGTTTTTGAGTCAAGTTTTTTTGAATTTCGCGGTAATTTTCAGGATCAACTTTCGTTGGCCAAACTCTACTGTCAACAAGCGATTACTTTGTTTTTTTTCTCACAGATGTTAAAGAACTGTTAGCTAATATCAAAACTAGCTTGCTTACGGAACAAAATTACATAAATATCTTTACGAAATTTAATCGCCATTATGTTCCATATTTGATTTTCATTGCGCCCATTCATCTATACTAATATTATTAAGAGGTAAAATTTGTTTGTTTGTTTGTATGTAGGAGGTAATCTCCGAAACTACTCATCCGATTTCAAAAATTCTTACACCAATAGGAAGCTACGTTATCCTTGAGTGCTATAGGCTATATTTTAGTGTCAAAAAATTAGGGATCCTTAAATAAATGAACGCGAGCGAAGCTGCGGGCAAAAGCTAGTTAAGTATAAAAGCAATTGGTTTGGACAATTATTCTTTAACAATATCTAATACTATAGAACTTTAGACTGTTATTGGAACTTGCCAGCCAAATGACTATAACGGCGTAAATGCTTTTTTAAAAGTATAGAAAAGAAACCGAAGTAAAAAAAAAATCTTGCTAAAAAGGGAGGAAGAAAAATATTTTGAAAAAATATTTATGTTAGTTTATACAGTAACAAATATCATTTATTTAAATTGCATGTACATAAGTTGACATAATAATCCCATAAAAACATATTTTATGCATAATGTATGGGCGTAGTAAAAAATTTGACCATACAGGCCATACAGTAACTAAGGCCCTGCGCCCACTGGCGGGAGGAATATTCCGATTTGTCCCCCCGGTCTGTCCCTTTCGTGGGGCCAATCAGGAATAAAAAAATCGATCTGTTCCCCTGTCACCAAGACAAACGGACAGATCGAACGAATTATTTCTGGTCTGTCCCCTGCTGTTCTTTAGGGGGACAAATAGAAATAAAAAGTTTCGATCTGTTACCGACGAGGGGACAGATCGGAATAATCCTGGCGGGACGGCACGGCAAGGGATTTTTTAAGCTCAAATAATTTTGATAGGTACCTTTTAGAACTCATAATTACTGTACGGCAGGAAGCATCCCGTGGTAAGTTAAGCAAATACAAGTGCTAAAAGTATTAAAATAAGGTTTAAAATTATTTGAATTTAATAAATCCTTGGCTATGCCGTCCAGACAGTGGGCGCAGATGCAGAACCTTACTTTAAAAAAATAATCAATGTAATTTTGTTCCTTATGTAACCTAGATTGATATTACTTAAAATAATCAATACTTGTTATATATATTGTTGAAATAATCGCCTGTTCACACTTAACGTTTCCACCTTAATGTATATTTTCAACAGTCACGTTTGCGTATTTTTCTTAAAATGTCACAGAGAATCAGGCCCAGGAATAAAAATGAATACCTGTCTTTGAGCACTGTAGTCTATACTTTAAAATGCCCGTCTATACCTTAAAATGCCGGTTCATTAAAAAGCCTGTCTATACATTAAAATGCCTGTCTATACGTTAAAATGCCCGTCTATACCTTAAAATTCCTGTCTATACATTAAAATGCCTGTCAAATGCGGCAAATTCCTGACATAAGTTGACCCAACGTGCAATAAAGTTATCGGTACGAAGGCTAGCTCTATTTTGAAATCGCATCAGAGTATATGCTATGCGTAATACCTCTAGCCGAACTGTGATAGGCCATCGACGAGTATTTTTTTTCTCAATATTTGATCCTCGTCTAATTTATCGACCTTTCGACCTTTTCTTCGGTGGGTTATCGGGAATGTCAACAAATGGCGGTAGTCCAAAAACCTCCGGCTTGAAGTCCAGAAGAGATTCCAGGACTAGTGTCGCCTTCTTGAAATACTTTGATGGTATACGGAAGTGCGGAGTCATTACTACCTGGAAAGGAAATGCTTGATGATTAGAATCGAATAGATAGAGTGCGCGCAAGATAAGTCTGCGCGCGGCCGAAATCGGAACTAATCATGGTCCACCAAAGTGTGTGCCGTTTTATCAATTTTGATAGTAAAACTACCTGATTGTAGGAATATTTAACGGGAAAATTATGTTAAGCGATAAAAAAGTTAAGCTTAAAAAGCGGTAGGGTAGTTCACTAGTTATTGGACGCGACTAGTAAATGGACACTTCGCTCTTTTACGGATTTTATAAGAACTACAAGCGATGTTTGAAGCATTCAAGCAAGTGTTATTTATCTTACGTGTCTCCAAAGTCGATCTTAATATTTGAAATAACCAATAGATGCCGAAATTGGCAGTTAAAAAATATTAATGTAGTGGTCGCGACGCAGTGTCAAATTCTCGTCAAAAATAAATAAATTTGTTAAGGACAAGGACTGACAAAATAGTGAAAAAATCTTGTTTGTTGATTGTTTGGGACAAATTGCATTAAATTTATGGTAGCTTATATTGTTTTACACGTTATTTCAAAACGTAATCTTAATGTTTTGTAATTTGAGATTATATTATCCCATGTCCAAGGACTGTAAGTTAATATATTTAGTGATTTAGTGATTGGACATCTTGTCCAATTACTAGTATTGAAAGAAACTTTTTTTTTTCAATTTTATGTTTTCTTCGTGTGTGTTTAAGTTATAAAAAAATTATAAAAAAATCTTACTCTTCTGCTGGCTTATTTAGCAGTCATTGGACACTGTCCAATGACTATCATTTACGTTTATATTCAGTCATTGGACGCTACTGTCCAATGACTGTCTAATGTATGTCCAATGATTGGTTGCAGAAATAGATAGACAAGACAAGATGCCTAAAATTTTAAAAAAAGAACCTTAGAGTTCTGAGAGCTTACGTAAAGCTTTGCAGGAAGTTCGAAATGGCGGAAAAATTCGTGAAATTGCGCGGAAGTACCTAAGTACATAGTACAGTACTAAGTACATAGTAAGGAAGTATTCCTAAATCCACTCTTCATTTTAAAATAAAACATCCTGAACACTATGTTCGCATAACTCGTCAAAAAGTAGGGGACAGCTGTTTTTTTTTTCACGATTTCAGGTTTGGTCCCATAGTAAAAGTTGTTCATAATGATGAGTACAGAGAGTAAGAGGTTGTTAGTGTTTTTCCACTAATCCTGTATAAAACACTTGACTTTAGTTCAGTTTATTATTTTTAAAGTTGTCTAGTGATAAAAACCTAATTTAGATTTGTTTTTAGTTAGTAAAAGAGCATTTTAAAATCAATTAACGCCATCGTAAATTCTGTCCAATGACTCAAATAAATGTCCAATTGACTGCAAATGCTGTCCAATAACTGTGTTTTTTGGCACTTTTAAAAAAATATTATTTTAAATATATTGTACGTTATAATATTGTGTTTTAACAACATGAAATAGAGAGATCCACTTTCCAACTATTGATTTATTTTTATGGTATGTCCTGCATTTTTGTAATACTGGAGTAAAAAAAAAAGAAAAGTTTAAATTCGCATAACTGTCCATTGACTCGTGAGTTACCCTAATTTGAACTTTCGCGATCATGGAAACGTTTAGCACGCCCTCAGTCGCGCGCAGAGTTATCTTGCGCGCACTCTAGTACCTATACGCGCACAGATAACGTATGCCTGCATGAGCGACGATATCGACACAACAAAATGTTGCCATATTAAATATTATATTGCATACATATAATTAATTACTTAGCTACTAAAACGTATTGCTGACGTTTTTTGTTTGTTTGAATATCCTCTACCCATATTTAAGTACCAGTAACAAAGTGCGCTGCAATCTTGAAAAAAAATCTTTAAGTCCAAATATCTCGGCAACGTGACACTTTAGAGCACCGTATTGCTGAATTTTTTTTTCTTGAGTGTCCTCTACCCTTATTTACCAGTTACAAAGTGCGCTGCATTCTTGAAAAAAAATCTTTAAGTCCAATTATCTCGGCAATGTGACACTTTAGGGCACCGTATTTCTGTCATTTTTTGTTTGTTTGAGTGCCCTCTACCCATATTTACCAGTTAAAATGTGCGACGCAATCATGAAAAAAAAATTAAAATGGCGGCAAGGGCCTATGCAAGCTTCCATAGAAAAATGTTCAAACCCCTTTAATTATGATTAGTATTGTTTTCAAGTAAGTGACACATGTTATGTTTTCATTGAGAATAATATACAGGGTTTAACGAATTCGTGTAATTCCTTCAAACCACGTGATCTACTAGTGACACAAATAAACCCAAAATGGGAATTTTTGAAAATCAACTAAAAAATTTTTTTTAAAAAAAATCTTGGTTTTCTATTTCTGATTCATTTTAGAGCCATGAGTTATCTGACTGCAAAGAGCGATATCGCGTTAGTCGTGCTTGCCAGCCGTGTCGCCGTGCTTTCATTAATTTATGCGTGGCATCGAAATGTTCACAAAAACAAAACATTTTTTTTGCAAAAAAAAAAATATTCTTATTTTTTTACTGAATCCTTATTAGGTGGTTTAGATACGATCGGTAACAAAGCCGCATGAAAAAATAATAATTTTATTTTTTTATTTTTAATCAAGCTAAATCCCGTGCGGGGCCTGTCTACATCAGTAGTAGATCATGTGGTTTTAAGGAATTACACGAATTCGTTAACACCCTGTATAGTATAAAACAAAGTCGCTACCCGCTGTCTGTCCTTATGTATATGTCGTGGCCAGATCATAGAATTGATCACTTCATGATGTGGCCAGCCATTTCATGAAATGGTTGCATTTCATGAAATGGCCAATACCCGCTGCCCACATCATGAAATGGCCTGGCCAGATCAATGAATAATCAGCGTTTAACGATATGATCAGCTAAACGCACGGCTACTTCATGATATGGTCAAACATTAGTGATCATATCGTAAAATAGTTACATTATTCACCGTTAGAGGCGCTGATATCGTTTTGTTTTTGTGATGCATCATGGCGGCGGACAAATATTCTGACAAAAAAGCTATTAATAAGTAAAGTAGGGTGACCACGCAACGAAAATTAATGGACTATTATTGGATTTCAAAATATGACTTCATGGTAACTGCGGGTGAACTTTTCATAGAAATTATTTGTTCGATTATTTATCTGGTTAACCTGTGAAACTACAGCACAAAATATCGATGCACGTTACTGCAAACATTTACTATTTAGTATATTGAATCATTTGGGTTAGGTTAGGTTAGAACAGTGACCAATAACGCGCGAAGGCGAGCGAGCGAAGCGAGCGTGCCGCGGCAGCGGCCGCCGAGCGCCAGATCCCCTTAATTGTTGGTGAATCAAGCTATTAAACTTTCGCGGTAACGTGCATCGATATTTTGTGGGTCGAAATTCCGTAGTCTACTCCTTTGCTTGCATGGTACTTACGTGCTTCCTTTATTTGGATTTTTTATTAAACCTTTGATATCATGGAAACCCTACATTAATGATATGGCCAAACGTGGATGGCCATATCATTAAACGTTGACGTTTAAACGATATGGCCAATTAGACAATAGAAGTGATCTATTCTACGATATGGCCACGACATACCTATACTTAGATCTTTAAAACTACGCAATGGATTTTGATGCGGTTTTTTTTAATAGATAGAGTGATTCAAGAGGAAGGTTTGCGTGTATAACACATGCATAATAAAGTACCCGTGCGAAGATGGGGCGGGTTGCTAGTTGAGAATAAAGTTTCTTTAAAGCTACATTATGTGTTTTATACCTGCATTCCTGCTGCAAGCGCAGCATCCAGACCGACTAAGGAGTCTTCAAAAACGAGGCACTGCAATAAAGATAAACTTCTATTAGTACCTTAAGTATTATTTTTTTATACGAATTCGTGTAATTCCTTAAAACCACTTGACAGTAGTAGATACAATATGGCCGACATATCTTGGTGAGTCTGAAGTTAGCTGATTAGCTGCGTAGTAGACAATTTCGTTTCTAAAAGATACATTGCGCAGCCAAACAACTAACTTCAGATTCGCCGAGATACGTCGGCCGTATTGTAGGTGTAGATTTACCTCGCGGACGGGATTCAGATTGAAAAAAAATATAAAAAAACGTTTTTCTTGCAGTAGAAGTGATGGTATCTAAACCACGTAATAAGGATAGTTTTTTTTTAATGTTATTGAACATTTCGGTGCCACGCATAAATTAATGAACACACGGCGACACAGCTGGCACGACTAGCGCGATATCGCTCTTTGCAGTCAGTTAACTCAGAGTTCTAAAACGACACAGAAATAGAAAACCGAGTTATCACCAGTAAACGTCGCGTGGTTAACCAGAGGAGTCGTCGGAGGAGTCCACTCGATGGCAGCGCGCGGTTCACTCGGGACTTGTGCGTTGGCAATGCATAGCAACGCAAGGCAAGCATGCGAGCAGCGGGTTGTCACCGATTGGCCAACTCGCCGTCCGCGCGTGTACGGCATACGCCCGAGGCGATCTGGTGACGCTACGGAGTTGATGTAGTGAGCGCACATCCATACAAGTTCACATAAAGAATACTAATCGCACGAGGCGAGGCGATGCGGGTCGGATGCCGGGTGGTTCTAATGAGCTGTGACCTTTACACCGCACATACTTCGCAAGGCTGAATATGCATGGAAAAGAAAAATGGATTAGAGAAGTATACCGTGCGGGGCTTGGGCTTTTCTGCGAACTTTGAGGCTGCAACCAAATAGATGTCAGGGTGTGGCTTCCCGCGGTCCACGTCAGGATCGCCCACACAGACCTGAAAAATTTAAATAGTTGCCAATTCTCTTGTTCACCAACTAAACTAAAACTTTGTTTGTTATAGGCATGGTGGGATACAATAAATTGGAAACAATTGTAACGGGAACGCCCTTCGTTAAATAACATATCTACTGTAGGTATGTATCATCTGCCTAGCCTTTTCCCAACTATGTTGGGGTCGGCTTCCAGTCGAACCGGATGCAGCTGAATATCAGTATTTTACATGGAGCGACTTCCTATCAGACCTCCACAACTCAGTAACTGGGTAATACGATACTCTTGGTAAGACTGGTTGTCAGACTTTCTGGCTTCTGACCAACAGTAACGACTGTCAAAGATCTACAAATGACAGCCGGGACCAACGGCTTTACGTGCTTTCCGAGGCACGGAGGAAACTCGCTATGGTAAATGGTCACCCATCCACAGACCAACCTCGGCAAGCGTGGCTTAACGCGGAAAATCGGTCTATGCGGCTGAAATTATTTAGCCACGAGCTCCTCCCGAGTGAAACATTTACAGAATGATATCACTAAATATCACTAAAATTCTGAGCTACATCCTGTGTCTGTTCGCTCTGGGTTTTTTTTGAGCATTCTCCTTTCATACAAAATGCATGGAAGTCACTATAGTCTCCCCATGTGTTGGTTCTTAATTCCTTACCATATGATGAAACATGCTGAAGAGACCAGGTTTAGTAAATATATGCTGTCTGACGGCCCGCCTTGTGGAGTTGGTGGCTAGAGCGAACGGGATACCGTTGTTGTATAGGTGGCGCAGCAGACGTTCAGCTCCTGGAAACCAGAAGAATGAGGCTGATTTTCCACTGGTCACGCGATACGACACGACGTAATGTGATGACGACTCCGAGCGTTAATACAGGGGGTAAAAATATCCTTACCGAAGTTGACGTCTTGTACCTACCTACATCAAACTAGGGAACTTCCTCCTAGCCTTTACCCAACTATGTAAATAAAGTTTTATTGCTTCTCATACAGTTGTTTTACAGCACAAAATTATACATAACTTGATTGAGTATTGCACCTGGCGAAAACCGTCTGGACCCGTGGGGAGTGTGCTACAATATCTTTACGTATTTATCAAAATTTGATGGATCGATGCGAGGGTTTTGTGAATCTGTATGGTTATACTCGTATTGAATGTGTATAATTTCCTAACTTATCTCGTGTCAGCTAGAGCTATTCAAGAATAGCTCATGCTATGGTGAAAAGATTAGCCAGTCATCAAGGTTGGTAGCGGGGCTGACTGCCCAGGGTGCGCCGGACGTACTTAAGTATCGTCACTCGTGAAGGCTCTTTTCTTGCACCCCAAAAATTTCCTAACTGTGAGCAGATTACTAATCTTGTAAAGGTGGTCTGTAGAACATCGAAAAGGTTTAAAATACGTAACTTTGATGAGAGACCGTTGAGCCCTTTCTAGGTCTAACAATTTGGTCTTAGTGGCACCTCCCCATATCGGTATACAGTATGTGATGACCGATTGTGCCAGAGCAATATAGATTTAATTAAATCTTTAACTATGTTGTCGTCAGCTTCCAGTTTAACCAGATGCGGCTGAACACCAGTATTTTACACGGAGCGACTGCCATCAGACCTTCGCAACCCTGGTGGCAATTACTGGTCTAAGCCGATATTCTAAATTAAGACCGGTCGTCAGACTTTCGGGCTTCTGACTACCCGTAACGACTGTGATAGGTATTCGTATGACACCCGGGACAGACGGATTAACCCGCTCTCCGAGGCACGGAGGGGTCGTGATGTGTAAAGAACGGTTATCCATCCAAGGACTGATTGCGGCAAGCGTAGCTTATCCTCGCAAATTGTATGGTCCGCACGGTTATTTATTACCTACGAGCCGGTCTCATACATACATATACATAAATTCACGCTTTTTTCCCATGGGGGTAGGCAGAAACTGCAGAACGCCACATGCTGCGATCCTTATGGCCTGTAAACAACTCCACGTCATGTGGAACGGTGCGGTAACGCGGCACGGTGCGTTGACATGACGTGCAAAACCGTTACCGTAACGTTACCGTATCGTAAAAATGCACGTCAGGATCTTTGTTAGATTTATCGTTGACCATGTAGATCCTGAATTTTACTAAGAGAAACAGTAAGGTATGGTTTTAAAGCATTCGGCGCACATAGACGGCGACTAACTCGCGGGCGTGGAGAGCGCAGGCGGAGCGCATATACGTGTGTGCTTGCGGCTAGAGGCGGAACGTGTTACGATACGGTAACGTAAATTTGCACGTTATGTCAACGCACCGTGCCGCGTTACCGTACCGTTCCACGTTGACGACGTCGTGACATGGAGATGTGGACAGGCCCTTACATACTCCTTTCGCTTCGTCCACGTTCATACATCTTGTCATACACGCACGCCGGTTGAGAGTACTACGCACCTGTCCTTTTTTAAGAACATCACCATTAACATCGATGTATGTTCTTCTAGGGTGTCCTCTATTGAAAGTGTCATCTCGTAGAAGGAGACTGCGGAAAGGGAGAGGGAGAGTGCAAGCACTCTTCCAGCCCGCAGAAGGCGCACCGGGCGTCCGATAACGCCCTCTCCCAACCCCCGTAAACGGGACCAGAGGCGGTGGCGCGTAGTGTTCCACGCGCGCCTCCTAGATGACGCAGGGGGAGTCTCACTCCCCCCGCGATTGAGGTCTGCAAATGCGGGCCGGCACTAGCTGGGGGCTGCGGACGAATGTACTGCTCCCGCGGCCCCCGGCCTAAGTGTGAGATGGAACACCGTGGTGGTTTTAGTCAGTAAATCCACTTAAGCATGTTCCTTAAAATATTTGTCACTACATCATCTTTAAAACCGCAACTTTGTCTTACCAACACATACCTCATTTTATCATTCGAAGTCGAGCCTTTCTCATTATAATAGTTTAAAAAAAAAAGAGTACTTATCGTCTTATGTATCTCGTACCTTTTTTAAAACCCGAGTGTGGAAGTTTAATATTGGATAGATCGACGATTTCCCTCTCCAGTGCATTTGGCGTCATGTTCAGGTTAAACTCTTTTACAAGAAATTCGCTAACTTGAGCATCTGTGGAACCTCGAATCTGAAAGAAAAATTGCGTATCCATGACTAGTTAGTTGTATTGTCGTTATATGGCTAGCCTTTTCTCCATGCAGCGTTCACAACTAATTTTTTTTTCTTTTCATGATCCTCATGGATACCCTTCGCCCGGGGGAGGCGAAGAGTATTATGCCAGACTCTTACCGGCTAAAAACCCACGGTGTTCCTTCTCCTGACCCTTGGCCGGGGTCGCGGGATTCGCAGCTGCATGCACCGCGACCCCGGCAGGCCTCGGTCCGTCAGCCTCTGGCTGACCTCTCCTTCTGTGGGGCCTTGCCCCACGTCCTCCTGAGAGGCACGCACGGAACACAGCGCGCCGCCTTTTCGGGCCTGTTACTGGTCGGGCAACGGGTCCCCTAACCCGCCGCCCGCAAGCCACGCAATACGGTGACCGGTGATCGTCGCGCGTCCTTCGGCATTCGGTGCGTCTTGCGCGGGAAGGGAGAGTGGCAGCTGCCTCTCTCCCTCTCCGCTCCCTCCTTGGTCGCCATCACCTCCTCGCAGAAGGAGGCGACAGCTTCCCACGCACTCTCGCTCCCGACCATGGACAGAACCACGGCCAGAAGCGAGAGGTCACCACCGACTGCCGCGACTAGCTTGCGGCACTGCGTCGCCCACGCAGGACACGCCTGCAGCGTATGCAGCGCCGTGTTCTCGGGGCAGTGGACGCAGTGGTTACCACCGGGCGTCTGCTCCCGGCTGTGCGACACAGGTACTTCCCGAAACAGCCATGTCCCCAGAGTACCTGCGTCAGCCGGAAGCTGAGGGCGCCATGACGCCTCTCTTAGCCACTCCTCCATCACAGGCCTTACCGCCGCTGTCGCGGCGTGCCCTGCGCTGGGTTGCGCAAGTCGCTCCTTCCATTCCACGTTTTGGCCACCCTTGGTCTTGGCACTGACCATTGGCCACCTGGATCTGGCGGAGCTAGCTCCGCTCAGGCGCCTTTTCGCACTGACGATATCTCAGCGCGAGGGCCCTCGCCTCCAGATCCCAGGGCACGGATCCGGCTAAGAGAATCGCCGCCTCAAAGAAGATCGTACGTAAAATTTTGACGAGTTATGCGAACATTAATGTAGGGAACAGCTGTTTTTTTTTCGCGATTTAGTAGGTTTTGCCCTTATTTATTATGTTACACCTTGTAAAATATTGATAGGTATTCTTCAATGATTTAACGTATTACTTACTTGGATTTCATGTTCATGTGTGTATTTCTTGCCATGACTAGCGCATATGTCTTTGATAATTTCTTGATACATAGACTCGGAATCTGAAATTAATTAAAGGGATGTATTTAAAAGTACTTTAATTAAATAAATTAGCAAAAACAAATGTTTAAGACACTTCAAATATTATAGTTTCCACTACAAAATTAAGGGATCAATCAAAAATTATTTGTTTCTGAACGCACCCACTAAATGAATGGTGGAAAGTGATCGGCAAAGTGAATCGGTTCTGGTATTCGCCGGCCGCTGCGCTCGCTCGGCTCGTGCGTTGAGTGGTCACAGTTGTAACCTAACCCTTTTTTTTCATTGTTAAAACCGTCCTGGATACCCTCCGCCCGGGGAAGGCGAAGGGTTATGCCGGACTCTTACCGGCTAAAAACCCACGGTGTTCCTTCTCCTGACCTATGGCTGGGGTCACGGGATTTGCAGCTGCTTGCACCGCGACCCCGGCAGCCGTGGCGGACCTCTCCTTCTGTGGGGCTTTGCCCCTTTGCCCCACATCCTCCTGAGAGGCGCGCGTGGAACACGGCGCGCCGCCTTCTCGGGCCTGTTACTGGTCGGGCGACGGGTCCACTAACCCGCCGCTCGCAGGCCACACACTAGGGTGGCCGGAGGTCGTTTCGCACCCTCCGGCGGCGCCCGGTGCGTCTAGCGCGGGAAGGGAGAGTGGCAGTCGCCTCTCTCTCCCTCTCCGCTCCCGCCCCTTCCTTCCACTCGACACCACCAAAACGACACCACCGGTGGTGTCGTATGGAATCTCTAGTCCATACGACACCACCGACTATTAGTGAGGTTACCTACATACAAAGTTGTTGATATGAAAACTCCAATTAAAGTTCATTAAGGACTATTACAAGCACGTAACAACAATTGTGGACACGCTGCAAGACTAGTTTTCCGGTCCGTTCTTTAATACCCACATAACTACTTACTTCACTGAAATAAAAAAAAAAAACTTACTGGTCGGGCGACGGGTCCACTAACCCGCCGCTCGCAGGCCACACACTAGGGTGGCCGGAGGTCGTTTCGCACCCTCCGGCGGCGCCCGGTGCGTCTAGCGCGGGAAGGGAGAGTGGCAGTCGCCTCTCTCTCCCTCTCCGCTCCCGCCCCTTCCTTCCACTCGACACCACCAAAACGACACCACCGGTGGTGTCGTATGGAATCTCTAGTCCATACGACACCACCGACTATTAGTGAGGTTACCTACATACAAAGTTGTTGATATGAAAACTCCAATTAAAGTTCATTAAGGACTATTACAAGCACGTAACAACAATTGTGGACACGCTGCAAGACTAGTTTTCCGGTCCGTTCTTTAATACCCACATAACTACTTACTTCACTGAAATAAAAAAAAAAAAACATAAACTCTGTTTTATTAATTATCGTTTAACTATAGATAACTTGAAATAATAACTTTGGGGTCGGATCAATGTATGTGATGTTGTCTGATATTTATTTATTTTAATGAACTGGGACCTGTTTGTCAAAAACACGCGTTTCTGAACATCACTAGGGTGTTGTCGTATGGACTAGAGATTCCATACGACACCACCGGTGGTGTCGTTTTGGTGGTGTCGAGTGGAAGGAAGGCTCCCGCCTTGGTCGCAGGACACGCTTGCAGCGTGTGCAGCGCCGTGTCCTCGGGGCAGTCGACGCAGTGGTGACAACCGGGCGTCTGCTCCCGGTCTATGCGACACAGGTACTTCCCGAAACAACCATGTCCCGAGAGCAGTTCTAACCTAACCTAACTTTCAGCTATCTGTTTATCATTTTATTTCTTAATGACTTCGAAGTTAGAAGCATTACAACTATAGTGAAAACTACCATTACTAATATTATAAATGCGAAAGTAACGCTGTCTGTCTGTCTGTCTGTTACCTCATCACGACTAAACTTCTGTCCAACGCTTGGATTGGTGACCGCAGTTTATTATTATCAGACAGAAGGACGCTGCTGCCGATTCTCTTGACGTACCTAATCCCACGGTGGGGTGCCCGTGTTTTTGTCAAAATGCCGAATTTCATTACGCCGACAACGACACGCCGACAACGACTTGCCGACGAAATCTTTGCCGAAGCAATTTTTACCCTAATTTGATTTCGCCGAACGATTTTAGCCGCCATAAATCTGTGGCCAAAAATCATTCAGAAATTTTGTTTTAGTCGAATACTATTATTTGGCTATTGTTTAATTTGCCAAAATAAGTATTCGCAAAACATTCTTTTCACACAGCGGAATGTAATGTTAATTCGACTCAGCGCACCCCGACTACACGTGGTCAGACTGTGTCTTACCCCTAGAGTGTTATTTAAAAGCGTGGAGCCAGAAGCTCGCGAAGGAGGTCCTGAGTGGAACGAGTGCACGAGGCGTGGGGGGAGGTGGCGAGCGAAGCGAATCGGCGACCTCCCGAGCGTAGCGCTGGTCGAGTGTGCGAGCCAAGCGAAGGAACGACAAAGCTTGTTGTAAGTTGTGTATTGTGCTGGTCGATTTACTCGCCTCCTGGAGGAGGGTTATTTCGTCATCGGATTCTAAAAGTGTGTGCCTGGGACGGCGAACTTTACTTATGAGAGAGGGACTGTAGTCGGCCGCTGCGGCGACTAGGGGGTTCGGATGGTGGATCTTTCCAGTCAAGTACTTACCAAGAATGGTACCATCCAAATCGAATAGGCAATGTGTTACTCTTTTAAACTGCTTAACCTTTTCTGAAGCCCGGGTTGACGGAATGATGGTCGGATGACAGCATCGCTGTGTGGATTCAAATAGTTTCGCCGAAAAAAACGGTACATAGTGGTCTATAAAATGAATTTTTATGATTTAATTTATTGTGTTTTTATAATAAAATGGTTTAGCGGACCGTTGGTTGTTATGGTTTTGGAAATGTTGTGTTTGATAGATGTCAGGACATTATGTCAGATAAACTATAAATGAATGATCCACACCCAAGGACTTTATATAGAACTCCACACCTTAGAATAAGTACGCATTATTCTAAGATCCACACCATGGTATAATAATCACTGGTATTCTCTTCCCGTGACAGTGACAGCTAGGTCATGTCATTAGCCTAAGACTACGTCATCAGCTGGGAGTGCTTCCACTATGTATAAATAAATTACCCGAGCAAGATGCATTTTTTCACATATTTGCTTCTTTAGAAAAGCAATTTTGAACTAGTAATTTTATACAGTTTACTTTTTAACTAAATAGATGAATAACACAAAATAGAAAATAGTTAGGCTAGTTAGCAATTTATTTAATATTTATTATGAATTAAAAATCTCCTTTATTGTATTGGAGATGTTAATCAATGGCAGCACTGATTGTGACATTCGTGATGTAGCCTTAGGTCATTGCGGGAAAAGAATACCAGGCGTATCATATTGTTATACCATGGATTCACATTCGATTTCACGACATTCGATGTGGCGTACCATCGATTATGTGACCCTTCGATGCACCGTTTTCGATGCTGCGACATTCGATGTATTGAGTTTTTCGATGTCACGTTGGGAACCCGATCCACAGACCTTGGATGACACTTAAAGGGCTATGCAACTTTTGCCATACATAGCTGGCATGTTTTTTTTTTCTTTTCGCCAGAATTGAAACCTAGGTCATATGTTAGAGGACTGTATGACAAATCAATAGCAAAAAGAATTAGGTCTACTAACCGTAACAAAACCAAGTTAGAGAGTGTTTAGTAGATTGCTATTGTTTTTTATCAGGCGTTATTTTTCTTAAATAAAAATACTCCGTGTGATGTTTTAAGTTTCCCATTGTTAAATACTACCTACTCGGCAACTCTAATGAGTCATTCCGCGTCCTCCGCTTCCACATTATTATCTTAAATATTCTTTCTAGATCTTCTTGATAGAAGGGCTTAATGATGGCGTAGCAGCAATAAAAGGACATTACTGTTCCTGTATTTCTGGGAAGAGAACACATGGTTGTTGTAGCCACGTCATGTCTGTATTGTGGTATATGTCGTGGGGTAGACATCAACAAAACTTAGGTCCTCCAGCTCAATTTCTGGATTTCATAATAAGACATGATGTGGAAAGAGAGACGAGTACTGATTACGATTAATTAACTTTATCTATAAGAATTTAGTAGCATGTAATTGTTCTATGATAAGGTAAGGCAAAGATTTTTGTAAAACCAGAAGTACCTACTAATTATTTAATAAATAGTTTTGGTTTCGGTTTTTATGGTTGTACTTATAATTTCTTTTTTGTAAGAATATTCCATAGTACAATTTAGAAAAGTAACCCAGAAGACCTATCCTATAGTGGATACGCGTTAAATAGTGTTGCAATAGCGATCATCGACTCCTGTCAACCACTGTACGCCCGTGATTGGGTTAGCGATACTTACTTATTGCGTGCAACGTTAAAAATTGCTATCGTAACACTAAGGGCGAGGCCCCACTAGTGCGTTGCGTTGCGTTGCGACGTTGCAGCGCTAGATTTGGACCAATGAGACGTCGCAGCGCTACATTTGGAATATAGATTACGCATTAGACGCAGCGCTAGATTTGGACCAATCTCTATAGATTGGTCCAAATAGATTGGTCCAAATCTAGCGCTGCGACGTCGCAACGCAGCGCAACGCGCTAGTGGGGCCTCGCCCTAACCGTGAAGCTACACTGCTCCATTGCGTTGCGTTGCGACGTCGTAGCGCTAGATTTGGACCAACCTAGAGATTCCAAATGTTGCCCTGCGACGTCTCATTGGTCCAAATCTAGCGCTGCGACGTCGCAACGCAACGCAACGGAGCAGTGTGGCTTCACTGTTACGTATACCCACTAACGCGTATCGATTCGATACGTTTATCAGTTTTTTTGCTAGTTTTAGTGATAAAAAAACTGCCAGTGCGAAAAAAATGTAACAGCAACAATCAACTTAATCTATTTTATCAGAGGAAACCTCATAATATCACGTATGATTGTATTTTCATTTAATTATAATATAAGAAAAATAGGTAAGCGGGTAACGCCTGACAAAACGATACTAGCAATACTTCTCTGGTTATCTTCGTTCGGTTACGGTTGATAGACCTGGTTCTTTTTGCTATTGATTTCTCGTATTGTCCTCTAACATATAACCTAAGTTTCATTTCTGGCGAAAGGAAAAAAGTAAAACATGCCAATAGTTTGCATTGGCCTTTAGTTGTCAGTTTGGGAAAAATGTTGTATTGGATATAAAATAATAGCTAAGGGTCAAAAGACACGTTCGATAGTTGCCTCCGATAGTCGGTGCCGATAGTCTGACCAGACTATCTGAAGGCCTCCGCGCCATACATTTGTATGAACATGAATTACACGTACGATCAGACAGATCAGACTATCGGATCGGATGTCAGAATCGTAAGCATTGTCCGGGCGTCGCTTCCGATCCGATTGTCTGAAGGCGCGCGGCCCGTACATTTGTATAGACGTGAAATACACGTACGATTTTTCTTTCCGATTCGTCATTAGAAAAGTGAGCATCGACAAGTACGGATGTAGTTCTAGGTACGACTACGGTTATTTATCCGACTGCGAGTTAAAAGGATGGTACTGTTTTGCTTATTCATCAAACCTCGTGTCGAAAAGGTTTGTACTGTTTTTAGTTTTGGTTATTTATCAGATTGCGAGTTGCGAGTTTGTTAATCACAAGCGCAATACCATTGATTGAAGTACGATCAAAAACAAGAGTAACAAGTGATATTATAAAATTAACAAATTCAGTTACTTATATAGAAACACACTTTACGTCTAATGCCATATAGGTACTTCAATACTTACCATCATTAAAAAAAGGTAAAACAACGGAAAAGTGCGAGTTGTACTCGCAGTACCCTGATTGTTTCGTACCTATATTAGGGTGTTAAAAAATTTACTTAAAATGATTTTATGATTTATCTATACATATAAAAGGAGAAGCTGACTGACTGACTGACTGATCTATCAACGCACAGCCTTAACCGCTGGGGTTAGAAACTTGAAATTTTGACAGTAGGTTCCTTTTGTAAAGTAGGCATCCACTAAGAAGGGATTTTTCGAAATTCAATCCCTAAGGGAGTTAAATAGGCGATGAAAGCTTGTATGGAAAATCGTCACTTAACGGGTTCAAAATTTCACGCAAGCGAAGCTGCGGGCGAAAGCTAGTTTCTTAATATACCTGACATATGACCGGTGCGTCGCTTTTCTTAGCCGAACTTGGCTCGACGCACTGCCGTGTGACTGATTGAAGAGCTTCGCGTGACAGACAGAAAACAAATAAACAAGAAAAAATCGGACACGAGAATCGTACGTGTATTTCATGAATCCAATCAGATAGTCAGATCCGGCTCCCGGAAGCAACTATCGGACGTGTATATTGACCCTAAATGTTGTGTATGAAACTACTCGAACAAAACTATCATATATTTCAGTCAGAACGGGCAGCGCGCGGCACGAACGTTTCCATTATTTAAACGGATGTGGATATTTCAAAGCACTTTAAAATTAATGAAAATAAAGACAAAAAATGTTTAAGGCACACTTCAGAAATAATGCTTTCCAAACCAACAAAATGAATGGTTTGCACTATCAATAAAAAAACATTTGTTAATTAAACGAATGTGAGAAAATAATCGGTGAAGCGAATCGTTTCTGCCGCTCGCTGGCCATTGCCACGGCATCGCTCTCTTCACTCGTTCGGTTCGTGTGTTGAGTGTTTAGGCACTTGTCATACCGCCGACGATGAGCGAGAAGCGAGTAGAGCTAGAAACTAGAAAAGAGTTGGCAAGTAGCGAGGAGCGAGTGTGTAGTTCCGATAGTTTTGTCGCTAGGCTATAAGCGCGCGTGCGAGTGCGACGGTCGATTACTCGCACCACTCGCAAATGACCGCTGGTTGGTCTCTCGGCATGAGTTCTTACCGCTAAGCGAGCATCGCTAAGCAACTATTAATACATGCATCTCATTTGTTTACACGGAATGTATAACGGTAGGTCAACTACCTTAGAAGTGTAAGGCAGTTGTCCCATCGCCGGCGAGGAAGCGACCAACTATCGGCTATTTTCTCGCTCAAGAAACGAACAATAGATATACCTACATTCCGTGTAAACAAAAGAGATGCATACTCGTATATTAATAGTTGATTGCTGACTGTTTACACTGCCGGCGAGGACTCGCTCCATTAGTTTGTCGCTGAGCGACAAGAGCTATCAAAGATAATACTGGTTCAGCGATACTTGCTCAGCGATGCTCGCTTGGCGGTCAGAATACTCAGAACTCACGCCGAAAGACCAACCAGCGAAAAAAATATTATAATTTATAAGAGCATTATTGTTCATCGCCCCGAACGAGTGGTGCGAGTAATCGCCAGTCGCACTCGAACACTCGCTTATAGCCCAGCGACAAAACTATCGGAACTACACACTCGCTTCTCGCTGCTCGCCAACTCGTTTTTAGCTTCTAGCTCTAATCGCTGCTCGCTCATCGTTTACGGTGGGACAAGTGCCTATAAAGCTAACATTTTTAACGTGAAACTATTCTTTTTAATATTCATTTATACAGAGTGGAAACGTTAAGTGTCAACAGACGATTATTTTGTTATTTTTACAGATATTGAAAAACTGTTAGCTTACATCAAAACTAGCTTACCTACGGAATAAAATTACATAAATATCTTAACGAAATTAAATCGCCGTTATGTTCAAAATTTGATTTACACTGCGCTCATGCATTATGTATTTGTACGGTGCATACGTCCTACCTTATAGTTTATTTATGTTCATTATTAATTTATACTATTTATACAATTATTATGTACCTACACTATTTACAACTAGATTTGTAACGGAGGCCTTCTTAGCGGAGGCGGAGGCGGATGCGGAGGCGACGAGTTTCGCCTCCGCGGATGCGGAGGTTAACGGAGGCGGAGGCGGAGGTGAAAGTGGATGTGGAAAAAATACAAGTTTATGGTTTATTGAAAGTCAAAAAAAAAATTCAAATACGTACATTCATAGTACACTTAAATAAACATTACCTTCTGGTAATCAAAATTAAGGAGGCAAATTATATTTTACAGTTTGACATTAATTTGACAAATTAAACTATAATTGTCAATTTGACATACGCCCGCCCCCACCCCAACCGCGTTGCCACTGTGCACACGTTGATTCTTGTCGAGCGTCGCTGCTTGCGCGTTATTGTTCTATGATTATGACGTAAATAAACCTCCGTTACAACTACGCAAAAATTATGCGGAGGCGGAGGCGGATGCGAAGATACGATTTCTTGCGGAACTTCCGCAGTAACGGAGGCGGAGGCGAAGCTCCGTTACAACCCTATTTACAACACACTTATACAAAAACACAAATACATTATTTACAATATTTATTTACATTAACTTATATTATATTGATGTATTAATAAACTACATTATTAAAACACATTCACATACATTCAATATTGTTTACTACAATAATTATAATGTAGGATGATGTCGCGCGTCACCGGTGAAGTGCACTGGACCCGCGCGTGATGGCTACGTAACAGTGACGTAGCCCCGTGTGACGTAGGTGGGAGCGCAAGGAAGCGCTCGGTCGTTCACCTAGTTGCGACTAGGGAATCCAATCCCGCATTAAAATTGTGATCCCGCAGGCCTGCGGGATTGAGGTCATCAATCCCACAGATCCCGCGGGATTTGCGGGAAAGAGATTTTTTAAATATTTTTTTGTTTTGAGTAGTTATTTAAAAAAAATGAAATAAAGACAAGTAAATTTTTATTATCATTACTAGCTGTATCCGGCATGCGTTGCAATGCACTTTTCCTACTTACTACCTACCTACTACTTACCTACCTTCAGAAACAAAAAGTTAAAACCATTTTCGTGTATGCGGTAAAGAATTTTGTTTCTTTTTTTAAATATCAAAATTTTCTTTCATAAGAACCTTCTCCAGACAATTACAAAAACAACCAAAAAAAATTTAGCGACATCGGTCCAGCCGCTCACGCGTGATGCCGTGACCAAGGGAAATAGGGATTAATTTTATATACATAGATTTAGTAGAGTTATAACCTACTAATCAACAATTGAATTAAATGATGCTTTGAGGTAAAAATAATCAGCTTTTTTTAAGAAACGTAACATAATTTTCAATCTTTTAGATTTGTATTGACAATTGAACATATTTACTGGTTTTTTGGTTTTAGAGGCTTAAAAAATCAGCTTATTTAAAAAAAAACAATTTTTTAGCTGTTATTTAAAACTGAAAACTAAAGTATTTTCCATGCAAATGCTATAGAAAAGTCACGCACGAGTTCCATGGGGAAGTTGTTAAATCACTTATCAATGAGGCTGTGCTGGGTCTTACAAATAAATCAGAACGTCGTCTGAGATTTTGTTTTTTCAATCCCGCAAACCTGCGGGATCCCGCATGAGTAATCCCGCATTTCAGATCCCGCAAAAAAGGTGCGGGATGCCGCATCTGCGGGATCCTGCACCTTTTTTCGCAAGCAATTGACTACTATAGAAGTTTGTTGACAGATACGGCGGCCCAACGGCACGCCTGCGTCGCCGTATGCACCGTGGCTACTCCTCTTTTGCGCACGGTTTGATTTACATTATTAGTGTTGTGTGACGATCTATGAGAGTTTGTTAACAGCACCAGCCGTTTTCGCGACGGGCAATCATTGCATGACAGCTTTCCAACGCTCATTATGTGTTACATAAAAAATAAACTTAAAAAAAAGTAAAAACCGACTTCAAAGAAATACTAAAAGGAGTAAAATAATTACCATAGTAAAAAATTTACCGTTTCAGAAGTCGGTGCAACTCTACACTGAAGCAAATAGAAGCCACCGACTTCTGAAACTGTTAATTTTATATTATGGTAATTATTTTACTCCTTTTAGTATTTCTTTTAAGTCGGTTTTTACTTTTTTTAAAGTGTTATATTTTATTAAATACGTTTTAGTGTCATAATTTTAACCCCCTCCTTCATAACCGTTCTTTTTGGCTTTGACGTAGTCGGGCATAAAAAGTCCTTTCAAATGATACCTTACACGATATAATGAAAACATTCCAAAGGGGGGGGGGGGGAGGGGGGACACGCACCCCCTCCTCTTTTCAAGTAGTCAGTTCCCAACAACAAATATAAACAAAGCAATGTTAGTAATTTGCGAATTTTGCTTTGATCCGATGAGGAGTTCCGTTCCATATCTCTGAAGTTCATAGTCTAATCATAACAAAAGTTATATGGGACCAATCGGGAAGTATACCCATTCGAAAAAAAAAAAACAGCCGAATTGAGAACCTCCTCCTTTTTGATGTCGGTTAAAAATGGATATAAATCAGTTTCGGCTGTTGGTTTGCCGTGTCGTGTACAAACTCACACGATTTTTCTACGGCGCGGCTAATACGCTGTACGGTTAAGAAACCGTGCAGTGAAGAAGAGGCCTTATAGTACCATTTTGTTCTCAGTTTTGATATTAGCTAACAGTTTTTCAATACCTGTTATATTGACGAAATAATTGCCTGTAGACACTTAACGTTTCCACCCTGTATACAGACGAATTGAGAACCCCCTTCTTGTAGTAAAAGCCGGAAAAAAAACAATTCATCATCTGCCTAGCCTTTTCCCAACTATGTTGGGGTCGGCTTCCAGTCGAACCGGATGTAGCTGAATATCAGTATTTTACATGGAGCGACTGCCTATCAGACCTCCACAACCCAGTAACTGGGTAATACGATACTCTTGGTAAGACTGGTTGTCAGACTTTCTGGCTTCTGACCAACAGTAACGACTGTCAAAGATCTACAAATGACAGCCGGGACCAACGGCTTTACGTGCTTTCCGAGGCACGGAGGAAACTCGCTATGGTAAATGGTCACCCATCCACAGATCAACCTCGGCAAGCGTGGCTTAACCCGGAAGATCGGTCTATGCGGCTGTAATTATTTAGCCACGAGACGGAAAAAAAACAATTAAGAAAAAAAGAGGAAAATTTAAAAAAAAATTGAATTTCATTTTTCGAAGTGTGCCGTAACTCAAATAGCATGGACCTGCCTTTATAAAAAAAGTAAAACTTTTCTTTTGATATAAATGCTAGCGTGGTGGTCTGATCAGACTATCTGAAGGCCTCCGCGCCATACATTTTGTTTGAACATGATACGATCAGACTATCGGATCGGATGTCAGAATCGTAAGCATCGTCCGGGCGTCGCTTCCGATCCGATTGTCTGAAGGCGCGCGGCCCGTACATTTATATAGAGGTGAAATACACATACGATTTTTCTTTCCGAGATTCATTAGAAAAGTGATCATCGACAAGTACAGACGTAGTTCTAGGTACGACTACGGTTATTTATCCGACTGCGACTTAAAAAGATGGTACTGTTTTGCTTATTTATCAGACCTCGTGTCGAAAAGGATTGTACTGTTTTTAATTTTGGTTATTCGGACGGGCGGACTAAGTTCGTTGACGGACTTAGGGAGTAGGCCCCTTACTGGTCGGGCGACGGTCCCCTAACCCGCCGCACTATGGAAAATATAGGTGCTTTGCTGATTAAAAATACTTTTTTTGAATGTTGCAAATTAGACAAAATCTTGGTCTTATTTTTTAGATAAGGAGTCATTCTTTCATATTTGAATTGTTTTTCAATAACTTGTCATGTAAAATATTGCGTAAAAACGTTAATTTCCGACACTTAGAAATTTCTGTTAATTATACCTTGAAAATCATAGACTTACAGAGTTGAATTTCGGTTGTTTCTTTAAAGAATCTCATATAGTGTTACATATCATTCGAAAGGTTGTTTATTACAGAATTAAAAGCAGTAGTTTTTATTTAATTATGTGAAGTAATATTTTTGCTATAAATATTTTCGTCAAAGATGGGAAAAAATTAAATTCTTAAATTTCGTCGAGACTTTTGACTGTTAGCTACACTTGCCTACATTCTGAATTTGGTATTACTACGTTCATTGGATACCTAATAATATTTTAGTAAAGAATCAGCTGCGCATTTTTGCGCGTTCAGTAGTTATGAAGTAATATGTGGCAGAGGTGCCAAAATGCATAATTGTGGCAAATTGATGGTTAAAAGTTTTTTTTATCGTTGGTCAAATTTCTGTGGTTTTAATATACATTATAGGCGTAAATGTGGTTTTGCACACGTTCTACGTGAGAATAAAGAAATCTATGATAAAAGTCGGTACATGGTACACCTACACATTAAACTCATTTGATTTTTCTTTATAAAGTGAAGCACAAAAAATGTTTCATTATATTAATGATTTGCAATCCGCAATTAGTTACTATTTATAACTATAACAATGAACTAATTCAGTTGCTCGAGGCGTGAAATAAAACTTTTCTATATTGAAAACGATAAAACTGTGCCCGCTCTGTCTACGTTTTTACGTGAAAATCGTCATGTTCCATCTGAAAATATTGAATTTATTGTTTGTGCCATCCAGAAGAAATTATTACTGCAGTTCACTATCTAAAGCTAAGTGTACCTATATTTTACTTAGTAATAAAAAAAATAAAAAAAATTGTAAAATGTGTCAAAATATATTTTATTTTTAATTTATTCTCTATTATTTAGTTGTCTTGAAATTAAAAAAATAATTAAATTATCATATTGAAGTCAAACTCATTCATTTGTATAAAGTTTTTACGGATTCCTAAAATAAAGTGCGAGTAAAACCACGACCTACCACTAGTTCATATTAAAAGTACTAGTGGTAAAATTCTTATACTATGTTCTATGTGTGTGTAAAATTTGAAGTTACTATGACTGAAAATAAAAAAGTTACTGATTTTTAATCAGCAAAGCACCTATATTTTCCATAGTGCGCCGCCCGGTAACCACACACTACAGTGGCCGGAGATCGTCGTGAGCCCTCCGGCGCCCTGTGACGTAAAAGTTGACCTCCCGAAACACGCGTCCAGGTCGATTAACCCGGATTCTGTTCTAAATAAATAATTTCAAGTAGTTTATTTTCAATAAACAATTGGACTTTGAAAATAGGGACTTTCCATTCATAGAATTCAAATATGTATGTTTGTTACGGGTTATTCTACAGCATGAATGACAATATAATCAATTTCTAGGAATGAAACAGCAGATTTTTTCACGAATTCAGTGTCAGTCGCCAGGTCGCACTTGAAAAAGGTCCGTCAGTCCTGAATTTTTGATATGTGTTATGTTTAGGTGTTCTTATGAAAATATCAAGTTTTCGACCTTGAGTGACCTCGGCGCGCTCCGCCATCTTGGATTAAAGACCGCAAATGAGTTTTTATTAAATAACTCCTTATCTATGGGTTTTACACCAAAAATGGATCCGACCAATTTTGTAGACAATTAAATTCCCTACAGTTCCTGCCGCAAGTATTTTACCCGCTCGGAGAAGAACTCGAGGACGCAACTGCGTGGGCGCTTGCACCATTTAAGCCAGGCGGGCCTTTGAGGTTGCGGACGCTCAGAGAAGGGACTCTATCCGCTTATCTAGTGACCTCAGAGACAACGTTGGTACAGTGGTCACATGGTGCCGTGCAAAACGAGGTTCAAGGGAGTATGTTACAGTCTCTCCAGGCACATCCCTATTTTAAGATGAAATAGAGCCCCATCCATGTATTGATGGTGACCACCGGGGTAGTTTTAGTGAGGTTAGAATGCCACATTCCCTGGTCTTAGGCTGGAAATCCCCCAGAGCTGTGCGAGGAAAATGTGCGGTGCGAAAATGTGTAGCGAGGATGTGAAACGGTGTGATCCTTTCCACCAGAGCTGTGCGAGGAATGTGTAATACGTAATATATAAACAACCCTCACGCATATAAACAACATTTTACTTTATGACGAGTCCTTGGATGTTTTCGCTAGTACTGAGCTGAGATTCCTGACCACTGCTGCACGATACCTGGAATCCATAGCCGCAACTAGTACCATCTCATTGCAGTAGATTAACGATAGCTGCTATATATTGATATTTGTATACTAATTTTAATTGAACACTATTAATGATTCCATCCTAATTCTATTTGATTTAATTTTGTATAATTCTATTTAATTTGTATAATCTGATTTAATTTTGTATAATTCTATTTTATTTCTTTCATCTTATTTTAAAATTGTATAATTCTATTTTATTTTGTATTATTGCGTGTATATTTAGTTTTGGCTTATTTTAGTTTCATGATTGTCTATTATTAGCCTATAACTTGTATGTTTGGTGTCTTACCACTGTCAGTGCGAGTTGGTGATTAATAAATAAATAAAATAAAAATATGTTAATGTGCACAAATGATCATCTACACAAACACCATCTATTGACTGACTGGTAGGCGCATATTTTCAAATCCTCGCACACATTCCTAGCAAAACATTCCTCGCAAAACATTCCTCACAACACATTCCTCGCAACACATCCCTCGCTCGCATTTCTCGCTTGTTTTTTATGAACAAAAACCTCGCTCCGCTAAGCCCATATCCACCAGAGCTGCGCAGAGCGAAGCTAGGTAAATGAAGTGATTCTATTGGTGCTTACAAAACACGTTCCTCGCTACGCAGCTTAGCACAGCTCTGGTGGATGCTCATTGCAGCCTTATCCCTGAAAGCCGTGCGCCTTTTGAACGTATAATTTCGATAACAAAAAAAAAAAATCCTATCCTGACAAAATGTTTAGAATAACCCAATTTTTTAAATATGCGTGCGTATGTAAGTGATTTGAGCAAGTACATTTTTTTACTTAATTATAAATTTATATATATTTCGTTGTTTTTGTCGTGTAATGCTTCAATTAATTAATCGATTAGTGCCCGTTGAGTGATAAACTTGTGTTTTTAATACATTGACGTACTTTAATGTTTTAATATTAAAAGTTTTTAGACTTGGTAAGTTAATTTCGGACTTGATTTTTTTGTGGCGTATGGAAAGACTCTACAAGTCTCTTCTTCATCCTAGCCTTTCCCAACTATGTCGTGGTCGGTTTCCAGGAGGCCTACTCCCTAAGTCCGTCAACGAAGTTAGTCACCCGTCCGTAAGTAGCCCGAAACGTAGAAGTGAACAAAACAAGTGTCAAGTTCAACTTTTCGGACGGGCAAAAACACATCGGTAGTAGGGACAACTGACAAATCGTGTTGTCATTAATTCTTAGTTCGGGCCCCGAAATAATCGTGTATCCGTAGGTGATAGGGAGTAGGAAACGCTCGACTTCGTGCTTAGGGAGTAGACCCCCAGATGCGGCTGAATACCAGTATTTTACACGGAGCGACTGTCATTAGACTTCCGCAACTCAGTTACTGGGCATTGCCGATATCCTAAGGTTAGACCAGTTGTCAGACTTTCAGGCTTCTTACTACCCGTAATGACTATCATAGGTGTTCTTATGACACCTGGGAGCGATGGTTTAACGTGTTCTTCGAGTAACGGGGGGGGGGGGGGGGGGGGGGGAGTTTGACGATATCTTACTTTTGAGGGGCACGTGGCTGAGTAACAGCTGCGCGGATCGATAGATCTGCGAGGTTCAGCTGTGCTTGCCGGGGTCAGTCACATGGATGGGTGATCGTTTTCTTATCGAGACCCCCTGCATGCCATGGACGTAAAGCCGTCGGTTCTAAGCCTGATCTCTTGCCGGTCGTGTCGGATGACCGTCCCATCAGACTATCTTCTTCTCTCGTGTCAGCACGAGCTATACGAAAATAGCTCATGCTGTGGTGATTAGCCAGTCAGCAAGGTTGGTAGCAGGGCTCACTGCCCAGGGTGCGCCGGACGTACTTAAGTATCGTCACGCGTGGAGGCTCTTTTCATGCACCCCATCGGACTATGAGAGTGAGGGAATAGAGAGTGCACCTGTGTCTGCGCAATATAATGTCTCCTACGTAGTTGGCAAGTCTCCGTTGAGAAATTGGCCGCCGTGTCCGAGATTCGATCTGGAGTACTTTATCCCTGGCAAGTTAACACTGTGTATACCGATCGACGGCCCCAGGATCTCCTGAGAACCTAAGGACACGTCTGCCACACCAGTTGTAAGGAAGAGTTAATATTAAGGGTTCCCACCTACCCCTAGCCGGACATACAAGGAAAACACTTAAGAGAAGACAACTTTATAATATGGATAAAAACACTTAGAGTCCCCTAACACACGTTAAAATTTGGAATGGTTATTCGGAGTAATAAAAATATATTAAAATATTAGCCTGTAACTGTCCCACTGCTGGGCAAAGGCCTCTTCTCATACAGAGAAGGAACGAGCATTGATCGCCACGCTTGCTCACTGCGGGTTGGCGATTTCAGACCATAAGTCCAGGTTTCCTCACGATGTTTTCCTTCACCGTTTGTCAGTGGTGTCTTAGATTAACTAAGAAAGTACATATGAAATTGAAAAGGTCACATTGGTACTTGCCTGGATTTTAACCAGCTACCCGGTGCTTATCAAGCGGGGCTGTAACCTCTGGGCCACCACGACTACGGAGTAATAGCACGTAAAAATTAATGGGTACACAAAACTTCTCTGAGTGATATTTTGGTGACCGGAAGCTCAGTAGTATGGTGTCTAGACGAAGTGCTGGAAGGTCAGCAGTGCGGCGACTCCCTCCAGTAAGTCGGAGTGCCGGAGGCTCACCAGCACTCCGCCTAGTCGATACCTCATATCCGTTTTTAAAAATCTCGTACAACCAACCTCTTGGACCACTTCAAGGTACTCAACCATGGTGAAAGCAGAAGTCATGGATCCAGCCCAGGAGTTTGAGGCGAAGCTGCTGACCCGCCACAAGGCAATGAACGAAGCGACGGAGCGCGGAGACTCAGCCGTGCAGCAGTTCTACAGTGGTGCTGTGGTCTTTGTGACGGGCGGCTCCGGCTTCCTTGGCAAGCAGCTCATTGAGAAACTCTTCAGGTGAGGCTTTCCATCAACTTAACTTATCTTCTGCTGGATTTAGTATAATCAGCTTATACTATTCTACTGCTGGGCTAGCCTCTCCTCAGATTGAGAAAGGTTTATGCCTTTAGCCCATCTGACCCGAAGGCCAAATCTCGTAATTAAAAATGTTGATAATATAGTTTCGATCTAGTCTCAGTCTAGTCTCAATCTCATAAATATGACAAATGGTATTCTTGTTCGTTAACGAACAAACAACGTGAAAAATGAGATTATATTGAAATGAGATTGAAAGTTGACTGAAGCCAAAAGGGTATTCTGGTTACATTATGTATTGAGCCATTTTGATAAGTTAGAATTCTCATTTATTTCTAGAATTTTAGTCTATGACCTTTGATATTCGTATGCTATCGGTAATAGATTTTAAGAATTGACATTATATCGAGATAGACTGAGATGATACTGAAACCGGACCGAACTTTAAGTGTGCCAGAATACAATTTTTTATTCAATTCATAATTAAATTTCAGTTCGGTCAATCTTCAGTCTTATTTCAAATTAATTACGAGAATTGGGCTTCTGGTGTGGGTTGACGGACTACACACATTATCGAAAACTTTTTGGAGCCGTGTGCACGTTTTCTAACGATGTTTTTCCTTCAAGCAAGTGAAAATCAAATTCGAAAAGTTAGAGGTGCGGGATAGAATTCAGACCCTCCTGGGTGGAATGCCAGCGTTCAACCGCTTGGATGTAAACATCTTACAAAAGGAGGCAATGTCCGTAAAGTTAATAACACTCGAGTGTCCAATGACCTCTCGCGCTTTTGACGTTACTACCTACTCTGTACCGAAGAGATGTTTTAAATTAGCCAGAAGTATGGTTTTCTGGGTGGCGACAAATCTCTCCGCTTCTCAGCACTGACTGCTTGAGCTGTTAATACATTGTACCGTGTTGATTCCAGCAAATAATACGTCACCCTTTCTCCACCTGTGAGTGTCGTAAAAGACGATAAAAGATTTAGAACCAGCCATCAGTCAGTAAATGCACTTCTTGCGTGTGAGGTTTACCTCAAGAGGATGGGCAGCAGCTGCGTCTTTCTGTTTGAAAATAGCAATACCATCGAAATTGCCATAACCATCTGCCATGTGAAACTATGGAAACTTCCCTTTCCCTTGTTCCGATCATTGGGTTATGTACAGCAGTGGATTTATGTTTCTATAAGGGTCTTTTAATTAATTATGTACTTACTTTCAGAGCGACAAAAATATCAAAAGTGTTTGTTTTGCTGAGGTCAAAGAAAGGGAAAGATATTAAAAAGAGACTGAACGATATGTTACAGGATCCCGTAAGTATCTTATCATTACTATTTATAGTATTTATGTATAAAGCGGTAAGGCGTGCAAAACAGAATTTAAAACAATTTTGACGGTCTTTAACCACATAAAAGATCAATTATAATTGTTGTTGATTTATCAAAAGCGTTTGACTTTGTTACTTATTGTTTTTTATTAAGATAGAATACAATGAGATAAGATTAGAACCACTTTACTTGTTTCATATGTAAAAAGACAGACGTCAAAGTGTGAATTGATAAAAATAATATAGTATACAAAACAATACAAGTACACGAATATGGAGTTGCACAAGGAAGCATTTTGGGACCACTATTGTTCTTGATTATAAAATATATTTACTTCTTCTTCTTAATCGTTTCCTGATCACTGAGGATCCATTTGAACCTGTCCACGGTCTGCCTCCATCTGTTGCGATCATTTGCCAGGTGGATTGCGGCGCTTATAGGTATCGCGAGTTGTTCGGATATCTGATCTGACCATCGTTTTGGGCTTGGGCCTCTAGGTCTTTCGCCCTTTATTGACAAGCGGCGAAAATATAATAACTTTATTGGTACCTAATTATATTTTCGAGCCGTTTGGGTCGAAACACTTGGGCCGTGGGGTCCAAGTGCCCAACTCCCATTCAGAGATTTCACAAAGCGGCTAGTCGACACTTCCCGTGACCCGAAGGCTGGCCTCCACTTTGGTCAAAGGATTAGCATTGCCATACAACGTGGCAATGCTGCCAGCCTTCTGGGCACGTTACCAGTCGACAGCGATGCGTAGGAAACTTTTGATGCCCTATTTTAGTTTATAGTTTTATTAGGATATTTTTTATTTGTGTTATACTTTTATTTGTAATTATGTAAATATTGTTTGTGTAAATATTATAAGATTAATAGTTTAGATTAATAAAGTACCCAAAGATTACATTTGATCATTAATGTTCTTTGACTTTAGTTTTTGAAATAACACGTTTTGTTAAGAACGCCTCATTATGATGTACAGGGTGTATCCAAATTCGTATAATTCTTATAGACTTGTCGTCTACTGGTGATGCAAATTGACCCTGCATGGGATGTTTAAATGAATAAGCAAAAATAAATTCAGGAAGAAAACATGGTGTTCTTAATGTGAAGCATTTTAGCTCCCCAAATTAACTGACCGGGCGAAGCGATACTGCGCTAGTCGTCAGCCAGCTGTCTTTGCAGGCTTCGATTAATTTATGCGTGTCACTAACATTTTCAATTCACATAAACCTTTTTTTAAGATTATGTTTATTTCGCTTATTTTATTTTCAATAAGCAAAATACAGTGTAGGGTTCAATAGATCAAGTGGTTTTAAAGAATTGCACGAATTCGTTTTCAATCGTATAATACGACCGCATGATAAATAATGACTAAGCATTATTTTAATCAACAATAAATTTCAGGTTTACGACATGCTAAAAGAGAAACAACCAAAATTCGCAGAGAAGCTCGTACCAGTAGCAGGAGACGTAGCAGAACTAAGACTGGGCTTGAGTGATAAGGACTGGAAGATGATCACAGAACAGGTAGGGGTCAAACTAGAACTAGGATATAAATCTTCATCGCCGAACGCCGGGAATAGACGCGTGTTGTAAGATTATACAAATGATATACACACAATACAAACCAAACGGAAGGCTGGACGAGATCAAGGACGACAATCCGCCGCCCTTGATCTCGGATGAGCCGCCATGCAGCTCTGATCGGACTAAGTCAACTTCTAGCCCGAGATTATCCAGCGCGAAGGACCATGTCCCAAAAACTCCTAGGGACTCCCAGTAGGGCTGTTAGAGGGGAACCACAATCAATAAAACCACCACGGGCCCAATTCTCCTAAAATAAATTGTTGCCAAACCCAATCGAACCACAACCCTCAGTCAGTTTTTGTTTTCGAACACTTTCAAAATTATTGATTTTGTTTTTTGTGTCAAACAATTTGATAGCTTTTGAAATTGAGAACTGTCTGAATGAACGGTTCAGCCTTGGTTCGGTTGTGATTTATCAAGATTTATTTTAGGAAAATTAGGCCCCAGGTATTCCTAAGTTGACGTATTAATCAAACAATTCAATTTGCCCTATATTTTGCCGGTAACGAAACCATAGCGCACTCAAAATCGCGCCAACGCACTCTATCGAGGTATGGTTTCATTACTTTTACAACGTCTTAACACGCGATGTGGTAGGATCTATACGGTCCGCCTGGCTAGCTACCATCCACACATGAAATTCCGGTGCCAAGCAGTTTACTGTGTTCCGTCGTGTGTATGTGAGGCCAGAGGGTACCGTCCGCGAGGCCTAAGCTGAGCTGTGCATTTGTGTGAGAATGAATCCAGACTCGTCCTTTTCTTGGTTTAATCCGGATTAGAGCGGTTACGCACTGCATCCGATCCGGATCCGTGAAAATACGGATATCAAAAACTCGGACCGAATTCTGATATTGCTTTTCGCACTGCATCCGATCCGAATCTAGAGTCTAAAAATCAAAGGTTTAAGAACTTTATATCTCAAAAAGAATGATATTCACTTACATGAGAAAAACTTATATATAATTAAGTTAAATTACATAAGGTGACGCAGCGGCTACACAACGAAAATAGGTTAGATAGGTACAGTACCCGAAGACAATTTACAGTTTTGATTCCTTTAAAATATTTTAAAAGTAATCATCGACTTTAGATCTTTTACGTTTCGAGGCAATTTGTTATAAAGCGAGTTTTTTATATCCGTATTTTCACGGATTCGGATAGGATGCAGTGCGTAATAGCTCTTAAGCTTCATTTTATTTGTAAATGTGAGAACATTGTGGACTTGCCTATACATACCTATAATTGTGTAAATTACTATTATTCATCTTGTATTTTTTTTCTATTTTTTTCCTTTTTGTTAATTTTTGTACTCAAGACTTGGTACTACATTACTCCAAGGTCTGTGGTCATGACTACATTGTTCTCTCTCATAGTACCTAGTACCTACTGTTCACTGAAATTGTAAAAGATATCCTTTGTTTAAAAAGAGTAACCATGTAGTTTCTTGCCGGCTCTTCTCCATAGGAAACGACTAATTGGAACCGTGCACCTAAATTCGACTTTTCATAAGCGCCTGTATTGGTTTATGTGAAATAAAAATTTTTCATTTGATTTGAATAAAACAAACAATAAAATGTTACACAGACGGACATAATATTCCACATGGCAGCCACAACTCGGTTCGACGAGGTGCTCCGTGTAGCCACTTTGATCAACGTACGAGGAGCCAGGGAGGCTCTACTGCTCGGCAAAGACTGCAAGAAGCTAAAGTAAGTACTCACTAGGATTTTGACAACTTTCAAACAACCAATTGTTTTTTGACATTTCATTTATTCATTAACAATTTACACTGTGTCTGAATGCATTACAAAAAAAGAATCTTAAGAATAAGAATCATATACAAGCTTAAAGGAACTACAACTGGTCCAACACAAAATTAACAGCACCTTGCATAATATCTTTAAAAAATACAACAATTGACAACTCGCATACTTCAGACGAAGACGCAAGATGAACATGAAAGCGCACTGGGGCCCAATTCTCCTAAAATAAATTGTTGCCAAACGCAATCGAACCACAACCGTCAGTCAGTTTTTGGTTTCGAAAACTTTCAAAATGATTGATTTTGTTTTTTGTGTCAAACAATTCGACAGCTTTTGAAATTGAGAACAGGGGCCCAATTCTCCTAAAATAAATCTTGATAAATCACAATTCACAACCGAACCAAGGCCGAACCGTTCATTCAGACAGTTCTCAATTTCAAATGCTGTCGAATTGTTTGACACAAAAAACAAAATCAATCATTTTGAAAGTTTTCGAAAACAAAAACTGACTGACGGTTCTGGTTCGATTGCGTTTGGCAACAATTTATTTTAGGAGAATTGGGCCCCTGTCTGAATGAACGGTTCGGCCTTGGTTCGGTTGTGATTTATCAAGATTTATTTTAGGAGAATTAGGCCCCTGGTGTAGACATAGCTTTAGGGGTCATTTTTGTAGTTATTTGCTACGGTATTTATCTGCTGGGTTAGTGACGTCTAACGGCAGTTGCTCCATGTAAAATAATGGTATATTCAACCGCATCTGTTTAGACTGGAAGCCGGTATAAGTTTCCAAGAAAATTGGTAGGTAAAGACTTGGATGATTATGATGTTATACCGCACCCTCAGATTGGCCATATTTACACCAATAGCAACTATCGATGGGCGGTTGTTGCAAAAAAAACCATCGACTGACTCGAAAATTGTACTGTTGCGCATTTGATTGTCGTACAGCTCATTAGACCCACCCGGCACCCGACCCGCATCGCCTCGCCTCGTGCGGTTCGTATTCTTTATATGAATTTGTATGGATGTGCGCTCACTACATCAACTCCGTAACGTCACTGGATCGCCTCGGGCGTATGCCGTCCACGCGCGGACGACGAGTTGGCCACTCGGTGACAACTCGCTGCTCGCATGCTTGCCTTGAGTGAACCGCGCGCTGCCATCGAGAAGACCGCGCGCGGCCCGCGAGTGATTCACGCGAGGACAATGCGTCATCGATGCGCCGCTCCCCACCCACCCGTCATTTCCAGCCATTCTTTCTAACATGTCGGACGTATGGTTTTTGCTTTCAAAATGAATTGTGGAGAAACTATGGTGTGGTGGTGCTTTACACGCAGAAGAAGTGATGTGGCGGCATCTATCTCGCCACATGCGAACTATCGAACTATCCTACATCGCGCAATCAAGATTTAACAAGCAGATAGTATATATACAACCACCCAACATCAACCGTTGGGCAGTAGCCCGCCAGGCACAAGACTCCGCCTGGTTGGAGGATCCTCCCTTTGGTTGGAGGAACACCACACCAAGTTTCTCCACAGAATAAAGAAAGACTTATCGAGAAGTTCAAAAACAAATGTCAAATTTTGGTAAAATTTTACATAACCAAAAACACGTGTAGATCTGGTGCCAATTGCTGACAGACTACTCGGAAATTCGTGGACCCCGCGATTTCCACTCGTTGACTACGTGAGGTCCACTGGTTGACCACGCGATGTCCACTCGGTGACCGCGCGAGGTCCTCTGGTTGACCACGCGACGTTTACTAGTGATAACGCGGCGTCCACCCGTGGACCACCTGCTGACAACGAGTGGACGCCGAGCGATGAGGCGGTGCGGGTCGGGTGCCGGGTGATTCTAATGAGCTGTAACCTTTAGTAGTTCCTCACCATAATTATTCGAATAACAATCGACGAACTACTAAATGTACATTGAGACAATGGAGGACAATTAAATAATCTATTAGAACCAATCGCATAATAAGTAACTGCAGTTGTGTTGTGTGTCGTGTGGCCCACGGACTTTTAACGATTGAATTGTGTCGCAGCGGCAGCGTACGCACCACCTTTTAGTAATTACGGTTTTCTGTTGGAATATCGAAATATTATTAGCCGATTCTTATCTGGCCGACAACCTTTCGTTACTTTTCATTTCGCCGAATAGTTAAAACGCCAAATGATTAAAGTCCCGAATTATGTTTTGTAAGTTTTTGTTACGCCGACTAGTCTGTTGGCCACTGTTTCGTTAGTCAACTGTATTATTGGCCACTTTACACTTGTTAGATGGCTCATTTTGCCATCATGCAAGCAAGCATGCAAGTGTTTCTGGGTTTGCTCCACCAGAAGACTCGCTTTGTCGCACCTTCGCTTCGCTCGCACACTCGACCAGCGCTACACTCGAGAGGTCGCCGACTCGCTTCGTTCGCCACCCCACTCGCTGCGCTTCAGACTCGTGCACTCGTTCCACTCAGGACCTCCTTCGCGAGCTTCTGGCTCCACGCTTTTAAATAACACTCTAGGGGTAGGACAGAGTCTGACCACGTGTAATCGGGGCGCGCTGAGTCGGATTAACATTACATTCCGCTGTGTGAAAATAATGTTGTGCGAATACTTATTTGACAAATTAAACAATAGCCAAATAAGTATTCGACTAAAACAAAATTTCTGAATGATTTTTTGGCCAAATAATTATGGTGGTTAATAATCATTCGGCGAAATCAAATTAGGGTAAAAATTGCTTCGGCAAAGATTACGTCGGCGAATCGTTGTCGGCGTAATGAAATTCGATAAAAATACTTCGGCAAAAACAATGGCACACCTTGGGGCCAATACCCCAATGTGTGGATGGGCCTCCAACGACAGTTGGATAGTAATGTCATTCAAAATTGCTCGTTAAATTAATCTTGGAGCCAAGTTTGTACTCAATGTTAAGTCCAATGTGTGGCCGCGGCATTAAATATATAATTTACTAATAGTACACACAGCAACATATCAAGCTATAGGTAAAGTCGGGTTCATTAGTGCAGTCTCAGTTCAACGAAATAATCGTATGCGGCGACTTGCTCGGCTTTAAACGCTTACACGTTGCTTACATCTCAAACGCGCAAGCTAATGTCGCCCGTAAGTAAGGTGGGACTGCACTTATGGCCCCGACCGTACATTTCCTGTACAGGGTTATTGGTAAAACACTGACTACCTCTTAAGGGGTCACTGTACTCATCATTATGAACAACTTTTACCAAAAGGACCAAAGAAAGCATCGCGAAAAAAAAACTGCCCTACATTTATGTTCACCCGTGACATAACTCATCAAAATGTGGGGAACAGCTAGGGTTGCGAACCATACTTTCTAATTGTATGCGAAAATACTTTATTATAAAGTTTTACTGTGATGCGTCAAACGATAAGCAAACGAAACATTCTTAAGGGTAAGAATTGTATACTGTACTATTTATCGATATTTATGAGTTAAAACAGAACGTACACATAATGAAAAAAATTATTATTTACTAAAAGAAATGTTAGATGTCAGATGTGACAGGTTTTTTTTTTGTTCGATTGTAAAACAAGCTTTTAAACTTTGAAAGAAAACAAAAAATTGTTAGCATGTGCTAAAAGCACCCAAAAATATTTTAGAGGCTTCGTAGTACTATTAATTCTCTATATAATATTACTCTGATTATTATAAATAAACTCGGAGTTGGTAAATGAAAATTCCAAAGGCGATTCAGAAGTATATTAATCCATGTCAGAAGTGTCATATATTTGTTTTAGAAAGACAGATGTTATAATCGTCGAATTTTAATATTGGAATGTCTCGCTACAAAATGTTGAAAAGAGAATTAAAAAAAAAAAATAGGTAAGTACATTCTTTTTTTTCTTCCAAATACTATTTTTTTCCTATTCAAACAATATCAGACTTTTTTATTTTAAATTGTTGGCAACTCTAGGAACAGCTACTAAGCTGACCTCTCCTACTACGGAAAGTCAATAGTTATACATTACCTATACAATGTATACATGTACACAATGCGGAACAGCATCTGAAAATGCGTAGCTTGATATGTGTGTACCTATAAAAAGTTTATTAACATTTCAATGAATAAAATGTATGAGTATGCTAATGTATGAAAAAAGTGTAATGACATTTTAATTAATACCTGTAACGGAAACATTTAAATTATTTTGTTCGCTCATCTGACCTCTGACACGTTATACCTTGTAGTAACCAACTGAACGCAGGCGAACGAACGCTAACGAGTTCATGTGGACGGTTCAACGAAGGCGAACGAACGCTTACGAAAGCCTTTGGGCCGGCGCCCAGTGACGGCCCCCCTCCATCCGAACCCCCTAGTCGCCGCAGCGGCCGACTACAGTCCCTCTCTCATAAGTAAAGTTCGCCGTCCCAGGCACACACTTTTAGAACCCGATGACGAAATAACCCTCCTCCAGGAGGCGAGTAAATCGACCAGCACAATACACAACGTCCGCCGCCGTCCGGCATACCGTCCTCGCAGACGAGGCCCGTCGCGACGTCCCACCGCCGCCGGTCACGATTCACCGAGCTCTCCCGTCGTAGAGCCGGTCGTCTCTTCAGACTCCGCAGTCACACCGATAATTCAGCCCTCATCAAGCTGTCTCCCCCCCCTATGTCCACGTCAGCAACGCCCTAAGCCGAGGTCCGAGTCCCACTAGGGACCGCCCTTAGTGCTGTTGTTGCAGGTAGTCATGATGTTAGTGTAGTATAAGTAGTTAGCTTAGGTTAAGTATTTTACTTCCCCCCTATTGGCTGGAGACCCTTCAGGTCTCGCCAATAACTGCCCGGTTACGTAGAAACCGTCCCCTAGGACCACCTACAGCAGTCAAATAGAAAAAAAAAGCCCAGTGACGGCATGGCATAGCGTGGCAAAGGATGTTTTTCGTGGACAAATGATTTTCGACCTTATTTCAATGAGTTTAGCACTGACATTATTTTATATTTTGCGGACTACTTGAGAAATAGTTTGTGGATTATGCGGGATTTAAATCTAAGCCTTATTTTACTAGATCGGTAGTTAGTCAAGGAGCTCGTGGCTAAATAATTACAGCCGCATAGACCGATCTTCCGGGTTAAGCCACGCTTGCCGAGGTCGGTCTGTGGATGGGTGACCATTTACCATAGCGAGTTTCCTCCGTGCCTCGGAAAGCACGTAAAGCCGTTGGTCCCGGCTGTCATTTGTAGATCTTTGACAGTCGTTACTGTTGGTCAGAAGCCAGAAAGTCTGACAACCAGTCTTACCAAGAGTATCGTATTACCCAGTTACTGGGTTGTGGAGGTCTGATAGACAGTCGCTCCATGTAAAATACTGATATTCAGCTGCATCCGGTTCGACTGGAAGCCGACCCCAACATAGTTGGGAAAAGGCTAGGCAGATGATGATGGTAGTTAGTCAAGGAAGTAATTGGTATTTTTTTTAAAATTTTGTGAATATAGATAGAAATTACTCCAAAAGTAAGGGGTGGTCTTCTTAGAAGTTTTCCCTGTAGCTACAATGGTTAAGGTAGCTGCGCTTCATGCCCTATATTAAATTACCACCCTGTTTATTAATAGTTGTTGATCGCTGACTGTTCACACTACCGCTGCCGGCGAGAACTCTCTCTCTACTAGTTTGTCGAAGCGATGACAGCTATCATCGAAAAAAACTCGCTCGCTTGGCAACCAGAAAACTCGCAGCTCGTTGCTCGCCAAGCTAAAACACTCGCTAGCTCTACACGCTTTTCGTTAATCGTCGGCGGTGGGACAGGTGCCTACTAGCCAATTTTCAAGATTCCCCTGCAGGGCCGGATTATACATAAGGCGGATTAGGCAACTGCCTAGGGGCCCCGCATCGACTAAGGGCGCCGTGCTCACCAAGAAAAAGACAACGATTCAACGAACGTTTTTTTTTTTTTAAAATTTGTATTCTTCCTCAATATACAAAATACTTCATACATCGTAGAACTAAAAATAGCTGTATTTGACGATATAGGTAAGGTAAGCGTTAATTCGGAACGCAGCCGGCGCGCGGTCGGCTGGTGAGTTACTTTGACTTTTAGAGATTGATTCAGTAACAGGATACCAAAGGAGTCGATCTGATCTACTCGACTTTTGTAATAGAAAAAATGTATTTTAAAAAGTAAGAATAGGGTAACGCGTCATCCTACGTGAGCGATCTATAAGCGACGCGAAGCGGCGCGGCGCGACGCGAAAACAACAAACAGTCGACACCTATTGAAGTGGCCTACGTGACCAAACGCACGTGAAGTGCGATGCGGCGCGGCGCGGCGCGAAGCGAACGCTGTCAGCTGGCTTGATATTTTCACGCGAACTGGATGCGATGCCGTACAGTGCTACTGAATGACGGTGGCGCGAGGCGAGCGGTCCGCGAGCTCGTAGGACAAAGCCGCCGCTTCGCACCGCATCGCGTGTCACCGCATCGCAATGCTTCGCAATTCGCGTTGCTTTAAACCGCCTACGTAAGACGTCGCGTAAGGAAAGTGGCCCCGAGAATTGCATTGCCTAGGGGCTCTGATAGAGTTAATCCGGCCTTGTTCCCCTGTGACTATCGAATCATCACTAAGATCTTTTGTTTTCTTCCAACAGGTCATACGTGCACGTTTCAACAGCATACGCGCATGCGTGCAACAACCTGATCAACACAGAAGTGCTGGAGGACTTCTACAAAAGCCCTGTGGACCCGGAGGCTATGATCAAAATGGCCGAGACTGTCGATGAAGGCAGACTAAATGATATTACACCGAGGTGAGTTTAATTTGTTCTGTATCATGACGCAAATACAAATAGGAGTTAGGCCTGGTTTCCCACAAAAGCGGAGAGGAGAGATGTGTTTTGAATTATCAGATTTCGTTATTTCCACATCTCCTCTCCGCTTAGCTTCGGTGGAAATGGATCAAGCGGAGAGGAGAGATGTCTCATTTTTCTATAGAATTTTGTGCCGCGAGCGAGCAAGCGGCGCGGCAGAGTGGAGATGTATGAACAACTTTTACTATGGGACCAAATCGGAAATCGCGAAAAAAAACAGCTATTCCCTACATTTTGACGAGCTAAGCGAACATAAATGTAGGGAACAGCTGTTTTTTTTTCGCGATATCAGATTTGGCCCCATAGCATTATAGTAAAAGTTGTTCATAATGATGAGTACAATGCCCCCTTAAGAGGTTGTTGGTGTTTTTCAATTAACCCTGTATAATATCTTAGTTGAATAAAGAATTTTTGACTTTTTGGCCCCAACCAACGACTTTTACGTGATTTGAAAGCGTGACAAACAAACAAACTTTCACATTTATAATATTATTAGGAATTACGATTAAATAATTATCTGCTGCGTTATACGTAATGCTTAGTAGTAAATAGCTTTGCTTTATTAAGCACTGCAGTGGGCGATAAGGAGCTGATGATGAAGTAGTTTTGCACCTTCAAAGCGTTTAGTTTAGTTTAAATAGGGCCCCAATTTCATTTTTGCCCCGGGGCCCTTGCTTACATAGCTATGCCACTGACCAGATGCGGCTGACTACCAGGGGCCCAATTCTCCTATAATAAATTGTTGACAAACGCAATCGAACCACAACCGTCAGTCAGTTTTTGTTTTCGAAAACTTTCAAAATGATTGATTTTGTTTTTTGTGTCAAACAATTTGATAGCTTTTGAAATTCAGAACTGTCTGAATGAACGGTTCGGCCTTGGTTCGGTTGTGATTTATCAAGATTTATTTTAGGATAATTAGGCCCCTGTATTTTACACGGAGCGACTGCCATCAGCAATGCAATTCTGTATAATCTCACCTCGATCGCGACTGTCAATTAGACACTTGTCGTGACACAGCGTGGATAACAAAACTACACGTTATTGATTATACTGCCGATTATCTGTGTGTTATTTGCTTCTATTATCCATACTGTGACATTATACAGTGTGTCCGGTCATCAACTATTCTAGTACACAAATACACTACACACTAAGGAAGGTCCAATCCACTTCCACTTTTTTGTTGAGATATTTTGTACGTGTACAAAAAAAGTCATATCTCTCAAAGTTTTGGTCCTACTGAGATAAAAGTAGGCTTATTCGGAGGACAACAATATTGTATATCGTTTACATTACGATACAATGGGTTCACATACATACATAAAGTTATAGACAATATCTCAACAAAAAAGCAAAATGGCTGCCAAATAGCGGGGAAGTGGATTGGACCCTAGTGTGTAGTGTATTTGTGTACTAGAATAGTTGCTATATAAGTACTTAGAATATCGCTAGTCCATGGCTGGACACACTGTATAACAACTATTCTAGTACACAAATACACTACACGCTAGGGTCCAATCCACTTCCACTTTTTTGTTGAGATATCTTGTACGTGTACAAAAAAAGTCATATCTCTCAAAGTTTTGGTCCTACTGAGATAAAAGTAGACTTATTCGGAGGGCAACAATATTGTATATCGTTTACATTACGATACAATGGGTTCACATAAACATACAGACATACAGTTATAGACAATATGTCAACAAAAAAGAAAAATGGCTGCCAAATAGCGGGGAAGTGGATTGGACCCTAGTGTGTAGTGTATTTGTGTACTAGAATAGTTGTTATATAAGTACCTAGAATATCGCTAGTCCATGACCGGACATTGTAGATATCGAGTTAACCGTCGATATTGAGGTGGGTTTCTTACAGACCTCCGCAACCCAGTTACTGGGTAATGCAGCAGAGGGACAGTCATGGGCTTATAATACTAATCTTCTTTTTATTTTCAGTTTCATCAAAAACTGGCCGAATACATATTCTTTCGCAAAAGCAGTCGCTGAGGAGTCGGTGAGGACCCTGAGCGGTGACCTGCCTCTATGCATCGTTAGACCAGCGATTGGTAAGTATTCTTATCACTTAAGCCTCATTTACGGAGACGCGGGGCGTAGCGGGTCGCGTGCGGCGTGGCGTCTCGCGTCGCGTCGTACGTTTTTTCTGTTTACTTCGCGGCGGCGCGTGCAGCGGCCCGCATCATCACACGCGCAAACACAAACATATGGCAATGTACGATGTTGTTTATGAAGATGCGGCGCGTGCCACGCCGCGGGCCCCGCCGCTGTTGACGCTACGTTTTACAGTGGATGGAGCATTTCAGGAATAGTTGGTCGCAACGCTGCGTGCGCCGCCGCGATAAACGTCGCGTGCGACGCGGCGATACCATCCGCGGGCTCCGCCTGCATTTCAAGCAAACGCGTGTAAAATCGCTTCTCCGTAAACACTCTCATACAACGCCATATGTTTGAATTCAGTGCGGGTCGCGCTGCACAACGCGACGCGCGACGCCCCGCGTCTCCGTAAATGAGGCCTAAGTCTTCCTGAATTTATAGCGGCACGATTGCTCCAAGTCCATACGTTATTCCAAATCATCTTCCTCCTGCCCTTATTCCAACTTAGGGCGTATACATAAAGGAAGCAGGTAATCAGCGCCGACCTACCAGCGCTTATCGGTACTGGTCCGTGCAGGCAACCGCTACATAAAGGAAGCAGGGGCTGGCATTTTTAAACAAAAGTACGCCTTATTCCCTTGCAAATACAGCAACAAATGACTGCTTACCAGCGCTGATCGTAGCAGGTTGGAGCTTGTCGGCGCAGTTCGGAGCTTGTCGGCGCTGGTTCGCCACACAGTATAGAGACAACCTGCGCCGACTAACTGCGCGGACCAGCACCGACAAGCGCTGACAGATCGGCGCGGGAAATCCCTTTCTACGTGTATACGCACTTATTTGGTGTCGCCGCAGCATGTATTTTTCTTACATGCATCTCTATTAGTCGTCATCTCAGTATTCACCCTCTTTCTAGTCATATCATCTTTTTAACCGACTTCAAAAAGGAGGAAGTTCTCAATTCGGTTGTATTTTCTTTTTTTTGTTTTTATGTCTGTTATCTCAGGGGCCCAATTCTCCTAAAATAAATTGTTGCCAAACGCAATCGAACCACAACCGTTAGTCAGTTTTTGTTTTCGAAAACTTTCAAAATAATTGATTTTGTTTTTTGTGTCAAATAATTTGATAGCTTCTGAAATTGAGAACTGTCTGAATGAACGGTTCGGCCTTGGTTCGGTTGTGATTTATCAAGATTCATTTTCGGAGAATTAGGGCCCTGGTCTCCGTCATTTATGAACCAATTCAAAAAAAAACTTGTTTTTTTTAAGGGTATACTTCCCGTTTGGTCCCATATCAATTTTATCGAAATTAAATCAGCGCTTTTTGAAAAAATCAACAAAAACTAAAAAAATAAACACAAATCATATATAGACGACGTTCTAGTTGTAGTGGTCCGAGAATTTGTACACTATTGTAATTGTAATTTGTGGCACTAAAAAGTATTAAATAAAATAACTTTAAAAAGTAAAAACAGACTTCAAAAAAAATACTCAAACTCAAAACTCGTTTATTCAAATTAGACTAGTATTACTTAGTTCTTTTTGAACGTCAGATTTAGGTACAAAAGACTGCCCCCAAAAGCGCCCACCCTTCACCGCTAACGCTACGCTACTAAACGGAGTAATATATCTTAAAGTAAAATTATCAGTTTCAGAAGTCGGTGTAATTCCACGCTGAAACAAATTGAATGCACTGACTTATGAAACTGATAATTTTATTCTATATATACATTATTCATCCATCGTTTATTTGGTCTTCCTCTAGTCCTATAAACCATCCACATTCATACTCAAAACTTTCCTCACGACATGTTCCTCATTCCTCCGCATCACATGTCCATACCATGATAACTCAGTAACTTTGTTTAATGTTTGGTTATCGCTTTGTTTCAGTAATCTGCGCTCTGAAGGAACCCAATCCAGGGTGGGTTGATATGTCCAACATTTATGGAGCTAGTGGCGTAAGTACCTATACAATATAAAGATCATAACATAGCATCACGCCTGAGAGGTGTATTGTACATGTAGTCCCATGTAGTAGGGGGCGGGCCCTGCCCGTTGGGTCGTCCCAGTTGCCATCAACCGGGCACAAATCCAGACTCCGAGGACTGAATGCCAAGAATAATTTGTCAAAGGTTCTTTGATACATACATTTCCTAGGAAATGTATGTTTCCTAGGCATGTAATTCCTAAGGGCTCTTACACATCACGTTTCTTTCAGGCGCTATCGACGCGCGTCGCACGCAACTATAACGCGCTGCAAACGCGATGTTATCGCAACCAATTTACCTATTCACACGTTCATAAAATTGTAGTATGCAGATGACGACTTTTTCGCGAGCTGTTGACGCGCTCGTAGCGCGGGGTTACATCGATACACCTTTAGCTGTAAACACATACATACAGCGCGTTTTAATCCAAGGAGAGTTGCTCACGCGCGTCTGTAGCGCGATACACGCTCCTTCGCGCGCGTGCTACACGCGTTTTACTTTGCAAGGAGAGTTGCTCACGCGCGTCTGTAGCGCGTTTCTCGTGAGTTTGCAGCGATGCAATCGCAAGTAATCTGCCTATTTCACGTTTAGCAGCGTCGACAACGCGCGATAGCGAAACGCGCGTCGACGGCGTCTGAAAAAAACGTGGTGTGTAAGAGCTCTAAATGGTACTAGGAAATGTATTGTTATACCCTTTTCACTATAAGTTGATTCCTGACGTTTTTCTACAAATCGTTACCATACAAAGAATATCAAATATTTTTAAAAAACAAAACATGTATAATATAGCTATTCTACGGCTTATGATGATGTCGTTTACGTTTTTTCGATAGCAGTCTCCTTACAGCTACAATTTACGGAATGACCGAGCTGTCAGGAATCATCTTTGGGTGAAAAGAGTATAGTTGAAAGGTAGGTTAGATTTTGGGCCAAACACTGTAACTTGTCTCCCAACTGACTAATTTCAAGAGCGAGTTAAGCGAGTTCGTTCATTTAGGGTACCCCGACACGGATAGGTTAGGTTCGAAGGGGATGACGAAGCCCCGTCATCCTATTCGTGTTAGGTTACTTTAAACCCTGCAGACAGAAATAGGAGCCCCGTACAGACACCCAAACCCAAACAACCTTACAAGCATGTTTCATCCATCATTTAATCTGAATAATCAGATCACAATATGAAACGTAAAAATCTTTTAAGACATTTCCGATTGCTGTTTAGGAAATGTATAGAATTCCTAGGAAATGTGTACAATAAAATTTACTTCACTATTTCCTGTCTATTTTAGGCATTATACATTTCCTAGGAATTCTATATAATGATAGATTACATACACATCCGATAACATGTATATGTATACATATATATACAGGGTGTTAACGAAATCGTGTAATTCCTTCAAACCGCGTGATCTACTGGTGACACAGATTAACCCTAAATGGGAATTTTCGAAAACCAACCAAAAAAAAATCTAAAAAAATGTTTGCTTTTCAATTTCTGAGTCTTTTTAGAGCCTTGTGTTATCTGACTGCAAAGAGCGATATCGCGTTAGTCGTTCCTGCCAGCCGTGTCGTCATACTTTCATTAATTCATGCGTGGCATCGAAATGTTCACACAAATAAAATTACACTTTAGCAAAAAAAAAAAATGTTTTTTACTAAATCAAGAATCAATAAAAAAAGAATTTTATTTTTTTATTTTTAATCAAGCTAAATCCCGTGCGGGGCCTGTCTACATCAGTAGTAGATCATGTGGTTTTAAGGAATTACACGAATTCGTTAACACCCTGTATATGTATATTTATGTCGGCCTGTAGGTACTGCCCCACTGCTGGGCCAAGACCTTCTCCAAGTTCTTCCATATACTCTTTTCCCGCGCCACCTCAAACCAGCTCTCGCAGTACGGGTTCAGGCCATCCCGCCACCTATTTCTGAGCCGACCTCGGCGGCGCCGTCCATCTCTAGGCTCCCATAGTGTACTCTTGCCCATTGAATATGATGTGACATTAATTTTAATTTAATTTTCAGATAGTTCTAGCCCCCGGCTTGGGTCTAATGCACACAATGTGGGCGAGTGACGAAGTTCGCATCGGTCTGATTCCCGTCGACTATGTGAACAATTCTATCATAGCCGCGGCGTGGGAGACAGCTAAGAGGAGAGCTGCTGGAGAGACTAAAACTAAGATTTACACTGTGGTATCGTCCACGAGGAATCCTGCTATTTGGGGTAAGTTCTTACCAAAAGAATGCGCAATCCTTTAATTTTTTAACGACTTCAAAAAGGGGCCGTTCAAGTATTACGTAAGCACTATGGGGGGATGGGGGGGTCATTGTTTTGCTTATTTTGGATGACATGGGGGGTAGAGGAGTCTAGATGATGATTACGTCATCGGTAGTTATTTACTTTTTTACACGAATGGCAACCCTCACATTGTCTATGCTTGAAAACGAAACGCATTTTCGGGGATTCCCGCAAATAATGCATACGTTTAATCTCTATCCTAAATCTATTTTCTTATTTTTAAAATTATAACTACATTATAATTATAATATAAAAAAAACATTTATAATTGAAAAATGTTTACGTAAGCATGGGGGGAGGGGGTAAGAGCTTTGCTTACTTTTGCTGACAAGGGGGATGGGGGGTAAATAATTGTAATAACGTTACGTAATATTTGAACGGCCCCAAAGAAGGAGATTCTCAATTCGTTTGAAAGTTTTTTTTTTCAATATTTTTGTTACGCGGTATCTCCGCCAATTATTATCAATGGATAATGATTATTCTTTTTTTGTTTGGTAAGCTATACTTCAGAGGCGGTCCCATACAAATTTTATCTAAATTGATTCAGCACTTTTTGAAAAAATCAACAAAAACGAAAAATATAATACTTAGATGATGTTCTGGGGCCCAATTCTCCTAAAATAAATCTTGATAAATCACAGCCGAACCAAGGCTGAATCGTTCATTCAGACAGTTCTCAATTTCAAAAGCTATCAAATTGTTTGACAAAGTTTGATTTTGAAAGTTTTCGAAAACAAAAACTGACTGACGGTCGTGGTTCGATTGCGTTTGGCAACAATTTATTTTAGGAGAATAAAGCGCCATTTAGATGGAGAGAGTTTCTCGACTCGAAGATACGATTATCGAAAGAACATTATAAAAGTTTCTTCGTGTAAACATTCACGATTAAGGCCCATTTAGATGGAGAGAGTTTCTCGACTCGAAGATACGATTATCGAAAGAACATTTAAAAAGTTTCTTCGTGTAAACATTCACGATTATTGCCCTTCCCCTTGGGCGACAATTGCCTCGCAATAGAATATATCTGTCTCCGTGTAAACAGAACCTAATCACTGAAGTCTGAACTCGAATGGCAAAACTCGCACTCAAAAACGGTTCAAACCGATTTGTACGATACTCGTATGAACTTGAAAAAATGTCATACGAGATCGTGTTTATACAAGTCGAGAACTCGTAAGCAAGAATCTTCTTACTATAATTTTCGCTGTGTAAACATTCACAGTAATTTATCGCCTAGCGAAAAATTACTTGCGAATCTCGTATGACATAATCATAGGCGAGAATTTAGTTCTTGCCTGTATGTAAACATTATGATACAATAATCTTATGGCGATTATTGCTTGCGATAGTAGCATACGATTTCTCGCCAAGAAACGTTCGAGAAACTCTCTCCATCTAAATGGGCCTTTATCGTCCTTCCCCTTGGGCGACAATTGCCTATATATCTGTCTCAGTGTAAACAGAACTTAATCACTGAACTCGAATGGCAAAACTCGCACTCAAAAATGGTTCAAACCGATTTGTACGATACTCGTATGAACTTGAAAAAATAACATAGGTACGAGATCGTGTTTATACAAGTCGAGAACTCGTAAGCAAGAATCTTCTCACTATAATTTTCGCTGTGTAAACAGTCGCAGTAATTTATCGCCTAGCGAAAAATTACTCGCGAATCTCGTATGACATAATTGTAGGCGAGAATTTAGTTCTTGTCTCAGAATACGTTCTTGCCTGTATGTAAACATTATGTTACAAAAATCTTATGGCGATTATTGCTTGCGGTAGTAGCGTACGATTTCTCGCCAAGAAACCTTCGAGAAACTCTCTCCATGTAAATGGCCCTTTAGGCCCCTGGTTTGTGGTGCAATTCTACACTGAAACAAATAAAAGCCACCAACTTCTGAAACTGTTAATTTTATAATATAGCAATTATTTTAGTCTTTTCTGTTTTTGTTTGAAGTCGGATTTTCTTTTTAGGGTTCCGTACCCAAGGGGTAAAACGGGACCCTATTACTAAGAGCGATGACGCACTGCATCCGATCCGAATCCGTGAAAATACGGATATAAAAACTCGGACCGAATTCGGATATTGCTTTACGCACTGCATCCGACCCGAATCCGTGAAAATAGCGATCTAGAGTAAAAATCTCGGACCGAATTCGGATGTTGCTTACGCACTATTCCGATCTCTGATTCAAATTCAAACAATTCGTCAATTGTTCTTCCGAATTAGAAACTCACGGACATCCGTCATCCGATAGAAATCGGATGACGGATGCCGGATGTAGTGCGTAAACTACCATACAAATAGTTCTATGGCTACTTCCGTCCGTCCGTCTGTCCGTCTGTCACCAGGCTGTATCTCATGAACCGAGACAGTTAGACAATTGAAATTTTCACAGATGATGTATTTCTGTTGCCGCTATAACAACAAATACTAAAACACAGAATAAAATAAATATTTAAGGGGCTTCCGTTTGTTGTATAAACGTGATTTTTTTGCCGTTTTTATAGATAATGGTACGGAAACCTTCGTTTCGAAAAGAGGAGCTCGTGGCTAAATAATTACAGCCACATAGACCGATCTTCCGGGTTAAGCCACGCTTGCCGAGGTTGGTCTGTGGATGGGTGACCATTTACCATAACGAGTTTCCTCCGTGCCTCGGAAAGCACGTAAAACCGTTGGTCCCGGCTGTCATTTGTAGATCTTCGACAGTCGTTACTGTTGGTCAGAAGCCAGAAAGTCTGACAACCAGTCTTACCAAGAGTATCGTATTACCCAGTTACTGGGTTGTGGAGGTCTGATAGGCAGTCGCTCCATGTAAAATACTGATTTCAGCTGCATCCGGTTCGACTGGAAGCCGACCCCAACATAGTTGGGAAAAGGCTAGGCAGATGATGATGGTACGGAAACCTTCGTGCGCGAGTCCGACTCGCACTTGGCCGATTTTTTTTGTTATTTTATTTTTTATTTTGAGTGACAAACATGCGCTTACAGCAAATCGCAAGTGATTTGCTGTTATCCATTGTAGAGTTCCATTGCTTTCCATTTGCTTCAGTGTAGAGTTGCACCGACTTCTGAAACTGTTAATTTTATATTATGGTAATTATTTTACTCCTTTTAGTATTTTTTTGAGGTCGGTTTTTACTTTTTTTTAAATTTATTTTTTATTACACACGTTTTAGTGTCATAATTTTAACCCCCTCTTTCATAACCCTTCTTTTTGGCTTTGACGTAGTCGGGCATAAAAAGGCCTTTCAAATGATACCTTACACGATATAATGAAAACATTCCAAAGGGGGGGGGGGGGGGGGGGGGGACACGCACCCTCTCCTCTTTTCCAGTAGTCAGTTCCCAACAACAAATATAAACAAAGCAATATTATAGTAATTTGAGAATTTTGCTTTGATCCGATGAGGAGTTCCGTTCCATATCTCTGATGTTCATGGTCTAATCATAACAAAATTTATATGGGACCAATCGGGAAGTATACAGGGTGGAATCGTTAAGTGTCAACAGGCGATTATTCCGTCAGTTTAGGAAATATTTCAGAAATTATGGCTAATATCAAAACTAGGCCGCCTAGTTACTAAAATAACATACATTTTTTTGGAAAAATAACCGCCATATATCGAGAATTTTGATTTTAACTACTTCCGTAATTTTAATATGACATATTTGTTCATGAGATATTCAAGAAGCTTATATTTTTTTGCATTTTATTTTAGAGCTCAATTGTTTACTAAATGACAGGATTAATAATAATAACTCAATAAAAAAATGGAAAATATTTCTTTCTTATACCTATTGACAAAGTGGGCAACATTTTTTATTTAAACTTATAATCAATTGAACTGGCTGAAAACGAAAAATAGATGAGGAAATCCAAAAAAAAAAAAATGTCCTTATGGTTTTTTTATTAGATTAATAAAAAATACACCCAATACCTATTCCCTTAAAGCGTAGGCAGAGGAGTTCTATTATACAGCCACAAGTTCGACATGACGGTATTTAGCGCCATGTAATAATAAGGACCATTGTCATTGAACTACTAGTATTTTTAATAGTTAAACAAACTGGTTGCAATATTATTATTATTTATTAGACATGAAAATAATATTCGATCGCATTACATAGGCAATCTGGAACTACAAAATCTGTCTGTTTTCTGTTCGAAATCCTGGGTTAGATTTAGGTAGTGCTCAGGAATCTGGTGTTAAGAAGCTTGATTACAGAAATGACTAAGATAGACCGAACTCAAGTCAGGCTAACTCCGCTGCCATATTAACAGTAAGGAAGAGAGATTACTTAGGTACTCGTATGATTGGTATGATCAGTTGTAAGAAATTCTCATACTTAATATATGGAGGGAGCGAAAGACAAAATTTTCAATATCTGGCTTTAATTTTTCCTAAAGTTATTTATATCATTTTACTCTCCATGTAGCCTAGTTTTGATAATAGCCTTAACTTTTTAAATATCTCTTAAATTGACGAAAAAATCGTTTGTTGACACTTAACGATTCCACCCTGTATACCTTTTCGAACAAAAAAATATTTTTTCAAATCGGTTCATAAATGACGGAGACATGAGGTAACAAACATAAAAAAAAAAAATACAACCGAATTGAGAACCTCCTCCTTTTTGAAGTCGGTTAATAAAACACACGTCGAATTGACACCTTTTAATTTCACTTTATTTTTTTGTTACAGGTAGTCTTAGGAATACTTTGGTGAACAATACTAGGGCGAAGTACCCTACGCCATCGGCCGTAGGGCTCAATTTCGCCTGGCAGACCAGCAGCCCTGTCATATTCTGGATAATTTCTTGGTTGCTGCATCTGATACCTGCTTATATTATTGATGGAATATGTTTGGTCATCGGAAAGGAAAGGCGGTAAGATCTTTTGTTATCTTTTTATCTTTTATCGGAATCAGTGAAGGGCTCATTGCTAATTAACAATTCGGCTGCGCCATTTCAAAACTATGTTAGGTAAAACCATGTGGTTAAAATGACTTACTAGGTTTTAAAATGATCAGAGGCAGTGAATGGCACTTACTAGGTATCGATGCTTAAATATATCTCGGCTGTCCCATTTCAAAACCTAGTAAGGGACACTTTTTACAAAAATCGTTTTATCGCATAATCTTGCTAACCTAGAAAGTCTACCAAATACAAAAACACCAGCGTTGAAAATTCAAATAACAAGCAGATATATTTAAGCATCGATACCCAGTAAGTGCCATTCACTGCCTCTGATAATTTTAAAACCTAGTGAGTCACTTTAACCACGTGGTTTTCCCTAACATAAATACTTTTCAAAGACTGACCGATTTAAAGTTTATGCGCTGTCCTGCAAAATTTCGTTTTAAGCCCGTAAATAGGACAGCCGATCTGCATAATATGTGAGTTTTCAACGCTGGTGTTTTTGTATTTGGTAGACTTTCTAGGTTAGCAAGATTATGCAATAAAACGATTTTTGTAAAAAGTGTCCCTTACTAGGTTTTTGAAATGGGACAGCCTCATTGTACGCCACTACCGCACTCAGTACAATTTGAGCTGTTACTTATTCCTATGAGGTGGCGAAACTTGTTGAGTGGAACGTGCCCCGATCGAAGTCTATGAGCTACTCGTACTACAGTAAACTTCCTATTATGGACACTGTTGGCAAACCAGGGGCCTGGTTCTCCTAAAATAAATCTTGATAAATCACAACCGAACCAAGGCCGAACCGTTCATTCAGACAGTTCTCAATTTCAAAAGCTATCAAATTGTTTGACACAAAAAACAAAATCAATCATTTTGAAAGTTTTCGAAAACAAAAACTGACTGACGGTTGTGGTTCGATTGCGTTTGGCAACAATTTATTTTAGGAGAAATGGGCCCCTGGGAACAAGAGGGGGTTGACTTTGTGGGAATTATTATTTATATTCCCTTTATTCATTTACATTCTTTATCATCATCATCATCATTCAGCCGAAAGACGTATACTGCTTGACATAGGCCTCCCCCAAGCATCGCCACATCGACCGGTCCTGTGCTTCTCGCATCCAGCGGATTCCCGCGACCTTCACCCTTACATCGGTCCACCTTGTGGTCGCCTACCCACGCTTAGGAGTGGGTTGTAACAGGTAAAATCACGTATCTGTTACGCCTGTTCCTGTTACACGTAAATAGCAGTTCCAAAAACCTGTTACGAAATAACAGTCTGTTATTTCATACTATGTGGGAACAAAAAACTATTGTATGTTCTCTGTTACCACAGATAGCAACGTTTAACCTGTTTCTGTAACAGCAGGAGTTCTCTTTCTAACTAAGGTGTTAAACCTATGCGAGAAAAGGAAAGAGCTTGTGACGGCTGTAACAGGGTGTCACAGAGTAACAGTAACATAATTTATCTTATTCTAACTAAGGTAACTGTCATAAGCATGAATAGAGAAAAGCTTGTGACTGTCACTTAAGGGATTTTGTTAGCTCGTGGAACAGGAACAGCTTTTTCAGTTTGTTTGTCACAGTTACAGTCTGTTATCATAAGATACCTGTTTTAAATAGCTGTTACGATAAATACGCCTCACTCCTACCCACGCTGCGTTTTTCGGTACGCGGTCGCCACTCCAGAACCTTTCGGCCCCATCGGCCATCCGTTCTGCGAGCAATGTGCCCCGCCCACTGCCACTTAAGTTTAGCAATTCTTCGAGCTATGTCGGTTACCTTGGTTCTCCTGCGGATCTCATTACATTTTCACGATTTCATTTTTACATTCATTACATTCTTACGTATACATTTTTAAATATAAATTCTATGAAAAAACAAAAAAAAAACATATAAAAATAGAGGTCCACCGGTATCGGGAGCAGGGTCCAAGCTACTGGTGGTTAGGGCTCCAGAGACAGGAACCTCCTCACAATACGCTCCGTGTCGAGGAGGACTGCTTTCTGTATCAGGCCCTTGATACAGCCACCCAACGAGAGCCTTTTTAGATGTTGGTCGAGGCTCTTGGCCATTAGGCCTTGGCCTATTTATATTAATATTAACCCTATTATTGTTCTATACGAAACCAAACTTACAGATGTTTCTCTTTGCTTCTAGATTCGTAAAACTGTACACAAAAATGTACAAGATGTCAACTGCATTGTCGTACTTCACTGTCAATCATTGGCAATTTGTCGACAAAAACACAGAGATGCTGTACGACAATCTATCGACTGTCGACAAAGAGATTTTCGATTTTGATATCAACAAAATTGACTGGGTTGAATATATGTGTCTATGGTGTATTGGTTTAAGAAAATATATCGTAAAAGATGGATTAAAAGGTACAGATTACGCGCAAAAGAAACAGTTCGCTTTTAAAATTTTGACGTATATTATAACACCTTTATATTTTTATTTATTGTATAAAGTTTTGAGTTTTACTTTAGTTATTTTAAGTTTATTTTTTAGATTATTTTGGTAAATAAATAATTTGTTTTTTACACATTTTTTTATTTTTGTCCTTTATTCACTTAACATCTTATACTTAAGTGACATTTTTAATACATATAATCTAGAAAAAATACGATAGACATTTCATTTCCATTTCTAGCCTGCGTCATCCCACTGCTGGGCAAAGGTCTCTTCCCATGACTTCCAGTTTCTTCGATCCAGAGCCAAAGTGGACCACTGGTCGTTGGTTTTGTTAGCTCGTCCCGCCATCTTCTTCGAGGTCTGCCGCGACGCCTTCTGTCTGTGTCAGGGCTCCATAAAGTGGTTATTTTGTCCTACAGCTCATTGGGCATGCGGCATACGTGGCTGGCCCAGGCCCACTTCAACTTAGCGGCTTTTTGAGCAACGTCAGCAATTTGTGTTTCGGAGCGCAGTGTGGTGTTGCGTAACATGGTCCGTTAGCTTGACGCCTAGAACGCTGCGCTCCGTAGCACGTTGGCAGACCTTGAGTTTGGACTTTTGAATGTTTGTCAAAGACCAAGTCTGGGATCCATAGGTCAAAATGGGGAGAATGCACATGTCCATGATTTTGCGCTTGAGCGACAAAAGAAGACTTCCTTTTTCATATAGACATTTAAAAATATAAAAAATAGGGATCTACCGATATCGGGAGCATGGTCCAAGCTAACGCTTGTTAGGGTTCCAGAGAAAGAAACCTCCTCACTATGCGTGCGGTGTCAAGGAGTACTGCTTTTTGTATCAAGCCCTTGATCCAGCCGCCCAACGAGAGCCTCATGAGGTGTTGATCGAAGCTCTTGGCTATTGAGTCATTCGCCATAACGACTATCGGGACAATGACTGAGTCCATGCACACATGCCAACAACCTCGTGTGCTAGATTATGTCCTTATTATTTTAACTTCATTAATTTTTATGGTATTATTTTTCCAAGCCATCCCATTCCTCATAATCATTAAGAATTCTAATTATTTATTTTTGCACAAAACACTGTTACAATGGTGTTATTAGATATACATGTTTCAAGTGATTCTACCGTATGCAAAATGTATACAATCATGATTTATTAAAAACAAGATTGACATTGAAATGTATAAAACTAGATGAAAATATTTTTTTATTATATTATTAAATGTCATTGGATTCAAATCGGTGTATAATTAATATAAATTAAACGTTGACCTGCATAATACGTGCTGATCCTTGGAAAAAATGCGTCTATCTACTAGTTACAGTCAACAATCTAGGTACAGTATGACATTTTTTTTTGTTATGTACAAGGTGTAAACGAATTCTTGTGAGTCCTTAAGTTCACAGACAATGTGTCAGCGATGCGCCGCTCCCCACCCACCCACCATTTCCAACCCTTCTTTCTAACATGTCGGACGTATAGTTTTTGCTTTCAAAATGAATAAAGAAAGACTTATCGAAGAAGTTCAAAAATATATGTCAAATTTTGGTAAAATTTGACATAACCAAACACACGTGTAGACCTGGTGCCAATTGCTGACAGACTACTCGGAAATTTGTGGACCCCACGATTTCCACTCGTTGACTACGTGAGGTCCACTGGTTGACCACGCGATGTCCACTCGATGACCACGCGAGGTCCTCTGGTTGACCACGCGGCGTCCACCCGTGAACCACCTGCTGACAACGAGTGGACGCCGAGCGACGAGGCGATGCGGGTCGGGTGCCGGGTGGCTCTAATGACCTTTAACCCACGTCAAGAAAGCTAAAGCGTGCTCTCGGCGCCAAGTTACGTATTCATCCTTTGGGTCTGTCATGTAGTCGTGACCGTGGCATGCTGGACACATTTTGCGTTGTCATGTATACATGACTGTGGCGGTCATCACCACATGATCGATCTGGAACATATAGAAAACCAGGCAGAGGAATAAGCAGAAAAAAAAACAATTGCCATAAAAAAATGTGATAAAATATTTCAATGCTATGCATAAATGAAAAGCCCGGCAACACAGCTGGCGGGCACGAGTAGCTCAATATCGCACCGCGCAGTCACTTAAAAAAAAAACAAAAAAAAGCATTTTTATTTTATTTTACATGACCCATTACAGGCGCTTATGAAAAGTCGAATTTAGGTGCACGGTTCCAAGTAGTCGTTTCCTATGAAGGAGAGTCGGCAAGAACTCCATGTTTACTCTTTTAACAAAAGGATATCTTTTACAATTTCAGTGAATACAGTAGGTACTATGAGAGAGAACAATGTAGTCTTGACCACAGACTGAGTAATGTACCAAGTATTGAGTACAAACATTAACCAAAAAGAAAAAAAAACACAATATGAATAATAGTAATTTACATAATAATATGTATAGGCAAGTCCACGAAGTTCTAACATTTACAAAAGATAAAATAAAGCTAAACTATATAAACAATTGACATAATTAATTGTCATCAAAACAGAGAAAAAATCATTGTAAAATAAAATGAAAGGTATCTTTAGAGTAATGATGATAGCAATAAAAAATAAAAAAAACATAATTGAGGATAGTTAATAGACATACGTTAATGAGGTTCCAGGGAAGCCACATGTGCAGGAACTAATATGTAAGGAACTATTAGTAACTAATAGTTCATTAATTAATCTGTGCTAAAATGCCAAACATCCCTGTCGTCAACGTAGTCCTTAGTCTTGTAGTATGTTTTTGGAGTGAGAACACGTTTGATATGGGTTTTGAATTTTCCCTCGGTAAGATTTGTTACAGATTTTAGCAGCTTGTTATAAAAACGTACGCCATTACTTAGAAATATAATATATGGGCGATATGGTCGCTAAGAGAGCGACAAAGCAATTCAATAAAAAAAAAAAATACCTAGAAATTACTTACTAGTTTTGCTTAATCTAAATTTAGGTATCACAATTTTATGCTTATCCCGTGTATTTTATCTTGAAAATCGCTCCTAACATTAAACAAATGCAATTTTTTAATATAAAATATTTTTAGTGATGGCAAAGTGAGTATTTTAATATCTTTAAACACGTTTCTAAGGGACTCGCGGGAACCCAGGTTATAAATCGAACGGATTGCTCTCTTCTGTAAAATCAAAAACCGAATCAACATCAGCTGCTGAACCCCACAACAAAATGCCGTAGGACATGATGCTGCGGAAATAAGCGAAGTACACTAACCTAGCTGTAGCCACGTCAGTCAGCTGCCTAATTTTCCTAACTGCGTATACAACAGAACTTAACCTAACTGACAGGGTGAATGTGAGCACCCCACTGCAATTTTGAGTTGATAGTTATACCTAAGAATACGGTTTCATTAATTGTTTCAAGTTTGTTGCCATCAAGCATTAAATTTAAACCAACTTGGGGTACATTAGGCAGTGAAAACTTAAGGCATTTAGTTTTATTTGCATTAAATAGATAATTGGCTGTAAACCATTTAGAAAGAACAGTTAGGCCCTCATTGACACGTAAAACGACCCTATCTTTTCTATTTTAAAAATTAGGGAAGTATCATCAGCAAATAAAATCATGTCAGATAAATTAGACATCATTTATGGGAGATCATTTATATAAACTAGAAATAGAAAAGGCCCAAGAATTGAGCCCTGCGGCACGCTCGTTCTAACCAGTGATCCCGATGATATAGCACCATTGACACCCACTTTTTGTGTCTATTTGATAGATAGGAAAAAACGAGGTCAGCAGCTCCTCCACGAATTCCGTAATAGTATAATTTACAGATACGTGTGTTGTGGTCAACGCAGTCGAGAGCCTTGGAGAGATCACAGAAGATGCCAAAAGCATCCTGAGATCCCAGGATTCCAAAATTTGAGTGACTACTTTCACTCCTGCGTCTGTGGTTGACCTACTTTTCGTGAAACCATAGGTACTGGCGACTGTGTAGTATCCCGTTTAGGTTGAACTCAGGGCGCTAAACTGATTCACGTGAAGAACAAAATGTATTTTTTTTTTATTTTTATACTGTGTACATACCATGCAGATTTAATCTCTGTCACTAGTAGACTACGAGGTTTAAAGGAATTACACGAATTCTTTTACACCTTGTATAGTATGTAATCAGAGTTAATTTGGTAGGTACGCACAGCTACAGATCAAGCGATATATTTCCAGTATAAGCTGATCTCGCATTGTATAGGATTTCCTTACAGTGAGAGGTCAGCGTAAACTGGAAATGTATAGCTTGATGTGTAGCCGTGTGTACTTTAGAAATATAATCCCAAGAAAAACCATTATTTTACAATTTACATTTCGGCGTCGTCGTGCTGCCAAAGATTTTACGATGCGCCTCACGACGTTGTGACGCGCGGCCCAGCACGAAATCACTGGCCTCTTCTAGTACGGTGTGAACTGACCCTAACAGACCGTGAAAAAGTAATTAAATAAACAATAAAGAAAAATATATTTCTTTGGAACCGCTTATTCACGCGAGGAGCTCGTGGCTAAATAATTACAGCCGCATAGACCGATCTTCCGGGTTAAGCCACGCTTGCCGAGGTTGGTCTGTGGATGGGTGACCATTTACCATAGCGAGTTTCCTCCGTGCCTCGGAAAGCACGTAAAGCCGTTGGTCCCGGCTGTCATTTGTAGATCTTTGACAGTCGTTACTGTTGGTCAGAACCCAGAAAGTCTGACAACCAGTCTTACCGAGAGTATCGTATTACCCAGTTACTGGGTTGTGGAGGTCTGATAGGCAGTCGCTCCATGTAAAATACTGATATTCAGCTGCATCCGGTTCGACTGGAAGCCGACCCCAACATAGTTGGGAAAAGGCTAGGCAGATGATGATGGAACCGCTTATTCACAAAACGATACAAACATGTAAAACGTCCCTATCTTTTCTATCTATTTTAAAAATTAGGGAAGTATCGGTGGTCACCTCTCGCTTGCGGACGCTGTTCTGTCCATGGTCGAGAGCAAGAGTGCGTGGGAAGCCGTCCAGGGAAATTTTAAGATCGTTTTTAACAAGGAACGGTTTTATTACATACATAAATTCACGTTTTTTTCTCATAGGGACAGACAGAACATGCTACGATCCTTACATACTCCTTTCGCTTCGTCCACGTTCATACATCTTGTCATAAACGCACGTCGGTTGAGAGTACTGTGTGAGTTTTTTTCGTTAACTACTGTAGTTGCGTCACGCCAAAAATGTATGAAAATTTAGGCTGCGTCTCTAGGCGTACCGTTCAATTAACGCGCGAATATTAGTTAGTGAACGGTGCGCCTAGAGGCGCAGCCTAAATTTTCATACATTTTTGTCGTGACGCAACTACAGTACCTAGTTAACGAAAAAAACTCACACTTGGGGTACTGTACTTTTTGAAGAACATCACCAATAACATCGATGTATGTCCTTCTATTATTAATATATGTGGAAAAGGCCAAAGTTTGTAAACACACTATGTAATATGCATTTTTTAATATACAGGGTGTAAACGTATTCGCGTAATTCCTTCAAACTGCGTAACCTTTTTTCTTTTTTTTGTGGGAAAATCCTCATGGATACCCTTGGCTGGGGTCGCGGGATTCGCAGCTGCATGCATCGCGACCCCGGCAGGCCTCGGTCCGCCAGCCTCTGGCGGACCTCTCCTTCTGTGGAGCCTTGCCCCACGTCCTCCTGAGAGGCGCGCACGGAATACGTGCGCACCGCCTTCTCGGGCCTGTCGGGTCAGGCGACGGGTCCCCTAACACGCCGCCCGCAGGCCACACACTACGGTGGCCGGAGATCGTCTTGCGCCCTCCGGCGCCCGGTGCGTCTGGCGCGGGAAGAGTGGCAGCTGCCTCTCTCTCCCTCTCCACTCCCTCTTTGGTCGCCATCACCTCCTCGCAGAAGGAGGCGACGGCTTCCCACGCACTCTTGCTCCCGACCATGGACAGAACAACGTCCGGAAGCGAGAGGTGACCACCGACCGCCGCGACTGGTTCACGGCGCTGCGTCGCCCATGCAGGGCATGCTTGCAGCATGTGCAGCGCCGTGTCCTCGGGGCAGTCGACGCAGTGGTGACAACCGGGCGTCTGCTCCCGGCCTATGCGACACAGGTACTTCCCAAAACAAAAATGTCCCGAGAGTACCTGCGTCAGACGGAAGCTGAGGGCGCCATGACGCCCCTCCAGCCACTCCTCCATAACGGGCCTTACCGCCGCTATCGCGGCGTGCGGCGGCGTGGGTTGCGCAAGGCGCTCCTTCCATTCGGCCACTAGGATCTGGCGGAGCTCGCTCCGCTCAGAAGCCTCCAGATCCCAGGGCACGGATCCAGCTAGGAGGCTCGCCGCCTTGTTTAGATACTTTCACTTACCACTATTGCAAGACAAAGAGATATTAATTTTATAATTTTTAATCAAGCTAAATCTCGTGCGGGCTTAATAGAAGAAAAATATTTATTCAAGTGACCAGTACCCCAAGTGTGAGTTTTTTTACGCTACTACTGTAGTTACGTCACGCCAAAAATGTATGAAAACTTAGGCAGAGCCTCTAGCGGCGAATAGCGTAACTAAAAATTTGTTTGACATTTTTGGCGTAACGCGACTACAGTAGTAACGTAAAAAACTCACACTTGGGGTACTGGACTCAATAAGTTAGTAATACTAAAAACCATGTTAGTAAGGGATAAATACATTTCATACATGACCATGGCTCACTGCTGCCTCATCCTATGAGAGACGGCGCGCAACAGCGACCCACATATACCTATCACCAAGGATTAAGGAGCTACTCAAACGTAAGACACCGTAAAACTCTCAGTTTTTTGTCGCACAGTTAGGCGTGTTGGTACACACGGCTACACACATCAAGCTATACAAAACCAATTTATCTTGGCGTCGCTTTGTATAATCTTTTCGCACAAGTAACGGTCAGCTTATACTGGTTTTCATAGTTTGAAGTGTAGCCGTGTGTACAAATTACAAGTCAGAAATAAAATTGAGTGTATTGTCAAATGTTAAAAAAAAATACTTATTCAAAAATATTTCAGAAAAATAAAATAAGATCATGATAAAAAAATCATAAAACAGAGCTCAAAAAATATTTTTCGTCGCATAATTCTCAAAATTTTGAGCGTAAACTGGCATATTTTATGTAATGATAATATAGGGAATATAATCAACTAAAGAAGTACTTGAAAATTATTTCACTGAGCCGTGTATTTATTTTATAATTTAATTAAAACTGCAAAATTACTTTTATATTGATGGTCGTTCGATTCAACTAACATCAAACGCTTCGCTGTTTTGAACGTTATTTGTTGCCGCGATGTGCTAATGTCGTTCGTTGCGTAGGTCATGTACTTAGTTCGAAGGAATTACACGAATTCGTTTACACCCTGTATATTATGATGCGCAAATAATTAGAATTTAGTATCCCTGGTTTAATTAATATGTCTAGTAATGTTGATAACTCATTCTATTAGTAATTGTTAGCAAGTGTGCTTGTATTAGTAAATATTGTTTTGTTCATACGTGGTAAGTCAATAACATAATTATTTTGGGCGCTCTTGACTAGTCGCATCTGATGGTACAGACAGGGTCTAAAGCCAGCCATACACGGGCAGCTCGAGCAGTTAGCCAATGATAAACATACACGGACCGCTCTTGCAGTCAGAGTCAACAGCTTGAAGCTGCCATTGATAACTTTACCTTAACTGCTCGAGCAGTTAGCAATTTCAATGTAGGCTGCCATCAGACGGACTGCATCGCAGCAACCGCTCGCAGTCGATATATTCAACTGCATGCAGTTGTACGTTTGACTTCGTTCAGTCGTGATATCAATTTCACGCGGTCGGCTGCAGTCTGCGGGAGAAAACAGACAAGAGGAGCGAGAAAGGTGGTGGGGGGAGCAAACTGCCCCAAAAAAATTGACCGGCGAGCTATTAACTGTCCTGCCTTGGTTACTGTTAAGACAGTACTGTTCTGTCTCGGCGTGTGCGTTCAAACAGTAGCAGTACTGCGCTGTCTACTGCTCTGCCTCACTGTTCTGCCCTCGTGTGAAACCAGCATAACTGCGAGAGAGCAGTCGACAGCTCGAGCAGTCAGTGTATGCCTGGCGACTGCTTGACCGCACGCCGTGCCGCCAACCGCCCGAAGCAGTTGCAACTGCTCGAGCTGTTTCGTGTATGTACGTACGTAGAAGGCTGTAGTTTATTATGCAGTTGCAGCTTAAAGCAGTCGACCCTGACTGCTTCAAGCTGCCCGTGTATGGCCGGCCTAAGATGGATCACACGAATTCAAGTAACAGAGATATAGAGGGACTCCCCTATACCCCTCTGGCTCTCACATACACACGACGGAACACAGTAAACTGCTTGGCAGACTTTAATATGAGGGTGGTAGCTAGCCAGGCGGACCGTATACCAGGAGTAAGGGACGGTGTACCGAAAACTGAAACAGTGAATTCAGCCTATTATCCTTATTATTCTGAATTGAAAATAAGTGGTTTTGCTCGGAATTTTCCAACTTTTCCGATCTTTCTTTTCACAAATTTTACATTTCTCTGCTGTAAAATAAGCAATCCTATTAGGACACAAAGCACGTTGCAAAAATAAAATATTTTTTTTTGTAAATCGGAAAATTCTTAAGATTTGTATGGGAGCCCCCTTAAATATTTGTTTTATTTTAATTTAAATATTTATTTTTAAAGTGAGTATGTAACTAAATATTCTGTGAATATTTCAAGCGTCTACCTGTTGCCGTTATCAATATCGAGCAAAAAAAATCGCGTTTGTTGTATGGGAGCCCCCTTAAATATTTATTTTATTCAGTTTTTTTGTATTTGTTGTTATAGCGGCAACAGAAATACATCATCTGTGAAAATTTCAACTACCTAACTATCACGGTTCATTAGATACAGCCTGGTGACAGACGGACGGACGGACAGCGGAGTAAAAGGGGCATATTTTACGCTTTGGGTACGGAACCCCAAAAATGACTAAAACATGCCTTCCAGGTTATATTTCCAACTTTCCCAAAGTTCTTCTGAGTCATGATGGAAGTAAAAGCAATGGATCCGGCCCAGGAGTTTATAGAGAATTTGCTGACTCGTCACAAGGCTATGAACGAAGCGACGGAGCGCGGAGACTCAGCCGTGCAGCAGTTCTACAGCGGCGCCGTAGTGTTCTTGACGGGAGGCAACGGATTCCTCGGCAAGCAGCTCATTGAGAAACTCTTCAGGTGAGGATCATCAGCTTTAGGCAAGACCGGATGTAAAAGAGGCCCTTTTGTTTCTAAAATGTCATGGCTGACGATAAACATAATGTAAAGGCTAAGTCAAGCATACGTATAAGAATAAAGTTCTTGTACCTGTTACATAGAGGTGCAGTTAACACTCTATTCATTTATAGAAGCTATGTAACTTGCCTTTTTGCATTAGCTTTTAAGCTGCATTCAAATAAACATTATAAGGGAGTAGGTTTTATAATAGTCTTATTAATTTTACAAATAGTTTGAGGTCAATGCGACTACAAGGCTAAATTATTATATGTCTGAAAAGCCATATTATAATGCTTCTATATGTCCAATGCTTTATAAGGGACTTTACATTGGTTGTATAAACGTATATAAGATAAGGTGATAAGACTGATATACCTTAATAGCAAAAAACACTTAAAACATGCCTTTATAAAGACAGTTGTAAAACTTATGCTATTATAAACATGTACAAGAGTTATTACCCTATAAATCATTCGTTATATAGCGCTTTTGCTAGTTGGGATAGCATCTCGCAAACCAGACAAAAGACAATTTGTGAATAACGATTCATTGTTACTTACAAATAGAAATGTTAAGCATCAGTATTTGAAACACTGATTGAGATAATTTTATCATTTACTGACTTATAATCGACTTCAAAAAGGAGGAGGTTCTCAATTAGGTTGTTTTTTTTTAATGTTTTCTTACCTCATATTTCCGTCATTTATGAACCGATTTGAAAAATTCTTTTTTTGTTGTTCTTCTTGATTGGTCCCATATAAATTTTGTTATGATTAAACCATGAACTTAAGAGATATGGAACGGAACTCCTCATCGGATCAAAGCAAAATTCTCAAATTACTAATATTGCTTTGTTTATATTTGTTGTTGGGAACTGACTACTGGAAAAGAGGAGGGGGTGCGTCCACCCTCCCCCCCTTTGGAATGTTTTCATTATATCGTGTAAGGTATCATTCGAAAGGGCTTTTTATACCCGACTACGTCAAAGCCAAAAAGAAGGGTTATGAAGAGGAGGGGGTTAAATTTATGGCACTAAAACGTATTTAATAAAAAATAAACTTTAAAAAAAGAAAAAACCGACTTCAAAGAAAAACTAAAAGGAGTAAAATAATTACCATAATATAAAATTTTATATTATGGTAATTATTTTACTCCTTTTAGTTTTTCTTTGAAGTCGGATTTTTATTTTAATTTAATTCTTATAGTTCATTTAATTTTTCGTGGTTTACAGCGAGTAGGGGGCGGCAATATTTCATAGGACTACCTAACTGAATTTCGACAAATCGTTCTACGACAAGATTTTACTTGGGCACTATGAAACTCCGACATTACGCTACTTCGACAAATGGAACTTCAACACGGGTTTAAAGTAACCTAACATGAAGTGGATGACGGTCATCCCCTTCGAACCTAACCTATCCGTGTCGGGGTGCCCCAAATTAGGTGTCGAAGTGCCATAATTGTCGGAGTAGCGTAATGTCGGAGTCCCATATTGTCGAAGTAAAATCTTGTCGTAGAACGATTTGTCGAAATTCAGTTCGGGAGTGATTTCATAGGCCTAGGGCAGCCAACGTACTCGTATCAAATCCGCCCCTGGACCAGACAAAGTGGAAAATGATTTGTCTGTTGCGTACTGTGAGACAAGATCTAAGTTCTTTAAACCAATAACATTTTTGTTTTTAGAGCGACAAAGATATCGAAAATCTTTCTCCTATTGAGGACCAAGAAAGGGAAACCCATACAACAAAGATTCAACGAAATGCTACAGGAGCCGGTAAGTTATGCCTAGCCTTTCCTAACTATGTTGGGGTCAGCTTCCAGTCTAACCAGGGGGTCTACTCCCTAAGCATGAAGTCCGTGGTTTCGGCCTTAGTTACGAGCGTTTCCTATCCTTCGCGCTCAAAGGCGCTCAGTATTCGCTCGGCGCTCAGTGTGGATGCTTGTTTTTATGTTTGAGAGGCTCGTCCAGGCTCGTCGAATGACGAGCGCGCCGAGTTCCCCGAGTTCGATATAATTAAATTAATAGGTAACGTTTTATTTAACTTTTTCTGTTATTTATAAAATGAGTGGCTTGTGGCTCCTTCGAAAGTCAATTCACGAATCTTATTAGCCGAGTTGTTCCTTCGATGACGATATATTTCTCTCATCCACCACATTGGTGGTTTTCTCTTCTTCTTTATGGCACTGTGAATCCCATAAAGGCCGCAGCAGCTACACGGACACGTGAAGACATGGCGGAACCAAGCATATACTGAGCAGTCTGAGCACAGCTTTTTCAATGTTGAGGCTCGTTCGACCAAAACTTTCATTTTGTTCCTCTGAGCACGCTCAGGCGAATGAGGCTTTAAGAGCCGCAGCTTCACATCCAAAGAGCCGCATGTGGGTCGCGAGCGTTGCCGATCCCTGGCCTAAACCCTTCTCATTGTAAGAAGAGGACTCTACCAAGCAGTGGCACTTTAATAAGTTTATGCTTTATGCTAAAAAGAACAATCGTTTTCAGGTCTACGACATGCTAAAAGAACAACAACCTGGCTTCGCAGACAGGATCGTGCCAGTAGCAGGAGACGTGGCAGAACTTAGACTGGGCTTGAGTTATGAGGACTGGAAGACAATTACTGAACAGGTTAACGTTTCAAAGATCATGACTATTCATCATCGGGTGACTTTGGGGAGTGAGGCGTATCTATCGTAACAGCTATTTAAAACAGGGGCCTAATTCTCCTAAAATAAATCTTGATAAATCACAACCGAACCAAGGCCGAACCGTTCATTCAGACAGATCTCAATTTTCAAAAGCTATCAGATTGTTTGACACAAAAAATAAAATCATTCATTTTGAAAGTTTTCGAAAACAAAAACTGACTGACGGTTGTGGTTAGATTGCGTTTGGCAACAATTTATTTTAGGAGAATTGGGCCCCAGGTATCTTATGATAACAGACTGTAACTGTGACAAACAAACTGAAAAAGCAGTTCCTGTTCCACGAGCTAACAAAATCCCTTAAGTGACAGTCACAAGCTTTTCTCTATTCATGCTTATGACAGTTACCTTAGAATAAGATAAAACATGTTACTGTTACTCTGTGACACCCTGTTACAGCCGTCACAAGCTCTTTCCTTATCTCGCATAGGTTTAACACCTTAATTAGAAAGAGAAGTCCTGCTGTTACAGTAAACAGGTTAAACGTTGCTATCTGTGGTAACAGAGAACACACATTAATTTGTTCCCACATAGTATGAAATAACAGACTGTTATTTTGTAACAGGTTTTTGGAACTGCTATTTACGTGTAACAGGAACAGGCGTAACAGATACGTGATTTTACCTGTTACATTACAACCCACTCCTACTTTGGATTGCATGAAAAGAGCCTCCACGAGTGACGATACTTAAGTACGTCCGGCGCACCCTGGGCAGTCAGCCCCGCTACCAACCTTGCTGACAGGCTAATATGTTCAGCACAGCATGAGCTATTTTCATATAGCTCGTGCTGACACGAGAGATCGGGTGACTTGATGGAAAGCCCATAAAATTTTCACAGAAGAAAATAATTGTTTAATCATGGGTTTAATCGTATTCGAGATTTCATAAATCATAGACTTCATAAATGTAACTATGATCAAAGATGAAATGATTCTTGTCTTTATTAAATTGTCGTATATCTATGACTCAATAGATCTATGATCCTAGATATATGATAGTGTAATAACCCCTTACAGCGCACTGCATCCGATCCGGATCCGTGAAACAAAGAATATAAAAAACTCGGACCGAATTCGGATATTGCTTTTCGCACTGCATCCGATCCGAATTCGTGAAAACACGGACCAAGAGTCTAAAAATCTCGGACCGAATTCGGATATTGCTTACGCACTAATCCGATCTCTGATTCAAATCAAAGCAATTCAGGGGACATCTTTGGCATTTGTCCGATTTGAATCCGAGGTAATGCGAAAGCGTTCATACAAACATTGCTACGGCTACTTCGGTCCGTCAATTGTTCTTCCGAATTAGAAACTCATGGATGACGGATAGAAATCGAATGACGGATGCCGGATGTAGTGCGTAACCGCAGTAAGTCTCCAATTCGGAAGAAATATTGACGGACCGGAGTAGCCGTAGTACTATTTGTATGAACGCTTTCGCATTACCTCGGATTCAAATCGGACATATGCCAAAGATGGCTCCTGAATTGCTTGGATTTGGATCAGAGATCGGATTAGTGGGTAAGCAATATCCGAGTTCGGTCCGAGATTTTTAGACTCTAGATCCGTATTTTCACGAATTCGGATAGGATGCAGTGCGAAAAGCAATATCCGAATTCGGTCCGAGTTTTTATATCCGTATTTTCACGGATCCGGATCGGATGAAGTGCGTAATCGCTCTAAGTGTAGGTAGTTCAACTAAATTTGACAGCTGTTATTTACGTCAATCTCTTTCTTATTTTATCAGAGTGAACAAGATGGCAATAGGCTAAATTAAGTTTAGTTTATGTACAATACGGCCGACGTATCTTGGCGAGTCTGAAGTTAGTTGTTTGGCTGAGCAATGAATCTTTTAAAGTCCCCGTCGCGAGAAGCTATAAATTTTGTAAACACACATTCAGGGGTTCGCAACCTTTGGAACAAATAAAGAAAAACAGTTTTGTAATGATTTTTATTTTTATATAATGGTTTTTATTTTATTTATATAATAATAAATAATAATCTACGAAAACAACACAAACAAACTGAAACGCATTCAAAACTCAAATGACAGCATTGACAGCGTCAGTGTGAACTTACTTCAAAATGGCGGGCCAAATGTTGACGTTCCATGAGTCAGACACGTTCCGGTACCACAAAACATTAGACGATAGCGCTTTATATCGCTAAAATATAACCCGACTAAGTGAAATTGCTCGTTAGTTTCGTATTACACGTATGTAACTTTGAGTTGATTGAATTTGGGATTATTTGTTGTTGATTGAATTGTCGCTACGTAACTTTGTAAAAGTTCTTTATTTACAAAATTTAAGCTTCTCGTGACGGGGACTTTAGAAATGAAATTGTCTACTGCGCAGCTAATCAGCTAACTTCAGACTCGCCAAGATATGTCGGCCGTATTGTACATACAACGGAATCGACCAATGTCTACAATTTTTTATTACACAGACGGACATAATATTCCATATGGCAGCCACGACTCGGTTCGACGAGTCGCTCCGTGTAGCCACTCTGATCAATGTACGGGGTGCCAGGGAGGCTCTACTGCTCGGCAAAGACTGTAAGAAACTCAAGTAAGTTTAAACAAGAAAAAATCTTTAAATAAAAGTAAAAACGACAGCGACAAGAGCTATCAAAGATAATACTCGCTCAGCGATACTTGCTCAGCGATGCTCGCTTAGCGGTCAGAACTCACGCCGAGAGACCAACCAGCGGTCATTTCTATATGCGAGTGCAGATCTGAATCAAAATATAAAGTTTTTATTTTACATGAACCATAACAGGCGCTTATGAAAAGTCGAATTTAGGTGCACGGTTCCAATTAGTCGTTTCCTATGGAGAAGAGCCGGCAAGAAACTCCATGGTTACTCTTTTAAAATCCATATCTTTAACAATTTGATTAGGTACAGTTACGATTTAGAATAGTTATGAGAGGGCAATGTAGATTTAAGTGCAGAAATCACACAAAAAAATAATTACGAAAAATATGGTCACAAATTAAATAGGTATCCAGGCATCTAGCAAGTCTACACAGCTCTCACATTTACAAAAGGAAAAGGACGCTAAACTATATAAAACAATTGACATGGTTAATTGTCATCAAAACACATTACAAAGAAAATCACTGTATAATAAGATAAAGATATCTGGAGAATAACGATAGTAATAAAAAAGAAAGCTAATCGTAATGAGGTTAGTTAATAGACATACACATACGACGTTAATGAGGTTCCAGGGAAGCCACATGTGCAGAAGGAGTTATTGCCAAACATCTCTATCGTCAACGTAGTCCTTAGTCTTGTAATATGCTTTTTGAATAAGGACACGTTTAATATGGGCTTTGAACTTTCCCTCGGTAAGATCTGTTACAGATTTTGGGAGTTTATTATAAAAACGCACGCCATTACCCAGAAATAACTTATGAGAAATAATAAATCAAGCCCCAAATTTATTTATTGGCCACGTGACCAAACTTCTCATTTTATAACTAAGCAACGGGAAAATGAGATAACCTCTAAATAAACTAATTCGACTTTTTTACAACGCCAATTAAATTTTTGGGCACCCCGGACCGGATAGGTTAGGTTCGAAGGGGATGACGGGGGGTAGAGTGAGCGAGCAAAGCGAGCGAACGAAGCCCCCGTCATCCCCTCCGTGTTAGGTTACTTTAAACCCTGCAGACAGAAATAGGAGCCGCGCGCAGCGGGACTCCGTCGACTCTTTTTGTTTTTCATTTGTTTTTATTGTGAAAATTAAAGTGGGTGACGAACAGTGGCTTATATAGAAGATAACTAGTGGCTAAGATAGTATCATTCAGACGCTCGTTAATTGTGGCTGACTTAGTAATTTAGAAGCCAATGTAGATTTTTAGAGGCGAATAATGCTATTAAAAAGAAGTCTGTTTAATTAGCACCCATAACTTATTACTTAATATATAGGGAATCACGATTTTATTATTTTTATTGTATAATTAAATTTATATATTTTTCTTTATTTTAACATAATTATGTAAATATTGTTCAAATATTTATGAGTTTTTGTTGATAATGATGACATTGTATTTTTTTTTGTATACGTAATTACGATGTCACTTAATTTGCTTACAATAGTTGCAGAGTTCGAATATTTTAATATTTTGACGACTATTTTTATCCCGGAACGTTTAAAATATTAAATCAGAATTTTTATTGGTTATAATTATTTTGGGTTCAGAAGGTACGGTCAGCATCAAAAGTAGCTGAACATTTGAGTTTTTAAACTTTGCATTAATTAGATAACTAATTGATAGGAAGCAAAAAATTCAAGGCATACTTAAAGCTATATCTAGCAGCTCTAGGTATCTATTAAACTTTTTGTTTTAATACAATTCGTTTTCAAATTAATGCCAAGTTTAAAAACTCAAATGTTCAGCTACTTTTGATGCTGACCGTACCTACTACTTTGTTTTTTTGTTGAGATATTCTCTATCTTAAAGTTATGAAAATGTGAACCCATTGTATCGTTATGTAAACGATAGACAATATTGTTGGCCTCCGAATAAGCCTACTTTTATCTCAGTAGGATCAAAACTTTGAGAGATATGACTTTTTTTGTACACACGTACAGAATATCTCAACAAAAAAATGGAAGTGGATTGGACCCTAGTGTATAGTGTTTTTGAGTACTAGAATAGTTGTTATGTAAGTACCTAGAATATTGCTAGTCCGACCGGACACACTGTATAGGACTTAATCTGTCAAATTTCTGACAATAATGTTTAAAAATATTATAAACAAAATATTGAATCGTCATAACAACAAAGAATTTTCTTTCTAAGCCCGGTCGCACATTAACAGATATTTCTGTCAGAAAATTTCTGAGGCGTGCGCGATGACGATCTGCGTATACATTTTACGTATATTAGAGCCCCCATCAGGATTCCGGTTCTAGCAAATTATGACAGTGTGCAGGTTCTAGTACAAAATATATGAGCAGAGTAGCGCGTTAGAAATTTTCTAATAAAAAAATCTGATTAAGTGCAGCTGGTCTAAGACCGTTTGTCCACCGCCGCCGTCACCGAGAACGAGATGACGTTGCCGAAGTAGCGATACATACATTACTATGGCTGCGTGTCCACCGCATGTCCGTCATCCGAGCGCCGTCATCTCGGTCACCGAGATTGTGAGTAGTTCAGCGCTACCGCTAGAACTCCACCGAGATCGTGACGGACCGAAATGCCGGCAATACAAAATGAGTCTGTTCTTGTCCACTACATCCGAGATTGACGGCGCCGGTGCACGGATTTCTATCTTATGTTGAGAACCACCGAGATCGGTCGCGGTGGACACACGATCGCCGCCACGTCTTTCCGAACTCGGTCCGAAATAATCTCGTTTGTCGGTGACGGCGGCGGTGGACAAACGCTCTAAGACTACAGGACAGCCGTCTATTTGAGTTGTTATTAAAAAAGAATAATTAAAGATAATAATAAACCCGAAACTTCTGGGCAAGCGTGCTCCATCGTAGACCGCATCATCGCTTAACATCAGGCGAGATGGCGGACAAACGCAGGTAGGGTTGCCAACTCTTTGTCAATCAAAAATAGTAGTTATACAATTATTACCCACAAAAATATAGTAGATAGCGAAGGGATGAAATATAGTAGGTTCCAAAATAGATACTTTATTTCATACCAGAATATTTTTTTATAAATTAACTTCAAAAGTAGGTAGGTAGTTAAAAACACAAACACGAAAGCGCAAAAATCGAAATTGCCCATCTGTCAAACTCAAAGCGTACGTAAATGTCAACTTGACATACCAGAATCGTTCAGAAATCGTTATGACATTTCGTATTACGCTTACACGTTTTGAAACGAATACTATTGCTTTGAGTTTGATTAAAATATAGTAGTTTCGCCTACTATATAGGGTGTAAAAAGACCCATCACATAGCCGAAATCTGCGCACTCTGTACATCAAACTAAATTACATTGACCAAAAATAATTGCTGGGAAACGACTTTTATTTTTTTCACGAAAAAAAACGCTTTTTTTTGAAGCGCGCAAATTATGGTAGTGGCGATGCCGCGCGTTTGCATGCATGCAGCGGCCACACAGCCGAGCCAAAGCGGTCATGTGCGCTTGATATTCATTGCGTTTTTGTAACTTCAAATGCGTAATTTGTTAGGAAAAATTGAAATTTTTGATAATGTTTGAATGGAAGAAAGTTTAGTATTATGACTTGGAAATCGATTCTGGAAAAAACTAAAAAAAAATGTGTACTTAGACCTTCAATATCTCCAAAACCAATGATTTCCCAGGTATGGTTTGTTCGAAAAAAATGATCCTAATGATGGGTAGAATACGTGGTTTTCGTTATCGTTAAGGGTATTTTTACACCCGATATACTGTTTTCAGAAATATAGTAGTCGGGCCTCTAATATAGTAGGATACTATATTATATAGTAGGGTTGGCAACCCTTTTTTTTTTTTTTTTTTTTTTTTTTCTCTTCGGAAAATCCTCATGGATACCCTTCGCCTGGGGAAGACGAAGGGTTATGCCGGACTCTTACCGGCTAAAAACCCACGGTGTTCCTCCTCCTGACCCTTGGCCGGGGTCGCGGGATTCGCAGCTGCATGCACCGCAACCCCGGCAGGCCTCGGTCCGCCAGCCCCTGGCGGACCTCTCCCTCTGTAGGTCCCTGCCCCACGTACTCCTGAGAGGCGCGCACGGAACACATGCGCGCCGCCTTCTCGGGCCTGTTACTGGTCGGGCGACGGGTCCCCTAACCCGTCGCCCGCAGGCCACACACTAGGGTGGCCGGAGATCGTCGCGCGCCCTCCGGCGGCGCCCGGTGCGTCTGGCGCGGGAAGGGAGAGTGGCCGTCGCCTCTCTCTCCCTCTCCGCTCCCTCCTTGGTCGCCATCACCACCTCGCAAAAGGAGGCGACAGCTTCCCACGCACTCTCGCTCCTTACCATGGACAAAACCACGGTCGGAAGCGAGAGGTCACCACCGATCGCCGCGACTAGTTCGCGGCGCTGCGTCGCCCACGCACGGCACTCCTGCAACGTGTGCAGCGCCGTGTCTTCCGGGCAGTCGACGCAGTGGTGACAACCGGACGACTGCTCCCGGCCTATGCGACACAGGTACTTCCCGAAACATCCATGTCCCGAGAGTACCTGCGTCAGCCGGAAGCTGAGGGCGCCATGCCGCCTCTCCAGCCACTCCTCCATAACGGGTCTTACCGCCGCTATTGCGGCGTGCCCTAGGGTTGGCAACCCTAACGCAGGCCTAGTAATAAATAATAAAAAAAAAGAAACAGAAATTTCTGACAATGTGCTAAATACGTATAAAATTAATGTCAAGTTCTTCAATTAATTCAATTCATTAATTTCATTATAATGTACCACTTAGAAATTCATTAATTGTGTAATACCTAGCTTTTAGCAATCAATAACGTTCGCAATTTACATTATATAATTGCGTCAATTGTGTAACTAGGTGCCATGCAAAATACATTAATAGGGCGTATGTATAAAGGAAGCAAGGGCCTAATTCTCCTAAAATAAATCTTGATAAATCACAACCGAACCAAGGCCGAACCGTTCATTCAGACAGTTCTCAATTTCAAAAGCTATCGAATTGTTTGACACAAAAAACAAAATCCCCCTGGGGATGGCGCCTGGGGGCCCAATTCTCCTAAAATAAATTGTTGCCAAACGCAATCGAACCACAACCGTCGGTCAGTTTTTGTTTCGGTTGTGATTTATCAAGATTTATTTTAGGAGAATTAGGCCCCTGGTCCGTGCAAGTAACCGCTACATAAAGGAAGCGGGTAGAAGCAGGGGCTGGCATTTTTTAACAAAAATACGCCTTACATATCCAAAACTAACCGTTGAGTTGGCAGAGGGGGACACTTGACTCTAACAAAAATTAGCACTTTAAAGCTTAATATTTCAGAAACGGAACCTTTAATCGAAAAGTTGTATTAACAGACCCGCAATATTTTTGAAAGACCTATCCAACAACACCCCACTCTACGGAGTAAACAAGAAAAAAATAAAACATCCCCACTTTACGTGTACAGTTGGTACCATAAAAAAAATGTTTTCATGATTTTATTGTACCACTTTGTCGGCGTAATTAATATGTATATCCATGCCAAATTATAGCTTTCTAGTACTAAGAGTCTCTGAGCTAAACTGCGGACGGACAGACGGACGGACATGGCGAAACTACAAGGGTTTCTAACAAGAATCCAAAAAAGTCAACAGACTACGGAACCCTAAAAAGGCAGTATATAGACATGACGGCGCGACCATGACATTTGACGTTTGCTGTCGTTGACGTCGGACAGGATGGCAGTATGACAGATGTCAGCTGTCATTCTAGCGGAACGTCACACTGGTGGTAGCGAGGCGGCCATCTTGTTCACTTTTGAATAGAGAGCCGCCAACGCACCACGCGCTCGACCGATCGCTAATTACCGACGCCATCTTCAACTGTTTTCAATTTGATTTGTAATTGTTTTATAATCAGTGTCTATTTAAAGTGCAATTGACTATTATTTTGTGAATTAAGAAGAAGTAAATCATTACAAAACTAGTTTGAAACTTTGTTTGATTTTCTGACCCACATAAAATATGGAAGATTCTGATATAGGCCATCCTGTGTCTATAGGCTTATATTTTCTTTACAGGTCCTACGTCCACGTCTCCACAGCATACTCTTACGCCTGCGAGAACCTAATCGATACTGAAGTCCTGGAAGACTTCTACAACAGCCCTATAGATCCGGAGACGCTAATCAAACTGGCCGAGACCGATGAACAGCGGTTGAAGGATATTACAGCCAGGTTAGAGAATCCAGATAGAGCCAGCAGGTGACTGCCTCGACTGCTGAGCGTGAGGTCTTGGGTTCGATCCCCAGGTCGGGCAAAGGGATATTGGGTTTTTCCTCGAAGCATATACCAGGTGTAAGGGACGGTGCGCGGTGTACCGAAAACTGAAACAGTGAATTCAGCCTATTATCATATATTATTCTGAATTGAAGATAAGTGGAAATTTTTCTCGGAATTTTCCGACATTTCCGATTTTTCTTTTCACGAATTTTACATTTCTCTGCTGTAAAATAAGCAATCCTATTAGGATACGCAGCACATTGCAAAAGTAAAATGTATTTTTTTTTTATAAATCGGAATATTCGAAAGATTTCGTTGACATTTTCCACGGATTTTCAATTCAAAATAATGAACTAATTTCACTGTCTCAATTTTTGGTAACCTGTCCTTTACACCCAGTTTATTTACTTGTCAAAACACTTATTGAAATACAATAAAAACTAGTAAACTCGGAAAATTCCATGAAAAAAAACCACTTATTTTCGATTCAGAATAATAGGCTGAATTCACTGTTTCAGTTTTCGGTACACCGTCCCTTACACCCAGTATAAAGAGGAGTTGGGCTAAGCAACTGTGCACTGTGATACCAACTAGGTCCTGACGTCATCACTGTGGGCGTGGCGTTTGTCAGTCTGTCGGTACTCGTCATGTACTACGCACTACGTTCATGCTCACCATGCTCATTATGCTCGTGACCGTGGTCTGAACGTTTGTTCTAGCAAAACAACCAATTAAATGTCAACGTGTATTCCAGTTGACTGAGGTGCCTCCTGCGACTACACACCTCTGCCAACCCTTCGGGGAATACAGGTCTGATGTTATGTTTTATTTTTAGTTTAATCAAGAACTGGCCAAACACATACTCTTTCGCTAAAGCAGTGGCTGAAGAGATCGTGAGGAGTCTGAGCGGCGACCTGCCTATCTGTGTCGTCAGACCAGCTATCGGTAAGTGTAACGAAAATATAAAATGGATCATAGAAATATATGGCGCTCGGAGTCGTCAAGATTGTGTCGTAAGGCGTGAAAAACGGCCCGGTTTCCATCAAAGCGGAGAGGAGAGGAGACGAGAAGAGATGTATTTTGAATAACCAATCAGATTTCGTTATTTCCACATCTCTCCGCTTAGCTTCGGTGGAAATGGATCAAGCGGAGAGGAGAGGAGATGTCTCATTTTTAACCGACTTCAAAAAGGAGGAGGTTCTCAATTCGTCTGAATGTTTTTTTTGTTTTTTTTTTGTGTGTTTGTTACGCGATATCTCTGCCAATTATAAATGGATTTTGATGATTCTTTTTTTGTTTGGTAGGCCATACTTCAGAGGTGGTCCCATATACATTTTATTGAAATTGATTCAGCACTTTTTGAAAAAATCAACAAAAACAAAAAAAATACACAAATCGTCTATATACGACCTTCTAGTTGTAGTGCTGGTGGTCCGAGAACACACTATTGTAATTGTAATTTGTGGCACTAAAAAGTATAAAATAAAAAAAAAAACTTTATAAAAGTAAAAACCGACTTCAAAAAAAAACTAAACGGAGTAAAATAATTATCATTTAATAAAACTACCAGTTTCAGAAGTCGGTGTTCTATGCTGAAACAAATTAAATGCACCGACTTCTGAAACTGATAGTTTTATTAAATGATAATTATTTTACTCCGTTTAGTTTTTTTTTTTAAGTCGGTTTTTCTATAGAATTTTGTGCCGCGAGCGAGTAAGCGGTGCGGCAGAGCGGAGATGTGTGCAGTCGGGCGGCCGGGCGGCACCCGCTATCGCGCCCCTTTCTCCGCTGTCTTCTCCCCGCGCCTCGCACACCCGAACTGACTGACTTCGAGCTCTCACAGCTCACATCTCCTCTACGCACAGCTCACATCTCCTCTGCGCTTTGGTGGAAATAACCTGCCAGCTTCGCAGCACATCTCCTCTCGTCTCCTCTCCGCTTTGGTGGATACCGGGCCATACGGCCTGGCCACGGGAACGGGCGACGTCGAACGGCGGTGCATCTAGCGGGCGCCAATCATGTTATTTATTTGAAAGTAATCTAAATTTTGCTTAATTATGTGTGGGTGATCAATGTTTGTGAATACACATGGATTCATAGATAGTGAGTACATTTTTGTGAGTACTTTATAAGGAATTTGCTCTGTTTGCTAGTATACATTAAGTTACTGTAATGTTAATGTAGGTATCTCATGAAGTGAAATTTATTGTAAATTTCTTTTGAGAATAAAGTTCTTTAACCACAAATTTTATGACATTGACTCATTGAATCTGGAAACTGTATTTTCATTTCTTCCCACAATCTCTTCGCTACGTGTTTATTATTTATGCTGTGGGTGACCAGGGGGTTTAGTATGACCTCATAGAAAACGTTCAAATGTCAGCCAGTCAACTTCCGTTCAAAAGCAGGCCTGCTTCTGAATCGCTAAAAATCGTACCATGTCACTACTAAAGATGAACGACTATTGAACCAAGTTGAACGGTAATGCTTGTTCATGGTACGAAAAGTCTAAACAAAAAAAAGGTGAACGGATTTCGTAAACATCAACGTAGCAGGCCTGCCACAGGCCTGCTCTAACGAGTTCATAGTACAAAAAAACAGGGCAGTTCAACTTCCAGGCAACTTCTCTCCTGCCTTAAGAGGTCATAGAAGCCTGGGACTTCCAAATAGCTGATCTAGCCAGTATTTCGGCTATAAAAGTTTCGGTGTTCATTGTTTCGCGGCTCATACAAGTAAACTTGTTTGGTTCCTGCACTATTCGCAGCGTCTACCGCGCGACACCGTGGCATGCGCGGTACAGATCCATACATTTGTTTCTGCTGCCCGTCGCGCCGCCAGACGCTCTTGCGATTTGCTCGGCAAACGCCGATCGCCGCTACGCGTTGCGTGATTAGTACATTTCCATACATTTGTTTTAGTCGCCAGACGCTTCACTATTCGCACCGCGCGAATATTCGCTGCAGCGAATGTCTCGTGGTCAGGCTGTTAGTCAGAAATCCCAAAAAAATTACATATTGGTGTTATAGATATATTTTTTTCGGCGCGTTTTTTGTCCGTCAAATTGGGGAGCTTCGCGCGCAAACCGTCACGAAAAACTTTTAATTTAAATCTAAATCTTTATTCTATTATAATTTACATTTAAACATAAAACAAAACTCTTTTCTATAAGACACCATGAAGTTTGTTGTTGATATAAAGAAAGTTCAAAGTTGTCAAAGCTCTGCAAAAAAGAGTACGAAAAATGGGGGCGCCACTAGTCATACATTATAAAATTGTAAATCTAAGAGCAATTACCCACTGCATCCGATCCGAATCCGTGAAAATACGGAAAAAAAAAATCGGACCGAATTCAGATATTGCTTTACGCACTGCATCCAATCCGAATCCGTGAAAATACCGATCTAGAGTAAAAATCTCGGACCGAATTCGGATTTTGCCTACGCACTATTCCGATCTCTGATTCAAATTCAAACAATTCAGGGGCCATCTTTGGCATATCCGTTTGGAGTCTGATTTGAACCCGAGGTAATGCGAAAACGTTCATACAAACAGTACCTACTACGGCTACTTCGGTCCGTCAATTGTTCTTCCGAATTAGAAACTCACGGATGACGGATAGGAATCGGATGACGGATGCCGGATGTAGTGCGTAAACTACCATACAAATAGTTCTATGGCTACTTCGGAACGTATTTTCACGGAATCGCATCGGATGCAGTGCCTAACCGCTGTAAAGCCTGAATTACACAGAAACGGCCATAAGGCGCAGGCACGGCGCAGGCGCGTCACTTTCATACATTTTTCGTGCCGATTCATTTTTTTTTTCGCACAAAATGTATGAAAGCAACGCGCCTGCGCCTTATGCCGCTTCTGTGTAATTCACGCTTAAAAATCAGCTCTCTGATAGAAAGACGAAGTATAAAGCCGGGACTCCACCAAAGTGGAGCAGAGACGAGCGGAGCGGAGATGTGTTTTAAAAAACCAATAGAATTTCGTTAATCACACATCTCGTCTCCACTCAGCTTAAGTGGATACAATACTCTTTATTGTACACAAAACAAACAAGAAACATTCATAAATATAATAGAGATGTACTCGTACAATGGGCGGTCTTAACGCACTTGGCGATTTCTTCCAGACAACCTTTGGATGAACATTATTTGCAAGAGACAAAAACAAGTGAGGGGTATTTCTCGTAGATACCACTGAGCGGAGATGTATCATATTATTTGTAAGGCGCGATGGAAGCCGAGATGTGAGCTGTTCCTCGCTGAGATTGGCCGCGGTACAAGGACATGACTGAGACGTCTACCTTTCGTGTCAGATCGCACTAAACTGTGCGTTCACATCCAACGCTCGCCGCACGCAGCTCAGTTCCGCTCTAGTCAGCGCACGTCTCCACCCTAGCCAGCACACATCTCCGCTACAGTCTAGCCAGTACGCATCTCCGCACAGTTTCGGTGGATACACTCTAACTGAAAAACATCTCTTCTCGTCTCCGCTTCGGACATCTCCGCTTTGGTGGAGTCCGGGCCTAACTCCTACTGCGCGTACATGAGTACACCTACCTTTTTTTAATGTTTCAGTTGTATGTGCTAAACGTGAACCCAGTCCAGGATGGGTCGATATATCCAACGTATTCGGGGCCAGTGGTGTAAGTATACAACGCTATTTTTTTTACGCAAAGAACCGTAACAACATATTCTGTGAAAAATGAGGGTGGTAACACGTATTCTGTAAAAAAATTAGAGTGTAGAGCATGCACTACAATCATACAAAGTTTCAGGCTAAGCGTATGCTGAGACGCAGGTGACGCAGGTGGACGCAGCGCAGGGCAGAGCAGATTTTGTAATGCATGAACGTACTAAGAGCTGCGTACGCTGCGGCGCAGACGCGTGCGACGCAGACATGCGTCTGTCCTGCTCTGCGCCTCGTTGTAGCGTCGGTACAGATTTCTGCGCGACGCGTGCATGTCGACGTGTTTTTTACCGCTAATTCGAATTTTATTGCAATGATAGAACATTTAATTGAATTAGTGCGCTGTGAACCTTGTTTGTATGATACATATCATCCAGACTATTAAAAAAAAACGTTCGTCAACTCGAACACGTCTATTCTTTGTACTAGTTAAAACTCGAATGTGTCTTCGAGCTGCGTCGCAGCATGCGGTCGTGGCCTATGTCTGCCTCGCCTGCCCTGCCCTGCAAAATCTGTACTGTGCTGTGCTGCGTCACCTGCATCCTATCATACGCTCAGCCTTAAACTTGTATGTATTATCGTTTTTAAGATTAAGCAGGAAAAAATGCATTTCTTTCGAGGTTCCTTGTATGGGCACTCCCTTTGTATTTTGACTTTTTATTATTTTTAATATTTGCCATGACAGATTGATGATAAATGATATTTATTTCTGTACATAAATCTTGTATTATTGAAGTCTAATCTTGAAGTTTTTTTTTTTAAGCCTAGATGGCTCTGGCATTTACTATCTGACTCGCTTTGAGAAGAAAAGCCGAAATAAACTCAGAAGTCAACGTTTCTTTTAAAGTCCAGACATTGTGGTATAAAACTATGCGAGTGTAACAATGTAGGGCAACGTTTGGAATGGCCTTTTGAGGAAAGAGCCATAGCAGGTTTGAGTTGACCTGTCCCAACTGACGGCACGCATGCATCAGCCATAGTGTAGCTTAAGCTTATTTTAGGGAGCTCAACGACCCGACGCACGACGACATCAATCAGCCGGACAATTTGCGTAGGTCACAAAAAAAATACTCAAACCGCCTAACAGTTCTACGAGAGGTTATAATAACACATATTCTGGGAAAATTTTAACTGGCTTCCTATTACAATTAACACCTCCAGTGCCGGGTGGCCTCCAGGAGAGCACCCGCTAGTCGCATTTGCGATGCCGGGTTCCCTCGTGAAGGGCTCCTTTTAAATCATGGATAACCTTCGCCCGGGAAAGACGAAGGGTTATGCCGGACTCTTACCGGCTCAAACCCCACGGTGTTCCTTCTCCTGACCCCTGGCCGGGGTCGCGGGATTTGCAGCTGCATGCACCGCGACCCCGGTAGGCCTCCGTCTGCCAGGCCCTGGCGGACTTCTCCCACTGTGGGGCCCACCCCCACATCCTCCTGGTCGGCGCGCGCGGAACACGGCGCGCCGCCTTCTCGGGCCTGTTACTGGTCGGACGATGGGTCCCCTAGCCCGCCGCCTGCAGGTCACAGACTACGGTGGCCGGAGATCGTCGCGCGCCCTCCGGCGCCCGGTGCGTCTGGCGCAGGAAGGGAGAGTGACAGCTGCCTCTCTCTCCCTCTCCGCTCCCTCTTTGGTCGCCATCAACTCCTCGCAGATGGAGGCGACGGCTTCCCATGCACTCTCGCTCCCAACCATGGACAGAACCACGGCCGGAAGCGAGAGGTCACCACCGACTGCCGCGACTAGTTCGCGGCGCTGCGTCGCCCGCGCAAGACACGCCTGCAGCGTGTGCAGTGCCGTGTCCTCGGGGCAGTCGACGCAGTGGTGACAGCCAGGCGTCTGCTCCTGGCCTATGCGACACAGGTCCTTCCCGAAACAACCATGTCCCGAGAGTACCTGCGTCAGCCGGAAGCTGAGGTCGCCATGACGCCTCTCCAGCCACTCCTCCATCACGGGCCGTACCGTCGCTATCGCGGCGTGCCCTCGCCTCTCTCTAGACCTCTTCGCTCCCTCCTTGAATACCAACAACCCTCCCCGAGGGTTCACTTTTAGTGCAAACGTGGCACATGGCGTAGAGCTTTATGAAAAGTGTGGTGCACTCGAATGCGTTAAAAAGATACAGCCCTATGATAAACAGACGGCGGAGGCTTAGTAATAAGCGTCCCATTAGCTCCCTTTGCTCCCTAATAAAAATAGCTCAAATCCCTTTGCAGTTAATCATTGGTCCTGGCTTGGGTCTCATGCACACATTTCTGGCAGACAACAAAACACGCCTCGGTCTGGTTCCCGTCGACTATGTGAACAACGCCATCATAGCTGCGGCGAGGGAGACAGCCAAGAGGAGAGCTGCCGGGGAGATTAAAACCAAGATCTACACTGTGACCACATCCACGAGGAATCCTGCGATTTGGGGTAAGCTACCACAGACCCTTTTTTTATTGTTGGGCGAATAAAATGCCTATCGCATACCACGCCGTCCGGGGAGACGACGTGGTTATGTGGGGATTGCACTCACTAAAAACTCCGCTTGTGCTTTCGCCTTGATGAGTGGGCCGCGAGAACTGCTATGCATGACATTCGTGACCCATCCAGCGTGGCCCACTTCTGGGCTCCCCCTTCTTTACCCGCCTCCGGGCACCCTCCTTCTTCAGCGTAGTCCGGGTGCACTGGGACATCACCACAAAGATACCACATACCCTAGTTCAACATACACCTACAATTATTTTTTTGCCTCCTGGAAATCCTCTTGGATGTCCTCCTCTCTGGGGTGGGGGGAGGGGTCTGTCAGACTCTTACTGACTAAAAACACTCTGGTGTTCCTTCGCACACTTGCCACGGGAGCTATACATTCGTCCGCAACCCCAACTAGTACCGGCCCGTCTTTGCAGGCCTCAATCGCGGGGGGAGTGAGACTCCCCCTGTGTCATCTGAGAGGCGCGCGTGGAACACTACGCGCCACCGCCTCTGGTCCATTTAAATGGGACAGGCGGACGTCCCCAAGTCCGCCGCCCCTGGACCCGTTTACGGGGGTTGGAAGAGGCCGTTATCCGCCCTCCGCCGACGCCCGGTGCGCCTTCTGCGGTCTGGAAGTGCTTGCACTCCCCTTTCGCAGTCTCCTTCTGCGAGATGACACTTTCGCAGGAGATCACCGCGTCCCAGGACTCTGCACTGCCAACCATAGAACGAACCACGGTGGGCAGCGACAGGTCGCTCCCCACCTCGGAATCCTCCTGCCCTTATCCCAACTTATTTGTGGTCGGCGCAGCATATATTTTTCTTCCATAAATCTCTATTAGCCGTGAAAGCTAGGAGGTTAGGAGGAGCTCGTGGCTAAATAATTACAGCCGCATAGACCGATCTTCCGGGTTAAGCCACGCTTGCCGAGGTTGGTCTGTGGATGGGTGACCATTTACCATAGCGAGTTTCCTCCGTGCCTCGGAAAGCACGTAAAGCCGTTGGTCCCGGCTGTCATTTGTAGATCTTTGACAGTCGTTACTGTTGGTCAGAAGCCAGAAAGTCTGACAACCAGTCTTACCAAGAGTATCGTATTACCCAGTTACTGGGTTGTGGAGGTCTGATAGGCAGTCGCTCCATGTAAAACACTGATATTCAGCTGCATCCGGTTCGACTGGAAGCCGACCCCAACATAGTTGGGAAAAGGCTAGGTAGATAATGACATCTCTATTAGCCGTAATCTCAGTAGTCACCCTCTTTCTTGTCATAACATCTTTTACATTATCCGTCCATCGTTTCTTTGGTCGTCCTCTACGCCAACGGCGTTCATTGTTAATGACACCACCAAACGATACCCCCAGGGGTGTGGTTGCCAAAAAGGATTTGTTAACAACACCACTAATGAATAGTGTTGTTGCCCTTCTGTAAACTAACTCGCTTCATCATCTGCCTGCAATAAGTAGAACAAAAGTTATTCATTAGAATAACTTTTGTTCTACAACTTTTCCCAAAAATCAATAGTTTGAGAAACAGTGTTCAAAAATCTCAAAAAAAAAAACTCTAAAATCTATTTATCCCCAGATATGATCAGCTGTGTTTACATTTTAGGTCATATTTGGGGTCATGAATTGGAAGCACCATTTTCTGAATTTGTAACTAAAGCAGGGATGAAGAATTTATGAAAAAACTAAAATAAAAATCATTTCGTTATCGAATTTTGAAATTGTAACACTTGCTTTCAAACAATCATCAGCGATACTATAAGTGGACTTCGTAGTACCCCCTTTCTGACTAACCCCCCCCCCCCTGTTTACTCACTAAACACGAGTGTCATAGTATACGCGGTTCATTGAAATATATGGCGTTCAGAATCGTCGCAACATTTTATCGTGTCGAATGCCGCGGAGAACGCCTTACTTGTTGATATAATGTTTTTTTTTTCACAGGAGTTCTACACCACACATTGGCTAACATTGTTCGGTTTAAGTACACAAGTCCAATGTCTGTGTGGTATAACTTCATGTTTCAAACGAGCAACCCTGTCATCTTCTGGTTATATTCTTGGTTACTGCATCTGATACCTGCGTATTTCATTGATGGCGTGTGCTTGGCTCTCGGAAAAGAAAGAAGGTAAGATCTATTTATATTAAATACAAGAGGGGCAGGGGAGGCCGGCCCCCCTAACTGTAGGGGGCCTTTTGTAGTCGAGTCTCGGGTTATTTACCTATTGCCTGTGACTCTAATTCTAAACTCTTGAGAATCTTGAAACGAGCCCCCCTCTCGAATTCAAATTCTAGGTCCGTCTAATTAATTCTTGTTTATTTGGAGGTAAGTAGTTTTTAAAAAGAGACACTGTTTTTTTTTAAAATCTTTGCCCCACACTAAGATTTCTCTTGTATTGTGGGTGCGTTTACAGACACTAATCATCAATCTCACAAACAAACGCTCTGGGCGTTTGTTTGTGAGATTTGTGTTCCCGAAACAACCATCTGTAATTATTGTTTAACAAACAATTTTATAAAGTAAAAAATAAGAAATAAATCTCAATAGCGGTTCCAACTGACTACCCCAGAGCGCATGCGCTTACCGCCCTTTTCCGTTGGTTCGAAGTGTAATAGAAAAAAAGTTATTTTAAAGCATTATTTTGTTAAGCTGGCTTCCCACGGTGCGTGGTAGCGCGCACCGGCGGTGCGTATCATCCATAAAATCACGCACCGTGGGAAGCCACATTATGAGGGTGTGTGATGTGGATACAGCGCACCGCTCCGCACGCGTCCGCGTTACTACTGACGAGTCTCTTCCCATGGTGCGTCGTCGGTGCGAGCTCGTGCGTCGCGGTGCGCGTTATCACGCACCGTGGGAAGCCGGTATTAAGAGAACTGCACTTTAATAAAACTTTTTAAATTTATTAGAGATGCTCCTGAATATAACATGTCATTATGGTACTATTATTGATTTCACAATTAGAACTTTACGAGTGTAGATAAAATATTTAAAAAATATATAAAATTCGCCATTTTCTTTTCAGATTCGTAAAATTGTACAGAAAAATGTACAACATGACAAAATCTCTGTCGTATTTTTCTCTCAACCATTGGCAATTTGTCGACAAAAACACAGAGAAACTCTACGACGACATGTCAACTATCGACAAAGAGATTTTTGACTTTGATATGAAAAAAATTGACTGGGTAGAATATATATCTACATGGTGTATTGGTTTAAGAAAATATGTCGTAAAAGATGGATTAAAAGGATCGAAGTACGCTTTGAAAAAACAGCTAGTTTTCAGAATTTTAACGTACATAATAGGAACTATATATTTTTATTGTTTATATAAAGTGGTGTGTCTCGGTATTTTTGTAATAAATGTATTTGTTAAAATATTCTGGTAAATAAATGATTTTTTGTAGCGTTGACTTTCTTTTGTAACTACACGCTTGTTTATTGGAATATTCCAGTCTGTCCCCCTGATAAGACCTTAGGGGACAAACAGGAATAAAAAGTTCGATCTGTCTCCCCCTGTTACCAACAAGGGGACAGATCGAACGAATCATTTCCGAGTTTTTTTTTTATATTTATTTATTCAAGAAAAGTTAAACAGAAATGAAATTACCTAGATCTTCTGCCAAACTGCTGTACAGTTTGTCGGCAGTGTTCTCGTGGGTCAATCGTGGATACAGTTTTGTGAGTATGTCCCACTGCTGTTTTTTAGGGGGAATGAAAAGTTTCTATCTGTCCTCCTATTACCGACGAGAGGACAGATCGAACGAATTATTTTCGGTCTGTTCCCATGCCGTTTTTTACGGGGAAAATAGGGAATAAAAAGTTTCAATCTGTCCCCGTTTTACCGACGAGGGGACAGTTTGAACGATTAATTTCCGGTTTGTCCCCTTGCTGTTTTCTTAGTGGATAGGAATAATAAGTTTGATCTGCCTTTTTATTCCCATTTGTCCCCCTAAGGTGACAAATCAAGGGGACAGACCATTCCTATTTTTCTTATAATTTAGGCAGAGGTTTATGATCGCACAACGTGTTTTTACGTGTCAACGAGGGTTGTAGAGGACAATCAGGAAAACAATATACTTGTTGAAAGGCACTTGCCTTATTTGTTCACATCAAAATAATTTACATTCATTACACTATAAACTTTGCACTCATTCTGTTCTAATCGACTATACGTCTTCATTTACTTGACGGCATTACGACGACTTACGTGGGGTGCATGAAAAGAGCCTCCACGAGTGACGATACTTAAGTACGTCCGGCGCACAGCAGTCACCCCCCCTACCAACCTTGCTGACTGGCTAATCTTTTCACCACAGCATGAGCTATTTTCGTATAGCTCGTGCTGACACGACAGAATTAGAGAAAAAGCTTCAGGGTTCAGTTCTTCATGTTCGTTGCTGGGGGCTTACTCCCTAAGTCCGTCAACGAAGTTAGTCGCCCGTCCGAAAGTAGCCCGAAACGGAGGAGTGTACAAAACAAGTGTCAAGTTCAACTTTTCGGACGGGCAAAAACACATCGGTAGTAGGGACAATTGTCAAATCGTGTTGTCATTCATTCTTAGTTCGGGCCCCGAAATAATCGTAGGTATGTCCGTAGGTGATAGGGAGTAGGAAACGCTCGTAACAAAGACCGAAACCACTGACTTCGTGCTTAGGGAGTAGATCCACTGGATCGTAGAATGAGTGACGACTAAAATGCAGCGGATGCACCTCCTTCGGTACCATTTAGGGGGGCACAAGTTGCGTATGATATGCCCCCATAGAAATGTTCAATTTTCCAATATTTTTCTATCATGGTTCGCTTGTCTATAGCTGTATAGCTGTTTGTAGCTAGTGGTCATGTTGTGCTATGTATTGTGACGTATTTTATGACCTTGTTTACTTCATTGCTAAAGCTGCGGTCCCACGGCCTGATTTATCATAGGCCAGATCGCGCCAGGTTAGGCTGACAGATCGTGAGAACCGTCGCATCTGATGAAGCCCGCAGTGGCCTGACGTTGCCCGTCCGATCCACTGGGAGTCGGTAAGTACAAAGGCGCGGCACGGCGCGGTACGAGGGCGCCTGTCGCGGCACGGCGCGGTACGAGGGCGCCTGTCGCGGCACGGCGCGGCGCGACGGCACCTCTCGCGACCGTCGCTATTCACTCATTCATATCGTTTCCGCACATGATGGAGTGGATGAACAAATCACTTTTCATGTTGGAATGGCGGCCAGCAGGCTGCAACAGGCCGACTTACTTCGTGGGAACACTCGGCACGGGCCGCGCCAGGCGTACCTTTCGCTTCCGGCCGTGGTTCTGTCCATGGTCGGAAGCGAGTGTGCTTGGGAAGCCGTCGCATCCTGCGAGGCGGTGATGGCGACCAAAGACGGAGCGGAGAGGGAGAGAGAGGCAGCTGCTACTCTCCCTTCCCGTGCCAGATGCACCGGGCGCCAGAGGGCGCGCGATTATCTCCGGCCACCGTAGTGTGAGGCCGGCGGGCGGCGTGTTGGGGGACCCGTCGCCCGATCAGTAACAGGCCCAAGAAGGCGGCGCGCAGTGTTACGTGCACGCCTCTCAGGAGGACGTGGGATTAGGCCCCACAGAAGTAGAGGTCTGTCAGGGGTTGGCGGACCGAGGCCTGCCGTGGTCGCGGTGCATGCAGCTGTGAATCCCGCGACCCCGGCCAAAGGTCAGGAGTCCGGCATAACCCTTCTCCTTCCCGAGGCGAAAGGTACACATGAGGATTACCGAAGAAAAAAAAATATAGACGACGGGTTGCCCTCCGCAACAAGGGTTAAGTCGAGTATTTTAAAAATAAAACCCAAAATAATAACTGAACGTTTATTATTAAGAAACAACTAATAAATAATAAATCAAACAATAATTTTAATACACAAATCATACGTATTCGCCTATTCGGCAGAGGCTGTAGCCTCTCCTCCCTCCGTTTCATACAAATGTCATACATTTTTGTGCTACATAGTATACACATTAGATATTAAAATCTAATTATTTAGCTTGGACTTTTAATGAAATTATTTATATTGTCTTATTTTTTCAATACAATGAATACTTTCTTAGATAATCTTAGGCCGGCCATACACGGGCAGCTCGAGCAGTTAGCCAGTGATAAACATACACGGACAGCTCGAGCAGTCAGTGTATGCCTGGCGACTGCTTGACCGCTCGCCGTGTCGCCAACCGCCCGCAGCAGTTGCAACTGCTCGAGCTGTTTCGTGTATGTACGTACGTAGAAGGCTGTAGTTTACTATGCAGTTGCAGCTTAAAGCAGTCGATCCTGACTGCTTCAAGCTGCCCGTGTATGCCTTAGATATCGCTGACTTCGGTCTTTCAATATAACTGTTATGTCAGTTCTGACACTGGTCCGTACTGAGATTATGGGCACTTTCAATTGTTTTTCCTATTTTGTAGTAGGTATCAACGCTCTTTACTTCTCTACATGAGAAGAGGTCTTTCCCCTGCAGTAGGACAATTACAGGCTAGAAATATTTTTGTAAAGTTAACTATTAAAATAACTTCATGATTAACGGAAATTGAACGATTTTATGAGCAAGTCAGCTAGATTAAAATCCAAGATAAATCATTAGATTATTTTAGTCACCATTTGATTTCTATTTTGACTGAACGAGATATTAGTTTTGGGGCATTCTTGATCAGTTGTTGGAAGTTTATCTCCAACAGTGGACATCACACGGCTGTTATAAAGTAAGTACAATCAGCATTCAGCCCTGCTACCAACATTGCTTACTGGCTAATGACCAATTACTCAAATACTACTCAATTGTATAAATGACAGTGACAGGTTGAGAATAAACGGCAACTTAAAATTAGTTATCGTTTGAATATTTGGCCATATTCTTTTCGCCACGGCATGAGCTATTCTCTTATAGTGCTGACACGAGAGATTTCCTACAATTATAATTTTGTGTAATTTGACACTTTGATTTCTTAAAGTTTTTTTTAATATCTCATTCAGCCAACATTTTATCATGTCCCTTTACATAATTTAATAATTTTAATTGTAGATTTTTTTTAAATAATTTACCACATAACTAAAATGTTTTAGATTTTCTTTTTAAGACTGGAAACCGACTCCAAGATAGACAAGGCAAAATACGCTCAGTACATAAAAAAAAACATTTTTTTTATGTGTTAAATTACTATTGGCACTCACAGAGCCATATTGATAACTTAATTACCATTTTAAAATTCTAATACAAGTAATTTTCCAATAATAATTTACTTGCTACAGTATAAAAATGCATATATTCCAATATCAATGACATACATACCTATATTATCTTCACGCCTAAAATTTATTGGGATAAGCAGTGCATTAGTGCTGCAGCACTTTAAAGTCGATCGAAAAAAACATATCGACAAAATATCGACAAAATTTGAGTTGCGTATAGTTTAGTCGCTAAGATCTGACAGTAAACTCGAGTAAATTTTTAGTGTTTTTACGCCAATATCGATAAAATTTCCACGATCGACAAAATCTAGCAAGTCTGTAGGTACCTACTTTAATAAATATTGTGAGTTAAAAGTCAATAAAATCACCATAGTCCATGTCAAAATAAGTGTTTTATTGTTTTTACAATTAGTAGTATAATACTAGTTCGACAAAAGCGCACGCTAATCCGTCTAAATATGCCGCACAGATTCACACGCGTCCATCTTGGCGACTGACCGAGGCGTACCGGTGTAGACGATAAGCTGCATGCGTCTTATAGCAATCAATATTGCATGCGCTTGACGCAAGACGAATAATTGAAAGTTGAAAGTGTGGACATACTATATGACAGTCGTTACGGGTAGCCAAAAGCCCGAAAGGGGAATGCCCATCAGCCACATAAAAAAATGCCTGAAATGAACAACAATGAAATATACGCCAAATTGCACTATAAGTCGTAGGGAACCCATATCATTTTCAATAATTACAAAAAAACTCGGCAAAACTTGTTCCAAACATCTTTTTCTAAAATATAGGTTAAGTCAAGGTTTAAGATTATTACGCAATAATTAATAAACAAAACTGCATTTAAATGTTTTAATCATCATTAAAAACCACTAACACATCATCAAGAAACTGTGCAGGAGGATTGATATTGGGTTGGTACCGGGCCCATGCTAAGTACCATATTATTGACATAGTATGGGCACAGGTACCAACTGTTCGCCGTCCCACGAGGCAGTTACAATAGCGATGCTGTAAAGCCCTTATCCCTGATAAGGAATTGTTAATTATTATATAAACAAAATATATTTTTTGAGAAATATGTCTGCTTTGTATTTTTCCTCGAAGTAAAAAGCAATTACCCGGAAGAGATAAATGCTCAACTAATTCGTTATCCAGTTCCCTACATATTTCAATCTTATAAATACCATTCGCTCGTGTGTGCTCGCCATAGTATGAGCGAGCCTGTTTTATTTGGTACGTACCACATGCCAACAAAACCATTTCGCTGTATGTCAGTTGTGGGAAATCAGCAACATTGTTAGGATTTATATTAATGCTTTGGAATTGCGCTCTGCGACGATTCAAATTATTTGTGATCACATAATCAGCTAGTATATTTTCTGTATACATATTCTGATGTATTATTTGCAAAATATCAACAGCATCTGGCCTGTCAACTATTCTAGTATAAAACCTATTAATTAATGCTGCTGCTATAGAGAAATCTACCATTAAATGTCTCGAAGCTCTATTAAAAAAATCTTGGCGAAATAATTTGAATTGCTGCTTGAATATTCCATTTACGGCTTCCACAACCCAGCGGCAAATAGTAACTCTTCGGCTTTTATTAGCTTCCAGAGTGGATAATTGAATTTCATTTACTTGCAGTGTTGATGGCATGTGAACACTATAATTGCAAGATTGCAAAAGTGGAATGGAATCCCTGAACCCTCTATCAAGAATGAATACGTCACCATCCTGAAAATATTGTCTCAATGGCTTACTGGGTTCATCAAATTCACTAATCATTATCTGAGCATCGGAAGTTGTTGCTGGATAAGGGCCTAACACATCGATTATATAGCCATCGGAGCAAACAAGCAAAAATGGCTTCACAAGGTTTCGATATTTGTGAAGAGAATATGTCTCTTTTTGATACAAATAGTTGGAGCTTTTTTGTACATAGATATATGTTCCATCAATAATTACGACAGGCTTCCTTATTCCGTCGACTTCGCCAAACAGCCCATTTGGTAGAACAAGGTTTCTTGCTGCTATTTGTTCTCTTGTTATATGTCCAATTCCAAGGTTCATAGGAACAAAATCTTGATGCAGTTTTTCCCTTGCTTTAGCCATTAGACGTTCCAGAGTACTTCTCGGTATTTGTAGAAGAGATGATAATCTTTCATCAGAATCTCCAGTTCTCAATTTCATCAGGTAAGCTCCAAGGGCAGTAGAACCTCTATGCATTTGCGCCAATCGGGGCACCTCTCCCATTAGAGTACCAAAACTATTTCTACTCATTCCTAAAAAGTACCACACCATATGTTCTTCCATTAAGTGTATATTTTCGAAGTCCAAAGCACGACATTCATAATTCACAAATGATGCAAAGTCTTCAATGTGGTCCACAGTGAATTCATGATTCATATCTTCCAAAGCAGGGAGTTCATGCCAAAAGTCACTATTCAAATGATGACTACATATTTTTGAATTCTTTGGTATATAAAACTTGTAGTCCTTGAAGAGCCACACCCTTAATGAAAGTGGTACCACATGTCTATCAATCATATTACATCCTGGATAGAAACAATGACTTTGAGTATCAACTGCTCTTCCGTAATTAGGTAACAGTACGCTGGATCTTATTTGAGGAGGTTCTTCATGTAGAGGTATATTCAAACTACCTGCCTGACTGGGTACCGGACTCGGGCTTGGTGAAGGAGTAGTAGGGGGTGAGGTAGCCCGGCTGCATCGTTGCCAACATGGGTGGCAGATCAAATCCGAAGAACGTAGCTGCAAGCAAAATGAAAAGTAAAAGTTGGTTTTGTTTTACTTCAAGCTCGATGAACGAAAACCTATGCATAAAAAAGTACTCTGTGATAAGTTTTTAAAAGACATGATAGTGACGTTATTTGCACGGGATAAGAGGGAATTACACAGAATTAGGGCAGAGGAATGAACTTACCTGGCGTGGTTGGATTCTGTGTGCTACTACATTCATTATGTGCCTCTCACGATCACTGCTATTTCTTACAACATGTGATCGTTGTCGTAGAACAGACTGTCCACAGCAAACGCACACATGTTGGTGGCCTACTTGTCTACCTGGCCGGCTGGTTCCAGGTGTCTCGGTGATAGTGTGAACCGCTAATCTAAGACATGCATCACAAACAACACTACCTGGTTCAACCTGTGAGAAAGAACAAAAAACAATGTACTAATTGTTCAATGTCAGTGCGTTCAGTTCAATATAATTATTCACAAAAACTATGGAATGAATATACTTACAGCTAATGGTGTTATCCATGCCTGTATTAAACGACGTACTTCATCATTTTGCTCTGATACGACATTACGTCTCATCGCTGTAAGATCGAGATAGCAATTAACACAGTGTACGTTTCCATCCATTTTTAAATGTACACGGTGTAAGAGTCCAAAACAATAGCAGAGTCGTATAAAAAGCAGGTCCAGGTCCGTCGTCAAAAAGCCGAGTCGTCGTCAAGGCGGGTTCAATCTAAGTCGAGTTCGAAAAGGGGTAACGTGTGCAGAAGTAAAATCAAAATCCTTAAAAATGGCCAAAGTCGTCGTTATTATATCCTATTAAGTTATACTCAAGTCGCAAACGCAAAATGTGAATCGATCAATTCAAAACCACAATTCAACGGAAAAATGAAATGCAGTAATCAATATCAAACTGTCAGTAAGGCAAAGGACATGTTATCCATGCAGCCTACGATACTTTTTCTTATTTGAAAATAATTTTATTTTAATTAATATTGACATGCATATAATATTACTTTCATTAGATAAACGTTATAATTAGGTCGAATTATTCTAAATGAACGATAACTGTGCAATAATTCTATAAAATACTTCGATAAATTATTTGAAAATTCTTGTTTGGCTGAATGTCGATTACACATGTCAGATTAAACACAGTTGTCCATTAAAAAATAAGAATGAATTAGACGGATATCAAGCGAAATATTTTAAAGATCGTTATATTTTCCTCCTACGTTTACAAACTTGAGAATTATTCATTATGCATATTTAATTCTAATTAGAATTAAGGACTATTCGTATTTTCTGTCCATTTCAGGCATTTTATGGGCGTTCCCCTTTGACAACCGATCTAAACTATATCGGCATTGCCCAGTAACTGGGTTGCAGAGGTCTGATGGCAGTCGTTCCGTGTACGGACATCCGATTATTTCGGGGCCCGAACTAAGAATGAATGACAACACGATTTGACACTTGTCCCTACTACCGATGTGTTTTTGCCCGACCGAAAAGTTGAACTTGACACTTGTTTTGTTCACGCCTACGTTTCGGGCTACTTTCGGACGGGCGACTAACTTCGTTGACGGACTTAGGTAGTAGGCCCCCTGGTTAGACTGGAAGCTGACCTCAACATAGGAAAGCCTATGATGATTCAATTATTTTATTTTAATTAATAAGATACTTATTTCAACATGGATAATGGGTGTATTTAAAATAATATTGTTTTAAATTTTTAATTAAAATTCTGTTAAAATAGCATTCAAAGCTAGTGATTGATTGAATCAATCAGTGCATATTTTTCCTTTAAGCATTTAAATAATTTCCTATATGAATTATTAAATGTATGGTGTAAATCAATTCGTGTAATTCAATAAAATTGCTTGATATAGATTAACCAAGCATGGGATAAATTAAGATACAAAAAATATAAATTAAAAAATCATGGCGTTCTGTTTCAGAATCATTTTAGCGCCCCAAGTTATCTGACTGCGCGAAGTGATATTGCACTAGTCCAAGGTAGTAGGCACCAAATAATATATTGTTCCATTTTTTTTTCTAAATATCTCGCGCTTTTGGTCTATACCGTAATAGATCATGTGGTTTAAAGTAATTACACGAATTCGTTTACATCCTGTATATAATTGTGCTTTATATTTCTACAGAGTGAGTTGGGTTTATCCCCAAAAATAGATAAAACTCATATCAATAAATTAAACACTAGTAAATAATTTTATTTATTAAAATAAGATGGTAAACAGCGGCGTTCATCGCTTTGGATAATTCTAAATGTCACATTAATATTTATCTATATATTGATAAAATCAATAAAAACAATCACCCGTTTAGTCAAACCATGTAGATTGATTCAGTTCAATCTGTGATCCATTAAAATTTCAATCAATCAGTGATTGATTGAATCAATCATTATTTAATTATCACTGAATGATTGAACCCATCACCCAATAACTGATTGAGTCTAACAATCTATGAAAAAAGTTTCAAAAATCTGTGATTGATTCAATCAACCACCCTCTTATATCCACTAATGTTGCCTCTCAGTTTTTCTATGGTCTTCATTCCATAACGATTTGATACGTCACTACTAGCTTTTAATAAGGCTCCGATAAATTAACTTCACCAAAGGTGAATCAATCACTAACTAATATCAAACAAAAATTGATTGAATCGACCAGTAATTTATTTAGTAATTGGTCACTAGTTATTGAATGATTTCATTTTTAATATATTATCTGATTGATTCAATCAATCAGCCCTTCCATTTATATACATGTGTACCTTATTCAAATACAGCAGAAATATGACCAATGAAAGTTTGAATCAATCACTAGCCTCTCTTACAGACCCGCTAGTTATTCCTACGAATCACAAAACAGTGTGCACACTACGTGACGGATAACTGCGCTAGCTCAAGTCACAAGGCGCCGACAAATTTATCATTCACTAAATAAATAAGCTAATTGATTGCATCAATCACCAACACAATACCTGATTGATTAAATTAATATCTCACACACATACATAAGTATGAATCAATCACAAAGCTCTATCATTCACAAACCACCTAGTTATTTCTACGGTATCGTACAGCTGTTGAATCAATCACCGATTGCTTGAATCAATCACGTTCACTCAGTTGCTACTTGCTAGTCATTCCTATGTTAGTGTAAGGCTGTGTCCTACATGAGGCAGCACTGCGAGGCGTCGGGGACAGCGGGGGCCGCGAACCCTTGTGGGGGGACGGCGATGTCACCCACCAGTTCAGTGGGGGGCTGGCCTAGGTCTTGCATCTGTGGAGGGAAAAGTACTTAGTTATTTCGATCCTGCTACACTAACATCATGACTACCTGCAACAACACCACTAAGGGCGACCCCTAGTGCCCCTAATGGGACGAGCACGAGGCTTAGGAGGGGGGGGGGGGAGACAGCTTGATGAGGGCTGAATTAGGCTAAGCGTATGCTAGGATGCAGGTGACTGACGTAGCACAGTACAGATTTTGCAGGGCAGGGCAGGCGAGGCAGACATAGGCCACGACCGCATGCTGCGACGCAGCTCGAAGACACAAGAGAGTTTTAACTAGTACAAAGAATAGACGCGTTCGAGTTGACGACCGTTTTTTTTAAGTCTGGATGATTAGTATCATTCAAACAAGGTTCACAACGCACTAACACTGAGTTGCAAGAAAGATACCATTAGGTGATCATTAACTAATCTGTCATTAAGAATAATGTTTCCATTAAATTAATGGCAATTGCATGAACACTAATTAGGTCGTAGTTCGTTCTTCATTTACTAATTATCATAATATTGAAATCATGGGGAGTTTGACACATCAAAAATTAATTTTAATGGATAGTTAATCATTCCATTAAATCTAGCTTCTTGCAATGGACAAAAGAGGTTAATGTAGCATTAACATTCTAATGAGAGCATTAAAATTTAATGGACGTTTCTTGCAACTGAGTGTAATTCAATTAAATGTTCTGTCAATGCAATAAAATTCGAATTAGCGGTAAAAAACACATGTCGATATGCACGCGTCGCGCAGAAATCTGTGCCGGCACTACAACGACGGGCACAGCAGGGCAGACGCATGTCTGCGTCGCACGCGCCTGCGCCGCAGCGTACGCAGCTCTTAGTACGTTCATACATTACAAAATCTGCTCTGCGCTGCGCTGCGTGCACCTGCGTCACCTGCGTCTCAGCATACGCTTAGCCTTATCGTTGTGACTGCGGAGTCTGAAGAGACGACCGGCTCTACGACGGGAGAGCTCGGTGGATCGTGACCTGCAGCTTTTTTAGTACTGTACCTTTTGCATCAGTTCGAGCACGACTTCGAACCTCTTCCTCTTCACGTCATCAGGGTCGGACTCCTGTTCTGGTTCCAACTCGTTGCAAACTTGGTGCATCAGCTTTTGTTGCTTCTCGAATCTGGTGATAAATAAATAAATAAGTTTAATATGTATCTATAAACATACATAATATAATAAGATCTGTAAACTTAGCGAGTCTGTACATAGAAAATATTAAAAAAAAATAGCAAGGCGGTTAAAGGATAACCAATAAAATCCATTTCGATCATTTTTGGAATTTATGTCTGCTTATCTGATCGTCGGTTTGTACACGGATCACGTAAAAACTATTGCCTTAAGGCCCTTTCCCTGTCATGCGTATTTTCATGCGCGCGCGGATCTGGTCCGCATGCGGGTGATAGCATGCTCCTGGCCACACGCAGGACAAAGATTTCTTTTACCGCTGCAGTGTCGTGCGTGTCTCCAGTGACTAAACTCGTGCACAAAGATGAACGTTAAAAAATCTAAAAAATCACACATCTGGACCGTAGCCAGCACACATCTCCGCTACAGTCCAGCCAGTACGCATCTCCGCAGTTTCGGTGGATACACCCTAGCTAAAACATCTCTTCTCGTCTCCGCTTCGGGCATCTCCGCACATCTCCGCTTTGGTGGAGTCCGGGCCTAAACCGTCAGTCCCGGGTATCATACGAAAACCTATGACAGTCATTACAGGTAGTCAGAAGCTCGAACCTGACAACCAGTCCAACGTTAGGATATCGACATTGCCCAGTAACTGGGTAGCGGAGGTCTGATGGCAGTCGCTCCGTGTAAAATACTGGTATTCAGCCGCTTCTGGTTAGACTGGAAGGCTTAATATAGGCTAGACAGTATAAAACAGAATCGAAGTTCACTTTTACACAGGCCGCAAGCAGCCTTTCCCGGTTTAAAAATGTATTAAGAGCGTACATGTGACATATTTTCTGAATAAAGATTAAAGGGCGGAGCACACCAGATGCGTGGCGTGACGTGACGCGTGCACGCACCAGTTGTAATGTATGAAAATGTAAGAAAGATGCCAGACCAGATGCGTGACGTGTACACGTGCGTGACCCACGCACGCAGAGCTGCAGCTACTCACAAACCGAGTGCACGCGCGTGCATAGCGGAACGGCAACGTCGCACACGCGTCTGCAGTGATGACGTTGTATTATATGGCGCTCCCTGTTAGATGCCAGACCGGGCACGCACGCACACGCATCGGTCATTGCTGCACGTGCGCACGCACAGCAGGTTGTATTTATTTACAAACAGAATACAGTTTACGAGTGTTTTTTTTCGCAATGGAGACAATTTTAAAGGAAAAACTCATAGAAATAGTTCGCAAATATGAGTGTCTTTACAACACCAAACATAAAGAGTACAAAAATAAAAGTTAAAAACTATTATTATGGGAGAGAATCGGGACAACGCTGGAAATATACGGTAAGTTCAAATTATTGTTTTATTTATATAATTTAGTACACTAAGTAATTAGAAAATTTCAATTGATAGAGTATGTAACAAATTTTTCTCTCAACATATGGCCGCTGACAAGGTGGCTCGCACGCGCGTGCAGCAGTTACCTGCGTGACGTCATGCGTAAGCGCGTGACGTGTGCTGCATCGGTCTTGGCCGGTGTGACAGGGCTTACACGCGCGTACGCACATAACGTCACGCCACGCATCTGGTGTGCTCCGCCCTTTACTTGTGATCTCTTAGTCAGTCGATATTCAGCGCATAGTAGTCGTTACCCTTTACAACATTGTTAAATTGCTGCTACACAGCTCATAAGCAGCTATGTGAACTTAAGGCTGAATAATTTCTGCCCATTTAAGAGTTATAAGAGCTGTATAAGGCCCTATACAGCCCTTATGCAGCTTTTTTATTCAGCTTTAAGCGTGAAGGGAATCGGTTATTTAGCTGATTTTCAGCCTCGTGTGCTACTTGGGCTTACCTTTCATACTCGCTCTGCTCAATTTTGTCCTTATTCTCTGACAGCCAGGCGGGGTACTTGTCCACTAGCTCCTTCAACGAGGGGTAGAGGACCTCCTTGGAGAGGAGCGACTGCATCATCCCCTGCATGAAGGGGACAAACATGTTCCCTTCTTGCTGTTTGGAATAAAGAATTGAACAAATACATTAAAAAAAAAAAAACTCGTGTTGTGATTTAACGAATAGCACTACTCTATCTCTTCCCGTGGGTGTAGTAAAAGGCGACTAAGGGATTCTCTAGAGGATGGGCAGCAGCGTTCTCTGAGTACTTTAACAACCATACTGCGATCCCCAACCCGCCTGCCAAGCGTAGCGATTACGGCTAACCCCCTCCCTTTTGGGGGAGGCCTATGTCCAGCAGTGGACGTTTTTCGGCTGAATGATGATGATAATAGTTATTTTTATTTTAGTTTTTTCAAAAATTCTTCGTCACTACTTTAGTTACGAAATCAGAAAATGGAGCGTCTAATTCATGACCTCAAATATGACCTAAAATGTAGACACAGCTGGGGCCAAATTCTCCTAAAATAAATTGTTGCCAAACGCAATCGAACCACAACCGTCAGTCAGTTTTTGTTTTCGAAAACTTTCAAAATGATTGATTTTGTTTTTTGTGTTAAACAATTTGATAGCTTTTGAAATTGAGAACTGTCGTAATGAACGGTTCGGCCTTGGTTCGGTTGTGATTTATCAAGATTTATTTTAGGAGAATTAGGCCCCTGCTCATAGCTGCAAATAGACAGATTATAGCGTATTTTATTTTATGAAAATTTTGAACAGCTGTTTCTCTTAAACTATTGAGTTTTGGGGAAAGTTGTAGAACAAAAGTTATTCATTATTATGTGTACTTTAACACCCCTTCGGATTAGTACGCCCTTTCTGACTAACCTTGTATAGGCGTAGGCAATGTACCTATGTGGATAGTTCTAGATTATATTTATGTTACGGGTAATAGCCGAAGTGTGGAGGAGCTCGTGGCTAAATAATTACAGCCGCATAGACCGTTCTTCCGGGTTAAGCCACGCTTGCCGAGGTTGGTCTGTGGATGGGTCACCATTTACCATAGCGAGTTTCCTCCGTGCCTCGGAAAGCACGTAAAGCCGTTGGTCCCGGCTGTCATTTGTAAATGATAAATGATAAATGATATTTATTTCTGTAAATAAATCTGTTACAGACACTTTTACAAGTCAATTTTATATGTTTTTTTAAGACTAGATGGAGCCGGCATTTCCTATCTGACTCGCTCTGAGAAGAAAAGCCGAAACAAACTCAGAGGTCAACGTCTCTTTTAAAGTCCAGACATTGTAGTAAGTATCAACAACTATGCGAGTGTAACAATGTAGGGCAACGTCTGGAATGGCCTTTTGAGGAAAGAGCCAAACAGCTTTGAGTCGACCTGTCTAAACTGACGGCACGCATGCATCAGCCATCGTGTAGCTCAACCTTATTTTAGGGAGCTGAACGACCCGACGCACGACGCCACCAATCAGCAAGACATTTGCGTAGGTCACAAAAAACACTCAAAACCGCCAAACACTTTTGAAATTCGAGTAGGATACTAGCCTACACGGTACTCACATTCACAATAAAAAAATAAAATAAAATTAAAATAATATCAACATATTAATAATTGAATAATTATTCATCAAAATGTCAAAGTAAAAAAAATATTCAACAATAATAATAATCAATCATGCAAAATGTCAAAATAAGAGTTACAAAAGAATTACAATGATTTTTCTGTGATGAGAGCGAGCAGCTCAATTCCAAGCATTTTTATCGTCCATATAATCTTTAACTTTATAGAAAGCTTTATTGCAAAGTTTCTGCTTTACATAGGACTTAAATTTATTAAGACTTAGTTCTTGAATATTGCTTGGAATTTTGTTGTAGAAACGTATACTTTGGCACCTAAATGAATTACTAATTTTTTGGAGCCTAGTCATTGGTAGTATAAGTTTATTTTTATTTCTAGTATTGACGCTATGAATGTCGCTGTTCTTAGAGAACAAACTAATATTTTTCTTAACATACATCAAATTTTCATAAATGTATTGAGATGCGACCGTCATTATATTAATTTCTTTAAATTTATCCCTCAGTGAATGCCTAAAGCTAAGGTTATAAATTGCTCGAATAGCTCTCTTCTGCAAGACAAAGATAGTTTGAATGTCGGCGGCATTTCCCCACAACAAAATGCCGTACGACATAACACTATGGAAGTAACTAAAATATACCAATCTGGCTGTCTCTACATCAGTTAGCTGGCGTATCTTATAGACCGCGTAAGCTGCAGAACTGAGTCTTTTCGACAATTTATTTATATGTGGGCCCCACTGCAGTTTCGAATCTAAAGTTATACCCAAGAACGTAGTGGTGTCCACAAGATCCAATTCGGCTCCATTTATTACTACACTGGTTTTCACCTGCTTGACATTAGGTGTCAAAAATCTAATACATTTAGTTTTCTTCTCGTTCAAAAGTAAGTTATTAACATTAAACCAGTGCACTACTTCAGAGAGAGCGTTATTTACATCGTTGGTAACCGGCTGTTGCCGTTTGAGTTTGAATAACAGTGATGTATCATCTGCAAATAACACAATCTCCTGATTATCTTGTATGAGATAAGGTAAGTCATTAATATAAACGAGAAACAGGAACGGGCCAAGAATTGAGCCCTGCGGAACACCCATTGTCACCACAGACCCCGGAGATCTCTTCCCATTAACGTCCACTCTCTGGATCCTATTACCCAAATACGAAATAAGAAGATCCAGTGCGGTATTCCTAACTCCATAGTGATGTAGTTTCCTGACCAATGTCTCGTGAAAAACGCAATCAAATGCCTTGGACAAGTCACAAAAGATGCCTAAGGCATCATGTGAATCCTCCCAGGCGTTAAATATATTATCTAAAAGCTCAACACCAGCGTCAGTTGTTGAGCGACCTCTTGTGAAACCAAATTGTTTCCTATGTAATAAATTATTTTTATTAAAGTGGCTTTGTAGCTGATTAAGTATTAGTTTTTCAAATATTTTACTAAAAGTGGGTAGCACAGAAATAGGCCTAAAGTTGGTTGGGTCAGATGTGCTACCTGATTTAAATAATGGTATAATCTTACTATTTTTCATTAAGTCAGGAAATACACCACAATCAATACATTTATTGTAAATTAAAGCTAATTCAGGTGCTACTGTGCTGATAACAGATTTTGTAACCTCAACGGAGTTACCCCAAAGATCGGCGATCTTTTTAACATTTAGGGAATTGAAAGTTTTTACAATATCTTTGCCGGTTACATAATGAAAATTTAATTCATTGTTGCATATATTAACATTTTTTTTCAATAGAGATTCAGCAGCAGTGGGGGATGACTTCAAGGATTTTGTGGTTGAGACTGGAATGTCCGTGAAGAAGTGTTCGAATGCTGTAGCAACTTCTAAGTCTGATTTCACTGTTTTGTTATCAATTTTAAGGCTATAGTCACTACATCGATTCTTGACTCTTCGAGTCTCATTGTTAATTATATCCCAAGTCATTTTAATTTTGTTACTACTATTCCTTATTTTTAAACTTAAGTAACGAATTTTGGCTAAAAGACAAATTCTTTTAAATAATTTTGAATAATTTCTAACATACTGTAAAAATTCTGGACTATTATTATATTTTTTTTCTTCGTACAACTCATACAGTCTTTTCCTACTTTTATATATACCTGTAGTCGCCCATTCACTGAAGGTTGCAGTACCTTTAACCGAGATCTTCTTGGGAATAAAAATGGAGTTAAATTCTGTACAAAACATGTTAAAAAATGTATTGTATAGGTCGTTAGGATCATCACTATAACTTAGATAAGGCAATTTTCTAATGAGTTTATTTTTAAATCCTTCCAAGCGACCCACAGTTTTAGGCACTACAGTTATCTCCTTTTTTACAAATTTCTTGTCTTCCTGAAGAAATGTAATCAACTGTCCACAATGATCAGAGTTAAGTTGATTTATTATTTGTTTAGTATTAGGTACAATATTTGTAAATATATTGTCCAAACAAGTAGCTGTAGTGGCAGTTATCCTCGTAGGCTCCAAAATTAGATTTTCAAGATTATATGATTTAAATAGATTTTTAATTTTAAGGCACATTGAAGAATCTTCCAACAAATTCACATTGAAATCGCCACATACAAACACGTTTTTATTTAATTTGCAAATTTTCTGTAACACTTGATCCATAACATTCTCAAAGCAATCATATAATGCTGAAGGAGGCCTGTACACACTCAATACAACAAACCGCTCCAGCTCCACACAGGCTATTTCAATTGTTCGCTCAACAGAGAGGCTCACAATATCCTTACGTTCTTTGTATTTAAACTGTTTATTTAATAAAATTAGTGAACCACCATGTATAGCATTTTCTCTGCTGAACGAACTACCAACTTGGTGATTATTGAAACTGAATATGAACTGGTGGCTTTTTAGCCAATGTTCTGTAATACACAAAATGTCAATATTGTTGCAGTTCATAAACAGTTCAATTTCAAGGTCTTTACTCAACATCCCTTGAATATTTTGGTGCACCAAGCTGAAGGTTTTTAAAACCTTGCATATTCCAGTTATTTTTGAAACGGATAAATCATCATTATTCACATTAATCATGTCATTTAAGCAAGAGGTTGCCTCTATTGTCTCAAACTTCTGTTCTTGTAGATCTTTGACAGTCGTTACTGTTGGTCAGAAGCCAGAAAGTCTGACAACCAGTCTTACCAAGAGTATCGTATTACCCAGTTACTGGGTTGTGGAGGTCTGATAGGCAGTCGCTCCATGTAAAATACTGATATTCAGCTGCATTCGGTTCGACTGGAAGCCGACCCCAACATAGTTGGGAAAAGGCTAGGCAGATGATGATGAATAGCCGAAGTGTGGCTACAACTAGGTGCAGCCGGCCACATGCGGTTAAACTTAGATGTATCCTACTTATCTTCGGTTAGAACTAGGTTTACCCTTCATCATAACGGGTAGAACTAGGTGCAGCCGCACACCGGTGGTTAAGGGGAACCCCGACACGGATAGGTTAGGTTCGAAGGGGACGATGGAGGCTAGAGAGCGAGCGAAGCGAGCAAATGAAGCCCCTATCATCCCCTTCGTATTAGGTTACTTTAAATCCTGCAGACAGAAATAGGAGCCCCGCAAAGAGGGGCTTCGTCGGCTTAAGCTACACTTAGTTCTAACCAACTGCTACAGGTTTCACCTAGTTGTACCCGGGTAAACCTAGGTGTAACCGCCATTCGGCTTTTACCCGTTACATTTATATCAAAGGTAATGTCAAGGTCAGTACCTGTTCCCCTCCAAGCAGATTGATATTACTGCTAATAAAATTAGCCATATCCTGGTCAGACATAGGCTCGTTCTTAGGTAAGCGTGTAAAGATGACAAATAGTTAAAATACTATTAGTTAACTGTAGGACTTCAATTTAAACGCAAAAAAAAAACGAACAAGGGAGAAGGGACTATTTAAAAAATAATTAATTGTCTCTAATACAGGGCTGTAAACGAAATCATGTAATTCCTTAAAACCACATGATCTACCATTGGTGATTGGCCCCGCACGGGGTTGAGTTTAATTAAAAATAAAAATATAAAATTCATTTTTTTTCATGCGGCTTTTTTATCGATCGTATCTAAACCCCCTAATAAGGATTCAGTAAAAAAATAAGGATTTTATTTTTGCAACTTTTTATGATCATTTCTGTGCAACGCATAAATTACTGGAAGCACGGTGACACGGCTAGCAGGCACGACTAATGCGATATCGCTCTTTGCAGTCAACTCAAGGCTCTATAATGACCAGTGATCGGAAAAGGGTGAGCTAATTTACCTAAAGTTCAAAGAACAGAAACAAAAACTGGAGACTTCCTTACAACATTTTTTTTTCGGGAGAATTTTCTCGGAGATTGTCTTTCATTTATTTTCAAAAAATAAAAGAGAATCTCCTTTTTTGAAAACAATAAACAATCTCTTTTTAAAAACAATGAAAAACGTGTCATCTGGTTTTGTGACAATTTTGGGAAACAAAAATAGGAAACGAATTTAATTGTTTTCTGTACTATTAACATTAAATGTACTTTAGTGATGTCCCGAAACCTGGAATAATGAATGGAAAAATGTTGTCGTAAAGAAGTCTCCAGTTTTTGTCTCTGTTCTTTGAAGTTTAGGCAAATTAGCTCACCTTTTTCCGATCACTGATAATGACTCAGAAATAGAAAATCAAGTTTATTTTTTTATTTATTTTTAAAATTGGTTTATAACAAATCCCATTTAGGGTTAATCTGTGTCACCAGTAGATCACGTGGTTTAAAGGAATTACACGAATTCGTTTACACCCTGTATATTACAAAAAAAAAGGTAAGTCAAAACCCAATGAAGTCAGAGATCAACTACGATAACATGACACGCCCCCTCCATTGACACTGCAAGTAAAAATGTGTGAGAAATATTAACAACGCGTCATTCAACGCAGATGTGTGCATTCTGAAACTGTAGACCAAACTTCAACAAAAACATGTTACAGAGTCGCTCGACAGATTTGACGTCACTAATTAACAGTAGTACCGTTAGGTCACACATTTACCTCATGAAAAAAAAATGCTCTAATGATAGAGAAGATCCAGAAAAAAAACACTCGGCATTATATACATATAAAAGAACGTATGGGTATTATCCATTTTTATATCCTTCCTTGTTTGTGACGGGGATGGTCGATTATGATACGTTACAACTGAGGCGTAAACTTACGCATATTATGCAATACATTTTACTGCTGGGCCATAAGATAGACAGTCCATCGGTACGAGAACATGTTAACTTGTATGTGCTGGACCAGTATATGTATGCGTGCCACAGGACGAAGGCGGCACCGACTACTAGCTCACCCTATCACCTGGCGCTCACCTCATTCCAGCAAGAGCTCAACCGCCAAAGCAACGCTTTACTGAATGAATTTGTTGAGAACTGTCCACATGCCCACATATTTTCTGATAATATTAATGAATTAAAAAATAAAATATTGTTGTTTTTTTAGCAGAAATTTTAATGTGTAATGCTTTGCTCTATGATTTTATTTATGGAGATTTATGTACTTTTTTACTCTCTTTAACATAAGTATAAGCGTTTTGGTGTCTAGACTGTAAGCTTATATTGTTGTAAATGGATAAATAAATGATGACTCGTAGGAATATGCACACACACATTGAAGACAGATGTTGGAGTGGAGTGCCTTGTTATCGCAGTTGGTCTATACTGTAGTAAAGGTTACATGAAGGTCATACCTGTCCTTCTCCAAGGCTGATGTTATTGAACATGTTGGCCAGGTCTTGATCTGAGAACGGCGTCTGAAGAGTTTCTGTGTTAGTGTTGAGATTCTTCAGGGTCTGCGAGATGGCTGCGGAGACCTGGAACGGGAGATAAATTAGATCTTGTTTAAGATCTACGCCAAGGTTTTTCTGCCTAGCCTTATCCCAACTACGGGTCATCTTCCAATCTACCCAGGGGGTCTACTCCCTAAGCACGAAGTCTGTGGTTTCGGCCTTAGTTACGAACGTTTCCTACTCCCTATCACCTACGGACATGCGATTATTTCGGGGCCCGAACTAAGAATGAATGACAACACGATTTGACAGTTGTCCCTACTACCGATGTGTTTTTGCCCGTCCGGAAAGTTGAACTTGACACTTGTTTTGTTCACTCCTACGTTTCGGGCTACTTTCGGACGGGCGACTAACTTCGCTGACGGACGTAGGGAGTATGCCCCCAGATGCGGCTGAGTACCAGTATTTTACACGGAGCGACTGCTGTCAGACCTCCGCAGAAATTATTTTTTCGTTTGTTCGATGCGAGACTCGCGGTCGCGATCTCCACTCTTCTAGCTAACAACTTTTTGATTGAACTAGGAGGAAGGATTACTTCTTTACCTTCACCCCCCCCCCCCCCCCACCTAGCCTTATTTAGCCGGATGCCTTACCTCGTCAATCTTCTCCTGAACATCTGGATCGTCTTCGGTGACGAGAGCAGGCTCCTCTGGTACTCCTTCCGGTTTCAATACGTGTGCTGCCGCCTCTGGGTAGGAGAAGGAGAGAGTTAGTAGTGCGTTTGACTTTTGTAACCGGACATGATAAACGCGAAGTTAGGACGAAAATACTTAGCGTATCTTGCGTTGTGTACCTTGCGTCGCGTACCTTGCGTCGCGTATCTTGCATGTCGTATCTTGCGCAGTAATGGCGCGTTTACATTAAGTCGGTCACCGAATGCGGCGACCGCATTCGGTTTAATCGAATTCATTAATAGAATAGGGCTATTTACATTAAGTCGGTCACCGAATACGGCGACCGCATTCGTTTAAGTTGTCAGTTTACCCATCGACATAAGAAATCTATGGACTTGGCATACCTACAAAAAAAGCGTGTATACCTAAACTTTGCTGAGAAAATAAAATGGCGGTTACTAGAGTAGGCCCTATCGATGTTTTTTAAAAATGACATCGATAAAACTTTATAATAATGTTTTTCTATTATCATGGTACCTACATAATTGTACATACCACTTTTAATTGTTGTAATTGTTTTCTTACTATGACCGTAGTTTCCGAAATTCAAATTTTCTTTCGTTTTTTGCAATTTGGAATACAGTATTTAATTATATGTTGATTAAAGTATAACTCGCGACCGTATGATCACTAGAATCAGTAATCGCATAACTGTCTAGACCGGACACACGGCAAATTGGTTTTGTCGTTATGTCCAGTCCAGCTCTTGATTTAGGTATATAATTACATTGCTGACCACATATGTTAGCGGTCAATAGTATGCTTGGCGTTGTGGCAACGGCGATATGTCTTGGTGGCAACGTCGCATATACCTATAAGGGCCTTTTCAGTGCCATGCGCGTTCGTGCCCACATGCATGTGTCACCCGCACCCGTGGTGCCTGAATTTCACCTTTTCAAAGATGTATATAATGTGATGCGTGAAACACGAACGAAAAGGTAAACTGCGGGCGCCACGCATGCGGGTGACGCTCGCACGCGGGGTCGAACCCGCATGACAGCGAAAAGGCCCTTAGGGCCTATTCACAGTCATGCGTCATGACACGGTGGCGGCGCGGCGACGGATTCGTCGTCGCCCTGAGCTCTAAAACAGAGGAGATCTTTCTTGCTTGATTTGCTGTTGTCTACATGGTTTCTTTTTACTGTTACATAAGGTGGTTCCGTCAGGGGTCTGTATAAAACTTTATCCTGTGTAGTATATTATTATTTTTCATTAAAGATTATAATTGAATACCAATTAAATTTTTATCGCTTATCACATTTTTATCAACATGTTTACGACATACAAAGCTGCAATTTACAAAAATTTTATGAAAATATGATTTCACAGGCGGAACCACCATAATTAATATTTTTTATATTAATGTTTCCAACCCTTTTTTGTTTACAAACCTCTTCGAACATGCAGATGATTGTGGGTTTTAATAAAAAGTCAACAATAATTATAATAAAGTATTTAATATTATAAAATAAATCAAAGTTATTCATTTCTAAATAATATTATTTTGTTCAAGTAATTTCTGTATGAAATTCTTTCAGAATATTTCTTCGCATTATATTTGAATCTTAAATTCATGTATATTTCATATTAATAATATTACTAAAATGAGTAATTCTTTTTGTCTTTCTTCTAATATTCTCATTCTCTTTATTTTCTTTAACTGATTTTGACACTTGTCCTTTAATTTCTTTATCATTTCTGTGTGAACCTGAAATCAAATAAAATAAAATTAAGCTTTAAGGTCAGGTGGGGTAAGAGGAACATAGTTTACTGGTTTTTGAACATTACGACCTCTAGCTATTAAAAATATGTACGTATTCTAATAGCAATACAAACAAAGTTTCGCTAACGAACCATGCTAACTGTTATTTTAACACAGAAATTGATTCTTCCAGTAATAACGGAACAATCTGACTACAAAGCCAGGTCTTCTAATTGTTCCTCTTTCCCGAAATTTGGGGTAAGAGAAACGCTTCGATTCGTACAAGTAAAAACACATATTTTTACATGTATCTCTAAAAATTTGAGAACTGCCTTTCGACGTAATGGAAATGAAACTATACCATAGTTAAAATATGGTTTAATTTAGCAATACCGAACAATAAAAAAAAATTGGGGTAAGAGGAACATATTAGTAAGGTCAGGGGTTGTAAACTACGAATGTTAAAAACATTATACTGTAATTTGGTTTTTAATAAAAATATTAAGGAAAATAAACGATGAATGTCACTAAGTGAGTGTGGTGTGTATTTATTATAAATGTATCCAAATCGGTTTTCCAACCGTGAGTAACTCAACTGAATAAAAACAAACACAAATAATTGTAAAAATCTTTGTTTTACTTAACAAACGTACAAAAAACTTAAAACACTTTTCTGTCATTTTTTCACTCTGATCGTTATGCATGAACGAATATACTGCACTGCGTTTATACATAATGACCAAAATAATGGTATGGTATGGTATTCCATAATGTTTTGAGGCTGCATAACCCGACAGTGCACCACTTTTAACAGCCGCCACTGCTTCTAACAATTTTTCTTTCGGGTAAGAGCTCCGTTCCGTTTTTCTTATATAATTTCGAGGCATTTTACTTTTTCTGTAACAAATAAATATATTATGTACCTCCAATACGGTAAAAATAAATTACAGGAACAACTAACAAGCTTGTTGTATAGGGATATCAACACATTTTGGGGCGCACACATAGTGCCTTGTATGGGTATGATGAATGACTGTCAATTGGCCCGAGTCACTACCACACAAATTAAAGCTGTATAATAATTATAAGCGCATGTACAAATAGCTCCGCGCGCCAAGATGAGTTAAACCATGTATTTCTACCTACCTAATCTAGATAGGTGATTTTCAACTTGCAAAATGTTTGTTACCCCTAAAACCGGGAAAGAGGAACATATGTTTCTCTTAACCTGGTATGGTAGTTCCTCTTTCCCGGCTTGGTATTTTGTAGCTTATGTTTTTGATGACATCGAAAAAGCACTAAAAACACATGCTACAAACAACTTATCATGCGGAAAATAAAGATTCAACATTAGAATTACACTTACCAACAAAATTGCGGCTATCACAGATGTTTTAATCCCTTAAAAAATCGCCCACAAAAAACACCGCTAGGTCACATTTTTATAGTTTGTCAACTGATTTTTTCTTTCTGTTTTACTCACGTACTTATTGTGTTGTAGTGCCATCTATCCATAAAATATTGAAACTATACCTAATACTGTTTTATCGACAGAGTAACCATAGAGCTGGGCTTTATAGTTTTCTATTTATGAGTTACTGTTCCTCTTCACCTGGCGTCCCTCTTACCCCACCTGACCTTACAGATATTAAAAACAAGCAAGTGATATCTCCCACCCAGTCTCAAATCAATCTATGAGATCAAATTCGGTAAATTAATAATGATGGTAAGAAAGGGATCCCTTTTTTCCATAATAATTCTTTGCCATACAATTTATGTTGGGCTAATTATTGTTGAGACTAGTTTTGTTTTCCGAGCGTAGCTAGGCCATCCATAAACGACAACTGGTTAGGTTAGGGTTAATTTTTTTTAAGACCCGTTAGTACAAATTTGGCTTGTAACTTCTATTTTTAGATAATGTAGAATAAAACACCCTACCGAACCATACCTACAAATTTCATTAAATATAACGGTATAGTACACGTAGTGTCTAGCATTTTAGGAGTTACTTATTATGCGTATGAATTATGTTTATAAAAATAATGGTTTAATATAATTATGCGTAAATATGCTTTAGAATATTATGCTTGAACATCTGTGGACAATTTTAAAAATAATATCCTCACAAACAATGCAGTTTTGACGTAAGAGGCAATTCTAAAGATTAAAAAAAACGGTACATGTGTTGTTTTTAGAGAACACATTGACCTAAAACAATGTTTTTGCATCTTAAATATAAGCTGCCTATCAGTCGATTGTCACGTAAAAATAACACTGTAACATAGAATTGAGGTTTCTGATCTGTGATATGCTGTTACTAGTGTTTACATTTTTTGATAGCTGATGCAGTGCATATGCAGATTTACTTAATTGTTTACAAATTTCTGCTATATGGTTTCCAAGTCATTTTATTATTATAATCTTCACAAGTATCAATCACGAGTAATATAGACATTTGTTTAATTATATTTTAAAATGTGAAAATATTTTGGAAACAATAAATTATTATCTCGTTTATTCATTATCATTTATCCAATTTATAATATTAAATAGCGAATCGTTAATATCATTTTCATAATTGTTTTTATTTTTACATTCTAAAGCCGTTCTATCGTCTAATAAAAGAACCATTTATCTTTTATTTCTTTCAAAGAGATCATTTATGTATATAATATTACTTACCAGTAGGTTTCTTCAGGGTAAAGCATCGTCACGTAATGTTATTTTACCCAGTGTTCGGTTGAAACACGATTCTTCGAAATGAAGAGAACAAATAAAAATGTTTTTTGTTGTCGTCCTTAAATTTTCAACTCCGATGGATTCCAACCAGTTTTATTTTACCTTTTCTAGTAGGCAGCCTTAAAAGTAAAACATAAAACTAAAAAGGAGCATAAAATAGCATTATCGATAAACAAAACAATGTCTAAATGCACTACTCTATCACTTGACTCTTCAATAACAACAAAACATCAACAAAATGATTTATTGAAGTACAAATCTTGAAAATAAAGTAAAAACGAAAATTATGAATGCTTTACTGTTGAAAGTCTTCAACAATAAAACCAGCATTATCTAAATCTAAACATTTTTCAGAATACGTACAGTGCAAAGTTATGTTTGGGTGTTTTCCGCTTCTTTTGATGCCACATCCGATTATATTGCAATTCGGCATCTTGCTATCGACGATTCCCACAATAAAACCAAGTTTAAGCGTAATAAAACTGCTATTTACTCCAAAAATCAACAAATTATAAGCACAGCTCAAACGCATTTGACAGTTGACGTACCCTTAGATAATAACAAACAGCGAGAAAATAAAATGGCGACCGGCCGCACTTAGGTATTTTAATGTGGCCAGAAATGACGGGTTGCCATTACGGTAGCTGTCAAAATACTACTATCCTTTTTTACATATGCAAAATTAAAAAAGTTAGAAAGAGATGGCAGTATTTTTTTGATATTGGCGTCGATTTTCCTCACATTTGCATAACTATTTTTTATATAGTAGAACGTTTCATGTCTATATTATTTATTATGTCTATGAGTTTACCGGATTCGGCGACCGCATTCGTTTAAGTTGTCAGTTTACCGGATTCGGCGACCGCATTCAGCCGAACTGTGTACACTCGTGTTGAAACAATCATCATGGATAGACATTATTATTGTGTTAGGACAAGGAATTTTAACACAAATCAGCCATGTTCAGTCACTAAAACGGTCTGCGGCCGAATACGGCTAACCGAAAACCTGTTTACACTAGTCGGTGACCGAATACGGGCTGCAGCCGAATCGGTCAAAACGACCTAATGTAAATGAGTCATAATGCGCGCGCACGAAACTAGTACTAACTGAAAAATTATCCTTAGGGAACGTTCTAGCCGGGTAAAAGTATCCTATAATCCAGGTCATGGTCTACTTAAGAAAGAAAGAAAAAGAAACCTAAAAAAAAGAAAATTTCATCCAAATCCGTTCAGCCTTTAAGGGCGCGTTCAGATAACACGCGCCCGCAAAGACGCCACGCGCGTCTGCACCCGCGTCTAACTCGCTTTGAAATTTGTTGTATATAATTAGAGTCTTATGACACGTCAATAGATCTCACATTGCATTTGCCATACTAGCCAGGAGGGTGGAGGAGGCGCGGGCGCTGCGCGATGGCGACGCGTGTACTACACGATAGCTGTTCGGGCGCTGAGCGTGCGCGTGTACTTTACATCGATAAAAATTGTACGTTAAGACAAGGGACTCTATTAAATTTCAAAGTTTCTGAGGAAGGAGCGACTCGTAAGAGAGGAGCGCGCGCTTTCGCGCCGAAAAAAATCGCGCAAACGCAGCCTAAGTGTGTGTCCTGAGTGACGGCGCACGGGCGTATTGCGGATTGCGGGGCGGCTTTACCGTCGATACCTGTCCTTAGTGCACGCGGGAAAGTTGACGCGTACGCGCGTGTTTAGTGTTGCGTTTATTTTACTTTGGTTTTAATAATGTTGATATCAAAATTCAAAGGTTTCGAACATTTATTTAATGCACCGTTCATTCCGCCTGCGCGGTGCGCCATCACTCAGGACGCGCACTAAGGTGTGATTCATTTTAAAGGCTTGTTTAAGAAGCAAATAATAAGACGTCGATCAATAAACTAATAATAGTATACAAACCTGCCATTTTTGAGAATGTCTGTGCGATCTGCTCCTGTGTTATTTGGTCCTCTGAAAACAAAATAAACACAATAATAAATATAAAAGTAGTCTCGTCTCTACATCGAGACCACTTTCATACTTCTATGTTTTTTCTTCTCTTCTGTATTTGCAAGCAACGCATGCCACGATTGGTCCTTGGATGGGTAACCGTTCGTCACACATCGAGACCCTTCTGTTCCTCTGAGAGCACGTTAAACCATCGGTCCGCGTGTCATACGAATATTTATGACAGTCGTTACAGGTAGTCAGAAGCCTGAAAGATGGCCCAGATTCCACCAAAGCGGAGATTGCGGATATGTCTGAAGTGGAGATGTTTTTCAGCTAGGGTGTATCCACCCAAACTGTGCGGAGATGCGTACTGTACAGACTGTAGCGGAGATGTGCGCTGACTAGAGCGGAACTGAGCTGCGTGCGGCGAGCGTTGGATGTGAATGCATAGTTTAGTGCGATCTGATAGGAAACCGCTCACTGCACGTCGCACACATAAAGTCTCCGCTGCGTGCCGTCGTCAGCTTGCGAGGCAAAGCTCACATCTCCACCTTGTACCGCGGCCCAGCTCAATCTCAGCCAGGAACAGCTCACATCTCCGCTTCCATCGCGCCATACAAATATGATACATCTCCGCTCAGTGGTATTCACTTAAGCTGAGTGGAGACGAGATGTGTGAATAACGAAATTCTATAGGTTTTTTAAAACACATCTCCGCTCCGCTTGTCTCGTCTCCTCTTTGGTGGAGTCCGGGCTTTACCTTAGGATATCGGTATTTGCCTAGTAACTGGGTTGCGGAGGTCTGATGGCAGTTTCTCCGTGTAAAATACCAGGTTTTTTTTTTAAACTGGAAGCTGATTCCAGCTTAGTTGGGTAAAGACGAAGAGGAAGGAAGGTTGACTTACCAGGCACTCCGCTAAAGCTGCTCAGTATAGCTGACATGTTGCTCTCAAACTGAGCCGCAGCCTCCTTGATGAACTCTTCACTCCACATGTTTTGTGGCACCTCGCTGGGTCCTTCAGCAGTTGATGCTGCCGTTTGCTGCTTCTTTGTCATATCCTGAAGAGCGCCTGGAAAGAAATATAATTTAAATTAATAATAATATATGTAGCCAACACATTTCAATTTTATACTTGAAAGGCAGACGCCGTTTTCTTCCGGCAATAGAAGTTAACCAGTCCACTAAACACCCTTTCCCATTGACCAGATAATTTTTTACCATATTTTTGCAGTTTTGCACCCATCTGGGCTGACCTGGGACGGTCCATGACTGTACTCCAATAGTGCAGCCGTGGATAGTCCCAGTTCGTGCCCTATCCCATTTTAGATTAAAGTTCTCACAGGGACCTCTGTGCGTTGTCTGTGTCCCCCGTATGCCTTCCAAAGGACCGGACATCTTCCGCACGGAAGATGGGCCGTGAACTGATACATATAATGAGTTTTAGAACGCATCGTTGGCTGCTTCGTTGGTCTAGTGGTTCCAAGCGTGACTGCTAAGCGTGAGGTCCTGAGTTCGATCCTCAGGTCGAGCAAAGTGTTATTGGGTTTTTCCTTGTGGAATTTCTCTGTAGTAGCCCGGAGTCTGGCTTTGTGCCCGGTTGATGGCAATAGGCTCGCACCCTATCACATGGGACTTAACACGTTCAGTGCCGGGTGCCCTCCAGGAGGGAACCCTGTAGTCTCATTCGCCATACCGGATGCCCTCGTGGCATTTTAATGTAGGTTTTTCTTGGAAAATGCACCGTCATGAAAGAAGCAAACACCTGTTTTACGACGTAGTAGCGTATTTTTGCGGTTTTTACCTAATGCCAGGAACCCTCCTCAAGGGTTCACTCTTAGCGCAAACTTAATGCCGTGGACCCTCCTGGAAAGTCCCCTAGCAATATGTATGTCAGGATGGCATATGAGCTCTACGAAAAGTGTGCTGGACTCGAATTGTGTTAAACATAAAGCCGAAATGAGGGTGTACTGTATACACCTCTGCCCAATTATTCGGGGAATATAGGGAGTGATGTTATGGTGAATTTAGAACGCTTGGTTGCCCTGCATCCATTGACATAGAAATGGACCAAGAATCTAGTACAAAATTCACGAAAAAAGAGTCCTGAGTTTAAATACACCACCAGAGCACCAAGGCACACCGAAATATACTTAAACTTACAAATACCAACAAACTCATTTAAGTCCTGTGTCGTCATCACAATGCCTAATTTAGTATTTCATCGTACGAAGATTAGACTGCATAGACGTAAATTAGTCTTCTTTTTTGTGTTTAGTCTACATTGAAATTGCTTCGGTGGTTTGGGCATGTTGAAAGATTGAGTGAACGGTGATTAACAAAATAAATTTATAAGGCGAATGTCTAGAAGAACATATGTGCGGGACAACTAATTATTCAACATGTATATAGTGTTTTGATTAGTGTTATAGTTTGTTAGCATAGTTTGTGTAACTTTACCTTAGTATACGTAAGTACGACTGATAATGTTTTGTTAAGTTTTGTTATTGTTTACATTTTTTTTATATAAGTAATAGGTTTCTAAGCATAGAAATGTATAGTTTGATAGGATTAACTTAACTTAATCGCTTTAAAAACGCATAAAATGTGTCGCGGCTTACGTTACGGTAAGGTTTCGTCGTAGGTAAGCGTCTGCGCCGAAATCTTACCAAAAACGTACTTGAATCTTATTGGATAAAAATACTTAGCTGTGATTGGTCGTCCAATAGCGAATTTAGATTTTTTGTTGTTAAAATTGTATAAATTAGGCGCAAAATTGCGCGCTCGAAACAGTCTACAGGCAGATATTGTAATAGAAGCAACAATAAAGAAAACTCAAGAAGTACTCGGCGTTTCACTCTACAGTCACCACGCAATCCAGTAACAGTCAGTGTGCTATACTGCACAACATACATTGATGTTATTGGTGATGTTCTTCAAAAAGGACAGGTGCGTATAGGGTTACCATTCGTCCGGATTTGTCCGGACATGTCCGGACTTCTAGACTTTTGTCCGGACTTTGTCCGGCTCATTAATTTGTCCGGATTTTTGGCTTATATGGAATACGAGTAATAAAACTTACATAAGTAATAATTATCAAATTTAATCTTTATTAACTTCTCATTCATCTAAAAACAAGATATAAATCTTCTTTAACAATCAACGATATCAAACAATAAATCTTATGTTTGCATTATGTGACTAAAATGTTCGGACTTTTACTGAAATGTCAGGCTTTTTGTCAGGACTTTTCAAATTTCTAAATGGTAACCCTAGGTGTGTAGGACTTTCAACCGGCGTGCGTGTATGAAAAGATGTATGACCGTGGACGAAGCGAAAGGAGTATGTAAGGATCGTAACATGTTGCGATCTACAGTTTCTGCCTACCCCCACGGGAAAAAGGCGTGAGTTTATGTATGTATGTAAATTAAAAACAATTGAACGAAAACTTCTTAAATAATTCAATGATAATTGTTCCCTTGTTTTTAACCGACTTCAAAAAGGAGGAGGTTCTCAATTCGTCTGAATGTTTTTTTTTTGTTGTGTGTTTGTTACGCGATATCTCCGCCAATTATGAATGGATTTTGATGATTCATTTTTTGTTTGGTAGGCCATACTTCAGAGGTGGTCCCATACAAATTTTATTGAAATTGATTCAGCACTTTTTGAACAACAACAAAAAAAAATAGGTACACAAATCGTAAATAGACGAGACGTTCTAGTTGTAGTGCTTTGTTTTTGTAATTGTAATTTGTGGCACTAAAAAGTATAAAATAAAAAAAACTTTAAAAAAGTAAAAACCGACTTCAAAAAAAACTAAACGGAGTAAATTAATTATCATTTAATAAAACTACCAGTTTTAGAAGTCGGTGTTCTACGCTGAAACAGATTGAATGCACCGACTTCTGAAACTGGTAGTTTTATTAAATGATAATTATTTTACTCCGTTTAGTTTTTTTTTGAAGTCGGTTTTTACTTTTTTATTTCTGAAAATTTCACCATTCTGTCCTGCGTATTGGTGACACAATATGTATATTCATGAAAAAAGCGTTGTTCTCCAATTAATACAAGGTGTAACATAAATAAGTGTACATCCTCTTAAGGGGTCACTGTACTCATCATTATGAACAACTTTTACTATGGGACCAAAACTGAAATCGCGAAAAAAAACAGCTGTTCCCTATATTAATGTTCGCATAACTCGTCAAAATATGTTACATCTTTTAAAGCACTAGATGTCTCTTGAGGCTCCGCCCGCGTGGATGTGATTTATCGCGTAGAAATTTCACGATTTTTCGGAATAAAAGTAGCCTATGTTCTTCTTCAGGTTCCAGACTAACTCTGTACCAAGTTTCATCAAAATCAGTTCAGCGCTTTAGGTGTGAAAGCTTAACAGACAGACAGAGTTACTTTCGCATTTATAATATTAACTAGCGACCAGTGGCGTGCTAGGGTTCAAAGTTAGGGCAAGCCTGATAGATTTTTAGAAAAAAAAAACCCTGTATTTGACAAAATTCGTTATTTTGCAAAATCACACAACTATTATTTTCACCCTAATAATAAATAGAGTGCAAATAATACAATTGTGTGATTTTGCAAAATCACTTACAATTTGGTTTAAGAGCCATCTATGAGCATTACAGGTGTTTTTTTGCGCTCATCGAGTTCGACGGGAAAAATGACACAATCGCCCGTCGCCGCCAATAGATGGCTCAGAAATAATTGATGAGTATAATTAGAATTACGCAATGTTTATACCTAATGTTGAAAAGAATATTGTTAATTTATAATAGACCCGATCTATATTTTTATAATGTGTACAAATCGCAAAAGTTTAAAAACAATTTATAATTACTTTCGATGTAAACAGCCGTGTTAACTCTTCATTCTTCGCTTCTTTACTACTGCTGATGACAAACAACAAAGCACACTGAAGGCATGGTATCACTAGATAGATATGTCTCATGTAAAAGTGGAGCTCGTGGCTAAACAATTACAGCCACATAGACCAATCTTCCGGGTTAAGCCACGCTTGCCGAGGTTGTTCTGTGGATGGGTGACCATTTACCATAGCGAGTTTCCTCCGTGCCTCGGAAAGCACGTAAAGCCGTTGGTCCCGGCTGTCATTTGTAGATCTTTGACAGTCGTTGCTGTTGGTCAGAAGCCAGAAAGTCTGACAACCAGTCTTACCAAGAGTATCGTATTACCCAGTTACTGGGTTGTGGAGGTCTGATAGGCAGTCGCTCCATGTAAAATACTGATATTCAGCTGCATCCGGTTCGACTGGAAGCTGACATAGTTGGGAAAAGGCTAGGCAGATGATGATGTCTCATGTAAAAAAAAACTGGGGTGCATGTAAAGAGCCTCCACGAGTGACAATACAGTACGTCCGGCGCACCCTGGGCAGTAAGCCCCGCTACCAACCTTGCTGACTAGATAATCTTTTCATCACAGCATGAGCTATTATAGTATAGCTAGTGACGAAAGGAGACAGGACATGACTAGCATATTTTATAATAGGTAGGTGAATGTAACAATACAAACCTCCTTCTTTTTTGAAGTTGGTTAATAAATCGGAAATGCAATTTCTTTATTTGTTGGCTTATTACATCAGCTTTTCAGATAAGCTATTAAGCCACCTAAATTAATCATTGTAAATCTTGACACATGTAAACCTTTACACAGGTAAACCTTTACCTTTATTATGTACCCATATTCGTGAAATAAATTATTTGATTTGATTATTTTAAGACTTCCAATTAAGTTTTCTATTTTAAATATTGTTATCAGCAGAAAATAAACTAATTACAATTTATTTCTGAACTATACATAAAAACTAAACGTGGAAAGTTTTTTTTTTTTTCATTTATTATGCACGAAGCAAAGGATCTATAATATTCATGAATTCTTAATAGGTTTTATCAAAAACAATTTTAAATCAATGCCGACAGGTCAGCGTTACACTTTTAACGGCCCTCTTGCTCAACATCGCACAAATATTTGCGTGACAAAGTCCTTCAAAATAATTATTCAATTATATTTACATTTTTTAATGCATGGAGGTTATGTGTTGTGTAACCCGACGAAGATCGAATTTTACAAAAAAATATCTACTTACTTTCAAGCAGATCCTCCAATTCGGGGTCCGCGCTGGGGTCAGCCACTTCCTTGTTTTCCGACATGTTTATATAGGTATATTATGAGATTATTTACAAAAAATATTTCGTATAAAATTACGAACAATTATTTTTATGACACTGATTGTCACAGTCTATTCTGAATCTGAATGAGTGACATTTGTGACCAGTGTTGCCTGCCTTAATTTTAGGAAATTGGAAAGGAACTTTAAAAAATTGGTAGTTACTGGGAGAATTTAAAATGAAAAATAAGTAAATCATCCCTACCCTAGTTTAGTAGGTTTTTCAGATTTAAAAATGTGTAAAAACTGCTTTGAAAATATATTTCATTTTAATTAATGTTCAGGGCTAGGATCCCCATTTTTTAAATAAATATTTTTTGTCAACAAACCCTTTAGGATGTTTGTGCAGAATTTACTCCTTTGGCAGGTTTTCAGGCACTGCTATGTGAGCAGCATTTTTAATAGATGAAACGAGCTTCCAGAACTCTTATGAAGTAAACTCTTCTAATTTGGTTCTTCTGAAAGGAAGTGTCACGTTTAATAATTAGGTATCTATATTCCACTCCACTCACTTTGGCGCGTTTCGTTTTACCTATCAAAATTATAGGTCAAAGTTAACAAGGCTGGCTGAGGGTGGTAGATTAGTAGGTTGGAGGCTAAATAGGTAGACTTACAAAAAAGTTGGTAGATCTGGTAACACTGCAGACGACGAATTATAATTGAGGAATGAACGTAAAACCTAAACGACAGGTGAATAGTTGCTGAACTAAAAATATTTTTTCCCGATAAAATGAGGTTAAAAACTTTCACCATGGGCGTCGGGAGGAGGATGCAAGGGGGTGTATTTGCACCCCCCTGCCTTGAAAGAAAATACCTACATAGAAAGAAATGACGTTTTTTATTTTTTATGATTTGCATTTTGTTATAGGTACTTGACACGACGTTAATGCCTAATTTTATATAACTACCTATAATTGAAGGATGCACTGTTATAAATTGTGTGTTATTAGATGGTATGATGTATAGATGCAGATGCACATCCCTGGAAATAATCCTAATGGCGCCCATGACTCTCACTGTAACTTCATAATATATTAGATATTATATTACAAAAATACAAAAGTAGAAGATAATGGATAAGATTAAATACCAATGTTATATGAATATTACAAGGTTAGTCGGAAAGTGGGTACTAATACGAAAGGGTGTTAAAGTACCCATAATAATGACTAACTTATGTTCTACGACTTTCCCTAAAAGTCAATAGTAAGAAAGAAATAGCTGTTCAAAGATTTCATATAAAATAATTTATGCTAAAATTTATGTATCTTTAGTTATGGTCATCTGTGTTTACATTTTTGGGTCATATTTGGGGTCACATTTTCTGAATTCGTAACTAAAGCAGGGATCAAGAATTTTTGAAAAAACTAAAACAAAAATACTTATGTATAAAAAATTAAAATTAACTAATTTTGATTTTTTAACACTTGCTTTAAAACAGTCATCAGTGATACTTAATTTAAGTGGCCTGCGGATTAGTACCCCCTTTCCGACTAACCTTGTGTAATTTAATTAATTTTTTATCATGAAGAAAATTAATTTAAGTTCCCGGTAGTAAAAAAATACTTTTGTAGTCCTTATTGTATCATTAAACCATTATTTTTATTTATGCAACAATATTGGCTTGTCTGTATTTCGGGCGATGCTATGTTTAACACATGTAGCTACCTCATATTAATTATAAGACCTTTATACCTAACGTCACCATTATTTTTATCCCTCAGAGCGGGACACCGGCAAATTTTAATATTTTTACAAGAATGAAACACATATTTAATGTATGGTTTATGTTTATAAAAAAAAAACGAAAATAGGATCTAATCTTGTGTAGTCTGGTGGGTTAGTTCTAGTATATTTTTCGGATGAGCAATTTGCTTTAAAATAATTATCAGGTTTGGTTTTCAGATATCAATATGTGATATGTTGGCAAGACTTGTTGATGTTATCCTTGGTTATTAAAATGTTTTCTGATGTGATTAATAAATACGCGCCCGTTATATTGAATTCATTGAAATGGATTATGTTTTTTTTTCAAAGCGGGACATTTATGTGTTTTTAGGGACGATGGGACACATTGTCCCGCACAAAGCGCGTATGGTCACGTTATTTATACCTTACTCATGTTTCACAAAATAAATATTATCTTATCTTTAATTGATAAAACTTACCATTTTTACGGGTAAAATTACTATGCTGGCGACACTGAATGATTGAATGAAGTAGGTCAGGTGATATTGCGTTTCGTTAGAGCTAGTGAGTATAATTTATATGAATTATTTTATTAGTTTAAACAACTAAATTAATGTTTGAAAGATTGTATTTTAATGTATTAAAATTAAAACAAAAACCTTTGAAGAACATTACAGTAATTTTAAACAAAACTTTTTGTACAAGAAAAAATGTATTTGGCACATACCTAATGAAACTGAAAAACAAAAAATAGAATAAAAAAATACGAAAAAAAAATGTGTCAATCCATGAACACGAGTTAAGAAATGTGGTGAACATTTTTGCAAAAAAAATTAAACTAAAAAAAAAATTACAAAGGTAAGATTTCAATGAACATTTATGGTTTTTATGTACATACGTTTTCAATAAAATAGCGGATATTTTTAAAAACTTGTATTTGAATCGTATCTCAAAAGAATCCAGGGCCGGAGCAACTGCTGAAGCAGCCAGGGCAGTGCCTCGGGGCCCCAAAAACAGAGGCTTCAAACAAGTAGATAGGGCCACATGAGATGCCCTGTTCTCTTGCTGCCCTAAGCCCTCAGAGTTGAGCGACGGCCCTGGAGGGTTCAGCACGTGTATAAGACATTTTTTTTTCTTCGGAACATCCTCCCTCGATGCCCTTCGCCCGGGGAAGGCGAAGGGGTATGCCGGATTCTTACCGGCTAAAAACCCACGGTGTTCCTTCTCCTGACCCTTGGCCGGGGTCGCGGGATTCGCAGCTGCATGCACCGCAACCCTGGCAGGCCTCGGTCCGCCAGCCCCTGGCGGACCTCTTCCTTCTGTGAGGCCTCGCCCCACGTCTGCGGACGCCTCGGGCCTGTTACTGGTCGGGCGACGGACCCCCTAACCTGCCGCTCGCAGGCCACACACTACGTTGGCCGGAGATCGTCGCGCGCCCTCCGTCGCCCGGTGCGTCTGGCGCGGGAAGGGAGAGTGGCGGCTGCCTGTTTCTCCCTCTCCGCTCCCTCTTTGGTCGCCATCACCTCCTCGCAGAAGGAGGCGACGTCTTCCCACGCACTCTCGCTCCCGACTATGGACAGAACCACGGCCGGAAGCGAGAGGTCACCACCGACGCTGCGTCGCCCACGCAGGACACGCCTGCAGCGTGTGCAGCGCCGTGTCCTCGGGGCAGTTGTCGCAGTGGTGACAATCAGGTGTATTAAGTCTATGCTAGCTCCCAAATATCTGCCGGTGACTGGCAGCGTCACTAGTTACTGGTATGAAAGCACTGGCCCAGTACCCCAAATGTGACTTTTTTACGTTACTACTCTACAGTAGTAACGTAAAAAAGTCACATTTGGGGTACTGGGCCAAAATTTTCATACATTTTTGGCGTGATGCAACTACTTGCATCACGCCAAAAATGTATGAAAATTTTGGCAGAGCCTCTATCGGCGAATAGCGTGACTGAAAATTTGTTTGATACTTACTATGTTAAACTATTCGTTACGGAAACGTGTAGTAAACTACCCAACTGGTGACAAGCACGGCTGCAAAGTAGTGATGCGCCCCTCACTCGTGACCTAGGTACCTCGATTGAGGTCCTCAAAATGAAAAATGAGGGAGTTAAGGTCATGGCACACTATACCGGCACCGCAACGGCACCGCTCCAACCCAGCAATTAACTTGTCATTCAAATTAGAGCATTAAATCGAGAGCGAGCGGACCGCGTTATTACTGCGCGCCGACTCCGTTAGCGTCAGAATGACTAGTTGCCTATGGCAAGCCGCCAGCGGAACGCAGTTCATGCCGTGGTGAAAAGATTAGCCACACTCCCAAACGGAATTTCGACCAATCGTTCTACGACAACATTTTACTTTGACACTATGGAACTCCGACATTACGCTACTCCGACAATTAGGCTAAGCGTAAACTTAGCGTCACACAGGTGACGCAGGTGCACGAAGCGCAGCGCAGAGGAGATTTTGTAATGTATGAACGTACTAAGAGCTGCGTACGCTGCGACGCAGGCGCGTGCGACGCAGACATGCGTCTGCCCTGTTCTGCGCCTCGTTGTAGTGCCGGCACGGATTTCTGCGCGACGCGTGCATGTCGACATGTGTTTTTTACCGCTAATTCGAATTTTATTGCAATGACAACATTTAATTCAATTAGTGCGCTGGGAACCTTGTTTGTATGATACTAATCATCCAGACTATTAAAAAAAAAACGTTCGTCAACTCGAACGCGTCTATTCTTTGTACTAGCTAAAACTCGAATGTGTCTTCGAACTGCGTCGCAGCATGCGGTCGTGGCCTATGTCTGCCTCGCCTGCCCTGTGCGGAAACATCTGTACTGTGCTGCGCTGCGTCACCTGCGTCTCAGCATACGCTTAGCCTTATGGAACTTCGACACCTAATTTGGGGCAACCCGACACGGATAGCTTAGGTTCGAAAGGGATGTCATCCCCTTCGTGTTAGGTTACTTTAAACCCCACTACCCCAGTGTCGAAGTTCTATAATTGTCTGAGTAGCGTAATGTCGGAGTTCCATAGTGTCGAAGTAAAATCTTGTCGTAGAACGATTTGTTGAAATTCAGTTGGTAGTCTCATACAAACCTGCAAACGGTACCATACGGCCTGTCCACATCTCCACGTCACGACGTCGTCAACGTGGAACGGTGCGGTGATGTGGCACGGTGCGTTGACGTAACTTGCAAATTTGCGTTACTGTATCGTAACACGTTCCGCCTCTATTTATTTATTGCACAATGTAGTTTACAGAGAACTTAAAGAATAGTTATCTCAAACATACATAGACCCTGTAAGGGTGTTGCAAGGCATACAATAATAGTACTTGCATATTTGTAAGTTATTAAATTATTAGAAAAAATAAACATCACATTAAAATTAGGTTACATTGGCGATTACACATTATATTACTTAGGTGTAATAGGAACATTATTTTATACATAGGAACATAGTTGGTTGATGATTTTTTTATTTATTGGCATACATAGTAGGTAGGTATTTTAGAATTTATCTTCCATAAATTCTTTAATGGTATAATAGCATTTTTCTAACAACATGCGCAAGCACACACGTATATGCGCTCCGCCCGCGCTCTCCACGCCCGCGTGTTAGTCGCCGTCTATGTGCTCCGATGCTTTAAAACCATACCTTACTGTTTTTCTTATTAAAATTCAGGATCTACATGGTCAACGATAAATCTAACAATGATCCCGACGTGCATTTTTACGATACAGTAACGTAAATTTGCACGTTATGTCAACGCACCGTGCCACGTCACCGCACCGTTCCACGTTGACAACGTCGTGATGTGGAGATGTGGACAGGCCGTTACTGTTAATTAGCGACGTCAAATCTGTCGAGCGACTGATCCATGTTTTTGTAAGTTTGGTCCACAGTTGCAGAATGCACACATCTGCGTTAAACGAATGACGCGTTGTAAATATTCTCTCTCACACATTTTTACTTGCAGTGTCAATGGAGGGGCTTGTTATCTTACCGCCATTTTCAATATCCTATCCATCGGCGGTTTGCCTTACTACAGATAGAAATCTGACATTACTTCGATGGAGCTTATGTCAAATTTCTATCTCTAGTAGGCGAAACCGCCGATAGATAGGTTATTGAAAATGGGCGTTAGTTGATCTCTTCTTAAGTATCATCAGGAACGGAGGCTCTTCTGTTCATTTCTTCTTAACCTTTATTTTGTTTTATATTCACAGGATAAAAAAAGGAAAAAACTTATTTTGTAAGGAGTGTCAATGTTTTTTTAAGAATAAATATCGTTGAAGAAGATTCGATCGGTTGATTCAGTCTTCATTAAAATGGCTAGCAAACCCAAGTGAGTATTTTTTGTAAGGAAAATTTCACGGATTTTGTGGGAGAGTCCAATATTGTATGTAGTTTGTACTGCCGTCATAACGAAGAGTGCAGTAATTGCAATTTTTGAACATAGAATTTTGAACCTTAGTGTTGGGTTACGCAGACGCAAAAGGTTAAATATTCTAGGTATGTTCAAAAATTGCAATTACTGCACTCTTCGTTATGACGGCATGTAGTCAAGGGCAAAATGACAGACACGTCGAAACGACGTGCCTTTAAAACATATTTTGCATTTTAACAACAAAATGACAGACACGTCGAAACGACGTATACATTTTTTCATGATTTTAGGGCTGCGGCAGGAGCAGCCGATAAACCAATTAAGATTGATGCTAAGGAAAAGGATAAAGAACATAAAGAAAAGGAACCCAAGGGCAAAGAACTCAAAGATAAGGACCCCAAAGATAAAAGCAAAGATAAAGGCAAAGAAACTGATAAAGCTACTAAAGTCAAACATGAATCGAAGCTTTTGAAGGAGGAGTCAATATCAACACCAGAAGCAGAGGAGATTCAGAAGACAGAATCGCAGATTGCGAGGGAGTAAGTTCTTTTCTTTTAGAGTTAGAATTGCGTTTATTTCTTAGTATAATGGTACATTGAGGTCTTACAGTAAAAATTGATTCACATCATGGTATAATAATAAGCTACTGCGCGATGGCCTAAGACTACGTCATGAATGTCACGATCAGTGCTGTCATTGATTAACATCTTCAATACAATAAAGGAGATTTTTAATCTATTATAAAAATGAATCCCTATTTCCCTTGGTCACGGCACGGCATCACGCGTGAGCGGCTGGACCGATTGCGCAATTTTTTTTTTTTTTGTTGCTTTCGGAATTGTCTGGAGAAGGTTCTTATGAAAGAAAATTTAGATATTTAAAAAAAAACGAAGTTATCTCAGTATGTCCATATTCTTCATTGTTTACCGCATGCATGAAAATGATTTTTGTTACTATTTTGATTTTGTTTCTGAAGGTAGGTAGTAGGTAGTATATAGTAAGTAGGAAAAAGTGCATTGCAACGCATGCCGGGTACAGCTAGTTCATAATCAATATTAAATAAATTGCTAACTAGCCTAACTATTTTCTATTTCGTGTTATTTATCTATTTAGCTAAAAAGTAAACTGTATAAAATTACCAGTTCAAAATTGCTTCTTTATAGAAGCAAATATGTGAAAAAATGCATCTTGCTCGGGTAATTTATTTATACATAGTGGAAGCACTCCCAGCTGATGACGTAGTCTTAGGCTACTGACGTGACCTAGCTGTCACGGGAAGAGAATACCAGTGAAACATATTTATTATTATACCATGATTCACATATACTACCACTGCTGGTGTAGAAACATTAAATATCAAACTATGCATGCAAATCACAAGTAGATGCATTGCAAGAATAAATTGTATTAATAAATTGAATTTTTACATTAAATTGTATTGTGACAGATTAATAGACATTCATCTTATGAGCAATTACGCACTGCATCCGATCTGAATCCGTGAAAATACCGATCTAGAGTAAAAATCTCGGACCGAATTCGGATGTTGCTTACGCACTATTCCGATCTCTGATTCAAATTCAAAGAATTCAGGGGCCATCTTTGGCATATCCGTTTGGCGTCTGATTTGAATCTGAGGTAATTTGAAAGCGTTCATACAAACAGTACCTACTACGGCTACTTCGGTCCGTCAATTGTTCTTCCGAATTAGAAACTCACGGATGACGGATAGAAATCGGATGACGGATGCCGGATGTAGTGCGTAAACTACCATACAAATAGTCTATGGCTACTTCGGAACGTATTTTCACGGATTCGGATCGGATGCAGTGCGTAACCGCTGTAATAGTGAGACTCGTAGGATAGCTGCGTGGCACTTTCACTGGTTTTTTCTATTCGGTGAAGATTCCTCACAAGAAACTCGTTGTCACCAGGGAAGCCGAATACAGGGCCTTGTTAAGACGCATGCGCTTCAAGCGACACTGGCCGGAGGTCACTAAAGTCAGGATTACGACGAAGCCATGGCACCCTCCGCCGCCTCCACAGCGGCCACCACCTATAGTAAGTAGCTAACTGGGGGCTTACCATGACGTCTTAAGAAAACGTTCAAATGCCAGCCAGTCATTATCCGTTCAAAAGCAAGCCTGCTTCTGAATCGCTAAAAGTCGTACCATGCCAGTACAAAACGTGAACGACTATTCAACCAAGTTGAACGGATAAGCTTGTTCATGGTACGAAAAGTCTATACAAAAAAAACAGGTGAACGGATTTCGTAAACGTCAACGTAGCAGGCCTGCCGCAGGCCTGCTCTAACGATGTCATAGTACAAAAAAGCAGGGCAGTTCAACTTCCAGGCAACTTCTGCCCTGCTTTAAGAGGTTATGGTAAGCCCCCTGTGCCCGCGACTCCTTCCGCGTGGAAGTCAGATACCATTATGTACGATTTCCACCAAACGGGCCGCGCCGGAGCGCATTTCACACGGTGCTAAAGGAAGTTCAGGCTTCTACATATACAATAGTTAAGTTTCATGTTTGCATGGAAATTACACTGCTTGAAACTCGGTTAGATCCGCGCGTATACCGCGGCAGCCGGTCGACTGCTCGACTACGTGGACGGCGGCGCTCGGCTGTCGTCGCGTCCGGTCGGCTCCGCTCGGTCACACCACAGGTAGAAAGAAACTGACTGCGATAGCGGAGACACGAGCACGCGCGCGCATGCGGCCGGTTTCCAGCAGATTTTAGCCGTCGGGCGGACGATGCGACGCGCTGCGCTGCGCTCCTGCGTGGCCCGGTTGGTAGAAATCGTTCAATATTGTGTCGCAATAACTAAACAAACTTCTTGATAACTTTAAATTCTAATATCTTTTGATTGAGCTAACCGATTACGATGAAACAAAAACTAAATGTTACTCCAAGATACGAACAATATTTGTAAATAAAAGTCCACCGCACTAAGTCAGTACTTTTTACGTGATGCGTGTACAAACAAACCGACAAGCAGACAAACCAAGAAACACGACCCCCACGACACAGGGAATCCTAGTGCGGGGTCCAGGGAAATTGTAAAAATTTAGCACTTAATGTTCCAGTACTTGTATCACATTTTCAATATTGTACCGTGTTTTTTTTTAACCGAATAAAACAAATTGAAATTGAAGAGGGTTAAGAGTAAAAAGACGTGTTGCTTCGACTCTGCAGCAGTGTGCATTGATCGAAACATGTTAGTTGATTTTTAGTAGAATTAATTATTTTACAAGCTTTTATTTAACTTGCAATGTATGTATGTTTGTCCGGGTGGAATCTTGTTACTGAATTTTAAATCAGTTATCTTTAACCGATTGAACTGAAATTTGGTATACACGCATATTTTGGATGACAATACATGCTTAGCTATGTGACGTCATTCTAATTCCAATATGGCGGATCATCCAAGATGGCGGACTAGTTATTTTTTCTGTACTACCACAGTATGGGTATTAAATGAAAGGGCTTGCTGAGGAAAACACGAAAACAGACTTAGAAATTTTCCAATCATAACTAAAAAATAAAAAAAAACCTTAATAAAAGCTTGTTTTTAAAAAGTTCTTTTTACCATTAATTTATTTTTAGTATTTTTTTAATACTCGCCACGGATTTTGTTAGTAGATTGCTCAATTTTGAAACGGTCTCATTGTGATGTTTAGATGGGGCAATTACATGGACTTCCAAACAGACAAAAATTCCATTTTTTTTCGAAAAAAATCTCATACCTCCGGTTTCTGATTTGAGAATTCGTTTCTTTCTTTCTTTCTTGGATAAGCAAATACTTAAGTAACACTTGAGTATGCAGTTGTCAAAAAAATGACGGATTTTTAAGCATTTTATTGACAACTTTGTACTCAAATGTTACTTAAGTATTTGCTTATTTCGAATTCTCAAATCAGTAACCGGAGGTTTATCATCCTTTACTGTTCTTTACAGGTGATAGATCTACCTGAAATAGAAACGCGAAGGTGGGTGCCTCCTTACAGGAGGAGGCGGCGACCCAGAGCCAAATTGTTAAGAATACCGTTCGAGAACTTGACGCAGCCGATTACTGAAGCCTCGAAGTTAAAGAAGGTTAGATTGAGAGAATAAGGCTTGTTTCACACGTGCTACAACTACACCACAACCACACCACAACAACAACACTTACGGGCAGTTTCTTCATCAAAAGTAACAGCCAAAGTAACGTGACAAAGTCAAAGTAACGGTAAAATTTGTTTCTTCACACTTTTAGCTGTTGCTTTTACTGTTACTTTTGCCTCTAACCTTCACTGCTCAATAAGCTGCTGTGAAAGCTAAAGTAAACGTCATTTTATCAATTTGTAGGTTAGACCTTACTAACGGCCAGTTTCTTCATCAAAAGTAACAGCCAAAGTAACGTCACAAAGAACTTTCACTTTGACATTTGGCACTACTTGACAGTAAAATTGCAGTGATGCCGTGTGTAAAACAAGTTCCCTACGATTTTTTGGGGAAATTACGACGTTTGTGTAAGGGCAGTTCCTTTGGCTCTAATTTTAGCTGTTAATTGAATGAAGAAACACATTTACCGAAGTATCATTAAAGGTCAAGTAAAAGTTAATATCTACTTTTATTGATTAGTTTAGTTGTTGATGAAGAAACTGGCTGTTAGGCGGGCACTAATTTATATGAAAACGAATAGTTTAATTCATACGGACCACATTTTGCCGCCAAATTCAACCATGTGGGCGATACCGACCACACTGCAACCACCAGCGACACCGCGCACTAGCGGCCGGCCACCTCGCAAACACAACGTTGCGTCGATGCAACGACACCGCGCGCACGCACGCTTGAAGCCGGAGTCGATCTGTCTGCAAAAACTAGCAACAACGTAACCACATCGCAACTATTAGCAACAACGCAACCACATAGACATTTTGTAGTTACCACAACGCAACTGTAAGAAGCTGCAGTGACACTATAGTCCGGTCAAATTAGACATTTCAAAGTGCAATAATTCGCATAGAGCTGAAAATTGGTACGAATGTTCGGAACACCATTATAAATCAAATGTAAAAAGTCCCCAGCGATCCCACACTTGCAAAAAAAAATATTCAAGGTCAAAGTTCGCAAATATGGGTTTTTTGCGTTTTTTAGCCAAACGGTAAGTTTTATGATAAAAATAAGTCAGACAAAAATTATAGATTATGCAATTTTCAATAAGAATTGTCTACAATTTTTCTCCTAAACGTCACCGATTCTGAGATATAATGGTTGAAAAAGTTGTATTCTTTATCACTGATATCGTACGAATCCTCTTTTGATGGCGATTAACATGTACCAGTTGTCAAGATCAGTCGTGCTCCAATGTTGAATCACCATCAGAAGAGGATTCGTACAATATCAGTGAGGAGACATCTGATACATCGCTGTTAGACCAATTTACTTACACCCAGCAGGAAGAAGAAGAACAAGCAGAAGAAGAAGTACAAGAAGACGAACAAGAAGAAGAGGAAGCAGAATTATCAGATGATTATGAATGAGACGGATAATTTGCCCTAATTTTTTAGAATTCATACGGCTTTCATCATTTCCAATAGTACCAGTTTTTATATATTTTGAATTAGTATTGAATTAAACAGGATCACAATAGATTGTGGAATAGGCCTATTGGAGAAACCACGTTTAAAAAACGCGCCAAGTACACTACCTTCCAGGTGGCGAGGAAACGCATATTATAAAGAATACAACTTTTTCAACCATTATATCTCAGAAACGGTGACGTTTAGAAGAAAAATTGTAGACAATTCTTATAGAGAATTGCATAATCTATAATTTTTGTCTGACCTATTTTTATCATAAAACTTACCGTTTGGCTAAAAAACGCAAAAAACCCATATTTGCGAACTTTGACCTTGAATTTTTTTTTTGCAAGTGTGGGATCGCTGGGGACTTTTTACATTTGATTTATAATGGTGTCCCGAACATTCGTACCGATTTTCAGCTCTATGCGAATTTCTGTTAACCTACCCCTATTTTTTGAGCTAACTTGACCGGACTACTATTCACAAGTAACCACTGCATGATCACTTTTTGTCGCTGCGATTTGGTGTGGCTGTGGTGGGTGCCCGTGTTTTTGCCGAAGTATTTTATATCGAATTTCGTTACGCCAACAATGATTCGCCGACGTAATCTTTGCCGAAGCAATTTGTACCCTAATTTGATTTCGCCGAATGATTATTGGCCACCATAATTATTTGGCTTAAAAATCATTCAGAAATTTTGCTTTAGTCGAATACTTATTTGGCTGTTATTTAATTGGCCAAATAAGTATTCGCACAACATTATTTTTACACAGCGGATTGTAATGTTAATCCGACTCAGCGCACCCCGACTACACGTGGTCAGACTCTGTCCTACCTCTAAAGTGTTATTTAAAAGCGTGGAGCCAGAAGCTCGCGAAGGAAGTCTTGAGTGGAACGAGTGCACGAGGCCGAAGCGCAGCGAGTGGGGGGAGGTGGCGAGCGAAGCGAATCGGTGACCTCCCAAGCGTAGCGCTGTTCGAGTGTGCGAGCGAAGCGAAGGGGCGACAAAGCGAGTCTTCGGGCGGATCAAACACAGAAACACTTGCATGCTTGCTTGCATTATGGGAAAATAAGCCATCTAATAAGTGTAAAGTGGACATTAATACAGTTGACTAATGAAACAGTGGCCAGCAGACTAGTCGGCGTAACAAAAAGTTACAAAACATAATTAGGGACTTCAATCATTCGGCGTTATAATTATTCGGCGAAATGAAAAGTGGCGAAAGGTTGTCGGCCAAATAAGAATCGGGTAAGAATATTTCGATATTCCAACAGAGAACCGTGCATTATAGAATTGAAAACATTTATATTCTCATTGCAATAGATTTGGAGTCAGTACAGTGCTGTCGCGATCAATTTACACTAGGTAACTGGTCAGCACTGACTTGTCCCGAGTTTGGAGTCAGTTACTTACCCTCTGTAAATCAGACGTTACACAAAACTGTGTGTCATGCACTGCAACAAACCTTTCTTTCTTTCCTTGTGCGCAGATCTGGCATGGCTTCAGTCAAGTGGACAAGAACAAGATGATGTTACAAGGCCACACTGGATGTAACTCTAAGAAATACTCGTCCACTCACTGCGGTTAGTAACACTCTTGTTGGCCTTGTGGCGGCATCTATCTCGCCACATGCGAACTAGCGAACTATCCTACATCGCGCAATCAAGATTTAACACGCAGATAGTATATATACAACCTCCCAACATCAACCGTTGGGCAGTAGCCCGCCAGGCACAAGACTCCGCCTGGTTGGAGGATCCTCCCTTTGGTTGGAGGAACACCACACCATAGTTTCTCCACAGCCTTGTACCGGCCACCCTATGGCTCGGTATCAATTAAAGCGGAAAGGAGAGGAGACGAGAGGAGATGTGCTGCGAAGCTGGCAGGTTATTTCCACCAAAGCGGAGAGGAGATGTGAGCTGTGCGTAGCGGAGATATGAGCTGTGAGTGCTCGAAATCAATCAGTTCGGGTGTGCGAGGCGCGGGGAAAGGGGCGCGCGAGCGCGGGTGCCGCCCGGCTACACACCATCTCCGCTCTGCCGCGCCGCTTGCTCGCTCGCGGCAGAAAATTCTATAGAAAAATGAGACATCTCTCTTATCCGCTTGATCCATTTCCTCCTGAAGCTAAGCGGAGAGGAGATGTGGAAATAATGAAATCTGATTGGTTATTCAAAACACATCTCCCCCCGTCTCCTCTCCTCTCCGCTTTGGTGGCTGGAAACCGGGCCTAACTCTATGGCCAGTCCGATACTGGGTGCGGACCGGTGTTGAATTTAGACCGATACAAGACTAACGTTCAACCGCCAGTCTATCACTACGTATAAGTAGTTGTTAAATTCAATAAATAAAGCCCCAAGTTTAATTACGACTGTATTGGTTCTTCACTAAGTTTTCCCACATGAATTTTAGGGGCCCAAACTGGTTGCATAGCCGTGGCATGCCGCGCCCTTCTTGAGGAGAAGACTCCAGCCCAGTTCGTGAAACGCGACGTCGACGAGCTCATCGAAGTTGGTGACCGATATTATAGGCAGTGTATGCTCGGAATGAAGTGTTATAAAGGTAAAGCTATTTTAGCGCCCCGAGTTCACTAATGACCGATTTCCACGAAACGGGCCGCGTCGGAGCGCGCCGGAGCGCATTTCACACTGTGCTAAAGGAAATTCAGGCTTCTATATACAATAGTTAAGTTTCATGTTTGCGTGGAATTTACACTGCTTGTAACTCGGTTAGATCCGCGCGTATGCCGCGGCAGCCGGTCGGCTGCTCGAGTACGTGGACGGCGTCGCTCGGCTGTCGTCGCGTCCGGTCGGCTCCGCTCGGCCACGATACACGAGCACGCGCGTGCATGCGCCCGGGTTCCAGCAGATTGTAGCCGTCGGGCGGACGCGGTCGGTTACGGGCGCGTGCTCGAGCATCCGCCTCGACGCGCTGCGCTGCGCTCCTGCGTGGCCCGGTTGGGAGAAATTGTACATAACTGCACAGAGCGATATCGCGCTAGTCGTACTTGCCAACTGTGTTGCCTTGCTTTCATTATTTTGTTGCGTATCATCGAAATGTTCTATTACATCAAATAATTTTAATGCAATTTTTTTGTTGCATTTCTTGTTCTTGTAAGAGCGGTTACCGCACTGCATCCGATCCGAATCCGTGTAAATACAGATATAAAAAACTCGGACCGAATTCGGATATTGCTTTTCGCACTGCATCCGATCCGAAGTCGTCAAAATATGGATCTAGAATCTAAAAAACTCTGACCGAATTTGGATATTGCTTTTCTCACTGCATCCGATCCGAAGTCGTCAAAATATGGATCTAGAATGTAAAAAACTCGGACCGAATTCGGATATTGCTTTTCTCACTGCATCCGATCCGAAGTCGTCAAAATATGGATCTAGAATCTAAAAAACTCTGACCGAATTCGGATATTGCTTTTCTCACTGCATCCGATCCGAAGTCGTCAAAATATGGATCTAGAATGTAAAAAACTCGGACCGAATTCGAGTATTGCTTACGCACTAATCCGATCTCTGATTCAAATCCAAAGTAATTGAGGGGCCATCTTTGGCATACCTACGTCATTTTTATGCAGAGCTTAGGAGAGCGTTTACAATTCCGAATTGGAGATTCACGGATGACGAAGAGAAATCGGATGACAGAACTCGGATCTAGTGCGTAAAGTACGAATAGTTCTATGGCTACTTCCGAACGTATTGTCACGGATTCGGATTGGATGCAGTGCGTAACCGCTCTTATACGTCTTTTCAGTTCTTATTTTTTACTAGCTTTCGCCCGCAGCTTCGCTTGCGTGTAATTTTGAACCCGTTAAGTAACGATTTTCCATGCAAACTTTCATCCCCTATTTAACTCCTTTAGATTCAACCCGAATTTCGAAAAATCCCTTCTTAGTGGATGCCTACGTTACAAAAGGAACCTACTGTCAAAATTTCAAGTTTCTCACCCCAGCGGTTTAGGCTGTGCGTTGATAGATCAGTCAGTCAGTCAGTCAGCTTCTCCTTTTATTTATATAGATTTTCCACATATTCTTGTTTCCATCTTTTTAGTTTGCTTTTTATGCTGTCGGGCTTTTTATTCACTACATTTATCCCCCTTCGCCACCACGCTTCTTCTTCATTTTCATTTCTTACTCCTTCACGGCAGGCAAACCTCAGCTTCAGCTGAACCAGCTCCTGACTTCGTTCTTCCTCCACGACACAAAGTACACGGTAAAGACCTTGGAGACTGACAAAGGTCTGTTAGCGAAGCATCCTGACAACATCCAAACAGAACAAGATCTTTTGACGTAAGTTACCTTTGAAACTTCAGCAACCGTTAAAGTATAGTAGTAAGGGCCTGTCCACATCTCCACGTCATGACGTCGTCAACGGGGAACGGTGCGGTGACGTGGCACGGTGCGTTGACGTAACGTGCAAATTTACGTTACCGTATCGTAATCGTAACACGTTCCGCCTCTAGCCGCAAGCGCACACGTATATTATGCGCTCCTCCCGCGCTCTCCACGCCCGCGTATTAGTCGCCGTCTATGTGCTCGGATGCTTTAAAACCATACCTTACTGTTTCTCTTATTAAAATTCAGGATCTACATAGTCAACGATAAATCTATCAATGATCCTGACGTGCATTTTTACGATACGGTAACGTAAATTTGCATGTTACGTCAACACACCGTGCCACGTCACCGCACCGTTCCACGTTGACGACGTCGTGACTTGGAGACGTGGACAGGCCGTAAAGTCGAGGCGACGACGCCGTGCTGCAGCTGTGCAGTTGCGGTGCCGGTATAATGTGCCATGACCTTAACGCTGTGTAGTGAAGAACAGAAAAAAAACACATACCGTGAAACCGGGCATCATTGCCCGCAATTTTAATTATTTTTGAGATTTTGCAAAAAATATTCACCAAAACGCGTAATAAAGTTAACCATGGTAGCAATTACTATTTAAGGCTTTAAATTACAAAATGTGGTGTTTCTAGCTTTAACAGAATCTTAGAAAAAGGCGCTTAAATAGCCGGGCAAAATTATACGCACAACCGTCCAACATTGCTCAAAAACTATTAGTTCTATGGCTTTAGCAATAAGGTATGTTATAATGAATTATGCAACTTGCCATCTTTCGTGATCAATGTGTCAAAAACATTGCTTTTATTTATTTTATTGCTGTGGGCAATGTTACTCTACACACCAGCTACTTTTTCATACAAACTAAAACGGTGGGTTAGGGTTGATGCCACATAATGTGATAAATAATAATCTTTTGAAATATTAGAACTTTCCCCGTAACATGTTTCTCATTCCTCTGCATTACATGCCCAATACATGACAACCGCTTTCCAATAAATAAATTTAAATATTTAAAAAAATATTATTTAATTATGGTTACCAACCCTAACACTGTTTTTGCAGTGGGCAATGTTGTCACTCCTATGTTCAAGGAAGTTCGGGAATCATTGCCCACTCCATTATCTTGAAGTTTTTTTTTTTATAAAGGTCTCAAACTAGCATAGATATGAAGCGTGATACTTATCATAACTCTAGTTTTGAAATAAGTTGCCTGAGAGATGTCGTACGCTGACCGTGTGTAAAAACGTAAAACAAGATTTTGGCACCACCTCACACTTGTTCTACTTTCAACATGTCTGGCGGGCAACTGGGTGAACTTAGCAACGTAACGAACATTTCATTTTGCCAGAAAAACATTCAAGTTTAACCCAAAGGTTAAACAATGTTGTCAGCTATATAAGTTTATTTGCAATTCAAGATTTTAGTTATTTTTCGTGTTAGGGCAAAGATATCCGCTAAGGGCAATGATGGCCGGTTTTACCGGTACTTATGTAGATCTTGGAAAATCACTTTATATTTCTACATTACCAGAACTCCTTCTCCAGGTTGATGGAGAAGCGAGTAGGCAGCAACTACATGGCGATCCTCTCCATCGGGGGTATCCGCCACTTCCTCATCTGGGGCCATCCACCTGACCCTGAATGCGGCAGCCAAGCTAAGACTATTTGTTATATCTTCGACCCTCACATGCTGAACGAGATTGGACAGGTGGATAAGTTGTGAGTAGACCATTTTCTTTTACGTCTTCTTTATCAAAACTGCGGCGCGAGCACGGTAAGCCTAGCACGAATATTATGACATATACACTCAGTTGCAAGAAAGGTCCATTAAATTTTAATGCTGTCATTAGAATGTTAATGCTCCATTAACCTCTTCTGTCCATTGCAAGAAGCTAGATTTAATGGAATGATTAATTATCCATTAAAAATAATTTTTGATGTGTCAAACTCCCCATGATTTCAATGTATGATAATAAGTAAATGAAGAACGAACTACGACCTAATTAGTGTTCATGCAATAGCCATTAATTTAATAGAAACATTATTCTTAATGACAGATTAGTTAATGATCACATAATGGTATCTTTCTTGCAACTCAGTGATAGTAACGTAAACGTAACGTTAAGGCTGGTGTACACGGGTCGAGTTAACGCTAGAGTGAACTAGCGTAATACTCTACCAATTCCAAGTAGGTACTCTACCAGTTTCAGTAGAGTAACTGTCAACACGTAGATTTATATTTTATTAGTAGAGTAACTAGTGTTTATTAGAACGCCACGTACGTCGCTCAAAATAATATCGTCCGGGAAAAAAGAAAACGCCATGAACGGGACTCGAGCAGTAAGTTTACTATACGTATACATGGGTCGAGTAGGCGGTAAAGTGTACGGTAGAGTAGAGTGGGCCATGGTGGGGGAAGGCAAGTGGTAGAGTAGCTTGCCTGCGGGGCTAGTCACTCTACTCTTTCAAGTTTTAGTAGGTACTCTACTCTGCTAATGCTGTCTACATTGGTAAAGAGTTAGTAGCATAGTTAGTACTCTACCGTGATACTATACCGTTTACTCTACCCGTGTATACCAGGCTTTAATGTGAGTGAATTTTGAATCGAAAATACAACTATTCTATAGCATTTTAGTTTAAATTTATGCGACAACCACAATTTGTATCTTATAGAGATATGAATAAAGTTTTCAATTCGATTAAATATTATGTGCGAAACGAGTATTTCCAATTCAAAATTCACTCGCGTTAAAGTTACGTTTATATTACTATACGTCAAAATATTCGTGCTAGGCCTACAGGTGACCACTTAAATATCGACGCAATTAAACTACTAACGAATGACTTTGAAACCCAATGTTCCCACTAGGACCGGCGCCGGCGCCTTCATCCGCTATGCTGGCATCAATTCCTTCGTGGTGGACTTCCTGTCCAACTACGGTGATCTGGATGCGGCAAAGAAAGGCACGCCCAAGCCACCCATCACCTTGACTACTGTTGAGGTCAGTTCTAGCGTACCTAGCATCTGTGTTGATGATATGGTATATCTACATCATTGCGCTTTCATGTTCATCTTGCGCTTGCAACATTCAATTCCTCTTGCGTCAAGCGCATGCAATATTGATTGCCATAAGATGCATGCAGCTTATCGTCTACAGCGGTACGCCGCGGTCAGTCGTCGTTAGACGGATTAGCGTGCGCTAGGGGCATGCGATTTTGTCAAACTAGTATTAAGGCATGCGCTATTGCATGATGCTTCAGACGAAGACGCAAGATGAACATGAAAGCGCACTGGTGTATATGTTACTGCAAAATCCCGAATATTGGTAAATCCTAGGTTATACTGGTAAATCTTAGGCTTAAAACGCACTAGCGGCCAGCCGCATGCGGCGTGCCGCATATCGATTTTTATATGAAACCGCATGATCTCAACGCACTGACTTGCGGCCAGCCGTCAACCGCTCCGGTTGTTCTGGGGCTGCGGCGAGCCGCGACGGTTGAATGATGCGGCGCGCCGCATACCCTACACGCACTCGGCGCGGGCAGCCGCAAGTCGCTAGACGCTGTACAGCCGGGGACTTTTTTTTTTTTTTTTTTAAACATTGCCCCACACTAAGATTTCTCTTGTATCGTGGGTGCAACAGACACAAATCTCACAAACAAACGCCCAGACCCGGAACAACCATCTGTAGGCCATACAAATTTTTGTTCCGTGTGGGAATCGAACCCACGACCCGTAGCGCAGCAGCCAATCGCTTAGCCACTGCACCAAACGTGTCGTCATAGACTTTTTAGACTTTGAAGTGTTTAAATTCGGTTCCTTCTCACTTTTTCGAAGACATTTTCTACGATAGTATAAATAAATAACTGCAGCTAGTTCTTCGATGTCTATGTTGTGCAATATTTCTAGAAGTATTGACGTTTGCGGCGGACTGCAATAGAACCGAGTCGATACGGTTAGCCGGAATACGGCGTGCCGTTACGGCTGACCGTATATATTGCGGCCTGCCGCAAGCAGCACGCCGCATGCGGCTGGCCGCTAGTGCGTTTTAAGCCTTAGGATTTAGATACCAATATCAGTTGGTAAATGTAAGGTTTAATATAGAATGAGACAATTTTTCGGGCTTTTACCATTAGAGCTTGGCAAATGCTAGGTTTTACCAATAACGATTAGTAAATGTTGGTTTTGGGAATAAAACAATATTAATTAATTAGAAAGTATCTAATTAGCATTATTATTAGTAGACGATGCTGTGCACCATCTGACTGACTATCTAGCACAAGAACTCGATAATGGTAACCACACAGTAGGAATCTTCCTGGACCTCGCCAAAGCTTTTGATACAGTTTCTATTCCCATTCTGTTGCGCAAGCTTGAAGCCATAGGCATCAGAGGTACTCAGCTGAAATTATTTAAAAGCTATCTAGAAGACCGTACCCAATGTGTAAGGATTGAAAATGTTCTCAGCGATACTAAAAAAACCACGTCCTTCGGAGTTCCCCAAGGAAGTATTTTAGGGCCTACACTATTTTTGGTATACATAAACGATCTTTGTAACCTAAATCTAGATCACGGCCAAATTGTTTCTTATGCTGACGACACTGCCCTTCTGTTTTCGGCTGACTCAGAAAAAAATGTCTACAAATTTGCGCAACATGGATTCAATATTGTTAATAAATGGCTTCAACATAATTCATTAACACTAAATGCAGACAAGACAAATTACATTAAGTTTTCGATGCGCAAGCAAATACCAACATGCGCTACCACAACATTATATGCTCATTATTGCACAATTCCTACAGATAACCAATGTATTTGTCCCAATATTAAAATGACTAATACAACAAAATACCTTGGTGTTATAATAGATGAAACTCTTTCGTTCAAACAACATATACAAGCTTTAAATAATAGAATTCGCAAGTTAATATTTGTTTTTAAAAAATTACGGTATATTGCTGACCCAAAAATCGTTAGACAAGTTTACTTTGCTCTATGTCAATCAATATTAACTTACTGTATTACCACATGGGGTGGAGCGGGTAAAACGATCTTACTAACCATCGAGAGAGCTCAAAGGGCGATTCTCAAAGTGTCTACTTTCCGCCCTTTCCTTTTTCCTACTAACCTCCTTTACAAATCTTGTGAAGTATTAACAGTTCGACAGCTATTTATAATGGGCATTGTATTAAAACAACACACAGCTCTACCCTACAGCACTGCTTATACTAATAAAAGACGTAAAGATATAGTTTGTCCACAAAATACAACAAAACATGCTTTTGTATCCAAATTTTACCTGTACCTCGGTCCTCTTCTCTATAATAGACTAAACTCGAAAGCAAACATTTATCCCCTGAACTATACAAATTGTAAGAGAATTCTCAAGGATGCTCTTCAAAGTATGTCTTACGAAGATACAGAGAATTTATTAACTGTGTTAAAGTAAATATAATTATGTACAACTTTCACCTAGGTTAAGTATTCATCAAATTTAGAAACTAAGAGTTAAGCTACTCAACATAAAATTAGTGATCTATTGTCAACCTGTTAGTTATTTATTTTATAAGTCTATTTAAGCTCTTCTCGCCTGAAACACAGGATTACCTAGTTCAGGCACGTAAGTCTTAGAAACATAATTTACATTTAAGCAAAAGTGTACGAATTTTTATGCCCTGTAATTTTTTGAATAAATATTATTATTATTATTATAATTATTAAACATTATAATTACGAGTCAATAGCTGCAGGCAAGTTACCTACATGATTTTGAAATATTTCAAATTCTGATCTGCACTTGAATTCGAAAAGTCTGAAGTGCGTGCCGAGGTGGACATAGACCCTCTTGAGGCGGAGACAGACTTTGCGAGGCATGCGCCGCGAACGGCGCACAACGAATGCCTCGCAAGGTGTGTACCTTCATATTCGTGGCGAGGCATGTGCTACGCACGTGCGAGGGCGAGCCAACGTATATCTGCAAACGCTTCAATATCAAAGCGCCTCAGTGCGAGCGTCGATTACAGCATTTACAGCCGAAACGCGTCGAATCGAGTCGAATCGCATTTGTTCCGTGTGAGGCGAAACGGTCAGTAATCGCAAGTCGTTAAAACAGAAATTCGCGTGACAACCAATGCGCGCGAGTGATGCGATTCGGCGCGCTGCGGCTCGTCGCTAATGGCCGATTAACACGAGGATAGTTTCTCGAAGCGAGACTCGTTCTGTCGTTGTCTTTCTCTACGATGAAAACAGAGATAGCATGAGACTCGCTTCGAGAAACTATATCCGTGTAAATGAGCCTTAAGAGACGCAGTTTCATACTAAATACATAAGAGCGAATTTCTTCGATTCGATTCGACTCGACTCGGCGAGCCTAGTGGACGCTAGCCTTTACATTAGTTCGACGTAGTCGCGCACGTTTGAGGTGTGCGCCGCGTACGGTATCCACCCACGCCTCGACTGAGAAAATGAAACTGCGCCTGTGCGTAGCACATGCCTCGCCACAAACATGAAGACGGACAAACGAGGCATTTGCTTCGCACGCGATGGCTCGACCCGAGCATAATATGTTGGTATATTTTTTCGATACGCACGCCTCAATCAGAGGCACTCGTTGTGCGCCGTTCGCGGCGCATGCCTCGCAAAGTCTGTATCCACCTTTCCATGGAATTCTTTCAAACACTAGGCTATCATTGCTTTTTAACCGACTTCAAAAAGGAGGAGGTTCTCAATTCGGTTTTTTTTTTATGTTTGTTACCTCAGATCTTCGTCATTTACAAACCGATTCGAAAAATTCTTGTTTTGTTTGAGAGGTTATACTTCCCGTTTGGTCCCATATCAGTTTTATCGAAATTGATTCAGGGCTTTTTAAAAAAATCAACAAAAAGTAAAAAAAAATATACAAATCGTATATAGACGACGTTCTAGTTGTAGTAGTGATCCGAGAATTTGTACACTATTGTAATTGTAATTTGTGGCACTAAAAAGTATTAAATAAAAAACTTTTAAAAAAGTAAAAACCGACTTCAAAAATAAAAAATTAACGGAGTAAAATAATTATCATACTTATAATAAAATTATCAGTTTCAGAAGTCGGTATGATTCCACGCTGAAAGAAATTGAATGCACCGACTTCTGAAACTGATAATTTTATTATATGATAATTATTTTAGTCCGTTTACTTTTTTTTTGAAATCTTTTTTTACTTTTTGTGTAATCTTTATTTCTTTCTTCCCTTTAGGTCGTCCAAAAGGAACCACTAATCCGGGAGCCGACCTACGATCTAGATTTCAAAGCCCTCAGGTCTCACTGTCGAGATGAATGGAACAGCTTGCACGTTAACGCACTCATTGAGAAGAAGATGAGAGAGGTATGGTCTTTGCTTTTTCTTTTTAGCACTCACTGTACGAGAGAAGATTACGCTGCAGCGTAGTTTTAAAAAAAAACGGCCAAGTGCGAGTTGGACTCGCGCACGAAGGGTTCCGTACCATTATCTATAAAAACGGCAAAAAAAATATGTCTGTTGTATGGTAGCTCCCTTAAATATTTATTTTATTCTGTTTTTTAGTATTTGTTGTTATAGTGGCGATAGAAATAGATAGATAGATAAGGCATTTATTTGGCACATACAGAAAACACAACACACAAAAGCACAATTATATAAAACATAATACTAGAACATAGAAATATTAAAATAAAAACACGTTAAAATTAAAAGCCAGAATAGGGTATCTGACTACTATTAAAAATGTACAACAAATTGGTATTATTTTAAAGAAAGTGTAGGAAGAACAGTCCAAAACCCTATTAAGGCAATCTGTGGCACCTACATCTGTGAAAATTTCAACTGTCCAACTATCACGGTTCGTGAGATACAGCTTGGTGACAGACGGACGAACGGACAGCAGAGTCTTAGTAATAGGGTCCCGTTTTACCCTTTGGGTATGGAACCCTAAAAATTAGAGAAATTGGTCCAGCCACAACCCTTTTTTCACGCGAAATTTTAAGTCGTGGGCCGGTTCAACAACCTAGGCAGGCCGCATCCGGCCCGCGGGCCGTACGTTGACCCATACGTGCTGTAGATCAATGAGGTAGAACATGTATTATATAATAATAGATCTGTATTACACAAGGCGTAAAAAGATTCTTGATAGTTCTTGTTAAACTGTTTTTCTGTTCCAGCATAAATACCCACTGGGTTCCCTAAGTGCGGTCAGTCTCGCGACCTCCCGAGCAAACTCTCGAAGGAAAGTAAAGGATTTCTACCAGAAATGGCCTAAAGAAGTAAGTATAGTAGTAACACAGTGTACCTACTTACTACATACCGTGGGTCAACGCCCATACATTTGACAGGTCCTATGAAATGTCAAAATTGTGTAGGGGCGGAAGTTATGTGTCTCAAGTATGCAGTATGGCTACTTGGGACATAACCTCCGCCCCTTCACCCCGCAACCCCCCGCACGATTGCTCTGCGACAATGTTCTACGTTGACCGACTGTAAGGAGTAAGATATAGGTAGACTGTGGTAGTAGTTAGCTAATAGTAGCCGCCGCAACAGAAGGAGACGCCCCGGGCGTCGGGAGTCGCAGGGCGATTCCCGGCCACCGTAGGCGCGGGCCTGTGGACGGCGAGCGTTGGGTGACTCACCGTTCGATCAGAACCAGAGGGCCTACCCCCTAAGTCCGTCAACGAAGTTAGTCGCCCGTCCGAAAGTAGCCCGAAACGTAAGAGTGAACAAAACAAGTGTCAAGTTCAACTTTTCGGACTTTTCACCGCATCGGATCACTTCGCAATTCGCGTTCGCTTTGAACCGCTTAGGCTTAAAACGCACTAGCGGCCAGCCGCATGCGGCGTGCCGCTTGCGGCTGGCCGCATATCGATTTTTATAAGAAACCGCATGATCTCAACGCACTGACTTGCGGCCAGCCGTCAACCGCTCCGGTTGTTCTGGGGCTGCGGCGAGCCGCGACGGTTGAATGATGCGGCGCGCCGCATACCCTACACGCACTCGGCGCGGGTAGCCGCAAGTCGCTATAAGACATTGTACAGCCGGGGACTTGGAAGTGTTTAAATTCGATTCCTTCTCACTTTTTCGAAGACATTTTCTACGATAGTATAAATAAATAACTGCAGCTAGTTCTTCGACGTCTATCTTGTGCAATATTTCTAGAAGCACTAGCGCAAGCGGCACGCCGCATGCGGCTGGCCGCTAGTGCGTTTTAAGCCTTACGTAAGACGCCGCTTTAGTTTGCGGGTCCGACTCGCACTAGGACGGTTTTTTTAAACTTGTTATTCATTAGCCTACTGAATATCCCACAGCTGATCAAAGACCTCCTTTTGCCTTGTTTTATATGCTGATATTATTATAATTTACAGCCTGGCCCAATCCCGCCGGTACAACCCGAAAAGCCATCTTTAAACCCTACCAACGAACAGATAATGACTTTGAGAGGTGAAAACTTCTTCCTGTACTGTCCAAGACTTGATGGACACACTTTTGGCAGGTAAGACTTGACCAGGGCGGTAATAACGACATATTTGGTGAATAGTATACAGTGTATCCCTGGAAGTATGGATCAAATCGAATAGGGGCGTTGGCAAGGTCATTTTAATTAATACTTGTAGTAGTAAAAACTTGAGTAAAATTTTTGCCAGACCAAAAAAGCCTTTGCAGTAAATGTTTTTTCTTATTGAACACGTTTTCTAGCTTGGTAAAAGTATTACCACAAGAAAGGCCTACAGTTCGCCAAAGTCCTCAAAAAAAAATGATAGCTCTGAAAGTTTTTTTTTATGATTTTGTTCTATGCGAAGTGATTGAAAAAAAACAATAATTTGTCGTAACTTTTGAACCGTAAAAATTGCACCGTCATTCTCAGGGTTAAAAAGTTTGGAAATGACATTGCCCACGCCCCTATTCGATTTGATCCATACTTCCAGGGACAGCCTGTAGATGCCTAACAGCCAAAAAGGGAATCTCTTCAAAGGTAGAGTGAACAGGCTTCTTCTGGGTAAGCTCGCTCTATCGTAGACTTTGTCTCTGTCACCTCTGACCTTGACCAGAGTCAAGATCAAATCCATCTAAAATAAAATTAAAGTAAAAATCGACTTAAAAAAAAAAAAAACTAAAAAAAGAGTGAAATAATTAGCATGATTTAAAATTAACAGTTTCAGAAGTCGGTGGCTTTTATTTGTTTCAGTGTAGAATTGCACCGACTTCTGAAACTGTTAATTTTATATCATGCTAATTATTTCACTCTTTTTTTCTGTGATGACAGTTAAAACAGAGATTGAAAGTCCTCATCAAAACTTTTGCTGAAAAGAACAAACCAAAACGTCATCTAAGTATATGTTTTTTTGTTTTTGTTGATTTTTTCAAAAAACGCTGAATCAATTTCGATAAAATTTATATGGGACCACCTCTGAACTATGGCCTACCAAAAAAAAAGAATCATCAAAGTCCATTCATAATTGGCGGAGATATCGCGTAGAATAAATAATACACAAAAAAAAAAACAACATTCAGACGAATTGAGAACCTCCTCCTTTTTGAAGTCGGTTAAAAAAGTGATAACTGCCAATTTACGATCTTTACAGGAGAGCGGTTTAAAGTTCGTTTACGACGAAGAAATTAGGCTAAGGACCTTATTTACAAACCGCCTAAGCGACAAAAAGTATGTCGTAGAGTCATGAGACTTACACCAATCGACGTAGAAAATGAAGACGATTTCAACGATATAATAAATAAGTCCATATCGCAAAAAAATGCGCTTATCCTTTTTTGGCTGTTAGGCATCGACATAATATTTCGTGTATAATAGAAATGAATATGTAAGTGCCCAAACCAGGGGTAGCCAATTTTTTTCATCAGGAGCCAGCATGAAAAAAAAATGCGTTGTATTCTATCATAACTAACATTTTTGGTTCAATTAATTAATTGCTAGCCCCCTCCAGGGCCCTGAGGTTATTAAGCCGCGTATTTACTAAAGGACAAATCACGCGCAATATTGGCCGCCTCTGACATCATAAGACGACCATCACTCGACATTGTTAGACCTCGCTCGACATTGCCAGACACCGCTGGATTCAGGCATAGCTCGACGTCGCCAGGCAAAGTTCGACGTCTCCAAACATTGTTCGGCATTGCCAGCGATGGCTCGACATTGCCAGACATCGTTGGACATCGCCAGACATAGCTGGACATTGCCAGACATAGCTGGACATTGCCAGACATCGCTGGACATCGTCAGACATCGCTGGACATTGACATTGATAATTCGACATCGTCAGACATCGCTCGACATTGCTACATATAGCTCTACGTCGCCAGATATGTCTACGTCGCCAGAAATAGCTCTACCTCGCCAGATATAACTCTACGTCGCCAGGCATAGCTCTACGTCGCCAGATATAGCTCTGCGCCAGACATCTGTTTCCACGACTATTTTCATGCTACGAAAATTTGCGCGACGTTGCCGGACACGCCACATGATATCCGGACAAGTCGCGCAATACATCGCTAGTGACATACATTATGTCGCTGTACATTTGTCTCCTAATTCTTCTTCTTCTCACGAATAACCTTTATTTCATCCTTTTTAGAGACGACATGATCCCAATGCCAAAATCAGAGACGGTACTTCACAGTCCTGTTGAGATAGCTGACCAGAACTATCACTCGCAGTACCATCAGCTGGATGTGGAGAAGTGGATCCTGAGAGGCACCAGACATATGGCCAGCTACAGGTGCAAACAGCAATGTAATAGTAGATAGAATAGAATATACTTTATTGTAAACCAAAATTGTAACACAGCTCTCAAAGCGGTTACGCAATACATCCGGGGGCCTACTCCCTATCTAAGTCCGTCAACGAAGTTAGTCGTCCGTCCGAAAGTAGCCCGAAACGTAGGAGTGAACAAAACAAGTGTCAAGTTCAACGTTTCACTTTTAATTCTAAAATTACACTTTAACTTACAGTTAAACTCATACCCTATATTAATAAAGTATTAAGCTATTTTTACTCATACACACTCCACACTCTCACACTCTCACACAAACACACACTCGCACACATCACACAAATACGCGCATTTTTGTCTACTAGTTCTGTGCAAGACTCTTTCGTTGATTCATTTTGCCATTATAATTAACCAACTTGTTACCATTGAGTTAATTTGTTTGTATTTTTACATTGTTTACACTCAATTCCAATTATTTAGATTATGCTAAGTGAAAGAGCGGAGTCTCCTAACACAAGCAATTCTTGCTTAAAAGGTGTTCTCCAAATCTTAAGTTGTGCTTTTTGTAATTGAAATAAACATTTTGATTTTGATTTTTTGATTTTCGGACGGGCAAAAACGCATCGGTTGTAAGAACAACTGTCAAATCATGCTGTCATTCAAAGTTCGGCCCCCGAAATAATCGTATGTCCGTAGGTGATAGGGAGTAGGAAACGCTTGTAACTAAGGCTGAAACCACGGACTTCGTGCTTTGGGAGTAGACCCTCCGATCCGATTCCGTGAAAATACGTTCCGAAGTAGTCATAGAACTATTTGTATGGTAGTTTACGCACTAGATCCGACTTCTGTCATCCGATTTCTCTCCGTTAGCCGTGAGTCTCCAATCCGGAAGAAATATTGACGGACCGAAGTAGCCGTAGTACTGTTTGTTTGAACGCTTTTCGTTTGTTTTCCACCGACTCACCTCTCACTTTCGGCCGTGGTTCTATCCATGGTCGGGAGCGAGAGTGCGTGGGAAACCGTCTCGCCTCGTTATGCGAGGAGGTGATGAGGACCAAAGAGGGAGCGGAGAGGGAGAGAGAGGCAGCAGCCACTATCCCTTCCCGCGCCAGATAAAAGACAGAAAACGACGAAAAAAAAACTCATTAAACCCTTCTCATTCTAAGAAGAGGCTGTCGAGTAGTGGGATCGTAAAGGTGTGTCTAGACCTGGCGAATGCACCTCGGATGCGTCGGTCGCGAGCTGCTTGCGAACTGCGCGCGTGCATTTCGTGTTCGTACGCAGCCTCTGCGCCGTCCGCGCGCCGTACTCGAGCGGCGCAGGAGGACCGCGCGTGCCGCCCGCGCCGCCCGCGGTACACTTCCCTCGCCCCGCCCGCATCTCAGTAATCTCGTTGTCAGTAATGAAATAGCCGATGTCGTGGCAATTATGCTAACGGCAGTCGTCTGGTCCGACATCTTCGGAAGCAAATTCACAACTGAGGCTCACAGTCCAAACGCGGAAGTACTCTGAACTGAAAGTTCTCTAAACTGTAAAGTATGAGAATCATGCAGTAATTAATGATACACCTTTATTCATATCATTATTATGCAACTGCCTATTGCCAGGTAGTATGAGTTCGTCATGCTCACTAAAATGTCCTGCTGACGGTGGCGTCGTGCATCCAATCGTTGAGTTCCCTGCAACATGGTTGAGCTGAGCGATGCGGATGTGCACGTCATGCTCGTGAACGGGTGCCGTCTGTCGGGACTGGTCAGCTCTTAACTGCTATGGCAATCCCAAAAGGCGTATTTTTCTATTTCCTAGGTAGGTACTCATATATGAGTTTATTTCTTACATTAACCTGCATTATTCTCATACTATTTTTTCTTACGATACTGTAGTGAAATTGTCATGATCTATTTAAAAAGAGTATCCATGGAGTTTCTTGCCGGTTCTTCTCCATGAGACCTACCTTTTGGAACCGTGCACCTAGTTGTGACGTTTTAAAAGCACCTGTAATTTGGTCTACTTGAAATAAAAAACTTTGACTTTGAAAGAAGCTATGTGCGCACTTGCGTTGCCGGAGTTGCACTAGAGCGGCGCACCAAACGTAGGCTGTAACCAAACGCGAGCAACACGCGCGCAAGTGGCTCGCGAGCGGCGCATTCGCCAGGTCTGGACACACCTTTATGAGATGATTTTAAATACTCTACAACCCAACAAACAATTAAGCGTTGGTTGCAGGTCATTTTAAAGCTTAGAGTGCTACTATTAATTTATAATGGATTCAGTTGTCACTAAAGGTGATACAGTTTACTTATGTATACGTTTAGCTCTTCAGGATGTATTAGAACTGTAAACAACGAAGCAGTATTTTCTTTACAGTTAGTGTAGTAGCAGTGGCTGCTTTTATACTTAAGACGTTAAAGCTTGTACCTGCCTGCAGCGCTAAAAGCTGTATATAGATCTTCATTAACTCCCAATAATTCTTAATGCTATAAATCTGCTCTAATGGAGTTGCTTATACAGGAAGACTTTAAATTCGTTGGCAATATTTTAGTCCAAGAATCTAATTGAGGAACAAATAATAACTAAAGCTAAGGTAAAGGCACCCAATTCCGAGGGATTCTAAAAATGGCACCATATTCCGATGTATTTAGAATAACGGCGTTTTCAAGCAATTTACAAGTTCTTTTTGTTTGCAAGATACATTAATCAATAAATTATTTATCTGTTTATGTTTATATGAGCAAAAGAGTGCTTTGGTGCTTTAACGTTTTAAAATAAACAGTAAGTTTGACGCTAGCAGCTGACTCGAACGCGCGCTTCATACATTTCGGACCTTATGCACATGATTAATACGATTTGCTAAATAGTGTTTTGTATGATATTTTTATACCGTGTGAGTTTTTGTTTAGGTTGAAATATTGGAAGGGTTATATTTTTTATTGAAAACAGTTAACATTTTAATATTTTCTTTACAAATTGAGGAGAAAATAAGTTTTTAAAATACCGCGGCATTAGGTGCCAAATATTTCAGTTGGTTCCTAAATACCGATGTATACCACGGAAATGCAATTTAATAGACGTTGACTTTTTTTAAAATTTTGAATGCAGATTTATGATTACGAACTTAATATTTTAGCTCTGATTACTTAAATAACCAATAGATATAAAAATCTATTTCCGAGGTACACTATGGCTTCGCATTTACTAATTATAGCAGGTCAAAGATTGCCTGTTTAGGTACTTTATTAATTCGTTGTATGGAAAAGCTAAGTACAGAAAATTAAGTTATTGATGTGTTCTGATATAATCCTGAGTGAGCTTTGTATATTTTTACAAAGATATCGCAATTGAACATTAATTTATTTGTTTAAGATTAAAAAATCTTTTACTTTTTATTACTCGGAATTAGAAATCTTGATTTAGTATTATAAAACGCTATTCCGATGTGTTTAAGTCGGAATAAGGTTATATTAGTACCTAATTCCGTGGTATTGGCACACGTTAAATACAGAGTGTTCATTATCTTACGCAGCTTGTTCAAAACTTTACTATTGTTTTAGTAACTGCAAGAATATAAATTTGCCCTTTAAAATAACTTTCATATTCCGATATACTCAGATATAGTTATACTTATATATTATATACTTTTAATAAAATTGTTTTATTATTATAATTGTTTTATTGTAGGAGAAAGAAGCCAAGAAAAAAATACACGGAATAGGATCTCCAAAATGCTATTACAGCAATTCATAATGGCAGTAGTGTTTATAAAGTTTCTCGGCAGTACAATATTTCCGAATTCCTATCTAAGTAAATTACATATTGTGGTACCATATTAATAATCATGTTAGACAGAGTCTGAGATCCAAAGACAAACAAAGATAAATTGACTTGATTTTTTGAACATCATGTATCATTCTCCCCACCTCCTTTCCTTTGCATTTTGTACACTCGGAATTAGGAACCAAATGCATCGGAATTAGGATTTTTACATCGGAATTAGGTGCTTCGGACTTCTTCATATTTTTAAATAATTTGACATTATTAACAAACTTTTATTGTCAAACTGTGAGTATATTTCAAAAATAAGATATATAATACTTCTGATAAAAATAGCCAATTCTACAGAAAGGTATATTAAATACTTAATTTTTAATGTTCTTTCTAGTTATGGTGAAAACACCGCGGAATTAGGTGCCTTTACCTTAAAAGTGTTCAAAAATAATAACCCAGAGTTTTCCCAAAATGAACAAAAAAATAAAAAGGATCAAATTGTGATTGCACGCTATTTAAAATGTACGGGTGCCGTGTGTAATATATATACAGGGCGTCCCACGACTTTGCCACATGGAGGGGAAGTACCTTAAATACTGCAGATAGAAAAAAATACTGAATGAAGACTTCATTTTTATTTTAAAAACAATACGAACTGCATTCAAAGAATTTTAAATAATCACCTGTCTGAACCGGGAATCGAACCCGCTAAATGTGAAAATAAAAAAAAACTGTAATTTTATTGTACTAATCGAAAGGTTCAATTAGATACATTTATTTCTTCTAAGTAACATAGCATCTAAAATAAAAGGAACACCATGAAATTTAACATTTAACTTAAAATTTTGTTCAGAATAATGAATAGCATTCTCTCTGACTACCTATGTCGAGCTTATAACAACTGACTTTATGTACTGCTTTATTACTATTTCGAAGTATTATTTCAAATAATTTCACTACCCATGAAAAAAGAAATAAATCAACGGTAAGCGAGATACCATTGTATACAATAGGAAGAGACACATTTTGAGTATTTAATAAATTTAATTGTTTGTAAGTTGCACAGTTAAACGTGTCTTAATATTTCAAATAAATGTTAAATTTCATGGTGTTCCTTTTATTTTAGAAGCTATGTTATTTAGAAGAAATAAATGTATCTGATCGAGCCTTTCGATTAGTACAATTAAATAACAGTTTTTTTTATTTTCACATTTAGCGGGTTCGATTCCCGGTTCAGACAGGTGATTATTTAAAATTCTTTGAATGCAGTTCGTATTGTTTTTAAAATAAAAATGAAGTCTTCATTCAGTATTTTTTTCTATCTGCAGTATTTAAGGTACTTCCCCTCCATGTGGCAAAGTCGTGGGACGCCCTGTATATGATATAAAGGTGTTATTACACTCTATAGCTCTCTTGTAAGATCTACGCTAACACTTTAATATCTAAGCAGAACCGATATACAGGTCCACTACAGCTTGTCTTAACGCTAAAATGTTAGTTGGGAATCCATAATTTCTACATACTGACCCACTGTATTCTTTCACACACAGATATCAGATATTTAGATATTACACGGCCATTGCGTGCTGTGTCGCAGCTCTAGCGATGCTGAGGCGATACAGAGCGAGAGCCTGGAACGAAGATACGTTTGACGAAACGCTGGATATCGGCTACAACATATACAGGGTAAGTTAATGTATCGGTCTTCTTCTTCTTTCGTGTCAGCAAGAGCTAAAAATAGCTCATGCTGTGGTGAAAAGATTAGCCAGTCAGCAAGGTTGGTAGCGGAGCTGACTGCCCAGGGTACGCCAGACGTACTGAAGTATCGTCACTCGTGGAGGCTCTTTTCATGAACCGCAACACACAAGATGATCGGTTTAACACATAGATAAATAAAATTATACGGTTTAGTCCCATCTTTTCCCCTTCCAATCTCTTCCCCTATTACGTTTCTTGGAGATGGGATTTTTTTGTAGTTATAAATGCCCAGGGGAAGAGATGGGAAGGGGAAGAAATGGGACTAAACCAATTATACTACGTTACACAGATTGCATCGACTGCCTCGTTAGTCTAGTGGTCGATAGCGTGACTGCCGAGCGTGAGGTCCTAGGATCGATCCCCAGGTTAGGCAAAGTGTTATTGGGTTTTCCGTGTGGTAATTTCTCAGTAGCAACCCGGAGTCTGGATTTGTACTCGGTTTTTGGTACTTAAAGGTCATGGCATATTATACCGGCACAGCAACTGCACAGCTGCAGCACGGCGTCACCTCGAATTTAGGCTACGGCTAGCCGCCAGCGCGCTAACTACGCGTCGTCCGCGAGGTGCAAGCTCGCAGTCCGCGCACCGGCCGCGAGGTGCAAGCTTGCTGTCACCGCGAACACAAGAATTGTTACATGATATTTGTAATTGAACACGCCTAGGACTTGCACGTTTTCTTAATGTGTTTCACGAAATTGTTTCGCTGGCGACTCGGAGTCGGCGCGCCGTAAGCACGCAGTTGACGCGCTGTAAGCACGCGGTCCACTTGCTTGCAGAGCGCAGGCTGCGAGTTGAGTTTTATGGTAGCGGCAAGCGCGCTGACCGCCCGCCGTTGGCTTTTTCATATTGGCATTATGAAATATATTATACGATACACGATTTAATGCTCTAATTTGAATGACAAGTTAATTGCTGGGTTGGAGCGGTGCCGTTGCGGTGCCGGTATAGTGTGCCATGACCTTTAACGGTGAAGTGAAAGTAAGAACGGTGTAGTACACACCTCTGCCCAACCCTTCTGGCTATACAGGTGTGATGTTCTGTTACACAGATTGACAATGTTAATAAAAAGGAAGATAAAATTGCCGTGTGTTGCGAGGAAAATGTGCGGTGCGAAAATGTGTAGCGAGGATGTGAAACGATGTGACCCTTTTCACCAGAGCTGTGCGAGGAATGTGTAATGTGTTAATGTGTACAGATGAGCGGTGTGAGGATAGGTAGCGGACTCTTTTCGAATATCATAAAAAACATCTCATTTGTTACATATTTGCCAGGAATCGCTGGTAGAGCGTGGCGGACCCATCCGTCCACTGGTGCTCGGAGAATTGAAGGAAACCTTCAGGATACGAGATCGGGAGTTCAAGCATAAGGTTAGCTTGTATACTAGCAAGGAATTAACTGAAGAACTATCGACAATGGCTGATGCATGCGTGCCGTCAGTTGGGACAAGACAACTCAAAGTTATAGCAGGTTTGAGTTGACCTTCGTGGCAGTCGGTGGTGACCTCGAGAGTGCGTGGGAAGCCGTCGCCTCCTTCTGCGAGGAGGTGATGGCGACCAAGGAGGGAGCGGAGAGGGAGAGAGAGGCAGCTGTCACTCTCCCTTCCCGCGCCAGACGCACCGGTCGACTATCTCCGGCCACCGTAGTGTGTGGCCTGCGGGCGGCGGGTTAGGGGACCCGTCGCCCGACCAGTAACAGGCCCGAGAAGGCGGCGCGCATGTGTTCCGTGCGCGCCTCTCAGCAGGACGTGGGGCAAGGCCCCACAGAGGAAGAGGTCTGCCAGAGGCTGACGGACCGAGACCTGCCGGGGTCGCGGTGCATGCAGCTGCGAATCCCGCGACCTCGGCCAAGGATCAGGAGAAGGAACACCGTGGGTTTTTAGCCGGTAAGAGTCCGGCATACCCCTTCTCTTTCCCCGGGCGAAGGGCATCCATGAGGATTTTCCCACGAAAAAAAAAAGTTTGATTTGACCTGCTCTGCCTGATTCTTTCCTCAAAAGGCCATTCCAGACGTTGCCCTACATTGTTACACTCGCATAGTTTTATACCACAATGTCTGGACTTTAAAAGAGACCTTTGAGTTTGTTTCGGCTTTTCGTCTAAAAAAATATTACATTGACTTGTAAAAGAATTAATGTTGCAATAGCTGTTCAAAGATTTCATAAAAAATACGGTAAAATCTATTAGATCCATCCTTAGCTATGATCAGCTGTATTTACATTATAGGTCATGTTAGGGGTCACGGATTAGAAGCTTCATTTTCTGAATTCGTAACTAAAGCAGGAATGAAGAATTTTTAAAAATACTAACATAAAAATCATTTTTTAAAATGAAAATTATCGAATTTTGAATTTCCAACACTTGCTTTTAAAACAGTCATCAGTTGGTATGTCTACACCCGTGCGCTTTCATGTTCATCTTGCGCTTTCAACTTTCAATTCCTCTTGCGTTAAGCGCATGCAATATTGATTGCCATAAGATGCATGCAGCTTATCGTCTACACCGGTGCGCCTCGGTCAGTCGACATACAATAGACGGATTACCGTGCGCTAGGGGCATGCGCTGACGTCGAACTAGTATTAGACATTTGTCCCACCGAGGAAGCGACTAACTATCGGCTATTTTCTCGCTCAAGAAACGTACAATAGATATACATTACGCGAGGAAGCGACTAACTATCGGCTATTTTCTCGCTCAAGAAACGTACAATAGATATACATTCCGTGTAAACAAAAGAGATGCATATATTAATAGTCGATCGCTGACTGTTCACACTGCCGGCGAGGACTCGCTCCACTAGTTTGTCGCTGAACGACAAGCGCTATCATCAGCGATGCTCGCTTGGCGGTCAGAACCCATGCCCAGAGACCAACCAGTGGTCAGTTGCGAGTGGTGCGAGTAATCGTCCGTCGCACTCGCACACTCGCTTATAGCCCAGCGACAAAACTATCGGAACTACACACTCGCTTCTCGCTGCTCGCCAACTCGTTTCTAGCTTCTAGCTCTACTCGCTGCTCGCTCATCGTTCGTGTTGGGACAAGTGCCTTAAGGCATGCGCTATGGCGCTTCACGCATGCTTCAGACGAAGACGCAAGATGAACATGAAAGCGCATTGGTGTAGACATAGCTAGTGATACTTTAAGTGGCCCCTTTTCCGACTAACCGTGTACACTACAGTCATACAATACGACTTATATCTCCAGATTCGCGGTATAGCCGTTTGGGGAAGGTTGTTGTCAAACAACCCCAAAGTTTTCGATCTATGTAGAGGCATTGAGACGTTCTTCAAGGAATCCGACTCAGGAATACTGCAAGTAAGTGGAAAGTTACTAAGATAAGTGAAGGGAGGGCGTTTTTGTGGGCTGTCTTTTGTAACATTAACGTTTAAAAATAAAGAAAGAAAGAAAGAAAATACATTTTTTAGCACAGACTAAAAAATGCACACATTATAAAATAAAGCAGAAAAAAACAAACAAAAGAAATTAGCAGGAGAGTGTGCCTCACGGTTGCGCCAAAAAGAACGAAGAACTAAGTAATGTATGATTTCCACTAACCGGGCAACGCAGGAGCGCAGCGCAGCGCGACGCAATGGATGCTCTCACACGCGCCAGTAGCCGACCGCGTCCGCCCGACGGCTACAATCTGCTGGAACCCGGGCGCATGCGCGCGCGTGCTCGGGTATCCGCTATCGCAGTTAGTTTGTACCTGTGGTGTGGCCGAGCGGAGCCGACCGGACGCGACCACAGCCGAGCGACGCCGTCTGCCGGCTGCCGCGGCATACGCGCGGATCTAATCGAGTTCCAAGCAGTGTAAATTCCACGCAAACCTGAAAACTATTGTATAGAAGCCTGAATTTCCTTTAGCACAGTGTGAAATGCGCTCCGGCGCGCTTCGGCCCGGCCCGTTTGGTGGAAATCGTACATAACTCAGTCTATTTCGAATAAATGAGTTTTGAAGTTTGAAGATACCAAACGAGGTATTGGACCCGCGCTGAAGCAATAAATCTATAAATTCGATTTTCCATTTGTTGCCAAAGACTTAAAGCAAAGTCTTCTACCCACTATACGAGAACAGTTCATGCCGTGGTTAAAAGATTAGCCAGTCAGCAAGGTCGGTAGCAGAGCTTACTACCTAAGGTGCGCCAGATGTACTTATGTATCGTTAGGAGTGGAGGCTAGTGATAAAAGTACGACTTTAGCCCAGAAAAACCTTAAAAAGCACTTCTGAAGATGCTATCTTATTGTTAAATCTCAGATCCCCGGTGAATTCGAGGTGGCGATATGGAATGAAGGCGGAAAGTACTATGTGTACCATCCGTGGCCTGCTGACAGATATGGATATAGGGTGAGTTGGAATGTCTTTCATCAAAGTCCACATCCATGAAAAGATATTGAACTCATTGTCCAGTATTAAGATCCGGGAACCTCCTAAGGATCCTCCGGGAACCTACTAGGAAACCTCCGGGAGCTTCCTAAGACTTAAAACGCACTAGCGGCCAGCCGCATTACGGCGTGCCGCTTGCGGCTGGCCGCATATCGATTTTTATATGAAACCGCATGATCTCAACGTACTGATTTCCGGCCAGCCGACGTGCGCCAGTGCGTTGAGATCATGCGGTTTCATGTAAAAATCGATGTGCGGCCAACCGCAAGCGGCACGCCGTATTGTGGCTGGCCGCTAGTGCGTTTTAAGGCTAAGGAACCCCCGGGGTCAGGGATCATCTTAAGTAACCACCGGGAACCTCATAGGGACCCCCGGGAACCACCTAGCGTACCTCCGGGCCAGGGAACTGTTCCATACTGATCCATAGCAAGGGTTAATTTTGGTTATTCATACAATAGGGTAGTAGACACTTTTTTTTGATTAGATAATATACAGGGTGTAAAAAGACCCATCACATAGCCGAAATCTACGCACTCTGTACATCAAACTAAATTACATTGACCAAAAATAATTGCTGGGAAACGACTTATTTTTTGGCATGAAAAAAAAACGCTTTTTTTTGTAGCGCGCAAAGTGTGGTTGTGGCGATGCCACGCGTTTGCATGCGTGCAGCGGCCACACAGCCGAGCCAAGGCGGTCGTGTGCGTTTGATATTCATTGCGTTTTTGTAACTTCAAATGCGAATTGGTTAGGAAAAATTTAAATTTTTGATAATGTTGGTATGGAAGAAAGTTTAGTATTATGACTTGGAAATCGTGCCTGGAAAAACAAAAAAAAAAATGTGTACTTCGACCTTCAATATCTCCAAAACCAATGATTTCCCAGGTATGGTCTAGAAGAAAAAAATGATCCCAATGATGGGTAGAATACGTGGTTTAAGTTATCGTTGAGGGTCTTTTTACACCCGATATATCGAAGCTTTTGCTAAAATTATAATATATGTAGACTGAGGGGGCGTTTCACTAACCTATCATTAACTGTTCATTAAACTAATTCGGTCTCTAAACTTGTCAATAGCTAACATTTGCATTTCACCAATCAATAGTGATAATGACAAGATTATTGAACACATAAATATCATATTTCTGGGTCACATTTAGCTTATCTGGTCAATAGTTACGGACTACTTATTGATAGGTTGGTAAAATCACCCCTAAGTGTTTTCATCTTTTTTCTTCATCTTATTTTTTGTCCCTTCAACCAGACGGGTCTCCGCGAAGGCGGTAAAGGATGTATCATGTATTTCACCCGAGTCTCGCGCCTCTGTGAACACTTCTTGGAGAGCGTAGCAGACATGAAGAGGAAGCCGTTCAGCATCTCTGACGTCATCGTGACGCAACAGAGTGCTGATATGCCTGAGCCGGTCAATAAGATGAAACGTAAGTCCAGTGCTGAACAAAGGCCGTCCAATGACTGCTACAATGCCCGGTTAGAGAAAATTGACATCATGACCGCGTGACAGACGGATCACTGAACTATAGGCCTGATTTACACAGGGTAAGTAACTGACTCCAAACTCGAGACAAGTCAGTGCTGACCCGATATTTACCTAGTGTAAATTGATTTGGAGTAAGTACAGCGCTGTCGCAATCAATTTACACTAGGTAAATATCGGGGATGGGTCTGTCCACATCTCCACGTCATGACGTCGTTAACGTGGAATGGTGCGGTAACGCGGCACGGTGCGTTGACGTAACGTGCAAATTTACGTTACCGTATCGTACCATGTTCTGCCTCTAGCCGCAAGCGCGCACACGTATATGCGCTCCGCCCGCGCTCTCCACGCCCGCGAGTTAGTCGCCGTCTATGTGCTCCGATGCTTTAAAACCATACCTTACTGTTTCTCTTATTAAAATTCAGGATCTACATGGTCAACGATAAATTCTAACAATGATCCTGACGTGCATTTTTACGATACGGTAACGTAAATTTGCACGTTACGTCAACGCACCGTGCCGCGTTACCGCACCGTTCCACGTTGACGACGTCGTGACGTGGAGATGTGGACAGGCCGTCAGCACTGACTTGTCTCGAGTTTGGAGTCAGTTACTTACCCTGTGTAAATCAGGCCATACAGGGTGTAAACAAATGTGTAATTCCTTAAAACCACATCATGATCTATTCCTGTTATACATTAACCCCGCACGGGATTTAAACTGAAAAAAATAATTAATAAACATTTTTTTTTCTTGCGAGGTCGTATCTAAACCAACTAATAAGGTTTCAAAAAAGAAAAAGCAAAAAAAAAAAATATATTTGCAAAAAAAATCTGGTGTTGGTACATTTTGATGCCACGCATAAATTAATGAAATAGCCCCATTTTTAGTGCCCTGATTTAATTGACTGCACTGAGCGATATTGCGCTAGTTGTGCCCGCCAGTTGTCTCCGTGATTTCATTCATTTAGGTCCGGCGCAGAAGACGGACTTTTTGTCCGGCGGACTACCACGGACAAGAATGAAAGAAGTTGGTAGTTGTTGCCATCGCAGACACTAGAGTTCTAACGACAACTATAGACAAAATTACCGTCGTGTGCGTTCAGTCCGTGTCGAATTTCACGACCGGTAAAAGACTACCAACTACGTCAATTCCTGTCCGCGGCAGTCCGCCGGACAAAAAGTCCGTCGTCTGCGCCGGGCCTTGTGCGTGGCATCGAAATGTTTTATCACATAAAATATTTATTTTATTCCTTTTTATACGGTTTAGAAACGATCACTCACCAAAACCGCAACCTAAATTCCGTGCGGCCTTAATCTATACCAGTAATAGATTATACACAAATTCGTTAACAGCCTATATCTTTCATCAATGAACATTTCCCCCACAGCGGTAGCCCCCGGTCGCTGGCTGGTCCGCGGCAGTTTCCACGAGGGTGATGCCCGCTTCCCCGAGGAGCATCGTGGTCGTCAGGCCACGCCCGTGTCTATCGCAGCGTTAGCTATGTCACAGGTCGTGGACCCTGCTGATTGGACGTCCGATGATATTGACGAGGTTAGACTTATGGAACACTTATACACTTGGGGGCAAATAAATCGAGCCATTCCTTTTTTCACGTGTCCTGGTTATTAGTTTTTTTTTTTTTTATAATGGAGGGTCCTATGTAACCGGGCAGTTATTGGCGAGACCTGAAGGGTCTCCAGTCAATGGGGGAGGGGGGGGGAGGAAGACTTAACCTAAGCTAACTACTTGTACTACACTAACATCATGACTACCTGCAACAACAGCACTAAGGGCGACCCCTAGTGGGACTCGGACCTCGGCTTAGGGCGTTGCTGGCGGGGACATAGGGGGTGGGGAGACAGCTTGATGAGGGCTGAATTATCGGTGTGAGCTGGTTATTAGTTTTGGTTTCATGGATTATATACTAAGTTGACAAAAAACTACCCTCAGTGTAAAGGTTATCAAATAACCTTTTAGGCGATATATGTTTCGAATTGATCTGTTCCATAATACCAAAAATAATAACAATTATACGTGAAAAATAGAAGTGGCTCGATTTATTTGCTCCCAAGTATATTTTAGCAGTTCATCTACTGGTGACACAGTAGACACGGTTTGAAGTTTTGACATTGACTCCGCAAGTTTGAAAGTAGCGCCAGTGACAGAAAAGTTGAAAGGGAACCGTTTGTCTTGGTATGGGCATGTGAAGAGGAGGGATGAAACGCATGTGACGAAAAGAGTTATGAATATAAATGTGGATGGATGGAGAGGAAGAGGGAGGCCAAAGAAATGGATGGATTGTGTGAAGAATGATAGATAGATAGATATACTTTATTGTACACTAAAAGAAATAAAACAGAAGGAATACACGTAATTAAGAACAGTACAAATGGCGGTCTTATCGCTTAAAGCAATTTCTTCCAGACAACCATTGGATGGAAAGAATTGTTAAGAAAAATATAAAGGGCAGTTTGCAGCGTACAAATATATAACCTAATAAAAATCAGGAATCAACTAAACAATTAGGGATAAATACATATTATAACACAAATATATACATATTGTAAATAAATATATACATATATACATACTCAAATAAGGTACATACATATTTAATTATAGATATAAATAGATAATTTAAAAATACTATAGATTCAAATAATGTTCCTTCATCATTCTTTTGAAAGAAACTAACGACTGAGCACGCCTCACAGACACAGGTAGTGCATTCCACAAGCGTATGGCCTGGACAGTGAACGAATGATCAAAGAATCTTGTGGAATGCATAGGCATCTTCAGTTTCAAGTTTTCCGATGATCTCAAGGATCGTAAATGTGAATCACGCATGAACTCAAAACGTTCTTTAAGATAGGGAGGGGTAGTAGGATTAAACAGAATACTGTATAGTAAGGAAAGAATATGAGTATTCCGACGAAGGCGTATTGGAAGCCACTTGAGTTTAGCACGAAATTCTGACACATGATCATATTTGCGTAAACCAAATATGAATCGTATACAAAAATTTTGAAGTCGCTCAAGTTTGTTAAACTGGTCCTCGGTGAGATCGAGATAGCTGGCATCGGCATAGTCAAGGATGGGAAGAAGAAGAGATTGTGCAAGCGCAGTTTTGGTGGCAGTGGGTAGAAAGTTACGAAGTCTTCTCATGGATCCGGCTGACGCAAACATCCTGCGACTGGTTTCTTGCAGTTGTGGATCCCAAGAAAAGTTTTTGTCCATAAAAATCCCTAGGTTTTTCACTTTCTCACTAAAAGGTACCTGGATACCGTCAAAGAAAATCTGTGGAAGTTGTAACCAGTTGATTCTCGAAACCATCCGAGAGCTGCCCAAAACAATGACCTGCGTCTTTTTAGGATTTACTGTTAATCCGTAGGATTTGCTCCACTCAGATATCTGGACAAGATCTTTGTTGACAGTGACAATGGCTTCTGATAACTGCCCCAACGGGGCCTGTGAGTAAACTTGAAGATCATCTGCATAAAGGTGGTAAGAAGAAAGCAGTTGATTAGATATTGAATTAATAAATATTGCGAAGAGTAATGGGGACAAAACGCCTCCCTGAGGCACACCAGCAGTCGTATTACTCCATGCAGATAACTTATCCTCAATAGTAATACGTTGTCGGCGGCCATACAGGTAACTACGAAACCAATCAATTGCTGTTGGAGATATGTTAAGAGAGCTTAGTATGCCAAGCATAATGTCAAAGTCAACAGTATTGAAAGCATTGCTAAAATCTAACAATGCCAGTACCGTTAACTTCCCATTTTCCATGCCCAGCCTGATGTCATCCGTAATATTAACCAGAGCTGTGACAGTACTATGGCCAGGACGAAAACCGGATTGGAAGGGATTTAGAAGCCTATTCTTAAAAAGGAATGTACTCAACTGATTGTGAATAAGACGTTCTAGGACTTTGGAGAGGAACGGTAGTATGGATATTGGACGGTATTCAGAAAAGGATACTGGATTGGATTTTTTTGGCAACGGAATGATTTGGGCGTCTTTCCAGGCATTTGGAAAAGCACCGCTAAGGACAGAGTTGTTGAGGATGTGACATAAGACAGGGAGGATTTCGTCGAGGATAGGAAGGATCATAATTACGGCTGACACAGTCACTTCCAACTGCGTTAGATGTTATGGACAAGATGCTCTTCTTAACATCACAAGCAACGAATTGATTAAAGACGAAAGAGGAATAATCGGGAGTCGGAAGAGTAGAAAGATGATTTAGGGTATTTGCTTTAGTTGTCCTATCAAAATTGGACGAGGCAGAGAAATGTAGGTTAAGAGAATTAATATCGAGATTGTCAGGAATTGTATCCTGACGCGATTTTCCGATTCCCATTGATCTAAGAAACTTCCAGACCTTCGCTGGATCTCCATTTTCCACTGAACTATGAATGTGTTGGCGTTGAGCATTCCTACACACCTTATTGCAGTGATTTCTAGCGTTCACATAATTTTCCCAGTTCAACGGGGTTGGGCGAGATTTATACCTGGACTTCGCCGCTGCTTTTCTGGACATAATCTTTTTTATTTTATCTGTCAGCCACGGCGACGGTAGATGTTTTACCTTTATAGCCCGAACAGGAGCATGGACGTCGAACAGTTTAATTATGCGTTCTGTAAAGAAATGAACTTTTTCGTCAACTGTCTCCAAAGTCTTGAGAGGCACCCAATCAATGTCACTGGCATCTGCTCGGAGGCCTTCAAGATTCATATTACCAAAACTGCGCTGCAAAAGAATTTTTGACTTTGCCTTAGGAGGACGAATTTTATACGAAAGGAATACTAGATCGTGATAAGAAAACGCGTCAGCGGAACACTGCCCGTGCTTAGCGACATGATCACGAGAAGAAACAAAAATTAGGTCGAGAAGTGATGGAACAGAGTTTGGGAAATGATGAGTAGCATTCAGAGGGAGAATAGATAAGTTGCTAGATTCTATAATAGAATGAAGAGAAGAAGAACGGTAATCATTTTTAAGAAGGCAGGTATTAAAATCACCCATTATTATGACTGTAAGAGGCTGTATGATATGAAGGAGAAGAGTGTCAGTGATATCATGACGGGTGACAGAACGGAATGGAAGAAGAAAACGTGTTGCGCCGACCCCAAGTAACATGGGATAAGGGCAAGAAGATGAAGAAGAAACAAATAAAAAAAACATGCTGTTTTGTTTTTGAGACAATTTAATGCCCCGAGTTACCTGACGGTGCGGAGCTGTGTCGCACTACTCGTCCCTGCTAGCTATGTCGCTGTGTTTTCAATCATTTAGACCCGGACTCTCCACCAAAGCGGCGATGTGCGGAGATGTCCGAAGCGGAGACGTGATGTTTTTCAGCAACGGTGTATCCACCAAAACTGTGCGGAGATGCGCCCTGGCTATATTGTAGCGGAGATGTGTGCTGGCTAGGGTGGAGATGTGCGCTGACTAGAGCGGAAATGAAGTGCATGCGGCGAGCACGTTTAGTGCGATCTGACACGAAAGGTAGACGTCTGTCATGTCGCTATACAAGTTGAGATGACAAGTTGACATGAGATGTGTGACACCACTCATCATTGCACGCCGCACACATCTCGTCTCCGCTGCGAGCCGTCGTCAGCTTGCGAGGCAAAGCTCACATCTCCGCCTTGTACCGTGGCCCAGCTTAACCTCAGCGAGGAACAGCTCACATCTCCGCTTCCATCGCGCCATACAAATATGATACATCTCCGCTCAGTGGTATCCACTTATGCTGAGTGGAGAGGAGATGTGTGAATAACGAAATTCTATTAGTTTTTTAAAAAACATCTCCGCTCCGCTCGTCTCGTCTCCGCTCTGGTGGAGTCTTTGAAAATCTACTCAAGTCTCGAAATGAAGACTAAGGTCCGTATTACAGAACGCTACTCAAGTCTAGTTTGATCTTAAATCACTTGATCATAGTTTAAACATAGAATCTGTACTTGAGGATCGGTCTTATTCCAGACTCAGCTGAATCGAGATTCAAATCGCGCCTCAAGCAAAGAATATGTCTTGTCTATGCATCAGGCTGTTTTCGTTTACGTTTTATTTTTTTCGCCAATTCTGTTTCAATTCACGCAAAATAAGATTTTAGTTTAAAACCAAATTACTAGTGAAAATAATTTTTAACAAAGCAGTTTCTATTTAGAAATAAGTTTTATTTAAAAAACCAAATTTTCCAAAAGCAAAAGATAGTAAATATTTTATATTTTGTCTGAATAGTATGATCGTTGTCGATATAATTCATTTTTTATAGGTTTTATTGTAATGCTAGTAGATAAAACTTACTTGAAATGACGCTGTCCCATAAAAACGTAAACACACAAGAATCTGTAACTCAGGGGTTAAGGGATGGCCACGGTTGTATGGTTTTCTCAGATCTTGGTCAATTAATGGTAGAATTACAGATTTTATTTACCACATTTTGTGAAAACCTGTACCTTTTCTTAAAGTTGTCACAATTGTATGGGTCCTGCACGTCTCTGAGGTATCTGAGAGGAACGCTGAAGTTCAACCTTCTGTTCGAATCATCGTTAAATAAATCATCGTAATAATCAATTTCTTCAAAAATATCCATTTTGTTTATAAACTCCAATTCAACAGCACATTATTTGACAAACTGACAAGCAGATCTCTGCTCAAGCGCGGTGTCGACCACACTTGCGTGATCACAGATCAAGTCTCTGCTTAAACCTTAATTTACATCTGAGTAATGATCTAGAATAAAGCAACACTCGGCTGAACTATGATCAATGAATCTGTGCTTGAGGAACGTTCTAAAATTAAAACTCGACTTAAAACTAGTTTTAAACAGAGATCAGTGCTTGAGTTTCGTTCTGTAATACGGACCTAAAAGACTCGAGTTTCTTACAACACTACCTCTGCTCATCATTCTGTAACTGCAACTTTTACTATAGGACAAACTCTGAATACGTGAATAATCAATGTTGCTTAGCATAATATATGGAACAGCTGTTTTTTTTCACAAATTCAGATCTTGTTCCATAGGAATTCATGGTTGTTGGATGTATACAATACGGCCGACGTATCGTGGCGAGTCAAAAGTTAGTTGTTTGGCTGCGCAATGAATCTTTTAGAAACGAAATTGTCTACTGCGCAGCTAATCAGCTAACTTCAGACTCGCCAAGATACGTCGGCCGTATTTTAAGCGCCGGTAACCACTTTCAATCTTCCACCAAGCGAGCTGATTTCAATTCCAGACCCTAGTCCGTGGAGACATCTTGTACCAGAACACGATGGAGCACTTAGAGAAGATGGGCATCAGTCTGGACTCACCACAAGCTGTAAACGAAGACGGGGAAGAAGAAGAAGGGGAGTCTGCTTCTGGAACCTTGGCTGCTGCTGATGTATTAAATAGGTTCGTAAAACTAGCCTTTTTTTCGCGAAAATCCTCATCGATACTCTTCGCCCGGGGAAGGCGAGGGGTTATGCCGGACTCTTACCGGCTTAAACCCCACGGAGTTCCTTCTCCTGACCCTTGGTCGCAGGATTCGCAGCTGCATGCACCGCGACCCCCGCAGGGGCTGGCGGACCTCCTTCTGTGGGGCCTTGCCCCACGTTCTCCTGGTCGGCGCGCACGGAACCCGGCGCGCCGCTTTCTCGGGCCTGTTACTGGTCGGGCGACGGGTCCCCTAACCCGCCGCCCGCAGGCCACACACTACGGTGGCCGGAGATCGTCGCGCGCCCCTCACCCGGTGCGTCTAGCGCGGGAAGGGAGAGTGGCAGCTGCCTCTCCGGTCCCTCTTTGGTCGCCATCACCTCCTCGCAGGAGACGACTTGTAATATCAGCCTGTTTGTCCTACTGCAGAGCGATTTCTCAATTCTCATACAGAGAAAGAAAGAGCATTGGCGATTTCAAATCATTAAATTTAGGTTTCCTCAAGGAATTTTCCTTCACCGTAAGTCAATGGCTTAGATTAATACATTCGAGTCCACCACACTTTTCGCAGAGCTAATATGCCATCCATATATACATATTGTTAATGGACTTTCCAGGAGGGTCCTCGGCATTACGTTTGCGCTAAGAGTGAACCCTCGCATTAGGTTAAAAACCGTGAAAAATACGCTACTACGTCGTAAAATAGGTTTGCTTGTTTCATGACGGTGAATTTTCCAAGAAAAACCTGCATTTAAAATGAGCCCTCCACGAGGGCACCCGGCATGGCGCATGCGACTCCAAGGTGCCCTCCTGGAGGACACCCGGCACTGAACGTGTTAACTACTACCTCGTTGGCACGCGCGACTGTTGAGCGTGAGGTCCTGGGTCCGATCCCCAGGTCAAGCAGTGTTATTGAGTTTTTCCGTGTGGAATTTCTCAGCGGCAGCCCTGAGTCTGGATTTGAGCCCGATTGATGGCAATAGGCTCGCCCCCTATTACACGGGACTGCGGCAAAATGAGAGTGTACTGTAAATCTCACCTAACGCTTCGGGGAATACAGGAGTGATGTATGTAAAATAATTATTTTATTTCGTTGTAGGTTCAAAGTGTCGGAGTACGATTGTATAGAGACCGATGTCATGGACAGCTCTTATACTGGTAAGTTAGAAGCGAATCTAGAACACAACATACATACATAAACTCACACCTTTTTCTCATGGGGGTAGGCAGAAACTGTTGAATGCCACATGTTACGATCCTTACATATTCCTTTCGCTTCGTCCACGTTCATACATCTTGTCATACACGCCGGTTGAAATGAATACGCACCTGTCCTTTTTGAAGATCATCACCAATAACTTCGATGGATGATCTTCTAGGGCGTCTTCTACTGGCGTTTCCACTGACATCCACATTATAAATTCCTTTTGTTAATCGTCGTTCACTCATTCTTTCAACATGCCCAAACCATCTAAGCATACTCCTTTAAATTTTTGTCGGGGTGATCGATGTTGCAATAAGCTTAAGAATGGGGACATTTTGGGAAAGGGACATTTTGGGAAAGGGACGTTTTGGGAAAGGGACATTTTGGGAAAGGGTCATTTTGGTACCAGGGGACATTTTGGGAAAGGGACATTTTGAGCCTAAACGGGGCAGAGTTTGAGTTGACCGGACCGCAGTACGCAGAACGCATCCAGTGTGACAAGTCATTGAAAGCTGATTCCAACATAGTTGGGCTAAAGCTAGGAAGAACGATGATAGTCAATAGTGATTCCTGCTTTTTTTAATACCTATTTATTTTCTATCTTCTCAGGCACCGTGAACCCAGACACAACGGGTGTCCCAGCCCTCAAAGATGTTCTGAAGAGCTTCTTCAAGGAGTACACTCATGGCGTGTTCACTGCGCGTGGAGGCTCTACCGCTATCTGGAAGCACGAGAAACACTTCTACTTCTTCGATCCTCACGGGTGTGATGAGAATGGTAAGGAATTTTAACAACTACTAATACTAGGAAGCGAAGGGCGGGCGTTTTTGGGGGTTGTCTTTTGTAACACTGACGATACAAAGCGGGGGTTTTTGAGGGATATCCTGTATAACACTGACGATGAAGAGCGGGGGTTTTTGAGGGCTATCCTGTATAACACTGACGATGAAGAGCGGGGGTTTTTGAGGGCTATCTTGTATAGCACTGACGATGCAGAGCGGGGGTCTTTGAGGGCTATCTTGTATAGCACTGACGATGCAGAGCGGGGGTCTTTGAGGGATATCTTGTGTAACATTGACGATGAAGAGCGTGGGTTTTTGAAGGATGTCTTGTGCAACATTGACGATGAAGGGCGGGGGTTTTTGGCAGCTGTCTTTTGTAACATTGACAACCAAAGAACGTGCAGATAGTTCAATCCACGAAGACGGGCCCACTTTTTCTCTAAATCGATAGAGTGAAGTGCATTATAAATTGCTACTATGTTAGTTCTATCGCCACACTCGCGCCAGCGACGCTCTTTTTTTCGGGGTTTAAATCCTCATGGGTGTCCTCCGCCCTGGGGTGGGCGGAGGGGTCTGTCAGATTCTTACTGACTAAAACCACCCCGGTGTCCCATCTCACACCAGCGCCGGGGGTCGCGGGAACTTACGATACTTCCGCAACTCCCGGCTGGTGCCGGTAACAATAAAGCTCATAACTAAAAAGTATCGATAGCTTGAATACTCGATAAAAAATAATGACCCGTCTCTTCAATTGTTTTGCCATAAGATTCCGCTCTCTGGTCTACAGTGATAGGTACTTTAAGTGGCCCGCGGATTAGTACCCCCTTCCCGACTAACCTTTGTATATCCCCTATCTTGTCACCAGGTCTTCCATCGGACGAGCCCCGCGCCGCCGCCTGCTTGGTCCGCATCAAGGGCAAGGTGGACGAACTAGCCAACGTTCTCCTAAGCAACCTAGCTCCGGGCAGCGACGACAGCTTCAACATATCGCCCGTCACCATCACGGCTACCAAGCTCAATATGGAGATTGGAGCGCCGGAGACTAAGCTAGAGGTGATTAAAATTATATCAGCTTGTAATTGTCTCACTACAGGGTTAGGCCTGAACTCCACCAAAGCGGAGATGTGCGGATGTGTCCGAAGCGGTGACGAGAAGAGATGTTTTTCAGCTAGGGTGTATCCACCGAGGTTGCGGTGCATGCAGCTGCGAATCCCGTGACCCCGGCCAAGGGTCAGGAGAAGGAACACCGTGGGTTTTTAGCCGGTAAGAGTCCGGCATAACCCTTCGCCTTCTCCAGGCGAAGGGTATACGTGAGGATTTTCCCACGAAAAAAAAAAAAAAAAAAGGGTGTATCCACCGAAACTGTGCGGAGATGCGTACTGGCTAGACTGTAGCGGAGATGTGTGCTGACTAGAGCGGAACTGAAGCTGCGTGCGGCGAGCGTTGGATGTGAACGCACAGTTTAGTGCGATCTGACACGAAAGGTAGAGATGTCAGTCATGTCGCTATACAAGTTGACATGAGAAGTGTGACACCGCTCACTGCACGCCGCACACATCTCGTCTCCGCTGTGCGCCGTCGTCAGCTTGCGAGGCAAAGCTCACATCTCCGCCTTGTACCGCGGCTCAGCTCAATCCCAGCGAGGAACAGCTCACATCTACGCTTCCATCGTGCCATACAAATATGATACATCTCCGCTCAGTGGTATCCACTTAAGCTGAGTGGAGACGAGATGTGTGAATAACGAAATTCTATTGGTTTTTTAAAACACATCTCCGCCCCGCTCGTCTCGTCTCGAAACTGCATTCGAAGACATTCGAACGAGCATCGATCGCCACGCTTGTTTACTGCATGTTGGATATTACCGATCATTTAATCCAGGGGTGGGCGAACTACGGCCCGTGGGCCAACTCCTGCGCACGAAGAGCTTCCATCCGGCCCGCCAACCCTCCTTTTAGAGCAAGAGTGTATGGTCATGTAACAAATAGCTGAAAATATGTGAGCCAAAAATGATAAATATGCAAGAAAACTTTTTTTTTACATTTCTGGCCCTCTCCCAATCTTGCGTTTTTCTGGCCCTCTCCCAATTTGCGTTTTTCTGGCTCCTGAAGAAAAAAGTTGTATTAAATCTTAACATTCCATGCAATCATTTGCAATTAGAATATAATATTAATCAAATGTCTTTGTCTTCAGAGCAAAGCCTTCGAGTGGATCCACAAGGGCACGGCCGCCATCATGATGGGTCCCCGCGGTGAAAACTCCGCTATAGGCAAAGCGGCTGAAAAGGCTGGCATCAGTGTAAGTAATACACATTTTTTTTAGACACAGACAAAATAATCTTTTATGTTGTGCATTAAAACTTATAGAAATACTAGCTGACTCGGCAAACGTTGTTTTGCCATATAAAATTTTTTTTTTTTTTTTGCAACATTTAGGGGGATGAAAAATAGATGTTGGCCGATTCTCATAGATACCGGATAAGCACAAAAAAATTCATCAAAATCGGTCAAGCCGTTTCGGAGGAGTATGGCAACGAAAACTATGACACGAGAATTTTATATATTAGATATTAAATTTAACTGTAAAATCACGTAAATCAGCGAAATCGGCAACATTTCGTATACGGCCTCTTAGAGCTCTTACACACCACGTTTTTTTCAGGCGCCGTCGACGCGCGTTTTGCTATCGCGCGTTGTCGGCGCTGCTAAACTTGAAATAGGCAGATTACTTACTACAGACGCGCGTGAGCAACTCTCCTTGCAAAATAAAACGCGCTGTACGTATGCGTTTGAGGCTAAAGAGACGCGCTGTGACAACGCGTCTTTATCAATGTAACTCCGCGCTACGAGCGCGTCGACAGCTCGCGAAAAAGTCGTCGTCTGCATACTACAATTTTATGAACGTGTGAATAGGTAAATTGGTTGCGATTGCAGCGCGTTATAGTTGCGAGCGAAGCGCGTCGACAGCGCCTGAAAAAAACGTGGTGTGTAAGAGCCCTTAAGGCTTCGTTCTGGCTCTCTACCCTCTTGTGTTTTAGGCGGATGATATGGCAGGTCGCACTATCGCTCTGCCGGCCGCTGCAGCGTTCGCAGCTGCCACGGAGTCTGTTCCACCGCCGCATATGCATCAGGATCATATGTTCAATTTCCTCGGTGAGTGTTCAGCATCATCTCCATAAACAGCATCACTGGTTCGTCTCTTTACGTCCGGAAACCATGAACTGCTCTGCTCATCATTCGAAGCCGAACCGTTCATGCAGTTTTCGTTTACAAAAATTGACAAATTGTTTGACAACAAAAACATAAGCAAACATTTTGACAGAAAACTGATTGACGGTTGTAGTTCGTTTACGGTTCGGCAACAACTTTTTTTTTTCAAACGTTGCCCCACACTAAGATTTCTCTTGTATCGTGGGTGCGTTTACCGACACAAATCTCACATACACAAACGCCCAGACCCGAAACAAACATCTGTAGGCCATAAAAATTTTTGTTCCGTGTGGAAATCGAACCCACGACCCGTAGCGCAGAAGCCAATCGTTTACCCACTGCACCAAACGTGTCGTCCTGATTAACGGTTGTAGTTCGTTTACGGTTTGACAACAATTTTGTTAGTAGAATTAGTCATCTGTTCACGGGAAGATCTTATGCAGAATACAAATAAGGGTATCGAATTGGTCACTCATTGGTTGTCATGATCCACCGAGCTCTCCCGTCGTAGAGCCGGTCGTCTCTTCAGACTCCGCAGTCACAACGACAAGCTGTCTCCCTCTCAATCCGCCAGCAACGCTCTAAGGGCCTGTCCACATCTCCACGTCACGAAGTTGTCAACGTGGAATGGTGCGGTAACGCTGCACGGTGCGTTGACATAACGTGCAAATTTACGTTACCGTATCGTAACACGTTCCGCCTCTAGCTGCAAACGCATACGTATATGCGCTCCGCCCGCGCTCTCCACGCCCGCGAGTTTGTCGCCGTCTATGTGCTCCGATGCTTTACAATACAATACAATACATTTATTCGCCACAAGATATCGTATACAAGGATATTTACAAAATTGTTATAAGTCCGTCATATCTAGCCATTTCACAGGCATACGAATTTTTAAAATTGTTTTCATTACAATAATCAATTATTTAAATACTACTGTTTACATTATTACCTATTTATTAAAACCATACCTTACTGTTTATTTTATTAAAATTCAGGATCTACATGGTCAACGATAAATCTAATAATGATCCTGACGTGCATTTTTACGATACGGTAACGTAAATTTGCACGTTATGTCAACGCACCGTGGCGCGTTACCGCACCGTTCCACGTTGACGTCGTCGTGACGTGGAGGTGTGGACAGACCCTAAGCCTCGTGCTCGTCCCACTAGGGGTCGCCCTTAGTGCTGTCGTTGCAGGTAGTCATGATGTTAGTGTAGTATAAGTAGTTAGCTTAGGTTAAGTATTTTAGGTTCTCCCCCATAGGGTGGAGACCCTTCAGGTCTCGCCAACAACTGCCCCGTTACGTAGAAGCGGTCCGCAAGGACCATCTACAAGAATAAAAGAAATAAAAAGAAGGTGACCTACTGGTCAAATATTATTCAAAAGGAGGACGACCAAAATGTCCCCACCCAGCAATAACGACAAAACTTATGTCGTTATAAAGCTCTCTTCATGACTATCATTTATTACTATGGCATTTAGTCCAAAATATAGTCTGAAAAGTTACAGCTAAAAAAAAATTGTGTGATTTTATGTAAAAATACTTAAATAACTTCGATAATGTGGTACATAGGATACACAAGGCATGCCCCTTTCGTTGCTCCAGCAGCGTTTGAATGATGTCATTATTGATGACCCCTTAAGTCTACATCATCATATATCATGTACCTTATAGCGTATTTTATTTAAAGTCCCACTAAGTCCTACTAACCCATCCGCCCTAGAGTAGCATATTACATGGTCAATGTTATTTATTGATTTTTTCATTTGTCTTTTACTCTAATGTGATTTTTAGATTTTTGGAATAAACGTGTGGGATTTTTCACTCAATGTTTTGGACTAAATGCCATAGTAATAAATGATAGTCATGAAGAGAGCTTTCTAACGACATATGTCTTGCTGTTATTGCTGGGTGGGGACACGCTCCATACATTTTTGATCGTTCTCCTTTTACATGCTAAAGATGATACAGCTTTCTTCATCCACCAGACGCTGGTGCCGATTACTACCTGGCCCACTTGAAGAAGACAGGTCGCTCTGAAATCAACGTGGAGGATCTGACGGAGAAGTTTGAGATGGGAGTGAACACGTTCTCCATAGAGCTCGGGGAAGCTATACGACTGCCGCTCAGACTGCCTGATGAAACTCCTGGCGTAAGTGAAGTTAGATAGATGAAAGGGTAGAAAATTCCCACCACGTCCCACCACCGAGCTCTCTCGTCGTAGAGCCGGTCGTCTCTTTAGACTGCGCAGTCACACCGATAATTCAGCTCTCAACAAGCTGCCTCCCTCTCAATCTCGCCCCAGCAACGCCCTAAAGGTACAATTCCGTGTATCGCGGGCGATGCAGCCGCGTGGTCGAGATGACGTCGCTCGGATGTCGGATGTGCGGTGTAACACGCAGTCATAGTAATGTACGTTTCGCTACTTCGGCAACGTCATCTCGTTCTCGTTGACGGCGGCGGTGGACAAATGGCCTTAGGACGAACATGCTGATGACTCTGATGAGGCATTCTGTGTCGAACCGTAGTAGAAGTCTACCTTTATTGTTTGACTAGTTTGTCCTTCTTCCTATGATCTTCTGTGAATTATATTGTGGTGTGATCTAGCTCATGTATCTAACAACTAATCCAATTACAAGTACTCTCAGTGGTCGAGAGTCTATGTTGGTTTTATTTACCATACCAACGTTGCCCCTGATAAGCAGACATTGGTTTGAACTGTAATGCAATAATTACTTTTACCTAATTCTATAACCATAGTCCGCGACATGTATAACAATATTAATACGTCTTCAGTACAATGCATTTTTGTACTTGAAAAGATAGCCACAAATAAGTGTTTCTTCTAAAATTGTTTCTTAATTCTTAGGAGGGCGAAGGAGGTGGCGGTGATAAAGAAGGCTTGGGAGAAGGGGAAGAAGAACCGACAGAACAAATAAAACGTGAGTACCAACAGGTATAGAGATGAATAGATAATGCTACTTTGATCTTCTTTTATGTAATAGGTTGGCAAACAAGCTAACGGCCCACCTGATTGTAAGTGGTTACCGCTGCCTATACACCGTGGGCCCTAGGTAGGTACTCGAAAGATTTTTACCACGCCTTTCTGATGGTATTATGAGTCAAATGTTATATCATCGAAAGTTAAAAAAGTAAAAGCGAGGAGCTCGTGGCTAAATAATTACAGCCGCATAGACCGATCTTCCGGGTTAGGCCACGCTTGCCGAGGTTGGTCTGTGGATGGGTGACCATTTACCATAGCGAGTTTCCTCCGTGCCTCGGAAAGCACGTAAAGCCGTTGGTCCCGGCTGTCATTTGTAGATCTTTGACAGTCGTTACTGTTGGTCAGAAGCCAGAAAGTCTGACAACCAGTCTTACCAAGAGTATCGTATTACCCAGTTACTGGGTTGTGGAGGTCTGATGGGCAGTCGCTCCATGTAAAATACTGATATTCAGCTGCATCCGGTTCGACTGGAAGCCGACCCCAACATAGTTGGGAAAAGGCTAGGCAGATGATGGTTTTCTTTTCCTAGTGACTATTCCTATTAACTTTAGTGCTTCCTTGTAAACAATACTTATATTAGATTGAACTGGTAACATTTATAAATTATCGTGTGAGTGGATAAGAAACTTCTCACTTCACAACCCTCCCCGACAAATCAGGTTGCGGAGGGCTGATGGCAGTCGCTCCGGGTAAAATACTGGTATTCATTCACATCTGGTTAGACTGAAATCTAAAGATAAAATAAAAAAAATAAAAAATAATTGTTTTTTTTTTTCATTTTTTCTCTTCCAGAAATGAAAGACCTCCTCTTTAAGATGTGGTACGACCAGACCAAGCCGACGACAATATCCCTGCTGCTTGGCGACTATCACCAACTTGGAGTATGGATGGCTGCCGGAGGAAAGGTGGTCGCGTTTGACCCTGCACCCACCATGATGAAGGGCATGCTAACTACGAACAGGATCAAGAAAGGTAAGTTGGAGTCGTGGTGATGTTGGAAAAGAGATTATACGATTTGCGAGGTTAACACGTTGACGCACACTGACGCACACCACTTTGACACTAGTTTTTGTATAAAAAGTTTTTTGAGTATAAAAACTGCTCAAATGGACACTGAAAGGATTGGGAAAAGTTGACAAGTGATACTAAGAGCTCTAACACACCACCTTTTTTTCCGGCGCCGTCGACGCGCGTTCCGCTATCGCGCGTTGTCGGCGCTGCTAAACTTGAAATAGACAGATTGCATCGCTGCAAACTCATGAGAAACGCGCTACAGACGCGCGTGAGCAACTCTCCTTGCAAAGTAAAACGCGTGTAGCACGCGCGCGAAGGAGCGTGTATCGTGCTACAGACGCGCGTGAGCAACTCTCCTTGCAAAGTAAAACGCGTGTAGCTCGCGCGCGAAGGAGCGTGTATCGTGCTACAGACGCGCGTGAGCAACTCTCCTTGCAAAGTAAAACGCGTGTAGCACGCGCGCGAAGGAGCGTGTATCGTGCTACAGACGCGCGTGAGCAACTCTCCTTGCAAAGTAAAACGCGTGTAGCACGCGCGCGAAGGAGCGTGTATCGCGCTACAGACGCGCGTGAGCAACTCTCCTTGCAAAGTAAAACGCGTGTAGCACGCGCGCGAAGGAGCGTGTATCGTGCTACAGACGCGCGTGAGCAACTCTCCTTGCAAAGTAAAACGCGTGTAGCACGCGCGCGAAGGAGCGTGTATCGCGCTACAGACGCGCGTGAGCAACTCTCCTTGCAAAGTAAAACGCGTGTAGCACGCGCGCGAAGGAGCGTGTATCGCGCTATAGACGCGCGTGAGCAACTCTCCTTGGATTAAAACGCGCTGTACGTATGTATTTGCAGCTAAAGAGACGCGCTGTGCCAGCGCGTCTGTATCGATGTAACTCCGCGCTACGAGCGCGTCGACAGCTCGCGAAAAAGTCGTCGTCTGCATACTACAATTTTATGAACGTGTGAATAGGTAAATTGGTGGCGATAACATCGCGTTTGCAGCGCGTTATAGTTGCGTGCGACGAGCGTCGACAGCGCCGGAAAAAAACGTGGTCTGGAAGAGCCCTAAAGAACGTTTTTCATTATTTTATACGAATCAAACGTCTGTCTTAGCAGCTCTGCCGTGAAGGCGACGGCCAACTTGGACTACTATATCCGCTCTATCAGTAGTTATAGTCCAAAAGCGAATGTCATGGCAGTCCTGTCCGTCAACGTGTTAAGCTGCACTTGCTGCGTTCAGTCTGTGGATGGGTGGTCGTTCCTTACACATCGAGACCCTTCCGTGCCTCGGAAAGCACGTTAAACCGTCTTGGGTGTCATACGAATACCTATGACAGTCTTTACGGGTGTAGGTACAGAAGCCCGAAAGTCTGACAACCGGCCTAACCTAAGGTTATCGGCATGAGGCCCCGTTTTCCACCAAAGCGGAGAGGAGACGAGAGTATGTGTTTTGAATAACCAATCAGATTTCTTTATTTCCACATTTCCTCTCCGCTTAGCTTCGGTGGAAATGGATCAAGCGGAGAAGAGAGGAGATGTCTCATTTTTCTATAGAATTTTGTGCCGCGAGCGAGCAAGCGGCGCGGCAGAGCGTAGATGTGTGTAGTCCGGCGAACTGACTGATTTCGAGCTCTCACACCCGAACTGACTGATTTCGAGCTCTCACAGCTCACATCTCCGCTACGCATAGCTCACATCTCCTCTCCGCTTTGGTGGAAATAACCTGCTTCGCAACACATCTCCCCTCGTCTCCTCACCTCTCCGCTTTGGTAAATATCGGGCCTTACCCAATAACTGGGTTATTGTCGCGGCTATAATGTGATGTCATAATTCATGATACTGCTTTGTTTACATCTCTTTTTTTAGCCACAAATCATATAAATTAAAATTATTTCTTGTGCTTTATTCAAGCAGAAATCGCACTTACTAACTTACCTCAGTGAGAAATCAAACAGTTTGCTAAGAAAAGATTATTTATAGATTTATTCACATGGATTTTGATGTCACTTCCGGCATTTTCGAAGACGACGCGTTTCGAGATTGAGTTCCGTTCCACAAAAAACACGTAACATAAAATAATGAATTTTAAAATAAGTAATGCGTTAAAAAATGTAAAAAAAATATGCAATTTTTTTCTTGACTCCTGTACATTCAGATTCCCTATTCACACTAAGCGCTTCCAAACATCCTTCATAATGCGCACGGCAAAAGAGTGGAACTCGCTACCTGCGTCTGTGTTCCCAAACGATTACAATCCGAATCTCTTCAAAGTTATAGTGAACAGGCTTCTTCTGGGTAAGCTCGCTCCATCGTAGACTATGTCTCTATCACCTCTGACCTTGATCAGAGACAAGAGCAAACACATCTCAATCATTATTTAGACGTAATCATCCCACTGCAGGGCAAATGCCTCCCTACACTCCTTCCACTCCTCTCGAGTTAATGGTTTCTGTGGCCAATCCTTCCAATAAGTGTCTAAATCGTCCCCCTATCTCCTTCTGCGCCTGACGCGATGTCGTCTAACATTATGTGGGTTCCACTCAGTGGTGAGTTTTGCCCACAGCTCGTCCGACATGCGGCAGATGTGACCAGCCCAGTTCCATTTTAAGCTTGCGGCTTTCTAACCAACGTCGGCGATCTGAGTTTTGGATCAAACAAAAATTAAACACATGTCAAATAAAATAAATAAAAGGCGTGGTGTTCATTCATAATTTCCTTATCCAGGTGATGAACTTCGTCTGCAACGCATCAAGGATGAGATGTCTGGCGAAGGTGCTGGCGGCGGCGAAGAGGAAGATGAGGAAGCTGAAGGCGGTGAGTAATACAGTTGCAATAATAGGTGACCCTCAAAAGAGGCTTCACGTGGATATAGTAAGTTCTCCTGTGGATTTTGAGCTGTGCGGAGCTGAGATCAAGGGTGACTTGTCAACATTGAGCTATGCTGCGCTGTGCTGTGCTTAGCTCAACTGACTTTCTAGTGAGTACCTGATAGACAGAAAACCGAGCGGGCGACAGTGCGGTGAGACTAAGAACTCATGAAGCGGTTTTCACCCGCACCCGCCGCGGTTGCGGGCCCGCAGCTTCTGTAGAATGCAGCTATATACAAGGTTAGTCGGAAAGGGGGTACTAATACGAAGCCCACTTATAGTATCGCTGATGACTGTTTGAAAGCAAGTGTTAAAATTTCAAAATTCGATATTTTTTTTTCCAAATAAAATGATTATTATTTTAGTTTTTTCAAAAATTCTTCATCCCTGCTTTAGTTACAAATTCAGAAAATGGTGCTTCTTCTTCTAATGTAAACACAGCTGATCATTACTGGGGATAGATAGATTTTAGAGATTTTTTTTGAGATTTTCGAACAATTGTTTCTCTTAAACTATTGACTTTTGGGAAAAGTTGTAGAACAAAAGTTATTTATTATTATGTGTACTTTAACACCCTTTCGGATTAGTACCCCCTTTCTGACTAACCTTGTATATGTAAAAAATTAAAGCACATTTCACGACGCATTTTACGCCCGCGGCGTGCGCGATTCTTTGCGGATCCCGCTGCACCGGCGGGCAACTAGTAGAATCGCGCGGGTCCCGGTCACCCGCAGCCTCGGTGGGTTGCGCCTGCGCGCTCTGCGATCGGTTGGCGGGCGACCGAAATGGGCGGCGGGGGTACAGAAAGCCGACGTACCTATGTTGTTTTTGAAAATCAGTTCCCATTTTTTTTCCGTGAAGTAATTATAAAGCAACAGCTCGTTTGTGGTGTGTGTCCATGACGGTCTGGAACTCAACTAAACAATCTGATCGTAAATAACCGCCCGTCTTGCAACCGCTCGTCTTGCGATAATCGCCCGCCAAGTTTGCGAGCGAAAATCACAACCGCGACGGCTGCGTAACCGCACAGAACTCCGGTCTCGTGAGTTTGGAAATAAAACAGCTGTTCCTCCACCGCGGCGGGCGCGGGTGATAACCGCTTCGTGAGTTCTTAGCCTGAGTCAGCACGTATCGCGTGATCCCTGCTGTTTTAAACAAAGCGTAGCCAGGCAGCCACACAAAGCGCAGCGCAGCACTTTTTGTTCCTCATTATAATTTTGAAGCAAATTGACTAAATAGAGCATATAGCACAGCACAGCGCAACATTGATTCATCATTCAGCCAAAAGACGTCCACGACAGCGGCCGCCGAGCGCCAGATCCCCTTAATTGTTGGTGAATCAAGCTATTAAACTTTCGCGGTAACGTGCATCGATATTTTGTGGGTCGAAATTCCGTAGTCTACTCCTTCCCCTAACTCCTCCCCTAACCCTACATTAATGATATGGCCAAACGTGGATGGACATATCATTAAACGTTGACGTTTAAACGATATGGCCAATTTTAGTTGGCCATATCATGAAATACAACCATTTCATGAAATGGCCGGCCACATCATGAAGTGATCAATTCTACGATATGGCCACGACATATATATAACCTCCCAACATCAACCGTTGGGCAGTAGCCCGCCAGGCATAAGACTCCGCCTGGTTGGAGGATCCTCCCCTTGTGTTGAAGGAACACCATACCTCGTTCCTCCACATTGGTATGGTATAAACGCGCCATACGGTTGTCTTCACACATAACCTCGTTTTCCACCTTCCAAATTCTCAACTGCTTCATTGGTCTAGAGGTCGCAAGCGCGACTGCAAAGCGTGAGGTCCTGGATCCCCAGGTTGGACAAAGTGTTATTGGGTGTTTCCGTGTGGAATTTCTCAGTAGCAGTCCAGAACCTGGATTTGTGAACGGTTTATGGCAGTAGGCTCGCCACCTATTGTTGCGGAATTTGTTCGAAAGAGTTACGGCGGCCCTGGAACGCAAAGAGCATTCGTCTCGCGGCGCGTCGCACGATTTTTCTGTTTAATTCGCGGCGGCGCGTGCAGCGGCCCGCATTATCACACGCGCAAACACAAACATATGGCAATGTACGATGTTGTTTATGAAGATGCGCCGCGGTTGACGCTACGTTTTACAGTGGACGGAGAATTGCAGGAATAGCTGGTCACAACGCTGTGTGCGCCGCCGCGATAACGTCGCGTGCGACGCGGCAATGCCATCCGCGCGCTCCGCCTGCATTTCAAGCAAACGCGTGTAAAATCGCTTCTCCGTCAACGCTCTCATACAACGCCATGTGTTTGAATTCAAAGCGGGCCGCGCCGCACAACGTGACGCGCGACGCCCCGCGTCTCCGTAAATGAGGCCTTACGTTTATTTGTGGGAACAGCCTAAAGACCAGTTGAGGTCACAACTCATTAGAGCCACCCGACATCCGACCCGCATCGCCTCGCCTCGTGCGGTTAGTATTCTTTATATGAACGTGTATGGATGTGGGCTCACTACATCAACTCCGTAGCGTCACCGGATCGCCTCGGGCGTATGCCCCGTCCACGCGCGGACGTGTTAACACGGTGTGGTGACAACTCGCTGCTCGCATGCTTGCCTTGCGTTGCTGCGCATTGCCAACGCACAAGTCCCGAGTGAACCGCGCGCTGCCATCGAATGGACTCCTCCGATAACTCCTCTGGTTGACCACGCGACGTTTACTGGTGATAACGCGGCGTCCACCCGTGAACCACCTGCTGACAACGAGTGGACGATGAGCGATGAGGCGATGCGGCGAGGGTACCGGGTGGATCAAATGAGCTTTGATCTTTACACGGGACAAATGATGGAATCAGGCGTTACTTTGCGGAAATCCATGACATACAAAAATGCAAATAGAATATCTAGCTTTAATTCCGCTGAACAAGATCGCTAGTTTGGATGCAGTATCACCCTCCTGCCTCCCTTCCATTCGCGTCCTAGCGGTCGAGGAGTCAACATATCCTGAGGATGCCCCGTGCAGGGGCGAAACACGTGTCGTGTATTGGTTTGGTTGCATTATTTTTTCACTCTTTCTGCGTGTGAATATGTTTGTGGGCGGGAGGGTGGTGCTGCATACTGCATCCAAACTAGCGATCTTGTTCAGCGGAATTAAAGCTAGATATTCTTTTTGCATTTTTGTATTTTTTGCTTTACAGCGGTTACGGTGACAGCGGGTGAAAATACGTTCCGGACTAGTCATAAAACTATTTGTATGGTAGTGTACGCACTGCATCCGGCATCCGTCATCCGATTTCTATCCGTCATCCGTGAGATTCTAATTCGGAAGAACAATTGACGGACCGAAGTAGCCGTAGTACTGTTTGTATGAACGCTTTCGCATTACCTCGGATATGCCAAAGATGGCCCCTGAATTGTTTGAATTTGTCGGAATAGTGCGTAAGCAACATCCGAATTCGGTCCGAGATTTTTACTCTAGATCGGTATTTTCACGGATTTGGATCGGATGTAGTGCGTAAAGCAATATCCGAATTCGGTCCGAGTTTTTTATATCCGTATTTTCACGGATTCGGATCGGATGCAGTGCGTAATCGCTCTTACACGGGACTAAAACATAACGGTGAAATAAGGGTGCACTATACACCTCTGCCCATCCCTTAGAAGAATCAGGCGTGATGTTATGTGTACTAAATACTTTCTATGCGTTTGCTTTTATTTTAGAGGGTGAAGAGAAGCCGGAGCCAGAACCGGAATTCGTTCCGCCTGAGTCTTGTCCGGTGTTAATAGTAGCGGCCAGTCCCGGAGAGTTTATTGACAAACTCAGTAAGTATTAGCAAATTCTTCTGACGGTATAATACAGGGTGTGAACGAATTCGTGTAATTCCTTCAAACCGCGTGATCTTACTAGTGACACAGACTAACCCTAAATGGGTATTTTAGAAAATCAAGTAAAAAAATTTCAAAATAAAATCTTGGTTTTCTATTCCTGAGTCATTTTAGAGCCCCGAGTTAACTGATTACAAAGAGCGACAATGCGTTGGTCGTGCCCGCCAGCCGCGTCACCGTGCTTTCATTAATTTACGCGTGGTATCGAAATGATCACTAAAATAAAATGATTTTTGCAAAAAAAAAACTTATTTTTTTACTGAATCCTTCTAAGGTGGTTTAGATACGATCATTGACAACAAAAGTGTGAAAAAAACTTTTTTTTCAAACAATCAATTTTTTTTTATTCCCGCCCGTGGCCTGTCTACACCAGTAGATCATGTAGTTTTAAGGAATTACACGAATTCATTTTCAGACTGTATAGCTATAATTTCAGTTTTTCTTATTTACCCCACTTGTACGTACGTACCTATGGATTATGTTTAAACCACGGATCAAATAAAAAAGATGTTGTAATCCGATTTTCCGATAAAACGATGCGTGACATTTCAACGGGGCGAAGGGAACGTTACACCCTGCCTACTTCTATATTTTCCATCTAGCGGTGAATAGGAAAAATTAAAGCTTCGGATATTATAGATAATTAACACGTGATACCTAATTGATTAAATGGGGGATGTCTCCAGTGTCACAAATGTGATAAATTACCTATGTATAAAATTACTTATAAGTGAATAGTATGCTATTCATAAAAAAAAACGAATATAATCTCATTGGCTAAAAACACAAAGTATTAGGGTGCTACCACACCAATCATTCGATGATAGATCGATGATAGATCGATGGTCGATCAATGATAGATCAACGTTGATCAAGATGGATTGATGATTCATGATCAATTTATTCCAATCAATCGACATTCATCGATGGCATCGATCGATAATCGATTGATTGGTGTGGTAGCACGCTTAAGGCGCTTCCCCCAGCGAAAGTAGCGCCATTTTAGAAAAAAAACGTTATTTCTGTCAACACACAACTTGAAATTGCGTACGTACAACATTGTAGTCAAGTGATGTAGAAATTTAAGAACACCAAAAAACAACATTTGACATCTTAGGTTAGAAGTTTTAGTAAATAATGCTAAAAACGGCTGTTTTTGGTACTTATTGCTAAAACTTTGAATCCAGAAGCTCTAGTGTTGATATTTGGTGTTCGAAAATTTCTACAACACTTGACTAAAATGTTGTACGTACGAAATTTCGATATGTTGTGTGTTGACAGAAATAATGCTTTTTTTTCTGAAGTGGCGCCACTTTTGCTGGGGGTAGCACCTTAATATAATTCTTAAAAAATGATAATTTACAATAAATAAAAATTGCAAGGAACACAAAATATTCAATAAGTTATACCACAGTGTACCTACTTACTACAATACAGTGGGTCAACGCCCATACATTTGACAGGTCCTATGAAATGTCAAAATTATGTAGGAGCGGAGGTTATGTCCCAAGTATGCAGTATGGCTACTCGGGACATAACCTCCGCCCCTTCACCCCGCAACCCTCCGCACGATTGCTCTGCGACAATGTTCTACGTTGACCGACTGTAAGGAGTAAGATATAGGTAGACTGTGGTTAAACGGAGTCACACACTCCCACAGCCCAACAAGGCGGACTGGATCCCAAGCAATGCCTAGCTCCGTACAAGTTGTACCCCGTGAAGGTGATCAACGAGCTCACCTCCGCACTCAAGGAGAGGAAAGGAGGAGCCGCCAAGGAGACCGCAGAAGGAGACGATGAGGGACGTAAGTACTATGGAAGACTAGCTTTTGCCCGCAGCTTGGCTTGCGTGAAATTTTGCGTTTGGGCGCATAATGTCCAATTCGCAAAAAGTCCAGTGGGCTCAAAATGTCCAATTCTCACAACGTCCAAATCATGAATAATTGTCCAATACGCAATTTGTCCAAATCGCAAATTGTCCAATTCGCAAATGGTCCAGTTCGCAATTTGACCTATTCAAATTACAGTCGTTAATCAAAAAAAGGGCTCTTGTAATTAAGGACGCCCCTTAATTGCGAACTAGACCAATTGCGAATTGGACCAATTGCGAATTTGATCAGTTGTGTACTTGACCATTTGAGAATTGGACAGTTGGACATTTTGCGAATTGGACATAATGCGCCCAAACGAAATTTTGAACCCTCGTCCTGTCGTTTGAAGTTGTTCTCCGAGCATAGCCCTCTCCAATACCATTGCGCCACATACTATTGTAAATGTATAACGTTCTTTTCGGTCTCGCTGCCCAGAATCTGAAGAAGACGCGATGGTCCCTGGGTTGGAAGACGAGGCCATTGGCAAGTATATGGACAAGCAGAACCACACCACCGCCTCAGTGCGCGCGAGGTTAGCGCAGGGCGAGAATTACTTCCAAGATCAGCCCAATAGGGATAACCAGGTATGTGGGACTTTAGGCGAAGATTGTACAAAGTGGCAAATAGGCAAAACGTGTTGGCTATAGCTCGCCTTCGCTCGGCGAGTACCAACGTATAGACAGCCCATTTGTCTAGCCTCGCCATTGCTCGTCGTTGCTCGCCTATAGTTCTTAAAATATATCTTGATTAGAATGACAGCTGCCAAACTAGTGTGACTAGTGCTGGGAAAAGACTGATCAAATCGATATAAATAATTAAAAATAAATATAACACGTATAATTTGTACATTTTCATAGCCGCCATTTTGAATTTGAGTTTTGACCTCATCTTCAGCATCAGCATACCCGAAAACTTGAATGACGACATGAAGAATTAGCCGCAATAGTTTATATCTAAAAATACATTTAAAACTTTTAAAGATCTTTTTAATATTGCACGAAGGAGGTAGTTATAATTATTTATTATCATCGCATAAAATTTTAAAGACGTAAACGCAATTATTTTTTTATTCAATCGATTTAAATTTATCGATTTGTCCCATCTATAACATTTTTGCAATATGACATAACTTTTGAAGAACGTCGTAGATAATAAGATTTGTATTTTAAGAGGTATTTTAGTTTTCAAGCTGATTTTATATAATATTTTGAATAACATGGGAAGCACTGTATTTAAAAAAAAAAATTACCATGCTAGTTATTAATGATTTTTCGTGTGCCATTTTATAAATCACCCGTTCGACGTAACTACAAAGTTACGTCGTCACTTTTGCTGACATCTGTCATTCTAATCAAGCTATATATTAAGGACTATAGTTCACCGAGTGCAGGCGAGTGCCAACGTGTATACAGTTCATTTGGTATGCCTTGCCTCCACTCAGGATCGCTCGCCACGACTGCTCTCACTTCGGAACAGTGTCAGTTTGTCTGCACAAATCAAAGGCGTCTCTTGTTGGCATAGGTCTTGTTCGAACCTGACCAACATGTAGACTGTAGCATTATGCCCGGACTCCACCAAAGCGGACATGTGCGGAGAAGTCCAAAGCCTCCGCTTCGTCTCCACGAAAAGAGATGTTTTTCAGCTTGAGTGTATCCACCGAGACTGTAGCGGAGATGTATGCTGGCTAGGGTGGAGATGTGCGCTGACTAGAGCGGAACTGAATGGCGTGCGGCGAGCGTTGAGTGTAAACGCACAGTTTAGTGAGATCTGACACGAAAGGTAGACATCTCAGTCATGTCGCTATACAAGTTGACATGAGAAGTGTGGCACCGCTCACTGCACGCCGCACACATCTCGTCTCCGCTGCGCGCCGTCGTTAGATTGCGAGGCAAAGCTCACATCTCTGCCTTGTACCGTGCCATACAAATATGACACATCTCCTCTCAATGGTATCCAGGCACGCCGTAAGCGGGCGTGCAAGGCGTGCACCGCACGCGGGCGGCACGTCCAAGGGGGCGGCAAATCGAGCGACTCATCACGTAATATTCAAAATCATTGTCATTGAAAATTATTAAAAACTATTTAAGATCAACAATGCTCCAGCAAAGACTAAGTTATTTAGCTATAGTTTCAATTAAACATGAAATCTTATACAGCTTGGATACAAGAAACTTGATTCAAGATTTCGCGAAAATAAAGGCAAGAAGAGGTAAAATTTTGTAGATACGAAAATAACGATGTACCTGATCAAAATAAATGTTTTATCTTCGTTATGATTCTTTTTTTTTCCCACCATAAGGAAAAACATTAATAGCCTTTTTTTGACAAAACTCAGCGTAAGTAGTCGTAGGGCGACATAATCGGTATTGCACGCGGGCTACTAAACAGCTAGCGGTGGGCCTGGTGGTATCCACTTAAGCTGAGTGGAGACGAGATGTGTGAATAAAGAAATTCTATTGGTTTTTTAAAACACATCTTCGCTCCGCTCGTCTCGACTCCGCTTTGGTGGAGTTCGGGCCTTAGCCTTGTATCATTTTACTTACGGTCGCGTGCATCAATACAATATATGATTACAACATGGCAATAAGAGGTGACATCAGCTTGTGCTTGTAAGGATTTGTCTACGCTGGTTTTCAGCTCATAAGTATATATATTTTTTTTTTTTTATTTAATTCAGGCATCAAGGCCCATACAAAATATATATTACAATATAATACAATAATTCAAAAAATACTATACATGAACAATATACCTAATTATCTAAAAACTATTTAACACGTAAAGTCGGCGTCGTGTGTCGCGCGGTGTCGGGTATCCGGCCTCGGAATCGCCGGAACACTACACCTCTCGGCCAAAATTCTTCCTTCGTGAGGGTCGACAGATGTTCAGTCGGCACCCTCACCACAAACGAACTGAAATTCACGCTGTTGTGAGACTCCAACCGCTCGACCCTCAGATTGAGCTTGGTCTTGATACTGATGTACTCTACAATCTCCGCGACCTTTGTAGAGTAATGCAATCGGGACACGTACAGTGGCGTTACCGGTACAGCAGGACGTAACAGGAAGTTCGGCCCGCTCGGTGCAGTACCGCACTGGTTGCGACAAGAAGGCTTCCTCTTCTTCTTCTCCACCTTAGCAAAGCCATCTTTATCGCACGTGTCTTTTTCTGGACAACGCTGTGGCAGATCCTTGTGCGTTGATTCACAGCGCCTCTGCTTACCCCCTTTAGCTTCTTACCGCTTGGATTGCGACGCAGCAGGTTTGCTAGTGGCGACAATAGCAGCGTAGAGACGTTTAGGGGTCGACGTACCTACACGTGTCGTTACCTCTGCCGGTGTTGAGGCAGGGACGGCGGCGGGACACGATGCATCGAACACAATATACTTATAGTATGTATATTCCAGGCCTCACACTCTCTACAAGTCCCGCTCTTTATTCCAGGACGCTGCAAATGCAGTAATGGGCATAGTAGTGGATCATATAGAACCATATCTGTTCTGGAAGCCGGAGCTGCTAGACGCAGTGCTAAAGTACGGAGATCGGTTGTACACGATGTCTATAAGCAACGCAACCTCGCCGCCGCGTATCAAGCCCAAGGAGATGGTCCCAGAGTTCCATGTTACTAACTTTAATGTGAGGAGCGCTATTTTACTTGTAACACTCGATTAACTAGCTTTTACACACAGTCTACCTATATCTTACTCCTTACAGTCGGTCAACGTAGAACATTGTCGCAGAGCAATCGTGCGGAGGGTTGCAGGTGAAGGGGCGGAGGTTATGTCCCGAGTAGCCATACTGCATACTGGGACATAACCTCCGCCCCTACATAATTTTGACATTTCATAGGACCTGTCAAATGTATGGGCGTTGACCCACTGTATGTAGTAAGTAGGTACTGTGCTTTTACTATGGTCCAGAGCTGTCTTTACCATGGGGTGCAAGGGGTGTAGGTAGGGTTGCCAGGTCTTAAAACAGAAAAGCGGACAGACCAGCCACTTTAGCCCGACATTTGGGTAAAAAGGCCGGACACCCTTAATTTTTTAGTCTAAGTACAAGACGACAATTTTTTTAAAGTAAAACAAAATGTCAAAAAAGAAAAGGTCGTAAATAAGAGCTTTCAAATGTAGTTGAACTAAAATTTCCGTATGGTCAAATTCCGTATTCCGTATGTCGTATTGACAGCCTCGGAACGTGTCGACTAAAAACACGCCGAAATTCAAGGCGTAAACTAATATGACATGTCTTAGTTCTCATCTATCACCGTCCTCTAATTTTAGTTTAGTTGGTGAACAAGAGAATTGGCACCATTGTCATTAAAGCTAGAGTTTGGTTAAAACATGAAAAGAAATCATAACTCGAAAACTACAAAAAATCGCGGAACATACATGGGGGTGACTCGGGAACCTCTAAGGGTGCTCTACCTCTGGACTTCCGTTTGACATTACTTTCTGGGATACTGTGTATTTTTGTATAAAAAAGCGTTGTCATAAAATAATAAATAAATTAAATAAGGTTTATTTCCCAATTTTGTACACTTTGCAATAAATCTTACACAGGGACCTCCTTTTAAGTAAAGAATATACCTGTGCCGTGCTAGGAGGCCCCGTTCTTAAATTATATTAAATTATAAAGTGTACCAAAAGAAGAAGAAGATAGAATTTAAACAAGAAACAAAACAAATATAAAATTAACAAGAAAAGAAAAAACTTAGAGATATTATCTAAACTAGTGCGTGTTTGAGTGTGTGTGTGTGCATGTGTGTAAGTGTATGTGGGTGTGGGTGCGTCCTGTCATAAGGTGGCTTCCCACGGTGCGTGATAGCGCGCACTGGCTGTGCGTGGTATCATCCGTAAAATCACGCACCGTGGGAAGCCAAATTGTGAGGGTGTGTGATTCGAAGGCATTTTTTTCATTCTAAACTACCAAGTGTGGAAGAGAACTCGCACCGCACCTTTGAATTTACCGTCTCGCGGTGGATGCGGCGCACCGCACCGCACACGTCCCGCGTTACCACTGACGAGGTTTTTCCCATGGTGCGCATGTCTCTCTCTGTAGTACCTAGCGATTGACCATGCCCTGCGTTTTAATGAATACATTAAATAATTAGATCTATATTTGTTCTATCGAAATATGCATAATACGCAATTTGTTCCGTTTTAGTTTTTATAAAAAATTACTTCTATAACAGTTAGCCAGCGATGTACTTTTAAATTACGCACTTTAAAAAAACAAAATCTAGATAGGCGATTAGTTCTACATTAACTCTAATTACTTGTCTACTTTTATTTATAAAAATCATTACTTTAAGTTAAAAAAGACAATACAAAGAAGTAAACCTAGCGATGTATTGTAAAATAAATTATTTTTATGATAATGTTAATGATCAAAATCGGTTCTACGTTTTTAATTTTAATTATATCATCCCATTTTATGTGTTTTTAAATTACCAGGTAATTTCTAGAAGTAAATGAAACTAATAGTTTATTACAAAAAAAAAATCGAATCTAAGCAGGTATTTCAAAATTCTAAAAAATAAAAATGAATTGTAATGGGGACAAAACTGTCACATTATAAGCGAAAGAAATTCATATAATTAGAAATACATCGCTCTTTGTATTGTCTTTTTTAACTTGAAGTAATGAATTTTATAAATTAAAAGTAGACAAGTACCTAATTAGAGTTAATGTAAAACTAATCGCCTATCTAGATTTTGTTTTTTTTAAAGTGCGTAATTTAAAAGTACATCGCTAGCTAACTGTTAAAGAAGAAGTCATTTTTTATAAAAACTAAAACGGAACAAATTGCGTAGTTATGCGTATTTCGATAGAAAAAATATAGGTAGATCTAATTATTTAATGTATTCGTTAAAACGCAGGGCATGGTCAATCGCTAGGTACAGAGACACATGGTGCGCCGCCGGTGCGAGCTCGTGCGTCGCGGTGCGCGATATCTCGCACCGTGGGAAACAAGCATAAAGTATGGGACGAAAGGAACCGGTCCTTTCGTCCAAATCTTTTTTCTGACTTGTATTTTATCTACAGATCAAACTGGAAATCGAAGGCGATGTCATCGATGGTGACATAAAGGCAGGGGAAACAGGTAGCGTGAACAGCCTCAAGAAAGCGATCACGAACTTTTTGACGACGGTAAGTTTTATCTACAGCATGTAAGGGTAAACACCGTTATCAAACCATGGGTAGTTGACTTAAAATATATAAGCGCGAGAAATGAGCGGCGCGGCGGCGCTACGACGCGGCGTACACGGACTCGCTAACGAGACAGTTGATTGACTGGGGTAGCGAACTGTGCGGGGCCGTGCGTCGGGCCACGCGGCGAATTCCCCGCGCCCCCTCCCGTATCTTTTTGCCCCCGCGCATAGGTTGAAATGCTTTTGAGGAAAAATGAAAACTTCATAAAAAAAAAGTTTGTTCTTTTTCATTGATTTTACGTTCTATAATTGAAACCAAACCACTGGTTTCCAGGATAACGGTGTTTACCCTTACAGCCTGTATATGTTTTGTACTAATTCTGAATACAAGCCAGCCCTCGTTTAAGCTGGACTTCCGTGCAATTATAAAGAGGAGATGTTATACATACGATGCGTGACATTTAGCGGGGCGAGGGGAACGTTACACCCCGCCTACTTCTACAGGCTGTAACGGTAAACACCGTTATCCTTGAAACCAGTGGTTTCGTTTCATTTATAGAACGTAAAATCAATGAAAAATAACAAACTTTTTTTTTTTAATTTATCTCAATAGCATTTCACCCTACGCGCGTGGGCAACAAGCTACGGGAGGAGGCGCGGGGAACTCGTCGCGTGGCCCGACGCACGGCCCCGCACAGTTTGCTACCCCAGTCAGTCAGCTGTCTCGTTAGCGAGTGTCTGTACGCCGCGTCGTAGCGCCGCAACTCGCCGCGTGGCCCGACGCACGGCCCCGCACAGTTTGCTACCCCAGTCAGTCAGCTGTCTCGTTAGCGAGTGTGTGTACGCCGCGTCGTAGCGCCGCAACTCGCCGCGTGGCCCGACGCACGGCCCCGCACAGTTTGCTACCCCAGTCAGTCAGCTGTCTCGTTAGCGAGTGTGTGTACGCCGCGTCGTAGCGCCGCCGCGCCGCTCATTTCTCGCGCGTATATTTTTTTATTATTTTTTTACTCGGTCCTATATTTTTAAGTCAACTACCCATGGTTTGAATGATAACGGTGTTTACCCTTACATGCTGTATATTTTCCACCTAGCGGCGAATAGCAAAAACTAAAAGCTTCGGATATCGGATCACTACGTGGTTTATTCATATCACAACACATCTGACACATCACATCACATCACCGTGATGACAACATCACGACTACCAAGCTCAATATGGAGATCGGAGCACCGAAGACCAAGCTTGAAGTGATCAAAGTTATAGGTATCAGCTTGTAATTGTCTCATTGCATTGTTGTGGCCTTTTCTCCGGTGTCCGTGTTTTTGCCGAAGTATTTTATATCGAATTTCATTGCGCCGACAACGATTCGCCGACGTAATCTTTGCCGAAGCAATTTTTACCCTAATTTGATTTCGCCGAAAGATTATTAGCCACCATAATTATTTGGCCAAAAAATCATTCAGAAATTTTGTTTTAGTCGAATACTTATTTGGCTATTGTTTAATTTGCCAAATAATTATTTGCACAACATTATTTTCAGACAGCGAAATGTAATGTTAACCCGACTCAGCGCTCCCCGACTACTCGTGGTCAGACTCTGTCCTACCCCAAGAGTGTTATTTAAAAGCGTGTAGCCAGAAGCTCGCGAAGGAGGTCCTGAGTGGAACGAGTGCACGACGAGGCCGAAGCGCAGCAAGTGGGGGGAGGTGGCGAGCGAAGCGAGTCGGCGACCTCCCGAGCGTAGCGCTGTATGAGTGTGCGAGCAAAGCGAAAGGTCGACAAAGCGAGTCTTCTGGCGGAGCAAACCCAGAAACACTTGCATGCTTGCTTGCTTGCTTTTTTGCTTGCATGGTGGGAAAATGAGCCATTTAACAAGTGTAAAGTTGCCAATAATACAGTTGACTAATAAAACAGTGGCCAGCAGACTAGTCGGCGTAACAAAAAGTTACAAAACATTATTAGGGACTTTAATCATTCGGCGTTTTAATTATTCGGCGAAATGAAAAGTGGCTAAAGGTCAGATAAGAATCGGCTAATAATATTTCGATATTCCAACAGAGAACCGCTGATTATGTTAACAAAGACCCAACATAACACTGGATTCTCTTTATTCATTGTAAACACATATAAATTATATTTTTAAATACATATCATAAATAGAAAAACAATATACATTTAAAAATATAAAAAAATTGTCTCCCACCGGCATCGGGAACAGGGTCCAAGCTGCCGGCAGTCAGGGCTCCAGAGAAAGGAACCTCCTCACTATGCGTGCCGTGTCAAGGAGTACTGCCTTCTGTATCAAGCCCTTGATCCAGCCGCCCAACGAGAGCCTCTTGAGATGTTGATCGAGGCTCTTGGCTATTAGGCCATTTGCCGTAACGACCACCGGAACAATGACTGCTGAGTCCACATCCCACATGCCGACAACCTCGTGTGCTAGATCAAGATATTTTATTTGTTTATCTTTCTCACACTGGATTCTCTTATTTCTCTTCGTTACAGAACAAATATGGCGTCATTTGCTCTAAAGGGTACTGCGTCGCTATATGGAAGGGTGCTGATGACAAGTCCTTTGTAATGTTTGAGCCGCACGCGGTCGGCCCTCTTGGCAAAACGTCTCCTGCCGGCGCGGCTGCACTAGTCGTGTTCTCCAATGTTGACGAACTGGCTGATGTGTTCAGAAAAAACGTGGATGGAACCATGAGGCCTGGGAATAACAAGTGAGTGGAAAAGGGTATCAGGAAAGGACAATGCTCATGGATGTATGGAGTCCCGTACCATGCTGCATCAAAGTCAAACTTTGTTTATTAAAGACTACACTTATCATATTAACTCCTACAAAAGTTCTTTTTGTAAACACAACGCGAGTTTCGGAGATTTTATAAATAATCTAAATAACCTGACAATGTGGACATGTCATACACGATTTATTATTGCTCTAAAAACAGTAATCCGCATCTATGGCATTCTACATCTCTATGACCGGCTGTGAACGGCTAATTAACCAAAGATAAAAAAAATGATAATCGTTTAAATAAAAATTCTAAACTATTCTAGTTTTTTTTTAATTAATGTAGAATCGGCAAATATTTTTTTTTACATGTTTGTGAAAGATGTGATCATGACACTTTCAAAATTCAAGGTTATAAGTAGTAATCATAAATCATGTGAAACGGAACGTCATGTAAAGGGAATAAAACAATTTTGTCAACACTTTTTTAGTTTAAATTAAATTCCCTGTTCAAAAATCAAATCTCCGACGCGTAATGTCGTAAAAAATTATGAAAATAATTACTATAATATTTTGATCTTGATGCATGAGACTTTTTGGTACCACTTTTGGTCATTCTCCTTTTATTAAATGTTAGTCCAAAAAAAAACGCCGATCGCCGATTTTCGCCGCGAGGCCTAGCCGTGCGGCGAAAATCGACCATCTAAATGAACATTCGACTAGGCCGCAAGTGACTAAAATCGCAAGCCCCAATGTTGGGTGCCGTTCGACTTTTGCCGAGCGGCGACAAGCCGCATGCGGCGGGTGACTAAAATCGATCGTGTAAATGGTCAGTTGCAGGCGATCGCCCGCCGCATGAGGTGTGTTTTGCGCTGTGTTGTTCCGCTAGAAATGATCTAGTCGCATGCGATTTTTGTCGACCGGTGTAAATGGGATGGTGATTCGATTTTTACAAGCGATGCGACAGGTGCCTTGCCGCACGGCTAAAATCGACCCGTGTAAATCCCCAATAACCGCAATGCCGATATGCAAAGGTTAGACCGGTTGTCAGATTTTCGGGCTTCCGACTACCCGTAACGACTGTCTTAAGGCTGCTACACACGTTACGAAAAATGGTTACGATTGGACGGTACAGTTCAAACTGCAACGATAAATCTACATGCGTGTATGAGAAAAACTGTACAGTTTGTCCGATTTTATAAAACTGTACAGTTGAACAGAGCAGTATGAAATTTTGGATAGATAAATCGGAATCGGAAGAAACTGTGTCGATAATCGTAAAGTGTGTGCCAGTCGTTCAGTTTTCGCGTGGATCGCGTTCTCATAATTTTGTCTTGCTTTTCAATTATTGGCGATACCATGGACAGCAGATGTAAATAAGTATCACTATCTATTCGTAAAAAAATTGGTATGCCAATCTTTAGGAAATACCTTTAGTTCCCTCAATAAATTAACATGAGAATGAGCTTCTCTTGTCATTAGCCATTCTTTACACCAAATACCTACCTGTTTTCTTTTTCTTGATTTTTTTCTTCCTTTTGCTTTTTTATGGCGAATAATACACCGACAACTGCTAGCGCGTCGTCAGTCGAAGCCATAGCTCAACGAATGAATAATCGTACAGTTTTCTAGTAACGTGTGTGGGCACTACGAAAACTGTACCGCCCGAACGTTAAGATTTTTCGTAACGTGTGTAGTAGCCATTAGGTATTCGTATGACACCTGGGACCGACGGTTTAACGTGCTCTCCGAGGCACGGGGGGGGGGTCTCATTGTTTAACGAACACCCTCGCAATTAGCTACAGTTCCCGCCATCGACATTACTCATCATCATTCTCCTGCCCTTAGAGGCCGTTCATTAATCACGTGAGGTTTGAAAGGCGGGGGAGGGGGTTTGGCAAAAATTACGAAATATCACAAGGGGGGAGGGGGGGTGTAGTAAGATATCACGTGTATTTATTTTTTCGTCAAACGTGCGATTTCTAAACCGAAAAGCGAAATTTTTTATGCCAGTCATAAACAACCTGCAACCTTTCTGTCTAGACATTTTTATCATGGTCCTTAATTTCAGAATAAAATTAGATTATACTTTATGCCTAAAAGATAATATTCTAAAAATTTTAAGATTCTTTTTAGGTACTAAAAAATACACGTGATTTTGTGTGGGGGAGGGGGGTAGTCTTAAACATCACCACGTATCACCAAAGGGGAGGGTGTTAGATTGTGGTGGTGGTGAGTGATTAATGGACGGCCCCATCCCAATTTATTTGGGCTCGGCGCAACATGTCTTTTTCTTCCATACTTCTCTATTAGTCGTCATCTCGGTAGTCACCCCCTTTCTAACCATATCATCATTCACACATTCCATCCATCGTTTCTTTGGTCTTCCTCTACTCTTATAGCCATCGACATTCATACTCAAAACTCTCCTCACTACATTTACAACCGATTTCCACACAACTTTTCAGCTATCGGTGCCACTTTCGGACTTCCTCATAAGTACTCATTTCTTATTTTATCCGTTCGTGTAAGTCTGCGGGCACGAAACTTGCGATGGCCGAGCGATGGCATGCAGCGGGGCGACGCGACGTGGGGCGATCAGGTAGCGATGTCTCGCGCGGGCACGAAACAAGCTGGCGGTCAGTCGCGCTCGAGCAGTGTTGTGAGAAACATGAGATTACGTCGAAGAGAACTATTGGAGCCTAGTCTCCTAATGAGGGAGTTATTATTACCTAGAGATGGTGTTCATCCAATAAATCAACGAAGACTCAATTTGGGAGAATTTTCTACGCTTTATTACGAGCTAAGGTGTCATTCAATGAAATTTTACAACTATACAAAAATGAGTATAGAAACATTTTGATTATCAATACAACACTGTGTACCCGCGCAAGCGACGAAACCAAACTAGTTTGTTCTCGTCGCTTCACCGCCGCCCCGCCATCGCTCGGCCGTCGCAAGTTTCGTGCCCGCAGACTAACACCATACATCCCTCTTAGCATTCTCATCTCTGCTGCATGCAATTGCCTTTCATTCATTCCGCCATCGACATGACTGTCTCCATAAAATCCTTAACTTGACCACCCTCTTCCCAGGTTCGCGATATCATCAGTGAAGGTATTCTGGGAGTTCTCGAAGTTGTTAGGACAAGTGACCGCTCAGGGCGCAGTGCCAGATGAGGGTTATGAATGGAAGGTGCTTACCGCTTACGTGGAGACTGCTAGAGGCAGGACTATATTGAGGGGTACCAGGCCTCCGGATCTGTTGAAGTGAGTGGGCTTTTGAGATTCGTTTTGCGATGAATAATGGAAACAGGTGCACAGTAGGAGTGGGTTGTAACAGGTAAAATCACGTATCTGTTACGCCTGTTCCTGTTACACGTAAATAGCAGTTCCAAAAACCTGTTACAAAATAACAGTCTGTTATTTCATACTATGTGGGAACAAACTATTGTGTGTTCTCTGTTACCACAGATAGCAACGTTTAACCTGTTTACTGTAACAGCAGGACTTCTCTTTCTAACTAAGGTGTTAAACCTATGCGAGAAAAGGAAAGAGCTTGTGACGGCTGTAACAGGATGTCACAGAGTAACAGTAACATGTTTTATCTTATTCTAACTAAGGTAACTGTCCTAAGCATGAATAGAGAAAAGCTTGTGACTGTCCTATAGGGGATTTTGTTAGCTCGTGGAACAGGAACAGCTTTTTCAGTTTGTTTGTCACAGTTACAGTCTGTTATCATAAGATACCTGTTTTAAATAGATGTTACGATAAATACGCCTCACTCCTAGTGCACAGTAGATGTGTATTATATAAGCTAAAGCAGTACCTCAACTACTTATAATCGCCTGAATTGACATACTCTAGTGTGTGTCCTGAGTGACGGCGCACCGCGCAGGCAGAATGAACGGCGCATTAACTAAATGTTCGAAACGTTTGAATTTTGATATCGACATTATTAAAACCAAAGTAAAATAAACACACTCGGGGTACGCGTCAACTTTCCTGCGTGCACTAAGGATAGGTATCGATGGTAAAGCCACGGTAAAGCCGCTCCGCAATCCGCAATACGCCCGTGCGCCGTCACTCAGAACGCACACTCACAGACACGCATACTCCATCCACGCTAGCGAATTAGTTGAGCTTAATGCAAACTAAATATTTTAATTATTACCTATGTTCTCCTTTTGCGATTCAAGTTCATTTTTTTCTTCTACTCTGTCTTCAATTTAGCGTTTATTTAAACCTAGTTGCATCGAGCATTAGAGCAGACAGGGTCCAAGATGAAGCACACGAATCCAAGTAACAGACGTATAGAGAGATTCCCCTATACCCCTCTGGTTCTCACATTCACACGACGGAACACAGTAAACTGCTTGGCGCCGGACTTTAATGTGAAGGTGGTAGCTAGCCAGGCGGACCGTATAGATCCTACCACCAAGCGTGCTGGGTTTTGTTAGAATCTGTTCAGGTGGCAGCCTAGCGAACCATATAGATCCTACCACCAAGCGTGCAGGGTTTTGTTAGAATCTGTTCAGGTGGTAGCCAGGCGAACCATATATGTAGATCCTACCACCAAGCGTGCTGTGTTTTGTTAGAATCTGTACAGGTGGTAGTCAAGCGAACCTTATAGATCCTACCACCAAGCGTGCTGGGTTTTGTTAGAATCTGTTCAGGTGGTAGCCAGGCGAACCATATAGATCCTACCACCAAGCGTGCTGGGTTTTTTTAGAATCTGTTCAGGTGGTAGCCAGGCGAACCATATAGATCCTACCACCAAGCGTGCTGGGTTTTGTTAGAATCTGTTCAGGTGGTAGCCAGGCGAACCATATAGATCCTACCACCAAGCGTGCTGGGTTTTTTTAGAATCTGTTCAGGTGGTAGCCAGACGATCCATATATGTAGATCCTACCACCAAGCGTGCTGGGTTTTGTTAGAATCTGTTCAGGTGGTAGCCAGGCGAACCATATAGATCCTACCACCAAGCGTGCTGGGTTTTTTTAGAATCTGTTCAGGTGGTAGCCAAGCGAACCTTATAGATCCTACCACCAAGCGTGCTGGATTTTGTTAGAATCTGTTCAGGTGGTAGCCAAGCGAACCATATAGATCCTACCACCAAGCGTGCTGGGTTTTTTTAGAATCTGTTCAGGTGGTAGCCAAGCGAACCTTATAGATCCTACCACCAAGCGTGCTGGATTTTGTTAGAATCTGTTCAGGTGGTAGCCAAGCGCACCATATACAGTGGTGGACATATAATTAGAAACACCAAGTGTGACTTTTATGTTTACCACAAATTAACTTGATAATTAATGTTATACGTATCATAAAGGGCTTATACCTATTTATCTATAATGTATCCACATCATGAAGTATTATTATGTCAGTTTTGAAAATATCGTACAACCATTTATGTAAAAATTGGTATACTTTATAAAATAAAATGAAGGAGCACAACATACTAAGGTGGACAACTAATTAGAAACAAAAAAAAAAACATTAGCATAAATATGAACAAAGGTGACGAAAGAATAAATAATGGAGTTAAATGGTACAAACGTTTTATAATAAACAATTAAGTTTGGTTGGGAAGCCTCTGCTGTCGATTACAGCTCTACAACGACATGGCATTGATTCTATCAATGTTTCATACATTTCCAGGGAATATTTCTCCAAGCTTCTACAAATGCGTCTTAAAGTTGTTGTAGTATGATACTACTAGTAGTAGGATGTTAGTGATATGTTTATTGGACAATGTTTTCTTTACAATGTACCACAAATTTAGATTTGATTCAAATCCGGACTATTTGCAGACCACTCTAACACTGACACTACAATAATCCAAACCAAAGAAACAGCGTTAAAGCATTTCTAAGAGACTAATTAGTGTCGGTGTTAGAGTGGTCTGCAAATAGTCCGGATTTGAATCAAATCTAAATTTGTGGTACATTGTAAAGAAAACATTGTCCAATAAACATATCACTAACATCCTACTACTAGTAGTATCATACTACAACAACTTTAAGACGCATTTGTAGAAGCTTGGAGAAATATTCCCTGGAAATGTATGAGACATTGATAGAATCAATGCCATGTCGTTGTAGAGCTGTAATCGACAGCAGAGGCTTCCCAACCAAACTTAATTGTTTATTATAAAACGTTTGTACCATTTAACTCCATTATTTATTCTTTCGTCACCTTTGTTCATATTTATGCTAATGTTTTTTTTTGTTTCTAATTAGTTGTCCACCTTAGTACGTTGTGCTCCTTCATTTTATTTTATAAAGTATACCAATTTTTACATAAATGGTTGTACGATATTTTCAAAACTGACATAATAATACTTCATGATGTGGATACATTATAGATAAATAGGTATAAGCCCTTTATGATACGTATAACATTAATTATCAAGTTAATTTGTGGTAAAAATAAAAGTCACACTTGGTGTTTCTAATTATATGTCCACCACTGTAGATCCTACCACCAAGCGTGCTGGGTTTTGTTGAATCTTACAACACGCGTTTATTTCCAGCGTGTGGTGAGGAAGTTTTCTTATATTCTAGCCCGTCTCCACTCGTTGTTACCAGGTTTACGCGCGACGCGTTACTCCAATCTGCTTCTGCTGCTATCGTGGCCGCGGCGATGTCCCACGTTCGTCGTCCTCATCTCTGGACGAGAAAGACAGTAGACGAAGTGATGGCCGTTGGTTGTTCGCTGTTCACAGCCTCGCTTGGATCATTAGGATACGAGTTTAGGCCTGGAGAGGACGTTTTATTGCCACTGCAGGTTTGTACCTAGAATGTATGAGGATAGCTCATGCCGTGGTGGAAAGGTTAGGCACGGACTTCACCAAAGCGGAGACGAGACGAGCGGGACGGAGATGTGTTCAAAAAAACCAATATAATTTCGTTATTCACACGTCGTCTCCACTCAGCTTAAGTGGATACCACTGAGCGGAGATGTATCATATTTGTATGGCGCGATGGAAGCGGAGATGTGAGCTGTTCCTCGCTGAGATTGAGCTGGGCCGCGGTACAAGGCGGAGATGTGAGCTTTGCCTCGCAAGCTGACGACGGCGCGCAGCGGAGACGAGATGTGTATCTTTCGTGTCAGATCGCACTAAACTGTGCGTTCACATCCAACACTCGCCGCACGCAGCTCAGTTCCGCTCTAGTCAGCGCACATCTCCACCCTAGCCAGCACACATCTCCGCTACAGTCTAGCCAGTACGCATCTCCGCACAGTTTCGGTGGATACACCCTAGCTGAAAAACATCTCTTCTCGTCTTGTTGAGTGACGCGTGGAGTTCGGGCCTTGCCAGTCAGCAAGGTTGCGGGGTAGACTGCCCAGGGTACGCCGGACGTACTTAAGTATCATCACTCGTGGAGGCTATTTTCATGCACCCCTCTATAACGAATTACTATAGGTCTAGCGCTTAACTGTGGCAGTGCCTGGGGTAAGGGAGCGGCACGGGAGGGGTGACATATGACGACGTGTCCGAACTATCTCGCTATACACGTGATAAATATAATAAAGATATCTTACGATATTTACGTGTGTATACTTAAGTTAAATTAATTAATATAATTGCGCGTGACATCATCATCTGCCTAGCCTTTTCCCAACTATGTTGGGGTCGGCTTCCAGTCGAACCGGATGCAGCTGAATATCAGTATTTTACATGGAGCGACTGCCTATCAGACCTCCACAACCCAGTAACTGGGTAATACGATACTCTTGGTAAGACTGGTTGTCAGACATTCTGGCTTCTGACCAACAGTAACGACTGTCAAAGATCTACAAATGACAGCCGGGACCAACGGCTTTACGTGCTTTCCGAGGCACGGAAGAAACTCGCTATGGTAAATGGTCACCCATCCACAGACCAACCTCGGCAAGCGTGGCTTAACCCGGAAGATCGGTCTATGCGGCTGTAATTATTTAGCCACGAGCTCCTCTATTAATATTTTTATATAATAATAATATTTTTACAACATAATATGATAAATTTGCAAAACGTGTTGTCCAGGTGTTGAAACGTTTTGTTCTTGGCGTGAATTATGTGCGCTACGATCTGGAAGAAGTATTCTCTGGAAAGTTGGAGCAGAAAGAACCAAGTCAGATGACTGTCAGGTAAAAGATTAACCCTTCGTCCTAGCTGAGCAGCGCGTTGATTTTGATGTCGAATCGGTGTCCTAATTGAGGTGCGCGCGATGCGATCGCGTGACTAAAATGTTTGAAAATTTATTCGCCCGAACTTAGTAATTGGCAATGCATCCGATCCGATCCGAATCCGTGAAAATACGTTCCGAAGTAGTCATAGATAGAACTATTTGTATGGTAGTTTACGCACTAGATCCGATTTCCGTCATCCGATTTCTCTCCGTCATCATCCGTCATCATCGTAAGTCTCCAATTCGGAAGAAATATTGACGAACCGAGGCAATATCCGAATTCGGCCCGACTTTTTCATATCGGTATTTTCACGGATCTGGGGGTCTACTCCCTAAGTCCGTCAACGAAGTTAGTCGCCCGTCCGAAAGTAGACCGAAACGTAGGAATGAACAAGTATCAAGTTCAACTTTTCGGACGGGCAACAACACATCGGTAGTAGGGACAACTGTCAAATCGTGTTGTCATTCATTCTTAGTTTGGGCTCCGAAATAATCGTATGTCCATAGGTGATAGGGAGTAGGAAACGCTCGTAACTAAGGCCGAAACCACAGACTTCGTGCTTACGCGACGTCTTACGTAGGCGGTTTAAAGGGACGCAAATTGCAAAGCGATGCGATGCGGTGACACGCGATGCGGTGCGAAGCGGCGGCTTTGTCCTACGAGCTCGCGGACCGCTCGCCGCGCGCCGCCGTCTTCAGTAGCACTGTACGGCACCGCATCCAGTTCGCGTGAAAATATCAAGCCAACTGACAGCGTTCGCTTCGCGCCGCGCCGCTCCGCACCGCACTTCACGTGCGTTTGGTCACGTAGGCCACTTCAATAGGTATCGACTGTTTGTTGTTTTCGCGTCGCGCCGCGCCGCTTCGCGTCGCTTGTAGATCGCTCACGTAGGATTACGCGTTCAAAGTCAAAGTAAAAGTCAAATAGTTTTTATTTCAAGTAGACCAGATCCCTGGTGCTTTCAAAAGGTCAATACTAGGGGCTCGGTTCCAATAAGTAGGTCCTTTGGAGACGAACCGGCAAGAAACTCCATAGACACTCTTTTAAAAAAGTAAATGTTTTGACAGTTTTCATTGTAGTAATGTAAGAACAATGCAGATTAATGTACATGTGGTTAACAACATGAAAAGTAATGAGAAAGTTAGCCTTTTAAAACGATTGCCATAGCAGTTACGAGCTGACCAGTCCCAACAGACAGCACCCGTTCACGAGCATGACGCATACATCGGCGTCGTTAGGGAGTAGACCTCCTGGATCGGATGCATTGCGTAACCGCTGTCGTGTTGTATAATTATATTAGATGTGCATTGGAGCGGTTCTTCGAAGCGCACACGCACGGTATCCTGTGGTCTGTGCCGCACGCCGTGTGTGTGTGGCGCGTGGCGGGCGCGCCCCCCTTCTACATGATGGAGCCCCACGCCTGCGGGCCCACAGGACTCAGGGTGGATGCTATGGTGAGTGTGCCCTACAATATGCTAGAGTAGGTATTAAAAGTATTAGGCGCTCCATACATCTACAATAATATTGCACAATATATCTCATTACACAATATGATTCAACGTGTAGGGATCTTCTTCTTCTCTCATGTCAGCACGAGCTATACGAAAATAGCTCATGCTGTGGTGAAAAGATTAGCCAGTCAGCAAGGTTGGTAGCGGGGCTGACTGCCCAGGGTGCGCCGGACGTACTTAAGTATCGTCACTCGTGGAGGCTCTTTTCATGAACCCCAACGTATAGGGATGGTACTGAAACATGGTGCAATGATTGCACAAAAGTTTGAGCGAGCTGAAATTTTATTGTGCAATTTTTTTTTTCTTGCACTTTGCAGGCTTTTCAGTGTTTGGAGCGGTCGCGATCGGTCAGTTACGGTGTTAGTGTATGGTCGTGTAGTAAAATATTTTTCACTATCAAAGGGTTTACTAATCGTAAAAACTTTTCGAACTTTGCAATATCCATTCTCATGTAATTTTTGAAAAGGACTTAGACTTAAATGATTAAAACCATTTAAGTCTAAGTCCTTTAAAAGCCTTTCGTGAGTTTATACTGGCCTTCTATCCAACCATTCTATAACACATTAACTTTTTTTTTATTCAACAAAATCACCAGCACTGCCGCTGCCAAAACTTCGTCGTCAGACATGTTGCTCGCATGAAAATATTCATCAGACTGGTTTGTCAATTTTATTGAGTGAATTTATTGAACGTTTGGAATCAAAGGGGGTATTCAGTATTATTGCACAATAATATTGTGCAATATTGTTGTAGGTGTAGGGGGCGCCTTAATAACTAGAAATCGCTCGCAGTTTTGCCTTCGTAAATGACGTTTATCGCGTATTCCGTATTTTTCGGGATAGCATAATTCAATCATGATTCGAAATACACGTGGCGCCATCTATTATCGTTATTGTTGTTTTCCTCGGGAATAGTACTTGTTTTCGGGATGCAAAGTACCCTATGTCCGTTTCTGTACACCTGACAATGTATATGCAAAATTTCAGGATGATCGATTCAGGCGTGAAAAGGTAACAAACAAACTTACTTTCGCATTTATAATATTTAGGAATGTTAGGATGGCGATTGTGATTACCTACGCACTATTTTGTTCATCTCCAAAGTTCAAGTTAGTTCTTGTTCAAAATCCTCCTGCAGGACAGGCTTACCTCCGGTTTCTGAATTCAGAATTCGGGATAAGCAATACTTAAGTAGTATTTGAGTACGGAGTTGTCAAAAAATGCTTGTAAATCCATCATTTTGTCGCCGCGATCGGGCTGTGTACGTGTGTTAGGCATCAACGGATTTCTTAGAGACCAATGCGACTTGACATCCGCTTCACCGCCTACCGCGGCAGTGCGCGGTGCCGTGTGTTAATCGCCTCATAGAATTTATTTGCCGGTTCCAAAAGGTTGGTCTAATGAAGATGAACCATCATGAAACTCCATGGATACTCTTTTCAACTCATAAATAATACAATCTTGTGGCAAGACTTGTTTGAAAACCATGTATCAATGCCGTTTGAACAAATGTTTGCACAGCCCGTTTGCGCAATAGTTTGCACAATATGTATATTTGTGTCAATTTTTGCTCAAGCCGGTTGCATATCAAATCAACGTCGCCGCCGTGTAGACGCCGCGCCGCGCCGTATATAAGGTCCTATCAAAATAGGTGGACAAACTTTTACAGATCACAGTACTCATGAATATGAACAACTTTTACTATGGGACCAACTCTGAAATATAAAAAATAAATATCAGCTGTTCCATACATTTTGATCGTGTAGGTTATTGCACTTTTGTATGGAACAGCTGATTTTTTTATATTTCAGTGTTAGTCCCATAGTAAAAGTTGTTCATATTCGTGAGTACTGTGATCTGTACGAGTAAAAGGGGATAGAACCTTTGTGGCATAGCCCCCCCGCTGCCATTTTGATTTTTTTTCCAACTTGCGGCGCCCGATTACACTAACATATACGGGTAGAGGACACTTAGAGAAACAAAAAATATCGGGGACATGGTTCCCTAAAGTGTCACGCCGAAATATTTTGACTTAAAGTTTTTTTATTGCAGCCTACTTTCTAACTGATAAATATGGGTAGAAGTCACTCAAACAAATAAAAAATATTCAGAGATATGGTGCCCTAAAGTGTCACGTTACCGATATATTGTATCGAGATAATCTTGAAAAAAAAACTTTGAGTCCAAATATCTCGGCAACGTGACACTTTAGGGCACTATATCTCTGAATATTTTTTGTTTGTTTGAGTGTCCTCTACCCATATATATTAGTCTCATCGTGCGCCGCAACTTGAAAAAAAAATGAAAATGGCGACAGGGGCCTATGCCAGCTTCCATAGAAAAATGTTCGAACCCCTTTGTCCACCTATTTTGATTGGACCTTAGAGTGTAGTGTTTTTTGTGCAAATTTTTGCACAGACTAATTGCGCATGCATGTGTAGTTAGTATTATTCTCACTATCACTTGTTCTAGGACGACGGTGCTGCTTGCGTTCTGACTTTCACATCGGCCAAGTTGATGGCATTTGCGTAAGTAACCACACTACAGATAATGTAAACCAATTCGTGTAATTCTTTAAAACCACTTGATCCTATTGCTGGTATATGTAGATTAACCCTGTATGGAATTTTGCTTGATAAGTAGTCAGTATGTTAATATTTCGATACAATGAATATGCGATGTGTTGAACGTTCGATTAAAGAGACATTCGATATTTTGGAGCGCTGATCCAAACTCAGTGTTTGTACGTTAGTAAAGAAAACAATAAGGCACTTGTCCCACCGCCGACGATGACCGCGAAGCGAGTAGAGCTAGAAACCAGAAACGAGTTGGCGAGCAGCGAGAAGCGAGTGTGTAGTTCCGATAGTTTTGTCGCTGGGCTATAAGCGAGTGTGCGAGTGCGACGGGCGATTACTCGCACCACTCGCAAATGACCACTGGTGGCGCTGGGCGTGAGGTCTGACGGCCAAGCGAGCATCGCTGAGCAAGTATCGCTGAGCGAGTATTATCTTTAATAGCTCTTGTCGTTCGGCGACAAACTAGTGGACCGAGTCCTCGCCGGCAGTGTGACCAGTCAGCGATTAACTATTAATATATGCATCTCTTTTGTTTACACGGAATGTATATCTATTTGTACGTTTCTTGAGCGAGAAAATAGCCGATAGTTAGTCGCTTCCTCTCCGGCAATGGGACAGCCTGCTGCCTAAAGGGAACATTCTTTCCACCAGGTACCTCCAAAATGTACCAGTGACGGAGCGACCGAAGCACGACTTTCAGCTGTACGCTATGTCGATAACTGTGCAACCAATCAAGAAGCTTGGAGGAGTTGATCCACCATTGGTCAGAGCACCACCGGGAACGAGACTACTGCCTGCCACTAGCAAGGTACCGACTAATAGCACTATCAAATTGGGCGATTGCTGTCGAGCTGCAGCCGTGCCGCAGCCGTGCCGCAGCGGTGCGGCTGTCGCGCTGCAAACGGGTGGTTGTGTTTTTTCATACAGTTGTCGCGTCGACGAGCAGTGCGTCGTCCGTACCGCGCTCGCACGGCAGCAGTTCTAGCATCACACTGCTCTCTCATCGCGGCAAATGTATTTAAAGATACAACCGACCGTTTGCAGCTCGACAGCTGCACCTCTGCGGCACGGCTGCAGCTCGACAGCAACCGTCCAATTTGAAAGCGCCCTAACCCCTAATTTACCCGTAAAATGATTTTTTTAATTATTTGACTTGCCTCTCATTTGACCCTAGTCGCTCCTGATGGTAAGCGTAGATAAGGTCTAAGATGGAGCACACGAATGCAAGTAACAGAAATATAGAGGGATTCCTCTATTCCCCTCTGGCTCTCAGCTCTCACATACACACGACGGAACACAGTAAACTGCTTGGCGCTGGACTGTCACGGACGTCCAACGTCACAAGCAAGACGCGCGCGTCACGTGACGAGGACTGTGGTCATATATCTCAAAAACTTCTAAGTGACTTCACATCACACTGTTGCCCACAGGTGGGCCTCGACGGAAGCAAACGTCGTGCTCTCGAGAAAGACCGCAAACATCCTCCCGGCAGTGCAACATGTTTGGATGCACAGCGAGCGGCAGAAAAGGCTGACAAAGAGCAAACCAAGCTCAAGGGTTCGTATAACTTCGTGTGACTTCGTATAAAATCATGTGACTTCGTGTAAATTCGTGTGACTTCGTATAAATTCATGTTTAATGAATGTTGCCTTAGAATAATTTGAAGAATAAAGAGTTGACGCACCGTTAAAACCTCACAGTACTCATAGAGTTCCTTGGTAGGATAACGAAAAGGTTTAAAGGTGTACACTTTTAATACTGCTCTCTGCGCGCGTTCTAGAACTAATAAATTAGTCTTACAGTCACCGCCCCATGAGGAAATATAATAACTAATCAAAGATTGGCACAAGGCATAATGAACCATCCTTAAAGTTCTTAGGGTCCGCAACGTGTCTCAGATGTTTGAAAATATAGATTAGTTTCCGAATTCGCCTTGTCAATAGTTTAATATGCGGTACAAAACTTAGTCTTTCGTCTAGGATCACTCCTAGATATTTTTTGATAGTAGGAAAATTTTGAAGTTTTGGGCAGTTGCAAATAACTGAAGTATTTGTTGCGTGATTATGAGCGGTAATGTAAAATTTACTTTTGTCGGTTTTTTAATGTTGAATACTAGGTACTTGGTTTTATCTACTTTAAGCGACAGGGTATTAGCAGACAGCCATTTAGTTATTTCATAAAATCCCACTTGTGCTGCGTTAAAAACTTTCTCCCAAGTGTCCCCTGTAAAAATAATTGCTGTATCATCTGCGAAAGCTAGAAGTTTTCCGTTTGCGATCTAATTTACAAATTTCATTAAGGTACACTAAGAAGAGCGTAGGTCCAAGGATGCTTCCTTGCGGAACGCCGTACTCTATGGGAAGATCTTTACTTTTATGCTCGCCGATTTTTACGCACTGCGTTCGATTGGTCAGATAACTTTGAAACAGCTTCAGCTGTTTATCTCTACATCACGACGTGGTTGAAACAACGTTTTGTGAAATAACAATGTTTTTGTCTCATTTTTACTGACGGCATAATATTATAATCTTGCTAAAAAGAGGTTCCAAATATTTAATACTCTAAAAATATATGTTTTGTAGGTTCACAAGAAGTAATAATATATGTACAAAAGTGTATGTCTCCTTTATTTGGTCACGTAATCTGTGTCACTGATGATTCGGATACATTGATGCAATTTTTCGAAATAAACGGTTAAAGATTCAGTAAGTAAGAAAAAAATACATCAGGGTAATCCATAAATAATAGAATATCATAATTTAATGAAAGAATAATTTAATGATTAACAGTTTTAATATTGTAATGTAACAGACGGCCCTAGGATCTCCTGAGAGCACGTCTGCTACACCAGTTGTAAGGAATGTGTAGAGCATTCCATACCTAGTACATAACAACAATAATAAAAATGGTTAGAGAAAAGAGACAGGACAGCGTCACGTCCCTTGGAGTAGTCAGCGAGTTCCTTCTTGAATTCACGGCGTCCATCGATGGCCCACACAGCCATCTGATAGAAACCGGCGGCAGCAAGCGCGTATTACAATTGCCACATGGGCTAACCACTCGGACTCGATCGCCGAGACGCAGACTCGGCTGCGTGCATAATCCACAATAGCTTTTCCTCATTAGCCTATTGCTTCATCAACCAGGGATAAGATTAGAACTGCCTTACCCCTGACTACTGTCTCACTGTGTAGAAACGGACTCCCCCAGGCAAATATTGTGCTTCAAGGTGGGTTGCTGTGGCATGCCACATAATTAAACAGTCAGTAGATTGAATTTATAATATTTATATCAACATAAAATAAATAGAAAATATATTGTATCAGAAAAACATCACCATGGTGTAAAAACAATCCAAAGTCTAAATTAAAATTCCTATCTGTCATCAATCAAAAAAAGTATAAAATATAAAAATGGCCAGTGGGTGAAGATGACAATCATGAAGGTGATACTACATTACCCTGGTGTGGCAGACGTGCTCTCAGGAGATCCTAGGGCCGTCTGTTACATTACAATATTCATATCTACATCATCATCTGCCTAGCCTTTTCCCAACTATGTTGGGGTCGGCTTCCAGTCAAACCGGATGCAGCTGAATATCAGTATTTTACATGGAGCGACTGCCTATCAGACCTCCACAACCCAGTAACTGGGTAATACGATACTCTTGGTAAGACTGGTTGTCAGACTTTCTGGCTTCTGCCCAACAGTAACGACTGTCAAAGATCTACAAATGACAGCCGGGACCAACGGCTTTACGTGCTTTCCGAAGCACGGAGGAAACTCGCTATGGTAAATGCTCACCCATCCACAGACCAACCTCGGCAAGAGTGGCTTAACCCGGAAGATCGGTCTATGCGGCTGTAATTATTTAGCCACGAGCTCCTCCATATTCATATCTACATATTATACAATAATACTATCTTATTATCTTCATCATAATTTCCGGGACTTGTACAGAAAAAATGAAAAATAGGTCTTACAATAATATGTAAACAACGTTTTACCATTGATTAATTTACTTTGTACACGTTCAGATTCAATTACAAGTGTGTTATCGACTATCTGGGGCAGATGTTGGCCACCTCCTTTCATACTAGCAGTACTATAGAGATTTATTAAATATCGCCATCTCTTTTTAATGTTCTACAAATCTGATGCTATCTTTGTCTTAAAATCAATATCTGGGCGTTTCATTGTGGACATGGTGGAGCCTAAAACGTAAACAAATGAACTTGTCACCCAATGGGGATATGTGAAACCGACGTGGACGGAGACATGTCTTATCTTGTCGCTCTTATAGGATTTACCTTAAAACACATCACGAAATTACAATCTTTGATAAAATCTAAAATAAAAGACTGATACATAAATAAAAAATACTAAATTAAACTTTTTTCTTTTTGCTAGTTTTTGGAATAAAAATATTCGAGTGAGGTAACGTGAAATTCGTGTAAAAAAATGACAAAGTCGAAGTCCTGAATCGCGCTATTGAAGTTTTCATGTCAGTTTTGTTCATGAACGATTTTTAAGCTACCGCTGTCGGGAGGTCCGTAGCTACTCCGGGTACCGGTCTGGCTTGGAGCCGGTCTAAGTCCAAGCCATCTTATATGCTGCAAGGCGTATTATGTATGTAATGGTAATACCAAGTGAAATAAAGTCAAATAAACTGATAAAAAGAGATTTCGGTCTCATCCCCACGGCAGTAGCTAATTTGACCTCCTTTTTTTAAAATTGAAATAAAGAAAAAAAATTACAAAAAAAATTTACAAAAATGTACCTTTTGCTTTTCTGTCATTGTGATTTAAAAAAAAAAATCAAAAACTTGACTCAAAAACACTCAAGGGGCCGTTCAAATATTACGTAAGAAGATTTATTACAATTAAGTACCCCCCCATCCCCCTTGTCAGCAAAAGTAAGCAAAGCTCTTACCCCCTCCCCCCATGCTTACGTAAACATTTTTCAATTATAACTGTTTTTTTTTATATTATAATTATAATGTTAAAAATAAGAAAATAGATTTAGGATAGAGATGAGATTTTACTGATACAGTATTCAACATAGAGTAAGGGACAAAAATATTATAATCTTACGAACATAACAAACTTTTCAAGCATAGACAATGTGAGGGTTGCCATTCTTGAAAAAAAGTAAATAACTACCGATGACGTAATCATCATCTAGACTCCCGTACCCCCCATGTCATCCAAAATAAGCAAAACAAAGACCCCCCCTGGGGGGTGATTACTCTAGTGCTTACGTAATACTTAAACGGCCCCTAACACTTAATATAATTAGATTTTTTTATAAATTAGATAGTTTAATTTGAAAAAGAATGAGAAATAAATACGAAGTAATTTATAAAAAGAGTATTGAAGTTTTTTGAGGAGTTATTTTGAATTTCGCGGTAAAATTACCTAACGGTCAACTTACGTGCAAGTGGGCATTACTGTAAGTTTTTCCCGCGGCTTCGCTCGCGTTAATTTAGAATTTGACAATCAACTCTTAACACACTACAACATTTTTATAATAACATCATTCAATCATTATTCGAAAGACACGTGGCGCCATCTACTCACATTATTGTTGTTTTTCTCGGGAACAGTACTTTTGTTCAGGATGAAAGGTACCCTATGTCCGTTTCTGTACACCTGACAACGTATAAGCAAAATTTCAGGATGATCGGTTCAGTGGTTTAGGCGTGAAAAGGTAACAAACAAACAAACTTACTTTAGCATTTGAAGGGTACAGGGGAAGAAGGATTACTGTCAAACATTATTAGTTTGGAGATAATTGATTTTCTTCATTCTTTTATTTCTTACAGCCGTAGTAATTCGTATTTGAGTCTTGTGTGTAAATTGTTATATTTTAGCATTTTCTGGTTTTGCAGTTCGATAGCTTTTGTATTTTTTAACTTCTTGGCATTGTTAATTAAATATTGAAAAAAATTGACTATGATCCTTCTTCCCCTGTACCCTTCATTTATAATATTAATTAGGATTAGGATTATTAGCAACGTTGGACAAAGCGCATTGTATCTACAGCTTAAAAAGTACGGCACGCGCATGTGCTCTAGAGGAGTAAGTAAAAAACCGCCATTGAGGAACGTCCGGTATTTTTGCTATTTTTCCTTTTTATGTTTAAACTTTGTTGTGATATTAACTAATTGTTTTTCAGTATTATGTTTTTACTAGTTTACCTTTAGTTCAAGGCTTAGAGTACCGCGGTCGACATACCTATGGTTTCTGTATTGAGAATTCGGGATAAGCAATACATAAATTAAGTAGGTAGTATTTGAGTACGGAGTTGTCAAAAAAATGCTTTGAAATCAGTCTTTTTTTTTTTGACAACTCCATACTCAAAGGACGTGTGGTATACAGGGTGTAAAAAGACCCATCACATAGCTGAAATCTACGCACTCTGTACATCAAACTAAATTACATTGACCAAAAATAATTGCTGGGAAGAGACTTTTATTTTTTGGCATGAAAAAAAACGCTTTTTTTTGTAGCGCGCAAATTATGGTTGTGGCGATGCCGCGCGTTTGCATGCGTGCAGCGGCCAGCCGAGCCAAGGCGGTCGTGTGCGTTTGATATTCATTGCGTTTTTGTAACTTCAAATGAGTTATTTGTTAGGAAAAACTGAAATTTTTGATAATGTTTGTATGGAAGAAAGTTTAGTTTTATGACTTGGAAAATGTTTTTGGAAAAAACTAAAATAAAAAATGTGTACTGTGACCTTCAATATCTCCAAAACCAATGATTTCCCAGGTATGGTTTGTTCGAAAAAAATTATCCCAATGATGGGTAGAATACGTGGTTTTCGTTATCGTTAAGGGTCTTTTTACACCCGATATAATGGTATAAGAATCTGGCATTAATTTGATGTTTTCGTCACCAGGTCAACGCAACACGAGCGGGTGGCTGGTGTTGACAGACGGTACGCAGTTCATGTCTGCCCAGCACTCGATAGCTTGTCGCAAATTCCCCTTGGCTTCAAGAGGGAATCAGGTACATAGTGTTTGTTCTGTTTAGTTGCCAAACGCAAACGAACCATCAGAGCGGGGGCACACGATGCGTTAGGCCCGGACTCCACCAAAGCGGAGATATGCGGAGATGTTCGAAGAGGAGACGAGAAGAGATGTGTTTCAGTTAGGGTGTCTCCACCGAAACTGTGCGGAGATGCGTACTGGCTAGACTGTAGCGGAGATGTGTGCTGGCTAGGGTGGAGATGTGCACTGACTAGAGCGGAACTGAGCTGCGTGCGGCGAGTGTTGGATTTGAACGCACATAGGGTTGCACAACTATCGATTCACTCTCGATAGTATTTTAATACTATCGTGACCTCGAAAACTAGTAACAATATCGATAGGCCTATCGATAGTATTGGAATTTAACAATAGGTACTATCGATAGTATCAATCGACAGACATATGTAAAACTATTGATGAGTACCAATAGTATTGATAGTATTGAGTTGTGATACTATTGATACTATCGATATTATAGCTATAAAAGTGTTAGACAACAACTACTGGCGATACTATCGATAGTATTAGAACTATCGATATTTTTACCCCATCGATATTTAACGAAAATTCAGTAGTGTGGGCATCACTCACTGCACGCCGCACACATCTCGTCTCCGCTGCGCGCCGTCGTCAGCTTGCAAGGTAAAGCTCACATCTCCGCCTTGTACCGCCGCGCAGCTCGATCTCAGCGAGGAACAGCTCACATCTCCGCTTCCATTGCGCCATACAAATATGATACATCTCCGCTCAGTGGTATCCACTTAAGCTGAATGGAGACGAGATGTGTGAATAACGAAATTCTATTGTTTTTTTAAAACACATCTCCACCCCGCTCGTCTCGTCTCCGCTTTGGTGGAGTCCGGGCCTTACGGCGGCGGTGCGACGCCGGAGCGGTGTCGCTGCGTCGTCTTACATAGAAATATCTGTGGCATGTCACACGATGCGCTCCGGCGCCGGCGCCGCACCGGACTTGCAACCACCGAGACGAGGCGGGGAGGAGTGAATGCGTTGCGACGTCGGAGCGGCACCGCTCAGTTGTTTATGCGTCACAAGGAAGGACACACGCTCGCTTGTTTCGATTTTTTTCTAAGTTTTTTGTTTATTGTGATTGAGATTTTAAAAAATGAGTACCAACCTAGATGTTATTGATATGGACTACCTCATAACATTAGTCCATAACAGACTGTCCAACGCTGCTACGGCGCCGCTGCGACATAGCAACGTTGTGGCGCCGCACCGCTCGTGTGCCCGCTGATACGGTGAAATTTTTGCGGTGCGGCGCCGCAACGCATCGTGTGCCCCCGCTCTCAGTCAGTTTTTGTTTACGAAAACTGTATAAATGATTAGTTTTGCTTTTTATGTCAAACAATTTGACAGCTTTTGAAATTGAAAACTTTCTGAGTGAACGGTTCGGCTTTGGTTCGGTTGCGATTCATCAAGGTTTCTTTAAGGAGAGTCGGGCCCCTGTTCTTTTTATTTCTTTACTTGGGATGAAGGGTTGAGTTTGAACACCAGCTACGCAATATTACGTAGCTGGTAATAATGGCAGATGCCGACTACGTATTATTACGTAGGTCTTCCCTATAGATTAAATGGTGATCTGTGTTATTTGGCCTCCGTGTATGTACGAGTATGTCAATTCGGACGAATGTAGGTAGTTGAAGTACTGTTTTATCTTATAATTATAAAAATACAGCAGTGCGAGCACGGTTCTTTTTATCGAATTTTATCGAGACGTTAAGTTATCCACTCTAAACTTCAAATTTGACATAAGATATTGATAAAATGACAAAGGTAGCACGGATCGTAATTTACCATTGATTTAAGAAACATAAGAGGATAAGCCCTAAATTGATTTTATTTTAAATACTTTGCCAATATGTATCGCAGTAAAAAATGTAATCTGTCTCGTTCTTACACGTAATAATTTACAAATGTAAAAAGTGTGTACACTATATGTCATAGATTTTAATTTTCTATTATCGTTTTTCAACGTCACCAAGCTCCGCCTTTAAGGATATTTTTGACATGACGCCATTTTAGAGAATTACTTATGCCTTTCGTCTGTCGTTCATGCTTTGTTCGAAGTTTATTTACAGTTTTACAGTGAACCTTGGGTGTTTAGGTATTTTTTGTTGTATTATAAAGGATAAGTGAACAAAACCTAACATGACTAAGTGTTGCATCAGAAGATGTAATTCATTGCATAAGAGGAAAACTTGACTTCAGATCGTGTGACCACATCTGATATCCTCTTATTTTTCTTTCATCAATGTAATTTACCGACGCCTCGATATGAAGTCGACATACTCGATAAGATTTATCCATTTTATCGACTTTTGACAGTTCTTATTGGTAAATTTCTCGAATTATCTCGAATCGTTGTCGTCTTTAAAAAGTTGGTCGATAAAGATTTTTTGAAACAAAAAAATGGATTTTGGAGAAATCATCTTGTTAATGTTGAAAGCAGAGCACGTCGGGATGTGGAAAGGATCCACAGCGGAGTCATTTTTTATTATTTTGTGGTTATTTTCTAATTGCTTAGATTGTTTAATAGTATTTATTGTTAATATTTTAGTAATAGTATTTGTGTATCTGCATACTTCTGGTGTTGCTATTTGTAAAGTTGATAAGCTGTCGAGAAAACATAGCCGTCGACAAGGCTCTATAAAGTTTCCGAAGCAAGTTCCGTGCTACCGACCCTCGATAAAATTCGGTATGTTTAAATTCTTATCGACTCGAGATCTTATCGAGTCGATTCGAGAAATTTATCAATTCTAAACGTCAAATTTGACATAAGATATAGATATAACGACAAGAGCTGTCGTTTTATCCATATCTTATGTCAAATTTGACGTTTATAATAGATAAATTTCTCGACTCGACTCGATAAGAAGAACCGTGCTCGCACTGCAGATTCGGGTTTAGTCGAGTAGAAACTTAAAAGGCACTAAATACCTTTTTTATCCCTTTTTTTACTCCTTCTGGAGTCCGGTTCCAATCACTGGATAGAACTACACTGTCCAAAAATCCTCTCGACCGATCGTCACTATTATCCCAGAATCGTACGTGAAGCGATTGAAATGAAGAAGTACAAGAATTTCAATCGGGAAGATGGAAAATTCTAAATTGTCAACATCGTGGAATCCGGTCATCAGCAATTGTTATCGTAGACAGGACGGTTTAGGCGAGTGTAAAGACGTCTTTAGTGTAGTGTGTCGAAGTACCGACGATAACTTAATAAAATAAAATAAAAATCAAGATCGAGTGAGGGTAGATGAAAATACTTTTGCTTCACGAAGATGACAACTGCTCCGCAACTTCAGTCTACCCCCGTGACCACGGCCGGTGTAATTCATCCGAAACGTCGTGAAAAAAAAGGTGTTTAGTGCCTTTCAAGTTTCTACGCGACTAGACCCGAATCTGTATTTTTATAATGTGTACAAATCGCGAAAGTTTAAAAACATACATACATACATAAACTCACGCTTTTTTCCCATGGGGGTAGGCAGAAACTGTAGAACGCCACATGCTACGATCCTTACATACTCCTTTCGCTTCGTCCACGTTCATACATCTTGTCATACACGCACACCGGTTGAAAGTACTACGCACCTGTCCTTTTTGAAGAACATCACCATTAACATCAATGTATGTCCTTCTAGGGCGTCCTCTACTGGCGTTTCCACTGACATTCGCCTTATAAATTCCTTTTGTTAATCGCCGTTCACTCAATCTTTCAACATGCCCAAACCACCGAAGCATACCCCTTTCAATTTTTGTCACTACATCATCTTTTAAACCGCAACTTTGTCTTATCACATCATTCCTCAATCTATCATTCAAAGTTACACCGCACATACTTCGCAAGGAACGCATTTCCACGGCATTTATTCTACTTTCATGACTCTTCTTAGTTAGTTTAAAAACATTCATCTTATAATTATTCTGTGAAAGCACTGAGGGCTCTCGATGTGTTAAGAACGGTTACCCATCGCAACCTTGTAAATATTTTGAAGTCCATCAAACTATAGTTTAAAACATCTTACAGGCGTTAGCGTGCTCGGTGATGGCGGTGGCGATGTCTCGCGTAGAGGATGTGTGTCGCTGGTGCTCGTCCACGCTCGACCAGATCCTAGAGAGCGGTGATCAGCTGTATCAAGATAGTTACTTGCACTTCCACCCGCCTACCAAGTTACTAGCTATTGAACAGGTGAGCAGCTAACCGTACCATGTCTTTGGGCCCTCGGTACCATACCCGAAAGTTTTGTTTTACTTTTTTGCTTTTGACCCTAGTCATACCTAGAGGAGCTCGTGGCTAAATAATTACAGCCGCATAGACCGATCTTCCAGGTTAAGCCACGCTTGCCGAGGTTGGTCTGTGGATGGGTGACCATTTACCATAGCGAGTTTCCTCCGTGCCTCGGAAAGCACGTAAAGCCGTTGGTCCCGGCTGTCATTTGTAGATCTTTGACAGTCGTTACTGTTGGTCAGAAGCCAGAAAGTCTGACAACCAGTCTTACCAAGAGTATCGTATTACCCAGTTACTGGGTTGTGGAGGTCTGATAGGCAGTCGCTCCATGTAAAATACTGATATTCAGCTGCATCCGGTTCGACTGGAAGCCGACCCCAACATAGTTGGGAAAAGACTAGGCAGATGATGGACCCTAGTCACACCTAATGGTAAGCGCAGAAGGGGGTCTTAGCATAAGCGCACAGTAGGCGACACGTGACAGCAACAGTTCGGCGACTAGACGCGACGACAAGCTGCGACCGACAATTTTCATATATTTTGTTCATAGCTCCGCACACTTGGCGTCAGAGTCGCGGAGTCGCGACGACAAGCTAGGGAAGTCGCGCGCGCTCGCACTTGCGCACACACGACGACAAATGCGCGACAGCGCAGCGTCAGTCTCGCTGTGAAACAACACGGCCGTCTCTCTCGAATACTCTACTACTAATGATCGCTTCCTGCACGATGTCTGTCGTAACTACTAGTCGCCGACGCAAGCGACAGCTCCGCAGAGTCGCGACGACAAGACGGTAGAATATGCAAACGACAACGCCGCGTCTTGTCGCGGCGACAAGTCGCCCAGTTTTCGATGGCCCTAAGTGGTTATTCAGACTGCACTAGCGGGTGCGGGGGCGGGCGCGGGCGCTCGGGTCTTGGCGTCTGCGTGTTCACAGTAGTGCCGAACGAGCTATCGTACGACGCTTCAGCGGGTGAATCAAAATGGTTTAGAACCACACGCGCAGTCACCTAACAGACGCTATATCACTGTGAACGATACGAGCGGACTGAGCCATTAGAAACACCCGCGCCACCGCTCCCGCGCCCGCCTCATGCAGGCGCGCGACTCGCGGGCTCACTGTGGATGCAACTGGCGTCTACATACATTTTGATTTACACGCGCCCGCGCCCGCCTCCACTCTGAAAGAGTACTAAGGTGGAGCACACGAATCCAAGTCATCATCTGCCTAGCCTTTTCCCAACTATGTTGGGGTCGGCTTCCAGTCGAACCGGATGCAGCTGAATATCAGTATTTTACATGGAGCGACAGCCTATCAGACCTCCACAACCCAGTAACTGGGTAATACGATACTCTTGGTAAGACTGGTTGTCAGACTTTCTGGCTTCTGACCAACAGTAACGACTGTCAAAGATCTACAAATGACAGCCGGGACCAACGGCTTTACGTGCTTTCCGAGGCACGGAGGAAACTCGCTATGGTAAATGTTCACCCATCCACAGACCAACCTCGGCAAGCGTGGCTTAACCCGGAAGATCGGTCTATGCGGCTGTAATTATTTAGCCACGAGCTCCTCCCACGCATTTAGCCACGAGCACACGAATCCAAGTAACAGAGATATATAGGAATTCCTTTATACCCCTCTGGCTCTCACATACACACGACGGAACATAGAAAACTGCTTGGCGCTGGACTTTAATGTTCAGGTGGCAGGCAGACCGTGTAGATTCTACCACCAAGCGTGTCGTGTTTTGTATAATCTTACTACACCTAGATCTTACGCCTCACGATCAATACGTCTAAGTAGCAAAACGTCCAAATACGCAAAACGTCTATTTAGCAATACGTCTAATTAGCAAATTGTCATTATAGCAAAACGTCCAACTATCGAAATGTCTATGTAGCAGAACGTCCAATGAGCAAATCGTCTATTTCTCATAATGCCTGGACACTTAAGCACAAAAATACTAGGATTCGTTTTTGAGGTCAGTTAAATTAAATATGTAAACTTTTTAGTAAGCAAGTAGGTAAGTAGTAGTAGTAGGGAGCTACCGCTCCCACAGGTTAGTTATCTCATCTCTCATTTAGGGTCAAAATACACGTCCGATTTTTGCTTCCGGGAGCGGGATCCGACTATCTGATCGGATTCATGAAATACACGTACGATTCTCGTGTCAGACTTTTTCTGGACGACGACGACGCCCGGACGATGCTTACGATTCTGACATCCGATCCGATAGTCTGATCGTACATGTAATTCATGTTCAAACAAATGTATGACGCGGAGGGCTTCAGATAGTCTGATCAGACTATCGAAATCGACTATCGGAGGCAAGTATCGGACGTGTATTTGGGCTCTTAAATAGTATTGGCCACATGGACGTACAAAAAAGGTCGGACAGATTTTAGCTAACAAAAAACTGTGTCACTCAGAGTTAGTACTTATTACTTCTATGCTCAGAATCAGCCAGCTTGCTGTACGTACAGGCTGGCACGCACACTGTACATTCGTCAGCCATTACACGCGTAAACGTCAACACAGTCGACAAACAAATGCGGCAAAAAAATATTAAAATACAGCATGTCTTGTGTGGTGAAATGGTGTAAAACCGTAGTGATCGGAAGAAAAAAAAAACAGGAATCACGTTTCATAAGTCAATGAATAATTCAATCACTTAATTCCCAATTGTATACATTACAATCAATCTTTATTCATCAGAAGAAAAGAATCCATCTTAAGGCCAGTGTTGTTAATATTCACGTTTGCAAATTACTCTAAATTTGGGAAATTTATAGTTTTTTATTCAATTCAATTTGTTTATTACTATGTAGGTATTTTATTTATATATTTTTGTACTAAATTTCGTAAAGAAAATGAAGTATGGACCAATGATTGGATTAAAAAATAAGAAATTGTAACGGTGATAACGATTGGATTCCAAACAAATACAGTGTCATTTGCAGTCTACATTTTGAAGCTAACGACATTTAAACAACCAAAGGAAGACTGTTATTTATGTTATTTTGTTTGAAGGCAATAGGAGAAGAAGAATCGATTTCCTTTTCAATGTTAAATACAAAAGAGAACTGAAAAAGCTAAAGGGAAAAAAAATACTCCACTAGGTTTTCCAACAAATGTTGGCCATAACAAGAGGATTCTGAATTCATAATTATGTAGTGTATTATTACTTAAATTTTTCAAATTTCTTTCACTGGAAACCTAAATACAATAAAAAAAAATTGCTTTATGTTATACTTAGTTAAGTTTATGCTTACGACTGTACTCAAAAAAAGTTAGACGATTTGCTCATTGGACGTTTTGCTACATAGACATTTTGATAGTTGGACATTTTCCTACAATGACAATTTGCTAATTAGACGTATTGCTAAATAGACGTTTTGCGTATTTGGACGTTTTGCTACTTAGACGTATTGATCGTGAGGCGATCTTACTAACGGCCAGTTTCTTCATCAAAAGTAACAGCCAAAACAACGTCACAAAGAACTTTCACTTTGACATTTGGTACAACTTGACAGTAAAATTGCAATGATGCCATAAGTAAAAAAGCTCCCTACGGTTTTTTGGGGAAATTACGACGTTTGTGTTATCGCAACTCCTTTGACTTTAACTTTAGCTGTTACTTGAATGAAGAAACACATTTTCCGTAGTATCATTAAAGGTCAAGTAAAAGTTAATACTTTTACTGATTACTTTAGTTGTTGATGAAGAAACTGGCTGTAAAACTTGTTATTTTGAACTGTACCACAGATTCTACGTAAATTCTACACTCCGGGCAACTGTGTTTGTCGCGTGGTCGTGTACGTGCCACGCCAAGCTGGCAACGTTGAAGACGACCTCCTCGAACAGGTAAGGATCACCATAAACCACCTCGTCCAACGGCGGTACCTTCATACAAGCCGATCATGCATCCGATCCAAATCCGTGAAAATACGTTCCGAAGTAGCCATAGAACTATTTGTATGGTAGTTTACGCACTACATCCGGCATCCGTCATCCGATTTCTATCCGTCATCCGTGAGTCTCCAATTCGGAAGAAATATTGACGGACCGAAGTAGCCGTAGTAATGTTTGTATGAACGCTTTCGCTCTACCTCGGATTCAAATCGGACGCCAAATGGATATGCCAAAGATGGCCCCTGAATTGTTTGAATTTGGATCAGAGATCGGAATAGTGCGTAAGCAACATCCGAATTCGGTCCGAGATTTTTACTCTAGATCGGTATTTTCACGGATTCGGATCGGATGCAGTGCGTAATCGCTCTTACCCTATGAAAACGATAACATGGCGCGCCCTTCCAACATCTGTCTTCAATCTTCTTATATATAAAGAGACTGGTACTGACTGACATTTGATTCATCAACGCAGAGCCTAATCCACTAAAGCTGGAAATATGAAATTTGGACAGTAGGTTCCTTACGTGACGAAAACATCCACTAAGAAGGGATTTCTCGAAATTCAACCCCTAAGGGGGTGAAAAGGGTGATTAACGTTTGTATGCAAGTCCGTCATTTTTGAAGTAAGAAGCATGAAATTAAGTATTAAGGTTTCTGGTTAGGATTAAATGTACACGTGTTTGAGCGTTTTTGGAAATTCAACCCCTAAGGGGGTGAAATAAGTGTTGTAAGTTTGTATGAGAAATCTGGTACTTTAGAAGTAAGAAGGTACGCAAGCGAAGCTGCGGGCAACAGCTAGTTGTTTTATATGCCAACGAGTCACCATATTTGTGTTAAATATTTAGTTTGCTTATTGCTCAAACGTACAACTGCATGCAGTTGTACTTCGTTCAGTCGTGATACCAATTTCACGCGGTCGGCTGCAGTCGTTTGAAGTCAATATGAACTGCATACAGTCGTGAATTCAACTTTACGCGGTCGGCTACAGTCGACACACGCTGTCCGTCGCTGACCGGTTACTGTCAAGCCAGTACTGTTCTGTCTCGGCGTGTGCGTTCAAACAGTAGCAGTACTGCGCTATCTACTGCTCTGCCTCACTGTTCTGCCCTCGTGTGAAACCAGCATAACTGTGAGAGAGCAGTCGACAGCTCGAGCAGTCAGTGTATGCCTGGCGACTGCTTGACCGCACGCCGTGCCGCACACCGCCCGAAGCAGTTGCAACTGCTCGACCTGTTTCGTGTATGTACGTACGTAGAAGGCTGTAGTTTACTATGCAGTTGCAGCTTAAAGCAGTCGATCCTGACTGTTTCAAGCTGCCCGTGTATGGCCGGCTATAATGTTAATTAGTGACGTCAAATCTGTCGAGCAACTGATCCATGTTTATTTTTAAGTTTGTCTTACAGTTGCAGAATGCACACATCTGCGTTGAACGAATGACCGTTATAAATATTGTTTCTCGCACATTTTTACTTGCAGTGTCAATGCCAATGCCATGTTATCATTTATCTTTACCGTATAACATGCTTCTTTGATCCCCCCTCCCCCGATTGGCTGAAGACCCTTCAGATCTCTCCAATAACTGCCCGGTTACGTAGAAACAGCCTGCAAGGACAATCAAAAAGCAATCCAAAAAAAAAAAGGTACTAGGTACTACTAGGTACGAAATTGCGTCCGTTAAACTTGTGTGTTGAATTTTGTTTTAGATCGGGGAGTTCTTCCGTGAGGAGAAATCAGGAGTGTTGGTCGCTGGTGACGGGAGGATTTCTGTTGCCTTATTTAGGACTCCAAGGGGTAAGAGATATCTTAAGGCCGTAGCCTGTTACAAAAGCCTTATGCCGCGTAATGCGTAAGGGCGTTTATCGTAGTAAGTACCGATATACAGGGTGTAAACGAATTCGTGTGAGCCTGCGTTCATATCTGCGCGATTTTTTTCGGCGCGAAAGCGCGCGAAGACGCGTGCGACGCAGACATGCGTCTGCCCTGCTCTGCGCCCCGTTGTAGTGCCGGCACAGATTTCTGCGCGACGCGTGCATGTCGACATGTGTTTTTTACCGCTAATTCGAATTTAATTGCAATGACAGAACATTTAATTAAATTTGTGCGTTGTGAACCTTGTTTTTATGATACTAATCATGCAGACTATTAAAAAACGTTCGTCAACTCGAACTCGTCTATTCTTTGTACTAGTTAAAACTCGAATGTGTCTTCGAGCTGCGTCGCAGCATGCGGTCGTGGCCTATGTCTGCCTCGCCTGCCCTGCGCGGCAAAATCTGTACTGTGCTGCGCTGCGTCACCTGCGTCTCAGCATACGCTTAGCCTAAAGGTTGTCAAGTCAAGCCTAGCTACTGTGGAGAAACTTGGTGTGGTGTTCCTCCAACCAAAGGGAGGATCCTCCAACCAGGCGGAGTCTTGTGCCTGGCGGGCTACTGCCCAACGGTTGATGTTGGGAGGTTGTATATATACTATCTGCGTGTTAAATCTTGATTGCGCGATGTAGGATAGTTCGCATGTGGCGAGATAGATGCCGCCACACTACAATAGCTATGTATGTTGCAGGGTACTACATGTTTGACCCGTCGGATCGAGACAGGTATGGTCGTGCTGTCGCTCCGCCGTGCATCGGTAGAGCCCGCGCCTGTTTCTCGCAGTATCCCAATGTAAGTCCACGTGTTTTTTGGATATCGAAAGGAGCAACTCATTGGGGTATTTTTTTATTAATTTATTTAACGGCGCTGTATCCTTAAACTGTAAGGTATTTGTTTGCTATTTCCTTTTAAGGGGTCTGCAGCAGAATGTGCACTTAGCAAAATGTACTTCATAGAATGTGCAACTAGTAAAATCTGCACTTCACAGAATGTGCAACTAGTAAAATGTGCACTTCACAGAATGTGCAACTAGTAAAATGTGTACTTCACAGAATGTGCAACTAGTAAAATGTGTACTTCATAGAATGTGCAACTAGTAAAATCTGCACTTCACAGAATGTGCAACTAGTAAAATCTGCACTTCACAGAATGTGCAACTAGTAAAATGTGCACTTCACAGAATGTGCAACTAGTAAAATGTGTACTTCACAGAATGTGCAACTAGTAAAATGTGTACTTCACAGAATGTGCAACTAGTAAAATGTGTACTTCACAGAATGTGCAAATAGTAAAATGTGCACTTCACAGAATGTGCAAATCGTAAAATGTGCACTTCACAGAATGTGCAAATCGTAAAATGTGAACTTTGCTAAATGTGCATTTCGAAAAATGTGCACTTGACGCAAAATGAGCATTTCTCAAAATGTCTCGTTGGTCTAGTGGTCGCAAGCGCGACTGCTGAGCGTGAGATCCTGGGTTCGATCCCCAAGTCGGGCAAAGCGTTATTCAGCCTTGTACGGACTAAGCGTTCCAATGTACGCGTAGTCGGTTACGCGTATACAGGAACGCTAGTGTGCGTCCTGAGTGACGGCGCACCGCGCAGGCGGAATGAACGGCGCATTAAATAAATGTTCGAAACGTTTGAATTTTGATATCGACATTATTTAAACCAAAGTAAAATAAACGAAACACTAAATACACACTAAGTACGCGTCAACTTTCCCGCGTGCACTAAGGATAGATATCGACGGTAAAGCCACGGTAAAGCCGCTCCGCAATACTCCCGTGCGCCGTCACTCAGGACTAGTGGTGGTTAATAAAACGTATAGCGCCGAAATATAACAGACTATGTGTACATAGCGTATAGCGTTTGCTATAGCGGCTTTGACTTCGCGCTATATTATAACGCCTCAACCTACTCAACGAATAAAAGTCTAAACGCGCACAGCGGGGCCAGAACGAGATAGCAAGATAGCGTAGCGACTAGCAACAGCGCGTAAGGGAATGAAATATTAATTTATTCTTTAGTGTACAGCGGGTTGCGATATAACATTTACCGCGCATCAAGTCCGTTTAGCGTGTTGTTAAATAAAAATTATAGCGTCTCCGCGTTCAGACTACGCCCGATTATTGTAACACCGCGTTATAATGATAGCGCATAAAATAACAGACTATATGAATATATTTTATAGTTTATAACACGTCTACAGTTTATAGCGGGTTTGAACATCACTACTCAGGACGCACACTTAGTGGTCAATCAGGCTGCACTAGCGGGTGCGGGGGCGGGCGCGGGCGCTTGGGTCTTGGCGTCTGCGTGTTCACAGTAGTGCCGAACGAGCTATCGTACGACGCTTTGGCGGGTGAATCAAAATGGTTTAGAACCACACGCGCAGTCACCTAACAGACGCAATATCACTGTGAACGATACGAGCGGACTGAGCCATTAGAAACACCCGCGCCACCGCGCCCGCGCCCGCCTCATGCAGGCGCGCGACTCGCGGGCGCACTGTGAATGCAACTGGCGTTTACATACATTTGATTTACACGAGCCCGCGCTAGCATCCGCGCCCGCCTCCACTCTGAAATACGGCTTATTTGTGCCCGGTTGATGGCAATAGGCTCGCCCCTCTGCGAAATGAAGGTGTTCTATACCCTCTGCCCAACGCTTCGGGTAGTACAGGGTTGATGTTATGCGTTGTTATTTTCAGGTACAATGTCTTGCCGAGAAGCTGGGCCCTAACATTCCACCCAAAATGGAAATTATAACACCAACAGGAGAGGTAAGTAAGGTATTTAGTAGATTATATCTTATTTACCATTAGAATATAGCAAATTTTGGCGCTGTATTTTTGATGTCTAAAATAGTAGATTGTTGCACCGAGCGCAAAGTGAGTCATTAATGCACGAGTGTTATGTTGGTGCCCGAGCGCAAGCGAGGGCACTAAATTAGCACGAGTGCATTAATCACTCACTTCAGCAAGGTGCGTAATCTACTTTTCTTTCAACTACCAATTTACCTACCATGATAAAATATACCTACTCAAAATAAAAACTCAAGTTAATGAAAACAAGGTTATCCTGCGACTTTTGCGGCAAAAGGTTATTAACAATTTCATTTGCAGCTGTTTTTATACTTTCTGGACTTGAATTCATATCGCTATCTATTTCCATTTTTTAAAACTTTTCTTGCTAAATAAGAAGTATCAAAGTTTTACAATGGTACAAAATGTGCGCCATTTGTTTTTTTTTTTCACCAATTCGGTTTTATTCAGCCAGTATCTTTTTGATCTAATGCATACGAATGCATAATATTAAACTTAACGGGAGACATTAAACCTCTGTGGTAAATTTATATCTAAATAAAAAACTGCATTAATGAAAAACAGTGCAGTAATGAAATTTCATACAACATTTCTGCACTGTTTGCAGTGCAGTAATGAGATTTCATACAACATTTCTGCACTGTTTTGCTTCTAAGCAGAAAATACGTATTTTGTGATCGGTTTTGTAGTGATTAATGATAACATTACTACGTAGTTGAAAGAAAATTAATTTTAAATACCGGTCCGTTTCTTGCCATTATCTAAAAATCACAAAAATTGTCACATGACGCGGTTTGCAAGTGGACTACTCAATTATATTATTATTATTAAATCGAAAAAATACTCATTCGTTCTTTTTGCTAAATCGTTCACTACCCCAACACTAGGAACCCTAAAAATTGACAAAGTACTCGTCTTCCCAAACAAGTTTCCGTATGATTTCATTTGCCAAATTAGGTACTACTTAGCAAATAAACTCTTCACAAATAATAAAAATTAAATAGTCATGTTCCATAGAACAAATAGGAATTAAAATGTTATAATATGTTTGATGGAATAAAACGAGAAAAAGATCTCATTTTGTCCGATGACGTCATGTTCCACAGAACAAAATAATGGGAACTACTGAATATTCTTTTTATTCATTACAGAGACGAGCGAGCCAGGTTGCAGCAAATACAGGAGACGATAAAGAGGTAAATATACAGCATGTAAGGGTAAACACCGTTATCACTCAAACCATGGGTAGTTGACGTGAACACAAAAACATAGGACCGAGTAAAAAAAAAAATATTATACACGCGCGAGAAATGAGCAGCGCGGCGGCGCTACGACGCGGCGTACACGTACTCGCTAGCGAGACAGCTGACTGGGGTAGCGAACTGTGCGGGGCCGTGCGTCGGGCCACGCGGCGATTTCCCCGCACCCCCTCCCGTAGCTTGTTGCCCCCGCGCGTAGCGTGAAATGCTTTCGTGGAAAAACGAAAATATTATAATATAAAAAAAGTTTGTTATTTTTCATTGATTTTACGTTCTATAAATGAAACCAAACCACTGGTTTCAAGGATAACGGTGTTTACCCTTACAGCCTGTATTAATAATTGTACACATGGCTAGCTGTACATAGAAGATGCTGTGGTGACAATAATTGTAAGGAGTATGCTTCGGTGGTTTGGTCATGTTGAAAGATTAAGAGCGTTTACGCCGTTCGGCATTTCATACAATTTTTCAAGTCCTTATTTTTCGATATGACTGAACCGATTTTAATGAAACTTCATACCCATCAGCAGGATACATAGGACTAAAAAGTTAGTAGAAAACATTTTCAAAAAATAGTGTTACAGTTAAATTAGACCGATTTTAAACTTTCCATACAAACAGAAATTTCCAATTATCTTTTTTTAAGTAAGACATTTCGAAAATGTTTTCTACCAACTTTTTAGACCTAAGTATCCTGCTTATGTGTGTGAAGTTTCATCAAAATCGGTTCAGTCATTACGAAAAACAAAGACTTGAAAATTTGTATGAAATGCCGTACGGGCGTACACGCTGTTAAGTGAACGGTGATTAACAAAAGGAATTTATAAGGCGGATGTCAGTGGAAACGCCAATATAGGACGTCCTAGAAGGACATACATCGATGTTATTGGTGATGTTCTTCAAAAAGGACAGGTGCGTAGTACTTTGAACCTGTGTGCGTGTATGACAAGATGTATGACTGTGGACGAAGCGAAATGAGTATGCAAGAGCGTTTACGCACTGCATCCGATCCGAATACGTGAAAATACGAATCCAGAGTCTAAAAAACTCGGACCGAATTCGGATATCGCTTACGCACTTATCCGATCTCTGATCCAAATTCAAACAATTCAGGTGCCAACTTTGGCATATCCATTTGGCGTCCGATTTGAATCCGAGGTTATGCGAAAGTGTTCATACAAACAGTACTACGGCTACTTCGTTCTGTCAATTTTTCTTCCGAATTAGAAACTCACGGATGACGGAGAGAAATCGGATGACGGAAGTCGGATCTAGTGCGTAAACTACCATACAAATAGTTCTACGACTACTTCGGAACGTATTTTCTCGGATTCGGATCGGATGCAGTGCGTTACCGCTCTGAGAGTGGTGTCTTTTATATTTTCACGGCCATTCATGAAACCTTGGCTTAAATGTATGAAAATCTATTACAATTACTGATGACTGCTGAGCGTAAGCCCTTATTTCGATCCCCAGATCGGGCAAAATGTTATTGGGTTTTCCGTGTGAAATTTCTCAGTAGCAGCCCGGAGTCTGGATTTGTGACCAGTTGATGACATTATTGCCATGCCATGCTCGCCCTTGGGACTTAAACATAACGGCGAAATGTGTACTATACAACCCCTTTTTTTTGCGTGGGGAGGTCCTCATGGTCTATCCCCCGTCTGGGGAAGACGGGGGGGTGTGCCGAATTCTTACCGGCTAAAACCACCACGATGTTCCATCACTTGACCGTGGGCCGGGGTCGCGGGATTCGCAGCTGCATGCACCGCGACCCCGGCAGGCCTCGGTCCGCCAGCCCCTGGCGGACCTCTCCTTTCTGGGGCCTAGCCCCACGTCTTTCTGAGAGGCGCGCGTGGAACACGTCGCGCCGCCTACTCGGGCCTGTTACTGATCGGGCGGTGTGTCCCCTAACCCAGCGCCCGCAAGCCACACTAGGGTGGCTGGAGGTCGTCGCGCGGCCTCCGCCGCCCGGTGCATCTGGCGCGGGAAGGGAGAGTGGCAGCTGCCTCTCTCTCCGCTCCCTCCTTGGTCGCCATCACCTCCTCGCAGAAGGAGGCGACGGCTTCCCACGCAGTCTCGCTCCCGACCCATGGTCGGGAGCGAGACTACTACACATCCCTGCCCAACCCTTCAAGGAATATAGGCGTGATGTTATCTTTTCACAGGTACATTTCTCAGAACCGACCGCGTTCACAATATACGGCATGGATGTTACCAGTTTGCGAAGGCTGAATCGACACGAGCGATAGGATGGCTTGTTAGATCGACTATGGTACGACATCGGAACGACATCTGAACGACATCGAAACGACATCTGAACGACATCGATACGACATCGGTACGATATCTGAACGACATCAGAACGATATTGAAACGACTTTAAACCTTCTGTTCGATTTTTCTTCCTTTGCCTTGTCCCATTAACTGAGGTTGGCTCTTTTATGTCGATCCAAAGCGGTTGTGGTGTCTATTTCGCTCTCCTTCAGATCTTTCTGGACTGTTGTCAGCCAGGTGGCGGGATTTCGCGTCACTGTCGGCAGGTTAAGGGCTACTCGTACCATGTGGTCTTCTGGATGACGGAGCACATGTCCATACCATCGAAAGCGTTGCTCTTTGACGATCTCAGCAATGGGCGCAATTTTGTAGTTACCTCGGATGTGTACGTTGCGTATATGCGTGTTTCCGTCATGTGCAGTCATGTGAAACGACTGTAAACCGATTACAAGTCCCACGGGCTCTCATCTCAGATCGAGAAGAAATTAGGCCTTAATTATAAAGATTTTAGGTCTATATTCATCCGATGTCGGCTCGATGGCAAATGAAGGTCAAAATAACGTTGCATTGATGGCTGTCTCACGAGCCGATAGCGATACGATGACGGAACGATGTCGTACCGACGGTCTGACGATGGATAGTCGAAAGCTTGTATCGTAACAAGTCACTTTCACACTAGCTCTTTCACTACGCATGTTTTACGCAAACTGGGAGACTAAACTACGCCGAAATGAAGAAATAATACGCTAATTTGAATATTGTACGTGAAACGCGGTTTTTTAGAATTGTATCCCTCGTTTATAGTAGAAATTATGTATAATATAATAATTTTATGTAATTTATAGGTACTAATAGTTAGTAATTACTACGTATGTTTTATGCTAACTGGGAGACGAAGCAATAATACGCCAACTTGAATATTGTAGCTAATATTGTATATGAAACGCGATTTTGTTTGTGATGTATCCCTCGTTTATAGTAGTAATTACTAATATTTAGTAATTACTGCGCATGTTTTAACGCAAACTGGAAGACTTGCTGACAAAACTACGCCGATATGAAACAATAACACGCCAATTATGAATTAATAATACGCCAACTTGAATATTGTAAATCTCTCATTAATTGTATTAGTAGTAATAGTTATGTAATTAGTTATTGTATGTTAGTAAGGAACGAGTGTGAAAGAGACGGGTATATAAAATTGTAAGTGTTATGTTCAGGTCTCGCCACATTTCGTTTTAAACATTTTGTAAAACACATTTTTTAAATAAAGATTAATTTAAATTTATTTGTTTTCTTCGGTTTGCCCGTTTTAAGATCCCTACTCTTTAACTCCACCAAAGTGGAGACAAGATGAGCGGAGCGGAGATGTGTTTTAAAAAACCAATAGAATTTTGTTATTCACACGTCTCGTCTCCACTCAGCTTAACCCATTCGTTGCGGTGCACGCACATCGGCGTAATTTTAATTGTCATATATGCGGATGACGCCGTTCGGCGTAAATGATATTTGGCCATAACTTGGCCAAATTCAATTTTAAAGGGATGCACTTTTTATATGTGCATGTTTTACATACATACGAGTACAACAGCATTTTAGTCACCGTTTCTGTAAATGATGATTTTAGAAAAATAACAAAACTCTACTCAGGTGCGGGAAACGCCGAACTGCGTTTTCAGAGGTTATCAACATTGAAAACATTTTGATTAAATATTATTTATTTAAGGGCCGATTTTCCAATCGTCAGATAAATTTTATCCAAGGAATTAATATGACGGTTTGACATATTTTCTATAGAAAAGCTGTCAAAACATCAAACTTATTCCCCAGATAAAAGTTATCGAACGATTGAAAAATCGGCCCTAAATGTTTTATGGAATTAATATTTTTTGTTTTTGTTGATTTTTTCCTCCTCCTTTTTGAAGTCGTTTAACATGCATGTTGTATTTGAGTGTGTGTGTGTATGTGTGTGTGTTTGTGTGTGTTTGTTTGTGTGTGTGTTTGTGTGTGTGTGTTTGTGTGTGTATGTGTGGGTGGAGGAGGACGTTTGAGTGTGATGTTAACTTTATGAGAGTGAAAAGTTGTTATTGTTGAGTTGAGTGAGTTGAGTAAGTTTCGCAAATATGGTCTAACTCAAGGAATTTTCAAATAAAACTGCGTATTTCTAATTTATATCAATCTTATTTGTTACAAACAGTTCGAATCATAAAATCAAAATAAAATTATATGGAAGTACAAAATACCAAATGAAAATCTAGTTTTACTGAAAACGGGAACTTTACCTTTTTACTACTTAAGATAAAATAATACTGAGAATTATTATTAATTAAAGAATTAATTATAACAATGTTTACTCAATCTACTTGTTTTTTAAAATCTATATAAAAGATAAAAATAACCTAATCTCTAACCTACGAAACATCGCCGAAACTTTTTTCACACAGCGATTTGAAATGAAGTGCCATAGTGTAATGTGGGGACGAGGGAGTAATAAAACAACAAGCTTCAATTACCACACTGAATGATTACATCTCTTTATTCAATTATTCTACCTATATATACAGAATAAAGGGACGTGTTAGTCTATGTATGATAAATAGTGCTTAATCCGTTCATTGTTAATGACACTACCAAATGGTATCATTTGGTGGTGAAATGAAAGCTATTGAAAGGGGTTCGAACATTTTTCTATGGAAGCTGGCATAGGCCCCTGCCGCCATTTTCATTTTTTTTCCAAGTTGCGGCGCACGATGAGACTAACATATTATATGGAGAAGACACTCAAAAAAACAAAAAATATCGGGGATATGGTGCCGTAAAGTGTCACGTTGTCGAGATATTTGGACTTAAAGTTTTTTACTGCAGCGCACTTTGTAACTGGTAAATATGGGTAGAAGACACTCAAACAAATAAAACATATTCACAGATATGGTGCCCTAAAGTGTCACTTTACCGAGATATTGTATCGAGATAATCTTGAAAAAAAATCTTTGAGTCCAAATATCTCGGCAACGTGACACTTTAGGGCACTATATCTCTGAATATTTTTTGTTTTTTTGAGTGTCTTCTCCATACATGTCAGTCACATCGTGCGCCGCAACTTGGAAAAAAAATGAAAATGGCGGCAGGGGCCTATGCCAGCTTCCATAGAAAAATGTTCGAACCCCTTTCAATAGCTTTCATTTTGACAATACAACAACATTCATTGCGTGGAACATAGTTGTGGAGAAGTCGGATTGTTAATAAATACGTTGCTATGGAAACTGTTGACCTGTCAAAACCAAAGCTATAGCCTTGCGATTACGAGTGTTTTGCGCAATTACGATGCAACATTCTAATTGCGCAAAGCACTCGTTATCGCAATGCGTAAATAGGTACGAATCTGATAAGCAGCTTCCATACATTTTTGCCGATACTTCTTTTTAACCGACTTCAAAAAGAAGGAGGTTCTCAATTCGTGTTTTTTTTTTTTTGTTTGTTTATTACGTAATATCTCCGCCAATTATGAATGGACTTTTATGTTTCTTTTTTGTTTAGTAGGCCATACTTCAGAGGTAGTACCGTATAAATTTTATCGAAATTGATTAAGCGCTTATTGAAAAAATCAACTAAAACAAAAAATGATTATTTGGATGACGTTTTGGTTTGTGATTCCCTTCAGCAAAAGTTTTGATTAAGACTTTCAATCTCTGTTTTATTTAACTGTCATCACAGAAACATTAGCCAAAAACAAAGAAGATTGTATGTATTTGTAAGGAGCCGTCATGATAATTATACATAAATACCTATTCTTAAAGTAAACTACCTAGCTGCTGGAAAGATTACGCAACCGTGTCATTTAAATTTGTAGTCTTAAACCGTGTAATTTATGGCACTAAAACGTATTTAATAAATAACTTTAAATAAAAATAAAAACCGACTTCAAAAAAACTAAAAAGAGTAAAATAATTACCAGAAGATAAAATTAACAGTTTCAGAAGTCGGTGCAATTAACTGAAACAAATAAAAGCCACCGACTTTGAAGTAGGTTTTTACTTTTATTTAAAGCTATTTATTGCACAAACTGTTTGCATGCAAGTCGCTGCGTATAGCCGGTCCATAAGCTATGACTATTCAATCTCTTCATAATGATTCTGTTCTGTGGATTCAATTTCTTCGTAATGATTCTGTTCTTGTTCTTCTATTTCTTGTTGGCATTGTCTTCGGAATAGTAAATTCACGTAGAAACGGTTTGTCTGGAAAAGAAAACATGTAACATTATACCAGATTATTCACTACATGTCTTTGTAGAGTACTCAAATGCTTCGGACCAGAGACCAACACCGCGTTCAGGGTCAAAATGTCCAATTCTCAAAATGTCCAATTCCCAAAATGTCCAATCTTTGAGAATGTGCTAAATTTGTTCAATAACTCATCAAAGCGCTTTTTTAATACTTATGACAAACAATAAATACAAAATACTGAAAGAATTAAAATATGTTTTATTTATAAGTAACAAATTAAGGCCAGAGAAGACCACAACTTACCCGAAATCACTATTTTTGTCATAATGTATTATAAAAAAATATAATAATCAACATAATAATTTTATAATTATAAATTGAAACAAATAACAGGAACATTACAATAACAATGATGTTGGGGATAATTAACTATATATTTATTTTTTTAAATTAAATTCATTAATTCTCTATCCTAATTACTTATATCAGTGATTTCGGGTATGTTGTGGTCTTCTCTGGTCTTAATTTTTTAGTTATAAATAAAACACATTTTGATTCTTTCAGTATTTTGTATTTATTGTTTGTCATAAGTATTAAAAAAGCGCTTTGATGAGTTATTGAACAAAACCACATACTCAAAGATTGGACATTTCGGGAGTTGGACATTTTGGGAATTGGACATTTTGAGAATTGGTCATTTTAAGAAATGGACATTTTAAGAATTGGACGTTTTGAGAATTGGACATTTTGGGATTTGGACATTTAGACACCGTTGGACATTTTGAGAATTGACATTTTGACCCTGAACGCCGGTGTAACAAAAACTTGTTAACATACTTTAATTCAAATTAGAATCCCTAAACAAAATCACTGAGAACGGCACAGATTTTTGTCTTGTGTTGGGAACTACCGAGATCGGTCGCGGTGGACACACGATCGCCGTCACGTCGTTCCGAATTCGGTCGAAAACAATCTCATTTCTCGGTGTCGGCAGCGGTGGACAAACGCTCTGACTCGTCAAATTATATAACTGTATTACATCGCAGCTGAGACACGCGCCGCACTGCCAGACGCAACGCAATGTGACGCGGCGTCTTAGCGCTCCTGTACACGATGCCGCCGCCGCGCCGACACCGCGCCGCCACCGCGCCTCTATGCTGTGTATACGCTCGCGACCGCACCGCCCCCGCGCCGCCGCCGCACCGCTACCGCGCCGCCATTCGCCACTGTTTGACTTTGCTTGTTCCATTACCGGCCGCCAACGTATGCGCATGTATGCACTTAATTTTTAGTAACCTATCATGGATAATTTTGATTACTGTAGTGAAGGAAAGAGAAGTGTTATGGGACAAAAGTTTAGAATTCATTTTCTGTACATGTAGTAAGTCAACACTAACTTCTTTTTATTCGTTAAGTTGGACATATCCGTGCGAATACTACGCGTATGCTCTTCGCAGCTAGCAATGTATTACTAACAACTGTATAGTGGTATGGTTAAATCAAGCGGCGCGGACGCGGTGCGGTCGCGAGCGTATACACAGCATAGAGGCGCAGTGGCGGCGCGGTGTCGGCGCAGCGGCGGCTTCGTGTACAGGAGCGCTTACGTAGACGGTTTAAAGCGACGCGAATTGCGAAGCGATCCGATGCGGTGACACGCGAATTCAATGCGATGTGGTGCGAAGCGGCGGCATTGTCCTACGAGCTTACGAACTGCCCGCCACGCGCCGCCGCCATTCAGTAGCACTGTATGGCAACGCATCCAGTTCGGGCGAAAATATCAAGCAAACTGATCGCGTTCGCTTCGCTTCGCGCCGCGCCGCACCGCACTTCACGTGCGTTTGGTCACGTAGGCCACTTCAATAGGTATCGACTGTTTGTTGTTTTCGCGTCGCTTCTAGATCTCTCACGTTGGATGGCGCGTAAGGCGTTACTTGGTTAGGATGAGGGCTAAGGACCAAAACACACTTTGCGTATCTTGCGTTGCGTATCTTGCGCAGTGATGCGCGCGCACGAAACTTCTAGACCTTATTACGCTCGGCGTAACGCGTAATACGCGTGGTGAGGCCGCGGAGGAGAGTTTGTATGTAGCGCGATACATACGCGTAACGCGACGAAACATGTGTTGCGCAAGATATGTGTCAATGTGTCTGCAGCCTAGGTCCAAGTTCAGATTTTCTCACGGGGCCTTTTACCGGCCATTGGGAGGCCTATTTTCAGCACTATGTTTATAAGCTGATAATATGAACGTAAACTTACATCAATTGGTAATTGAGGTCTCTGTGGCGGATTGACCTTTTTCCAGCAACGTTTCATAACTATTATAACAATCATCAGTATGAATGCCACTGCAGATAATATTACTACTATAATAATAATAGTGGAATCTATACTTCCGTCATCGGGGAGTTCTGAAAACAAATAATTTATGTAAGTACTTTTTATTATACCCTTATTTATTTAACATAACTTATTTAATACATTTTTAAATGTTTCTACAGAAACAATAATTGATTTAAATGCAAATAAATGATGTCTAGAGTAGATATTAATACCTACAAAATCTTTACAGCTTTTCAATTCATAATTAAAAGCCTTTTGTATTTAGCGTGTTTTTGGAGGGTGCAACATTTGATCTTGAGCGCTCATGACCCTAGCTACGATACTGTTCACCAAGCTTAGCAGACAGGAGGACGCTGACGCTCATCTTCTTAGCCGTCGTAGCTCGTCGCTTTTTACGTCAAGCATATGTGGAAAATGGCTCATTCTTTACCAGAAACCATGAAACAGTTTTTAACAGAGTTGTTGCTGAAGTTTTTGTGAAATTGTCAGATGCAGATGCAGAATTATTGAGACTGAAATCAGCTGATGTTGATTTTAATTATTTGCTTTCACCGATCGCAAGTGATATTCAAATTCTGATATGAACATGTAGAGCAAGAATATTGGCTTGTTATTTCAGAAAATTACCAGCATCTTTTACTACAATTTTTTTTTTGTTTAGTTGTGATTAGTCATTAGTCACGAGTCACGACATTCAACAGCATCTTGCCCGTTGCTAGTCCATCGAGGCTCACACGAAATACCTACTTTTTGGCGAAGCCTTTTCCAACAATGGACACATTCTCGTTGATTAGCTGCAGCAGTTAATGCATTTGATTTGATTATTTTTTATAATGTACCTGTGGTAGCGTTAGGGTCCACCGGAACAGCAGTTGTGGAAACGGATGCTACAACAACAAAATAAAAGTTTACGACATGTTCGAGTCTATAAATCTGATGGGAATCCAGACAAGAGAATTTGGTGTTTCGTTAGCAGCTTCCACCTGCACTGTGTGGTTCCCGACTCATCGGCCACCTCATCATCATACTTGAGTGTTGTGAAAGGAAACTAAAGTATTATGTTAAGAGGATGGACAGCAATATAATTCTGTATGCAAATAATAATCCCTGCGATCATCAATCCGTGTACCAAACGTTGTGATTTTGATAATTATGACCTGGTGAAGATCGCGGGAAGCCGCTGGATGCGAGAAACACAGAATCGATCGATGTGGCGATCCTTGTGAAAGGCCTATGTCTAGCAGTGGACATCTTTCAGCTGAATGATGATGATCATGACGATTGTTTACTGTAGTGGTCTTTGGGAGGTCAATTTTTTCAGGCGATGTTTACAAGCTGATATGATGATTCACCGGAAACACTTGACGCGCTACGCCCATGAAAGTTAGCTTTGTTCGACATTTTGAATTTTCTAAAGCCTTCAATAGAGTTAAGCACCAAAGTATCTTGTATTTGATTTGGTGCCAGCTTATTTTACATCAACTACTAGCAACTTAATGAATTTATGTTACTGAGAAGATATTTAAACTCAAAGACAAGTTAAAAGTTTATAAGTTAGAACGATATTAGCACTGGTGTTCCTCAAGGATCTGTACTAGGTCCAGTGCTTACATTTGAGTGGTCTTTATTACGGTATGTGATTCTATTAATCTATTCTACGACGTCATTAATAAGTACATACCTATATCCCCTTCGAAGAATACAGGTGTGATTGTTTGTAATTTATTAAAAAATATGTTCACACTAAGAAATATACAAAGCAATAACTTGTTTTATTAGCCTGTAATATCACTGAGAGGTAGTAATGGATAAATTTAGGCTAACATTATGTATGGTATATGGTCTGAAAAGCTTCAATTAGACAGCTCAGCCTATATCAGTCCACCGCTGGACATATTCGTCTTGCAAGTCGAAAAAATGTTTAAAAAAATGATCCGCTTATTATGTCCGGTCTGTGTATAAGTTAAATAAATGTCAGTTTAATTAATAAAACGTAATTACAATCTAATGAGTTTTATTGCCGGCTGAAAACCTGCCTTTTTTTACCTAAAATTGGGATTTTGAACCACCTGTGACAGGATTTCCAATTCTAGGCCCTTGTAACCTTATGTGCGACTTCGTACAATTCAGCGCAATGCTGGGGCCTAATTCTCCTAAAATAAATTGTTGCCAAACGCAATCGAACCACAACCGTCAGTCAGTTTTCGTTTTCGAAAACTTTCAAAATGATTGATTTTGTTTTTTGTGTCAAACAATTTGATAGCTTTTGAAATTGAGAACTGTCTGAATGAACGATTCGGCCTTGGTTCGGTTGTGATTAAACAAGATTTATTTTAGGAGAATTAGGCCCCTGTAATCGTTCCGACGCGTGTTGCTCCGACTTGCATCACCACCTTAGGTTAATTTGTTTGAACAAAAGCTAGGCCTACATTCTGTCAGTGAATGTGTGATTCAAAATACTACAAAGATAAAACTTATCAAAATACTATGTACTAACGATGGGCGATTATTACTAAAACTAATCGACTTAGTCGATTGTTCAGTTCAGTTGATAAAAGTCGATAACAATTAGTCGATTGTTATCGACTAACGGCGCGCAGCAGGCGACAATCACTGATACGGTTACCGTATCAACTTTAACTACTAATTTGTATTGAATTGTGACGCAGCACACGTATTACTATACTCGTACTGCTAAAAAGTAATTACTAAAAGGTGGAGCGTGCGCTGCCGCTGCGCCACAATTCAATAGTTAAAAGTCCGTGCGCCACTACTTACAAGTACTACAACTGCAGTTATTATGCGATTGGCGCTAATAGATTATTTAATTGTCCTCTACTGTCTCAGTGTACATTTAGTAGTTCGTCGATTGTTATTCGAATAATTATGGTGAGGAACTACTAAATCGACAATCGAATGCGCAACAGTACAATTTTCGATTCAGTCGATTGTTTTTTTGCAACAATCGCGCATCTCTATGTACTTACAAATGATCGGCACTTTCGTTGTTGGAGCAATAGTAGTTGTCAGGACTCTCTCGCGGAAAATCACTCTAATCTCACGAATCACTTTGTCGTCCTTTGGATCTGATGGTTCTGATTTTTCTTTCATGTAACATGCTTTTATAGTATTATCTTGATGACTAGATAGTTGCAATGTTTGGGAGATGCTGCTACTACTGTGTTCAACTGAAAAAGGAGGAAAATCATAGGTCATCATCATTGGGATATCATATGTTGGAGACCAGAAGCACATGAATAAATAAACCGAGCAGAATGAAAGCTTCATACTAAACGCCGTGCGTAGGTACACTACTACATGCACAGCTATGTGTGCGTGACTTGTCACCGACAAGGCGCGCGGGGAGTCGCCGGCGCCCGCTCGGGCACAAACCGGTTTGAGCCGGCTCAGTAAGCGGACAAAGTTAAGGTGTGTCACAGCGGCAGCGGCAGCGGTACAAGACACGGACGTTTTATTTTAATTGTTTTTAAAGATGCCAAACTGTTGTACTGTGTGTATGTGTACAAATAATGGTAGGAAAAACAAGGAGACTTCTTACTTTATATATCCAAAGGATCTTGTCAGTTAATTATATCTACTTATTTATACCCACATGTTTAATGCTTTTTACAGAATATTTAGTTACGAGTAGATAATATCCAAAATAACTAAGATGACGGATAAGGCTTTCCCATAAGAATTATTATTTGTAAGTAATTAAAATGGCGTATTATTTGTTTCGTATTTTTGTTTTAGTAGGTTTGTAGAATAGTACCAAAGTATTTGTAGGCCGTCTTAGTAAGATTTCATTTGGCCTTTTCTATTAGATAGGTAGGTACTTAACTTACGGTCGTGAAATAGTAGACAGCCCTATGAAAGTAGGTAAGAATTTTGAACTCTGTTAGGAAGCTTTCATTCTGTTCGGTTTATTTATTCATGTGCCAGAAGGGCATGTGACCAGGTAGGCGTTATGCTCAAAATATGTGATGGTATGACGGATGCTCCTGACATACATAATGAGCTGATTCGACTCTACACACCGAATAATTATCTCCGTAGCAGAAAGATCGACTGCTAGACGTGCCTTCGTGTCTGACTGCAGCCGGTGCTGCGTCTCCCGTACCGCGCGTGTTGACCGCACTAAATAAGCTCGTGGAAGCCAACCCGGACCGCGATCTATTCGTTAACAAATTCGCCAATTTAATGGCTATGTGCCAACATTTTTGTGAGAATAATAGTATTTAATTGTTGTTGTAAGTTTATGTTTGTACTTATTATAAACTTTGATTTATGTAATTGGTTTCTGAATTCGTGTAAATCAATCTACAAGGTTAGTCAGAAAGGGGGTACTAATCCGAAAGGGAGTTAAAGTACCTATGATAATGAATAACTTTTGTTCTACAACTTTTTCCAAAAGTCAATAAGTAGTTTAAGAGAAACAGCTGTACAAAAATCTCAAAAAAAAAAACTCTAAAATCTATCTATCCCCAGTTATGATCAGCTGTGTTTACATTTTAGGTCATATTTGGGGTCATGAATTAGAAGCACCATTTTCTGAATTAGTAACTAAAGCAGGGATGAAGAATTTTTGAAAAAATAAAAGTAAAAATCTTTTTATTCAGTTTTTTTTTATCGAATTTTGAAATTTTAACACTTGCTTTCAAACAGTCATCAGCGATACTATAAGTGGGCTTCGGATTAGTACCCCCTTTCTGACTAACCTTGTATATATATAAAAATGAATCGCTATTTCCCTTGGTCATCGCATCACGCGTGAACGGCTCCCCTTGCCCTTACCCCACTGCAGGTGGGGTCAACACGGGGCACGCCGCAATAGCGGCGGTAAGACCCGTAATGGAGGAGTGGCTGGAGAGGCGTCATGGCGCCCTCAGCTTCCGACTGACGCAGGTGCTCTCGGGACAAGGTTGTTTCGGGAAGTACCTGTGTCGTATAGGCCGGGAGCAGACGCCCGGTTATCATCACTGCGTCGAGTGCCCTGAGGACACGGCGCTGCACACACGGCAGGCATGCCCTGCGTGGGCAACGCGGCGCCGTGAACTAGTCGCGGCAGTCAGTGGTGACCTCTTGCTTCCCGCCGTGGTTCTGTCCATGGTCGGGAGCGAGAGTGCGTGGGAAGCCGTCGCCTCCTTTTGCGAGGAGGTGATGGCGACCAAGGAGGGAGCGGAGAGGGAGAGAGATGCGACGGCTACTCTCCCTTCCCACGCCAGACGCACCGGGCGCCGCCGGAGGGCGCGCGACGACCTCCGGCCACCCTAGTGTATGGCCTGCGGGCGGCGGGTTAGGGGACCCGTCGCCCGACCAGTAACAGGCCCGAGAAGGCGGCGCGCCGTGTTCCACGCGCGCCTCTCAGGAGGACGTGGGGCGGGGCCCTACAGAAGGAGAGGTACGCCAGGTGCTAGCTGACCGAGGCCTGCCGGGGTTGCGGTGCATGTGTGGAGAAACTTCTGGAAAACTGTGAGCGGTGAGTGGTGGCTGTGGACTGCGTCGACCAGGAGAGAAGTGCCTCTGCTAGTTGACCGGCCGAAGTGCAGTATGATGCGCCATGATGCTGGAGTGGGCTGAGGGTCGTGACCAGGCTTGCGAGTTCGCTGCAGGCTAGTGGTCACATCACCCGTTGAAGCCGAGGATGCTGGCTGGCTGTGGGACTCGCTGCTTGCTGCTCGATTGAATGCTGAGTGATGATGTTGCTGCCGAGGCTGCGAAGGTTTTTGTGTGACGTCACCAGTGTGGAAACACTGTCTGTGACCATCACGTCGGGGTCACCAATGTGGAGAAACTTGGTGTGGTGTTCTTCCAACCAAAGGGAGGATCCTCCAACCGGGCGGAGTCTTGTGCCTGGCGGGCTTGCTGTATATACTATCTGCATGTTAAATCTTGATTGCGCGATGTAGGATAGTTCGCATGTGGCGAGATAGATGCCGCCACACATGCAGCTGCGAATCCCGCGACTCCGGCCATAGGTCAGGAGAAGGAACACCGTGGGTTTTTAGCCGGTAAGAGCATAACGGCATAACGCTTTACCTTCCCGGGGCGGAGGGAATAAATGAGGATTCAAGAAAAAAAAATTTGGTTTCAACACAGCATGTATTCCTCTTCCATTCTCCTCTATCAGTCGCCATCTCAATACTCTGTCCTGTCTTACCCATATCATCCTTCACACAATCCATTGATATTTTACTTGGCCTACCTCTACTATATTCATCCACATTCATAATTTTAACACTCTTCTGGAAACAAGACTTCCGGAATAAATTAGGTAAGTATTTATGAGTATTTAATAACTAACATTTTATTATTTATTAGATTCTAAAAATAATTATTCATTGATTATCAAGATTTTAAAGACACTTGTTATGAGGGGTAAGTATTCTCAGGGAAAGCAGAACCACTACATATGAATTGAAATAGTTTATTGTAGACTAGCTTTCGCCCGCAGCTTCGCTTGCGTGAAATTTTGAACCCGTCGATTGAGTGACGATTTTCCATACAAACTTTCATCCCCTATTTAACTCCCTTAGGGGTTGAATTTCGAAAAATCCCTTCTTAGTGGATGCCTGCGTTACAAAAGGAACCTATTGTCAAAATTTTTACTTTCTAACCCCAGCGGTTTAGGCTGTGCGTTGATAGATCAGTCAGTCAACTTCTCCTTTTATATGTGTAGATATTGTATACTTACCTATGTTTCACAAATAAACCATTTGATTTGATTTGATTAGATAAATATCACAGGGTACGAAAGCCTACGTCGCTATCCTGCGGAGACCGCAGCCGGCGATGGCCGTCAGGGTGATAAGGGGGTACCGTTCGATCTCCTTCGAGGCGGCGAGCCTCCTTGCCGGATCGATGCCCTGGGATCTGGAGGCGAGAGCCCTCGCGCTGAGATATCAGCAGCGGGTAACGAGCGAGTATGCTTTCAGTATGAGACTGTTCATCCCGCGGAAGTGTGGGGGTCGAGGCTTTTTAAGTGCCCAAGTAGCACACAAGCTCTACAGGGTGTTAACGAAGTCGTGTAATTCCTTAAAACCACATGATCTACTACTGATGTAGACAGGCACCGCACGGGATTTAGCTTGATTAAAAATAAAAATAAAAAAAAACATTTTTTCATGCGGCTTTGTTACCGATCGTATCTAAACCCCCTAATAAGGATTCAGCAAAAAAATAAGAATTAAATTTTTGCAAAAAAAAATGTTTTATTTGTGTGAACAATTCGATGCCACGCTTAAATTGATGAAAGCACGGCGACACGGCTGGCAGGCACGACTAACGCGATATCGCTCTGTGCAGTCAGATAACTCAAGGCTCTAAAATGACTCAGAAATAGAAAAACAAGTTTTTTTATAGACTTTTTATTCGGTCCAAAAAAAAAGTCCAAAAAGGCACGGCTGGCTGTCCATAATGGTGTACTGGTACCAACGCTTATGTATGGAAGTGAATGTTGGTCTTGGAAGAAGAGTCATGAAAGTAGAATAAATGCCGTGGAAATGCGTTCCTTGCGAAGTATGTGCGGTGTAACTTTGAATAATAGATTTAAGAATGATGTGATAAGACAAAGTTGCGGTTTAAAAGATGTTCCGTCCCGAAACAATAATAATAAAAACATAAATAGATTTTTTCATCACACGACACTTTATATTTTCGAGTATGTGTATTGATAATTGGTGTGGTTTGATTGACCGCTGGTGTCTGAGCGGAAGCTTGCTTAGCAATCCGATTGGCTACTGGTAGAATTCGGCAGCCAATCACGGCATCGCGGACGTCGCGCAGCTAGCACTCCAAGCGGCGATTCCGCGAACTAACTCTCTCGAATCCTTGCCCACACGGCGAAACCGCGCTCCGCGCTTTAAAATCAAATAAAATACTTTTGTTGTGTTGAGACCCGCTTTCTATCTCCGCAACTCACACTATCGACCGTACGGAAGACCAGCACCTGTGGAATAGTTCGTGTAAGGTTCCCTGCTGGATTTAGCCTCATCCGAATCGACCAAACCGCCGAGCCCAAGGAGCGCGAGGCAGTGGAAGAGAAGATCACCGGTGAGTCATTTCAAATCCACACCTTTCTCTTACACATACTTTTGATCCTTCGAGCGGATCTTAATTTCGTACTGGTTTAAAGTGTCGTGTTGTTTCCCTTCTTTCATTTAATTGTCGATTATTTTACGTCGCCACGCGGCTATCCCAAAATGGCGGAAATTCAACAAGATATTTTCGAGCGAGAAGTAATTCTCGACGATCTTCAACGTATATTAAGATTCATAGATACCGATGATGAACAGTTTAGGTCGCGTATTAAAGATTTAACCTTGCAACAGAGGAAATTCTGTAAACTTCAATCGAAAATCGAAAAATCTCTCATAAAGTCTAATAGTTTTGACAAAGAGGAACAGTTAAAGATTCGTAACGATTTTAACGATTTTTATTACGCGATAGTTGTTCACATGAACAAATTAAAACAACTAGATGAAGAGCATAGACGTAGAAGTTCGTTAAATAGTCCGTTATTAAATAATTCTGTAATACCTAACTACAATAATAATTGCGCTAGTAGACTGCCTACCCTTCCAATGCCTACATTTTCTGGGGAATCCACGGATTGGCCCTCATTCTACGATTTATTTCGATCTTTAGTGCACAACAGGAATGCCTACTCGGATACGGAGAAGTTTAGGTACTTGTTATTGGCCTTGAAAAATGAACCATACAATTTAATAAAGTCTATTCCGATTACAGACGAGAATTATAGTGTCGCATTAGATATGTTGCTTTCGCGTTATGATAACAAACGAGCTATTGCCACTAAACATCTTGAGAAAATATTAGACATTGCACCTTGTTCTGATAATAGAAATAGTCATAATTTAAGAAATTTACTTAATGTTTATCAAGAAAACATCAAGGCATTAGAAGTTATGCATCTTCCCATAGCGGAATGGAGTTTTTTATTGGTGACGATTTTATTACGTAAAATTCCGTCATATACCCGCAAAAGATTCGAATTATCATTATCAAAACCGTCAGATATACCTGACGTGAGTGTGTTAATTAATTTCTTGGAACGGGAATTATCTGCAGATGAGTTTTCTAATCCTAACTCCAATCCGTCAAATAAGTACAATCACTCCGAAAAAGTAGGTAGTTTACGAACACCGGTGTCGACGCGCGCTGCCGGCACCGGGGGCGCAGGCGCCGGCAGCGCGTATCCACGCCGGTCGCTCGCATCTAACGTCGCACCAGCGACTTACGATAAGCATAATAATAATAATGCAGACACTCAGTCTCACGATTGTAATAATAAATTCAAAAATTGTTTATGTTGCGATGCTCAACATACGTTGACAAAATGTACTAAGTTCCTTAACTTATCTCCGCGAGATAGGTATTCGTTTATAAAAGACAAAAATGTTTGTTATATAATTGTTTAAACGTAGGTCACGATGTAGTACGATGTAAATCTAACTTTGTTTGTCGTTCGTGTCGTAAACGGCACCATACTTTACTTCATTTTGAAACACATAGTTTGCCGGTTATTAATGAACCGAATCCTAGTGCTTACTCACTCTCTCCTTCGGAGAAGTTAGATGTTTCCGCGGGCGGTTCTTCACACGCAATGGCAGCCGTTAATCACGCGAGTGGCGATAGTACGCAATCCATCGCTCCTTCAGTTCGCGCGAGTACGGTGCTCTTATCTACGGCGCTCATCGATGTATACGTGGACCTGCGTAATAAACACACAGTTCGGTGCATTATTGACACGGGTAGCCAAGCAACCTTTATTACGGAGGCTTGTGTGCAACGATTAGCTTTACAACGTAAACGCGCACACATCCCTGTGTTCGGTATTGGTGATAACGAACCTGTTTACCCGAATGGTTTAGTTTCATGCTGTATCACGCCTAGAAACGCGGAACAGCCTTCGATTCCAGTTGATGCTTTTATTTTACCTAAACTCGTTTCACAAATGCCGAGTGTGCCACTGCCTTATATAGGGTGGTCACACATTCAAAATTTAAATTTAGCTGATCCGAATTTTTATACTCCACAACCAGTGGAAATGTTATTAGGAGCGGATATACTATCCCACATAATGCTTAATAATGTTATCACAGGCGTACCCGGTTCGCCGATGGCTATGAATAGTATTTTTGGCTATTTATTGTTGGGTAGTGTCTCGTTTGATCAACATCCACCTACTTCACTTCGAGTTTGTTTTAGTAGCTTAAGCTCATCTTACGATGACGTCATGAACCTCAAAAGATTCTGGGAGTTAGAATCTCTTCCCGAAAATAAATTACTTAATCCCGACGAATTATTGTGCGAATCTATATTCGTTAGCTCGCATACACGCGACGATACAGGGCGTTACATTGTTCCTCTTCCTTTCAAATCTGATGCTTCTCCCCTCGGCGAATCCCGTAATACTGCGGTCGCCAGGTTTCGAAAATTAGAATATAGATTAGAGCGTAATCCTCAGCTGAAATTGGATTATCACGCGTGCCTCCAAGAGTACTTAGATCTCAACCACATGGAGCCGGTCGATGTACCTACTTCTTCAGCTAATACCTATTATATTCCGCACCACTGCGTGGTCAAAGAGTCGAGTGCGACTACTCGCACACGCGTCGTGTTTGACGCAGGTTGTAAAACTTCCAATGGGAATTCTCTCAATGATGTGCTCCTTACGGGACCTAAGCTTCATCAAGATATAGTGGATATTTTATTAAAATTCCGTATTCATCCTATCGCCCTTACGGCTGATATCAAACAAATGTATCGAAATATTTCAGTTCAGGAATCTCATAGGGATTTCCAGCGCATTGTGTGGCGCAAATCTCCATCTGAGCCGTTACGCGATTACCGCCTCCGTACAGTCACCTTCGGCGTTAGTTCGTCTCCTTATTTAGCTCTTCGAACTATTCACCAACTAGCTCGAGATGAATCCTCTAACTTCCCGTTAGGTTCCAAGATCCTCCAGGATCAGGTCTTCGTAGATGATGTGGTGACAGGTGCTAGCGATGTTTCGCAGGCTCTTGTTTTACAACGGGAATTAGTAGGTATTTGTATGTCGGCAGGGTTTGAACTTCGTAAGTGGCAAAGTAATTCGCCAGCGGTACTCGCTGCAGTAAACCCGCAAGATTCTCATGGCGAGCGGCCTGAGAATGTTTCCTTCGCTCTAATGGAGAATGACAAACAAGTAAAAGTTCTAGGGCTTCAGTGGAACCCACAATTAGATTCTTTCACATTCAGTGTTCAAGTAACCACAGATACGATCACAAAACGATCCATATTGTCACAAATTGCTAAAATATACGATCCCATGGGGTGGTTATCTCCCGTAACGCTATATGCTAAATATTTAATTCAGTTGCTATGGATCTCAGGGGTGGATTGGGACGAACCTCCCCCCTTAGATATTGTTAACGCTTGGTCTAATTTTATTAATGAGTTACCACTCTTACCCAGTTTAAAAATTCCGCGTCACGTGTTTACAGACACTAGTTCCATTCAAATACATGGGTTTTCCGACGCGTCCGAGAGGGCATATGCTGCCTGTGTCTATGTCCGTATAGCGCACAATGACAATGACGTTAGTTCTTTTCTTATACTCGCTAAAACGCGAGTTGCACCAATTAAACCGGTTCTCACTATCCCGCGTCTTGAACTTTGTGGCGCTGTTTTGTTATCACAGCTGATTGATAAAGTGTTAAACATTTATGGTGACCGCGTAAACGATGAACACGTTTTCGCGTGGTCTGATTCCTCCATCGTGTTAGCGTGGCTTCGCTCCCCACCACACGAATGGAAAACTTTCGTTTCTAATCGTACGAGTGAAATTCTGTCAAAACTTCCATCGAGTAGTTGGAGACATGTTCCCTCTGCCGACAATCCGGCAGATGCACCTTCACGCGGCATGTTGCCTGCGACCTTCATTGAAAATGACATGTGGTTCCATGGTCCCTCATGGCTCGTACGTGAACCTACCTACTGGCCAGTTCCCAAGGTTATACCTAAAGTTACCGAAGAAAAACGTAACTTACCTATACTAGCTAATTCTTCCACTACATCACCTCCTGATGATGTAGAATTCATATCACGCTTTTCTTCTTTAAGAAAACTCGTAAGAGTGACTGCACTCATATTTAGATTTTATAACAAATGCAAGAAAGTTCACATTTCTTATCCAAAACATATTACCGTACCCGAGTATAATTTTAGTTTGCATCGAATTATTACCATAGTTCAACATTCATGTTTTAATGATGACTTTCACAACATTTCACAAGGTAAATATCCTTCTAACAAATTACGAAGATTAAACCCTTTCATTGATAAAGAAAATAATTTGCGTGTAGGTGGGCGGATTCACAAATCGAGTTTACCTTACAATTCAAAACATAAGGTTTAAGAACTTTATTTCTCAAAAAGAATGATATTCACTTACATGAGAAAAACTTATATCTAATTAAGTTAAATTACATAAGGTGACGCAGCGGCTACACAACAAGAATAGGTTAGATAGGTACAGTACCCGAAGACAATTTATAGTTTTGATTCCTTTAACATATGATTCTTAAGAGATTTTTTGAAAGTAATCATCGACTTTTGATCTTTTACATTTCGAGGCAATTTGTTATAAAGCTGTGCTCCTTCATACAGAATAGTATGCAGGCCGTAGTTTGTTCTAGGCGCCCGCAGCACTATATTATTTGCTCGTCTAGTTCTGTATCTGTTGTGTATATGTGATTGTTTTGTAAAAGTTATTTGTGTGTGTATGTTTTTGTTTAAAATTTTGTGCACAAGTATACAAGTATTATATCTATATGTCTGTGAAATATTCATGAGCTTTGTGTCATTGTAAACTGTTAGTGTAGGTGTTCTATAGTTATATTTAAAAAGAACTTTAATTATTTTATTTTGTGCTGTTTGCAAGATTTGTAGGTTTGATTTATAAGCACAGCCATACACTTCTATTAGGTAGTCCAAATGAGGTTTCACCATGGAGTTATAGATCATATAACAAACTTTTGGTGGAAGACAACGAACAATGCTACGCAGTGCGCCTGTTAAGGCAGAGAGTTTATTTTTTATTTTCTCAATATGTGCCCTCCACGACAGGTCGCTGTCAAGAATAAGTCCAAGATATTTTTCTGCTTTAGATTTTTCTAAAATTTGACCATTCATATTAAGGATATGTTGTGTTTGTATTTTTTTATTTTTAGCAGCAAAAATTATGTACTTTGTTTTATTGGTATTAACTGTCAATAGATTGTACTGGAACCAATCAAATAACCTATCTATGTCATGTTGTGCCTGTTCCATAAGAGTGTCGACTTTATTACCAAAATAAAATATACTCGTATCATCAGCATAGAGAGATATATCCCCTTGCAATCCTAAATCTGCAATGTTATTTATATATATTAAAAACAGTAATGGGCCCAAAATAGAGCCTTGGGGGACTCCGCAAGTAATCAGTTGAGGGCTACTTTGACAGTCATCGATTTTCACCACTTGCAATCTTTCCATAAGGTATGATTTAAAAATTTTGTATGCTGCTCCAGTAACACCTATCGCCTCTAGTTTTTTTAGAAGCAGTTCATGACTTACTGTGTCGAAAGCTTTCTTTAGATCCACAAACAAACCTAAAACCACTTGTTTCCGGTCTATGCTAGTCTTGATTTTGGTGACGAGGTCGACTGTAGCTGACAAGGTGTTTGATTTTGGCCGGAAACCATACTGTTTATCGGTAAGGAAATTTATAGAGACTAAGTACTTGTGTAGTCGGATATATATAATTTTTTCAAAGATTTTCGAGATAATAGGTAGTACAGAAATGGGACGATAGTTTTCAACATTTGACTTAGTGCCTCCTTTATGTATCGGTGTAACTTTCGCAATTTTCAGGCTATTAGGGAAGGTTCCATTCAGTAGACAAGAATTTATGCACTTACATAAGTTATTCTTAATAAGATTTTTTATACATTTTACAGTTTTTGCATTAAGTCTGTCTAAACCAGCGCTGGTGTTAATTTCAAGGTCATCTATAATTTTTGCTACTTCACTGGCGGTGGTTGGTGTAAGTTCTTCTAATCGAATATGATTCTGATTCTGGGGAAGTGTGTTTGTCAAGTTATTATGGTATTTACTAGGGATATCATTCGCCAACTTAGAGCCTATCGTTGAAAAGTAAGTGTTAAAATGTTCACATACTTGTGTTTTATCCATTGCAAGTCCATCGAGTATTTCCGGAGCACAGCTAACCTTTGTTTTATTACAAGTGAGGCTATTTATAAGTGTCCACATTTTTAGGGGATTCTTAGAACAGTTGCTAAACTCTTTTAAGTAATAATTATTCTTAGTAGTTTGAATTTTCTCGGAGACTCTATTTCGAATACAAATAAAAGACTCTTTAATTTCATCATTCTTAGGATTTTCTTTCATCTTTTTCCATTCTTCATTTCTTTTATTTATATCCGAGAGTAGATCCTTGTTAATCCAATCTGTCTTTTTTGCATTTAAAATTTTAATTTTAGTTAATTTATTTCTGTTTATATTCGATTCCAAATATTTTTCAAATACAGTGTAGTCATTATTTTCATTTTCATGGTTGGTTTCTTCTAAATCTTTGTATAATTGCGAGTAGTTCACTGCTTCGTACTGAATTTTCTTCGGAGGCTCAGGCTTGCATCTTTTAATTTCAAAGACAATTTGTTTGTGGTCAGACATTGCGGATTCGACAATGGCCAACCGGAAATCATTTGTTTTGTCCTTCACATTTGTTGATACATGATCCAGTATTGTTTTGCTGGTAATCGCTTCTCGTGTACAGTACTTTTCGTGGATTTTATTCAAAATACTATAGCCTTCTTCTTTTAATACATTCAAGTACTCTTTAGTATTCTTGTCTCTTTTTAAGATATTGAAATTAAAGTCACCAAAAGTTATACAGCGTTTTTTATTTTGTAGGTAGGTAGAATAGTCTTCGAGAAATTTGGCAACGTTTGATTTTTCCGGCTTATATATGGCTCCTATATTCAAGGAAAATTTTTTCACGTAGACCCAGAGAAAGTGGTAGTCATCGTCACACTTTTCTTCAATGAAGTTGTGTTTTAGATCATTGTGGACAAATATAGACACGCCCCCACCTCTGGATTTAGATCTGTAGCTGTAGTAGTGAGAGTAATTCGGTAGTTGTATTCTTTGTGCTTCATCATTTGATTTGATCCACGTTTCTGTAAGAATGACTATATGTACTATCTGTTGCAGGGATTCGATGATACATTTCAGCTCATCTAGTTTTCCAGGCTTTATTATGCTACGGACATTTGCGTAGAAAAATTTCAGTGATTTTGTACTTGAGAATAAATTATTGTAGTTGTCTGTAATTTGATACGTTATATTGCCACGGGTCTCAATCTCAATTATATCACTGCGGTGAGAATGATTTACTGTTGAGAGTTTTTTGATTGAGTTTTTATTATCTTCGGAATGCCTTTGATGTATTTTATGCTCAGATCAGATTCGCCATTTGTTACACGGGTTTGCAGTTCTTCCTTGAGGCTTTTCATATAGGTTTGTTGTTGCACGGTCTGATCTGAGTAGATTTTTATTTCGGTTGTTTCTAGTTTGGCTTTGTTTCGCAGCAGAACTTTGGTTGCACTGTCTGATGCAAAATGAGCTTTTATCGGACGAGCTTTATCTGACGAGTATTTTCCCAATCGTATAGTTTTAATAGGTGCAGGACAATCATCAGAAAGCGTTTTTATTACTTTTGTGACTTCGATTGTGTCGTAATTACGTCTTTCATCTGAGTTAGATGTTTGTAGCTCGGGTATGCCAACAATTACAATGTTCTTTTCTCTGATTCGCCGTTCTTGGATTTCAGTTACAATGGTTTCATACATAGAAGTCGTTGGTGTTGTGTCAGTGGTATAATTCACAGTAGTTTTTAGTTGTTTGAACTCTGTCTCTAACAATTTTATTTTGTTGTCATTCACATTATTAGAATCTTTTAAAAAGGCAATTTCTGACCTCATTTCGGCTTGTTGTAGCACTAGATATTCATTTGTAGTTTTGATTTCAGTTATCTGTTCCTTAATGCTAGATATCTCCTGAAATATTTTTTCTGTAGTTTCTTTCTGGGTCGTAGTAAACTCCCTCAAAAGCTCCATAATCTCATTCTGCGGTTTGCAGTATTGAGCGGAGACCTCAGGGGAAGTCAGCTGTCTTCTTTTAGTACTACGTTGCGTTACGTGATGTTGGTCAGCATCGTAAGTCTTAGGTAAATCCGACAGTGAACCGCCTTTTCCATTAGTACTACTGCCAGCTGCAGTAGGAGATCGCATCAGACTCATAATCAACTGGAAACAGCAATAACTAATGTCCAAATACGCAGTGCAATCCTTAATACACAGTTGTTTTGTTAATTAGCTTTATGAATCACTACTCCAGTTTAATGCCGCCTCTATAGCTCGGAAAAAATGCCACGGGTCCAAACTAATGCCGCCGTTGTCGCTGCTCTCGGCACAATATTGATGTAGGTCAGGTTTTGTTGCTATGCTGTGGGTAGTAAATATTTCACTCGCGATATTTTTATGAGTTTTGCACTGATTTTGATAGTTCAATAACACAGGTTTAAAGTAAATATGTTACTAATATTGATCATAAGACACTTGGCTATTCGGTTAAATAGTTTTCACAACGTTTCTTAACAGATTTCCGACGTATACGAATTTATTTCGAGGAGCAAAATTTATACGTGTGCAACTTGTCACCGCGTCACGATGTGTCAACATCAATTAATATTACCTAAAAAACATCATTTCACAAATTTACTTATTGACGATACTCATATTACCCACCTACATGCGGGTCCACAGTCCATTCAATACACACTTTTCCAGAAGTACTGGATTTTGTGTAGTCGTGATATAATACGCTCACGCACACATCGATGTGTTCGTTGTTTTCGCGCGAAGCCCTCGCGCACGCAACCCTGCATGGGTCCGCTACCCGCCGTCAGAGTTACACCTGAACGACCGTTTCTTAAGACTGCGGTTGATTACGCAGGTCCATTCTATGTACGGGCAAATAAAGTTCGTAATGCCAAAATTATTAAATGTTACGTTTCAGTTTTTGTGTGTATGTCCGTTAAGGCCATACATCTCGAGCTTGTGTCTGAGTTGTCGACCGACGCATTTTTAGCAGCTTTGCGACGCTTCACGTCCCGTAGAGGTTTATGTACACACATTTATTCTGACTGCGGAAAGAACTTTGTTGGGTGTAATAATTACCTACAAGAATTATATAAATTTTTACGAAATGATAAGGTTCAGTTCGACCTTAATAGTAAAACCTTACAACAGGGTATTACTTGGCACTTTCAGCCTCCCTATGCTTCACATTTTGGGGGCCTATTTGAGGCAGGTGTGAAAAGTTTTAAGCACCACCTATATCGTGTATTAGGTACTCAGACTCAGTCTTATGATGAGATGCATACACTTCTCTGCCAAATCGAAGCAGTATTAAATTCACGTCCACTTTGCGTGTTAAGTTCCGACCCGTCGGATCCTTTACCCTTAACACCCTCTCACTTTTTGATAGGAGGTCCTTTAACGGCCCTACCGGGCGTTTCATTGATAGAAAGTAATTCCAATAGACTCACGAGATGGCGCTGGATACAACAGTGCATCCAACATTTTTGGAAACGCTGGAGTCGTGAATATTTACATGAAATCCAACAACGTAATAAATGGTTTTGTAGTCGCGGTTCACCAATCCGAGAAGGCACTATTGTTGTAGTATGTGACGACAATTTACCACCGTTGCAGTGGAAACTTGCTCGTGTTCATGCTCTTCATCCTGGTTCGGATAATATTACTCGTGTGGTAACCCTACAAATGGGTAACACCTACGCTAAACGTTCTGTTGTAAAAATTTGTCCATTACCGTTAGAATAATGACTCGTTTATTTCGTTGCGAATCTTAGCTTAGTACTTATTTTAGTAAATTAGTTCATAAATTTTTTCATGCTTTCAGCAGTTTTCATTGTAAGTCTCCATCTTTGAGACAGTTAATATTTAATTTAGTTTAACTTAGTGTTAAAAGAACTACATTCTTTCAAGGCGAGCGGCATGTTCCGTCCCGAAACAATAATAATAAAAACATAAATAGATTTTTTCATCACACGACACTTTATATTTTCGAGTATGTGTATTGATAATTGGTGTGGTTTGATTGACCGCTGGTGTCTGAGCGGAAGCTTGCTTAGCAATCCGATTGGCTACTGGTAGAATTCGGCAGCCAATCACGGCATCGCGGACGTCGCGCAGCTAGCACTCCAAGCGGCGATTCCGCGAACTAACTCTCTCGAATCCTTGCCCACACGGCGAAACCGCGCTCCGCGCTTTAAAATCAAATAAAATACTTTTGTTGTGTTGAGACCCGCTTTCTATCTCCGCAACTCACACTATCGACCGTACGGAAGACCAGCACCTGTGGAATAGTTCGTGTAAGGTTCCCTGCTGGATTTAGCCTCATCCGAATCGACCAAACCGCCGAGCCCAAGGAGCGCGAGGCAGTGGAAGAGAAGATCACCGGTGAGTCATTTCAAATCCACACCTTTCTCTTACACAAAAGATGATGTAGTGACAAAAATTTAAAGGAGTATGCTTCGGTGGTTTGGGCATGTTGAAAGATTGAGTGAACGGCGATTAACAAAAGGAATTTATAAGATGAATGTCAGTGGAAACGCCAGTAGAGGACGTCTAGAAGGACATACATTGATGTTATTGGTGATGTTCTTCAAAAAGGACAGGTGCGTAGTACTTTCAACCGGCGTGCGTGTATGACAAGATGTATGACCGTGGACGAAGCGAAAGGAGTATGTAAGGATCGTAGCATGTGGCGTTCTACAGTTTCTGCCTACCCCCATGGGAAAAAGGCGTGAGTTTATGTATGTATGTATGTTTTTTTATTCGTTGATTTTCAAAAAATCCCATATAAGGTTAATCTGTGTCACCAGTAGATCACGTGGTTTGAAGGAATAACACGAACTCGTTAACACCCTGTATAGTACTCTGTGGCGTACGCACAGCATACGGTCGGGCGGCGGACTGCGGAGCCGCGCGATTGCTACCGTTAGCGGCACGAAAGAGCAAGTCTCTATGCGAGTGAAAGAGACGCGCCGTCTATATCGGGTGTAAAAAGACCCTTAACGATAACGAAAACCACGTATTCTACCCATCATTGGAATATTTTTTTTCTATGAAACCATACCTGGGAAATCATTGGTTCTGGAGATATTGAAGTTCAACGTATACATTTTTCCTTTTTTAGTTTTTTCCAAAAATGAATTCTAAGTAATAATAATAAACTTTCTTCCAAACAACCTCATCAAAATTTTCAGGTTTTCCTCACAAATTACGCATTTGAAGTTACAAAAACGCAATGAATATCAAACGCGCACGACCGCCTTGGCTCAGCTGTGTAGCCGCTTCACAACACACAAAGGGACAATCGGTTACGTGCATTACATTGCGCGGTACAAAAAACAGCGTTTTTTTTATGCCTAAAAATAAAAGTCGTTTCCCAGCAATTATTTTTGGTCAATGTAATTTAGTTTGATGTACAGAGTGCGTAGATTTGGGCTATGTGATGAGTCCTTTTACCTTGTATATCGCGGCGTAGGGCGCGTAGATGTGTGGGTTGCTATACACTTACCAGAATCTTTAAACTGTAGGTACATCACTGGTCCCTTACAATCACTGTAACACTTCAGCGTCAATTTCTCGCCATCCTCAAACTCGTAGTAAATAACCTTGAGGTGCTTACTGTCATAGAGTTCCATTACCGTACCGTTTGACGGCAAGTCCATATGCAATGCACATTGATCTGGAAGAAAATGGATTAAAATTATTATGACACTTGATCGATTATGACCAATGAAATTAGTGAAAATGATTTTATGTAATTTCACGATTATGGCAACTAAAGCGTTATATCTAATGATTATGGCAAATACAAGTATGGTATATAAAATCATTGCAAATATGGCAAACATTAGAAAACCCTTTTAGACAGATTCTGTTGAGTTGATGTAAATGAAACTGTCGCATGATATTGACGTTTGTGGCATACCAGGTGATGACGAATGCCACAATATGTAGCATGCAACATTGTGGCACGATTTTGCATCGGTGTAAAACCGACTTTACTTACCGTTAAACTTGTTTGCTTGAATAAATTTAATTTGAATTATTTCTGCACTGGCGTGATTTGACTTAAAGTAGGCTTCACAGATCAGTCTAAAGTTGCTAGAAGTTCTTTTTTTGAGTTCCGTTATAAATGACATCTTTGTTCCCTTTACTGTGACTATAAAAAAAATTGATTAATACATGGTGAGGCAAAAGTAATCACCAATGATCGGAAAAAGGTGAGCTAATTTACCTAAACTTCAAAGAACAGAGACAAAAACTGGAGACTTCCTTACGACAACATTTTTTTTCGTCAAAATTTTTCCGGGTTTCGGGACATCACTAAAGTACATTTAATATTAATGTTAATAGTACAGAAAACAATTAAATTCGTTTCCTATTTTTGTTTCCCAAAATTGTCACAAAACCAGATGACACGTTTTTCATTGTTTTTAAAAAGAGATTGTTTATTGTTTTCAAAAAAGGAGATTGTCTTTTATTTTTTGAAAACAAATGAAAGAAAATCTCCGAGAAAATTGTCCCGAAAAATAATGTTGTCGTAAGGAAGTCTCCAGTTTTTGTCTCCGTTCTTTGAAGTTTAGGTAAATCAGCTCACCCTTTTCCGATCACTGGTAATCACCCAATGTTGTTTTGCTGCAATTTTTTTTAGGAATGAAAATTGTTGGTTCTTCCACACACACACATCCACCAATCCATCCAATCCATAAATATTTCAAAATAAACACCGTACCGTGCAAGCTTAATATCGTGCAGGTATATGCTCCCACAGCACAATCAACTGAAGAAGCAGTGGAGGGTTTCTACGATACGCTGACCATGATACTTAAAGGACTTCCAAAACGAGAAGTTACGATTATCTTGGGGGACTTCAATGCCAAAGTTGGAGATACCACAGCGGATGACCACCTTCGTCGTGTTGCGGGTAAATACGGAATCGGAGAGCGAAATGATAGGGGCGAACGTCTGGTACAGATCTGCTACGAGGAAAATTTCACTATTACCAACACCTTTTTCAAACATCCTATCCGTAGATTATACACCTGGATATCCCCTAGCGACAGATATAGGAATCAAATTGACTACGTATTGATAGGGACGCGATGGAGAAGCTCAGTGACGAACGCCACAACTTTCCCCGGTGCTGACTGTGGCTCCGACCACCAGCTTCTTGTAGCAACAGTTCAAGTGCGGCTAAAGAGGATACAGAAACCTAAAGTAGCTCCGAATATGCAGGGTTTAAACATCATTGGCTTCAGAGATAGTCTTGTACAAAAAATGAGAGACTTTACAGATGACATGACAGACAGCAACAGTAAGTGGGAATACTTCAAAGGGATGATAGAAGAAACAGCTAGGGAAAATAAGCTAACGAAACCCGCCATGAAAGATTTCATCACACCTGAGACATCCCAAATCATCCTTGAGAGGCGTGCACTAAAGGAGAACGGCATATGTTCACCTGAAGATCAACTGCGGTACGCAGAACTGAGCCGCCAAGTCCAACTACGCTCTCGGAAAGATTATGATAACCACATCAACAAAGTCTGTCTCGAACTCGAACAGCACGCACTAAAAAAAGAATCCAGATACCTTTTTCAAAAAGTAAAAGAACTGTCTGGAACGCGTAAGTCGAGAACCTGTGCCATTGAAGATAAAGACGGGCGTCTACTTACAAATGTGGCTCAAGTGTTGGAACGCTGGAAGAACTACTGTGCGGAGTTATATGACACGGGAGAGCCTACTAACGCTAATATTACATGGTCGACCGAAGAACCTGATATCCTCGCGTCAGAAATTGAGCATGCCATCAAAGCTCTTAAGTCCAACAAATCACCGGGTAAAGATGCTATCACAGCCGAAATATTAAAAAACCTAGGTGAGCGAGGCACAAAGGCTATCACCGAAATCTGCAATACCATCTGGAATACTGGAAGATGGCCAAAGGACTGGACAGAATCGGTGTTTATACCATTACATAAGAAAGGCTCTTCAAAAGACTGTGGAAATTACAGGACAATTGCGTTAATATCTCATGCGAGTAAGATCCTTCTCCATATAATTAATAGACGTCTAAGCTATTTTTAAAGCCGACAGGTACCTGAAGAGCAGGCAGGTTTCGTCAAGGGCAAAGGAACGCGGGAACAAACACTGAACGTCCGCCAAATCATCGAGAAGAGCAGGGAATTCAACAGCCCCGTCATACTATGCTTTATCGACTACACAAAGGCCTTTGACTGCGTGCAATGGGACAAACTTTGGAATGTGCTACTCGAAATGGGAGCTCCTGAACACCTCGTTGCTTTGATCCAGAGTCTGTACACTGCAAACCGTTCATTCATCAGAATAGGCACTGAATGCTCCAATATGTTCCAAACTCAAAAAGGGGTGAGACAGGGTTGCATCTTGTCCCCGGCACTTTTTAACATATATGGAGAGTACATTATTCGGAAGACCATAGAAAACTGGGAGAAGGGTTTCCCTATTGGTGGAAAGAGACTATCAAATCTCCGGTATGCCGACGACACTATTCTCCTGGCAACATCCATAGAAGATATGAATGAACTGTTCCAAAGACTCGAGTCAGAAAGTGGCAACATCGGTCTAGCAGTGAACAGAGCAAAAACTAAAGTGATGATAGTTGATCGAGCCGGAAAGCTATCAAATGTCAACTGCAACATTCCTGGCATTAATAACGTTGATCACTACATATACTTGGGGTCCCAAATCAACAATGACGGCAGCTGTGTCCCCGAGATAAAAAGGAGGATCGGGATGGCAAAAGATGCTATGTCCCGACTAAACAACATCTGGAAGAAAAGAGGAATTGGTATCAAAACCAAGATCAGATTGATACGAGCCCTGGTATTCCCTATCTTCCTGTATGGAGTAGAAACGTGGACAATCTTGGGCCGAGAAAGACAAAGGATTGATGCATTCGAGATGTGGGGTTGGAGACGAATGTTGAGAATACCTTGGACTGCGAAACGCACAAATGCATCGATCCTGACTCAGCTCCGAATAAAAACTCGCTTGTCCATTTCATGCCGACAACGTATTCTTTCATACTTTGGCCACACAGTGCGCAGAGGCGACGAAAATTTGGAAAAATTGGTTGGGAACACCGAAGGCAAAAGATCGCGCGGTCGTTCACCAACAAGATGGACCGATCAAATAAAAGACTCGTCGTCATCCAAATTCTACACGGTTGTAAGAGACGCGCTGGACAGAAACCGGTGGAAGCAGATCATCCGCTCCAGATGCAACCCTAGTGCTGACCACGATCCTCAGACATGAGGGACCGACCCTAGAGAGAGAGATGTTTATTTAATGAATTAGATTTTTTTCCATCAAATCAAGAAAATGATATCGGTCAAGTGGCCACCGTCAGAATTGATGACCATACGGGCTCGTTTTATGGCACGCTTCACAGCCCCATTCGCGTCCTAGCGGTCGAGGAGTCAACATATCCTGAGTATGCCCCGTGCAGGGGCGAAACACGTGTCGTGTATTGGTTTGGTTGCATGTTGCATTATGTTTTTACTCTTTCTGCATGTGCATATTATTATATTTGTGGGCGGGAGGGTGGTGCTGCATACTGCATCCAAACAAGCGATCTTGTTCAGCGGAATTAAAGCTATTTGCATTTTTGTATAAAATACTGGTATTTAGCCGTGTCTGGTTAGACTGGAAGCTGACCAGGGCATGGTTTGGAAAAGGCTAGGCAAATAGATTAAAATAATACAAAGTACCTTAACAAGTTCACTGTCCAGACAGCAGACACAATAGTTATACTATGCGCTTATTCATTGTGATTCAAAGGACAGGGAAAGGCTTAACTTTAGGTACGTAATTAAAAACCAAAATACTTCTGAGATATAATTTATAGAGCGTGGCGCTACAATGGTGACATTAATTTAACACACGGGTAAGGGCCTGTCCACATCTCCACGTCACGACGTCGTCAACGTGGAACGGTGCGGTAACGTGGCACGGTGCGTTGACGTAACGTATAAATTTACGTTACTGTATCACTGAATCAAAATGAATTCATGGCGTCATGCGCATACGCGCTCACTTTTACTCGGCAATGGGCCCACTAGCAGCTGCCATGTTGTATCGTTCTATTGTACAGAGTACTACGTGTAGTGCTTCTTTGTCGCGCTGAACTTTCCTGCTCAAATATTGAAACTTTAAATCGCAGCAACCCTATCTCTGGACCACTTTTTTTAGGCAACCTATTTTTTTCTGTTAACTTACATCGTGTCCTTTCGATTGGTAATAATATTTTGTGAAAAACAGATGAGGGAAGGAGTAATTATTTTTTATTTTTATGAATTTTAATTAAGGCTAGCCTGGACCATTTTTGACTAGGCAACCTATGCGGGATTTGTTTATTTATATAAAATCTTTCAAATAAAATACCTCTCGTTAGACAAACAGATGAGGGAAGGTCGATGTTAGGCCGGATCTTAGACTATAAGACCCTCCACAACCGCGATGTGTGCAGTCTCAGGGAGTACTTCTCCCAAGCCGACGTGGGGATGCATCGAGATGTAGTAGCAGTGGACAAAGGATTCACCCCGCTCTCCTTGGCTAAAGAGAACTGGCGCAAGCCTGTTGTCCTTGATACTTATTACCGCAGAGAGGTATGGCGGAGCAAGGAGCTTCAACCGGGCCCTTCATGGGCTCAATGTAGATTTTCTAGCGTCCGGGCTCTGGCTACTTTTCGGTGACCTATTTGGGGAAACCGAAAGTTTTGTTTGTGCAATAATGGACGAAGTTATGATGACGAACAACTTTAACGATTTTGATAAAAAAAAACAATTTCCTAACTATTCGTTTGATTTTTATTACTGTTCTCAAACATTACCTGTGCGTATGTTTAATAAATGTCGCCATTCTAGCACCACGCTGTGTAGTTAATTATATTCGTTGAGATCATGTTTTTTATTTATTTATTACTAGGCCTGCGTTTGGCCGCCATCTCGCCTGATGTTAAGCGATGATGCGGTCTACGATGGAGCACGCTTGCCCAGAAGAAACCGATTCACTCGTGACTTGACGACACCCAGATTGTAGCTGTCGGGGAACACCCACTCGGGCAACGCATTCCACTGTTTGGCAGTTTTCACAACGAAAGTGGAATCAAAGCGCTTCGTTCGAGTTTTTGGTATATCAACCATGAACCGATGGCGTTTTTTGTGCTTCTGGCCGTCCGATAGAAAAAAGGACAGGGATGTATTAGATCATGCAGATTTGAAGCACACTCTCCGAAATGTGTCCGATAAAAAACCGATAGACTAGCAACTTTGCGCCAATGCTCAAGACTTTGGAGCTTGGTCTGAACGAGGGAGTCGTTGCTGATGAGCTTCTTGGCACGCTTTTCAATGGACTCCAACGCCTCAAGCTGGTTTTTATTTTAATAGTATTGTTTAAACATTACCTGTCTTATTGTAACTGTATACTGCAGATGATAAATCATCTACAACAACCAACTTGACGTCTTCTCGATTCACTTTACACTCCACTGTTAATCGTTGGTTACTTATATATTCGTATACAATCCCATAATAGTGATGCTCTCTGAGTTTTGGCCTCAGGATCATTCCATTTATTATCAAGCTTATGACATCTATAAAAAAATAAAAAAGTGGTTTAGCCGCTATACTGGGTGTACGGGACGGTGAGGGCCCAATTCTCCTAAAATAAATTGTTGCCAAACGCAATCGAACCGACAACCGACAACCGTCAGTCAGTTTTTGTTTTCGAAAACTTTCAAAATGATTGATTTTGTTTTTTGTGTCAAACAATTTGATAGCTTTTGAAATTGAGAACTGTCTGAATAAACGGTTCGGCCTTGGTTCGGTTGTGATTTATCAAGATTTATTTTAGGAGAATTAGGCCCCTGAAACATTGAATTCAGCCCATGATTCTGAATTGAAAATAAGTGGATTTTTTTCTCGGAATTTTCCGAATTTACTGGAAATTGCTAATTTGCCTATGTTTTATTGTATTTCACAGGAAAGGTGTTTTGACGGGAAAATAAACTGGGTGTAAAGGACAGGTTACCAAAAATTGACCCAGTGAATTTAGTTCATTATTTTGAATTGAAAATCCGTGGAAAATATCAACGAAATCTTTCGAATTTTCCGATTTATAAAAAATACATTTTACTTTTGCAACTTGCTGTGTGTGTCCTAATAGTATTGCTTATTTTACAGCAGAGAAATGTAAAATTTAAGAAAAAATTAAAAGAGTATCTCCTAGGTAAGAATACCCAACTGACTATCAACCGATAGATTTATTTTATTTTCTTGTAAGCTGTGCGATGTCTGGTGGTCATTAACGGCTGACTTTTGTTTTGATTGCTTCTCTTTTTATTATACAAAGGAGTATTTATAATACTATATAGACTAAACTAACACTCAATTACCTCTTAACCCTTAATTTGGTCTCGTTGAGTATACTCAACGTTACAAATAAAAAAATCTAGACGTCAAATTTTCTTCTGCAGTTATAATTTTGTAGGCTAAGAACACTTCAATATTAGTTTAATTTGATAGGAAAAAGTATTTTGCCCGCCTCGCAACATTTAACTTGACATTAGCTAGCAAAAATGGCAACGAGACAACATGCTCTGCGAGCTTTACAGGTAAATATTTATTTTTGTTGGTTTTCGGGCGAATTTGGATACATACGTTACTTATTTCTATTTATATAATGTGTAATCAATACGAAAAAAATATTTGCAATCCGTTTCTCACCCGGATAAGAACACGACAAGGCAGTAACCATGATTGTTAAGTATACTCAACAAAATCCGGTGATGAGTAATCTTGTGTGAATACAGTATGTAGAGTATACTCAACAAATCTACATGGTGAGATTTATTGAAACAATGGTTTCAAGGGCTTCATATCGGCTTGATCAGCTTTTTTGTGGGAATGGTTTTTCGGAATGAAAATCAAGTTTCGGTTTAGCTTAAAGGCATGACATGTATCTTATTTTGAAATCAAATTATATAATGTCGATTCTTTACATGGTTTTGAAAAATCGACTTTAGCACCTTACGATTAAGTTCAGTTTCCATTAATATGTAAATATTTTTATGACCTTTCCAATAGGTTTTTTTCATTTCGAACTGAACTTAGCTGTTTTTTTTTGTTTGGTATCAAAACAAAAATATATCAAATGCATAATTTTCACACCTTTCACGCATTAGCGTATTAATCTAACCTTTTTTTTGCACGTCATTTATTCGTATGCGTCGTGTTATTTTTGTTTGTTCCGTGCTTGGGTGCCTGCAAATATCTATATTATTTTCAGAATTCAAGATCAAGGGATATCAGGAAATTTATAGAGCATTGCATTCACGAAGGAAGGAATGTAGATAAAACTACAATCCAAGATTTGAACCCTGAAAAAAACCTAACCGTCCCAGGCCTGTAGATGACATAAAATGTGTTATCGTTAGCGGGTAGTAGCACTGGGCAATGTTGACAAAGGAAGGTAGTCGTCGATATGGATCAACCTACCCGATGTTATAAAGGCGGTGATCATTCGACGAAGCGGAGCGTTCTGTGTTGATTAGCTGAAGCAGTCTGACCTTTTATATCTGACTAGCTTGCCCTTATTTTCTGATCTTGTATAATTGTGTAAATTATTATATTGTGATCTAGTTCATGTTACTAATACTAACCCAAATACAAGTGCTCACAGTGGTGGAGAGTCTATGTTGGTTTTATTTACTACATTTACCTTGCTCGCAATCCTGACATACCGATATTAGCTATAACTGTAGTGATAGAATCACTCCTAAACGATTATGTTGTTGTGTCGTTTTACAAATATGACAATATCGACCATTTCCCTGGTCATGGTAAGGAATACGGTCGATGTGCCTACTGTAAAAGAGGGTTTACCACATTTTTTTGTCTAAAATGTAACGTTAGGCTATGTTTTGTTAAAGAAAGAAATTGTCGCTTCAATTATCATCATAATTAACCACACTTACTGCATGTAAACGTGTTTTTCAATAATTATTTCTAGTGTTAAAAGCTGTAAAATAAGTGTTAGTAAGCTGGATTTGTTAAGTATACACAACAGTTATATTATACCTTAATTCTTTAATCATCGCATTTTGTTGAGTATAATTAACGTTGTGTTTTCAGGAAATCCTTCAGGCATGATTTTTAATTTTATTTTTCCCGTGTGTTTTGAATTCATATGAACACAATATACTAACGGCATCTTCCTACTACAACTTTTTTAGTCTTGCCAAATTAAGGGTTAAGATCATCTATTAACCATCATTTTGTATTGCAATTTTTAAGTTTCTCATGTTTAAGTGAACTCTGTAAGTTCTTTGTGAGAATAAATGTCTTAAATGTCTTAAACATTAAATTTGTAAAAAGAAAAATCGGAAAAGTCGGCAAATTCCGAGTAAAATTTCCACTTATTTTCAATTCAGAATAATAATGATACGAGTAATTCACTCTGCTGCTGAATTCACTGTTTCAGTTTTCTGTACACCATCCCTTACACCTGGTATGATGTTGGTTATAAAGATGTCGTATCGCAGTAAGTTTTTCTTGCACTTCATATCCATCCAAAGGTTGTCTGGAAGAAATCTCCTTTTTTTATTTATTTTTTTATCGTGGGAAAATCCTCATGGATACCCTCCGCCTGGGGAAGGCGAAGGGTTATGCCGGACTCTTACCGGCTAAAAACCCACGGTGTTCCTTCTCCTGACCCTTGGCCGGGGTCACGGGATTCGCAGCTGCATGCACCGCAACCCCAGCAGGCCTCGGTCCGCCAGCCCCTGGCGGACCTCTCCTTCTGTGGGGCCTTGCCCCACGTCCTCCTGAGAGGCGCGCACGGAACACATGCGCGCCGCCTTCTCGGGCCTGTTACTGGTCGGGCGACGGTCGACGGTCGCTCCTTGGTCGCCATCACCACCTCGCAAAAGGAGGTGACGGCTTCCCACGCACTCTCGCTCCCGACCATGGACAGAACCACTTCCGGAAGCGAGAGGTCACCACCGATCGCCGCGACTAGTTCACGGCGCTGCGTCGCCCACGCACGGCACTCCTGCAACGTGTGCAGCGCCGTGTCTTCCGGGCAGTCGACACAGTGGTGACATCCGGGCGTCTGCTCCCGGCCTTTGCGACACAGGTACTTCCCGAAACATCCATGTCCCGAGAGCACCTGCGTCAGCCGGAAGCTGAGGGCGCCGTGCCGCCTCTCCAGCCACTCCTCCATAACGGGTCTTACCGCCGCTATTGCGGCGTGCCCTAATGGAAGAAATCTCCTAGTGCGATAAGACCGTCCATTGTACATCTCTATTTTTATAGTAATGTTTCTTGAGTATTGTATTGTAATGAAACAAACTTACTGTCGTATTTGGTTTTCATAACAAATCTCACCATAACCATGGTGTAATCTTTTGGTTCCTTTTGAATACATATCATATAAGTATTGTTGTGTCTATGCATCTTGACACGGAAACCGACCCTCACGTCCGATGTTAGATCTTTACTGTCGAACGCATCTGCAAGAACACGAATTCAAAGTCAAAGTCAAATAGTTTTTATTTCAAGTAGACCAGATCCCTGGTGCTTTCAAAAGGTCACCACTTGGGGCTCGGTTCCAAGTAGTAGGTCCTTATAATTTCCTAATATATATAATTCCCTAATTATAATATCAACAGGCAGGCTAGGCAGCTGGATCAAGGGTTTGATTCAGAAAGCGATAATATGCAAATATTAGGGCCCTCGCCCACGGGCGACTTATTAAGCGATGCAGTCGCGATGCTCTCGCGCGTAGCATCGATACAGACGTGAAGCAGTCGCTAGCTGTGTACACGCGCCCACGGGACCAGATTCAGTCGCGATGCAAACGCGATTCGGTCGCGATGCAAACGCGATTATGTCGCGATGCAAACGCGATTCGGTCGCGATGCAAACGCTTCAGTCGCGATGCAAACGCGATTCGGTCGCGATGCAAACGCGATTTGGTCGCGATGCAAACGCGATTCGGTCGCCTGATGCCGATTCCCAATCACGCGCCGCGCCACACTCCCTCCCCCCTCCGTTCTCTCTACCGATGTCGTCCGACGCGGTCGCGCGTTTGTATCGATACAATCGCGATGCAGTAGCGCGTTGCAAATGCGACTAACACGCGTTAGAAGTGATGCTGTCGCGCGTTTGCTAAACGCGCGACTGCATCGCTACAAAGAGTCGCCGTGGGCGACAGTAGCCATAACTGTAATGATAGATTCACTCCTACACGATTCTGTTAGCTCTTTATGGCGGTTCCCTATCCGTTTGCATAACATTTTAAGACCTAATGTAACTTGGCATACTTTTGTTTCTCCTAATTATATTTTCGCACTAGCTTTTGCCCAAAGCTTCGCTTGCGTGTAATTTTAAACTCGCGATTACCCCTCTTTTAAGTGGACCTAGTTGTAAAATCCAAAAACCACTGATTTCACCCCTTTAGGGGTAGAATTTCCAAAAACGCTCAAACACGTATACATTTATTTCTTACCAGAAACCTTCATATTTAATTTCATGCTTCTTGCTTCAAAAATGACGGACTTGCATACAAACTTAAATCCCCTATTTCACCCCCTTAGGGGTTGAATTTCGAGTAATCCCTTCTTAGTGAATGCCTACGTTACAAAAGGAACCTACTGTCAAAATTTCAAGTTTCTAACCCCAGCGGTTTAGGCTGTGCGTTGATAGATCAGTCAGTCATTCAGTCAGCTTCTCCTTTTATCATTCCTTCCTTTATCTACATATATACAGGGTGTTAACGAATTCGTGTAATTCCTTCAAACCACATGATCTATTAATGGTATAGATTAACCCTGCACGGGATTTAGATTGATTAAAAACAAAAATAAACTTTTTTTTTTCCTAAATATTTTTTTTTGTGATAGAAAATTTCGATACTTTGCACAAATGAATGAAGGCAGTGCGACACAGCTGACGGGCACGATTAGCGCGATATCGCTCCACGCAGTCAGTTAACTTTGGACGCTAAAATTACTCGAATACAGAATACCATGGTTCATTTTTTGAAAAATTTTTTTTGTTGATTCTGAAAAAAACCTATGCAGGGTCAATTAGTGTCACCAGTAGATAACGCGGTTTGAAGAAATTACACGAATTCGTTAACACCCTGTATATACAAGGTTAGTCGGAAAGGGGGTACTAATCCGAAGCCCACTTATAGTATCGCTGATGACTGCTTGAAAGCAAGTGTTAAAATTTTAAAATTCAATATTTTTTTTTCCAAATAAAATTATTTATAAAAATAATTTTATTTGGAAACTAAAATAATTTAGTTTTTTCAAAAATTCTTCATCCCTGCTTTAGTTACAAGTTCAGAAAATGGTGCTTCTAATTCATGACCCCAAATATGACCTAAAATGTAAACACAGCTGATCATTACTGGGGATAGATAGATTTTAGAGACCTTTTTTTGTGATTTTTGAACAACTGTTTCTCTTAAACTATTGACTTTTGGGAAAAGTTGTAGTATAAAAGTTATTCATTATTATGGGTACTTTAACACCCTTTCGGATTAGTACCCCCTTTCTGACTAACCTTGTATACAAGGTTAGTTTTAGTATATGCGAAACCTGAAACTAGTTTGTTCAGAATCACTAGGAGAATCGATTGACATATTTTTTACACCACATTTTTTTTTGTTTTTTTTTTTTTCATAAATTTCAATTTTGTTTCAGTAGGTTTCTACCCATAACAATTGACGGGAATAGACACCTTGAGGCTTGAAATGGTCCGCTCGGTCAGTTTCCGTGTATTAGTCAACTCTTGCATAGCACATCTCAGGCATTTCACACTTTTTTAGCGAACTTAACGCGACATAAACTAAGGTGTAACTTATTACTATTACTATTTACTAAAAAAAACACATTTTCAGGCAGTTCTGATGAAAATCTTGTTGGGGTGTCTCGGTTTTCGTATAAAGTAAAAATAACGTTGTATATATGTAGATAAAATTATTTACGCATAATTTCTCTTATCATAATAATGATTAAGCATAACATTCTAAAGCATAAGTGTCCAACCGAAACAGGATTTTTAGCATTGCTTATAGAAAGCATTTTTGTAAGGTTGCGGTTGTTTGGGTTTCCAAAGCAGAGTCGACGGAGCCCCGCACAGCGGGACTCCTATTTCTGTCTGCAGGGTTTAAAGTAACCTAAAACGAAAGGAATGACGTCATCCCTTTCGAACCTAACCTATCCGTGTCGGGGTGCCCCACGTTACCGAGCCCGCTTCGTTCGCTCTTGAAATTAAAATTATGCGAATAAAATTTATGCCAAAACAAATTAGCCTTTAAGATGCCAACATAAACTGTATGCCAAAAAACATATGGCAAAGTATTATTATGGCAAAACAAATTATACCAAAATAGTTATGCCAAAGCATATTAGGAAAAATCATTACCCTTCCTTTTGGCTTCGCCGTAGTCGGGTAAAAAGAACATTATGCGAAAAGAAGGGATCCCCTCTACGGCAGATCTAAAGGTAACAATTGCAGGAAAGATTGAAGATAAGGATACTCACCGCTTAGCGTGTCTGCGTAACTATATTCCATTTTGAGCAATGATCCGGTTTGTAAACTGGTGCAACTGACATCAACTATATCGCCATCACCGTACTCGTACACAGCAGTAAAGTCAAAGACCTTCTCAACCAAGTTTGTGCGAACTTGTTCCACTACCATGTTGTTCACGAGGATAGTCAGAGGGGAAGCTGTAGGATATCCAAAGAGTGAGATTCATGAACATTGGAACAAGATTATGGACTAAGTTGACGACAGGAATGTTTGGCATTAGTTCCTGCACATGTGGCTTCCCTGGTACAGTCAACATCAGATACATAGAAGCAGATCAGGTACTCAGATAATTCTACACGCTCAAAAACACAATAACATCTGCACAACAATAGCGTTCAAATTATTGTTAGCATCCAATGTATCAATATCATCTGAACACTCGCAATTCAAATATTTCTATGCAAACAAATCATCTTGTCAACTGAGGTAGTCAAATGTAACTAAGCAACTAAAGTGTTCAAAAATATGTAAACAATAACCATTTCTCAATATATTGCTCAGTGATACTAAGGCCTGTTACAAACATAGGCGTTTTAGGGCGGTTACAGACCTTGGTGTTTTATGCTCGTTTTTAACCGACGTCAAAAAGGAGGAGGTTCTCAATTCGGTTGTATTTTTTTTTTATATTTGTTACCTCAGTACTCCGTCATTAATGAACCGATTTGAAAAATTCTTTTTTTGTTTGAGAGGGTACAGGTACATTCCGTTTAGTCCCTTATAAATGTTGTTATGATTAGACCATGAACTTCAGAGATATGGAACGGAACTCCTCATCGGATCAAAGCAAAATTCTCAAATAACTAATATTGCTTTGTTTATACGTGTTGTTGGTAACTGACTACTGGAAAAATCGACGGGGTGCGTCAAACCCCACCCCCCTCCCCCACTTTCCGTAATGTTTGAATTATATCGTGTAAGGTATAGCATGAAAGGGCTTATTATACCCGACTACGACAAAGTCAAAAATAAGGGTTATGAAGAGAGAAGGAGAGAGAATAGGGAGGAGAGAGGGTTTAATTTATGGCACTAAAACGTATTTAATAAAAAATAAAACTTAGAAAAAGTAAAAACCGACTTCAAAAAAAAACTAATAAGAGTAAAATAACTACCTTAAGATAAAATTAACAGTTTCAGAAGACGGTGCAATTCTACACTGAAAAAAATTGTAGCCACCGACTTCTGAAACTGTTAATTTTATGTTTTTTTAGTCGGTTTTTACTTTTTTTTAAAGTTTTTTCATGCGCGCATTCAAGCGCGTTACATTTCGCGCTTCAAAAAAACCGAACACACGTATATGCTACTGTTTGCACTGCCAGTGGGTCTCTCTGTAGCAATATGCATTCGACCGCCATGCCCGTGTGTTATCGCTGTAAGGTGTACAGTGTCCTGTGATATTATTAAGATTAAAATGCAGGCATTGCAATTAAAGGCAGGCGGTGAGCCACTAAAACACGTAACGCGTAAGGCTTTCTATACCAGCGCACGCACTAGCGGTTCTTTTTAAAATGACTATTTTAAAACGTATCTTGCTAGATTTTGGGCTAAAGGTATATTCGATGCGATTCGATGATAACTGACTACTAAAATCAGGCTACAGTGCATGTTCATAGATAAGCTGTATGGCGCTTTTAGCATTTGAAAAAAAAGGGGTGTATGAAAAGAGCCTCCACGAGTGACGATACTTCGGTACGTCCGGCGCACCCTGGGCAGTCAGCCTCGCTACCATCCTTGCTGACTGGCTAATCTTTTCACCACGGCATAAGCTATTCTTGTATAGCTCGTGCCGACAGGATAGAAAGAAGCATTTGAAAACCGCTTGCGTAAAATCATATAGCAACTCAGTGCGTGCTTAGACGGGCTGATTTTACATCGTCAGATATCTTTTAACCGAGTAATTAAATTGACGGTTATCAATCCGAAACATGGTTAAAATGAACCGAGGTATTCTGTAGGTATTTAATTCGAATTCAATTCCTGAAGATATACTAGAATATGTAGCAAATAAAAATTTCAGTTTCATTCAAACTGATTGTCTCGAATTACTCGTTTCAATTTCCTTACGATGTTTTCCTATAACTTGACTATCAGATTATATTATAAACAAAAGACACGTCAATGACGTCACGCACGAAATGAAAGGGATATAGCTCTAAGAAGAAAAAGAAAAAATGCTGTATTGACACAATAGTATACAGTGTATCTATTTTTGAACTTTTAATTTATGACTCTAAGTACAATCAAATACAATTCATTTTACGTTGCTATCCTGATTTTCTGAATAACGTGTTGCTTAGTTACCTTTGAATGTTTAGCTTGTTTACTTACCATAGACCTTTGGTTTGTAAATAAATATTTGACATTGTGACTGCTCAGATATATTTGGAGTTAAGATGCTCAAAACAATTTGAACAGTTTTGTTGTATAGATGTTTTTGGTATCTTGAATGTGTTTAATTATTTGGACACCTGAGTTGCTCATCTACTTCTGATGCTGACTGTACCTCATTAAGACGTTATGTGTATGTCTATTAACTATCCTCAATTATGTTTTTTTTTTTTTTTATTGCTGTCGTTACTCTCAAGATATCTTTTATCTTATCTTACAATTATTTTTTCTCTAGGTTTTGATGACATTTAATCATGTCAATTGTTTTATATAGTTTAGCTTCATTTTATCTTTTGTAAATGTGAGAACTTCGTGGACTTGCCTATACATAATCTTTGTGTAAATTACTATTATTTATATTGTGTTATTTCTTTTCTTTTTGGTTAATTATTGTACTCAAGACTTGGTATTACATTACTCACAGGTCTGTGGTCAAGACTACATTGATACTCTATTGATTGATTGATTGATTACTCTTAACTATCATAAATCATAGTACTGTATTTACTGAAATTGTTAAAGATATCCTTTTTTTTAAAAGAGTAACCATGGAGTTTCTTGCCGGTTCTTCTCCATAGGAAACGACTAATTGGAACCGTGCACCTAAATTCAACTTTTCATAAGCGCCTGTATTGGTTTATGTAAAATAAAAAATTTTGATTTGATTGGTATTTGCATTTTTTTTTTTTTTGAAATCTCGAAAATAATAAACAACACTGAAAAACCAATGAAATATTTAATAAAATACCCAAGTGGTAAACTCCATGCTTCTCACATGGACAACTGTATGTGGCTTGCTCACATGTCGGGAAACCGTCTGACTTATTCGTGTACGACGGAAAAACCAAAAATATTGTGTAACCAAAAGCACTCCAATTAACAGATTTTAAAACTAAACACTTTTTTTCTTTACGTGGCATTGAAACGCATACGGTACACAGCTAGTATGAAATAATTGTAATTGAAATAAATAAAGGATGATGGGCGTTTTGTGGTACTCATGTCTAATCAAAATGAATTTATCATAGTTGGATAGCTCTTTTCAAGAGTACAAAAAACTACTGTGGCAACAAACCTGTATAAATTGTCTGTTTTGAAATATAGTCTTCAGAAGATACTGGATATTTAGTTCGAAATGGAATTTAAAAAATCATATCTCCGGTTTAGCTTGACCGATTCTGATGATATTTGCACAGATTTTGAGCTAAATAAAATTCAGTTAACGGATGAAAATCACAACAAAATCGGTTTAGTATTTTTTCAGTTAGGGGTGATCTATTTATTAAACAACTCGGACACGTTTTTTTATGCCTAAAAATAAAAGTCGTTTCCCAGCAATTATTTTTGGTCAATGCAATTTAGTTTGATGTACAGAGTGCGTAGATTTCGGCTATGTAAAGGGTCTTATACACCCTATGTACTTACATACAATATACACTTCTCATCAAAAAAATCGAAACACTTCCGAAATTATCTTTGTGGCGACAATTAAACAAAAAACAAGCATTAATTCATTATAGAAAAAACATAATTTAGTAGCTGGAAGTTTGGCCTTTACAATGGTGTACGATACATCCAATTTTTTTTTTTTTTCAATTTTTTCCTATAAATGAATGGAACATTGTTTTGAGATAAACGTGTGTTTAGAGTTGGAGTACATTTTTCGTGCAAAAAACGCAAAATAACGCATTACTTTAAAATTTTCTGTTTGTAATTTGTTGATTAGGCTCTGTGACGTCTGATAAAAAGTTTTTTTTCTAACACACATGCATAGTTCACCCGCAGCAGCCGCCCAAGTAGTGGCATTTCTGGATTCTGGGACTAGTCAGCGTGTTGTGGCTGCAAGATTGCATCTAAGCCACTTGTCTGTTCATAGCGTGTGCCAACGCTATCGGGAGACTGGTTTATTTACGCGCCATCCAGGATCTGGTAGGAATCGGGTCACTTCTGCGTGAGACGGCCGATTTATTGCAACCGTTTGTTTGCAAAATCGCCGCTTTCGCGCTTTTCAACTGCAGCAGCAGCTCCTTGTTGTTCGAAGGGTGACTGTAAGTGATTCTACGATTTGAAGAAGATTGAAGGAACGTAGACTGGTACCACACAAGCCAGCTAATGGGTCAAAATTAACAACAGACCGACGACAAATGTACTCCAACTCTAAACACACGTTTATCTCAAAACAATGTTCCATTCATTTATAGGACAAAAATTGAAAAAAAAAAAATGGAAGTTTCGTACACCATTGTAAAGGCCAAACTTCCAGCTACTAAATTATGTTTTTTCTATAATGAATTAATGCTTGTTTTTTGTTTAATTGTCGCCACAAAGATAATTTCGGAAGTGTTTCGATTTTTTTGATGAGAAGTGTATGATAAAACTTACTTCGAACTTGTTTTATTTACCTAGATAATGTTTTTTTTTTTTTTTTTAAATTATTGCCCCACACTAAGATTTCTCTTGTATCGTGGGTGCGTTTACAGACACAAATCTCACAAACAAACGCCCAGACCCGAAACAACCATCTGTAGGCCATACAAATTTTTGTTCCGTGTGGGAATCGAACCCACGACTCGTGGCGCAGAAGCCAATCGCTTAGCCACTGCACCAAACGTGTCGTCATTTTTATAATAATGCCAATTATTATTATTATAATAATGGCTATATATGGCTAAAAAAATCTTATATGATCCTTCAAATAAATAATTTGTAACTATAAATAAAGTCCAATAAATAATTCGTGATTTTTAAATCCCGGGATTAAAACGTCATTATAATTATTCCGTGATTTTAGAGGAGGTATTATCCACTCTATGTTACTTCCTTCCTCGAAGTTTAGGTAAATATACTCTACCTACTCTGGAGGAGCTCGTGGCTAAATAATTACAGCCGCATAGACCGATCTTCCGGGTTAAGCCACGCTTGCCGAGGTTGGTCTGTGGATGGGTGACCATTTACCATAGCGAGTTTCCTCCGTGCCTCGGAAAGCACGTAAAGCCGTTGGTCCCGGCTGTCATTTGTAGATCTTTGACAGTCGTTACTGTTGGTCAGAAGCCAGAAAGTCTGACAACCAGTCTTACCAAGAGTATCGTATTACCCAGTTACTGGGTTGTGGAGGTCTGATAGGCAGTCGCTCCATGTAAAATACTGATATTCAGCTGCATCCGGTTCGACTGGAAGCCGACCCTAACATAGTTGGGAAAAGACTAGGCAGATGATACTCTACCTATTCTGATCTCTGATAATTAGTCTTAGACAGATATAAAGAAAGAAAAAAAAAGGCTTACTTTTTTGTCGCACATGGATCTGCATATAGCAGTAGACCCCAGAGTAATTGTGTCCACAGAAGTTGATCACGGGAGGTACTGTTGGGTTATATCTATGTACCAGTATCGTACACTTCCAAATAGCGCCCATGTTCTTATGAACCTGAAACTTTTATGAGGGTATCATTATAAAGTGTGTAACTCCTTCAAACCGTTACGTATGATCCCAATTCGAAGAGAGACAAACGGCGTAAGAACCATGTGTGCCTTGCAGTACGTCACAGGACTGCGCTCGCTGCTCGTCATTTTCTCGTTATCGGTCCTCGCTTATATAACACAGCATGCAAATACAACAATGTATACTCTGCTCTGCCCCAACTTCCAGCTGCAAGCTCTTATTACGGGATTGGCTTCTAAAATGATCCTATAATGACACAGAATAACTGCTAGTACAGTCCATTTATCACAGATCACTCCACATACTAAACACACACTCATACAGACACCCCATCTACATTTTCCATATAAACCCTCACAACTTACTAACCATTTACAAACCCACTACACACTTACCGTTTACACACACACACTGCACGCTTTCACACCACACCCCACATACTCATTCACACACAAACACACACACTTTTTGTTATTATTTTGTTTGCATGGCTTTATGTATTTCTTCGATTAATTTTTCATACTTTTATATTATTTTTTGTTGTTTAAAGACTCACATACCCCGTCACAGACCCTGTCTCCTGTGATACAGTTTCTAACTAGTACAGGGGGGTTACCATGATCTCATATAGCAGGAATGTTTTAATATTATTACGAGAGTGGGTAAGAGATGGCGCTACAGAGCTGTCTAGCGCTGTCACTTACCCACTCTCGTAATAATATTAAAACATTCCTGCTCTAACAGATCATGGTAACCCCCCAGGACACAGATGATCTTTTCCACTAGTTTTAAGCCATTTCAGTGTTTATGATCAACTTATATTAAGCGGTGGAAAACAAAACCCTTGTTGTAAACCTTTTTTAAAGAACAATAAATTATTATTATATTATTATTAAATCTCGTGATCATGTTGGGTCAGATAAAGATAAAGATCAATATAATTGAATTAACATGATGATGATAACATGAAATAACATGATAGGTATCAGACCAAATGAAAAACCAAGACAGAGCGCTGTCAACAGTGACGTGAGGCCGGTTTCGTAAACATGTGTGCACTTAGTGAGGTGTAGTTTGATTGTAGGTTGATTGAAAAATGTTGTAAATGTGTGCGTGTGTGCGTGTATGCACAGAGCGGAGGTGTAGTTTTGGCATGCTTCACTGTATTGTTCGCAGCGTTCTGTCTTGATTTTTTATTTGGAATGAGGATTAGGTAATTTGTAACTTTACTTATTTTAATCAAATTGTTACTTACTACACTAGTATGTCGCTCGCAGGTATCAATGTTTTCTTCGGGATTAGATAGTAAGATGTTGCTATTGTTGTATAAATCGACGCATCTGAAATAAATAATACTTATTTAAACATTGTCATTATCCTGTACAAACTCGTACACCCACTAAATATATAAACCTTGTTCAAAATATGTTTCCTTTAAAACAATACTTGTTCATTTCACGATGTAAACGAAATAGTGTAATTCCTTCAAACCACGTGATCTACTGTGATTGACCCTGCATGGGTTTTTGAGAGAAAAAACAAAAATATAACTTTAAAAAAAATAAAAACCGACTTCAAAAAAAACTAAAAAGAGTAAAATAATTACCATATTATAAAACTAACAGTTTCAGAAGTCGGTGCCTTCAATTAGGTTCAGTGTAAAATTGCAACGACTTCTAAAACTGGTCGTTTTCGATTTTTACTTTTTTTTAAAGTTATTTTATTTTTCTATTTTTTGTGGCGTAAACAATACACAAACATGCAATTACAGCAATCCCGGGTAATTTGCTGTTATCCATTGAAGAGTTCCATTGTCAATCTCCGAGGGTCTTCATCAGATCTTCACAAAATTTAAATGAGACCATATCGGGAGAATACGCTTTCAAACAAAAAAAGAGTTTTGCAAATCCGTCTATATATGACGGAGACATGACCGAAAATACAAAAAAAAAACAAAAAAAATACAAACATCCGAATTGAGAACCTCCTCCTTTTTGAAGTCGGTTAAAAAAGATTTCAAAAAAAAACCTCGGTTGCCTGTATCCTGTATCTGAGTAATTTTAGCGTCCAGAGTTAACTGACTGAGCGGAGCGATATCGCGCTAGTGTGCTCTCTAGCTGCGTCGCCGTGCTATCATTAATTTATGCATGGCATAGAAAAGAAAGTTCTTAAAAAAAACATTCTTTTTTAGGGTTCCGTACCCAAAGGGTAAAACGGGACCCTATTACTAAGGCTCCGCTGTCCGTCTGTCTGTCCGTCTGTCATCAGGCTGTATCTCATGAACCGTGATAGTTAGACAGTTGAAATTTTCACAGATGATGTATTTCTGTTGCCGCTATAACAACAAATAAAAAACGCTTATTATATATATATACAACGTTATTTTTACTTTATGCGAAAACCGAGACACCCCAACAAGATTTTCATCAGAACTGCCTGAATATGTGTTTTTTTTTAGTAAATCTCCAAGTTACACCTTAGTTTATGTCGCGTTAAGTTCGCTAAAAAAGTGTGAAATGCCTGAGTTATGCTATGCAGGGGTTGTCTAATACACGGAAACTGACCGAGCGGACCATTTCAAGCCTCAAGGTGTCTATTCCCGTCAACTGTTATGGGTAGAAACCTACTGAAACAAAACTGAAATTTATGAAAAAAAAAAACAAAAAAAAAATGTGGGGTAAAAAATATGTCAATCGATTCTCCTAGTGATTCTGAACAAACTAGTTTCAGGTTTAGTATATACTAAAACTAACCTTGTATATACGCAAAAAACCTAACCATTATTTTTGCCTACTGGAAATCCTCATGGATGTCCTCCGTCTTGGGGGTGGGCAGAGGGGTCTGTCAGACTCTTACTGACTAAAACCACCCCGGTGTTCCCTCGCACACTTAGGTCCTAACCTAACCTACCTAACCCTGACCAAACATAACCTAACAACCTGAACTAATCTAATCCTGACATTTAGAGGACAGTTGGTGCCCGACAGACTGCTGTTTAATCTCTACGCGAGGATTATGCAATCAATTGCACTTAACAGGCCACCTGCGTGCTTGTAGAGATTTTTCAGAAATCGCCTTTGTCAGTATTATAAGACATTTTTACATTAGTTTCTAAATATTTTTTGAACGTCTATACCTCGTTGGATAGCTGATTAAATAGGGATGTTTGTCTTGCATTTTGTACACTTAGTGTCATAGTAAATTTTTGAGATAAACATCATTCTTTATCGTGTACCTCGACGATTTCCTAATACACTTATTTAAGTTTTAATGATTACTTTCAATTCGATGGTCATTAAGAACAGTTAAATACGCAGAAAGCTTTGTAAAAGTATCACCTACAAGCTGATATCACAATCAAAGCCGACTAATTTGATATTTTAGAGATAAATAGTGTTTAAGAAGGAATTCTGGGTATTTTTCAAAATAATATAAAAATTGCAATATCTCGAAATCCATTGACTTTCGTAGAACATATGTGGGGTTAAATCTGTTGCATTTTAGCCCCCCTATAACGTGGTGCAAGGAATACGTCGAATTACCAGTAACCCTGTATATTCACTTTAAAAATAATTAATTAAATTAAAATTAAACAAATATTTAAGGGGGGCTCCCATACAACCGACATGATTTTTTTGCCGTTTTTATAGATAATGGTACGGAACCCTTCGTGCGCGAGTCCGACTCGCACTTAGCCGGTTTTTTTGAATCCGTGTTAGCTGGTTTAGATACGATCGCTTACACCAGTGGTTCCTAACCTAGTCAATATTGTTACCCCTACTTTACTCCCAACTTACAATCATTTCAAGCAAACAATATCTAGACAAATACAAATATTTAACGAGGGTAGTTCACTCATTGGGGGTACCTCGTCATCAGAGTCCAAGTTCGACTTGGTGTAGGCAGGAAATAATAGTCACAACACTGATTATAGTCCTCTATTTATTCACTTTCGATTACAAAATAATAAAATCTCTAATGATCAAACCGATGGAAACTGATTAAAGTACGGAAACGGGGTAAGTTCGGTGCAGGCTGGCAAAACGACCTCTCGCCCTCGTGTCTCACTCCAAAGTGACTTCCACGGGGGCTTCACTGCGAAGAAAAATTTTCGACCGTCGTCTCTATGGCTCTTTATTAGACTCTGACTTAGAATAAGTACTAAAGCATAGAAGGAGCGCTACTTGGCATAAACGAATCAAAATATAGCCATGCTATTTACTCATATGGCGGACTCGCTGTTGTCAGAGCGGGAAAAATAAACTTTTGACAGGCCGTAAAAATTAATTTTGTAACCTTTTGTACAGAGACTAGGGATGAGAGTATTCACACTATTAGACTATAGCTATCGATAAAATAAAGTCATCGTATAATGTATATTACGAAATATCTGAAGTAGTATTGTAAGACCGAAAGAAGGTGACTATGATTGTGTTAACCAAATAACAGCCATGCCGGATATTGCCATAGTACATATAAATACTTACTTCTTAGAAAGTTATAATGACAAAAGTAAAGTTATAATATCATTATTATTCAGCCGAAAGATGCTCACTGCTGGACATAGGCCTCTCCCGAGCATCATCACTTCGACTGGTCCTGTTATTATCGCTATCAATAAATAAAGTCATCGTTTTAAGTATAAATGTCTATTATTTAATTTGCAATTACTAAAAGCTTCACAAAAGTTCAGTACATTATTATTGAGTATTCCTTGTAATGTACTTGGACGTGCACGTTTTTTTCTGTCACTAGAACGGCGCCACGTGGTCTCAGGTAAGTTGTCAATTTCGAGGCGCTGGAAATTTTAAACAAAATAATGTTTGTTTTATATATAATATAATAACTAGCGACCCGCCCCGGCTTCGCACGTGTACGTTTTATAGCTTAAAACCTTCCTCTTGAATCACTCTATCTATAAAAAAAACTGCATCCCTAAAAATACAAGATTTTAAAGATAATTACGGTAAAGAGGTGTAAAAGTTAGTGGCACCAAATGCAAACTGATTGAGAAGTAAGTTAATCATCGTTTATTTAATACGTTAATTTTGTTTAGATTCACTGTTCTCCTAATTATTTTATCTATCAGGCTTGAAGATTACGACTGTATTAACAGCATTTATTTGAAAGATAAACAAGACAATGAAATATTATCTGAAATAGTCTATTGTATGAATGGCCGTAAGAAGATGTCAAACGTAATGTTGCAAGAATAAAAAGATTTTTATTTTTTTATTTTCAATCAAGCTAAATCCAGTGCGGGGTTAATCTGTCCCAATTTTTTTTAAAGAAATTACTCGAATTCTTTTACTTCCTGTAGACATGCAATTCAATAAGAACTTAGGCTTTTAAAGAAGAACGGTCATTTGTGACCCAGACCCGACACGAAAGAGACATGTCTCAATTTTTAGTTTATCTTATGCATAGCTAAAATATATATTTTTTATATTCGAAATCAATGGCCAACACCAAAATATTGCCTTATGTTTTTGTTCAGGCGATATACATTTTTAACACCTTTTACCTACAAAAACATAATGATTCAAATTCAAATACTTTATTCAATAAACTTACATAACAATAATATTACATTTGGTACTATCTTCCACACTAGGATTCCTTGTGTCGTGGAAGCTAGCCGAAACTAATAGATACACATATACTATACATATTACAGGCTACAAAGGGCCATAGATAAATACCTTATAGACTAACATACATATCAAAATAAATAAATTCATACATAATTAAATATAACATAATAACGCACTAATGTACACGTAGTGTCGGCGTCGTGTTACGCTGCGTGGTGTCGCGTAACCTTCCGCGGAAACGACGATACACGACACCCTTCGGCCAAAATTCTTCTTTTAGGAAGGTATCCAGATGTTTAGTTGGAACCCGCACCACAAACGATTTAAAATTCACGTTATGGCGCGACTCCAACTTCTCGACCCTCAAAGTCCAATTGGTCTTTATAAGAATGTACTCCACGATCTCCTCAACCTTCGTGGAGTGATGAAGACGGGACACGTACAGCTGCGTAGAGGGTATTGCGGGTCGCAGCAGCATATTGGCTCCTGTCAATGCGGTACCGCATTGATTACGAGAAGTTGGCTTCCGTTTTCGTTTATTCTCTACCTTTATGAAGCCGTCTTCGTCTGCTTTTCCCCGATTGAGGGACTGATGCATGATGGGCACAATGTTTTGAGCTCTGCTCTTTTGCGCCCCTACGCCTACGATGGTCGTTTGCTTTGGCCGAATGATGATACAATAATTATGGAATTATCCAGGTGACCTGGTGATGGAGCTGGATTATGTAATTTTTAAACTTCTAGTATAACAATCGAGTTAGGGTTCATTAAAATCGTCTTAATCGGTGATTCATTGCAGATTAGAGATTACGGTATCATTAAGAAGCTGGCTAGATAGTGGAATATTTTGGTAGCTAGATACTAAACACACCGAGTTTGAGCTTATCAATATTAACTCTATTTCAGTGCCGTTTGTGAAACAAAAATAAATCGTTACTGCTACTCGTTAAAAAAAAATTGTCTGAACAAATGGCAATATATAGGTGTTAGCCACTGATATTCAGAATAGTGTTAATTCATTTCTGTTATATTTAATATAACAAAATAACTGAGATAAGTTCCTTTTGTGTCGGGCCTGGGTAAATTTCCTATGGGCCGTGACCCTTCTTCTTTAGATTGAAGGTATAATGTTGGTATAGAGTCCTCCTTCAGTCTCCGCCATTTGCCAGAACGAGTAAAAGAAGATAAAGTGAAATGGCTGGAGCAAATTCTGTGGTGCTTTCTTGGATCCCAACCAATTTCGTGAGCTACCACGGCAATCCATTTATTTCGAAAATATTCGTCACAGAGAAACCTAAATGAAAAAAAATGTATAAATACCTAATTAATTAAACCTAACACAAAAATCACGTTGTCGATAGATTTATCGATAAAATTTTCGCACCCCTTTAATAATTTCTTTGGCGCATATTCATAATGATAAATAGATAAGATTCAGATAGTTTAAACTTATTTATTTTACTTCTTCTAAAAGTTAATGTCTAACTTTTACTTATTTAATGTATAATGAAATATATATAAAGGAAAATCTATGAATAAACATAAAAATACTACGTACTTGTGGAAGCCGATATTTTCACTTCGATTTTTTGTACGTCCCTTGCGAGATTTACATTTTTTTACTATTCAGGACATAGCGCACACTCTTATTTATAAGAACAATATGCACTTACACAAAACACAATTAATTAAATATAAATTCTTGACTAAAATATTTTTTCAAATCACCGCGCCACTGTCACAAGTATTATACGACAAAATTTAAAATGTCGTTGCCGTCTGACAGGGGGTACTAGTGGCGGGCAATTTAATTTGGTAGCTAGGCTTTGGCTCAAAATCTCGAAATTGCTCTTATTTGACAGATGCCCCTGTACGTTTTTCAAGTACTGAGGCGGCTTCTATGCTTTAGTACTTATTCTAAGGACTCTGACAACTACCTCATCCCCTCTGACTCATACTTCGCCCCTTTGACGCCTTCTGACGCCATCTTGATGCTATGACGTCACTTTTATCTCTATTCTATGAAGTCTATGGACTGATCTGTCAAACTAACAAAATAATAATTAACGTTTTAGAATTACTTATTTAGCTTAACTTCTAAATATTCTTACTTTAATATACCTTGAAAAGCCGCAATTACGTGCAATAAGTGCTGTGGGTTGTCAAAGAAGTGCAAAGGCCGTCATGTTTTTTCAAATAATAAACACGACTCTTGGATAAAATGCATCAAGTTGGAACATTCACAGGGCTTGACTTTCCAACAACTGCAACAACTTAATTTTCAATGCAGTCCTGCATCAAGAGTTTCCAATGCCGGAAGGACTACCAATAGCTCGGTGATCAAGGCTCGGTCTTTCAATCATCAATGAAAAGTCTGCTGGTGGACGGAGTGACTAAACTGATGCTAGTGAAATAATTGGTGGTGAGTGCTACCTACTAATGTGTGTAAGAGTGAATAATAAACTACAACCAACCATTATTTGTATTTTTAACTAAAAGTCTTAATAATTGAACATAAACTTAAATAAAGTTCAAGATGCAATTATGTGTGAATAAGAAGCATGTGCAGGAACATAATTATGTAAAATACTGTACATAATGGAAAAAACATAATTAATTAATCTTTTTTCTTCTTCCAGATGATGTCATTGTAATGAATGGTGATTCATTAAATATAATCTACGCCCCACCTTACCGGATAAAAGGAATTCGAAATAATTTCCTCACAAAGAATGTAAAACATAATAATCACCAAATGGAGTAACATAGTGGATGTATACAAAGGACTGCAGTCACAATAATGTGAGATTGCTTCATAAATTAAATGATCAACACTTGGTTCCTGAAAAAATCAAATAGATGAAGGTATGTATGTATTTAATTACTGCAGACTAAAACCAATAGCACGAGTCAGGAGAACCAATAGTTTTAGTCAGTTGCAATGCCGGGGTCTCTAATGATATTATTATAAAACTTTCAACATTCAATGCTTAACAGCATTACTTTTCATGGCAAGTTCATGTAAATATTTGCATTATGTGTCCAATAGCAATACAAACAAATCATCAAACAACCATGACATGTATGTATTTTTTTAACTGGTATCTACACTTCTTTGCACTCGTCTATCTTTAAAGGTATTAATAATTTAATAACGGTGATTTACTTTGTTTTAGGTAAAGAACTGCATTGGAGTATACAGTAAAACAGTACCAGCCACTTTATCCTACACGGCTTGGTTTAGTAAGTTGTAAAATTAAAAAATAAATATATTTTACAGTCACAAAATGCATTGTCTTTTCTTTGTTTATTATCCTGAAATACAACAAGAACTAGTAAATCAATAAAGAGCTACGTACAGCAAAAATATAGAGCTCAAAAGACCTGTATTCGAATCTACACGAATATTAGCTTAAAAGACTTATGTTCATGTTAGTTTATCGAAAACTGATACGCCCACAATTAAAAAGTAAAAAATTTGCGAGCCTAGGAATGAGGTCCACAGATAAGCAAAATGTCCATTTTTTTGTTAGGGAGTGCGCCGTCTGATTGTATCCCTATCTAGTCTGTGGTGACTTCACTCAAATCAAATGCATCCAATGTCAAAAAGATTGACAGCTGACAGCCGACAGCTGACAGCTGACAGCTTGGTGACAACCGTCAAACATGACATGCCACGCCACGCACCGACCTCACCCAAGCACACTGCTTGACGTTTCCGACAATAGATGGCGTCCTACTACATTAACAATAATCAATAGTCATTCTAATAGTTGTGCTTCTGTGTTGATTCTGTGACATATTTTTATTAATCAAAAAATTCATTACACTTTTACAATTTAAAATGAAAAAAAAATGTAACGCAGTTATGTAAATAATTTCGTGACTCTACCGACTTACCCACACGCAACGCGGAAGAGTACCAAGAAAATAGGCGATTTACCCCCACAGGGGTAATTAGCCTCAGGTTCGGAACCAATGGCTTACACCTACCGCATGAAAAAAAGTTTCTTTTTTTACTCACCCTATATCCCATGCAAGGGTTTATCTGGCGTAGATACGATGAGTAACAGCAAGATTTTTTTTATTCTTATTCATTTTCAATCCCGTGCGGGGTTAATCTATAGGTACCATTAATAGATCAAGGAATTACACGAAGTCGTTTACACCCTGTATAAAATTAGTTTACATCTGGGGCCTAATTCTCCTAAAATAAATTGTTGCCAAACGCAATCGAACCACAACCGTCAGTCAGTTTTTGTTTTCGAAAACTTTCAAAATAATTGATTTTGTTTTTTGTGTCAAGCAATTCGACAGCTTTTGGAATTGAGAACTGTCTGAATGAACGGTTCGGCCTTGGTTCGGTTGTGATTTATCAAGATTTATTTTAGGAGAATTAGGCCCCTGGTCTCCTTTATGGAGTGTAAGTTAATGAGTATTATATTACCTACCATAAAAAAACTTTGTATTTTTTGTACATTTTCGCTTTCATTTGACTAAAACACAGACAACATAACATTCAAAACATCGCGTATTCATTTTGTCGAATTATTACTGACTACTTATTATATTGAATATTAGTATACCTACAAAAATTACGGCTATGTCGGAGGAATATACAGAATTTACTGCTTCATCATTTTTTTATTTGTTTTTTAATTCAGAAAAATAAGTAGTAAGTATATTAATATTTCGATTATAATATATCGATACCCCTTTCGTATGACACAAGTTTTATCACTGTTGGGGGATTGGACCAAAATGACTCAAGGTCCTTTCCAATTTCATAGGTAAAGACTTAATAGCTACAATCATAAATTAATTACGTACCTCAAAATTACTTGTAAAAGATTTGTTACTAAACTTTCTTTCTTCATCTCTAATTTAACTTCTCCTCCTTCGAGGAGCGTGCATTTGTTTTGATTAATATTTTTCTCATTATGAGGGTCACATGTTAACGTTTTCTTATTGTTCACTCGTACAACACTAATGTGAAATGGAATTTCCTTGGGTTCTGTAAACAATTAAACGGTTATTACTTATTTTTATTAAATACTAACTATAACCGGCATGCGTTGCAATGCCACTTAGAGAAAAAAGTGTTTAGTTTTAAAATCTGTTCATTGAAGTGCTTTTGGATACACAATATTTTTGGTTTTTCCGTCGTACACGAATAAGTCAGACGGTTTCCCGACATGTGAGCAAGCCACATATAGTTGTCCATGTGACAAGCATGGATTTTCCAAAGGAGATTGCCCAACTTTGGTCCAACAGCTGCCCAGGAATGGGAGTACCTGTGCTGGGTTCCTGGCACTAATCTTTGTCGTTATACGTAATATTTTTAGAATCTATCCTGGGGTTCCTAATTTTTTGACCTATTTATTTTGATTATATTATTTTTATACATGGTTTTTTTGACGTATTTTTAAGTTTTTCACACCTTTTTTGACCTCAACTAAAAACAATTTGTGAAAAAAAGAATAATGGTCACCTATGTCAAGTACGGCAGTGTCACACCTCTGGTGTTGTTACTGTGCTTTTCATCTTATCTCACGGACTGTATTTGTTGACTCGGCTTTTGATTTTGGACACTGATGTTTTGCTTTACGTGTGGGTTTACTTTTCACCTGGACAATGTATAAGAAATAACATCATCAAATAAATAGGTTAAAAAAATTAGGAACCCCAGGATAGATTCTAAAAATATTACGTATAAAGACAAAGATTAGTGCCAGGAACCCAGCACAGGTACTCCCATTTCTGGGCAGCATTTGGACCAATTCTCATATGAAGATGAGCAGTCTCCTTTGGTCCACACACTTGTAGCGAGATGGTGGCGATTATTTTGCTTTGTTTTTGAATTTCCAAAAAAACCTCAAACACGTGTATGTTCATTCCTAACCAGAAGACTAAATATTTAATTCCGTGCTTCTTACTCCAAAATTACCAGATTAGGGTGTTACCACACCAATCGATCGATCGTCGATCGATGCCATCGATCGATGGTAGAATGGATTAGTCGACGTCGATCGATAGTTTCTACCACACCAATCGATCGATAGCCGATAGATGCCATCGGTCGATGGTAGAATGGATTGGTCGACGTCGATCGATAGTTTCTACTAGACCTATCGATCGATAGTCGATCGACGATCGATCGATGGTAGAATGGATTGGTCGTCCTCTTGTGAATACATTTCGAAAGAAACTGATGGTATATAGCCGGGGTTAATCGATCTACGTCGACCGATGCCATTGACCGGCAATCGATCGATTGGTTAGTCGACCGGTATCCGTCGACCGATGCCATCGACCGGCAATCGATCGATTGGTTAGCCGACCGGTATCCGTCGATCAATTAAAGCTACCACACCCATCGATCAACATCGACCGATGTCGATCGATGCCATCGACCGGCAATCGATCGATTGGTTAGCCGACCGGTATCCGTCGATAAATTAAAGCTACCACACCAATCGATCAACGTCGACCGATGTCGATCGATGGCATCGATCGACTATCGATCGACTGGTGTGGTAACACCCTTACTCATATAAACTTTCAACAATTATTATTTCACCCGCTTCGGGGTTGAATTCACAAAAAAGATCAAACACGTGTATATTTATTTCTAACCAGAAACCCTATTATTTTGATTTCATAATCATGTTATCTCTTTCTAAGTTTAGTCTCAAAATAAATTTCTTACAACAAATATGTCGATTCTTTGTCATAGTGACACTAGTTTGCATTTTTAAAAGGGTATAATTTAGACGGCCACCAAAAATATTTTTAAGACTCTAAGCCTAGGCACCAAATAAAATAAACAACTCCAAAAAAAATCAATTGACTTTATTATGAGGGCCCTAAACTATATAATAGTATGATCCAAAATAAATGAAATAACATCAGAAAAATCACAAACCTTGCACAAATATTATTTTTGGTTCCTAAAATGGATCAACGGTCACCAAATTCTTTACCCCGACACGGATAGGTTAGGTTCGAAGGGGATGACGGGGGCTAGAGTGAGCGAGCGAAGCGAACGAACGAAACCCCCGTCATCCACTTCGTGTTAGGTTACTTTAAACCCTGCAGACAGAAATAGGAGCCCCGCGTAGCGGGGCTCCGTCGACGCTCCTTTACGCGTCCATATATTTTTATGACAGACAATAATAGGAAAAAATGGATTTATTTCATAATATTTTAGGAAACGTTATTTGGTGACCATTAATCCATTATGGTAACCGTTTTTTTGGTTGCGAAATAGGTACTTTTTTGGGCGGTGTTAAACACAAGCCTTTTTAAAATCTAAATACGCGATAATCCGAATATTGTGGATATAATTATGTTGTCGATTCGAAACCTATAATTAATACGTTCTTTAATTTGACCCCTCAAATTTACCGTACTGACGCGACGGGACGAACATCAAATGTTTGACAGGTAGGAACAGTTTATACGGGAAAAATAAATTGTTGTTTTTACTATTTTCCTCACGATTTTTACATATTTCCTCATCATTTAAACCTTCCCTGAACTTCCACAAATATTTCAAAATCTAAATTAGCCAAATTGGTCCAACCGTTCTCGAGTTTTAGCGAGACTAACGAACAACAATTCATTTTTATATAACAGATTTTTCTTCTTAATTAATTAATCAATTATACTCAGCGGACTATCAGCGCCCTGCAGGTCCAATATAATAACGGTTTCAGGATGTTGATGGGGCTGCCCCGTTTCTGTAGTGCATCTGGTATGCTCACGCAGGCACACATCGATGGCTTTCATGCCATCGTCAGACAGAGATATGCCTCGTTGCTCTGCAGAGTGCGGGCCAGCTCCAACTCCATCCTGAAGACCATAGCAGGGAGATACGACTCTTCTTTGTTGAATGCCATTGTTCAAAGATGCATGACGAACAATGAACTGGTTACGAAATATTAAGTTTTTCTTTTTTTTTACTAACGTTTAAGTTACTTTGTCTCTTTTTTAATAACAACTACACTCACCGGCGGCATAATTAGCGGAACGCAACGAAAAACCGTGTTTTTTCCATAATTTTGTATTGTACATTAATGTTTTTGTTTAAATATTTTATAATTAGTGTTAAATGCATTAAAAGGACAAATAATCAATAATCATTTAATTGAATTTGGCAATTTAAATCTTTAATTTGCTAAAATATGCATTTTGTAACTTTCGGCGCATATTTTTGGAATAATTAATTTGCTATTTATTTTACTTTTTTGTTTGTTTTATCACCGTTTCTATACTGCTAGGGTCCTTAACTGTATTATGACATGTTTTTCCATCCGATTTTTTAATCCATTATCTTTTCTTAAGGCAAATTGTCCCCATACTCCCATGAAATACTTTTTAATCCTCTAATGTTTCTGGGTGGCTGGATTTTTTTCTCTAACCCTATTTCCTGTCAAGGCCAAGTCGTATTCTATTGGACTCATGTCCGGGGTCCACGTTGATCCACCCTGGTGGTATTACAACATCTTATAAGAAATTGCGGACCACGAATACACGGTCCGGCCACAATAATCGTGCATGTTTTTTTTTTCGTGTCTGATAATTCGTCAAGTGGCATCGCATGCGGTTTTGGGATGTCTATCCTGCAAAAAGAAGCAGCCAGTAAGCCTCCTTCAATAATGCCTGACTCCGTGTGCGCTTCAAAAGAAATGACACCCCATACCATTACTGGAGCCTCCAGTATAAGGCACATTCCTGTAAAATTGGACTGTTCAAAGCGATTCCCTTGACGTATCCATATTTTATGCCTCCCATCCAAAAAATCTATATCAAAAAACAGCTTGCCCCTGACAAAAAATCTCTTTTTAACTCCTTAGTCCGATCTCGGTGTTATTGAGCACAACTTAATTTCACTACGCGATAACCTACAGCACGTTTTGGATATTCAGCAGTCGCGTTAGACATCTGATTACCTTCATTGAGACGTCGTCTTTCTTTCCGCATACTCACAAGCAAAATACGGACCACCTCCAGGATGCTACAGGTCCGAATAGCTGCATTACGCCAATTTTTCAGAGCCTTAGCCGGTTTGAACTGTCATAAACCAATCATTAGCGGCACTTTTTCCTTGATTTCTGCATTATCCTTATCTTCTAACAAAACATCCTGTCGGCTTGTACCGATGGACATTGCGAGGAATGACTAATATCGATACACCCAGTGCTTAACTTACTGCACGATAGGTTTGACTTTCATCGATCACTGTAATATCCCTCGTAACTTTTGTCACAGGTAAATTACTGCTTTCAGCCTCTACGCAATGTTTATTCTCCAAATGTAATGAATACACTAAGGCCAAACCACCAGTACTTAAATAAAACAAAGTTCCCATCAAAAACACAAAAGGACAAAATCTTTCTAAAATCAAAACTGTGCTTAATTTACCTCTAATCGCTTAAGAAAACCAAATTTTTCTTCAACATGCAAGTCCTAATTGAAGGTTCTTTTGAATAAAAAAATCGTCATAGCAATAGCAGTAACATATAATAAAAAAATGAAAACGTTCCGCTAATTATGCCGGTGAGTGTAGCTGTATGCGTTACAATGCCACGTAAAGAAAAAAAGTGTTTAGTTATAAATCTGTTTATTGAAGTGCTTTTGGATACACAATATATTTTTGATTTGAGGGGACCCGAATTTACCGTACCGAATGGGACGAACATCGAATGTTTGACAGGTAGGAACAGTTTGTATGGGAAAATTATTTGTTGTTTTTACTATTTTCAAAATTCAAGATACGTCAAGCACTGTAATGTCAAACAAATACAATAATAATGTTAAAGTTCCAAATGTATGTCAAAATTAAAAGATTTATGTCAAATCTACAAGTTTGATGTCAAAATTACGAGATTTATGTCAAATTTACAAGTTTGATGTCAAAATAACAAGATTAATGACAAAAAATTACACGATTTAAGTATGTCAAAGTCACAACCATCTTCATATTTTATTATTGGTGTCACAAAATATTATTCAACAAAATCTTTGATCAATGATGCACAAATCACCATGTTTGATAGGCGGATTGGTGATCAGAATAGTTAACACAAGTTCTTACCATTGTCAACGTCCACTGCTTCAGCTTTTAATATTATAACAATTAAACATATCACTAAACCGAACATTGTTGCAATAATGACCAATTAATACTGCCTAATGCCTAACAGGAAAATGACAATAGGTTTGCACAAAAGTTAATTTAGAATTACAGTCACAGGACAGATTATTTTATACATGGTGTAAACTGTTGGGGGCTGAGTCACCCTCGTCCGTGGGAAGGCACCCTCAGTTAGAAACCCCACACGTGGTCCCCGGGTGGTACCAATCAGGTGACAACCTACTGGTGGTAGGCTCCGGCCGTGGTTAGTGACCACCCACCGGACAAAGCCATGCCGCCAAGCAGCCTAGCTGTGTTCCGGCTTGTTGTCCGGTGACACCGTTCGGGAAAACGGGTCGGAATAGTTGCTTTACTGCTGCATGACCGTCTTGCCATGCGTCGTTGCGCTGCATCAGGTATCTGTTCGTAGAGGTAACGGGATCCGAGGCACGGTGCACCGCTGGCTGACCGCAGTTAGTAGGGGGCCCAAGTAGTGAGCTAGCCATTCACGAAAGGCTGCCCCACCAACTCGTGAAAAATCCCGGAATGCGCCATCGTGCCGGTTGGCGACTGGACGAAAGGGCCCGATGGACACTTACGGGGGGGCTCGGGCGTCCCCGCAGTCTCCAGATCAGTTCCCCAATGATGAGGCATTGCGGCGCATGTCTACAGGCCAGCAGCGTGGAGCATCACTCCACTGCCGTTTTCCCACCGAATTACTCGAAACACACAATAAGCAGCACAAGAAAAATAAGAGTAAGGTTACATAGCGGCTGCACGCCCTTTCGTTTAAAGATATATATGCAATCACAACATTCCTATAATGTCGGCGGAGCTTGTTGCAATTTCAGAAGCCATTTCCTATTCTTTCAATTTAGCTTTAGGCAAGGTGGTCATCTTAACTGATAGCAAAAGTGCCCTCCAACATTTGGCTCGATGCGCCTCTGGCTTCAGAGGTGTTTCGGTAGCCTATAAAATTCTTGATAGTATACACAAATTTAACCAGAATGGAAGAGCTCTGAAATTGCAATGGGTACCGTCCCATGTTGGTTTGGCAGGCAACGAGGAGGCTGACCGGCTTGCAAAGTTAGCAACTACCGAAGGTATACCAAAAACTATAAATCCATATAACTCTGAGATGTTACCAAAATATAAATCTATTTCTTATGATCTCTGGAAAGAATACTTTAATGTACGTAGCAAGGAAAAAGGGATATGGTATAAAAGCATACAAAGTGAGCCTCCTCGAGTGGCTTGGTTCGTAAGCACTTTATTAAATAGATTTTTGTTAAAACTAGCTTTTAGACTTCGTTCAGGGCACTACCCATCAGCAAAGTTTGCACATCTAATGAAAAAAGCCGATACACCGAATTGTCAAATCTGTGGAAAGATTGAAGATGTGCAACATTTGCTGATGGAGTGCGCCAGGAACAAGGCGGAAAGGGAGTCAGTGTTGAGAAAGTATGGTTTGGAGGAATGAGTGGGCTCGTCGTAAATAAAACTATGAGATCGAGGTCAGAAATGCGAATGATCGAATGTGTATAAGTGTATATTTTATTCCCAAAATGTCCTATTTATATTTACAAATTTCGTCTTACAATTACAACTTAGCTAAACTATATTACAAATATTTACACCAATCATAATCTAATAAACGGCGCGCCCCGCCCCGCGGGGTGCGGGCGCGGGACGAAGTTGAACACCTGCACCGAGCTTATAAATACGAGTTGACACGCGTCCTCCGCACGCATTCCGCCGAGCGCCGATGTCGAGTGAAGATACGTGATTCTCTCTGCTGTCCAGTGTCCATGCTGTCGTGATCATGGAAGATGTGCATGTGCTGTGCTGCGTGGCTTGCTTCATTGCCAAACGCTCTTATCAGAGCGAACTGACGCGTGCGGCGGCGTGGTGTGATATCGATGTTGACCGCGTCGATATTACGTTGCGTCGCTGGCGCGGAAGCGTCTTTATCAAGACGACGCCTTGTCTCTTGCTGTTCTTATTTCTTTGCGGTGGTCGCCTGAACGTGTCGTCTTTCTCAAGGCGGTTTCTCTCACTGTCTCTGAGAGGCTCCTCAAAACGTGGTAACGGTGCAGGTACTGGTATTGGTGTATGGTACGGTGTTCATGGTAAGGTACGGTATTCATGGTATGGTAAGGTAAGGTAAAGTGATGAGTAAGTATACTATGTCACTACATCACTCCCCCCTAAGCGAAGCGTACGTTTGGTTTCACTGAGCGTCCAGAACGAGTGACGTAGGCATCGCGCGTTATCGCTGGGGTCGATGACCGTGCCTCGCTGCTCGTAGCGCGCGGTGTTTCGTCGCTCGTAGTGCGCATGGCTTCGTCGCTCGTAGTGTGCGCGGCTCCGTTGCTAGTGGTTTCGTGTCGTGGCTGTGTTGCTGTTCTGGTGGTGGGTTCTTTGTCGAGTAGGTGTGCTGGCTTCACCCTGTCTATTGAGACTACTGCGGTTCGTAAGGGCATCTGTATGGTGAATTGTTTGCTGTTTCGTTGTAGGACTCGGAACGGGCCGTCATATGGTGGGGTCAACGGGCTTCGCACGGTGTCGTTACGCACGAAAACATGAGTACACGTCGCTAGGTCTTTATATACGAACGTGCTCGTGTTGTTATTGTGTGACTTGCTGCATGGTGATAAGGTCGACATTGTTTCAGTCAGCTGCCGGACGAAATCTGCGTCTTCAATATTCGGCTGTGTAGGCACGAAGAAATCTGACGGAATTCTAAGTGTCGATCCGTAGGTCATCAGGGCCGGACTGACTTGTGTATCTTCACGTAGGGCGGTGCGTAGTCCAAGTAAAACGGTCGATAGTTCGTCGCTCCAGTGTGTGCCGGCGCTTCTCGCCATGAGTGCGGCTTTCAGAGTTCGATGCCAGCGTTCGATTTGACCGTTTGCTTGTGGGTGAAATGCAGTAGTTCGGATTCTTGTGATGCCAAATTTTTTCATTAGTGCGTTGAATAATGACGATTCGAATTGTCTTCCTTGGTCCGTTGTCACACGCAACGGGCAACCAAATCGCGATATCCACCCATCGTAGATCGCTCTAGCAACAGTGTCGGCAGTGATGTCGCGAGTAGGTATTGCTTCAGGCCATTTTGTGCAGCGGTCAATCATGGTAACTAGGTATCTGTAGTCGTTTGACGGTGGCAGTGGTCCCACGATGTCAATATGTAAATGTTCGAAGCGCGCGGATTTTTGAAATTCTCCGAGCGGACTGATAACGTGCCTTTGAACTTTCCCGCGCTGGCAACCGATGCATGATTTTGCCCAGAGACCGACTTCTTTGTTCATACTCGGCCAGAAGAACTTTGCTGCCATCAATCTTCTTGTTGTTCTAACACCTGGGTGACTCAGTTCGTGTTGCGCTTTGAAGGCTACAAAACGATAAGTCGCTGGTAGGTACGGACGAATGTTGCCGGTTGACGTTTCGCATATGATAGGTCGTTGACCTCCGGGCAATGTGATGCGTGAGAACTTGAGGTTTGGGTTGGACATGCAGGTCTTCAGCTCTTCATCATCTTCTTGGTCTCGAGCAAGTTGGTTGTAGTCGATCGTAGATTGTGATAAGTCGATTTCCTCGATGCGTGATAAGGCGTCAGCTGCTTCGTTCTTATCACCGTGAATATATTGAATCTTCGTACAAAATTGACTTATGTAGTGTAGTTGGCGTTCTCTTCTTGGTGTATCGGTGCTACTTGGTGTTCTGGTTAACGCGTAAGTTAGAGGTTTGTGGTCGGTGAATATTGTCAGGTCATTGCCCTCGATCAGCCGTCGTAGGTGTTTTACAGCGGTGTACATTGCTAATAATTCGCGGTCGTACACGCTGTAGCGTCGCTGTGTCTCACTCATAGTTTTTGAGTAGAATGCCAGAGGTTTCCACACGTCGTTCACTTTTTGTTGTAGGACGGCGCCGATACTAGTGTTGGATGCGTCGGTAAATAAACAAAGTGGAGCGTTCGGTATCGGGTGAGTGAGCGTTGTTGCTTCGAGTACGCTTTGTCGGCATTTCTCAAAGGCTTGCTCTGCTTCTTGAGACCATTGTATCGGAGATTTATCATTTTTCTTGCTGTTGTGTAGGTACTTATTTAGTTCGTATTGATATTCTGCTTGATGAGGTAAACAGCTGCGGTAAAAGTTGATAATTCCTAGAAATCTTCTTAATTCTTGTACTGTCTGTGGCTTCGGATAGTTGACTATGGCTTGTATTCGTTCTTGAGTGGGGTTGATTCCTTCTGAGGATACTTCGTATCCGAGAAACTCGATGTTTTTCTTATCAAACTCGCACTTGTCGATGTTTAGACTGACGCCGTAGGTATTTAGGCGTTCGAGTACTAATTCTAAGTGCCGACGATGTTCTTCTTTGTTTCTAGAGTGTATCAGCAGGTCGTCAACGAAACAGAATACGATGTCGTCTAGTCCTCGTAGTACTTCGTGCATGAAGCGTTGAAAGGTTTGACCGGAGTTCCTTAGGCCAAACGTCATGCAGTTAAATTCGAAGAGACCGAAAGGTGTTATTATGGCTGTTTTCTGAGCATCTTCTTTCGCTATAGGCACCCAAAAATATGCCATCTTCAGATCGAGTTTGGAGAAGATTGTTTTGCCATGAAGTTGGTAGGTGAAGTCTTGAATTCGAGGTATGGGGTATCGGTCGGGTACGGTGACGGCGTTGAGTCTTCTGTAGTCACCACATACACGTAGTGAACCATCTTTCTTCTTGACTACATGTAGCGGACTGGCCCACGGACTGTTAGACGGCTTGCATATACCCATCTCGATCATGCGTTCGAATTCAAGCTTGGCTGCTTTGTACTTGTCGGGCGGTAGAGGGCGCGGCCGAGAGTAGATTGGCGGTCCGGTTGTTTCGATGTGGTGCGTGACGTTGTGTTTGACTGGAGTTTTCAGTGACATTGGTCTTAGTACATCTGGATATTTCTTCAGCAGGTCGTGGTATGCGTGGTCTCTGTTGATGATGTAGATCGATTCTTCATTGTTATTTACTTGAATGGCGTTCACGCTGAGTTCTGTTACGCGGTCGACAAGTTTTCTTTGGTGTAAGTCGACTAGTAATTTGTGATGTACTAGGAAGTCTGCACCTAGTAACGACGTCTTCACGTCCGCTACGACGAAAGTCCACTTGAAGCTTCTTCGTAAACCTAAGTTGAGCTCGAGTGTGCGCTCACCGTAGGTACGAATTTCCGTGCCGTTGGCCGCGAACAGTTTGTATGTACTCTCTGCCGGCTTCAAATATTTCTTGTTTCGGGCGGCTAATACGGATATGTCGGCTCCCGTGTCGACAAGAAATCGCTCTCTGTTGATAATGTCGATCACACATAGGCGGTGGGACTTCTGGTTTACATCGACACCCGCCACAGTCGATGTACTTTTTAGTTTCCCTGTTTGGTTTTGGAGCACGGCGATTCACATTTTCGCGCCTCGTTGCCAAATCGGTAGTGATAACGGCACAGCCAATCAGGATCGCCGGGCTTGCGCGCGTTGTTGTGTGCGCGGTGTCTCGATTGCGAGCGGGAGCGGCTACGGTGTGCGGGGTGCGAGCAGGGGCGGCGATTCGTGGAATTTTGTTGATTTCGCAGCTCGGCGAGTTCGAGAGATATGTTTTCTATTTGTTTTGATAACATGCTGATTTGTAGGCTTGTCAAGGTATTCTGCTGTACTCCTGATGTGCTGGTTGACGGAGGGTTTTCGGTTGTGACTGCGGCGACTGTGGCTGGTTCGAAATGCTCCATCATCTTGTCGGCCATAGCAGCTAGGGTTTCTAGTGCCGACTCAGTGTTTACAGAGAGCACGGCGCGAACTTGTGTAGGCAGATGGTTGAGCCACATAACCTTCAGTGCTTCGTCGGATAGTAGTTTGCCGCTGAGGTCTCTCATCTTACGCAGCAGCTGGCTCGGCTTCTGGTCTCCGAGTTCGAGGCCGCTGAGTAGTTTCTGTAGTTGGCGATGGTCTGACTCCTGGTATGTTGATATCAGTCTTTCTTTTAGCGCGCTGTATTTTCCGCTGGCCGGTGGTTCCAGGATGATGTCGGCGATCTGTTCCAGGTCGCTGCAACCGAGCAGCGGGACGACGAGGTTGAATTTCTGCTCATCTCCAATTCTACTGGCGGCAACGGCGGCTTCGAACTGCGCGAACCACAGACGCGGGTTTTGGCGCCAAAATGGTGGTAGTCGGGCAGGTAGCGAAATTGTAGCCACGTTGCTCTTCACAGTTGTGACGTCCTGCGCATCGGTAAATTCTTCTGTGGATTTCGACATCTTGCAGGGTTCGGTGTCTTCTTGCTATGCCGATCTTCGAATCTTCGTGGTCTTCGGAGTCTTCTGAGTGTTCGGGTCTTCTAAAGTCTTCTTCGGGGTCACCAATTTGGAGGAATGAGTGGGCTCGTCGTAAATAAAACTATGAGATCGAGGTCAGAAATGCGAATGATCGAATGTGTATAAGTGTATATTTTATTCCCAAAATGTCCTATTTATATTTACAAATTTCGTCTTACAATTACAACTTAGCTAAACTATATTACAAATATTTACACCAATCATAATCTAATAAACGGCGCGCCCCGCCCCGCGGGGTGCGGGCGCGGGACGAAGTTGAACACCTGCACCGAGCTTATAAATACGAGTTGACACGCGTCCTCCGCACGCATTCCGCCGAGCGCCGATGTCGAGTGAAGATACGTGATTCTCTCTGCTGTCCAGTGTCCATGCTGTCGTGATCATGGAAGATGTGCATGTGCTGTGCTGCGTGGCTTGCTTCATTGCCAAACGCTCTTATCAGAGCGAACTGACGCGTGCGGCGGCGTGGTGTGATATCGATGTTGACCGCGTCGATATTACGTTGCGTCGCTGGCGCGGAAGCGTCTTTATCAAGACGACGTCTTGTCTCTTGCTGTTCTTATTTCTTTGCGGTGGTCGCCTGAACGTGTCGTCTTTCTCAAGGCGGTTTCTCTCACTGTCTCTGAGAGGCTCCTCAAAACGTGGTAACGGTGCAGGTACTGGTATTGGTGTATGGTACGGTGTTCATGGTAAGGTACGGTATTCATGGTATGGTAAGGTAAGGTAAAGTGATGAGTAAGTATACTATGTCACTACAATGGTATTGCAAATATGAATGTAGGCATTATACAAAGTGCTTTGAGTGAGCCTGCATCAGAGATAGCACAAGCTTTTTACCTGATAATGCCGCAGACCCAACACTGACCCCCGTAGCCACCTTTAAGATTGTTATGTAGTGTAATTAATAGTAATAAGGTACAATGGGTTTGATATATGTTGATTCATAAAAAACCCTAAATAAAAAGAAATAAAAAAAAAAAAAAAAAAAAGTGCACCTCACAAACATCCGAGGACTGCACTCAAATCTCGTACCAGTCCACTATCACCTAGAGACTAACAAACCTTCACGGGGATCCGTCTGACGTGGCGTACCTATCGTACCCAGGGTATACCTTGGAGCACAATTTTAAGCCTCGACCTGGAGTGTGCCTATACGCCCGTGATGACGTCTCCTATCGGCGTCTCCGTTAGCTTGAAGACCCCACATTCTCTGTGCTGTAGGTAATGGTGGATATAGGTATCGATAAAATTCTTTATGCCTGTGTCTACCGATCGCACAGTGGAGATGAGGAGACGGCCAGGCTCACAGAATACCTAAGCGAGACGGCGGAGGCGGCTCAACTGAGGTACCCTACAGCCCAATTAGTGCTTCTGGGGGATTTTAACGGCCACCACCAGGGGTGGCTATTCCCATACCGGGACACTGACCATGCTGGGAGAAAGGTGCGAGAGCTTGCTCTAACGTTAAATCCTACCCAGCTGGTCCAAGGGACTACGCGGGTACCTGACGTTGACACGCACACGGCTTATTGCTTGGACCTTCTGCTGACAACTGATCCAGACCGCTACTCAGTAACGGTTTCGTCACCTTTGGGTAACTCCGATCACTGGTGAAATCTGTATCTGTTTACTCCCCGCCCGATCTCAGCCCTAGAGGTACTCGGCGGGTGTGGCGATACAGGTCAGCAGATTGGGATGAGATGCGGTCTTTCTTTGCATCTTATCTTTGGCAGTTGATGTGTTTTTCGTCTGATGATCCTTCGACCTGCGCGGACGCTGTGACGGAGGTGTTGCATCGGACCATGGAATACTACACTCACCGGCATAATTAGCGGAACGTTTTCATTTTTTACATTTTTTTAGTATATGGGACTGCTATTGCCATGACGATTTTTTTATTCAAAAGAACCTCCAATTAGGACTTGCATGTTGAAGAAAAATTTGGTTTTCCTAAGCGATTACAGGTAAGTTAGGCCCAGTTTTGATTTTACAAAGATTTTGCCCTTTTGACGACGTCTGTGGTCTAGTGGTTCGAGTGTCGGACTGCTGACACGAGGTCGTGGGTTCGATTCCCACACATCACAAATATTTATGTGATGAACATGAGTGTTTGTGTTGGTCTGGGTGTTTCTTATGTATTATAAGTATGTATTTACAAAAAAAAAGTATATAAGTATTATATCCATTGTCTAGTACCCATAGTACAAGCTCTGCTTAGTTTGGGACTAGATGGTGCTGTGTAAAAATGTCCCAAAAATATTTATTTATTTATTTTGTGTTTTTGATCGGAACTTTGTTTTATTTAAGTAGTGGTGGTTTGGCCTTAGTGTATTCGTTGCATTTGGAGAATAAACATTGCGTAGAGGCTGAAAGAAGTAATTTACCTGTGACAAAAGCTACGAGGGATGTTACAGTGATCGATGAAAGTCAAACCTATCGTGCAATAAGTTAAGCACTGGGTGTATCGATATTAGTCATACCTCGCAATGTCTATCGGTACATGCAGACAGGATGTTTCATTAGAAGATGAGGATAATGCAGAAATCAAGGAAAAAGCGCCGCTGATGATTAGTTTATGACAGTACAAACCGGTTGAGGCTCTGAAAAATTGGCGCAATGCTGCTATTTGGACCTGCAGCATCCTGAAGGTGGTCCGTATTTTGTTTGTGAGTGTGCGGAAAGAAAGACGACGTCTCATTGAAGGTAATCTGATGTCTAACGCGACTAATGAATGTCCAAAACGTGCTGTAGGTCATCGCGTAGTGAAATAAAGTTTTGCTCAATAACACCGAGATCGGACTAAGGAGTTAGAAAGAGATTGTTTCTCAGGGGCAAGCTGTTTTTTGATATAGATTTTTTGGATGGGAGGCATAGAATATAGATACGTCAAGGGAATCCCTTTGGACAGTCAAATTTTACAGGAATGTGCCTTATACTGGAGGCTGCAGTAATGGTTTGGGGTGTCATTTATTTTGAAGCGCACGCGGAGTTAGGCATTATTAAAGGAGGATTATTGGATGCTTATTTTTGCAGGATAGACATCCCAGAACCTCATGCGATGCCACTCGACGAATTATCAGACAAGAAAAAAACTAAGCACGATTATGTGTGGCCGGACTATGTATTCGGTGTCCGCAATTTCAAACGAGTAAGGCCATCGAGAAACATGGGGAAACGCTCGCCGTTTCCCTGGACATCTCGAAGGCTTTCGACAGGGTTTGGCATGACGGCCTTATTCGTAAGCTTTCTTCATTCGGCTTGTCTACCGGTTTCGTTGCGTGGATATCGGACTTCCTGAGGGATCATTCGATTCGAGTGGTCATTGATGGCTGTTCATCAGATCGAATGGCTATTAATGCCGGTGTCCCTCAGGGGTCAGTGCTCTCTGCGACGCTTTTCCTGCTGCATATCAACGACCTGCTAAAGCCCGGAACCTTTGGGTACGCAGAAGACAGCACTGTGGTAGAGAGCTACGTAGCCAATGCACGGACCAGTGGACCACAAATCCGGTCTCTGAGAGGCCATGGTCGAGCGCTTGAATTTGTCACTTAAGGCAGTCTCCGATTGGGGCGATGCCAACCTGGTCAAGTTCAGTGCATCAAAGACCCACGCGTGTCTTTTCTCTGCCAAAAGGAGGCCATTCCAGCTGGCTCCTACTTTTCGAGATGTGTCTATACCGATAACTGACCATCTTGAGCTCTTGGGCGTTACTCTGACGTCAACCCTCAACTTTGGCTCCTATATTGAGTCGAAAGCTCAATTGGCTGCTAAAAAGCTGGGTGTCCTCTCGAAGGTGCGGCGGTACTTCACATCGGAACAGTTGCTTCAACTAGATACGAGTGAAGCACAGGTTCGTTCGTGCATGGAGTACTGCTCGCACCTTTGGGATGGCTCAGCCAAATACCAGCTTGAGGCGTTGGAGTCCATTGAGAAGCGTGCCAAGAAGCTCATCAGCAACGACTCCCTTGTTCAGACCAAGCTCCAAAGTCTTGAGCATCGGCGCAAAGTTGCTAGTCTATCGGTTTTTTATCGGACACATTTCGGAGACTGTGCTTCAGATCTGCATGATCTAATAACCCCCTGCCCTTTTTTCTATAGGACGGCCAGAAGCACGAAAAAGCGCCATCGGTTCATGGTTGATATACCAAAAACCCGAACGAAGCGCTTCGATTCCACTTTCATTGTGAAAACCGCCAAACAGTGGAATGCGTTGCCCGAGTGGGTGTTCCCCGACAGCTACAATCTGGGTGTCTTCAAGTCACGAGTGAATCGGTTTCTTCTGGGCAAGCGTGCTCCATCGTAGACCGCATCATCGCTTAACATCAGGCGAGTTGGCGGCCAAACGCAGGCCTAGTAATAAATTTTAAAAAAAAGCCAAATAACAAAAAAAAACGAATATTGGATAAAAAAAGTTTTTCATTCCCCCATCTCGGAAAGAGTATTTTTGCTCTTCGATATCTGAGTGCAAAAGCCGTTTTTATCCGCTAGAGGATAAAGTAAATTGAATTTAGAACATCGTGTGCACCAAGTTGTGAATTCAAAACTTCATTAAACCTATTTACTTCTACCTCCATGGTGCCGAATTTATCATACAACCTTTTTTAATTTGTTAAAACTCAGACTCGGAAGTCGGAACCTTCTTGGTGTATTACTTTTTTTTTAATTTGCTTTACGCGCTTCGTCGCGCCTATTTCTTTTCACGTATATTGTTAAAACCTTAGGTTAAAAACAAGAAACTTAAAAACAAGTGAAAAACCTAAAATGAGTGATTCTAGCGACGAGGAAGTTTTTTTTTTTTTGCATTAAGTCATTTCCTCGCTGAGGTGGGATGAAAAGTTACGTGTTGCACTCGAGTGCAAAGATTTTTCAACTCGTGCTCTTTTGATTCCCTCCCTAACGCTCAGGATTCTAATTTTTGAATTCCTTCGCTTGCTCGGTCATCAAAATTGAGCACGCGGTTAAAAAGCAACTTTGCACTCTTGTATAACAAATAACTATTATCACTACATAGTATAAAACAAAGTCGCTTTCCGCTATCTGTCCCTATATATGCTTAGATCTTTAAAACTACGCAACGGATTTTGATGCGGTTTTTTTTAATAGATAGAGTGATTCAAGAGAAAGGTTTTAAGCTGTAAAACGTACACGTGCAAAGCCGGGGCGGGTCGCTAGTAGGTAATAAATAAAAAGACAAATTAAACACAAAAAATAGACTTTATTTGTACAAATAGCTTAAAACTAAGTATTTACATTTTATCACTTTTTACAGAAATTAAACTCTTAACGTAAACTTCCGGATCTAACATTGATAACATTCAAGCCCGTCATATACGTAGCTATAATATATAGGGTGACTGATAATTAGTGATCGATACTTTAACACATGATTGTACTCATAATAACAAACAACTTTCCCAGAGAAAAATTATTTAAAAAACAAAAAAAAAAAAAACCATATTACGAGCCGCGTCCATTCCGTAACAATTCACTAACCTGTCGTACTTGCCTATATATAAACTGCCAAAGATTAATAATGAATATGGTAAGAGAGCCTGGACGTACGCCTTTCCTGACATTCTAAATAAACTTCCAAAGAAAATTGCCAAAAAATTAGAAGACAAAAAACCTCAACAAATTAAAAATATCTTAAAAGCCTATTTTACTGTGGGGAAGTATGGAATGGAGGATGTCAGCATGTAGGTTCTCAGCCTGTAAACATAAGTGAGCAACTCTAAAATAAGCTTATAGCGCACATAATCTTATTGTAACTAGATTAAGCGCTATTTTTATGTACAAATATAATGAAAATTTGCATGAAATAAACAGTTTTAAATTTTAATTTTTTTTTTCATGTAAACTAATAAATTTTAAATGAAAAAAATTAAATAAAAATAATGTTTCTTTGGGAAAGTTGTTTGTTATCATGAGTACAATCAAGTATCGGTCACTAATTACCAGTCACCCTATACAGCGTGTCCCAGAAAGTAGTGTCAAGCGGAAGTCCAGAGGTAGAACATCTTTTAAGGTACCCAAATCACCCCCATGTATGTTCCGCGATTTTTTGTAGTTTTCGAGTTATGAATGTTTTTCATGTTTTTTAATCAAACTCTGACTATAACGACATTTTTGATCATAGTGACGTGAATAGTTGAGATACATGAGTATTTTTTTTTTCTGAATTAGCTGATTAGTGACCCTTTCGAATGCATAAACATTTGTAACCATAGATGTAACGAATGCGTTACAAAAAAACATTGAATTCTCATAAAGTTAAAATCCTGCATGTTTCTTACATCTTTGTGGGTGATTTAAAAATAAATCTCCCTAAACTTTTTTCGTCACATGTATTTTAAAAACTTACACATTTTATCAGCTATTTACCCTGTAAATTTCATCGAGCTATCTCTACGACATCACCATAAAAATTTCATTCAAAGCATACAATATCAAAAATTCCAGTTGTAAAAGGGTGAATGAAAAATTGATTAAAAGTAACTTATAACGTCTTTTTTAGTAACCCTCTACGCAAAAAGAGGGGTGTTATAAGTTTAACGTGTGTGTCTGTGTGTCTGTCTGTGGCACCGTAGCTCCTAAACGGATTTTGATTTAGTTTTTTCTTTTGTTTGAAAGGTGACTTAATCAAGAGTGTTCTTAGCTATGGATTCAAGAAAATTTGTTCAGCCGTTTGAAGATCATCAGCTCTTTTCTGGTTGTCGAAGGGATATGAGCAACTTCTACTGGTCTGATCGATTCGAAATTTACTATCCTGTGACTTCAATGATATTGATGACATGTGACAAGAACGAGGTCATTACAACTTATCATAAACTTAAAGAATCAGTAGGCACACAATACCTCTACTGTAAGTTGGGTATCATGCTGTTTCAGATGATGCTTGAGTATCAGGTCAAGGTTACCATGTTATTGTAATATCATTGAAGTCACAGGATAGTAAATTTCGAATCGATCAGACCAGTAGAAGTTGCTCATATCCCTTCGACAACCAGAAAAGAGCTGATGATCTTCAAATGGCTGAACAAATTTTCTTGGATCCATGGCTAAGAACACTCTTGATTAAGTAACCTTTCAAACAAAAGAAAAAACTAAATCAAAATCCGTTTAGGAGCTACAGTGCCACAGACAGACATACACGTTAAACTTATAACACCCCTCTTTTTGCGTCGAGGGTTACTAAAAAAGACGTTATTAGTTAGTTTTAATCAATTTTTCATTCACCCTTTTACAACTGGAATTTTCGATATTGTATGCTTTGAATGAAATTTTTATTGTGATGTCGTAGAGATAGCTCGGTGAAATTTACAGGGTAAATAGCTGATAAAATGTGTAAGTTTTTAAAATACATGTGACGAAAAAAGTTTAGGGAGATTTATTTTTAAATCACCCACAAAGATGTAAGAAACATGCAGGATTTTAACATTATGAGAATTCAATATTTTTTTGTAACGCTTTCGTTACCTTTATGGTTACAAATGTTTATGCATTTAAAAGGGTCACTAATCAGCTAATTTAGAAAAAAAAATTACTCATGTATCGCAACTATTCACGTCACTATGATCAAAAATGTCTTTATAGTCAGAGTTTGATTAAAAAACATGAAAAACATTTATAACTCGAAAACTACAAAAAATCGCGGAACATACATGGGGGTGATTTGGGTACCTCAAAGGATGTTCTACCACTGGACTTCCGCTTGACACTACTTTCTGGGACACGCTGTATATTAATATAAGTTACAGCTAGACATATTACGATATATTTTCTATAGTAATCTTTGAATGACCACACACGCAGCTATAATATATACCTTTGAAACCTATACTAAAAGCGCAATATATTTTGACATATTAATATATATTTATAGCTACGTGTGTGACGGGCTTCAGGCTTATAATTTCGATGCCTCCCATGTAAGTGTGCGTCCTGAGTGACGGCGCACGGGCGTATTGCGGATTGCGGAGCGGCTTTACCGTGGCTTTACCGTCAATACCTGGGGCCCAATTCTCCTGAAATAAATCTTGATAAATCACAACCGAACCAAGGCCGAACCGTTCATTCAGACAGTTCTCAATTTCAAAAGCTATCAAATTGTTTGACACAAAAAACAAAATCAATCATTTTGAAAGTTTTCGAAAACAAAAACTGACTGACGGTTGTGGTTCGATTGCGTTTGGCAACAATTTATTTTAGGAGAATTAGGCCCCTGTCCTTAGTGCACGCGGAAAGTTGACGCGTACGCGCGTGTTTAGTGTTGCGTTTATTTTACTTTGATTTTAATAATGTTGATATCAAAATTCAAACGTTTCGAACATTTATTTAATGCGCCGTTCATTCCGCCTGCGCGGTGCGCCGTCACTCGGGACGCACATTAAGTTGTTGTAAGCCACAAAATTGCAATTTTGTGTTTTTCACGTAAAAGTGTCTTATGTATAACTAGCTTTTGCCCGCAACTTCGCTTGCGTGAAATTTTGAACCTGTTAAGTGACGATTTTACATACAAACTTTCATCATCTATTTAACTCCCTTAGGGGTTTAATTTCGAAAAATCTTTCCTTATATTACTTGTCTACATTATAAAGGGAACCTCAGGTCCCTACCCCAGGTTCTAGGTCCAAGGGTTTGGGCTGGGCGTTGATGAGTCAGTCAGTCAATTAGTCAGGACTTTTATTTTTAACCCCCGACGCAAAAAGAGGGGTGTTATAAGTTTGACCGGTATGTGTGTCTGTCTGTGTGTCTGTCTGTGGCACCATAGCTCTAAAACGGGTGAACCGATTTAGGTGCGGTTTTTTTTATTTAAAAGCTGGTTTTTTAGCGGTGGTTCTTAGACATGTTTCATCAAAATCGGTTCAGCCGTTTCAGGGTCGTCAACTGTTTTGTTATTTGCGTTGGGAGTTTTTAAAATTTATTATAGACGTCTGTTCAAAACATAAAAATACCGAAAATTTATATCGTTCTTTGGTATGTTGGTTTATGTTTGGAACAGATAATAACATAACATTAGACACTTACGTGCAGAGATGTGAATTATTTGAAATACATGTATTTAAAATACAAATACAAAATGCAAAATACCTATTTTTATTTTGCATTTGAAATACTTTTTTTCAAAATGTAATTTATATTTTATTTGAAATACTTTTTAAAAATATTTAATATTTGTGAGATGCAAATTGGTTTTGTTAATTTTTTTAATTCATGTTTAATATTTTTCATTCTTAAATTCTTGTTATTTACTTTAAAGAGTATTTGTGCCAAGTTTCAAGTTTATAAATACTGGAAATAAGATTTTTCAAATAAACTTTATCACCCCTTTTCACTCCCTTAGAGTGCGCTTTCGCTATAAAAAACAACTACTCTCCAAATTTCAAGTTTCTACCTTTAGCGGTTTAGACTGTGCGAGAATCTTACATTAGGACTTGTTCCTTATATGATTTTTCCAATCTTTAAATCGCTATATCTCATGAATTCGCAGATGCAACATGAAAGAGGAACTCTTTGATCAAATACAAAAAAAAACAGTGAAAAAAGGTATTTTATTTGAAAAACCTATTTTGAAAATACGTATTTTGCATTTTGTATTTAAATACTTTCATTGAAAACCATTTTGTATTTTTATTTGAAATAAAAATTTAACCAAGCATTTGCATTTTGAATTTAAATACTTTTAATATACTATTTTGCACATCTCTGCTTACGTGAAAAACACAAAATTGTAATTTTGTGACTTACAACTACTTACGTCGGAGGCATTCTACAGAGAAACAAATAGTTCCGTCAAAATATTAAGAATACATTACAATCGTGCTATACAGAATGTCCCAAAAAGTAGTGTATAGCGGAAGTCCAGGGGTAGATTTTAGAGGTAGGTTTAAGGGCCTTGTCACAATGGCGATTTGCGAGCGAATTCAAAGCGAGGCGAACAAAATGTGCTCTCGAATTACCACTGTGATAAGGCTCTCGGGGCGCGCTCGCTGCTAGAGATGGGTACCTAGCCGAAATTCCAATAATTTAGCTAGCCAACTAAATAGCCAGGTAGCTAGCCAGCTATTTAGCTATTGAATAAATGGCTCACTAACCGACTAGCGGTTGCGGCGGCTTATCTAAACTAGCTAGGAGATTCGAGTTCGATCCTCACCGCGGCAATAAGTTTAGATGACAATAATAAGTTTATTGTTATGATTTCATTTTTATTGATACTTAATTTTTTAAATTAATATCTTTCCGTCGTTATTCGTATGGTTTTTACTAAAAAAAACAAGCTTTCGGCTAGAATTGGACGTAGTTAGTCCGGCTACTCCGGCTAGCTAGCTACTCAGCTATCGGCTACCAGGGCGGCTGCAAGCAAAACGTAGTTGTTTAGCTCTGTGGTGGCTTCCCGCTGTGCTGTAAACTTGTCGGATATTCTAGCTACTCTAGCTAGCCTGTAGCCAATAGCTAGTTATCACTTTGACAGATATCATAGCCGTGGCTATTTTTTGAATAGCCGCTATTTGGCTAGTTATTAAAATAGCTACCCATCTCTACTCGCTGCGAATCCGCAGCAAACCCGCTGTGCTCTCGCCTCGCTTTGACCTCTCTCGCAATTCGCTACTATGACAAGGCCCTTAATCAAACTCTGACTTTAAGGCGCGTTTCCATTAGGCAAGTAACTTGTATGCAAGTTGCAAATTGCATACAACTTGAACAAACCTGCATACAAGCTACAACTTGTACGTGCTAGTTTGAACTTGTACATTTTTTGGACCTGTGCCCCCGTATGCCTTCCAAAGGACCGGACATCTTTCGCACGAAAGATGAGCCGTGATTCAAAAAAGACTACAATATTTTGATCTTGATGCATGAGACTTTTTGGTACAGTCAGCAAGAAGTAGCTGAACATTTGAGTTTTTAAACTTTACATTAATTCGATAACTAATTGATAGGAAACAAAAAGTTTAAGACATACTTATAGCTGTATTAAGCAGCTCTAGGTATCTATTAAACTTTTTGTTTTAAAACAATTAGTTTTCTAATTAATGCCAAGTTTAAAAATTCTATTGTTCAGCTACTTTTGTTGCTGACCGTACCACTTTTGATCATTCTCCTTTTATCACTTGCTTTAAAACAGTAATTAATGGTACTTTAAGTGGCTTGCAGATTAGTACCCCCTTTTCGACTAACCTTATATTTAGATATTAATAATGCTTATGATTTTTACATGATGTGTGTGTGTTGATACTTAAATAGATACCTGTACTCTCCATTCGAAACTAAATAACATTATAATGGCAATATCTTTTAGATCAAGCTGTATATTACAACATAATATACGAAAAGTAATTTAAAGTGCTCAGAATAGTAAATAAGTGATACTGTCCTGGGAGCTTACTATGACCTCTCATGAAAACGTTCAAAAGCAGGCCTGCTTCTGAATCGCTAAAAATCGTACCATGACAGTACTAAAGGTGAACGACTATTGAACCAAGTTGAACGGTAATGCTTGTTCATGGTACAAAAAGTCTGTACAAAAAATAAGGTGAACGGATTTCGTAAACGTCAACGTAGCAGGCCTGCTCTAACGATGTCGTAGTACAAAAAAGCAGGGCAGTTCAACTTCCAGGCAACTTCTGTCCTGCTTTAAGAGGTCATAGTAAGCCCCCAGATCACCGAGCCAATACTTACAAAGAGGAGATGTTTTGATGCGATTTTCCGATAACACGATGCGTGACATTTAGCGGGGCGAGGGAAGAGTTACACTCCGCCTACTTATATATTTTCCATGTAGCGGTGAATAGGAAAAACTAAAAGCTTCGGATATTATAGATAACTAACACGTGGTTTAGCCATACTACGCTAGATGTCTCTAGTGTCACAAATGTAATAAATTACGTTTAAAGTATAAGTGAAATGTGATGCCAAACAGGCTGTAAACGAATTCGTGTAACGCCTTCAAACCACATGATCTATTAATGGTATAGATTTGTGGCGATCTCCTGGTCGACGTAGTCCACAGCCACCACTCACCGCTCACAGTTCCGACTCACTGCGAACTACGCGGCATCCAGTATCGACTCAAGCTCTCTCAAGCACTCTGGCAAAATCTCAAGACTCAACGACCGCTGACTCATCAAGACGATCGACCTCCGGTCTCAGGGGGGGAGTGATGTGGCGGCATCTATCTCGCCACATGCGAACTAGCGAACTATCCTACATCGCGCAATCAAGATTTAACACGCAGATAGTATATATACAACCTCCCAACATCAACCGTTGGGCAGTAGCCCGCCAGGCACAAGACTCCGCCTGGTTGGAGGATCCTCCCTTTGGTTGGAGGAACACCACACCAAGTTTCTCCACAGATTAACCCCGCACAGGATTTTGATTTATTAAAAATAATAATAAAGGTTTTTTTTCCCAAATCTAATTTTTATTCGCGCTCCCATCCCATTTTATTATTTTTCTTGTTACTTGAAAGAAATAGAGGAAGTTTTGTGTGTTTTCTAGCAAAAGCTACTCGAATAAACGTTCTGATGCCATTTAAGGCATCAAATTTCACTTTTTACTACATTTTGATACGATAGACATCTAGCGTAATATGGCTAAACCACGTGTTAGTTATCTATAAATCCGTAGCTTTACATTTTTGCTATTCACCGCTAGATGGAAAATACAGGATGTAAACAAATTCGTGTAATTCCTTCAAACCGCGTTATAGACTGGTGATACTGATTGACCCTGCGTAGGTTTTTTACAGAATGAAAAAAAAATCCAAAAATTATTCTGTAACTGAGTAATTTTAGTGTCCCGAGTTAACTGACTGTGTGGAGCGATATCGCGCTAGCTGTGCCCGTCAGTGTGTCGCCGTGCCTTCATTCATGTATGCATGGCATCGAAATTTTCTATCACATGAAATTATATTTGAGAAAATAAAGCTTTATTTTTAATCAATAAAAATCCCGTGCAGGATTAATCTATACCATTAATAGATCATGTAATTAGAAGGAATTACACGAATTCGTTTACACCCTGTTTGGCATCACATTTCACTTATACTTACGTAATTTATTACATTTGTGACACTAGCGACATCTAGCGTAATATGGCTAAACCACGTGTTAGTTATCTATAATATCCGGAGCTTTTAGTTTTTCTTATTCACCGCTAGATGGAAAATATAGAAGTAGGCGGGGTGTAACGTTCCCCTCGCCCCGTCTTCTTTTCTCGCTCGTATCAGCACGAGCTATACGAAAATAGCTCATGCTGTGGTGAAAAGATTAGCCAGTCAGTAAGGTTGGTAGCGGAGCTGACTGCCCAGGGTGCGCCGGACGTACTTAAGTATCGTCACTGGCCCCGTGAAACTTTGTTGTATTATCGGAAAATCGCATTACAACATCTCCTCTTTGTACTTGCTCCATGACTATAACCTTGATACAACACAATTATATTTTAATTTAATAGTCGATTTTCGTCCATAGATTTCAGGCCTGGTCTGGAATCGTGTACCTCTTTGACTAGATCAGCTAGTTCCCCAGCTCCGTACCCGAGCAGTTGTCGTAGATCACAAACGAATTTGTATACGAATCTGTAAATAATTATTATACGCTATGATAGGTTGAACGAGTGATATACAAGGTGTATAACATAAATAAGTGTACAACCTCTTAAGAGCGTGTACGCCGTGCGGCATTTCAGACAAATTTACAAGTCTTTGTTTTTCATAATGACTGAACCGATTTTGATGAAACTCCGCACACATAAGCAGGATACTTACGACTAAAAAGTTAGTAGAAAACATTTTAGAAATGACTTACTTAAAAAAAGATAATTGGAAATTTCCGTTTGTATGGAAAATTTCAAATCGGTGTAATTTAACTGTAACACTATTTTTCGAAAATCTTTTCTACTAACTTTTTAGTCCTATGTATCCTGCTGATGGGTATGATAATGAAGTTTCATTAAAATCGGTGCAGTCATATCGAAAAATAAGGACTTGAAAATTTGTATGAAATGCCGAACGGCGTAAACGCTCTTAAGGGGTCACTGTACCTACTCATCATTATGAACAACTTTTACTATGGGCGAAACATGAAATCGCGAAAAAAAAACAGCTGTTCCTTACATTAATGTACGATTGACGACACGTTTGGTGCAGTGGCTAAGCGATTGGCTTCTGCGCTACGGGTCGTGGGTTCGATTCCCACACGGAACAAAAATTGGTATGACCTACAGATGGTTGTTTCGTGTCTGGGCGTTTGTTTGTGAGATTTGTGTCTGTAAACGCACCCACGACATAAGAGAAATCTTAGTGTGGGGCAAAGATTAAAAAAAAAAAAAAATGTTCGCATAACTCGTCAAAATGTAGGGAACAGCAGATTTTTTTTTCGCGATTTCGTGTTTGGTCCCATAGTAAAAGTTGTTCATAATGATGAGTACAGTGACCCCTTAAGAGGTTGTGCGTTATTTATGTTATACACGGAGGAGCTCGTGGCTAAATAATTACAGCCGCATAGACCGATCTTCCGGGTTAAGCCACGCTTGCCGAGGTTGGTCTGTGGATGGGTGACCATTTACCATAGCGAGTTTCCTCCGTGCCTCGGAAAGCACGTAAAGCCGTTGGTCCCGGCTGTCATTTGTAGATCTTTGACAGTCGTTACTGTTGGTCAGAAGCCAGAAAGCCTGACAACCAGTCTTACCAAGAGTATCGTATTACCCAGTTACTGGGTTGTGGAGGTCTGATAGGCAGTCGCTCCATGTAAAATACTGATATTCAGCTGCATCCGGTTCGACTGGAAGCCGACCCCAACATAGTTGGGAAAAGGCTAGGCAGATGATGACCTTGTAGAGATCAACTTCGATAACATGGCACGCCCCTCCCATCTATCTTCAATGTGTATGTACAGCCACGGACTCGAACCCTCTTATTACAAAAGATGGTTTAAATCAAGACTAAGGTAAACCCAGCTTTAAAATATACCCATCACTTTCTTATGTCATATAACAAAAAGAGACGGGGCTATTTTAAAACCTAGGTTTTTCTTAGACCTTTTGTAATAAGTAATTCTTTTCCGAATAACCTTGTATAATAAAATTAACTTATTCTGAAGTCAGTGCGACGCTAACGCAGAATTGAAGCCTTAGTGAAATTGAAAACACCAGTAAAATAGACTAAAAACTAATAAAAAAATAATTTTCATTAGTTTTTAGTAGTAATTAAATGTACATACCTCTTCCCCGACACCTTGGCGATCATATCACCATCGTAATAATATCGTAACGCTCTCGACAGCTTCTCGTAGTTCATGGCAGGTTTATGTTTCCTCGCGCCCCATAACCGGGCCACTCTCTCTGGTTCTAGTAATTTAAATTCACCTTCAGTACCTAGGAATGAGAATAAACATTATTAAAACTACAACAAATCATGCTACAGGTGCCCGACATTGTACTGGGATCGATCTTTTATCACCAGGGAGCGGAATCTTATGGCAAAACAATTGAAAGGTGATAGAGACGGGTCATTATTTTTTATCGAGTATTCAAGCTATCGATACTTTTTTAACAGCTGAGAATACAAACGAGCGGGCAGACTTAGCCATTTTTTAGAAATACAAAATAATTGATCAACACGAAATGTCAAATTGAAATAGATATGAAGTATGTATCTGAGTAATTTTAGCGTTCCGAGTTAACTGTTACAAGAGTTACAAGCGTCCGAATTGACACACACATACACGCACTGCAACAAGACTTTTAAGGTAAGTTTTATAATATGGTAATTATTTTACTCTTTTTTTTTTGAAGTCGGTTTTAACTTTTTTCAAGTTATTTTATTTTTCTATTTTTAGTGGCATAAACAATACACAAACATGCAATTACAGCAATTTCGGGTAATTTGCTGTTATCCATTGCAGAGTTCCATTGTCAATCTCCGAGGGTCTTCATCAGATCTTCACCAAAGGCCAATGCGTAAAATTGGTGCATTTTGTTTTTTTGGCGGCAGTCGATCAAATATGAAAAAAGTGATGCAGAATAATATAACAAATGAAATATTGTATGGGTTTCATATCGGAAACTCAGTCTGGACTGAGTTATATCAGTTTAAAGATTAACTCGAGGGGTAACGGGCTATTTGGTTTAAGCGACATTTTGGGTGATATTGAGTTATACTATATATATTTGGAATGAGAAAAATTCGCTGATTCCAAATATATATATAACTCAATATCACCCAAAATGTCGCTTAAACCAAATAGCCCGTTACCCCTCGACTAATATTTTCATATTTTATGAAATAATACAAAGCATATTTCTGACCTTCCAAAGCGACGTTCACTATTTAGTTTTAGTTAATACTTATATCTTCAAACTCATGTGTACAATTTTACAGTTTACAGTAGTTTACAGTTCCCCAGCACTATTTTGAGACAGTATAATTGTGAGACACGACGTCGAAAATGAGGCTGATGATGAACCTAGCGATGTTGATATCCAAATGTAATACGTTATTATTAAAATAAAAAGTTCACCTTAAGAACAGTTTTATTATTTCAAAACAATAAATAATAAATAAATAAAAAATGTACACATGTAGATATTTGGAGATATAAGTAGTAACTAAAACTAAATAGTGAACGTCGCTTGGAAATTTCAAAAATATGCTTTGTAACAAGAATTATTTCATAATATATGAAAATATTAGTTAATCTTTAAACTGATATAACTCAGTCCGGACTGAGTTTTCGATATAAGACCCCATACAATGTAGTATCACCTTCATGATCGTCATCTTTCACCTACTGGCCATTTTTATATTTTATACTTTTTTGATTGATGACAGATAGGAATTTAAATTGAGACTTGACTTTTTTTTGTTTTGAGGGACACGATGGTGATGTTTTTTGATACGAATGTCTGTTTTATTTTATATTGATATAAATCTTAGATTATATAAAATGTCCAGATTCCTAGTAGGCCACCGTGAATTGAAGCCAAATACAAGTAGTCAAAATTGACTACTTCGTTCGATCCCCACTTCACACGCCAAGGAACGTTCCCCGCGTAAACACGTCAAGAGTCGGTTTTTTTATTTTGAAAAAATTACAGTTTGTGCTGTGAAATCATGTAAAAATTACACTTCAAAAAAAGAAAAGTGCCTTAACATATCATTTCATAAGTAAGTATTCAATTTCACTTTGTATTTCTTTGTTAAACGACTTTTAGTTATGAAGACGGGAAAATAATAATTTGACATTACTGTGACGCCATAACTGTTGAGTGTTGCCAAGGGCATGAAATCTATTTACCCATACATGTAGCTTTTTAAGACTCTTGAAAAAAAAAGAAACGAGGGATGACAAAAAAGAGTTTTACTAACATGAACGATGATTGTTTTTGTACGTGTTATTTTGTTTCTTCAAGCTCACAGCCCTCTAAACACTGAACCGATTTCAATGCGGTTTTTATAGTTCGTAAGATTTTTTTTTAGATATGGCTCGTATTTCAGGAGTAAAAATGGTTACGTTTTTCCCTAAATTATCATCTTTACTTATACAGATTACTTATACAGAGGTACTTCCCGAAACACTCATGTCCCGAGAGTACCTGCGTCAGCCGGAAGCTGAGGGCGCCATGACGCCTCTCCAGCCACTCCACCATCACGGGCCTTACCGCCGCTATTGCGGCCTGCCCTGCCTACCCTATCCACCTAACCTAACCTATCCTATCCCTTACCTGTCTAAAATAATAAACAATGATGATTGAAATTACTTTTTATTTTAATTTTGCCCAAAAAAGTGATTAGGTGTTTTTAGACGCTATTGGTACGAAACTTGGGCATTCTACGTATTAATTTTATAAGACACGAAAATGGGGCGCAATGGTACACGCAAGATTTTTCTCAAACGAGGAAAATTTTGTTTAGAAACTAACTCCACTTGAAAAAATCAGCGTTGATATAAAAATTACGTACCGACACCGGATTTTGAGCCGTTACACCTACCGATTGGGCTGCTCCTGCTTACTACTCATTTAATTAAACCGAAAAACATACATTTTACAAAAAAAACATAAATAACAAAAAAAAACAAGCACACCACTAAAAGTCATAACATAATAAAGTTGATGCGGTCGCACACGAAAAAAATTACACAAATGAAAGCAAATAACATAAATCATTAACAGTAATGACAAAAAATCTTATAATTATAACTATTGATGTTATCTTTTACATTAGACTTAAAATATTTAAAACTCCCACATTTTTAGGGTAATTCTCTGCCACTGGTATTACACACGCGTTACACACAAACGCAAATGCGATACGTAATACACTCGCGAGCGTGGCGCTCACTCACACATGTATAAAAAATTGGCTTCATGATAAACGTTGCGTTTTATTAGGAACACGGAATCTGGACATTTTATAATCTAAGGATATAAATATTATAATTTTAAATCCGAGTGGCCGTTTAATTATGTGGCATGTCACAGCAACCCACCTTGAAGCACAATATTTGCCTGGGGGAGCTTACTATTGTGTGTCCGTCTCTCATGACGACGTCTCGTACAGGTCTGTCTTCTCATAGATAGCCTGTAACCCAAGATGTGCCTGCACGACGCTGGGACTGTGCTGCCTAAGCATTCTCGCCGTGTATCTAGCCGTCAATACGCGCTTGCTGCCGCCGGTTTCTATCAAATGGCTGTGTGGGCCATTGGCGAACGCCGTAACTACAGGAAGGAACTCGCTGACTACTCCAAGGGACGTGACGCAGTCCTGCCTCTTATTCTCTAGCCATTTTTATTTTTGTTATTTATGTACTAGGTATGGAATGCCCTACACATTCTTTACAACTGGTGTAGCAGACGTGCTCTCAGGAGATCCTAGGGCCGTCTGTTACATTACAACAATAATTCATTCAAATATTATGCTGCACCGTTTTTTTCATATTTGATCGACTGCCGCCAAAAAAACAAAACGCACCAGTCTTCATACTAATTTGGCCATTATCCTTTAAATGGGACCATTTCGGAAGAATACTCTTTCAAACAAAAAAAAGAATTTCGCATATCCGTCTATACAAGGTTAGTCGGAAAGGGGGTACTAATCCGAAGCCCACATATAGTATCGCTGATGACTGTTTGAAAGCAAGTGTTAAAGAACAATGGCAAAATCGTTGCTGAGACTTAAAATAAGCGTCTAATGATAAGAGGTATATTAAAAAAAGCCTAATTTTTTTCTAGATATTATTGTAGCTTTAACATTTGTAAACGAACTCTCTGAAAAAATTATATTACATTTCAAAGTTTTACTGATATTCCCGTTAATTCGAATCATTTTTTAACCGACTTCAAAAAGGAGGAGGTTCTCAATTCGGTTGTATTTTTTTTTTTATTTTTTTTTTTATTTTTTATGTTTGTTACCTCATATCTCCGTCATTAATGAACCGATTTGAAAAATTCTTTTTTTGTTCGGAAGGGTATACTTTCCGATTGGTCCCATTTAAATTTTGTTATGATCAGACCATGAACTTCAGAGATATGGAACGGAACTCCTCGTCGGATCAAAGCAAAATTCTCAAATCACTAATATTGCTTTGTTTATATTTGTTGTTGGGAACTGACTACTTGAAAAGAGGAGGGGGTGCGTGTCCCCCCTTCCCCCCCTTTGGAATGTTTTCATTATATCGTGTAAGGTATCATTTGAAAGGACTTTTTATGCCCGACTACGTCAAAGCCAAAAAGAAGGGTTATGAAGGAGGGTGTTAAAATTATGACACTAAAACGTTTTTAATAAAAATTAAACTTTAAAAAAAAGTAAAAACCGACTTCAAAGAAATACTAAATGGAGTAAAATAATTACCATAATATAAAATTAACAGTTTCAGAAGTCGGTGCAACTCTACACTGAAGCAAATAGAAGCCACCGACTTCTGAAACTGTTAATTTTATATTATGGTAATTATTTTACTCCATTTAGTATTTCTTTGAAGTCGGTTTTTACTTTTTTTTAAAGTTTAATTTTTATATTTGTTGTCCATGCGTCTTCAATTTTGCAACACTTTGAGAGATACCCTTGTAATTAATTTCGAAGATTTTTTACCAGCTATGTTAATATATTTAATGCTTAATTATTTCATAAGATGTTTTATTTCGATTGATGAATTATTATTCAATAATTCATGAAACAAATACCAAAATAAAGACAGCAAAACTTGGCGTATATTAGGAAAGAAATAGATTTTCTATAATCCTGCTTACCTAATAGAAGTATATGAAAAAAAAGTATAGCAACACAAACATGGCAATGCTTTCTTTCAAAAACTGTCACTGTCAATCCTAGAGTTGTCAAATATCAGTATATTATTAAGCCCCTAGTAGACGAGATCGAGGCGCCGGGTGAACCCCGGCCAAATTCGTAGACGATATCAACGATATGGTTTGTACCCGCTAGCTAGCCGTGTTAGGTGCCACTTATTATGGGATGCGCCGTGCGTACGACCGGCCTCTGGAAGGAGTGCACATAGGCCACCTTACCAGTCTGAGCACAGGGTAGCCACGTCGTGACCGATCATGGCGGCAAGCTGGGCCATCGTTAGCAACGGTGTCGTTAAAATAACATAAAATAGTCCCAGACATATCCGACATCCTGTCTTACTACACGGTTTGAAACTGTGCGTAGCCGGTAGCTACGGTCCTAAAAACAGTGTTGTCAGCAAGGGGCCTAACTTTACTTGCCTATATTGTACGGCTACGCATTGTCGTTGGACATAATTAATTATTCGGTGATAGTGCTACGGCTTCTGACAAATGTTTAAAACTTCTACGTTGCGTTAACGTTACGTTGTGCTACTCATTAACGGACTACGATTTCACTCCTCGATTTGGAGTTGAGACGTGAAAAGTGGCGCATTGATATTGTCGATTTTTCTGTGTAGTGATTGACCAAGTGAATTCCTCTGAGTAGGTATAGTCTCAGAGGGAGTGGAAATACTTCTTTAGTAAGAGGGAGAATAACATCATGGTACGTGTCATCATGGAGGAAGTACTAATCTAAAATGTTCATTGTCATGACGTTGGTGTGTTACAAAGGAACCAAGGCATCAAAGAATTAAAGCAGCACCAGCAGAATTGTTGTATTACTTATTAAGAAGAGCAAAAGACAAATAAATATGATAACACGAAATCTTTTATTTGTACCCTGTACCCACGGACTAGGAAAAAAAGACCTATACCTTACAAACTAGATTTTTATTTTTTACTGAACTCGTACACCTATGTTCATACAAAACTATAACCGAGGGATGTGCTCGCAAATGATTGCATAAGCTAGGGTGTTTATATGGGTTTCATTGAATTCACAACATTTTTTAGAGTGTTGTTTTGTTGGTTAGGGCATCAGGCATAGGCGGCTAGACTATCAAAGTATTATTCATGGGATTTTTAATAGAGAGATCCTGCTGCACTGATGAAAGATAGGATGAATTGAATAACCTACTTAATAAAAATATTATTTGTTTCGTATAATCATAAATATTCTAACCTAAATATACTTTTCGAGCTATTTTCTCAAATCCTAGGGATAAGTGGCGAATCGCTCATTTCATCAGAAATGGCTCAGTTCATTAAGAATTAAAAAAAAAAATTGCGAATACACAAAGCCTACGATGACACGAAGACGTTACAATTAATTTATACAGATAAAGTGATGTATCAAAGTTCGCCATTGTTCTTTCTATTTCTAGTTCAGCAAAACTTCAAACTATATCTTGAATTCGAGAGTATCTTTAATAGTAAGCCTGAAGACAAATCTGTTCAGGAATTCAAGCTCTGTACTTTTACATATGTTTCAATAGCAGACGCAAAAGATTATTTCAACAATAGTTTGTTTGGGAGTTTGCCGTTGTTCTTTCAAAATTCGATAATTTTTTTTTTCCAAATAAAATGATTTTTATTTTAGTTTTTTCAATAAAAAAATAAACTTTAAAAAAAAGTAAAAACCGACTTCAAAGAAAAACTAAAAGGAGTAAAATAATTACCATAATATAAAATTAACAGTTTCAGAAGTCGGTGGCTTCTATTTGTTTCAGTGTAGAGTTGCACCGACTTCTGAAACTGTTAATTTTATATTATGGTAATTATTTTACTCCTTTTAGTTTTTCTTTGAAGTCGGTTTTTACTTTTTTTTAAAGTTTATTTTTTTATTAAATACTTTTTAGTACCATAAATTTAACCCCCTCCTCTTCATAACCCTTCTTTTTGGCTGTGACGTAGTTGGGCATAAAAAGCCCTTTCAAATGATACCTTACACGATATAATGAAAACATTCCAAAGGGGGGGGGGGGGGGCTGGACACGCACCTCCTCCTCTTTTCCAGTAGTCAGTTCCCAACAACAAATATAAACAAAGCAATATTAGTAATTTGAGAATTTTGCTTTGATCCGATGAGGAGTTCCTTTCCATATCTCTGAAGTTCATGGTCTAATCGTAACAAAATTTAAATGGGACCAATCGGGAAGGAATCCCTTTCGAACAAAAAAAGAATTTTTCAAATCGGTTCATAAATGACGGAGATATGAGGTAACAAACATAAAAAAAAAAATAAAAAAAAAAAAAATAAAAAAAAAATACAACCGAATTGAGAACCTCCTCCTTTTTGAAGTCGGTTAAAAATTCTTCATCCCTACTTTAGTTACAAATTCAGAAAATGGTTATTCTAATTCATGACCCCAAATATGACCTAAAATGTAAACACAGCTGATCATAACTGGGGATAGATAGATTATAGAGACTTTTTTTTGAGATTTTTGTACAGCTGTTTCTCATTAACTATTGACTTTTGGGAAAAGTTGTAGAACAAAAGTTATTCATTATTATGTGTACTTTAACACCCTTTCGGATTAGTACCCCCTTTCTGACTAACCTTGTATATGACGGAGCTATGCCCGAAAATATATAAAAAAATAAATAGAAACATTCCGAATTGAGAACCTCCTCCTTTTTGAAGTCGGTTAAAAATACTGGTATTCAGCAGCATCTGTTTAGATTGGAAGCTTGACTCGATCATAATTGGGAAAAGGCTAGGAGGAAGATTTAAAAGACTCACCATGCCACCGTATGACATCAAAGTATTCGGCGCTTGTAAGTAGTTCTAATAAGAACTGCCAGAGTTGTATCTGACCATTGTTCCCGTTCCGTGACGTCACGTATGACGTCCAATCTTCTTCTGAAGGTCGTATGACCACCTGTTAAGAAAAATATAATTTATAATCTACATATCGTCGGCTAAAAAAGATAAACTGATAATTCCATTTGAACGATTTTACAGGTATCTAATGAACAAAATTTAATAATTTCTAGGTAGTTAGTGACGACACGTTTGGTGCAGTGGCTAAGCGATTGGCTTCTACGCCACGGGTCGTGGGTTCGATTCCCATACGGAACAAAAATTTGTATGGCCTACAAATGGTTGTTTCGGGTCTGGGCGTTTGTTTGTGAGATTTGTGTCTGTAAACGCACCCACGATACAAGAGAAATCTTAGAGTGGGGCAACGTTTTTTTAAAAGAAAGAAAGAAGAAAAGAAAGAAAGAAAGTTAATTATTTATTTTGCAAAAGAAGAGCTTTCTGAGTAATATTAGACTACCTACTATCAATAAACGTGATTTTTGTTTTAATTCAATATAATTAATTGAAAAAAAGCAGTTTTATGAATTGTCTGTGAAATCATATTGAAATGGAGTTATCGGTTTATCACTTTTAGCCGATGATATACAGGTTGTCCAGAAAAGTAGCGTCAAGCGGAAGTTCAGAGGTAGAGCACCCTTAGAGGTACCCGAGCCGAAAATCGCTAAACATACATGGGGGGTCCATGTATGTTTAGCGATTTTTTGTGGTTTTCGAGTTATGATTTCTTTTCATGTTTTAACCAAACTCTGACTATAATGACATTTTTGATCATAATGCCATGTGTGCGAAACAAACCATAGCAAAATAATATTCTTGGTAAAAAGTCTGGCGTTTCACGCCTTTTTATTGCGTTTTATATCATTAAAATTATTGAATAAAATGATGTTAAATATTGATTAGATCAAATAAATGGTATGAAAAATGAACATTATAATATTTAACAATTAGTTGAAATGTACGTTATATTAATTGAAAATTATATGAAATGAAATTAGAGCATATAAAAGTATATGTTATATTATCTGATGATTATATTAAATAAAATTATATGAAATTAAATTATATTATCTGATTGTTAGTTTAAATGTATTTATACCATATATTACACACCCGGAGTTAAGGGGAGTCGGTGATGGTACAACTTACTTGCTTTGGTTTTTTCTTAATAGCAGACTGCGGTACTTCCAGTGGATCCTTAACTGGTTGCTGTTCATCATTTTGAATAACCGCTGTAACATAAACGTAACTCTTAGTTGCAATAACCATACTATCTAAGAACAAAGTCAGCCAAACCAGTTTAGGGCGGCATTTAAGATCTGTAGACCCCTAGGCTAACTTTTTCACGAGGAGGAGCTCGTGGCTAAATAATTACAGCCGCATAGACCGATCTTCCGGGTTAAGCCACGCTTGCCGAGGTTGGTCTGTGGATGGGTGACCATTTATCATAGCGAGTTTCCTCCGTGCCTCGGAAAGCACGTAAAGCCGTTGGTCCCGGCTGTCATTTGTAAATCTTTGACAGTCGTTACTGTTGGTCAGAAGCCAGAAAGTCTGACAACCAGTCTTACCAAGAGTATCGCATTACCCAGTTACTGGGTTGTGGAGGTCTGATAGGCAGTCGCTCCATGTAAAATACTGATATTCAGCTGCATCCGGTTCGACTGGAAGCCGACCCCAACATAGTTGGGAAAAGGCTAGGCAGATGATGAGACCCCTAGGCTAACTTGTGGTGTGGCTGGAGAGGCGTCACGGCGCTCTCAGCTTCCGGCTGACGCAGGTACTCTCGGGACATAGTTGTTTCGGGAAGTACCTGTGTCGCATAGGCCGGGAGCAGACGCCCGGTTGTCACCACTGCGTCGACTGCCCGGAGGACACGGCGCTGCACACGCTGCAGGCGTGTCCTGCGTGGGCGACGCGGCGCCGCGAACTAGTCGCGGCAGTCGGTGGTGACCTCTCGCTCCCGGCCGTGGTTCTGTCCATGGTCGGGAGCGAGACTGCGTGGGAAGCCGTCACCTCCTTCTGCGAGGAGGTGATGGCGACCAAGGAGGGAACGGAGAGGGAGAGAGGCGACGGCCACTCTCACTTCCCGCGCCAGACGCACCGGGCGACTATCTCCGGCCACCGTAGTGTGTGGCCTGCGGGCGGCGGGTTAGGGGACCCGTCGCCCGACCAGTAACAGGCCCGAGAAGGCGGCGCGCATTGTTTCGTGCGCGCCGACCAGGAGGACGTGGGGCAAGGCCCCACAGAAGGAGAGGTCCGCCGGGGGCTGGCGGACCGAGGCCTGACGGGGTCGCGGTGCATGCAGCTGCGAATCCCGTGACCCCGGCCAAGGGTCAGGAGAAGGAACACCGTGGGGTTTTAGCCGGTAAGAGTCCGGCATAACAGGCGAAGGGTATCCATGAGGATTTTCACACGATAAAAAAAAGGCTAACTTTTGATGTTGGCCCTACTTACCAGTAGGGGTATTTAAATCGCGAATTGCAAAGATAATAAAATTTAAAGGAATTAAAAATTGACTGTAAAAACCATGACAGAAAAATGCAAAAATCTATGTTTCAATTATGAAAATATTATATCGTAATTTTACACATTTTTTTTTTCCGGTATAGGGGCACCCCTATTCTGCTTCCTATGTAGCCTATGCTTAAATACGGCCCTATTTGCGAATACGAGGTGCGAATAGTAAACGCCAATAACTGCGCCAACGTAGCCGATTAATAAAGAAATATATTCATTTTACTTACCGATAAACTTACACTTCCTAAGTAACTCGAAATGTGTCCAAAATATATCCCCTGGGTCTGATGGTACTTTCTCTCTGTAAAAAAAAATAAAAAAAGATATTAAAATATACAAGATGCTGATCTGTAACCGTGCCATATTTCTAGAGCAAATGTTTAATAACATATAAATTTTAAAAATCCCCCAACGCAAATCACAAAACAACTGATGACCCTGAAACTGCTGAACCGATTCTGATAAAACATGTTTAAGAAACACCGCTAGAAAACCAGCTATTAAATAAAAAAACTGCACCTAAATCGGTTCAGCCATTTAAGAGCTATGGTGCCACAGACAGACAGACAGACACACAGACACACATAGCGGTGAAACTTATAACACCCCTCTATTTGCGTCGGGGGTTTAAAATATGCTTGATCATGTATAAATTGCACCACCAGATTGGTATATTTTAGTTACTTCCATAGTGTTATGTCGTACGGCATTTTGTTGTGGGGAAATGCCGCCGACATTCAAACTATCTTTGTTTTGCAGAAGAGAGCTATTCGAGCAATTTATAACCTTAGCTTTAGGCATTCACTGAGGGATAAATTTAAAGAAATTAATATAATGACGGTCGCATCTCAATATATTTATGAAAATTTGATGTATGTTAAGAAAAATATTAGTTTGTTCTCTAAGAACAGCGACATTCATAGCGTCAATACTAGAAATAAAAATAAACTTATACTACCAATGACTAGGCTCCAAAAAATTAGTAATTCATTTAGGTGCCAAAGTATACGTTTCTACAACAAGATTCCAAGCAATATTCAAGAACTAAGTCTCAATAAATTTAAGTCCTTCGTAAAACAGAAACTTTGTAATAAGGGTTTCTATAAAGTTAAAGATTATATGGACGATAAAAATGCTTGGAATTGAGCCGCTCGCTCTTATCACAGAGACATCATTGAAATCATTGAAATTATTTCATTTTTTTTTTCCTAATTTTTGACATTCTGCATGGTGATATATTGATAATTATTATTATTGAATTATTATTATTGAATTATTTTTTTTTACCTTGACATTTTGTCGACTATTATTATTAATACGTCGTTTGTTTTATTTTTTATTTTATCGACTATTATTATTAATATGTCGTTTGTTTTATTTTTTATTTTATTAAATTGTGAATGTGAGTACAATGTAGGCTAGCTTTATATACGTTTCGTAAAACTGTTTGGGGGTTTGAGTATTTTTTTGTGACCTACGCAAATGTCCGGCTGATTGGTGTCGTCGTGCGTCGGGTCGTTGAGCTCCCTAAAATAAGGTTGAGCTACACGATGACTGATGCATGCGTGCCGTCAGTTGGGACAGGTCAACTCAAACCTGCTATGGCTCTTTCCTCAAAAGGCCATTCCAAACGTTGCCCTACATTGTTACACTCGCGTAGTTTTATACCACAATGTCTGGACTTTAAAAGAGACGTTGACCTCTGAGTTTGTTTCGGCTTTTCTTCTCAGAGCTAGTCAGATAGGAAATGCCGGCGCCATCTAGTCTTAAAAAAAACATTACATTGACTTGTAAAAGTGTCTGTAACAGATTTATTTACAGAAATAAATATCATTTATCATAAATACATATCGAATTCCACTGTTACCTATTTAATAACCAAATTTTCACTTAAAAACATTAGCGAGGGTTTGAGAATAAATCCTAAAGTGCCCCGAACGACTTCGAGATTGACGCGGCGTCTTACGTAAGCGGTTCAAAGCGACGCGATTTGCGAAGCGATCCGATGCGGTGATACGCGAATTCAATGCGATGCGGTGCGAAGCGGCGGCTTTGTCCTACGAGCTCGCGAACCGCCCGCCGCGCGCCCCGCCTCATTCAGTAGCACTGTACGGCACCACATACAGTTCGCGCGAAAATATCAAGCCAACTGATCGCGTTCGCTTCGCATCGCGCCGCGCCGCACTCCACGTGCGTTTGGTCACGTGGGCCACTTCAATAGGTATCGACTGTTCGTTGTTTTCGCGTCGCTTCTAGATCGCTCACGTAGGATGCCGCATAAGTCACCATCGCACAGTGTGGGAATTTCGCAATCTAGGGGGATTTAAATCAAAATATACATTTTAGTAATTGATAATATAGTTATAACCTATTTATCACCAAGACCCTATTTGTCACAGCTACATATTAGAAATTATTGTAAGTAGGTTAAAAAAATTAATAAAAAATGTTGAACTTAATCGTTGTACCCTTACAATACGAACAACATTAAAGTGTCATCTTCACTTGAGATTACTGATCAAATTAACATATTATCTTGTTTATTGTTTTTTTTATTGTATTGTGTATATCTTTCAAGGTAAGTTAGAGTATATTTTATTTAAGTAATAGTTAAACATTGATCTAATAACATCATTTGAAAGCACAGTTAAATTAAGCATTTTTTAGAGATGATTTGCAAAACAAAATGTGTATAAAAAATGACCTGAATATCCCGGTGTTTTTATTGTTTTAATTTATAGTTTAGAGTCTTAACTTTTGAGAACAATTGATAAAATTTGCGATTTTGTGCGACCGCCGTACATTTTTTTTCGGTTTTCAGAATGACCGCTAAAATTACAAAAAAAACTTCACAACCCTTCATATATCCAGCTTAAAGGCTTATAATGAAGGGAAAACGGAGTCTTCTAGATCCTAATGTCCTAAAATTGCTTTCTGTACCCACCGTAAATGAGGCCGAAAATGGAATTAGTGACTAAAATAACAAAAAATTTCATATATTTTTTTTTACAACTTTATTTTCTCTCACTATTTTAAGTGTTTTTATACCAATCAATATATTTTTTTTACTTGTATCTTTTATTTAATTCAATTTGGAATTAAATCACCCTAGATTGCGAAATTGCCACACTGTGCAGCGGCACGTTCTCCTCGCCGAATTTTGCCTATTTTTTTTGTGTATTTGCACGCGTCATTTTTGTGTCACGCGCGATCTAGGTATCAAACGCAGGACCTCACGCTCAGCAGTAGCGCTTGCAGCCACTAGACCAACGAGTCTAAATTAATATGACTAAAAATACTTCGCTAGAGGATGGGCAGCAGCGTTCTCTGAGTACTTTAACAACCATACTGCGATCGCCAACCCACCTGCCAAGCGTGGCGATTATTTATTATTAGATTTTTTGCAGTTAGAGAATAGATTAAATCAGTTGACATAATTATATTTCAAACATTTGACATAGAATATTTTAAATCATTTGACATAATAGTATTTACAATCATTTGACATAATAATATTTAACATTTATACTTATAGTAAACTAGCTTTTGCCCGCAGCTTCGCTTGCGTGAAATTTTGAACCCGTTAAGTGACGATTTTCCATACAAACTTTCATCCCCTATTTCACCCCCTTAGGGGTAGAATTTCCAAAAATCCTTTCTTAGCGGACGTCTACTAACTATAAACTACCTCCCTGCCAAATTTCATCTTCATACATCTAGCGGTTTTCGATATTTCGTGATGAGTGAGTGACCTTTCGCTTTTATATATTTAGATTTTTCCCAACCTGTTGACATAGTATCATGTGTTACCTATTAATTATTTTTAGTGAATTTAACTGTTTTTTTTTTTTATCTGTTATATTTAATGTAGGTATTAGATCATTCAAACACAATGCGAATTGTTATATGAATAAATAAATAAAATAAAAATTATGGCAAACCCCCCTTCCTTGGGGGAGGCTTATGTCCAGCAGTGGACATCTTTCGGCTGAGTCATGATGATGATGATGAAAAATACTTACTTAAAGTCCACATTATTAATAGTACACAGTTCTTCTCCACTAATATTCCAATCAGATAGTTTGACACCGATGAGATTGAACTGGCGGACAGCCCATTGTATCCACAGCTTTACGTGTTGCACTGACCTGAAGTGGTAAAATTGTGTATTAAGATATAATTCAAACGAGAGGGACGATCATATGATTTGATTTGATCTATATAAATAAAGAGAAAGGTCCTGACTGGCTGATTGACCCAGAAAGCTGAAATTTTGCACAGAGGTTCCCTTTAGTCCGCTTGTACAAGCTAAGAAATTTCACCGTGTCTGCTGCAGATAGGACGAATCTATCATGTTCACGACAAGAATTTTGTCGGATCTAGGCACTAAAACTTTTACCTCCTTATTACAAAAGATGGTTTAAATCAAGACTAAGGTAAACCCAGGTTTAAAATATACCCATCACTTTCTTATGTCATATAACAAAAAGAGACAGGGCTATTTTCAAACCTAGGTTTTTCTTAGAGCATTTTTTGTAATAAGGGGGCTCGTGTCTACTGCACACAAGACGATTAGGAACGTGTAAACGTTAAAATTGTTTTCGGGCAGTCGTGCGTAGGGTGTTATAGAGACTGCCGGGGTCGCGGTGCATGCAGCTGCGAATCCCGTGACCCCGGCCATAGGTCAGGAGAAGGAACACCGTGGCTTTTTAGCCGGTAAGAGTCCGGCATAAACATGAGGATTTGAAAACGAAAAAAAAAAAGGTTTCCCCGCCCCCCACCGCACCGCAGCAACGTTCACGCGTCGTTTCTAGCGTAGGCAAGATTTTTTTCTTGATCAGGGCCGAAGTAATGTACACAGTTAGCGTGTAGAAACGACACGAATTCTTGCACAGGCCCGGCGATTTTTCTTAGCGTGTACAAGCGGCCTTATAATGTAGACAAGGAATAAGGATTTTTTTTTCGAAATTCAACCCCTAAGGGAGTTAAATAGGGGATGAAAGTTTGTATGGAAAATCGTCACCTAACGGGTTCAAAATTTCATGCAAGCGAAGCTGCGTGCAAAAGCTAGTATAAGATATGATTCAAACGAGAGAGACGATCATATATTATTATGATTCGATTTGATTACCATATTATAAAATTAACAGTTTCACTGCGCGCTGAGCGATTTCAACCACTCGAGCAACCAACCGACCGACTACAATTGTGTGCGCAAACACAACCCTCCACTGCCGCTCAGCGTTCTTTTTAACCGACTTCAAAAAGAAAGGAGGTTCTCAATTCGGTTGTTTTTTTTTTGTGTTTTATTACCTCAGGTCTCCGTCATTTATGACGCGATTTGAAAAATATTTTTTTTGTTCGAAAGGGTATACTTCCCGATTGGTCGCATATAAATGTTGTTATGATTAGACCATGAACTTCAGCACTGTACGGCTCTACAATCCAACAGTACTCACCACTCAGCCGGATCATCCGGCACCCGGATCCGGTGCTCGCTCTTAAACTGTGAATCGACCACCCATTTGACGGCGGCGGCGTGTGACGATACGACATCTACTTCGTCGGTCCGTTCCGGTATTCGTTCCGGTACTGTTGCCGGTTCTTCTAACTCCAAGACTGTAAAGAAAATTAATGAAATATTCGTATTATAACGCTTAGGAAAATGGACAAGCCCGAGAGATAGACCGTCGAAGTCAAAGCAATTTCAATAATCACGTGTCCCTTCGTCGTCGTTATAATCAGACTTCACTGTATTTTTAGGGTTCTGTACCCAAAGGGTAAAACGGGACCCTATTACTAAGGCTCCGCTGTCCGTCTGTCTGTTCGTCTGTCACCAGGCTGTATCTCATGAACCGTGATAGTTAGACAGTTGAAATTTTCACAGATGATGTATGTCTGTTGCCGCTATAACAACAAATACTAAAAAACAGAATAGAATAAATATTTAAGGGGGCTCCCATACAACTAACGTGATTTTTATGCTCGTTTTTGCTCGATATTGATAACGGCAACAGGTAGACGCTTGAAATTTTCACAGAATACTTAGTTATGTATTCACTTTAAAGATAAATAATTAAATTAAAATAAAACAAATATTTAAGGGGGGGCTCCCATACAACAGACGTGATTTTTTTTGCAGTTTTTATAGATAATGGTACGGAACCCTTCGTGCGCGAGTCCGGCTCGCACTTGGCCGGTTTTTTACTTACCGTGATCTTTCTATAAAATAATTCAAAATTGGTGTATAGTTTTAATAGTAAGTAGTCAAATACATTATATTATACTCACAATCGTCATCCATCTGGTTAGGTAGCTGAACCAGTTCCTCATCAGGTTTTAACACATCTAAGATATTAATCTTTCTCTCAGAAGCTCTTATTTGTATGTTGACTTGGACTACCCCTTCCCCTCTTATACATTGTTCTACTAACGTTTTATGGTTTTCCAACTGAAACAAAAAAATCATTTAATCACTGGCTAAGAATACCACCCAATGTTTGACGACACGTTTGGTGCAGTGGCTAAGCGATTGGCTTTTGCGCTACGGGTCGTGGATTCGATTCCCACACGGAACAAAAATTTGTATGGTCTACAGATGGTTGTTTCGGGTCTGGGCGTTTGTTTGTGAGATTTATGTCTGTAAACGCACCCACGATACAAGAGAAATCTTAATGGGGCAACGTTTTTTTAAAATAATAAATAAAATTAGCTTTCTGCTTTACTGGTTGCAGGTTTGATTCCTACATGGAACAAATATGTGTATGACCATATGCCCCACAACCATCCAAGAGAAATCTTAGAGTGGGGCAACGTTTTATAAAATAAAAAAAAGTCTTCCCCTGGGTTGCCGTAAAAGGCCACTGAGGATAGTATCAAGAGGATTAGTAACTTCTTTCTCCTAGCGTTTTCCCAACTACACTGGACCGCAAAGAAAAAGGGTCTGTTAGAAAATCTTCAATATTTATACAGGCTGTTAGGGTAAACACCGTTATCCTTGAAACCAGTGGTTTGGTTTCATTTATAGAACGTAAAATCAATGAAAAATAACTTTTTTTTTTAGAAAATTTTCATTTTTCCACGAAAGCATGTCACCTTACGCGCGGGGGCAACAAGCTACGGGAGGGGGCGAGGGGAACTCGCCGCGTGGCCCAACGCACGGCCCCGCACAGTTCGCTACCCCAGTCAGTCAGCTGTCTCGCTAGCGAGTGCGTGTACGCCGCGTTGTAGCGCCGCCGCGCCGCTCATTTCTTGCGCGTGTATACTATATTTTTTTTTACTCATTCCTTTGTTTTTGTGTTCACGTCAACTACCCATGGTTTGAGTGATAACGGTGTTTACCCTTACATGCTGTATATCTATTAATATTCAATATTTAAATATGTGTTTGCCTATTTTTAACCGACTTCAAAAGGAGGTTCTCAATTCATCTGAATGTTTTTGAAGAAGTCGGTATCACACACATGGAGTGGCCAGCACGCAGCCCTGACTTAAACCCCATTGAGCATGCATGGGACGAACTGGGACGACGTGTACGTCAGCGAAATTCGCCGCCAATCACGCTACGTGAAATGAAAGAAGCTCTAATAGAGGAATGACCGAATATCCCGCAGCATCGCCTCAAAAACCTAGTAGAAAGTATGCCAAATCGCATAACAGCAGTATTGAGAGCTCGCGGAGGCAACACGAAGTACTAAAATGCGTGAAAACGGCACATCTGTTACCAATCTACATTTACGAAAATACTGGAAAAACTACGCATTTTTATTAATTTTACATTTATTAAAAACTAGCTTCTGCCCGCGACTTCGTACGCGGAACCTGTTGCTTATGCCAGCGACAACGGGGTCGTCAAAATCGAAGATCTGAAACGTCTGATGTCGAATTCTAAGAGCCCGGGGACGGGAAAACAACGGGATGCGCGAGACGATTCGAGACGTTCTAGATCTTTCATTTTTGTAAGTAAACAGGAAATGCCCATCAGACTAAACAACTTTTGCTAAGACGTCATTCCTATATATATGTTATAGTGTCGCTGGGCTTTAGAGTTCCACAACAGGTGTTCCAGATCTTCAAATTTATTCTCACAGCAGAAAATGCTCGTCAGGTGGAATAATTTTTGCTATGGCACCATTTTTATATCTCTTACACTTTAGCTGGTCTGTCGCGGTTCTGCATCAGGTGTTTCATTTTCTAAAATAAATTATATCCTATATGTTGCCCAGACTTAATACCTATACAACAAAAAAAAACAATCAAATCAGTCCAGTAGTTCTGAAGATTAGCGTGTACAAACAAACAGACACACAGACAAACAGACAAATAGTCAGAATTTTTTTTTGGATTCGTGTTCTCTTACTGTTTCTAAACCCAACCAATATTTTTTTTTATTATGTTCAATGTACAGACACAGTTTTTTTTATTGTTTTATTGTATATAGGGTGACTGGTAATTAGTGACCGATACTGTAACACATGATTATACTCATGATAACAAACAACTTACCCAAAGTTTATTTTTTTATTTTTTATTTAAAATGTATTAATAAACCGTTACGGAATGAACGCGGCTCGTAATATAGAATTACTTTTTTTGTTTTATAAATAATGTTTCTTTGGGAAAGTGGTTTGTTATTATGAGTACAATCATGTGTTAAAGTATCGGTCACTAATTACCAGTCACCCTATAGATCAAAAGCTTGAATTCATTTTTGTTATTTTCATTTAAGCACATTAAAATATTCTTTAATATGGTCTTTGTTTCATAAAGCTAGATCAGGTACTTTTGAAGATATTGAAGATTTTCTAACCAACCCTTTTTCTTTGCGGTCCAGTGTATGTTGTGGTCAGCTTCCAGTCTAACCAGATGCGGCTCAATACCAGTATTGTACACGGAGCGACTGCCATCAGACCTCTGCAACCCAGTTACTGGGCAATGCCGATATCCTAAGATTAGACCGGTTGTCAGACTTTCGGGCTTCTGACTACCCGTACCGACTGTCACAGGTATTCGTATGACACCCGGAACCGATGGTTTAACGTACTCGGAGTGCACGGAGGGGTCTCGATGTGTAATGAATGGTCACCCATCCACAGACTGACCGCGGCAAACGGAGCTTAAAGGACTTGTCACACTGGATGCGTTCTGCGTGCCGCGGTCCGGTCAACTCGAACGCTGCCCGCACCCTATGTGAACTTAATGGTCGTTGCAACCGGTCAGCGATCCGGGCACGGCAACCGGTCAGCGATCTGACGCGTAGGGCAAACAGCGGCGTGTAGTGATGTTTGTATCGATGTTTTGTGTTCGATAAACATTGAATATCGATGTTCAGCTATCGATGTCACCATCGATGTTTTTGCAACATCGATCACCCCTAGTTGAACTGTCCGGACCGCCGCCCGTCGCCCGCCCGCCCGCCACTAGGCAGCCCTTCCGCGTCCTTCCCACCCCAACCGCCTGATCGGTACGTTCCCTACGTTCTTTGCTTGTGCTCGCATAGTCAGATCGTAATTACATAAAATGTATATAAAACGCAAATGATGTTCACATAGGATGCGGGCTGCGTTCGATTTGACCGGACCGTAGGACGCAGAACGCATCCTATGTGACAAGTCCTTAACTTTGCAAATTTGTATGATCCCCTCTACACTACATGCAGATATTGTATATATATTTATTTACTTACCATTTTAGCATTTTGAAGCCAGAATGTGTAGTCCGATAGATCGAAACCCAGTCTTCTCTCCAACATGGCCCGAAGTCGAGACAAGTTTGTTCTTATATCCATGAGTTGAACTATCACCTCATCTGTTAGACAACATCAGAAATAAGCAAACATCATTCATCATTTTAAGAAATATTATGTTTTTAAGCCCGACGCAAAAAGAAATTCGCTAATACTATTTTTTTTTAAATTCAAATTTTCTTTTTTTAATCTGCAACTGCACTGCATCCAAGAATACCAAAAAGAAAACCACATACTTAGATAGAAAAATTAAAGAAATCAAACTCACCGCTGCTTTCTGTGCTCTGCATTGTGTCATCTTCATCAGGTGTGTCAGAGAAAACTGCTAGAGGTGTCTGCAATATCTCTCCACCAGACTGCATGAGGCCTACAAAAATACTATTATGTTCAAATCAGTGGCGTTGCTAACGTAGGGTTAGGCGAGGCAGTGCACCGGGGCCCACAAGCTCAAGGGGCCCCTTGGTCTTCATGAACAACCTTTGAAAAAGTTATACAGGGTGTCCCTGGAAGTATGGATCAAATCGAACAGGGGCGTAGGTAAGGTCATTTCAAAACTTGTAGTAGTAAAAACTTGAGTAAAATTTTTGACAGACCAAAAAAGCCTTTGCAGTAAATGTTTTTTCTTATTGAACACATGTTTTCTAGCTGGGTTAAATTATTACAAGAAAGGCCTACAGTTCGCCAAAGTCCTGAAAAAAAAAAGATAGCTCGGATAGTTTTTTTTTTATGATTTTTTTCTATGCAAAGTTATTGAAAAAAAAACAATAATTGGTCGTAACACTCATAACTTTGGAACCGTAAAAAATTGCACCGACATTCTCAGGGTTAAAAAGTTTGGAAATGCCATTGCCCACACCCCTATTCGATTTGATCCATACTTCAAGGGACACCTGTATAATATCCTAGTTGAATAAAGAATTTTCAACTTTTAACTTTTTTAAACATAATACTTAGTAGTAAGTAGCTGTGCTTTATTATGCCATGCAGTGGACGATAAGGAGTTGATGATGAAGTAGTTTTGCATCTTTAAAGTATTTAGTTTAGTTTAAATAGGGCTCCAACTTCATTTATGCCCCCAGGCCCATGTTTGCATAGCTACGCCACTGGTTCAGATCTCATGATGGCCCAAAGGCTGGTCCATAGAGGGCCAAACCAACTAACAACATTTTTGCCAAACACAAACAAAACTGTCAAAATGATTTGTTTTGTTTTTTATGTCAAACAATTTGACAGCTTGTGAAATTAAAAACTGTCTGAATGAAAAATTCGGTCTTGGTTTTGTTGCGATTTATCAAGATTTCTTTTTAAATTTATTTTATTTATTTATACAATTTTATAACCTCGAGCACGGTAATTATAGACACAATAGATAAGACAATTAAGTGTCTTCCTGGGACGACGGGCGGTACGCAACCGCTTAAGAAAGCTTACAGACTTGTAAATAGTAATGAAATAATAACAACCAACAATCTTGCTAATTACAAGCTTCCACATTTATATTAAAATACAAGAAGTCAATTTTAGAAGAATTGGGGCCGTGGTTTATTATGATGACACGTTTGGTGCAGGGGCTGAGCAATTGGCTTTCTGCTCTACTGGTTGTGGGTTCAATTCCTGCATGGAACAAATATTTCTAAAACCTCATGCCCCAAAACTATGGGTATCGCTCAGCAACTGCATCAAACGTATTGACAAATATGTTCAACATTATTAGCGTCAATGATGAATTGATGAATGATTTACCAGCAAGTATTTATTACAAAATTACTACGGTCATCAGAGTTATAATATTTATACTGGAAAAGGTTTAAGTTTTATTGAAAATCAAATTAATTGTATTTATGGTGGAGAATAATAGGTTTTTATGGAGGAAGGAGGTTTCTATGGCTATCCTCCGGTTTCTGAATTGAGGATAAGTAATACTTAAGTAATATTTCAGTAGGAATTTTAAAGCATTTTTTTGACAACTCCGTACTCAAATGGTACCGACTTATGTACTGTTTATCCTAGAATTCTTAATATAGAAACCGGAGGTAAGACAATAATAAATAGAGACAGTAAGAAAAGTGAGGTTTGTCTCAACAATATTTTTATTAATGTTGACAAGGAAATTTAGTCACTACACACATAGACCATCAGCCCGACGGCCTGTAAATTTACAGAGGATCGCAGAGCAGCGACAGAATTGAAAGAGGCGCGCATAGAGGAAAATACTGGCAAAAATAAAGACTGAAATATGAAAGACTAAAATGAGTTATAAAAAGGGTGTTGAGGCAGTGAATATATAAAAATTTACTTACCTAAGTCCGACTCCGTCACATATTGAGGTATGATAGATAAAGGGTCCGATGTTTCGACCGTGTTTTCGTCAAATCCAGTTTCCCCTTGCTCCATTTTGATTGAACGAACATTAAGGAGATCGTTTAAATCTGTCACCTCCATTTTACACTTATGTACCACAGTAACACACGATACTACACTAAATAAATGTCGATGAAACGTAAAAAATATATTTGTATTGTGATTTAATCAAAAGTTTTGATGTGATTTGAAATTTTTAGGAAAAGGAAATCACTCGAATGTTCACTTCCGCGTGCGCCAAAAACGAAAAACCATAGACATTTGTCGGTTTTTGACAGTCCGTCTGGAAGTGAACTGTTTTGTTTATGGCATCGCTGTCAAGCTCCGTCAAGTGGCGATAAATCGATGGAATTCTATGATCGAATTTAAATAGGTAATCGATTTATTAATTTAAAAGCCTTTTTGTAAAGCGCTTAATCCACCAGCAAGTTAAATAAATTGCAAACATTCACTTCTGCAACCAAGTTTCACAGGGCACACCCGCAGCAATCGACTTCTGAAAGTGGTTGCTTATTATGATTTTTATAAGTAAAGGTAAAGTGCTTACTAAATATATAAAATCGGAATTTAAAAAATAGCAATATAACATGCTAATGGATTTAGCGCTTCAGAATAATTATAATAACTTTAAGTAGACTGTACATACAATTGGATTTTGTCGCGTAGTTGTACTGACTGCATTGTAATTCCTTCAGGCTGCATTTAGCAGCTGCATAGTTTGCAGTTGCGAGTTGCGACTAGACGTGCAGTCTATTTGCATTAAAGATTACGAATATAAAACGAATTATATGATTCACCAAAATTAAATGTGGCGGTATTAGTCCCCTATGCTGCCCATCGTTGTATGTACGTAGTCGTGTGAGGCGAGCGATTAAGTACCTCAGTGAGTCAGCATCGGTGTCGTTTTCAACTTTACTTTCGATTATAAAAACCCTAAGCCCTGCCTTAGTTGATCCACCAGGCAAGGACCGGCAGATCATAATTATGCTTAGTGCCCGAGGGTTGAAGGGTCTGATGGCGTAATAACGAGGATATGGAGATCAACTCCAAGTCTTTGAGATATGTGAAATTACCAGTGCCAGAGCGCTTGACACCCCTAGTTACTTATTTTCTAACTTCTGAGGTGAACATACAAAGGAAAGGAAGTGGGAAGGAGACATTTTTTAAAAAATATTATTTTATTACTTCTCAACAAACTATTACTCGTAAGACAATAATAAAATTATACTGGTTCATCAGTAAACAGCTATGGACGCTATCCTTCGCACGCAACGCGGTCGATTTTTCAGTCGGGAGCGACCATAGCGTTGATATTTCAATACATAAGAATTAAACAAAATTAGGCCCCATTTGACACAAACTGTCAAATGGGGCATAAGCGAGCGAGTTGATAGAGGGGAAATGTTTCGTATGGCTACTCTAAGCTATCTGTGCTCCCGACTACGACAACCGCGGTCCGCGTTGCTCTAGGGAGGGACGCTACCTGATTCTGACCTACATATTATGATACTTTGTGCCGATCGCATTACCGCAGATCGTTATCAGGTGGCATTCCACTCCTCTACTTTGGGAGCACATGGCGACCTCACTAATTAGGATCCCATCATTCTAAATACAATAATATTTTTTTAAGAATATTGTACAAGAAATACAAAACTCATTGTCGCCGTAACGCGGGGTGTTTGTAGCATGTTGTTTGGCTATTGGATTTACCTTGAAACGCGAAAATTGACGAAAACTTTTATGAAATAAATACAGTCTTCTTCAGAATATTTTGAAATTGGAAAAACAAAAACAGCAGCCACTACCCGCTCATGTCAGGTCGCAATCGCAAATCGCGTGGCGTGGCGTGTTATTAATATTTATTGCGATACAAAATAGTTTAATTCATATTAATATTTTATATTAATAAATAAACGCGTATTAAATTAATTCAGTGAAGTGAAATTATTATCTTGTAATTTTGATTTTGTGATGTTTTTTTATTTTTAATTATTGGTATTTTTGGGTGGTTATTTTTCGATTTCCGCTGAGGATCTCATTTTGGAAATATTAATTTTTGCAAATGTTTGGCTTAGCTATTGATGAAAAAAGCTTATTTAAATTAATAATTAGATAAAATGAGTCGTATAGAATCAAAGGTGGCAATCTCACTTTTAGCAAGTTTTGAGCAAACGAAAAAATGAAAAATTAAGCAACTCTGCCCTAATGCAAGATTGCCGTCTTTGGAACTAAATCGAGATTTTGTGTCGATTTAGCAAAAAATATGGTCATGTTTAGTTATGATATGTCAAACAAGCAGTTTATTTTGAATATATAATATTTTTGATATTACTGCACCGATAACTCAAAAGTGCCAAAAAGTGAGATTGCCACCTTTGACTCTATATGACTCAAATAATTATGAAACAAATACAATGTCTTTCTGAATTAAAATTCAATTAAGATTAGATCTAATCTTGATTCGAATTTTTGAAATCGAATTTTAGTATTTGGAAGCAACCGCGTCGTCGTTATTCTTTTGATATTTTTTCAAACTTTTCTTGTGTATTTACTTAAAAGATTTTTGTGTTTTGTTTTGTGTGTTGGGTTTTCGGTGTTTTCGTTATCATAACTGCATTCTTAACTTTGGGTAGGTAATGATTAACGTTCTTTTAATTTTTGTTCACGTTTTGCCTTTCTCATTAAGTGTTAAAATTGTCAATAGGTACCTATTAATAAGTGTTGTGTGTTTTTCTTGGTGATGTGATAGTTCTTGGATTCCTGCCTGAAGCGGCTGAACCATAACATACCTCTGGCTGGATACCTACTCGCGACTCGCCGACCTGTGATCAGGCGACATCTTCGATCAATAATAGTCTAGATAAAGGATCACAAACAAAAACACATCGCTCAAGTGGCCATAGTTACACACACTTATACATTATTTTGTATTCTTACAACGAAATGTAGAAAAAGGATTTAAAATATAAACAACTTCGGTTTGTTATAAAAAAACTACTACTACTCTCAAAATAAAGTTCAATTACGTTTGCGATACATTTATCTTTAAGACCCATTGTCATCGGAGAATAGGTACAAGCAAAGTCGCTCGAAAATAAAAAGTCATATTTAAATAAGTACATAAATATTTTATTCTAAAATTAAACTTATCGGCTAAAAAATAAAGTTGAAAATACGATGTAGGTAATTGATGCGTACTCTATTTTTAAACTAGACGTAGTCTTGGAATCGGATAATTATTATAAACAACCAATGTTTTGCCCAACAGTTGGCGCTATCGCAACATTGGTCAAACAATCATTTTACTCTTAATATTTATTTTTTTGTTGTTTAATTCTATTTATACTTCAAAAGAAAACACTTGTTGGCATAAACTTACTGAAAGAAGGATATTCCATCAAAAATCTTGATATTACGGTGGTTATTTTTACAATTTATAGCCACGCACTGCGGCATTTTGACGTCATAATGTTGGCTATGGTTGGACCGTACTAATTTGAAATAAGACCACACAATTTTTCGTGGTCTAATTTTTGTGGCCATTTCTGAAGCGCTCATCGGAAATCTAGAGGATTATTGATCGAAGGGCGACATACCTAATATAGGTACGAAGAATGCCTATTGATTATCAAGGTACGTAATTATCTATGTAAAACGTAGCTATAAATTTTCTAAACGTTTTCTATCATCGCCTTCATAAGCTCGACCTCACTGACACCTGAAACTTCTGTCAAAAAACAAACGTGCGACGGTGCGATTCTGCTCATACATTTTATACCTATTAGATCTAGGGTTATCATTGAGTTATATGTAGTTACCACCTTTTTTTGGAACAATCAAAGTACATTTGTGTTTTGGGATAGCAAAAGTAAAGTACCTACGATGTATAAAAAACAGAGTAGGTACTTATATTATTTAATTTATGTTTATACACCTATTTTTCATCGCCTCTAGATTCTTGAAAACATGTGCGAATCTTTCAATTACAGTCGTAGACCGTAGAGTAAAAAAAACTCGCGTCCGGTATCGGCCGGACAGTCCGTGACCTTATGTGGTCAATCAGACTGCACAAGCGGGGGCGGGCGCGGGCGCTTGGGTCTGGGCGTTTGCGTGTTTACAGTAGAGCCGAACGAGCTATCATACGACGCTTCGGCGGGTGAATCAAAATGGTTTAGAACCACACGCGCAGTCACCTAACAGACGCTGTATCACTGAACGATACGGGCGGACTTAGCCATTAGAAACACCCACGCCCGCGCCCGCCTCATGCAGACGCGCGGCTCGCGGCAGCACTGTGAATGCAACTGGCGTCTACATACATTTTGATTTACACGCGCCCGCGCTAGCACCCGCGCAGTGGTCTCGAACGTCATAGAGCGAGATCGGTAGAATTGCCAGCTAAAATCGGTATATTTGTACCCAAAATCGGTATTTGACAAAAAAAATACAATTTTCAATCAAATTCGTTCATTTATTGAAAAAAAACTTACGTAGACTAATTTATAACAATCACACTTAAGTATCATTATTTTTTATAAGTACCAATATTTTTTGGCCATAGCCGCGGTCATCTTCGAATTAATTTCAAAATCATAACAATTAGCTGTAAAAGAGTCATTTTGCATGTAATAGACCAGTGATTGATTCATTAGAAACCAACTTAAAAGTGTAAAATCGGTAAATAATCGGAAAAACCTCCTATTCTCAAAAATCGTGAGAAATTGTTTACATTTCGGTATTTCGGTAGAAGCGGTTCCATATCGGTAGAAATACCGAAAAATCGGTAGGTTCGAGACCACTGCACCCGCGCCCGCTTCCACTCTGAGGGCGTTGGCTACGTGTGGCTACGTTAAGCGTGCGCACGCGGCCGGCGCACGGAGCGGGCGCCCGCTCCGGGCCTGCGACGCGGGCCTAGGATCTGCGGCGGGTGCCCGGACGCGTGCGCCCGCTACATGCAGCGGCGCTAGTACAATTTTGGTCTCCAGCGTGTACAGTTGTATCGGATAGACTACCATGGATTATTTGCTAATTTATTATTTGGTAAAAAACGCTACCAGCGACGAAGACATTTGATCAGTTCTTTCACGAGAATGCACTGCACGAGATGTTCATCGTTGCGTGTAATGGTATCCTTCCAACGCGTGCGACCCGCAGCACGTAGCGACGCTTAAGCGCTCCTGTAAACGATGCCGCCGCCGCGCCGACACCGCGCCTATGCTGTGTATACGCTCGCGACCGCACCGCCCCCGCGCCGCCGCCGCACCGCCACCGCGTCCGCGCTGCTTGATTTTACCATACCACTATACAGTTGTTAGTAATACATTGCTAGCTGCGAAGAGCATACGCGTAATACTCGCACGGATATGTCCAACTTAACGAATAAAACGAAGTTAGTGTTGGCTTACTACATTACAGAAAATTAATTCTAAACTTTTGTCCCATAACACTTCTCTTTCCTCCACTAAAGTAATCAAAATTATCCATGATAGGTTACTAAAAATTAAGTGCATACATGCGCATACGTTGGCGGCCGGTAATGGAATAAGCAAAGTCAAACAGTGGCGAATGGCGGCGTGGTAGCGCTGCGGCGGCGGCGCGGGGGTGGTGCGGTCGCGAGCGTATACACAGCATAGAGGCGCGGTGGCGGCGCGGTGTCGGCGCGGCGGCGGCATCGTTTACAGGAGCGCTAACTGATTTCGAAAAACAAGTCCGCGAGCGGGCGTCCGCCGCTTGCACCCGCGCCGTGCACCCGCCACCCGCTGCGCGTGTAGGGATGGTACGTATATACTGGTACAGGTATAAAAGCCCAGTATGAGCTTACCAGTACGCAGACCGGGTATGTACAGCAGAGACCCAGTCCGTACCCGATAGGTATAATTATCCTACTTATTACTTTTCTCTATGGATGCCGAGCTACGCGCCGAACTAAACGGTACGGCCCTACGAGCATAACTACAGTCTACACCAATCACCAGTCATCGGGTTTGACGTCATACCCAGTGCGGCGGGTGCGGCGCGGCGCCGTCGTTCATAGAGTCCATCCAACGAAAGAAGTCCCGCGGAAATAAATGGAACTAACAAGATTTGTTAGAGGGAAGCGTACAGTCGCATAGAAACTAGCGCCGCGTAACTTCTTTCGTTAGACTTACTCTAACGTACGCGCTCATAGAATACGAAGTTACCCAAGTGGTTACGGCGGCTCCGACCGCTAAGGCCAGGACATACCTATAGGTATTTTGATACTGGGTTTTAGTACTGGGTATACGGCCATACCTTTACCTTTACCTTTGAGGCCGGGTATAGAATGTTGCAGGTATCTCATGCCTACGCGTGTACAAATCCGTCGCACGCGTCCGCGCCAGTTAGCGCTGCTCATACTATCTTTCAATACACACACGCGAGACGGGTACCCGTCGCGTGCGCCCGCTTAACATAGTGATGGCCCTGAAAGAGTACTAAGGCTGAGTCAAATAGGTACATACCGGTAGTCGGCTATTTTCCGTAGGACCTACCTTTTGGAACCGTGTGTAGTAATGACGTTTTAAAAGAACCTGTAAGTAATCCGGTTTATTTGAAATAAAAAACTTTGAGTATGAGTAGACATTGAAATCATACATAATTTTTATTTTTTCTTAATGCTATCAGGAGGCATGAGTACCCCAATAACTTTGGAGTAGGTCGATTCTGGCGGATTGGGTCTTTGAGTACCTCCAGACTGTACATCGAGTTCCGCATACAAAACCATGTTTGAACTTGGCTGAAACAAAGTAAAAATGAATATTACTTTGGACGTAGTACAATTTTTTTCTCTTCTGGGCTTAGTGTCCAAACATACTATGCCGAAGATACGCGACTGAAGTTCGGCGGTTTATTTTGCGTTCCGACGTATTCGGCTGATATGACACACCATAAGTGCCGAACTTACGCGGCAGAAATTCAGATTACGCAAACTTGTGAGCGGACACGCGGCGCGCGCATGCCTGCCTCCCGCTGTTCCCAGCCCCGGATCTTCGTCGGCAATCGAACCAAACTTCGGTCGCGTATAATGTGTGCTCTGCTCTACAGAATACGTTGCCGCCGAATTGTCGCTGAACTTACGCCCGGCCGAAATTCGGCTGTACGCTATAACGCAACGTAATTTCGGTATAATGTGTCGTCAGTAATTCAAATAGCATTGCAGGCGTAATCATGCCGAACTTCGGCCGCGTACCTTCGGCATAGTATGTTTAGACACGTATGCAGCCAACGGCCATGCGCGATTCAAAATCAGCTCATTTCAAAAGGAAAAGTGCGATAAGGAGGGCTTTATCAAAGTCGAGAAGAAGAAGAGAAAGCCCACTTCTCGGAACCAGTGTGGTACCGCACTGACCGGACCGAATCACCTGCTGCGTCCTGCTGTACCAACGACGCTGCTATACGTGTCTCGGCTACATTACTCTACAAAGGCCCAGGAGATTGTAGAGTACATCAGAGTGAAGACCAATTCCACCCTGAGGGTCGAACGGTTGGAGTCTCGCCACAATGTTAATTTCAATTCCTTTGTGGTGAGAGTGCCGACTGAACAGCTGTCGACGTTCATGAAGGAGGAATTTTGGCCGAGAGGTGTAGCGTTCCGACGATTTCGGGGCCGGCTACCAGACACCGCACGACACACGACGCCGGCGCTGACTCCTCGTGTGATTTAGTGTTAATGTTTTATTGTTTATGTATTGGATTTTTGTTAGTTTTGTAAGTTTTAATATTGTATTGTATTATTGTATTTTGTTAATATGTATATTTTATGTAGTGGTTTCGCCTAGCTTCCACGACACAGGGAATCCTAGTGTGGAAGCTAGTGCCAAATGTGAGTTTATTTCTACAATAAAGATTTATTGTTATTATTTATTATTTCTGCCCCACTGTTGGGCATGGGCCTCTTGTCAGAATGAGAAGGCTTTAGGGCAAAATACACGTCCGATACTTGCTTCCGGGAGCCGGATCCGACTATCTGATCGGATTCATGAAATACACGTACGATTCTCGTGTCCGATTTTTTCTGGACGACGACGACGTCCGGACGATGCTTACGATTCTGACATCCGTCTGATCGTACGTGTAATTCGGAGATGGTGGAATAAGTTCGTAAAGCTCCCGCGCACACTTACATTTATAATATTTACGGTTTACTCATATGCATTTTTCGGGTTTGCCCGACTGGTTTCAACCAAAACGGAGCCCTTAATGATGAGCTGAACACGCAGCGAAGTCGATCGCCGCTTGTGTATTATAGGTCTTAGGAGTGAGGCATATCGTAACAGCTATTTAAAACAGGTATCTAACGATCAGAGATGTGAATTATTTGAAATACATGTATTTAAAATACAAATACAAAATGCAAAATACCTATTTTTATTTTGCATTTGAAATACTTTTTTTCAAAATGTATTTTCTATTTTATTTGAAATACTTTTTAAAAATATTTAATATTTGTAAAATGCAAAATGGTTTTGTTAATTTTTTAATTCATGTTGCGGTTTAGGCTGTGCGAGAATCTTACATTAGGGCTTGTTCTTTATATGCATGTATGTGTATATAGATGATTTTTCCAATCTTTAAATCGCTAAATCTCATGAATGATGATTCGCAGATTCAACATGAAAGAGGAACTCTTTGATCAAAGACTAGTGTTAAAAGCAGTGAAAAAAGGTATTTTATTTGAAAAACCTATTTTGAAAATACGTATTTTGAATTTTGTATTTAAATACTTTCATTGAAAACCATTTTGTATTTTTATTTGAAATAAAAATATAACCAAGCATTTGCATTTTGAATTTAAATACTTTTATTATACTATTTTGCACATCTCTGCTAACGATAACAGACTGTAACTGTGACAAACAAAATGAAAAAGCAGTTCCTGTTCCACGAGCTAACAGAATCCCCTATATGACAGTCACAAGCTTTTCTCTATTCATGCTTATGACAGTTACCTTAGTTAGAATAAGATAAAAATGTTACTGTTATTCTGTTACACCCTGTTACAGCCGTCACAAGCTCTTTCCTTTTCTCGCAAAGGTTTAACACCTTAGTTAGAAAGAGAAGTCCTGCTGTTACAGTAAACAGGTTAAACGTTGCTATCTGTGGTAACAGAGAACACAGGATAGTGTATTCCCACATAGTATGAAATAACAGACTGTTATTTCGTAACAGGTTTTTGTAACTGCTATTTACGTGTAACAGGAACAGGCGTAACTGATACGTGATTTTATCTCTTACAACCCACTCCTAACTCCTAATAAGTCTTAGACCATGCTGGTCTGCAAGCCTAAGGCGGTTCCCCACACGGTGAAGCACAGTGACGTAAGTCGCATCAACAATAACCGCGTGCGTCCACCTCCTCATTCCTTCTACATCTGGAGATAATTCCCTATAGCCAAATTAACAACCATCACTACTTCAGATTGTAGATAATTATCCAGTGTGGAGACGGGATACAAATACAAAGCTAGAGACAAACTGATCCCACGCATGCAACGTATGCGATGCATTATGACATCTAGGCAACTGACAATACAAACGTTTTCTATGAAAATAAATGATTTAGAAACACTCTTGTCATGTGCAACGCAACGTGTAACAAGTCCGTTTCTTAGTCTTAGTAGTTTAGAAGAAGAAGAAGCCTCCTTGTCGAAACCAGTGCGGTACCGCGCTGGCAGGACCTAACATGCTGCTGCGTCCAGCAATACCGACGACGCTGCTGTACGTGTCCAGATTACATCACTCCACGAAGGTTGAAGAGATCGTGGAGTATGTTCGGGTGAAGACCAACTGGACTTTGAGGGTCGAGAAGTTGGAGTCGCGCCACAACACAAATTTCAAGTCGTTTGTGGTGCGTGTTCCGACTAATCAAATTGAGACCTTCCTCAAAGAAGAGTTTTGGCCGAAGGGTGTCATTTATCGACGATTTCGCGGAAGGCTACACGACACCACGCAGCGCAACACGACGCCGTCACTTCGTGTGCAGTAGTTTTAGATATTATGTATTAGTTTATAGTTACGTATTGTTGTTACTATTTATGTACTTGTTTTCTATGGGCCAAGTTGCCTGAAATAAATGATATTATTATTATTATATTATTAGTCATGTACTTTCATAGAAAATGTTTGCATTGTCAGTTACCCAGATGTCATAATGCATCGTATACGTTGCATAAGTGGGATCACTTTGTCTCTAGCTTAAAACTTTCTCACCGCACGCTGAGAATAGGCGCGTGTTGTAAGGTTATACAAAACCCAGCACGCTTGGTGGTAGGATCTACCTAACTAGCTAACACCTGAACATTACAGTTAAGCCAAGCAGTTTACTGTTTTCCGTCGTGTGTATGTGAGAGCCAGAGGGGTATAGGGGAATCCCTTTCTACCCCTGTTACTTGGATTCGTGTTAGGCTCAATTTACACCGCTGTGGAATGGAATGGAATGGAAGCGTCAATTTCGCCTTATGACGCTAGAAAGCGCGCGAATTCGCGGGAATGCTCGAGAATTCCGCACAAACGCTGGGCACCGCCCTACTGTGACCGTCCCGACCGATTCCCCGTTCGCGCCACTTCCCCCGGATTCCACAGACGGCGCCGACTAGCTAGAGGAATTCTCGAGAATGCGCGAAGATTTCCCTGAAGACGCGCGACCTTTTTTTGGCTCGTATCTAGTTTGTACTTTATACAATTGACATAAAGCTAATTATAATAATAATAATAATAAACCCCCTCTGGGAAAGGCGTTACCTCATCATGAGATTAACGTAAAACCGGAGGGTACATTAGACTAGCTTTCTACAACCCCATCATATAATAAAAAATGTATCATGAGGTCTACTGAAAAGCTTACAAACCGCAGGGCAGCTTGTGGCGAGCTGTTGGTGAGTGGCGACACTGCGTACCTTATTGCCTCAGAGAGTCGGTCAGGGCCTCGTCTCCAGTTTGCCTTTATTGGCTGGCTGGGGTGGAACCCCAAGAGTGCCCGCAGGACTCTCAACTCTGGCTTGCCTTTATCGGCCGGCCAGAGGGGGGCCGCCAGAGCTATATGCTCGGGGGTGGAAGTGTCTAAAGGCGTAATAGCGGGGAAACCCACTCCGGGTCTCTTAGACCCGCGACGGCGAAACCGGGGCCACACCTCTCTACACCTCTAGCCGCTCACACGTCTGTTGCCCCCTTCGCCTATGTACTGGCGGCTTTTCAGGGGGCCCAGCTAGTGAGCTGGCGAGTCACCGTCTGCCAACACTTCAATTTTAAATGTTGAAAGGCAGACGCCGTTTTCTTCCGGCAATAGAAGTTATCTAGTCCACCTAACACCCCATCCCATAGACCAGATATTTTTCACCATATTTTACAATAGTCTTGCACCCACCCGGGACGGTCCATGACTGTACTCCAATAGTGCAGCCGTGGATAGTCCCGGGTTGGTGCCCCACCCCATTTTAGATTAAAGCTCTCAAAGGGACCTCTGCGCGTTGGACCTGTGTCCCCGTGTATGCCTTCCAAAGGACCGGACATCTTTCGCACGGAAGATGAGCCGTGATGTCCAAAGAGATACAAAATAATAATAATAATAATCTGTGGCCCGGTTGTCAAGGCGACGTTATAAATTTCAAGAAAGAAAAATATAATTTTAAAAATTATTACAAGTTCGTTGGAAATTACAATATTTATAATAAACAAGCAAAAACAACAATAAAACACAACAAACATGATAACAAAAAGGAAAAAACCCGCTCAAAACGAACAATAACATGGAATAAAAAGTGACGGAAACCGAATGTTGACAAGAAGCCGGGCCAAGACCCAACAAAGCACACACCTACCACCTTCGGCATCGTCGCTCAGCTCCGCCTCGCAGCCGCCGGAACCCGCCTCCATCGTGAGTGATGTGACACCGGCCGCTGCAGTTGCGTCGAGCTCGAGCGACGAATACTTCTCGCCGGCGACGACACCTCCACCTGCGCGTCGCCGAGGAAGAGGCCGACCGCCGGCCTGCCTGGGACCTCGAGGCCCACCGGCCTCTGACAGGGTCCCCGCTCCCGGCGGAAGTGTGCAGCGCATGCGATGGACTCAGTCCATGAATGAGAACTGCATGCGCGCATACTTTGGGGCTACAGAGGGGGGAACTAACCTGACCGCGTACCGTGGCCGGATGCTCTCTCTGTTTCGGGCACTTGAACCAGCTGTCAACGTCTCGGCGCAACGACTGTCGGATCAGGTGCGAGTCATCCAACGTGATCATAGGTTGGATGACGCTGCGCTTGATAGGCTTCGTAATGAAATGCAGAATAGCCATGTCATCCCTCTCCCAGCGCAGATCAGGACGCAGCCGCTAGTACCCCCCGCGGTACCGCTGGAGCCCAACCACGGTGACGAGGAGGAGGAGGACAGGGCTATATCTGCAGGTACCCAATACAGTGAATTAATGAGAAGTGCTTTGGAGGAGGCGCTCCGGGAATTTCGATCCACACCACCCGAACTTAGGCCGCGGTTACCGCGTTTGCCTATGCATAACAAAAACAGAGCGCTGGTGTGTGCCCTGGATTTGCTGCTGTCAAATGTTTTTGAGAGCAGCGAAGATCTCGGCGATACACACTCAATCCTGTATTGTGCAGCTGTTGCGGCGTGTCGTGTAGCTCATGTGAAGTTCCCAAATGATAACAGAGCTACACGACCAAAATCTGCCGTGCCAGCTTGGCAATGCAGGATTGAGCGTCGTATCGACGAGGCCAGGGTGCTCATCGGTAAGCTCACCTGCTTCAGGGAGGGCAATAGACGGCCGAGAGTGATGCGCTTTGTGAGGCGAGCATTCTCTGGGACTGATATCGGTCCTGGAGAATACGTATCTCGTATCACAGAGCGCATCGACTTCCTGAAGCAGAAGGTTTATGCATGGGCGAACCGTATACGTAGGTATAGACGGCGTGTGGATCGATATACCCAAAACCGCATCTTCCAAAGTGATCAAAGGTGGGTTTATAGAACGTGGGAACGACCTGATCAAGGTGTGAGTGACGCGCACCTTCCGGATAATGATGTCATGAATGCATTTTGGCGCAATATCTGGTCGGTGCCTGTCACTCACACTGAGGGTGACTGGATGCAGGAGGTCCAGCGAGCATGCGAACCAATCCAGGAAATGGGGGCTGTAACTATTGGCCCCCAAGACGTAGCCAGTGCAGTCCGTCCAATGCCTAATTGGAAATCTCCTGGCCCGGACGGACTGCACAACTTTTGGATAAAATGGTTGCGCAGTTCGCATGCTCGTTTGGCCTCACAATTCCAGTCATCACTGGAATCTGGGTCGTTACCATCGTTCTTGACGACTGGGGTAACCCACCTGCTCTTTAAATCAGGTAGTACCGCGGAACCCAAAAATTATAGACCGATTACGTGTTTGCCAACGGTCTATAAACTTCTTACATCCATTCTGAGAGCAAAACTTAACCATCATATTGATAGTAACGCTATTATGTGTGCTACTCAGAATGGATGTAAGAATGGCTCCCGCGGTACTAAAGAGCTACTTCTCATTGACATGGCCATCAGCCAACAAGTTCGTCGGTCCCGAAAGGATCTGTCGACATGTTGGATAGATTACAAGAAGGCCTATGACTCGGTGCCGCATACGTGGCTCATGAGGGTGCTGGAGTTGTATAAAATAAATGCAACTCTACGCACCTTCCTGATGTCATGTATGGGGCAATGGAGGACGGTGCTTCACTATCCAGGATGTCGACAAATTCAAGGGAACGGTGAACTGATCAGGATTGAGCGGGGTATATTCCAGGGCGATAGTCTGAGCCCGCTATGGTTTTGCCTAGCCTTGAATCCTCTAAGCACATTGCTCGAGGGGTCAGGGTTAGGCTATCGGTTGAGAAGAGGTGGTCAGGTAATATCCCACCTCCTTTACATGGATGATCTGAAACTCTTTGCCCCCAACAATTTGCAACTGCTGGAGTTACTGAAGGTAACTGAAACTTTCAGTAATTCCATCAGGATGGAATTTGGTGTAGACAAATGTGCAGTCATGCATGTAAAGCGAGGGAGGATTATGGAATCCGTGGGAACCCAACTCTCGGATTTCATACACCTTAGGTCCCTCTCCTCAACCGAAACCTACAAATACCTGGGAATGTCGGAGGCGTTAGGCATCAACGAGGCTGACATGAAGCAATCGTTGAGGGAGCGTTTCTTTGGCCGCCTGATAAAAGTACTTAAAAGTCTTTTGTCGGGCGGTAACAAGGTGCGCGCCTTTAACGGTTGGGTCATGCCGGTCCTGATGTACTCCTTCGGCATACTCAGGTGGACTCAGACCGAACTTGACGCCCTGGATAGAAGGGTCCGTACGCTGCTGACTGCATATCGAATGCATCACCCACGCTCATCGGTAATGAGACTGTACATCCCGCGGAAGTGCGGGGGTCGAGGCTTTTTAAATGCTAAGACCCTCCACAACCGTGAGGTGTGCAGTCTCAGGGAGTACTTCTCCCAAGCCGACGTGGGGATGCATCGAGATGTAGTCGCAGTGGACAAGGGACTCACTCCGCTCTCCTTGGCTAAAGAGAACTGGCGCAAACCTGTGGTACTGGATACCAATGGCCGCAGGGATGTGTGGCGGAGCAAGGAGCTTCACGGACGCTTTTACCGGGCCCTTCATGGGCCCGATGTAGATTTCCTAGCGTCCGTGGCCTGGCTACGATTCGGTGACCTCTTCGGGGAAACCGAAGGTTTTGTTTGTGCGATTATGGACGAGGTAATGATGACGAACAACTATAGAAAATATATTGTGAAGGACGGCACGGTTGACATCTGTCGGGCATGCCACTGTCCCGGTGAATCTATCCGACATATTGTCTCTGGTTGTTCTCGTCTTGCTAACGGTGAGTATTTGCACAGGCACAACCTCGTAGCTAGGATTATACACCAGCAACTTGCTCTGAAATACAACCTTGTGGACACAGAAGTACCATACTACAGGTATGTGCCCGACCCAGTTCTCGAGAATGGTCATGTCACACTGTATTGGGATCGATCTATCATCACCGATAGGACTATTGTTGCCAATAAGCCTGACATCGTGGTGATAGATCGATTAGAACGCCGCACAATGATTGTTGACATCACTGTTCCGCATGACGAGAATCTCGTGAAAGCCGAAAATGATAAAAAAAACAAATATCTTGATTTGGCACACGAGGTTGTCGACATGTGGGATGTTGACTCAGCAGTCATTGTGCCGATTGTCGTTACAGCCAATGGCTTAATAGCCAAGAGCCTCGACCAACATCTGATGAGGCTCTCGTTAGGCAGCTGGATCAAGGGTTTGATTCAGAAAGCGGTACTTCTGGACACGGCGCGCATCATTAGGAAGTTCCTCTCTCTGGAGCCCTGACCGCCGGCGGCTTGGACCCTGTTCCCGATGCCGGTGGGCTACTATTTTTTATATTTTGAAATGTTTTTTTGTTTTTATAGAAATATTTAAAAATGTATTTAATAAGTAATGGAAATGAATAAACGAGATAATAATAATATCCTTTATTTCAGGCAACTTGGCCCATAGAAAACTAGTACATAAATAACAAAAACAATACATAATTATAAACTAATACATAATATTATAAAACTACTGTACACGAAGTGACGGCGTCGTGTTGCGCTGCGTGGTGTCGCGTAGCCTTCCACGAAATCGTCGATACACGACACCCTTCGGCCAAAACTCTTCCTTGAGGAATGTCTCCACATGATGAGTCGGGACTCGCACCACGAACGACTTGAAATTTGTGTTGTGGCGCGACTCCAACTCCACGACCCTTAGAGTCCAGTTGGTCTTTACTCGCACATACTCCACAACCTCCTCAACCTTCGTGGAGTGATGTAGTCTGGACACGTAAAGCTGCGTCGAAGGTATTGCTGGACGCAGCAGCATGATGGGTCCTGACAGCGCAGTACCGCACTGGTTCCGACAAGGAGGTTTCTTCCTCTTCTTCTTCTCTACCTTTATGAAACCGTCCTTATCACACGAGCCCTTAACTGGACCTTGCTGTTTCTCGTCCTTGTTGACAGACTCCGTACAGCTCTGCTTACCCCTTTTTGTTTTTTCTGCTTGCCGTTTTGTTTGCGACATAGCAGATTTACTTGTGGCGACGATAGCAGCGTAGGCACGTTTAGGGGTCGACGTACCTACATGACTCATTACTTCCACCGGTGTTGAAGCAACGACGGCGGCGGAGCACGATGCAACGCATGCAATATCGGCAGCTGGTGACGCAGTAGAGCTCGCCGACTCAAAACTGCCGATGGAAGCGTTTTGCGCCCCGCGACGAATGTTCACGTTAGAGGCGTCAGGTGACCTACTTACCGAAACAGCGTTGCGCAACAACCCTACTTCGGCACGTAGGTCCCCTATGGTGTTATTCGACACCTCCAACTTGGACTGTACCTCGGCCAGGCTCGCTTTTAGGAACGTTATATCCTTCAGCAGCCTGGTGACGTCGACGTGGTCGAACGTGACGGGGGGCAGCTTATGCAGCTCCATCGCCACGAAAGCGGGCACGTCATCTGGGTCCGTGTTCTTCATCATTGTGATGATGTCCTGGACACTCTTCTCGCCACCATCCCTCCGGCGGGACGGCATCTGGTCAACTTTGCCGAGCGATTGAAATAGCAATAACTTGGCGCTGCTGATCTCCTCTTCTTTGAAGCCAGACTTGCAGATTTGCAAGATGCTGACCTCGTCCATGTAGTCGATGGCATGTTTGATGAATGCCAGCAGCTCGTTGGGTATGAGCGGTTGGGAACTCATAGCGACAAAAATCGGGCAGCGGCTATAGCCGCGCAATACGCGAATATAATATTCGTAACGAGCAGCACAAATACGTCCGTACTCGACCGCGCATCGCACTGCTATCCTATGCAGCGCTATCGCGCTGCTATATTATGCTATGTACAATTTCGTTGCAAAAAGTCGCTTCCATTCCATTCCGCGGCGGTGTAAATTGAGCCTTAGACGCTTACCATCATCGGTTGCGACTAGGGACAAAGCCGATAAAATAAAAAGTTATTAAATAAATAGGTACTCACATTAGGTTTCATTTCCATTACTACTTCAGGGTTAGGTTTTTTATACCAACATTTTATGTACATAATTAATATCACCAATACTGATACAATCACTCCCAAGATAGATAATATAATGTGATAAATAGAGCGCGCAGACCCGGTATTTTCATTGGCAGATAATTTCTCTTCTGAAAAAAAAAACGGGCCAGTATACAGACAACATAAAGCAGTAACCAATTATCTCAAACCAAAATCTCTGGATTTATGCTTAATATAAGAAAAAACCGGCCAAGTGCGAGTCGGACTCGCGCACGAAGGGTTCCGTACTATCTATAAAAACGGCAAAAAAATCACGTTTTTTGTATGGGAGCCCCCTTAAGTATTTATTTTATTCTGTTTTTTAGTATTTGTTGTTATAGCGGCAACAGAAATACATCATCTGTGAAAATTTCAACTTTCTAACTATCACGGTTCATGAAATACAGCCTGGTGACAGATGGACAGCGGAGTCTTATTAATAGGGTCCCGTTTTACCCTTTGGGTACGGAACCCTAAAAACCAGGTTTTCTCTTCCCTCGATGGCTCAAGACTACGTCACGGATGTCACGATGGATGCCGCCATTTTTTTAAATCTTCAATCCAATTAAGGAAATTTTTAATTTACAATAAAAAAAATGCTATCTACCCTAATATTATTTGCTAATTCGAGTTATTCATCTATTTAGTTAAAAAAGTAAACTGTATGACTTGTTCAAAATTGCTTTTTAATAGAAGCAAGTATTTAAGTGAAAAAATCTAGCAGATCGGCGCCGGCAACACGTGCCCTACGTGTGTACGCACTAAAACGGGCTGCCAGCATGTTTGCCAACTAACGGTCGAAGGGAAAATTGTCATAAACACCGCGTTTGGCAGACGGATTGAAGTTTGATTGTTATAAGTACCCAGGAAGATGCTACTGTCCATCCTCTTGACTTACCCTTAGTCGTCTTTTACAACACACACGGTAGGGGAAAGGGGTGGCCTCTCGCTTGTGCATGCGTGGGCGGCCGTCGCCTCCTTTTGCAACGAGGCAGCGGAGAGAAAGACGGAGGCGTCTACCTCACTCTCTTTCCGCAGCAGACGCTCTGGGCGCCCCTGAGGACGTGCGAGGATCTCCGGCCACTTTGGCCTGTGAGCGGCGGGCTTCAGGACCTTTGTGTGCCTTTTAGAAGGACAGCGGGACAAGGCCCCACAAAAGGAGAAGACCGACAGGGACTGGTGGTCCGAGACCTGCTGGGGCTGCAGTGCATGCAATAGCAAATCTTGTGACCCCGGCCATAGGTCCATTGGAGGAACACCGTGGCCTTTTAGCCGATACAAGGCCTGGTACGGAACCCTAAAAAGGGGTGGCCGAACACTGAATCTAAATATATAAAAGCGAAAGGTCACTCACTCACTCATCACGAAATATCGAAAACCGCTAGACGTATGAAGATGAAATTTGGCAGGGAGGTAGTTAATAGTTGGTAGACGTCCGCTAACAAAGGATTTTTGGAAATTCTACCAATAAGGGGGTGAAATAGGGGATGAAAGTTTGTATGGAAAATCGTCACTTAACGGGTTCAAAATTTCACTCAAGCGAAGCTGCGGGCAATAGCTAGTAGGTAATAAATTGTTTAACTTACCATTATGATGACTTAAAGATTCGTCATAAATTAATACAGTTTTGTTTTCAACGTGACGAGTTATGTGCTTAACATCGTCTTCGTCTATTACAGTGTAAAACAAGCAACAAAGTATGGTGCCATTGTCGGCCATATTGAATTTCATTTTAACTACTCTTCTGTCTATCGTTTTGATATTGTGTGCTGTAGTGTTTATTATGCCTACTTGTACATCTGTTGGAAAATAAAACACATATAAAGGTGGTTTCCCATGGTGCGTGATATGGTGCACCGTGACGCACGAGCTCGCACCGGCGCATCATGGGAAGACACTCCGTAGCGGTGCACCGTATGCACCGGGAATCGGTAAATTCAACGATGCGGTGCGAGTTCTCTTTCACTTGGTATTTTGGAATGACAAAATAGCTTCGAATCACGCACCCTCATAAGGTGGCTTCCCACAGTGCGTAATTTCGCGGATGATACCACGCACAGCCGGTGCGCGGTATCACGCACCGTGGGAATCCCCTTAATAAGGGTGTGGCGGCATCTATCTCGCCACATGCGAACTATATCCTACATCGCGCAATCAAGATTTAACACGCAGATAGTATATATACAACCTCCCAACATCAACCGTTGGGCAGTAGCCCGCCAGGCACAAGACTCCGCCTGGTTGGAGGATCCTCCCTTTGGTTGGATGAACACCACACCAAGTTTCTCCACAAGGGTGTAAACTTTATATTATGCATGGAAAATACATTATAGGTAACACGGAATAGAAAAAAACCAAATGCAAGTGCCTCACAGCTATCGCGCGTGTCACAATTTTTGGCTCACGCAATTAGAAGCTATTTTCTGTGACACTTCTCGAACTCTCAATTTTAACTTGTAATAAATTAATGGTAAAGAAAACTTTATAAAACAAGCATTTATTTAATTGCCCTAAAAAGAAGAAAATAAACTTTAAATTAAATCATACCAATCAATTTAGTACAAGTGTTACACAATTTATTAAATGATATAAAAGCTTGTCGCGAGATTTACCTGTACACTAACTATCCTATAAAATATGCAAATCTTGCGACAAGCTTTTATATTATTTAATACATTGTGTAATACATGTACTACATTGATTGGTTTGATTTAATTTAAAGTTTATTTTCTTCTTTTTAGGGCAAGTTAATAAAAGCTTGTTTTATAAAGTTTTTTTTTACCATCAATTTTATTTGTTAGTTATGATTGTGAATGTTTCTGTTTTCGTGTTCTCTTCAGCAAGCCCTTTCATTTAATACCCATACTGTGGTAGTACAGAAAAAATAACTAGTCCGTCGTTATGGGGGTAATGAGTGGGGACATCGGGGCGATAATGTCAAATTCGAGCTCCGGGCTCAACTCTTCGAGGTTACGACCCGCGTGGTTGTTGGAGTTGCAACTCCACGAGAGATGTTTGGCGTTGAGGTCGCCCGCTATGATAACGGAACCTCCACCGAGGTCAAAGAGGGCTTTAAGATCGCTCCGGAGTTGGATCTTATTACTGGAGGGAGGATTATATACACCGAGACGATTGTGATCGGCTGGTGTCCTGTCAAGCCTAGTCTGCATACGGAAGTTTCCAGGCATTGGAGGCCAGGGGGAGGGTCTAAGGGAGTGCAATACAGGGACCGTTTGTAGTAGATGAGAGTGCCACCGCTCCTACTACGGATCCTGTCGTTGCGAACTAATTTATAGTTAGATCTGCGTTGGATGAATCACGCGTTGTAAATATTCTTTCTCACACATTTTTACTTGCAGTGTTGTGGAGAAACTTGGTGTGGTGTTCCTCCAACCAAAGGGAGGATCCTCCAACCAGGCGGAGTCTTGTGCCTGGCGGGCTACTGCCCAACGGTAGTTTTTTTTTTCTTTTGGACTGTTGTAGGTCGTCCAAGGGGACGGTTTCTACGTAACCGGGCAGTTATTGGCGAGGCCTGAAGGGTCTCCAGCCAATGGGGGGAAGTAAAATACTTAACCTAAGCTAACTACACTAGAATAGAATAGAATAGAATTCATTTATTTGTTAGAATATTGTACAAGGTTGTTATGTGTAATAATTATGATCATAATATTCTGCCGTTTCCGGCGTACAAATAAGGTTTACTAAATAATATGGGTCATCATTACATTAAAATTAGATAAGAATTAAAAATAAATTAAATACATTGAACATCATTAATTAATTTAGTCAAGGAGAAACATGTTTTGTAGGCAATAATGTCAAATATTCAGGTAAATTTTTCTTTCATAAAATCTTCAGTTGAGTAGTAACATTTGGTTAAAAGAAAGTTAAATAATTTAAATTTAAATCTTCTGAGGCTGAGAGTTTTAAAGACATCAGGTAATTTATTATAAACAGTAATGGACATGCAGTACGCATTGTTATCAAACAATTTTATTCTACGCCTAGGAACATTAAGCATATGCACCTTGCGACTGGGTCTAGATACAACATCATTAAATAATTCAAATTCACGTCTATTTTGGTGAACAAAGACACAGATTTCAAAAATGTATAGTGCTGGAAGAGGCAGTATTTTAAGTTTTTTAAATAGTGGAACACAGCTGTCCAGTGGGTGCGCTCCACAAATTGAGCGTACACATTTTTTCTGAGCTCGAAACACTCTTAATAATTCAACCGAATTACCCCATATTATTAGGCCATAGCGCAACACAGACGAGACATAGCCATGGTATGCACATAGAGCTGCATCAACACTAGCCACACGTGTTAGTCTATATAGAACGAAAACAAATCTATCTATCTTCTTACATAGATCTTCTAGAACTAACATCATGACTACCTGCAACAACAGCACTAAGGGCGACCCCTAGTTGGACTCGGACCTCGGCTTAGGGCGTTGCTGGCGTGGACATAGGGGGGGGGAGACAGCTTGATGAGGGCTGAATTATCGGTGTGACTGCGGAGTCTGAAGAGACGACCGGCTCTACGACGGGATCCCAACGGTTGATGTTGGGAGGTTGTATATTATACAAGGTTAGTCGGAAAGGGGGTACTAGTCCGCAGACCACTTAAAGGATCACTGATGACGGTTTAAAAGCAAGTGTTAAAATATCAAAATTCGATAATTTTTATTTCCATGTAAAACAATTTTTATTTTAGTTTTTTCAAAAATTCTTCGTCCCTACTTCAGTTACGAATTCAGAAAATGGAGCTTCTAATTCGTGACCTCAAATATGACCTAAAATGTAAACACAGCTGATCATAGCTGAGGAAAGATAGATTTTGGCGTATTTTTTTTGTAATTTTTGAACAGCTATTTCTCTTATACTATTGGCTTTTGGGGAAAGTTGTAGAACAAAAGTTACTCATTATTATGGGTACTTTAACACCCTTTCGGATTAGTACCCCCTTTCTGACTAACCTTGTATACTATCTGCGTGTTAAATCTTGATTGCGCGATGTAGGATAGTTCGCATGTGGCGAGATAGATGCCGCCACAGTGTCAATGGAGGGCCGTGCCATGTTATTTTAGTTGATCTCTACTAAGGAAGTATAAAGCATTTCCAGTTGTTTTTTCTATTTCGTGGTGGTGTGCTACTGCACTATACTTACAGTTTGCTTTTTTTTTGTGGCAGTCAAATTTAACACTTTTTAAACCAGAATATCTTAATTCAGTAGTATTTTTGTACTCGTCGACTGAAACAAACAAAAAGGAATACTATGTCGTAATAATATCTGTGAATGGAGTTCGAATTATTTTCAAAATTATGGACAATCTCTTAAGAACATTTTCTTGTAGCTACAACGATCAAGGTAGCTGCCCTTGTTACTACCCCATCTCAAATAAGTTTTTTTCGATTTCTGAAGTTTCTAGTACTCTAACCTGAGTTGGTCCGGAAGAGTCTTTAAATCTTTATAGGAAATAGGATCGATTGGCATCATAAAAAGGTTTTGTGAAAACTGCCCTATTTCACGATGACAATTTTTTTTCAAAATCTGTAAATGCCTACAAAATACTTCCAAAAGATATGGCCAGTCGCCTGAGATCGTTTTCCTGTAGCTACAAAGGTTAAGGTAGCTGCCCTTACTGTCTCATCTCGAATTACCACCCTGTATCCATCCATTTAAGTAGGTACTGTACACTCGTCGGTGTATCAATCTCCATCTTTCTCTATCCAGAGTCAATTCCTTCATTTCTCTGTATGTTATCACTTCTGTCTTTTCCTTCAATAGAGAATATGCATGTAATTCAAAACTCTTTCGTTATTTAGATATACATTGTTTATGAGTCAAGACACAAATTGCATTTTTTTTTACATTTTTTAACTCATTACTTATTTTACAATTCATTGTTTTATGTTACGTTTTTTTCGTGGAACGGAACACAATCTCGAAACGCGTCGTCTTCGAAAATGCCGGAAGTGACATCAAAATCCGGATGAATAAATCTTTAAATAATCTTTTCTTAGCAAACTGTTTGATTTCTCACTGAGGTTAAGTTAGTAAGTGCAATTTCTGCTTGAATAAACCACAAGAAATAATTTAATTTATACGATTTGTAGCTAAAAAAGAGATGTAAACAAAGCAGTATCTTGGATTATGACGTCACATTATGACCGCGACAATAAAGGACGTTTGAACTGTAGAAGAAAATTGTTAAAGTTTAATAATTGGTTTGAGCAAGAAATAATAGTAACATTTGACTTTTAATACTTTTCTTGGGTTTATATTAATGTGCTTTATTGATTAAGAGAAAAAAAAGTTACATGCATACTTATTCCCTATTGGTCTGTGTAATTTCTTCTTGGTCTACCTGGGTTTCTCTTTGCTTGTAATTTGCTTTCTATTATGTTAGTTATAAAGTTGTCGTGTTGCAGTAAGTGACCAATCATGTTTCCCCTTCTTCTTTTTATATGTTCTAGCATTTGTTCCAGCCTGTATATTTCACGAATCATAGTCAAATTAGCTCGCAACGTCGCCGCGCCGCGGCCGCCGTCAAGATTACAGAAGAACGGCAACGCTGCATATTTTAATATCTATTTATAATATCGCCTGCACGCCATCTATCGCTTACAATTGTAAACTATAACAAACATGGCGCTTAGTTTGCTTGTCAAAACAAACCCACACATGTAAAGAAGTGTCAAATTTTGTCTGAATTTCATGATTGTTTTTCTCAGTAATTAGTGTAAGTTATTTCCTAAAAAGTTAAGACGCGAGCACATTTGATTGTAGAAAAGTGATAAAATGATTCGTTTTAAACAAAGAGTGTCTATTTTTAGCGTATAATCCCTACAAACATTGTATGAACGGTCGATCGGAACATCCAACTTAAATACAGAAATAAAAATGTATACTTACTATTTTCATCAGCAATCACCGTTATCTTAGTTTGGCAATCCTTAGTTTTCTGTTTCAAACGAGTTGAACTTGATCGACAATTAACAAATGTATTATTATCGAACCTCTCTGTTTTAATAGTAAACTTACTTTCAGATGATTGAGTTGTCATTATTACTCCAAAAACCGAAACTACAATTTAAAGAGTATCTTTAGCCGCCAATCTCTGGCATACCAAATGACCGGCTCCGATTTGATTCGTTTTAATATTGATGCAAAGCATTGAAGAATAACCGACACGTTTTTTTTTGTAGGCCCATTTTCATAATTGTTGGGAGAAATGACCCTTAAAAGTTTTCAAATGAAAAAAACATAGTGAAATCAGATTTGTACATGATGCAGAATTGACTCATCTAAGGGGTTCGAACATTTTTCTATGGAAGCTGGCATAGGCCCCTGCCGCCATTTTAATTTTTTTCCAAGTTGCGGCGCACGATGTGACTAACATATATGGGTAGAAGACACTCAAACAAACAAAACATATTCAGAGATGTAGTGCCCTAAAGTGTCACGTTGCCGAGATATTTGGACTCAAAGATTTTTTTTCAAGATTATCTCGATACAATATCTCGGTAACGTGACACTTTAGGGCACCATATCTCTGAATATTTTTTATTTGTTTGAGTGTCTTCTACCCATATTTACCAGTTACAAAGTGCGCTGCAGTAAAAAAACTTTAAGTCAAAATATCTCGGCAACGTGACACTTTAAGGCACCATATCTCTGAATATTTTTTGTTTGTTTGGGTGTTTTCTATCTATAAATATTTACCAGTTACAAAGTGCGCTGCAATCTTGAAAAAAAATGTTAAAGTCCAAATATCTCGGCAACGTGACACTTTAGGGCACCATATCTCTGAATATTTTTTGATTGTTTGAGTGTTTTCTATCCATAAATATTTACCAGTTACGAAGTGCGCTGCAATCTTGAAAAAAAATCTATAAGTCCAAATATCTCGGCAACGCGACACTTTAGGGCACCATATCCCTGATATTTTTTGTTTGTCTAAGTGTCCTCTACCCATATATGTTAGTGTAATCGTGCGCCGCAACTTGGAAAAAAAAATCAAAATGGCAGCGGGGGGGCTATGCCATAAAGGTTATATCCCTTTGATTCGTTTTATCATATATGTTGCAGAGCATTGAAAATATACTGACACGAACGATTTTTTTGTAGGTCCAAATTCTTATTTAGAGGGAGTAATCGCCCTTTGAACAAGCATTGAGCTAAGATAAGGTTGAGCTACACGATGGCTGATGCATGTGAGCCATCTGTTGGGACAGGTCCACTGAAACTGCTCTGGGACTTTCCTCAAAATGCCAGTCCAGGTGTTACTCTGCATTATCCTCACGCATATTGTTATCGCTAGTGGGTAACACTGGGCAATGTTGATATAGGGAGGTAGTTGTCGATATGGATGAACGCACCCGAGGTTATAAAGGCGGCGGTCATTCGACGAAGCGGGGGCATTCCGTGTTGATCAGCTGAAGAAGTCTGACCTTTTTTATCTGATTAGCTTGTCCTTATTTTATGATCTTGTAATAATTGTGTAAAGTAATATATTGTGATCTAGTTTATGTTACTAATACTAACCCAAATACAAGTACTCTCAGTGGTGGAGAGTCTATGTTGGTTTTATTTACTGTGTTTACCTTGCTCGCAATCCTGACATACCGTTATTAGCTATAACTGTAATGATAGAATCACCCCTGAACGATTAAATTGTAGTGTCATTTACAATATTTCTGCTGCATGTAATTTGTCTGGACTTCAAAAGAGACATTGACCCCTGAGTATGTTTCGGCTTTTTTTTCTCAGTTAAACATAAAACGCCGACGTCATCTTGCTTTAAAAAAACCGACCGACATGTGAAAGTGTTTTTAAAATATCCAATTTGCAGAATACATAATTTCATTTCATTATTCGAAAGGACTATTTCCCTCACTAATATGAGTATGGGCCTATAAAAAAATTCATGTCAGTTTTTTTCAATACCCTGCAACATTATTTACACGAATGAAATCGGAACCAGGGACCTAATTCTCCTAAATAAATCTTGATAAATCACAACCGAACCAAGGCCGAACCGTTCATTCAGACAGTTCTCAATTTCAAAAGCTATCAAATTGTTTGACACAAAAAACAAAATCAATCATTTGAAAGTTTTCGAAAACAAAAACTGACTAACGGTTGTGGTTCGATTGCGTTTGGCAACAATTTATTTTAGGAGAATTGGGCCCCAGACATCTGCGGACCATTACTTGTAAGATATAGGGAATAAGTATAATATAAGATAGGTACGTACAATTATCATTGAGTTGATACCATTGATTCATTACATAGTTCTGTTGATCCACACTTGATTCACAATAAAAATCTATGACCTGCCCGGTATTATAATTTACTGAAACAATAAAATTAAAATATCTAAGTACATGTAAATAAATAAATAAAAAGTCGGAGGGGTCGTGGCTAACAACTGAACGGATCATACCTACGATTTGCTAGGTCAAGCCTCGTCCCCACTAGGAACATTTGTCGAGCGACATGTGTCCCCGGTGACATCGGGCGATGTCGGGCGACGTCGGACGCCATCGCCGCGACATTGTTGAAACTGTTCCTTGTCGCACAGTCGATGAAGAGTAGTGATAGAAGCCTCGTCCCCACTAGGAACATTTGTCGAGCGACATGTGTCCCCGGTGACATCGTCACCGGGGACACATGTCACCGACGTCGCCCGACATCGCCCCACGTCGCGTCGCCCGATGTCACCGGGGACACATGTCGCTCGACAAATGTTCCTAGTGGGGACGAGGCTTTAAGCTGCGCTTGTCGCGGTCAAAGTCAAAGTTTTTATTTCAAGTAGACCAAATTACAGGTGCTTTTAAAACGTCAAGGTGCACGGTTCCAGAAGGTAGGTCTCATGGAGAAGAACCGGCAAGAAACTCCATGGATACTCTTTTTAAATAATAGATCGTGACAATTTCACTACAGTATCGTGAGAAAAATAGTATGAGAATAATGCAGGTTAATGTAGGAAATAAACATATAAGAGTACCTAGCAAATAGAAAGCTTTTTGGGATTGCCATAGCAGTTACGAGCTGGGGCTCAATTCTCCTAAAATAAATTGTTGCCAAACGCAATCGAACCACAACAGTCAGTCAGTTTTTGTTTTCAAAAACTTTCAAAATGATTGATTTTGTTTTTTGTGTCAAACAATTTGATAGATTTGAAATTGAGAACTGTCTGAATGAACGATTTGGCCTTGGTTCGGTTGTGATTTATCAAGATTTATTTTAGGAGAATTAGGCCCCTGATCAGTCCTGACAGAAGGCACCCGTTCACGAGCATGAAGTGCACATAATTATGGCACATCCGCATCGCTCAGCTCAACCATATTGCAGGGAACTCAACGATCGGATGCACGACGCCACCGTCAGCAGGACATTTTAGTGAGCATGACGAACTCATACTACCTGGCAATAGGCAGTTGCATAATAATTATACGAATAAAGGTGTATCATTAATTACCTACTGCATGATTCTCAATCCGAGAATGGGTGACCATTCGTTACCCCTCCGTGCCTCGGAGAACACGTTAAGCCGTCGGTCCCGGGAGTCATATGAATACAAAAAAAAACCAAAATTGTATACTAAATTCAGCATTCCATTTTTTTAAGTGCAGTGCGTGCTCCTTTTCTGCTTTCTACTGATATTTTGCTTGCGACAGCCCCTTGACCTTGGACTCTGGCGCCTGAAGTCCATGAAGTGATGGACGCAGTTTGGGTAGGTTAGGTATACATTTTGAATTTACCTACCTTCACATTCTTTTTTTAAATCCACTTCCAGTGCACAATGCCAGCGACCAGCGACGAACGACGAGTGGTTTTCGCATGTACCTAAAACAAGAATACATTTTTTTTTTCTTTTAGAATTTTTTTTACAAAGTCACGCGACTTTGCTTCGTTTGAAACTTTAAAGTATAGAAATATAGTAATATAAATCCTTTGATCTTTCTGAATTAAACGTATTTTAGGTAAACCTAAAACTCGTTTAGATACAGTACGCGTAAAATAACTTTACTGAAAACATCTTTGTGTTGATTTTTAATAGCGTACACATCACATAGCCTCTTTTAGTGCACCTTCCATGTTTTCTCTGCATCACCCTAAGGTCGACTGGTAGAAAATGCCTATGGCATTAAGTCCGCCTTTGTACAAAATATGCGAAAGTATACATAAATAAAACAGGTTTTGAACGTTCTGAACCTCACTTCAGAGAGGCAATGTTATTTTACGTGAGAAGATTATTAATCAATTAATTATTGTTAGGTTTGGTTTATTATAAATGTGACTTATTACATAAAGTAAAACTCAAGAGGGTGATGGAGTTGTATTTTTTATGCATGAGCATGAGACTGTGGAGGATGGTCCTTCGCTATCCGGGATGTCGAGAGTTTCGGAGGAGACGGGAACCGATGGGGCGTTTGTGCACTACAAAGAATTTTACTGTCCGGCAATCCGATTTTTACGGTCCGATGTGGCATGAAAAAAACGGATGATTGGCTTGTGCACTTGTCCGTCTTTACTCGGACCGGAAAAACGGCCCGGAATGGAGAAAAGTAAAATGTCGAACGGTAAAATTACGGACGCAGTACACAAGCATAAACACGTTTTTCATTACTGTCATCTCGGACCGGAAAAACGGCCTGGAATGGAAAAAAGTAAAATGTCGGACGTTAAAATTACGTATAGTGCACAATAGTAGATTGTTGCATCGAGCGCAAAGTGAGTTTTTAATGCACGAGTGTTATGTTGGTGCCCGAGCGCACGCGAGGGCACTAAATTAACACGAGTGCATTAATTACTCACATAAGCAAGTTGCGTAATCTACTTTTCTTTCAACTACCAATCTACCTACGGTGATAAAATATCCATAAGACATTTTTTTAAACTTTTCTTGCTAAATATGAAGTATAACGAAGTATCAAAGTTTTACAATGGTACAAAATGCGCGCCGTTTTTTTTTTTCACCATGTCTGTTTTATTTAGCTGATTTTTATTTTCAGCCAGTATCTTTTTGATCTAATGCATACATTTTATATTAAATTTAATGGGATACATTAAACGTCTGTGGTAAATTTATCTACTTAATTAAAAAACAGTGCAATAATGAGCACATTTCTGCACTGTTTTGGTACTAAGCAAAAAATACGTCCTTTGTGATCGGTTTTGCAGTGATTAATGATAACATTACTACGTAGTTGAAAGAAAACTAGTTTATACATTTATGGTGTGCCATATCGGACCGTAAAAAATCGGACTGCCGGACATTAAAATTCCTTGTAGTGCATAAACGCCTTTATGGATCGAGCGTGGTATATTCCAGGGTGACAGTCTGAGTCCCCTGTGGTTTTGCTTAGCCTTGGACCACCTTGGTACATTGCTGGAGGGAACAAGGTGAGGCTATCGGTTGAGGAGAGAAGGTCAAGTAATATCCCACCTCCTCTACATGGATGACCTAATACTATTCGCCCCCACTGATCTGTTACTGAAGGTAACTGAAAACTTCAGTAACTCTAGCAGGATGGAATTTGGTGTGGACAAATGTATGGTCATGCATGTAAAGCGAGGGGTGATTGTGGAATCCGAGGGAATCCAATTCTCGAATTCCATAGACCCCATACCATAGTAGAGACCTACAAATACTTGGGTATGTCGGAGGCTTTAGGCATTAGTGAGGCCGACATGAGACGTTCTTTACGGAAGCGCTTCTTTGGCTGCCTGAATAAAGTACTAAATAGTTATTTGTTATACAAGAGTGCAAAGTTGCTTTTTAACCGCGTGCTCAATTTTGATGACCGAGCAAGCGAAGGATTCTAAAATTGAATCACGAGCGCAGCGAGTGATTCAAAAATTAGAATCTTGAGCGTTAGCGAGGGAATCAAAAGAGCACGAGGTGAAAAATCTTTGCACTCAAGTACCACACGTAACTTTTCATCCCACCTCAGCGAGGAAATGAATTAATGTAAAAAAAAACTTCCTCGTCGCTAGAATCACTCACTTTAGGTTTTTCACTTGTTTTCAAGTTTCTTGTTTTTAACCTAAGGTTTTAACAATATGAAGTGAAAAGAAACAGGCAAGGGTAAAGCAAATTAAAAAAATAAAATACACCAAGAAGGTTCCGAGTCTGACATTTAACAAATTAAAAAAGGTTGTATGATAAATTCGGCACCATGGAAGTAGAAGTAAATAGGTTTAATGAAGTTTTGAATTCACAAACTTGGTGCACACGATGTTCTAAATTCAATTTACTTTATCCTCTAGCGGATAAAAACGGCTTTTGCACTCAGATATCGCAGAGCAAAAATACTCTTTCCGAGATGGGGGGATGAAATAGTAGATTGTTGCATCGAGCGCAAAGTGAGTTATTAATGCACGAGTGTTATGTTGGTGCCCGAGCGCAAGCGAGGGCACTAAATTAGCACGAGTGCATTAATTACTCACTTAAGCAAGGTGCGTAATCTACTTTTCTTTCAACTACCAATCTACCTACCGTGATAAAATATCCATAAAACATTTTTTTTAAACTTTTCTTGCTAAATATGAAGTAAGTATCAAAGTTTTACAATGGTACAAAATGCGCGCCATTTGTTTTTTTGTTTTTTTTCACCAAGTCTGTTTTATTCAGCCGACTCTTATTTTCAGCCAGTATCTTTTTGATCTAATGCATAAGAATGCATACATTTAATATTAAACTTAACGGGAGACATTAAACCTCTGTGGTAAATTTATATCTAAATAAAAAATAAAAAACTGCATTAATGAAAAACAGTGCAGTAATGAAATTTCATACAACATTTCTGCACTGTTTGCAGTGCAGTAATGAGATTTCATACAACATTTCTGCACTGTTTTGCTTCTAAGCAGAAAATACGTATTTTGTGATCGGTTTTGTAGCGATTAATGATAACATTACTACGTAGTTGAAAGAAAAAGTATTTTATCAGGCGGAAACTTGTTTCCGCCTGATAAAATACTTTTTCTTTCCTTCATTTCTACCTTGGTGCGCGCCTTTAATGGTTGGGTCATCCGGTCTTGATGTACTCCTTCGGTATACTCAACTGGACTCAGACTGATCTTGACGCCCTGGACAGAAGGGTCCGTGCACTGCTGACTGCACATCGGATGCATCATCCACGCTCTTCAGTGAAGACGAGCGAGTGAGGGCGAGCCTTTTGCCATCAACCGGCCACAAATCCAGACTTCGGGCTGCTACTGAGAAATTCCTCACGGAAAAACCCAATAACACTTTACCCGACCTGGGGATCGAACCCAAGACGCAAGATGCAATGAGGCAGTTTTACAATAATAATTTAATAATAGTATTTAATAAAAATAATTGGTAATAGTTGAATTCACATACTGCTTGACTGATTCATTTCCACAAATGAAATGATTTCCTTATCAACACATAACGCTGCTTTTTTAAATAGTTTTATTTTAATCTGTATTGTTGGATCATTTAACAAGTGCTCGAACTTAATTTTCTTTTCGTTTTCATTTGAAGCTATTTTATCCTCCCTTATTACTTGATCTGTAATGAAATACATAAATAAATGAATATACACCAGAAACGTTCGCTTCTCTGTGAGGTGGATGACTTCGTGTCTCTGTAGGTACCGAGCGATTGACCATGCCCTGCGTTTTAACGAACACATTAAATAATTAGATCTATATTTGTTCTATCGAAATATGCATGATACGCAATTTGTTCCGTTTTAGTTTTTATAAAAAATTACTTCTTCTTTAACAGTTAGCCAGCGATGTACTTTTAAATTACGCACTTTAAAAAAACAAAATCTAGATAGGCGATTAGTTCTACATTAACTCTAATTACTTATCTACTTTTTACTTATAAAATTCATTAGGTACTTTAAGTTAAAAAAGACAATACAAAGAAGTAAACCTAGCGATGTATTGTAAAATAAATAATTATTATAATAATGTTAATGATCAAAATGGTCTCTACGTTTTTAATTTTAATTAGGTATATCATCCCATTTTGTATTTTTAAATTGCCAGGTAATTTCTAGAAATAAATTAAACTAACAGTTTATTACAAAAAAAAATCTAATCTAAGCAGGTATTTCAAAATTCTAAAAAAAAAAAAATGAATTGTAATGGGGACAAAACTGTCACATTATAAGCGAAAGAAATTCATTTACTTAAAAATACATCGTCTTCCATATATTATTTATTCGCCCGATTAATAATTCCCTTTTTTAAAAGATAAGTTAATCAGGATCATAGCATACAAAGGCACGCTCTGATCACCCCATTTAACCATAGCGTCGGCCAATGTTTTCTTCTTTTCTTCCTCTCTGCAAGAAGTTATGGAAATCGTGTATTTTAATTTTCAGATGAACTAAAAAAACGTTTCAATGTTGATTTCAGTCGCATGATTGAACAAAAATTAAAAATGACAATAAAATTAGATAATATACCCACGGATGTGACCGACTACATCTTATATCACGGAACGGGTAAGACTTTTTTATTAAGATCACGAGCTTATCCGTTTCCCAACTGGCTTCCCAATAGGCAGAAAAGTGGATGAAAATAAATAAAAAATTACAAAAAAAACTAAATTCTTCAGCAATTCAAAATTGTTCATTAGATAGAGATACCTCACTAATACAAAATAATGTTAATGAGATAATTTAATACTAAACCGAGCGGCATTAAAATATATTTGCGAAAAATTAACTTAACTGGCGAAAAATTATGAATGATTAAAATTCTTAAAATGAGCTACTAGCAGTGGGAAACAGTTAATCTAAGCTAGCAACTAAAATTCCAAGTGTCCGAATTAAATACTAATTTGGGCATGACATGACATTTCCTTACCCCGACACGGATAGGTTAGGTTCGAAGGGGATGCTTAGTATACATCCTACTCTATGGGGGATGCGTCATTCACTTCGTGTTAGGTTACCTACTAGGGTTTTCGCCCCGGGTACCCGGAACCGGGAATTCCCGGGAATTTGGGGATTTTAGGACCCGGGAATTATTAGGCGGGAATCCCGGGTACCCGGGAATTATTCGAAATGAAGAAATGACGATGAAAAATGAAGGGTTTGCACGCTTCCGAAGGTTTTAGAGCATTTTCTGTCTCTCTCGCGTGAAACGGACAATGGACTGCGTGGTGTGAACTTAGAATGGGGTAAATGTATTCTGATGTCAGCACACAGTACCGTTGTTTCTGTCTAGTAAACAAATTCTAAAAGCTGGGTTTTTTTTGTAAATGTTTCATTTGTAGAAACTATTCACAATGCTTATCTTTTGTTTAATTTCGAGATTTATAATGAAAATATACAGGGTGTAAACGAATTGATGTAATTCCTCTAAACAGCGTGATCTGTTGGTCACAGATTAACCCTAAATGGTTTTTATTTTAAATACAAAGTACTTAGTTATATTTTCAAAAAAAAGTTCTGTTTGGAACCCCCTTGCGCCCCGAGTTAACCGACTGCAAAGAACGATTTCGTGCTAGTCGTGCTAGCCAGCTGTGTCACCGTGCTTTCATAAATTGATGAGTGGCGTCGAAATGTGCCAACGAATAAAATATTTACTAAGTAATTTTTTTTTTATTTGTACCTTTTTAGCTGGTTGTTGGTTATGTTTCGATTTCGATCACATATCGCTACCGCAAGAAAAAAAAACTTTTTTTTATTTTTAATTAAGCTAAATCCCGTGCTCGGTCATTCTACATCAGTAGTAGATCATGTGGTTTTTAAAGGTATTACACGAATTTGGTAACACCCTTTATAGTTATTCACCCTATTGTTATTCCGTAATATTTTGCCATATTATATGAAGAGAAGACTTTCTTTTTCATGAAAGAAAGTCGCGACGTCGCACAATAAATGACTGTAACTGTTTCTAGTTATTTTTTTAAATTATGTGTATGATTTTTATTTTAATAAGAAAAGTCGATTGGTATGTTAGACAATTTATCATGTTAAAGTACTTACACAAGTATAATGTTGAAATATACGAGAAAAACTATATTTATACAAAAAACATGAAAATTCCCGGGTACCCGGGAATTCCCGGGAATTAAGAGAAAAAATTCCCGATTCCCGGGAACTCAAATAGGCCGGGAACGCGAAAACCCTATTACCTACTGTAAACCCTGCAGACAGAAATAGGAGCCCCGCTCAACGGGGCTCCGTCGACGCTCCTTTGGAAACCCAAACAACCTTACAAACATACAACAATAATGTGAGTGAAATTTGTTCGCGTAAGAATTATTATACTGATCGTTCTGAATAACTCATACCTCAAATTCGTAATTTTAAATCCCTGTTTTCAATATTTGTGTTCGCCCTCAGTCTATCGCCCACTTAGTATTTCAGTACGCTGTAATCAGTATTTTTGACACCCTTACTTTGAATTTATATTCGATCGTTTAAATACTACCCTTTTATGTGTTATATGTACATAAGTTATTAAATAAAATAAAAGCGAAAACTAAAAACTGACTTACGGTGTTCATCATCGTAATCAGCATCAACGCTCATCACTAGTATTATTAAGAAATAGAAGCACAACATTAAATTCATTGAATCTGGAAGCCACACAGGAAAAACAAAACAGGTCCCGCGCACTTCAGAGGTAAATATACACTCTACTAGTTTTATTTGGCAGTAAAATCAAAACATTGAGACTAAAACCACAGTATTATAAGCTAAAGCAGTACCTACTTCAACTACCTACAATCGTCAGAATTGATACACTCACACAGACACGCACTGCAACAAGACGTCTAAGTTATCATCGGAATACAATCCGTCACGGCTGTCATACAGTACATGAAAAAGAGTGCATAAAGCTGCGCGTCCACCGCATCGGAATCGAATCGTACGGTGCGGACGGATTTGTTGATTTGTATGGATTTCTATGGCACTACGTGCACTGCATCGGCATTTCTGCGCCGGAGACCGGTATTTTTGTCGGTGACGTCATCCGCAGTGAACGCGCCATTTGGATTCCGACCGCTTCAATTTCTGACGTGTTTCATGTTTGCGACGCTAAGCTGTACATAAATATTCACGATGAACGACGATGTTTTAATTAGTTTAGTGGAAAGATGTCGTGGTGGCCCGGAGGTTTCAATCCGCTTGTTAAGCACCGGGTTGTGGGTTTAAACCCAGGCATGTACCAATGTGACTTTTTTCAATGTCATATGTACTATCTTAGTTAATCTAAGACGCCACTGACATACGGTGAAGGAAAACATCGTGAGGAAACCTGGACTTTAATGTTCTGTAATCGCCAACCCGCAGTGAGCAAGCGTGGCGATCAATGCTCGTTCCTTCTCTGTATGAGAAGAGGCCTTTGCCCAGCAGTGGGACAGTTACAGGCTAATATTTTTATTTATTTATTTATTAGTGGAAAGATATGAAGAACTTTACAATCTAAAACGACATTAAAATCGACATTATCATAACCAACTGAGATGGGAGCAAAAACACTAGGAAGCGGTGAAGGGACGGCTTTTTGTGGGATGTCTATAATATTGTAAAAATGACGTTCAAAAAGAACTAAGTAATTCTAGTCTATTTTGAATAAATGAGTTTTGAGTTTGAGTTTGATATTATGAACCCATATATTTCGTTTCCTTTTTTTTCTTTCCTCCTCTTCTGATAAAAAATAGCTAAGGATTGTTCTCAAAAAAGTGGCTCTGTAACCTGTCGGGCAGTTTTTAGTGGAAATGTGTGGTTTTTTAAATGAAATTTATTAAATTCTGTACAATATTATACTTAAAGAGACTTTCCACACAGAGGCAGAGTAATTATAAGCAGATTGAAGTGATACATTTTCAACAAAATAAATTTGTTATATCGATTTCTCAATAACTTGTCATGTCCAAACACAACGAGTCACACTTTGAGGTGAAATAAAAAAATTACCATTTTAAATAGGGGTTCAAAACCATTTAAATACAGGTCTTTATATCATTAACTTTGACTTCATTTAAATTCTACATTATGAAACAACATAATTTTCGAACTATTCATGTTTAAAATGTGTCCGGAGTGATTTTCTCCATAACCTGTACTTGCACATTAACGCATATCACACAAACACTACTACGTACTCAACATCCCATTTCCGCGTAAAATGACCAGGCAGTATTTGGCTAACCGCTGCCAAGAAAAGATAGGATGAATTTTGCGCCATTTTTCTAGAAATTACGTCTAAGCACCGCAATCGGGGTTTGTAACAGGTATGTTATCTATAATCTGTCTTTAATATTTTTATTTGTGGTTAAACTGCTTTGCGTATAAAAACGTTAAAATATGTAATTTAGTGCTTATTTCTTATTGTGTAAGTGTACACCTCACAAACGTAACCGTTTTGTTGTTATCAGGTCCTAACCTTCATTTTTTCATTAACCTGTCTCTGTTTAACCTGTTTGGAATGCACAGGTTAATGAGACTGCTATCAGGTTAAATAGACTTTGCCTGTTATTTTTTAACAAAACCCATTTTACTAGAAACTTTATGTTACAATTTGGTATGAATAATAATAATATTTACTTGATATTTACTATGATATTAAAAAATAATAATTTTATTCGTTAAAATTTTTGATTGGGGCTTTCTGACAGTTTTGTCGTTTAAGTTTCTTCTTTGTGTAATTCTTGTTATACTCTAACCTATTTACTTATTTTTAGAAGGTAAAATGCCAAACATTAAGAAAAGAGAAGACATCTTAGGTCGGGAAAGAGAATTAAAGAAAAAAAGATATAGAAGAATAAAAAATAATCCAGAGCTTTATGCAAAATTTAAAGAAAATATTAAGGCAAAGTACTAAAAACTAAAGAATGTCGGGAAAGTAGTATCTATATATAGTTTGAAACCAAGAGATCAGAAAATGTTAAGAAGTAAGTGGGGAGAAGATGCAAAAAATCCTATCAACGCAAAAAGGAAGCAAAAGCAAGAATACAACGCTTTATTAAATGTCACAGTCCACCTTCCAGTGATATTAAAAATATCAACATGGGTAATATTAACAATATGATTGGCGGCCATGGAGAAGAACCATCAAGCCCTGCACAGGGTAATTCTGAGTGCAGAAAAACTTCCTGGTCCAACTCCAGGTCAAGAGAAGTTAGTCCTGCTATCTCGAAAGTAAGTCTTTGCTGCCTTCAAGACAGCAAATTAAAGGGAAAACGCAAAAAAGCAATAAGAGCTTCTGCTATGGCCACTGCTCGAGTTCAAGAGTCTTGCTTGGAGCTCCAAGATTTAGATGACGACAGTTTTGTTGCCCCCGGTACGAGTGTTGCAGAAGATTTAAATCTAAGTGAATCGGTTACTGTCCTTCATAGATCTACACCATTTTCAGCACTGTCTTAAATAGAATTGCCTCCGGAACTTCAAAGAAGTACTTTAAATAGGATTTTAAATGAAGGACCTCCTATAGTGAAGTGACAGTCTCCTTCAAACTGTTTTAAGCACGTTATTGATAGTGATTCTAATTACTGCACCTTTAAACAAAAATGCTTTGATTTAATGTGATGGTTTCCAGAACCAAACGTATTTATTCCAAAAGTTAAATATTATTATGAAGATTCTTTATGTTTATGTTTTATTTTTTATTGACGGACTGATTATTAGAGATTAATAATTATAAGAAGAAAATTTCAATTTTATTTCTTAGAGATCAGGGGCCCATTTGACGAAACTACTCTTCAAGTCTGCACTCTTTACTTTGGTATATAAATTCAGCCGAATTGTTCAAAAATATGGAGTGCAGACTAGCAGAGTAGTTTCATCAAATGGACACCAGATTTTGTTAATACTGAATGTTTTATTTCTCTCAACGTATCGAAAGAAATGTTTAGTATCCTAAGCAGGCGATATTTTCTTAGTTTTCAACCCGTTTTTCTAATATGACTGTTATTGTTAATATGAATAAAAGCTGATTTTGCATAGTTACATTGTTTTTTTTCATTAACCTGTACGATATCTCTTTAACCTGTGAGGCAGTTTTTTTGAAAGGCTGTATCTCGTCTGTTTATGTGAAAATTTCATTCCCTTCGAACAATTCGATATATGAGAAACACTGTCAATGGATTTCCGTATAGAAAACTTAATATTTAACACATTTTTTTAAATTGTTAAATTTATTCGAGCGGTGCCATTTTTTTGAGAACGACCCCTAATTACATCAATGTCCTCGTCACTATCCTACATAATGTTAATGCACGTAAGCAGGCGATGAAGATTGCTTTAAAAATACCGATATTGCCGATGCTGAATCCGAATGCAGTGGACGCACCCCATCGGCATTTTGTAAATGACGACGCTCCGTCCGCACCGTACGCTCCGATTCCGATGCGGTGGACGCGCAGCTTTATACTCAGTAGACAGTGCGTGTCTGTGTGAGTGTGTCACTTCAAGCGATTATAATAAGTTGAGTTACTGCTTTAGCTAATGTTATTATATCTACTGTGCTAAAACTGAGGCCTGAATCATTGTTTATAATAAGGAAATTTAATTAAATGCAATTATCCTGTAAATATAGAATAAATATTAGGATAAAGCGTCATTGTATGAATAATCGCGGTTAGGTGAATTATTGCAAGAATTAGAAGAATTAGTGTCCTTCACCACACAATCCTCACCTTTGAAAACTTCATGAAAATCAATTTTGAGTACGCCAAAAAATAGTCAAGAAATAGTCATAAATGGTCACCAAGGTTTAAAAAATAGTCGCATTATGATTCCGAAGTTATAGCTATATGTTGGTGAGGACTGTGGGGTGAACGTCACCACTAGCGTTGAAAATTGCGAAAGATACATTTTGTTTTTTTCGAAACTTTGTATTGTTCCCAATATTTCCTGTATACATGTAATTTTCGAAAAAAACAAATTTCTCGTACGTCTGAAAAATACAATCATACACGCAACATACTAGGGCATGCAATTATCGGAACTTTTCGATAATCGATAATCCGATTTTTATCGGACTTTTTTCCGATAAATACCGATAATTACCGGTTTTTATAATAATCTGTGAAAACTTGTATTTCTCTGATTGAAGTGATGGTAGTACTTCTATGAAAACCCGAAAAATTAAAAAAAAAGGTTTTGATCAATGAAATGTGAATTTTTCAACCAAGTTACTTAATTTTAAGAAGTCTTTTAAAATAAAATAAATATTTTTCAAATTGTCATTTTGTATTAATCGTTACTAAAATTATTAATCAACTAGGCACTACAAAATAATTGACATTATTTTAACAAGATTATTACTTAATCAGTCATTTTCTTATTTCTTACAGTGTAGTCTAAAAACATAAAACTATACCTAATTTAAAGTTAAATAAAATGAATGAATGAGCGGCGGGTGGAGATTCGTAATACCGAAATTTTTCGGCAACGGTTGTTCATCCGATATTTAGATTTTTCATCAATGTCGACATCGGTTTTCAGATGTCGATGTTTACAGACATTGATATACAACTACAAAGAACAAACTATATGTTTGATTGGTTGGTGCCAGTTATTAGATGGTGTTATTTAAATATTACGATACAATATTATTTTGTAAACAGAATTGATGCTAACTTCAGATAGGTACGTAGGTACCTATTTACAATTTCGCCGAAGTAAATTTATTGCAAATCCTGGTACAACCCAAACTACAAATAATTTTGAACAATAACTTTCATATCTTGAAAAAGAAAATGTGACCTTTTTTTCACTGCAACAATAACTATTATTTAAAATATTTTCTGAGCATTTAGGTAAATTAAAGAATAGCGCCAACGATACATTCGTAGCGCAAGGGATTAATGAATGCAATATTCGTTTCATCTCTTTTTCACGGCCGGGACTACGTAAAGTTGAAAAGAGAGGAGGCAAATATCTAACTCGGTTGCTTTATAATTGCTTTTGATGTTTGGATTTTATATTTTAGATGAATCTAAAACCGATATCTGTTTATTACGATTTCGTTATTCGGTTGGTTTAATCGAGATTTGTTCGTATTTGTTTAGATGTGGTGAAATCGGTTATCTGTAAACATCACATAGATGTCATTCGATGTTTGGATGGTAACCGATTTTAAATGTGATTTGATAGATCGAACTCATGCCTAGCGGGGGGCGAGTGAGGAACGCTATGGATAGGCAGGCACAGGATGAGGTAGCAGCATAGCGATACAGCCGCAACAAATCGTTGCACGCGCAGAATCCGAATGGAACGAACGACACGCGGCGTCGTAACGAAATAAATTGCATCCTTTTTAATATTTTTTACTTTTATCGTTTATCGGTATTTTTATCGAAAATTTTCGATAATTATCGTTGGCTAAAATGAAGCGATTATCGATAAATTATCGATAATCGATTATCGGTTTGCATGCCCTATTGCATACACGTTTAATACTTGTTTCATATTGTGTATTTTTCATATTTAACAATGAAAGGGAAAATTTTTGTTTATTATCTAATATTAATTGAACAGTAATGTACACAAAATGTTGTTGTGTTTATGTTATCGGAAATGTATGTAATCCGTCATTATATGGAATTCCTAGGAAATGTATATAATGCCTAAAATCGACAGGAAATATGTGAAATAATTTGTATTAGTTCCTAGGAATTCTATACATTTCCTAAACAGCAATTTGAAATGTGTTGTTTGGGTTTCCAAAGCAGAGTCGACGGAGCTCCGCTGCGCGGGGTTCATATTTTCTGTCTGCAGGGTTTAAAGTAACATTTCAAATTTAAATGCGAAAAATACACCGTAAAATACATGTAAAAACTAAAACTTGCGAAAGATTCAACCGAAGATCCGCAACGAAAGTTTCTGTATTTTATTGAAAAATATAGGGGAGTTTGAAAGATAAATGTATTTTACATGTCATTTTCAACGCTAGTCACCACACAATCCTCACCTCAGTGATAGCAAACAGCTGGGGGTATCGACTTGGTTTCAATTCCAAAAAATAGTCAAAAAATAGTCGTAACGCTATGCCAAATCTCGAAAATAGTCATTAAGGGATTTCAGAGATATAAAGGTGTCTTGGTGAGGATTACGTGGTGAACCTTTCTCGCCACAATTCTCACCTGATTACCGCGGAACGCTTACGTTTTTGAATTTTGTGTCAAAAAATAGTCAAGAAATAGTCGTCTCCAACCATGATAATTTCAACCAGGGGCCTAATTCTCCTAAAATAAATTGTTGCCAAACGCAATCGAACCACAACCGCCAGTCAGTTTTTGTTTTCGAAAACTTTCAAAATGATTGATTTTGTTTTTTGTGTCAAACAATTCGACAGCTTTTGAAATTGAGAACTGTCTGAATGAACGGTTCGGCCTTGGTTCGGTTGTGATTTATCAAGATTTATTTTAGGAGAATTGGGCCCCTGGTTTACTATGGAGAAGTATGTTAAACTTCCATCCACCCCCCCCCAACATGGATAGCACAAAAAAAAACGATGTGTCCGATGCTTGGGGGAGGCCTATGTCCAGCAGTGGACGTCTTTCGGCTGAATGATGATGATGATGGATCGAGTATTTATTTGGCATTATAGTGTGGTGAAGGACACAAGAATTATGGTTAGGATTCGGCAGATTTGACCTTGAAGTCAAAAGAGTTAATTACACAATTTACAATTGGATTTTGACTACCGTCCAATCAGTGGCGGACTTAGGGTGGGGCAAGTAGACCTCCTGCCCAGGGCGCAATTCAAACGGGGGCGCAAAATTCGCGAACAATACAGGGTGTAAACGAATTCGTCTAATTCCTTAACACGTTTGGTGGAGGAACAAGGTGTGGTGTTCCTCCAACCAAAGGGAGGATCCTCCAACCAGGCGGAGTCTTGTGCCTGGCGGGCTACTGCCCAATGGTTGATGTTGGGAGGTTGTATATATACTATCTGCGTGTTAAATCTTGATTGCGCGATGTAGGATAGTTCGCATGTGGCGAGATAGATGCCGCCACACGTTCATTGCCGGGTGCCCTCAGGGCATCCTGTAGTCGCATTCGCCATGCCGGGTGCCGTCGTGGAGGGCTTATTTTAAATGCAGGTTTTTCTTGGACAATTCACCGTCATGAAACAAGCAAACACCTATTTGCGACGTAGTAGCGTATTTTTCAAGGTTTTTAACCTAATGCCAGGAACCCTCGTCGAGGGTTCACTCTTAGCGCAAATGTAATGCCGAGGACCCTCCTGAAAGGTCCACTAGCAATATGTATGGCGGGATGGCGTATGAACTCTGAAGTGGGGTGACTCGAATGTGTTAAAACCACATGATCTACTACTGGTGTAGATTGGCCCCGCGCGGGATTTAGCTTGATTAAAAAACTTTTTTTTTTCACGCGGTTGTGATAAGTGATCGTTTCTAAACGACGATGTCTGTGGTCTAGTGGTTCGAGTGTCGGACTGCTGATCACGAGGTCGTGGTTTCGATTCCCACAGGACACAAATATTTATGTGATGAACATAAGTGTTTGTGTTGATCTGGGTGTTTCTTATGTATTATAAATAATATGTATTTCCAAAAAAAAGTATATAAGTATTATATCCATTGTCTAGTACCCATAGTACAAGCTCTGCTTAGTTTGGGACTAGATGGTGCTGTGTACAAAATGTCCCAATATATTAAAATACTAGCTTTTGCTCGCGGCTTCGCTCCCGTTAATTTACGGATCCCTAATTTTTTGATCCCAAAATATAGCCTATAGCACTCAGGGATAACGTAGCTTCCTATTGGTGAAAGAATTTTTGAAATCGGATGAGTAGTTTCGGAGATTACCTCCTACATACAAACAAACAAACAAACAAATTCTACCTCTTTATAATATTAGTATAGATATAGATATAATTAAAAAAAAAAACATCTAATAAGGAATTAGTAAATAAAAAGTATTTATTTTTTTGCAGAAAAATATTCTTATTTCAGTGAACATTTCGATGCCACGAATAAATGAATGCACAGCGACACGGCTGGCGGGCACGACTAACGCGATATCGCTCTTTGCAGTCAGATAACCCGGGGCTCTAAAATGTTTCAGAAATAGAAAACCAAGTTTTTTTTTCGTTCATTCTCTATAACACCCATTTACCGTTAATTAATCTGTGTCACCAGTAGATCACGCCTTTTGAAGGAATTACTCGAATAAGTTTACATCCTGTACAATTCATATTATTATTCAAATTGTAACTAACTACATATACGTGATAATAATTACTAAACTACATTTGCATGCTGAAATTTTAGGCAAAACATAATTGTACAAACTGGAACATTGTACCTACCTTTAATATCTTACATGTCTGTGTGTATAATTATGTTTTATGCAAATAAATATTTACTAACTTATCATTACATGAGATTCTTACGAATTCGTGGTATTACAAAAAAGCCCTCTGAGACAAACTTTTTAGTGTATCTGTTTATTTTATATTTAGATAATTTACGACAGGGCGCAACTTCAATGTTCGCCCTAGGCGCCATTTCCCATTGATGCGTACCGATGGGAAATGGTCCCTAGGGCGAACATCTCTGGGTCCAGTAGTTCCCAGCGTTACAGTACCTCGTTACGTAGGTGAAAGTAGTTGGAACAATAAATGTGTCACGCTTATTTTCATACAATTTGATGATACTCTGTTTTCCCAAAAATGAGTCATGACATAGCGGTAATTTAGTAAATTATAGCCGTATAAGCGACTGTTATCGAAAAACCGTAAAATTGAAATATGTCCTTGTTTTGTTTTTTATAAATATTTGATATTCTTTGTATGGTAACGTTTTGTAGAGAAACGGAAACGTGGACTTCTTACCTTACGGTTTTTTTTTCTCGGGTCAACACGAACTATATGAATATCTCACGCCGTGCTGAAAAGATTGCTGGTCAGCAAGGTTGGTAGCGGGGCTGACTGCCCAGGGAGCGCCGGACGTACTGAAGTATCGTCACTCGTGGAGGCTCTTTTCATGCACCCTATTTATACTCTTTACAGGGTAAAGAGTATAAAGTGCATGATCTACATACATACATACATAAACTCACGCCTTTTTCCCATGGGGGTAGGCAGAAATTGTAGAACGCCACATGCTACGATCCTTACATACTCCTTTCGCTTCCTCCACGGTCATACATCTTGTCAGACTCGCACGCCTGTCCTTTTTGAAGAACATCACCAATAACATCAATGTATGTCCTTATAGGGCAGGGATGGCGAACCAATGGCACGCGACAAAATATTTTGGGCACGTCACTGATCACAAAATTAGTAATGCACTACGAAAAAAATGGTGAAGTACTAGTACTTAGCTGGGTGATAAAAAAATGGTGAAGTACCTACGTCTATGACCTCATTAAACATTTCTTTAGAAAATTGGCACGTTGGTAAGTAAAGGTTCGCCCTCCCTGTTCTAGGGCGTCGTCTACTGGCGTTTCCACTGACATTCGCCTTATAAATTCCTTTCGTTAATCGCCGTTCACTCAATCTTTCAACATGCCCAAACAACCGAAGCATACTGGTTTCAATTTTTGTAACTACATCATCTTTTAAATCGCAACTTTCTTTTATCACATCATTCTTCAATCTATCATTCAAAGTTACACCGCACATACTTCGCAAGGAACGCATTTCTACGGCATTTATTCTACTTTCATGACTCTTCTTCCAAGAGCAATATTCACTTCCATACTAAGTGTTGGTACCAGTACACCATTGGACAGCCAACCGTGCCTTTTTGGATATCGACTGGTTAGCCACAATCGCATGATCTAGTTTAACTCAATATCTGTGATTACAACAGTCTCATAATTATGTAGATCTGTGTGTTTTCAGTTTTCAGGTCGTGACGGATCCAGCCAGTGCGGTCAAGGAAACAAAAAGAGGCCACCTGCTTCTTAAAAGTTTTGTTTTTTTTTTCAACCTTTGATTACCTATCGGTTGAACGGTTGCCTTTCAAGACCAGGAGCAGGAGGGTCCGATTCAGCCAGTGGTGAAAGGGAAGTAAAATAGTTAACCTAAGCTAACTACTTACACTACACTAACATTATGACTACTAGCAACAGTAGCACTAAGGGCGACCCCTTGTGGGACGCGGACCTCGGCTTAGGGCGTTGCTGGCGTGGACATAAGGGGGGGAGACAGCTTGATGAGGGCTGAATTATCGGCGTGATCGCGGGTCAAATGTCATTCTCTACGTGTTTGTGTCATTCAGCCGAATCTGGGGGCCTACTCCCTAAGTCCGTCAACGAAGTTAGTCGCCCGTCCGAAAGTAGCCCGAAACGTAGGAGTGAACAAAACAAGTGTCAAGTTCAACTTTTCGGACGGGCAAAAATACATCGGTAGTAGAGACAATTGTCAAATCGTGTTGTCATTCATTCTTAGTTCGGGCCCTGAAATAATCGTATGTCCGTAGATTATAGGGAGTAGGAAACGCTCGTAACTAAGGCCGAAACCACGGACTTCGTGCTTAGGGAGTAGACCCCCAGGTTAGACTGGAAGGCGACCACAACTTACATGGGAAATGGCTTTGCAGATTCTACAGCAAGACTGGTTTATGGAAAATCAGTTTTTTTCCACGAATTTTCAGTTTGTCCCGTAGTAAAAGTTGAACAAAGTTGTGCACAATGATGAGCAAAGTTAGAAATACAGAAAGAAAAAATATTTATTTGCGCCAACATGACGCACTAAAATGAAATAAAAGTGTGTGTACTTTAAGGGAAGGTTCATATCTGACGGAAGATACGTCGCCGATCTTCCGCCGATGCACATAATTTCATACAAACATCTCACACCGTACACATCTGACCGAAGATGCGTTACTAAAATTCCTCGTATAAATTACGCGACGGAAGATCGGCGACGTATCTTCCGTCAGATATGAACCTTCCCTAAAACCGAAAAAAAGCTGGGAAAAATATGCGTCACATCCGCGTTAAACGGCCATCGCTCAGCATAATGTGCTGTGAGTGCTGTGACTCACGTGCGATATACAAGGTTAGTCGGAAAGGGGGTACTAATCCAAGAGCCACTGAAAGTATCACTGACTAGGTGTCGCTCGCGGCTTCCCTCGCGTTAATTTACGGATCCCTATTTTTTTTACCGCAAAATATAGCCTATAGCACTCAGGGATAACGCAGCTTTCTATTGCTGAAAGAATTTTTGAAATCGGATGAGTAGTTTCGGAGATTACCTCCTACATACAAACAAACAAACAAACACATTCTACCTCTTTATAATATTATTACTAGCTTTTGCTCGCGGCTTCGCTCCCGTTAATTTACGGATCCCTAATTTTTTGATCCCAAAATATAGCCTATAGCACTCAGGGATAACGTAGCTTCCTATTGGTGAAAGAATTTTTGAAATCGGATGAGTAATTTCGGAGATTACCTCCTACATACAAACAAACAAACAAACAAACAAACAAATTCTACCTCTTTATAATATTAGTATAGAAGTATATATAGATGACTGTTTTAAAGCAAGTGTTAAAATTTCAACATTCGATATTTTTTATTTCAAGGTAATTTTTATATTTTTTTATATTCTTAGCCCCTTTAGTTACGAATAAGAAAATGGAGCTTCTAATTCGAGACCCCAAATATAACTTAAAATGTAAACATAGCAGATCATAGCTGAGGATAGATAGATTTTAGCGTATTATTTATGTAATTTTTGAACAGCTCTTAAACTATTGACTTTTTGGAAAAATGGTAGAATAAAAGTTACTCATTATGGATACTTTAACACCCTTTCGGATTAGTACCCCCTTTCTGACTAACCTTGTAGAGTCAAAGCGCTGGTTTTCAGCGACAGGCGGCGTTGACATATAAACGTCCACCTAATATGTAGGTGAAGCGATGTGAAGTGATGCCGTGACCAAGGGAAATAGGGATTCATTTATATTTATATAAGATTGAGCAACGAAAAAAACTTGAGATTGCTAAAAATACATTTATTAAATAATCTTAATAAATAAATAATCTTATAAAAAAGGTACAACGGCGGACTTAATATCAAATATAAACTGAAATATGAACGTTTAACATTTTTATATAGGTATGTTGATTATCCCTAGGCCGAATTTCATTTTCATCCGGAGGTAAAAGTACCCTTAATAATTTGAGCGTAGGGCGAATCCTTATTGGGGATTCGGTCGTTGATCACCCCCAGGCCGACTTTTATTTTCATCAGGAGGATTAAGTACCCTTAATAATTTCAGCGTAGGGTGATTCTTCAGCGGGATTCTGTAGTTGATTATTTTTTGGCCGAATGCCATTTTGATCAGGGGGTTTAGTACCCTTAATAACTTGAGCGTAGGGTGATTCTTCTGCGGGCTTCGGTCGTTGATTATTTCCAGGGCGAAAGTCATTTTCATCAGGAGGTTTAAGTACCCCCATAATTTGAGCGTAGGGCGATTCTTCAGCGGGGTTCGGTCGTTGAATATCGCCTGGCCGAATAGCGAGGTCTGCATATAAAATCATGTTTGAGCTGGCCTGGAAAAAAAATCCAAATGTTGGTTATGAAACAAAATAATGCACACGTTTTCAATCAAGTTTAATCATTCAACATTTTCGAGATCACAAGACGTGATAAGAGAATTTATAATCCAATTTTTTAATTTTGTACAAAATATCATCTCTCGCATAATTTTCCCGTGGAGCTAATATAACGTGAAATGCCAATCAATAATTCTATCTTCTGTGAGGAGATACAATTTTTGAACTTTTTATCTAATAGATTTGTCGCGGTCGCGTGTCACCGCAAACTTAACTTTTCTGTTTAATATATGGTATGATGATAGATAGATATGAGCCCTATGATTTTTAGTAGCCTGGTGACAGACGGACGGACAGCGGAGTCTTAGTAATAGGGTCCCGTATTACCCATTGGGTTCCGAACCCTAAAAAATTGCATTTTTCTTGGGTAATTTATTTATACATAGTGGCAGCACCCCCAGCCTATGACGTATGCTTGGACTAATCACGTGAGCTAGCTTTCACGGGAAGAGAATGCCTGGAGAAACATATTATTATACGGAATATGCAATGGATCAAAGGACACAGTGGTTCTCGAGGCAACGATGCAGCAGATGAGCTTGCCAGAAGGGGATCGAGCATGGACACGGTGGGTCCCGAACCCATAGTACCTCTCCCCTTCGGATACCTACGCACTCTGGTAAGAAAACGCACCAGAGACCGACACAATGAATCATGGTTAAACCATGGCGAGAGCAGGCAGGCCAAGGAGGCGCTTCCCGTCATTGACGGTCGACTCACTAAACGAGCACTCCGACTGTCAAAACAACAACTACGCACAGTCACAGCAGCCATCACCGGCCATGGTTCCTTTAACAAACACCTCTTTGTCATTTGAGTTACAGACAGCCCACTGTGCAGAGCATGCATGGAGGAGGATGAGACGGCAGCCCACGTGCTACTAAACTGACCTGAGGTCGCCACATACAGGGCCAAGTACTTCGGAAACCCAGGTACTCTCCGAGAGATCGTCAGCAACCTTTTTCGAGGAGTTCAAGTCACTATGAAGTTTTTAACCCTTTATACGGCAGTGGCAATATTTCCGCCACCAACTATTTTGGAAGATGTCTCGAAAGCCTCCTTGTTATATTTTTATTTTTAAAGTTGGCAATATTATTATTTTTTCCTATTTTCTTTAATAAAAATAAAATGACACCTAAAAATTTATTTTTTCTTCTCTTTTTTTTATTGCACTATAAAAAAATGCCAAATTTTTTATTATTTACTTTTCTTAAAATCTTCTTCCATATAAAGGGTTAAGGTATAACGTCATAATATGGTAGTAGTGTCGCCTCTGTCTTGTGAACATTTTTAAATTAATGGTTTATCATCATCATCTGCCTAGCCTTTTCCCAACTATGTTGGGGTCGGCTTCCAGTCGAACCGGATGCAGCTGAATATCAGTATTTTACATGGAGCGACTGCCTATCAGACCTCCACAACCCAGTAACTGGGTAATACGATACTCTTGGTAAGACTGGTTGTCAGACTTTCTGGCTTCTGACCAACAGTAACGACTGTCAAAGATCTACAAATGACAGCCGGGACCAACGACTTTACGTGCTTTCCGAGGCACGGAGGAAACTCGCTATGGTAAATGGTCACCCATCCACAGACCAACCTCGGCAAGCGTGGCTTAACCCGGAAGATCGGTCTATGCGGCTGTAATTATTTAGCCACGAGCTCCTTAATCGTTATAACTTGGATAATTTATTAAATATTTCATTTTTTTTATCACTGTTGCTTTTTTTTAAACGTTTCGAAATTTGTAACGAAAAAATAATAGTAAAAGAAGGAAAATTAAAAAAAAAACTTACATATGTTTGCAATTCCATTGTTTCTTCTGTGTTTTTATGAGAAAGCTTTTTAATGGTAATAGCAATGAGAATTATCAGAATAGCGATCCCAACCACCGCCGCTATTATGTAAATCATGGGGTTATTAGTTAAAGAGGACAACCAAGAAGCAGGTTCTGAAAAAACAAAACATGAATTAGTAAATACACTGTCCATGCTCAACTGTACTTTGATAACGAACCACTGAATCGGAAATGTTTCGAGGGTGAATCGTTGGGCGACAATCCAAGAATCATGGGCGAATTCATGGTAAAATAAAAAGTGAAGCCCTATTTCGTGAACAGAGATGTGAATTATTTGAAATACATGTATTTGAAATACAAAATGCAAAATACCTATTTTTATTTTGCATTTGAAATACTTTTTTTCAAAATGTATTATCTATTTTATTTGAAATACTTTTTAAAAATATTTAATATTTGTAAAATGCAAAATGGTTTTGTTAATTTTTTTAATTCATTCTTCATATTTTTCATTCTTAACTTAAATTCTTGTTATTTACTATATAGAGTATTTGTGCCAAGTTTCAAGTTTATAAATACTGGAAATAAGATTTTTCAAATAAACTTTATCACCCCTTTTCACTCCCTTAGAGTGCGCTTTCGCTATAAAAAACAATTGCTCTCCAGATTTCAAATTTCTACCTTTAGCGGTTTAGGCTGTGCGAGAATCTTACATTAGGACTTGTTCTTTTCTTTATCTGCATGTCTGTGTATGTAGATGATTTTTCCAATCTATATATCGCTATATCTCATGAATTCGCAGATTCAACATGAAAGAGGAACTCTTTGATCAAATACTAGTGTTAAAATCAGTGAAAAAAGGTATTTAATTTGAAAAACCTATTTTGAAAATACGTATTTTAAATTTTGTATTTAAATACTTTCATTGAAAACCATTTTGTATTTTTATTTGAAATAAAAATATAACCAAGCATTTGCATTTTGAATTTAAATACTTTTAATATACTATTTTGCACATCTCTGTTCGTGAAGCCCTATTACGCTCGGCGTAATGACGTAACATACGCGTGGTGAGGCCGCGCAGTAGAATTTGTATGTAACGCGATGCGTACGCGTAACGCGACGAAATATGAGCCGCGCATTATACGCTCAATGTGTTTGCAGCTTTACTGCCTTAAATGACTGTAATTACATATTTCATTTTCTATGCTATTGCGGACTGAAATGTGCCATCGAAAAGTACCTACTGTCACAGTCTACCTATATCTTACTCCTTACAGTCGGTCAACGTAGAACATTGTCGCAGAGCAATCGTGCGGGGGGTTGCGGGGTGAAGGAGCGGAGGTTATGTCCCGAGTAGCCATACTGCGTACTTGGGACATAACCTCCGCCCCTACATAATTTTGACATTTCATAGGACCTGTCAAATGTATGGGCGTTGATAATAAAATTTTGTTGTAATGAAAACCTTTCTTTTCTCCTTAAAGAGAAGATCTACAAAACAATGGTTAGACCTGCTGTCTTGTATGGATCAGAATGTTGGGCCACAAAAGGGACGAATGAAAGGCAATTACATGCAGTTGAAATGAGAATGCTAAAGCGGGCTCTACAATCGCCCGCGAACCGCGGCCGTGAATCACGGCTGCGATTCGCGCTTGAACACGGCGCGAAAAATATAGCCTTCTACACTCGCAACCTTTCGCATTTACGTTCGCGCATTTGACTGAAATGGACGTGAAAGTTACTGTTGCTGCTGCTCTGACACTGTGTGCTTTAGCATGTTGGGCTTGCCAAAGCACGGGTTCTGCTTGATAACACTCAAGGAACACTAGTTCGCGATCGTTACTCCACTCGATGCTCATTTTTTGTTATGTCCGCTTGTCACTGCGTATCCAACACAACTGCAAACAGACCGCGAGTGTGGATGCGTTCGCGCTTCGCAAACCCTTTGACGCGGACCAAAAAACCGCCACCAGACGCGCGATGCCGCGAAACCATCCACACTCGCGGTTTGCGGCTTTCGCGGCGCAAGTGTAGAGCCCGAATAAGAGGGATGTGTGGTGTTACGCGAATGGATAGAATTAGAAATGTGTATGTAAGAGGAAGTCTGTAAGTGGCGCCGGTGACTGATAAATTGTGTGGACACCGGTTATCATGGCATGGTGTATCTGTACCTAGCGATTGACCATGCCCTGCGTCTTAACGAATACATTAAATAATTAGTTCTATATTTGTTCTATCGAAATATGCATAAGACGCAATTTGTTCCGTTTTAGTTTTTATAAAAAATGGCTTCTTCTATAACAGTCAGCCAGCGATGTACTTTTAAATTAGGTACGCACTTTAAAAAAACAAAATCAAGATAGGCGATTAGTTCTACATTAACTCTAATTACTTATCTACTTTTTACTTAAAAAATTCATTACTTTAAGTTACAAAAAGACAATACAAAGAAGTAAAGCTAGCGATGTATTTCACAGTAAATGAATTTATTTCGCTTATAATGTGACAGTTTTGTCCCCATTACAATTCAAATTAGATTTTATTAACATTTTTTATTTAATATTTGTAATGTAGATATTCGAAGTTCACAAAATTTTGGCGACTCCGTTGTCGCTGGCATAAGCAACAGGATCCGCGTACGAAGTCGCGGGCAGAAGCTAGTATTAAATAAAAAATATTAATGAAATCTAATTTATAAATGGGTAGGTAAAGTTTTGAGTATGAATGTGGATGATTATAAGAGTACTCAAGAATCTCAAACTTACCGTTTTCATCCAGATTTGACAATTCTTCATATTTTAGTAAAGTTGTTCTTTCTAGAACACGTATTATTTTCGTCAATTGATATTTAACGCTTGTGGTGTATAATATGCAACATAGTTTGCTACCGTCGTCCGTTACATTAAATTTCTTTTTGACTGTTGTAGTGTTATATGTGGTAATTTTGTTTCCTGTTGGGTCTATTAAGGCTAGTTGTATGGCTGAAAAGATATAAGTTAGTAGTATATAAATAAATGGGATGTAGACACGTTCTTTTTTTTTATTTAATTACTATGCCTGCGTTTGGGCGCCATCTCGCCTGATGTTAAGCGATGATGCGGTCTACGATGGAGCACGCTTGCCCAGAAGAAACCGATTCACTCGTGACTTGAAGACACCCAGATTGTAGCTGTCGGAGAACACCCACTCGGGCAGCGCATTCCACTGTTTGGCGGTTTGCACAATGAAAGTGGAATCAAAGCGCTTCGTTCGGGTTTTTGGTATATCAACCATGAACCGATGGCGCTTTTTCGTGCTTCTGGCCGTCCGATAGAAAAAAGGGCAGGGGGTATTAGATCATGCAGATCTGAAGCACACTCCGAAATGTATCCGATAAAAAACCGATAGACTAGCAACTTTGCGCCGATGCTCAAGACTTTGGAGCTTGTTATGAACAAGGGAGTCGTTGCTGATGAGCTTCTTGGCACGCTTCTCAATGAGTTCGTTCAATGCGTTCTGAGAGGCGCGCGCGTAACACGACGCGCCACGCTCTCGGGCCAGTAAGGGCGCGTTCAAACGACACGCGCCCGCTAAACGCACGCCATGCGCGTCAGCACCGGCGTCTTAACTCGCTTTGAAATTTGTTGCATATAATTTAAGTCTTAAGTCACATCAGTAGATCTCAAATTGCATTTGCCATCCTAGCCGGGAGGGTGGAGGAGGCGCGGGCGCTGCACGATTGCGACGCGTGTACGACGTGATAGCTATTCGGGCGCTGAGCGTGCGCGTATACTTTACATCGATAAAAAAGTACGTTAAATCAAGGGACTAACTATTCAATTCTAAAGTTTGTGAGGAGGGAGCGACGCGTAAGTGGTCAATCAGACTGCACTAGTGCGGGCGCGGGCGCTCGGGTGTTGGCGTCTGCGTGTTCACAGTAGTGCCGAACGAGCTATCGTACGACGCTTCGGCGAGTGAATCAAAATGGTTTAAAACCACACGCGCAGTCATCTAACAGACGCTATATCACTGTGAAAGATACGAGCGGACTGAGACATTAAAAACACCCGTGCCACCGCGCCCGCGCCCGCCTCATGAAGACGCGTGACTCGCGGGCGCACTGTGAATGCAACTGGCGTCTACATACATTTGATTTACACGCGCCCGCGCTAGCACCCGCACCCGCCTCCACTCTGAAATACGGCTAAGAGAAGAGCGTGCGCTATCAATGCACAGTTGCTTAGGCCAATTCCTCTTTTTATTTGCTTCTTGGCCTTAGGTTGCATTCACACATGCGCAATTTCTCTCGGCGCGAGAGCGCGCGCGCTTCTCTTAGCCGTATTCGAGAGTGGAGGCGGGCGCGGGTGCTAGCGCGGGCGCGTGTAAATCAAATGTATGTAGACGCCAGTTGCATTCACAGTGCGCCCGCGAGTCACGCGTCTTCATGAGGCGGGCGCGGGCGCGGTGGCACGGGTGTTTTTAATGTCTCAGTCCGCTCGTATCTTTCACAGTGATATAGCGTCTGTTAGGTGACTGCGCGTGTGGGTCTAAAATATTTTGATTCACCCGCCAAAGCGTCGTACGATAGCTCGTTCGGCACTACTGTGAACACGCAGACGCCAAGACCCGAGCGCCCGCGCCCGCCCCTCACCGCCTAGTGCAGTCTGATTGATGATTACCTGCACGGACCAGTACCGGTAAGCGCTGGTAGGTCGGCGCTGGTTACCTGCTTCCTTTATGTACAATACGGCCGACGTATCTTGGCGAGTCTGAAGTTAGTTGTTTGGCTGCGCAATGAATCTTTTAGAAACGAAATTGTCTACTGCGCAGCTAATCAGCTAACTTCAGACTCGCCAAGATACGTCGGCCGTATTGTCGGCCCGTATATCTCACGAATCATCATTCAGGCCATTTTTGTACAAAAATTCATAATCTACTGTGACGGTGCAGCGGTGGCGACTAGCGGGGTGCACTTATAAAAGGGCCGGCACGCTGCACTGTGTATCTGTATTCAGCGATTGACCATGCCCTGCGTCTTAACGAATACGTTAAATAATTAGTTCTATATTTGTTCTATCGACATATGCATAATACGCAATTTGTTCCGTTTTAGTTTTTATAAAAAATGACTTCTTCTGTAACAGTTAGCCAGCGATGTACTTTTAAATTACGCACTTTAAAAAAAAAACTAGATAGGCAATTAGTTCTACATTAACTCTAATTACTTATCTACTTTTTACTTATAAAAATTCATTACTTTAACTTAAAAAAAGACAATACAAAGAAGGAAAGCTAGCGATGTACCTATTTCTAAGTAAATGAATTTCTTTCGCTTATAATGTGACAGTTTTGTCCCTATTACAATTCAAATTAGATTTTATTAATATTTTTTATTTAATATTTGTAATGTAGATATATCGAAGTTCACAGAAACTAAGTACCTACGCTTAGAAAGAAGATTTTGTTTTTCAAAATTTTGTGTTGTTCATTACAAATATTAAATAAAAAATATTAATAAAATATAATTTGAATTGTAATGGGGACAAAACTGTCACATTATAAGCGAAATAAATTCATTTACTTAGAAATACATCGCTAGCTTTCCTTCTTTGTATTGTCTTTTTTAACTTAAAGTAATGAATTTTTATAAGTAAAAAGTAGATAAGTAATTAGAGTTAATGTAGAACTAATTGCCTATCTAGTTTTTTTTTAAAGTGCGTAATTTAAAAGTACATCGCTGGCTAACTGTTACAGAAGAAGTCATTTTTTATAAAAACTAAAACGGAACAAATTGCGTATTATGCATATGTCGATAGAACAAATATAGAACTAATTAATTAACGTATTCGTTAAGACGCAGGGCATGGTCAATCGCTGAGTACAGATACACCGCTGCACTTCGTCCTCTCTCGCGCCTCAGCAGCCACCTAGTTAAGTACTACCTACTACACCTGAAGACCCTGGACTCCTCGTATCGTATTGTCTTAAAGAACCACGCCCTGTAAACTAGACTAATTTTGTAACTAATATAAAATATATAATTATACAAGGTTAGTCAGAAAGGGGGTACTAATCCGAAAGGGTGTTAAAGTACCCATAATTATGAGTAACTTTTGTTCTACCACTTTCCCCAAAAGTCAATAGTTTAAGAGAAATAGCTGTTCAAAAATTGCATAAAAAATTTGCTAAAATCCATCTATCCTCAACTATGATCAGCTGTGTATACATTTTAGGTCATATTTGGAGTCACGAATTAGAAGCTCGATTTTCTGAATTCATAACTAAAGTAGGGACGAAGAATTTTTGAAAAAACTAAAATAAAAATTATTTTACATGGAAATAAAAATTATCGAATTTTTAAATTTTAACACTTGCTTTAAAACCGACATCAGTGATACTTTCAGTGGCCTGCGGATTAGTACCCCCTTTCCGACTAACCTTGTATATTGTATGTTTCAAAGTGTTTTCCTTAATATTCTTATGTAAGTACACTCCTGCTAAACTGCTTCTGCTTCTTGCTAGATTCTGATTTTATGTGCACGTGCTCGTTAAGGGTTGACTCCTTAAACCACCCTTAACCCACTAAGCGTGACACTACAACTTTTCACAAACTACGTATTATGACAAAAAATACGTACATTTACTTTTAGCCAAGCTTGAATATTGACAGTCAAACTCAACGTCCTTTGATTCCGAATAGCGTAATGTATTACTTGCATTGTATTCTTCCACTGAAACAAAATATAAAATATAAATCAATTATTATAAGACCTTTAGGCATCGTTCACACCAAACGTATTGTCCGCCGCTGACTGTGAGCACGCGTTACGCAGTTTATCGCTTTTCAATATATATTCAACTTCTTGTTCACACCGAACCGACTATACCCTATTACGTAGTGCGTTGTGACAGTGAGCATACTCACAGTCGGCGGCGGACAATACGTTTGGTGTGAACGATGGCTTATAAGCGTCTACACACTTGGGCTGCAGACACATTGAGCGTATCTCGCGCGGCTCATATTTCGTCGCGTTACGCGTATGTATCGTGCTACATACAAACTCCTTCCTGCGCGGCCTCACCACGCATATTTTACTTCGATACGCCATGCGTATTTTACGTCGTTACGACACGCGTATTTTACGTCGTTACGCCACGCGTGTTTTACGTCGTTACGCCACGCGTTTTTACGTCGATACGCCATGCGTATTTTACGTCATTACGCCACGCGTTTTTACGTCATTACGCCACGCGTATTTTACGTCGTTACGCCATGCGTATTTTACGTCGTTACGCCATGCGTATTTTACGTCACTACGCCACGCGTGTTTTACGTAGTTACGCCACGCGTATTTTACGTCGATACGACACGCGTATTTTACGTAGTTACGCCACGCGTATTTTACGTCGATACGCCACGCGTATTTTACGTCATTACGCCACGCGTATTTTGCTTCGTTACGTCACGCGTGTTTAAATAACTGCCAAATAAACGAGCTATTAGCGGTCTTAGCATTAAGCTAAATTCAGTGCACTATTTCAGAACACAAAGTTAACATAAAGTTAAGTACTAATTAATGAATATATTTTTTTAAATGACTTTATTATAATTTAGTTTCAACTAAGTATTTAAAATAACAGATTTGGCCAATATATTTCCCATTTTTTCAATGATGAAAATGAAAAATAATGGCTGAATAGAGAATAAATAATAGAGAGGCCGGCGATGGATAAAAAAAACAAAATAGGCGGGAAAGCCGCAATCCGACCACTCATTTTTTCTTTAGCTAATTCATGTTTTTTATTTTTACTTTCCTTGTATTCGTAATGAAAAGCACAGTGTTTACCTCGGGTTAAAGACTTATTTAGTCCCTCGAACTATTGGCGCCCTCGCTACCGTCTTGGGGCGAAATGAGTTACTTTCACCCCTAGGGTAACAATGTACTATTTCTATTAAAGTACACTTCGGACCGACCAAGGAGTTTTCATTTTTTTTAGCGGCTTCTCATTATTTTGTCCCCGCGTGCGATAAGGCGCATGCGCGCGCAAGCACCCGCATGTGCGGTGGGCTACTGGGTTTGGGCGCCATAACATTGTTTTTGTTTAAACTTTGGTTTTTTATTTAAATTGCATGAGTTCAGCTAAAGTAATGTATGAAACTGCACGTAACTAGGTATGACACTCATGTGATACTATTTAAAACCTCGCTAAGGGTTAGGTTTTTAAACTCACACTCGTATTTTAATAACCCGTTACCTACGTAACAGTTTCATAACCTACTATAGAAAGTTTTATTATAGTACAATTTTCTTAACAAAATAATGTTTTAAAATAACTTTTTTTTTCTATTAAGACACGCTTTGGACAGACCAAGGAATTTTCAATTCAATTTATTTAGCAGCTGCAAATTTGTCTAACGTGGTGCGCGCTAGGGCGCATGCGCGGTGGGCAGCAGGGTTTGGGCGTCATAATAATTTGGTATTTTATTTAAAATAGGTATCCGCCTATTGCATGAGTAAACTCACACTCGTGTTTTTAAGCCCCGACGCAAAAAGAGGGGTGTAATAAGTATGACCGCTATGTGTGTCTGTGTGTCTGTCTGTGGCACCATAGCTCTTAAACGGGTGAACCGATTTAGGTGCCGGTTTTTTTATTTAAAAGCTGGTTTTCTAGCGGTGGTTCTTAGACACATATTTTATCAAAATCGGTTCAGCCGTTTCAGGGTCATCAGCTGTTTTGTTAACTGAGTTGGGGGTTTTTATTTTTTTTAATAACAACCGCTATTATACACTGTGGGTCCGAGGTATTCGAAAGATTTTAACCTTCTATTCCGATGCCTAATTGCAGAAGAAAAGCTAGGATACAGTTTGTTGAATAAAGCTTAATTTTCGAAATATTCATTATTTACGGAAATAATAATTCACAAATCGAAAAATATCTATGGTAAAAAGTCCTATGAATGCGTTGCGACTTTTGTCATACCATACCCCTCTCGCCGTATGTCTTATTTGTCGGCGAGGGTTGTGACTAGTGAAGTGAGAAATTTCTTATCCACTCACTCGATAATTTATAAATGATGCCAGTTCAACCTAAGGTATTGTTTACAAGGAAGTACTAAAGTTAATATATTGATAAAGAATAGAAAAACAAAAAAAATGACTGTATTGTACTTTCGTTGATATAACATTTGACTCATAATACCATCAGAAAGGCGTGGTTAAGGGCTCTTACACAACACGTTTTTTTCACGCGCTGTCGACGCGCGTCGCATGCAACTATAACGCACTGCAAACAATTTACCTATTCACACGTTCATAAAATTGTAGTATGCAGACGACGACATTTTCGCAAGCTGTCGACGCGCTCGTAGCGCGGAGTTACATCGATAGAGACGCGCTGGCACAGCGCGTCTCTTTAGCTGCAAACACATACGTACAGCGCGTTTTATTTTGCAAGGAGAGTTGCTCACGCGCGTCTGTAGCGCGATACACGCTCCTTCGCGCGCGTGCTACACGCGTTTTACTTTGCAAGGAGAGTTGCTCACGCGCGTCTGTAGCGCGTTTCTCGTGAGTTTGCAGCGATGCAATTGCAAGTAATCTGCCTGTTTCAAGTTTAGCATCGCCGATTCGATATGGCGCCGTTCAGACGCCAAAAACGCGCGTCGACGGCGCCTGAAAAAAACGTGGTGTGTAAGGGCTCTAAAATCTTTCGGATACCTCGGGCACACGGTGTATAACAGTTTCATAAACTAGGTACTATTTTATACTTAGGTACACACGGCTACACTTCAAGCTATGCAAAACCAGTATAAGCTGACCGTTACTTGTGCGAAAGGATTATACAAAGCGACGCCAAGATAAACTGGTTTTGTATAGCTTGATGTGTAGCCGTGTGTACTATACTCACTATATTCATTTGCTGCAAAGATTATCTTTTTGCTAGTCGTGAAATTCTTTGATAAACCTGTCGATTCCATTTTGCTAAAAACATCAGAATTGTTATCAAATTTTCCTAATTTGATAGTTAATTGAGTCCTTTTCGCTTTCGTTGGTGGTATGAACCCAATTGAAAAACCTGAAAAAAAAAACACTGCTTGATTAGACTTGTTTTTATTCTTATTCATCTTTCCTCTGCCTCCGTGCTGCTTCAATAGTACATTGTTACCCTAGGGGTGAAAGTAACTTATTTCGTCCCGAGACGGGATTTGGCGCCCGAGCGTAGAGAGGGCGCCAATAGTTCGAGATAAAGATAAAGATATATTTATTTGCAAAAACATGTGTAGAATATTAATAATACACGGTTGTGATATTATTACAGGTGTGAAATCATATCTCGTATCAACATGTTTGACCATGACAGGTGTACAAATATGAAAACAGTTAAAAAAATATAAGTAGTTACAAATTATGTCTACTGAAACATGGCACTACATTCGATAATTTCATAATAATAAATGTAAATTAAATGTCAACAATGTTTCATAGCAAAAAGAAAAGCAATAATAATCAAATAAATAAATCATTAATTAAACATCTAAATAGTAATAGTAGCAAGCAACTTAGAAATAAAATTATACATTTGTTACAATCATAAAGTTTTGTCATTAAGAAAATCATCAGTATTATAATAGCATTTTTTAGTCAATATATTTTTCAATGTCTTCTTAAATAGATCCTTATTCAATTGTTTAACGACATTTGGAATTTTGTTATAGATTAACGGAGCCTTGCATACTACACTTTTGTGAAGCAGCGCTGTTTTAGCCGGGCAAACACAAAGTCTACTGTTATCTCGGCGATTACGTACTACATAATCACATAAGCGAGGAAACAAGTGAGGGTTGCTTCTGACAAATATAGCCATTTCCAAAATATAAAGTGACGGCAGTGTGAGAAGTTTATATTTAATAAAAAACGGCTTACAGCTCTCAGTACTTTGGATACCGAACATAGCGCGTATGCATCGCTTTTGCATTTTAAATGCCATGTCTTTATTGGTCGAGTTGGCCCAAAAGATTATACCATATCTGAGAACAGATTCAACAAGACCGTAATAAGCCGAGAGTAGCGCATCAGTGTTAATAGTTGGAGAAAGTTTATATAGGGCATATGATAGGCTACTGATTTTTTTACATAGTCCGTCTATGTGTTCTTTCCAATTTAACTTACTGTCTATAATTAAACCAAGAAAACGGGCAGTAGTAACTTCATTTATAGTGTAATTGTCATGAGCACAGTTTACATTTAATGGGTTTTGCAATCTTTGTCCAAAGTGCATTATGTTTGTTTTCGTTAAATTAATTTTTAAATTATTATTATTTAGCCATGAAATTATAGATGTCAAAGTAGTATTAATGTCTAAATTATAGTGATTAGCGTCCTTACACGCAATTGTAACAGTGCTGTCATCAGCAAATAATGTCATCGGCTGAGTTGATACATTTGGCAAGTCATTGATGTATATGATAAATAAGAGTGGCCCCAGTACACTGCCTTGGGGAACACCATATGATATATAGCGCTTCATGGAGGTGTATGTTTCTTCTTTTTTTCTTTTAAGATTTACTCTAGTTATTTCCGTAAATTGTTGTCGATTCGTTAAATAGGATCGAATTAAATCTAAAACATTGCCTCTAATACCGTAAGCGTCAAGTTTATTGAATAGTATATTATGGTCTACATAATCGAATGCCTGTGACATATCGCAATAAATAGCACAAACAGGAGATGTTTTGTCAACATGGCAAATAATTTTTTTTATGAATTCGTAAATGGCCATATTTATAGTTTTATTCTGTCGAAACCCTTTTTGTTCGTTGCACAATATTTTATTTTTTTCGAGATAAGAATTAATTTTGGTATAAATATATTTTTCCAAATTTTTTGAAAATATTGATAATAATGCAATAGGCCTGTAATTCTCCATCAACTGCTTATTGTCTTTTTTAAATAAGGGTTTTATAATTGATAATTTAAGATCTTTTGGAAATATTCCTGTTGATATAGATAAATTAATTATGTGACTCAGATGGTGGCAGATATCATTATTAACTGCCTTAATTATTTTTGTGGAAATATCATCGTGTCCTACACTGTTTGTATTTTTCAGATTTCTGATAATTTTATTTATCTGGTAGGGTGAACTTGGTGCAAGAAACATTGAATTTAGACGGTGATTGATTAAAGTCGTTACTTCTTTCCCGATACCTGGAATGGGTTTTACTTTTTCAATAAAATAGTTATTAAATGCGTTAGCTATTTGTGTAGGATTATTAATATAAGTTTTATCATTTATCTTTATGTTAGCAATCGCTTCTTTTGGTATGTTAAGTCTCGTTTTGTTTATAATTCGCCATGCAGTTTTACATTTATTACTTGAAGTTTTTATTTTATAGTTATTTTGTGCACGTTTTGTTAATGTTATAATTTTTTTAAATAGTTTGCAATAATTGAGATACTTTAATTTATTTTCATTTGTGGAGTTTAATCTGAATTGCCATAGCAAATCCTTTTTTTTTCTACTGCAAATCTTAACGCCACGTGATACCCATTTCGGTTTACTGTTGACATTTATTAAAAATTGTGATTGTGGGAAACAAAGGTCATAAAAAAGTTCTCAAAACCAACACTAATATAAAATGTGCCATATCAGTGTATTATGCTTATGCCTATGCATGGTTTCGTTATGGGATCATCATGTGGGGCCATAGTACAGACGCTCACGACTTATTCGTCTCCCAAAAGAAATGCTTACGCATAATATATAACATCCGACCGCGAGAAAGCTGTAAACCTCATTTTATTAAAGAGAAAATTCTTACCCTACCATCTATATACATCTTAGAAATAGCCATATTTGTCAAGAAAAATATTAACGAGTTCAATTTTAACAGTAACAAGCGTCACAAAAATAAATTAATCCTCCCAGTACCCAGAATAAAAATGTTTAGAAATAGCCCAAAGTATCGATCCATCTTAATATTTAATAAATTACCAGATTGTATAAAAAACACAAAAACGATAAACATATTTAAAGTGAAGCTAAAACGCATGTTGTTAGAAAAATGCTATTATACCATTAAAGAATTTATGGAAGATAAATTCTAAAAATACCTACCTACTATGTATGCCAATAAATAAAAAAAAAAAAAACATCATCTAACTATGTTCCTATGTCTAGAATAATGTTCCTATTACACCTAAGTAATATAATATAATGTGTATTCGCCAATGCAACCTAATTTTAATGTGATGTTTATTTTTCTAATAATTTAATAACTTACAAATAAATAGGTACTATTATTGTATGCCTTGCAACACCCTTACAGGGTCTATGTATGTTTGAGATAACTATTCTATAAGTTCTCTGTAAACTACATTGTGCAATAAATAAATAAATAAATAATAATAAAATCATCTATAAAATTTTGATAAGCTATGTTTGGGTCATCGGTATGGTAAATATTTGAGAAAGATACGCTACTAATACACGTTTTAAACTTTTCAATATTGTCTGAGCTGTAATCGCGTTTTATAGTGTGCCAAAAGTTTAAGCTTATTATTTTATTGACAGGAATTTTAATTAATTGGGCGGTATGGTCTGATAGCCTTAATTCTAAAGTTTCGGTTTTACAACCTTTTTTGAAATTATGTGCGAAATTATCAATACAAGTTCCACTGGCTAGTCTCGTCGGTTCATGTAGTGCTAACTTTAGATTATAATTTAATAATAAACATTCAAAATCTAGAGTATCATTATTAGTTTTCAGAACATCTATATTAAAATCTCCAGCAATCAAAATGTTTTTAAAGTTAAATTTAGTAACATACACCAAAAGTTTTTCCAGCTTCTGGAAAAAAGTAAACAAGTTATTTCGTTTAGGCACTCTATACACGCAGATAATTACAATCTTATAGTCAACAAGTTCGACTGCACAACACTCAAATATAAAATCAATACAGAATTTGCTGATTTCTGAAAGTACTCTGAATTTATGTTCTTTTTTTAGTAAGATGCACGTTCCTCCTCGTTTTCTATTGTTTCGACTGTAAGATGAAATATGTAATTTGATAGATTTAGGTTTACTTCATGTCCCGCCATCATAAAATGCTCTGATATACATATAGCATCTACAGTCTTGTTTTTGTCTCTGAGTTCTTCCAAATTAATACATAATCCATCTGATTTGCTAAGTAGTCCTGCAATATTGTGATGCAGAACATGTATATATTTTTCAGAGAAAAAACTTAGTATCCATTTCTCTTAAGTCGATTTGAGGAGATTTTGTCGGAATGTCCGCAATGCTGTGCTTGGTGCTATTATTTGTATTTACGTTGATCAGATCCAATGAACATCTGTCAATTAGAATGCTGTTAATAATGCGGTCATATATATTTTTCATTCCGTGTTTATTAATTCTTCCCGTTATGTAAGAAAACATCTCTAGTGATAGGTCTCTGTTGCTGTCAAGTAAGTACGCGTAGCCATAGCGAGGGACTAAATAAGTCTTTATCCCGAGGTAAACACTGTGCTTTTCATTACGAATACAAGGAAAGTAAAAATAAAAACATGAATTAGCTAAAGAAAAAATGAGCGATCGGATTGCCGCTTTCCCGCGTATTTTGTTTTTTTTTCTTTGGCCGCTCATGTATTCAGCCATTATTTTTCATTTTCATTAGGTATTGAAAAAATGGTACTGAAATACCTATTTTGCCCAAATCTATGTTATTTAAAAAAATAGTTGAAACTAAATCATAATAAAGTCATTTAAAAAAATATATGCTTTAATTAATACTTAACTTTATGTTATTACAATTTTACATCACGCTGTAATTGAGTGGCTGTATAGAAAGTTGGAACATGGTTCAAAAGAAATGTGAAAATAGAACTATTTTTTTTTGTAATTTGACAGCTGTCAGTTGAAAATGATTGTCCCTAGGGCTGAAAAGTATTACCACAGTCTACCTATATCTTACTCCTTACAGTCGGTCAACGTAGAACATTGTCACAGAGCAATCGTGCGGGGGGATGCGGGGTGAAGGGGCGGAGGTTATGTCCCGAGTAGCCAAGGGCTCGCACTTTTTGATTTCAAATTTGATTGATATCGTTCATAGAAATTATATTAATTTATAATTATGTATGTGTACCTATTACGACAATTTTATTATAAAGTCTGTTTACTAATCCAAGATGGCGGCATACATACATTTTCAAATGATTGTTCGTGGGAAGTCATTTCCACGGTTTTCGGGGTCACTGATGCCGAAAATGACGTCAAAATGTAAATCCAAGATGGCGGCCATGAAAATTTCCATGTAATCATCCTGCGTGTCAATTTCATGGTTTTCGGGGTCACTGATGCCAAAAATAACGTCAAAATCCAAATCCAAGATGGCGGCCATGAAAATTAGTAAATAAGTCGTCATGGATGTCAAATCCAAGGTTTTCTGGGGTGCGGATGCCGAAAATGAGGTCAAAATCGAAATCCAAGATGGCGGTTACAAAAATGACAAATTCGTCGTCATGGGTGTTATTTCCATGGTTTTCGGGGGTACTGATGCCGAAATTGAGGTCAAAATCCATTTCCAAGATGGCGCCTATTAAAATTTCAATTTAACCATCATGGATGTCATTTCCATGGTTTTCGGGGATGCTGATGCCGAAAATAACGTCAAAATACATTTCCAAGATGGCGGCTATTAAAATTTCAATTTAACCATCATGGGTGTCATTTCCATGGTTTTCGGGGATGCTGATGCCGAAAATAACGTCAAAATCCAAATCCAAGATGGCGGCCATGAAAATTAGTAGATTAGTCGTCATGGGTGTCAAATCCATGGTTTTTTGGGGTGCGGATGCCGAAAATGAGGTCAAAATCGAAATCCAAGATGGCCGCAATAAAAATGTCAAATTAGTCGTCATGGGTGTCATTTCCATGGTTTTCGGGGGTACTGATGCCAAAAATGAGGTCAAAATCTATATTCAAGATGGCGGCCATGTAATTTTTCAAATTAGCCCTGTAGCGTGTCAAATCCATGATTTTCGGGGACGCTGATTACAAAAACAAGATCCATTCTCAAACACTAAGATAGGGACCACGTTTTACCTGGCAAATTACATTTAACTGGTAAATTGTTTTGACTGCCTATATGATCGAGGAATACTTAGGCTCTATTTCCAGCATCAGCACCCACGAAAACCATACATAGAAGTAATAACCATGAATAATAAGTAATTTTCTCTAGATCCTTCTTGGATTTGGGAATAATTTATGACTCTTACCTACTCCCCCAAGCGTTAGCCACTGCGACTGTAATGTAACCTCGACAAAATTTGTAGCTTTAAATACCTATTGTTAGAAAATTCCAGGATAAGATGGCGAAATTGTTGCTACATACCTTTGTATTATTTTGTCAATCGTCAAAATTACGCATGCGTGGTTTTCTTTTTGCGTGTCACTGCGGTTTCTATAAAACGTTATTTAATTTGGACGTTTGTTTGACAAAGTTTGTGTAATTTGTTTTATGTGACAACCCTATGACAAGTGTTACCAATTTTGACATTTCATTGGACCTGTCAAATGTATGGGCGTTGACCCACTGTATGTAGTAAGTAGGTACACTGTGGTATTACTTTCAACCCGCTTCTCAGGCAACTTAAGACCTTCTTTCCGGTATCAGGACACTTGCGCGAAAGACATTTCCGCGAAAGACACTTGCGCGACTCCCTTTGCGCGACTAGACAAATGCGCGAATGGACTTTTGCGCGATTGGACATTTGCGCGACTAGACACTTGCGCGACTGGACGTTTCCGCGACTAGACTGTTGCGCGAACCCACTTGCGCGACCGACACTTGTGCGACTGACTTTTCCGCGAAAGACATTTGCGCGTATATACTTCCGCGATAGGACACTTGCGCGACATTTATTACGCAAAGGATTTAGGGCAAAATCCGAGAAATGAGATTCCATACCATCACGCCTGTATTCTCCGAGGGGTAGGACAGAGGTGTATACTAAGTATGTGACTATATGAACCCATTTATTACTTTATCTAGATAAAATTCATAAAGGCTAGTTTAAGTTGTTTAAAGTTTTAATATCTCACAAGTTTTCCCTCCAGAGGGAGGGGTTGGTCAAAATAAAAATCAAGATGGCGGCTGTGAAATTTTACAAGATATGCGTCATGGGTGTCGTGTCCTTGTTTTCGGGGGCGCTGATGACGAAAATGAGGTCGAAGTCAAAATCCAAGATGGCGGCTTTGAAATTTTACAAAATATGCGTCTTGGGTGTCGCGTCCATAGTTTTCGGGGGTGCTGATGACGAAAATGAGGTCAAAGTAAAAATCCAAGATGGCGGCTTTGAAATTTTACAAAATATGCGTCATGGGTGTCACGTCCATAGTTTTCGGGGGTGCTGATGACGAAAATGAGGTCAAAGTAAAAATCCAAGATGGCGGCTTTGAAATTTTACAAAATATGCGTCATGGGTGTCGCGTCCATGGTTTTCGGGGGTGCTGATGACGAAAATGAGGTCGAAGTCAAAATCCAAGATGGCGGCTGTGAAATTTTTCAAGATATGCGTCACGGATGTCGAGTCCATGGTTTTCGGGGGTGCTGATGACGAAAATGAGGTCGAAGTCAAAATCCAAGATGGCGGCTGTGAAATTTTACAAAATATGCGTCATGGGTGTCACGTCCATAGTTTTCGGGGGTGCTGATGACGAAAATGAGGTCAAAGTAAAAATCCCAGATGGCGGCTTTGAAATTTTACAAAATATGCGTCATGGGTGTCGCGTCCATGGTTTTCGGGGGTGCTGATGACGAAAATGAGGTCGAAGTCAAAATCCAAGATGGCGGCTGTGAAATTTTTCAAGATATGCGTCACGGATGTCGAGTCCATGGTTTTCGGGGGTGCTGATGACGAAAATGAGGTCGAAGTCAAAATCCAAGATGGCGGCTGTGAAATTTTACAAAATATGCGTCATGGGTGTCACGTCCATAGTTTTCGGGGGTGCTGATGACGAAAATGAGGTCAAAGTAAAAATCCCAGATGGCGGCTTTGAAATTTTACAAAATATGCGTCATGGGTGTCGCGTCCATGGTTTTCGGGGGTGCTGATGACGAAAATGAGGTCGAAGTCAAAATCCAAGATGGCGGCTGTGAAATTTTTCAAGATATGCGTCACGGATGTCGAGTCCATGGTTTTCGGGGGTGCTGATGACGAAAATGAGGTCGAAGTCAAAATCCAAGATGGCGGCTGTAAGACTTTGCCTATGACGCCTACTTATATTTTGTAAAATTTCGCAGACGTCATCTTGGATTTTGACTTTGACCTCATTTTCGTCATCAGCACCGCCAAAAACTATGGACACGACACCCATGACGCATATTTTGTAAATTTTCACAGCCGCCATTTTGGATTTTGACTTCGACCTCATTTTCGTCATCAGCACCCCCGAAAACCATGGACTCGACATCCGTGACGCATATCTTGTAAAATTTCACAGCCGCCATCTTGGATTTTGACTTCGACCTCATTTTCGTCATCAGCGCCCCCGAAAACCATGGACACGACACCCATGACGCATATCTTGTAAAATTTCATAGCCGCCATCTTGGATTTTGACTTCGAGCACATTTTCGTCATCAGCACCGCCGAAAACTATGGACACGACACCCATGACGCATATTTTGTAAATTTTCATAGCCGCCATCTTGGATTTTGACTTCGACCGCAATTTCGTCATTAGCACCCTCGAAAACCATGGACACGAAACCCATGACGCATATTTTGTAAAATTTCACAGCCGCCATCTTGGATTTTGACTTCGACCTCATTTTCGTCATCAGCACCCCCGAAAACCATGGACTCGACATCCGTGACGCATATCTTGAAAAATTTCACAGCCGCCATCTTGGATTTTGACTTCGACCTCATTTTCGTCATCAGCACCCCCGAAAACCATGGACGCGACACCCATGACGCATATTTTGTAAAATTTCAAAGCCGCCATCTGGGATTTTTACTTTGACCTCATTTTCGTCATCAGCACCCCCGAAAACTATGGACGTGACACCCATGACGCATATTTTGTAAAATTTCACAGCCGCCATCTTGGATTTTGACTTCGACCTCATTTTCGTCATCAGCACCCCCGAAAACCATGGACTCGACATCCGTGACGCATATCTTGAAAAATTTCACAGCCGCCATCTTGGATTTTGACTTCGACCTCATTTTCGTCATCAGCACCCCCGAAAACCATGGACGCGACACCCATGACGCATATTTTGTAAAATTTCAAAGCCGCCATCTTGGATTTTTACTTTGACCTCATTTTCGTCATCAGCACCCCCGAAAACTATGGACGTGACACCCATGACGCATATTTTGTAAAATTTCAAAGCCGCCATCTTGGATTTTGACTTTGACCTCATTTTCGTCATCAGCACCCTCGAAAACTATGGACGCGACACCCAAGACGCATATTTTGTAAAATTTCACAGCCGCCATCTTGGATTTTGACTTCGACCTCATTTTCGTCATCAGCGCCCCCGAAAACAAGGACACGACACCCATGACGCATATCTTGTAAAATTTCACAGCCGCCATCTTGATTTTTATTTTGACCAACCCCTCCCTCTGGAGGGAAAACTTGTGAGATATTAAAACTTTAAACAACTTAAACTAGCCTTTATGAATTTTATCTAGATAAAGTAATAAATGGGTTCATATAGTCACATACTTAGGATACACCTCTGTCCTACCCCTCGGAGAATACAGGCGTGATGGTATGGAATCTCATTTCTCGGATTTTGCCCTAAATCCTTTGCGTAATAAATGTCGCGCAAGTGACCTATCGCGGAAGTATATGCGCGCAAATGTCTTTCGCGGAAAAGTCAGTCGCGCAAGTGTCGGTCGCGCAAGTGGGTTCGCGCAACAGTCTAGTCGCGGAAACGTCCAGTCGCGCAAGTGTCTAGTCGCGCAAATGTCCAATCGCGCAAAAGTCCATTCGCGCATTTGTCTAGTCGCGCAAAGGGAGTCGCGCAAGTGTCTTTCGCGGAAATGTCTTTCGCGCAAATGTACCAGATCCCTTCTTTCCGAGTATGAGTAATGAAAAACTCATTTATACTAAATAGACTAGAATTATTTAGTTCTGTTTGAACGTCAATGTTACAAAAGACAGCCCCCCCCCCCCCCCCCGAAACGGGTAATAAAAAAGGGGAAGAACAAAAAACAATTAGCTTGTTGCCAACAGTCATGTGACGGAGGCCACTTCAGTAAGGACAAGGTCCCCGAAAAAATATATTGGGGGAAAAGTAAAAAAAACGCAGCGCTCAAAAAACCGCCCGCCCTTCACCGCTTCCTAGTGTTTGCCGTGAAGAAAAAACGGCGCAAGAAACTACCCAGCAAATTGCTATTGCTGATTCTGATTGCTTTTCATTGATAACAAAGATACAACATTTATGTTTTAACGTTCTAGATACGTTATACAGATTCAGAGCAAACGCAGTTCTTACCTAAGGCTTCATTTACGAAGACGCGGGGCGTCGCGCGTCGCGTTGTGCGGCGCGGCCCGCACTGTATTCAAACATATGGCGTTGTATGAGAGCGTTTACGGAGAAGGGATTTTACACGCGTTTGCTTGAAATACAGGCGGAGCCCGCGGATGGCATAGCTGCGTCGCACGCGACGCTTATCGCGACGGCGCACGCAGCGTCGCGACCAGCTTTTCCTGCAATTCTCCGTCCACTGTAAAACGTAGCGTAAACCGCGGCGGAGCCCGCGGCGTCACAAGCGCCGCATCTTCATAAACAACATCGTACATTGCCATATGTTTGTGTTTGCGCGTGTAATGATGCGGGCCGCTGCACGCGCCGTCGCTCCGTAAACAGAAAAATCGTACGACGCGCCGCGGGACGACACGCCAAACGCGACGCGCGACACCCCGCGTCTCCGTAAATGAGGCCTCACTGTCAAAATTTTTAAGAACAATTCGGTACCTATGTAAAGTTATTTTTTGATATTTAAAAAAAAAATCTTAAAGATTTGTCATTTCAAGAAACCAATTTGAATATTTTTGTTTACTACGCGGTACTTATTTTTTAATTATTTTTTAAACGTTGGTAGTCATCCTATTCTGTGACGTCCCTGAATAGTTTTAATGTTGATTTCTTTTACAACGTTTATCTAGAGAGTTAGTTTTTAGCTTTGAGATTAAAAAATTGATACATTGATTAAAATAGATATTCAGAAACTTTTTTTTAAGTCTGCATCGAACGTATTTAGCCCATTCCGCTGAATCTGTGACGAAATGTCAAGCGTTTTCGTGTATTATGTAAAAATAAGCACCATCTTATAATTTCAAGAGCTGGAAGTAGCAAAATAAGGTTTAGAAAACTAAAGTTTCGAAATGGTTTTGGAATCAGCATAGGTTAGTATTTACTTTACCGAATTTACGAATAGTTCAATAAACATATCTGAACTCCTGACAGCGATTACGCACTGCATCCGATTCGATCCGTGAAAATAAGAGTAGGTATAAAAAACTTGGACCGAAATCGGATATTGCTTTGCGCACTGCATCCGATCCGAATGCGTGAAAATACGAATCTAGAATCTAAAAAACTCGGACCGAATTCGGGTATCGCTTACGCACTTATCCGATCTCTGATCCAAATTCAAACAATTCAGGGGCCATCTTTGGCATATCCATTTGGCGTCCGATTTGAATCCGAGGTAGTGCGAAAGCGTTCATACAAACAGTACTACGGCTACTTCGGTCCGTCAATATTTCTTCCGAATTGGAAACACACGCACGGATGACAGAGAGAAATCGGATGACGGAAGTCGGATCTAGTGCGTAAACTACCATACTTACAAATAGTTCTATGACTACTTCGGAACGTATTTTCTCGGATTCGGATCGGATGCAGTGCGTAACCGCTCTGTGTATAAGAGCTATGAAGTACTAACTGAGCTATGAAGCCATAATCTAAATATTGGCTAATTTGAAGACAGTCTCAATTGCTCCCATACTGTTTAATAGAAATTGGTGCTCTAAAGGACCATCATGGGCACTTTTTTGATGAACACTGGACCCACTTTTCAAAATGGTGGAACAGTGATAAAACCTACTTATGTCATATGAAAGCTCTTGGCGTGTTCTTTATTTTATTCTGTGGCAGCTAAGTTCAAATCGAGCGCGAAAATGGCGAAACGGTACCTACGTTCAAAAAAAGATTGTAAATGAAAAATGCGCATGTAATATTATTATGTAATGCACATTTTTTCATTGAATTAAAAGTAATAGAACAAATAATAAACAAGTATTAGCATCGAATCATGAGGAAGATGGGCGTGTCTAGCTCATCGTACGATTGAACATACGATGACGTCACCGAGAGCAAAGGAGGGCGGCGCGCGCGCTGCTGAGCGTCACTTCTTCCCGGGCACGCGTAGCGTTCACTTGTTAGGCGAAATCCTTGTCGGTTTATTAAAAATATTTAATTAGTGTTATTTTGTAATTTCAGTGTTAATTAAAATTGTATTTAGAAATCCTATTAAAATTATTTGTTGTTTCGATTGTTTTTTTTTAATAAATAATAAAATTAGTCGGTAATATCAGAAGTGGGATAGGGCTCTGTAGCTCTATCCGCTTTTGGTTTTCCTGACGATACAGTTAGTTTAAAGATAATTTGAGATTTGAGTTAGTGAAATTTCGTTTGATATGGCTGATAGGCGCACTACTAGAAGTAGAGCTGGTAGGAGCAGTGAAACGACGGATCTCCGAGATCAGCTCGGGATGATTCTGGCTCGTTTAACTGCTTTAGAGAGCACAGCTAGTGTGAACGCTGCACGTGGTACGGAACCCTTGGTGCCGCCTCTCGCTGGCACAGGGGCTGGGCGTGAGGTGGCTGGCGATGCTGTGGTCGCCAGGGGCGCCGCCTCACCACCGTCACCACCTCCGCCGCCCGAGTCTCATGCAGGCACAAGTGGCACCGGGATCACGGCATCAAGCCTCGACACTACGGACAGGATCATCGGAGCATTGAGTGCATTATCTAAAGTAAGATCTAACCATTTTTACATTTCCAACTTTGACCCGAGTGTGAACGATATCGATTCTTGGTGTGACGAAGTGGATAGGGCTCGCGATTTAAACGGATGGGACGATAATGAGTGCCTATCTAGGATTGCCAACTGCCTTAAGGGCGATGCCAAGTCTTGGCTTAAAGATTGGGTAACTAATGACCGCAGTTGGACAAATTTTAAAATTGAATTTAAACCGTTGTGTTCCCGACGAATCGATATCGCGAGCATTTTGTTCGATGTGATGTCCACGAATTCTGACAGTTATACCACGTACGCTGATTACGCAAGACGCTCATTATTGCGTTTAAATATTGTTAAAGGTCTGAGCGACGAGCTAATAGTATCAATCGTCATACGAGGTATAACCGACCCTCAGATTCGTGCAGTTGCGACAAATTCTAAATTACTACCTAAAGATTTAGTGGAGTTCTTTTCTATATACGTAAAGCCCAATACCACCAGTGATTCTGTGCGTAATGTACGAAATAACGCTGATCGATACTCGCGTAAACGATCATTTCAAAATAACGGTTCTAAAAACATAAAATGTTTTAATTGTAGCGAAGTAGGTCATGCACAAAGATCATGTCCTAAGCGTTCCAATGAGGATAGTTCATTAAATAACAATATCACTAGTGATGCGATCAGCACTAGTACACAAAAAACGGTTAAGACATGTTCATTTTGCAAAAAATCCGGTCATGACGTGAGTGTGTGTTTCACAAAGCAACGTTCTGAAGCGCGTAAACAGTAACGTAACGCCCGACGGGCATTACGAATACCTAAAAATGCCTTATGCTTTAACCAACGCTCCAATAGTTTACCAAAGAATCGTATCAAAAACCTTACGGAAGTTCATTAATTCTGGCAAAGTATTGGTTTACGTTGATGACGTTTGTTTCCTGTCAAATACGGTAGATGAGGCTTTGACAGATTTGCGAGAAGTCATGATGACGTTGACAATCGCGGGTTTTTCAATTAATTTAAAGAAAAGCACGTTTGTGGCTACAGAAATCGAGTACCTCGGTCGTAAAATCACTCAAGGTCAGGTTAGGCCGAGTGACAGAAAAGTGCAGGCTCTGGTTAACTCGCCTGTGCCCACAAACGTGAAACAAGTCAGACAGTTATTAGGACTGGCTGGCTATTTTCGCCGTTACATTGCCGGTTACGCATCTAAAACTGCACCAATTGCTCGACTTACACGTAATGGAGTACCGTTTGTGTGGAGTGAGGAACAAGAATTTGCTCGCAAATATTTAATTGACTGCATGACTAATGAGCCAGTATTGGCCATATTCGATCCAACCTTACCCACCGAGCTCCACACGGACGCAAGCGCCATCGGTTACGGTGCCGTATTGATTCAGGAACACGCCAACAAAAAGCGTCGGGTAGTTGGATATTTTAGTAAAACTACTCAGGGTGCGGAACCTCGCTATCACTCATATGAGTTAGAGACACTTGCGGTCGTTAAAGCGCTTTATCATTTTAGGCAGTATTTGTTAGGGATTAAGTTTAAAATAGTTACGGATTGTAACGCACTAAAACTAACAGAACGCAAAAAGGACCTCCTCCCTCGCGTCGCACGCTGGTGGATGTACATGCAAGATTTTAATTTTGTAATTGAATACCGAAAGGGCTCTTTAATGTCGCACGCCGATTACCTAAGTAGGAACCCTGTAGACGTTTGTAATATTGCTAAGCCAAGAAATTGGGCGCAAATTGCTCAGGCTGCCGACGAGGAAACTCGTAGTTTGATAGATAAGCTCAATAATAATGAATTAGACCAGTCTCGCTATGTAGTTAAGAATGATTTGTTATTTTATAAATACACCCCTATTGGTCAGGAACCCAAGCTACTTTGTTACATTCCTAAGGGACACAGATTAAGCTTACTGCGTATTTTTCATGATCAACATGATCATATTGGTTTTGATAAAACTGTGGACCTCATACTACGTCATTTCTGGTTTCCCGGGCTTAGGAATTTTGTAAGAAAGTATATTGGGCACTGTTTGATTTGTATTTCCGTGAAAAGGGTGCCTAGGGCCCCTCATCAACCAATATCGTCGTGGGTGAAACCCGATTCCCCGTTTAGTACTATTCATGTAGACGTACTAGGCATTCTTCCCGAGTCAAATGGTTTTAAATTTATTTTTATTATTGTCGACGCCTACTCTAAATTTTGCTTACTTTATGCAATCAAACGTCAAGATTCAGATGAACTGACCCAAGTCATGAGTAACGCCGTTTCTCTGTTTGGGGCACCTAAACTAATTGTATGTGACCGTGGTCGCATGTTTGAAAGTACTCACTTTCGTAATTGGACCACTAATATGGGTAGTCAGGTTCACTATATTACTCCCGAAATGCACGCTGAAAACGGCCAGGTCGAACGCTACTGCCGAACGGTGCTAAATATGCTTAGGGTTGAGGTTGACAGTAAGAGCAGTAGGTGGTCTGATTCTCTCTGGAGAATTCAACTTGTATTGAACTGCACTAAACATAAGACGACCAATACTTCACCTATGCAACTGCTAATCGGTATCGAAGGCACTACGCCTGTGATAAGGTCCCTCATGCGAGACGTTGCCCTTGACAACCCTAGTCCAAATCGCGAGGCCATGCGGGAACTACAACGTCAAATGGCTTCTGAACGGCTGGAGCAGAATAGGGAAAAACAAGACTCCTATGTTAACAAACATCGCAAAGTCACTCGGAGTTTCGAAATAAACAACCTGGTGTTTGTTGCGAAAGCAGCGCAGATCAGTGGCAAATTAGACTCTGGGATGCGTGGCCCGTACCGCGTAACAAAAGTATTGCCTCACGGTCGCTACGAACTGCAGCTGCTTGGAGGCTCCCTGGGCAAGACCACTCGAGCCGCCGCCGAACACATGGTGGCGTGGCGCGGAGAATGGTCGCCTGAAGCGTGTGCAGCATTCTTTAACAGTTAGTTGTACTGTTTTCATTGTTACTTAATTGCGATCATTTCGTGTTAACTTGTTGTCATGTTATGTCGCGCATTAAGGCATGTATATGTGACCATATATTTGGTCGGGCTGACATGTTAACTGGGTCATGTTACGCCTGTAGCAGACATGTTAACTGGGTCATGTTTTGCTTCTAGCAGATATGTTAACTGAGTCATATCGTGCGTGTAATTGAGACATGTTAACTGGGTCATGTTCCGCCTGTAGCAGACATGTTAACTGGGTCATGTTTTGCTTCTAGCAGATATGTTAACTGAGTCATATCGTGCGTTGTTTATGTTAATTGAGACATGTTAACTGGGTCATGTCGCGGCTGTAGTTGGCGTGATAACTTGGCCATGTCAACTTTACTATACTCTGTCACCACACACATCGGCATGATAACTTGGCCATGTCGTTTTACACGAATAACTTAACTTAACATTTGACACTAAACATGTATACATTGGCATGCTACACAAATACATTTTTGTGTCGATTAACTGCTTGAATGCTGTTTGTGGTTATGTGCTTGTGCTGTTTGTAGTTATGTGCTTGTGCTGCTTTGATTTAAAAGTTTTATATCAATAACTACAAATTGTGTTTGTTTTCAATTCACAGTTGATGATGAAAATTGTTCCGAAGTGTCAAGCGAAGACAACCCCTGCGTACATCTTCAAGCTGGACCTTCTACAGAAGAAGCTGCACATGGCTCCAACTCAGAGATGAACGAGGACGTTCATGCATCAGGAGAGGCCGTATTAGCATCGAATCATGAGGAAGATGGGCGTGTCTAGCTCATCGTACGATTGAACATACGATGACGTCACCGAGAGCAAAGGAGGGCGGCGCGCGCGCTGCTGAGCGTCACTTCTTCCCGGGCACGCGTAGCGTTCACTTGTTAGGCGAAATCCTTGTCGGTTTATTAAAAATATTTAATTAGTGTTATTTTGTAATTTCAGTGTTAATTAAAATTGTATTTAGAAATCCTATTAAAATTATTTGTTGTTTCGATTGTTTTTTTTTAATAAATAATAAAATTAGTCGGTAATACAAGTTATTTTTGTTAGATTTTATTTCAACAAAGTATCAATCACCGTAATTATATACCTACACAATAGATAAGACAATTAAGTGTCGTCCTGGGACGACGGGCGGTACGCAACCGGTTAATAACGTGTTTTTTTATCAGTGATACATAAGTATTTTGAGCTTTAAATATAATATTCATAACTTATAAAAATAGTAGTCTGGGCACCCTGGGCAGTCAGCTCCGCTACCAACCTTGCTGACTGGCTAATCTTTTCACCACGGCATCATGACGTACCTATACTAGTATAGCTCGTGCCGACACGATAGAAGAAGAACATAGAAATGTAAAAGTAATTTATTCAAAATCAAAATAACAGTGTTGATTTTTTTTTATTGTATTTTAGGTAGGTACTGACTGACAGCTAATTATAATTTAATAAAAAAAACTGATTTTCAAAAACGCACCAAACACCGTTTTCGCGCTCGAATTGAACTTAGCTGCCATAGAATGAAATAAAGTGCACTTCAAGAGCTTTCATATGACATACGAGTATAAATTCATCACTGTTGAACAATGTTAAAAAGTGGGCCCAAAATGACGCATGGTCCTTACATCGTATAATTTTAGTGCGCTTTAGTTCTCTGGGTCTTGAACGTTGCAGTAATAAGTAGAAATAAGTTGACACGCACCTTCATTGGAGACTTGATACCATTTATGAGTTGTATCATCCGACGAAAACGTTTCTGAAGATTCACAAATTAAATCTCCTTCATTTATGGAACATTTAATTGGATCGGGTATATCTGAAACTTCTGAAACAAAAACTAGTATATTACATAAAAAAAAAACTATAGAGCATACCTAGTTTTCGATAAAAAAAGGAGAAATGGTCCTTATCAAAGTCGGACAGTAGGCTTTTACTTTGATAATGTTTTATCATTCAGTGTCAAAATAGCCCCAATTAGGACTCGATATTTCAGAACGACAAGATCTTTCGATTTTCAAAGTGGAATTTGCAACAAAAATCCCTATGTCCCTCATATGGCAGTTTCGACCCACTGTGCGTCGGTCCCCGGTGTCATACGAATATCTGTGATAGTCGTTACGGGTAGTCAGAAGCTAGAAAGTTTGACAACCGGTGTAAGCTTAGGACACAGTGTAGGTACCTACTTACTACATACAGTGGGTCAACGCCCCATACATTTGACAGGTCCTATGAAATGTCAAAATTATGTAGGGGCGGAGGTTATGTCCCAAGTATGCAGTATGGCTACTCGGGACATAACCTCCGCCCCTTCACCCCGCAACCCCCCGCACGATTGCTCTGTGACAATGTTCTACGTTGACCGACTGTAAGGAGTAAGATATAGGTAGACTTTGCTTAGGATATTGGCATTGCCAAGTAACTGGGTTGCAGAGGTCTGATAGCAGTCGCTCTGTGTAAAATACTAGTATTCAGTCGCATCTGGTTAGACTGAAAGCTGACTCCAACATAGTATAAAGGCTAGACAAAACAAAATATTAGACAATACAATAATAGAAGAAGAGGAAAGTTCTTACCTTCACATGCATTCTTGAAATCTACATTAATATCACAAACTCTCGCAGATTTTAAACATACATCTAAAACAAAAAAATAATTAAGTCTTTCATTTCTACTACTGTAAAAGACACAATAACATAATCGTTCAGGGGTGACTCTATCATTACAGTTATAGCTAATATCATGTCAGGATTGCGAGCAAGGTAAATGTAGTAAATAAAACCAACATAGACTCTCCACCACTGAGAGTACTTGTATTTGGGTTCGTATAAGTCCGGCGCTCGCCGTCTGAAGACGTTAGAACCGCCGAATCGTTCATTCAGACAGTTATTGGTCGGGCGATGGGTCCCCTAACCCGCCGCCCGCAGGCCTCACTCTACGGTGACCGGAGATCGTTTCGCACCCTCCAGCGCCCGGAGCGTCTGGCGCGAGAAGGGAGTGTGGCAACTGCCTCTCTCTCCCTCTGCGTTCCCTCTTTGATCGCCATCACCACCTCGCAAAAGGAGGCGACGGCTTCCCACGCACTCTCTATCCCGACCATGGACAGAACCACGGCCGCAAGCGAGAGGTCACCACCGACTGCCGCGACTAGTTCACGGCGCTGCGTCGCCCACGTAGGGTACGCCTGCAGCGTGTGTAGCGCCGTGTCCTCGGGGCGGTCGATGCAATGGTGACAACCGGGCGTCTGCTCCCGGCCTACGCGACACAGGTACTTCTCGAAACAACCTGCGTCAGCCGTAAGCTGAGGGCGCCATGACGCCTCTCCAGCTACTCCTCATTACGGGTCTTCGCGCCGCTATCGCGGCGTGCCCTTATAACCTTTGCGCCTGCCGCGACGTCATCTAATGTTGTGTGGGCTCCACTCAGTGATGAGTACCCCAAGTGTGAGTTTTATTCGTTAACTACAGTAGTTGCGTCACGCCAAAAATGTATGAAAATTTAGGCTGCGGCTCTGTGCGCGTCGTTCAATTTACGCGCGAATTATAGTATTGTACGCCGCGCCTAGAGCCACAGCCTAAATTTTCATACATTTTTGGCGTGACGCAACTACAGTAGTTAACGAAAAAAACTCACACTTGGGGTAGAGTTTTGCCCACAGCTCGTCCGACATGCGGCAGCCGTGACCAGCCCAGCTCCATTTTAAGCTTACGGCTTTCTGTAGATTTTTTGCAGTACACTAGATATTCCTTATAAAGTGCTAGGTCTGCTAGAAGTATCTTAGATTTTTGATGATCGGTCAGTCAGTGAGTAACAAAATCATGTAACTATGATCGACGATAACTCGTAAACTATAAGTTCAAATATCATGTAATTTGGAAGTTTAACTAGTTATAATGATTACTCTTGGTTACCGAAAGTTCAAACTGCTAGCTTTGTCCACAGCGAAGATATGGGGGGGGGGGGTGAAAAGGCGCGAATGGCTTCGAGAAAAGGATGGTACGGCCGTGCTTGCTTTGCTCGAGACTTGGCGAAGTTTATCGTTAATAAACTATTTATCGCTGATAAACTTCGCCAAGTCTATAACGATAAACTTTATTTATTTATTTTTCTTACCGCTTGATGTCGACGGGTCTCTTATTCCTTGAATGATCTTTTTGATTGAACACAACACCTCGCCTTTCAGTAATTCTATATGAACCGTTACACTGCTGGCATCCAACTTCTTCTGGAAATAAATAACTCTACTGCTCGGAATCTGCCCTTTTTTTGTCTCGGGATCTGCAATGGAAGATGAGGACAACTTTTATAATTATCGCCATAAGAGCGTGTCCACATCTCCACGTCACGACGTCGTCAACGTGGAACGGTGCGTTGACGTAACGTGCTTTACGTTACCGTATCGTAAAAATGCACGTCAAGATCATTGTTACATTTATCATTGACCATGTAGATCCTGAATTTTAATAAGAGAAACAGTAAGGTATGGGTTTAAAGCATCGGAGCACATAGACGGCGACTAAGGCCGTGGCCCCATGTCTACGTTGCCGAAGTTTACCAACAAAGTGTGGAAGTTCGGGCGGAGAGCGGGAGTGGTCCGCCGCCTGAAGTAGTGATGAGGTGGCGTAGAGAGGCGCAGACTGCCATCATGGGGCAATGGGCGGAAAGGCTGGAGACTCCAAGCGCCGGTCACTGGACAGTTGGGGCTATCCAGCCAATCCTAGAGGAGTGGGTACGGAGGCGACACGGGACGTTGTCCTTCCGTTTAGTGCAGGTATTGTCGGCGCATGGCTGTTTTGGCAAATACCTGCACACAGTGGCAAGACGGGAGGCGACTCCCATGTGTCACCAATGTGGGTACAGCCAGGACACGGCCCTGCACACTCTCGAGCAGTCCCCTGCCTGGGAGGCGCAGCGCCGTGTTTTGGCGGCAGAAATTGGGGAAGACCTGTCGCTGCCGGCCGTTGTCAGGGCTATGGTCGGCAGTGAAAGGGTATGGGAGGCGGTTGCGTCTTTCTGCGAGGACGTAATCTCGCAGAAGGAAGCGGCGGAGCGGGTCAGGGAGGCAGACTCTCTCGCTGACCCGATTCGTCGCAGGAGGGCAGGACGGCGCAGGCGGCGATGTCCGACTTGATGCCGCCATAAGAGGGGCCAGCGGACGATAGATCGGGGAATCTATCGTCCACGCTGCACGGTCCCTAGAGTTGTGGTGATGTCCCAGTGCACCCGGACATCGCTGAAGGAGGAGGGTGCCCGGAGGCGGGCAAAGAAGAGGGAGCCCAGAAGTGGGCCACGCTGGATGGGTCGCGAATGTCATGCGTAGCAGTTCTCGCGGCCCACCCATCAAGGCGAAAGTAGGTGTACAGGCGGAGTTTTTAGTGGGTGCAAGCCCCACATAACCACATCGTCTCCCCGGACGGCGTGGTATGCGACAGGCATTTTCTTCGCCCAAAAAAAAAAACAAAAGCTTTTGATTTTATACTGCAATATTGCAAGTATCAGTTGCATTGGTATTTTATAAATTATTTTCACTTTTAATTGCCTAATACATTTGCAAAAAAATCGCTTATAAGCTATTGGAAATACGAATATTAAAAAAGACGCGTATATTCGCGAATGCGAAAGGGAATATTCGTAAAGGTGGATCCAGACATTGCGAGACATGAACCACGAACGGCGCACAACGAATGCCTCGGAGTGAGGCGTGCGTGTAGGGTTACCATCCGTCCGGACATGTCCGGACTTCTAGACTTTCGTCCGGACTTCTAGACTTTCGTCCGGACTTTGTCCGGCTCTTTAATTTGTCCGGATGGGCTTAGATGGAATACGAGTAATAAAACTTACATAAGTAATAATTATCAAATAAGTCTTTAATCTTTATTAACTTCTCATTCATCTAAAAACAAGATATTAATCTTCTTTAACAATCAACTTAACGATATCAAACAATAAATCTTCGTATGTTTGCGTTTTGTGACTAAAATGTCCGGACTTTTATTGAAATGTCAGGCTTTTTGTCAGGACTTTTCAAATTACTAAATGGTAACCCTACGTGCGGGTCGAAAAAATATACCAACGTATGCTCGGATCGAGCCATCGCGTGCGAAACAAATGCTTCGTTTGTCTGTCTTCATGTTTGTGGCGAGGCATGTGCTACGCACACGCACGTGCGTAGCACATGCCTCGCCACGAATATGAATCCACCTTCTGTCTCAGTCTGGATCCACCAAGTAACAGGCCCGAAAAGGTGGCGTGCAGTGTCCCCTAGGATGCGAATGAAATCGCGGACAACAGCTAGTCCCTATCCCTACAAGTATTAAATGCAAAAGTAACTCTGTCTGTAACGCTTTCACGCCTAAACCGTTGAACCGATTTTGACGAAACTTGGTACAGAGATAGTCTGGAACCGGCACGCGGGCGTAGCCACGAGCGACTTCTAGTTTTTAATAAAAATAAAATGAACATCCTCACGTCTACACTGTTCTGCGACTGCTCCGTTCGAATCCATGTTATCTTTTGAACAAGTTTCTGAAACAAAAAGGCAGGCTGATTATAAAAAATAATAAACTTTAAAAAAACAGTAAAAACCGACTTCAAAGAAAAACTAAAAGGAGTAAAATAATTACCATAATATAAAATTAACAGTTCCAGAAGTCGGTGGCGTCTATTTGTTTCAGTGTAAAGTTGCACCGACTTCTGAGGCCTAATTCTCCTAAAATAAATCTTGATAAATCACAACCGAACCAAGGCCGAACCGTTCATTCAGACAGTTCTCAATTTCAAAAGCTGTCGAATTGTTTGACACAAAAAACAAAATCAATCATTTTGAAAGTTTTCGAAAACAAAAACTGACACGGTTGTGGTTCGATTGCGTTTGGCAACAATTTATTTTAGGAGAATTGGGCCCCTGAAACTTAATTTTATGTTATGGTAATTATTTTACTCCTTTTAGTTTTTCTTTGAAGTCGGTTTTTACTTTTTTTTTAAAGTTCATTTTTTATTAAATACGTTTTATTGCCATAAATGTAGCACCTTTTGTTGGGGTGCATGAAAAGAGCCTTCACGAGTGACGTTACTTCAGTACGTCCGGTGCACCCTGGGCAGTCAGCCTCCAACCAACCTTGTTGACTGGCTAATTTTTTCACCACGGCATGAGTTATTCTCGTATAGCTCGTGCCGACACGATAGAAGAAGATGTGCCATAAATTTATCCCCCCTCCTCTTCATAACCCTTCTTTTTGGCTTTGACGTAGTCGGAAATACGCAACATGTGGCATGTGGCAGCATCTATCACGCCACATTAGAACTGTCCTAGATCGCGGTATCAAGATTTAACACGCAGATAGGATATACCTATTCAACCGCCCAACATCAACCATTGGGTAGGAGTCCGCCAGGCATAAGACTCCGTCTAGCCGTCGCGTCGCCTCCTTCTGCGAGGAGGTGATGGCGACCAAGGAGGGAGCGGAGAGGGAGAGAGAGGCAGCTGCCACTTTCCCTTCCCGCGCAAGTCGCACCGGGCGCCGGAGGGCGCGCGACGATCTTCGGCCACCGTAGTGTGTGGCCTGCGGGCGGCGGGTTAGGGTACCCGTCGCCCGACCAGTAACAGGCCCGAGAAGGCGGCGCGCTGTGTTCCGTGCGCGCCTCTCAGGAGGACGGCAAGGCCCCACAGAGTAAGAGGTCTACATGCGGTGCATGCAGCTGCGAATCCCGCGACCTCGGCCAAGGGAAAGGAGAAGGAACACCGTGGGTTTTTAGCCGGTAAGAGTCCGGCATACCCCTTTGCCTTCCCCGGGCGAAGGGCATCCACGAGCATTATAACAAGAAAAAAAAAAGGCGTCATTCTCCGCCTGGTTGGAGGATCCTCCCTTTTCGTTGGAGTAACACCACACCTCTTTCCTCCACAAGTATTCCAAAAATAATCTATATAAATAAAAATAAAGATCCTGACTGACTGACTGATCAACGCCCAGCCCAAACCCTTGGACCTAGAAAGCTGAAATTTTGCACAGAGGTTCCCTTTATAATGTAGACAAGGAATAACGAAGGATTTTTCGAAATTCAACCCCTAAAGGAGTTAAATAGGGTACGAAAGTTTGTATGGAAAATCGTCACTTAACGGGCTCAAAATTTCACGCAAGCGGAGTTGCGGGTAAAAGCTAGTTACATATCAATCTTACCAGTTTGATAATATATAATGTAGTTGTTTGCTCCGGTTGGTACATTTTGTAAAACTATGTTCATGTTCAATGAATCGCCTTCAACGTAAGTAACATCGCACGGAATTTTAGATACCGGGTCGGGTCGAACTAAAAAACAAAGTAAATAATTAAAGTCAGGAAAACGTAACACAGATTTAAAATTCATATACAAGGTTAGTCGGAAAGAGGGTAGTAATCCATAATAATGAATAAGTGCTCATTCACACGAAGACGATTCGTCTTTTTTGACGAATCGTCTTTTTTCACGATTCGTGTTTTTTTCTGACGGCGGCTATTCTTTTTAAATGCCCGTGTTAACGCATCACGGATCGTGAAAAATGTCGGACACGTCTTAAATCACGTACCTATCGTCTTTTAAAAAACACGTTTGTCAAAAAACACGAATCGTGATTTTTTTGGGACGGATCCATCGTGTTCATCCAAGACTAAGAATCACGAAACGAATGTGAACATCAATTCGGATATTTTGCCGAATCGTGATAAAACACGATTCCGTATGCAATGTGAACGTCCATCCGTCATGACGTATCGTGTTTTATGACGAATCGTCAATGACAGAACCCGTGTGAATGAGCCCTAACTTTTGTTTTACCACTTTCCCCAAAAATCAATAAGTACTTTCAGTTAAATAGATATTCAAAGATTTCATAAAAAATACGCTAAAATCTGTCTATCCTCAGCTATGATCCGCTGTGTTTACATTTTAGGTCATATTTGGGGTCACGTATTAGGAGGTATATTTTTTGAATTCGTAACTTAAGCAGTGACGAAGAAAATTTGAAAAAAAAAACTTTGCATTTGCATGGAAATAAAAATGATCGAATTTTAAATAACACTTAAATTAAATAAGGTTTATTTCCGAATCTTGTACACTTTGCAATAAATCTCACACAGGGACCTCCTTTTAAGTAAAGAATATAGCTATGCTAGGAGGCTGCGTTCTTGAATATTAAATTATAAAGTGTACCAAAAGAAGAAGAAGAAGATAGAATTTAAACAAGAAACAAAACAAACATAAAATTAACAAGAAAAGAAAAAACTTAGAGATATTAAAGAGATATTATTATTAGAAATTAGTGTGTGTTTGAGTGTGTGTGTGCATGTGTGTAAGTGTATGTGGGTGTGGGTGCGTGTGTGAATGTTATCAACTTATATAATACTTACGAGTGAAAGAACTGATACAACCAAACCCCCAACTCACTGCCAGTGTTGTGAAAAAAAATACTATGAGACTGACCATATTTTAATTACAGTCAAATTGGTCTTATGAACTTCAAGAAGCGCCGAAGTCTTGAATAAGCCTGTAAATAGAGACAAGCAAGATAAAAAAATACGAGCCCAAATACACGTCCGATACTTGCCTCTGATAGTCGATTCCGATAGTCTGATCAGACTATCTGAAGGCCTCCGCGTCATACATTTGTTTGAACATGAATTACACGTACGATCAGACTATCGGATCGGATGTCAGAATCGTAAACATCGTCTGGGCGTCGTCGTCGTACAGAAAAAATCGGACACGAGAATCGTAGTCTGGCCAACGAAAGAAGACACTCGAACTATTTGCAAACTTTTGTATGGCAATGATTTTTCAACAAAAATATTTATTTCTAAAGTGTCAAATTAGGTTATTTCATACAAATTGGGGTTGCCATGCAGAGATTTTTTTTTAAATTTGCCGCGCTTTTTCAGTGTTTTCTGTCGTTTTCCAGACTCTACGTGTATTTCATGAATCCGATCAGATAGTCGGATCCGGCTCCCGGAAGCAATTATCGGACGTGTATTTTGACCCTAAATGTCAAGCTGTACTATACCAGTATAAGTTGACCTCTCATTTTACGGCAAGCCTATACAATGCGAAATCAGCACATACTGGAAATTATTAGTGACTAGCTGTACCCGGCATGCGTTGCAATGCTCTTTTTCCTACCTGCTACCTACCTGCTACCTACCTGCTACCTACCTGCTACCTACCTGCTACCTACCTGCTACCTACCTGCTACCTACCTGCTACCTACCTGCTACCTACCTGCTACCTACCTACTACCTACCTACTACCTACCTACTACCTACCTACTACCTACCTACTACCTACCTACTACCTACCTACTACCTACCTACTACCTACCTACTACCTACCTACTACCTACCTACTAGGTACCTACCTACTACCTACCTATTTTTTTTTATAATATCAGAATTTTCTTTCATAAGAACCTTCTCCTGACAATTATTACGAACAAAAGAAAAAAAAAAATTAGCTAAATCGGTCCAGCCGTTCACGCGTGATGCGATGACCAAGGGAAATAGCGATTCATTTTTATATACAGGGCGTCCCACGACTTTGCCACATGGAGGGGAAGTACCTTAAATACTGTAGATAGAAAAATTTACTGAATGAAGACTTCATTTTTATTTAAAAAAAAATACGAACTGCATTCAAAGAATTTTAAATAATCACCTGTCTGAACGGGGAATCGAACCCGCTAAATGTGAAAACAAAAAAAACTGTAATTTTATTGTACTAATCAAAAGGCTCAATCATATACATTTATTTCTTCTAAATAACATAGCATCTAAAATAAAAGGAACACCATGAAATTTAACATATACATGAAATAATAAGACACGTTTAACTGTACAACTTACAAACAATTTAATTTATTAAATGCTCAAAATGTGTCTCTTCCTATTGTGTACAAATTGTAACTCTTTTGATATTCTCGCTTACCGTTGATTTATTTATTTTTTCATGGTTAACATTTGAAATAATGCTTCGAAATAGTAATCAAGCAGAAATTAGTACATAAAGTCAGTTGATATAAGCACGACATAGAGAAAATGTTATTCATTATTCTGAACAAAATTTTAAATTGAATGTTAAATTTCATGGTGTTCCTTTTATTTTAGATGCTATGTTATTTAGAAGAAATAAATGTATCTGATCGAGCCTTTTGATTAGTACAATAAAATTACAGTTTTTTTTTATTTCAGATTTAGCGAGTTCGATTCCCGGTTCAGACAGGTGATTATTTAAAATTCTTTGAATGCAGTTCGTATTGTTTTTAAAATAAAAATGAAGTCGTCATTCAGTAAATTTTTCTATCTACAGTATTTAAGGTACTTCCCCTCCATGTGGCAAAGTTGTGGGACGCCTTGTATATATGTAGATGTACAGATGCCAGCACATAAAGCTGCTACAATCTGTCAAATTTCTTTAATAGATTTTCATCTTTAACGCAAAAGCATTAGGTTCAAGGTTGATTGGGAAAATTTGACTGTTTCGGGGAGCTTGATGTGCTGGCATCTGTAGCTATAGCTATGCCTCTCAATCGTGAGTCCTCTTTTGAGTTCCTCAAAATGAAAAATGAGGGACGTATTCGTATTACAACTTTAATATTTATGATTAATTACGGTTTACTCACGTGCATTTTTCGGGATTGCCCGACTAGTTTCGGATTCGGACCCAAACGGAGCCCTAATCATGAGCTGATCACGCGGCGAGGTCGCGAGTCGAACTGACGCTGCACCGTGCCGCGTAGCGTTGCGCTCGCGACGAGAGGGGCGCGCTCTGTTTCGGTATTGCTCGTGCGTCTTCGTCACTTGTCGTGTCCGTGTTGTTTGAGGAAAGAGTGCCGGTGCATGCCGCGCTAACTGTGTCACACTCCAGACTTATCTCACTTTTATATGAAGTAGACTTCAGAGCTGGTTTCCAGGCAGGAGGCAGTGTCCAACCACCATCTCTATTAAAATTCGGGTGACTAGTCGGGCAATCCCGAAAAATGCGCGTGAGTAAACCGTAATTAATCATAAATATGAATGTGTCTCACGAAAGTTACAACTTTAAATCACGTCATCTAATTCCTCAATTTATTGTGCCCGCCAGGCACAAGACTCCGCCTGGTAGGAGGATCCTCCCTTTGGTTAGTGGAACACCACACCTAGTTTCTCCACAATATGTCGGATGGATTCACCGGGGCAGTGGCATGCCCGACAAAAGTCAACCGTGCCGTCCTTCACAGTATATTTTCTATAATTTTTCGTTATCATAACTTCGTCCATAATTGCACAAACAAAACCTTTGGTTTCCCCGAAGACGTCACCAAATCGTAGTCAGGCTACGGACGCTAGAAAATCTACATCGACATCGACAGGCCCGGTAAAAGCGTCCGAGAAACTTTGCTCCGCCATACCTATTTGCGGCCATTGGTATCAAGTACTACAGGCTTGCGCCAGTTCTCTTTAGCCAAGGAGAGCGGGGTGAGTCCTTTGTCCACTCTACTACATCTTGATGCATCCCCACGTCGGCTTGGGAGAAGTACTCCCTCAGACTGCACACCTCCCGGTTGTGGAGGATCTTAGCATTTAAAAAGCCTCGACCCCCACACTTCCGCGAGATGTACAGTCTCATTACCGACGAGCGTGGGTGATGCATTCGATATGCAGTCAGCAGCGTACGGACCCTCCTATCCAGAGCGTCAAGTTCAGTCTGAGTCCACTTGAGTATGCCGAAGGATTACATCAAGACCGGCATGACCCAACCGTTAAAGGCGCGCCTTATTACCGCCTGACAAAAGACTTAAGTACTTTTTTCAGGCGGCCATAGAAGCGCTCCCTCAACGATTGCCTCATGTCAGCCTCATTGATACCTAACGCCTCCGACATGCCCAAGTATTTGTAGGTTTCGATTGAGGAGAGGGATTTAAGGTGTATGGAATCCAAGAGTTGAGTTCCTACGGATTCCAGAACCTTACCTCGGTTTACATGCATGACTGCACATTTGTCCACATCAAATTCTATCCTGATGGAATTATTGAAAGTTTCAGTTACCTTCAGTAACTCCACCAGTCGCAAATTGTTGGGGGCAAAGAGTTTCAGATCATCTAGAAAATTTATCTCTTTAAATTCGCGGCTCATCTTCTGTGCAGAAGATGTCCGGTCCTTTGGAAGGCATACGGGGGACACAGGTCCAACGCGCAGAGGCCCCTTTGAGAACTTTAATCTAAAATGGGGTGGGGCACCAACCGGGGACTATACACGGCTGCACTATTGGAGTACAGTCATGGACCGTCCCAGGTGGGTGCAAGACTATTGTAAAATGTGATGAAAAATATCTGGTCTGCGGGAAGGGGTGTTAAGTGGACTAGATAACTTCTATTGCCGGAAGAAAACGGCGTCTGCCTTTCAAGCTTAAATTTGAAATACATTGGCAGACGGTGACTCACCAGCTCACTAGCTGGGCCCCCTGAAAAGCCGCCAGTACATAGGCGAAGGAGGCAACAGACGTGTGAGGTGTGAGCGGCTAGAGGTGTAGAGAGGTGCGGCCCCGGTTTCGCCGTCGCGGGTCTAAAAGACCCGGAGTGGGTTTCCCCACTATTACGCCATTAGACACTTCCACCCCCGAGCATATAGCTCTGGCGGCCCCCCTCTGGCCGACCGATAAAGGCAACCTAGAGTTGAGAATCCTGCGGGCACTCTAACTTGTTTTTGTTATTACTTAGTATGATCGGAATTAAATTCTAAATGTGACTAATGACAGGATAGTCCGATGTTTATATTTGGTTAATTACGATTTATTTTCCCTATTTTCATTATCTATCGGCTGTGCAAATATCAGTTTAACTCTACTAACTAAATTTCTTAATCCTCGCCTTTTACCCTTCCCCGTACCATTTCATCTTATAAATAGCTTTTAATTTTTAACTGCAAATAATAAGTAAAGCATCAGAAGAGGCACTCACTTTTTTTATACATGCTTACACTCTGTTTAATCTGAATAATCAGTCACAATATTATGAAACATAAAAATCTTTGAACACATTTCCGATTGCTGTTTAGGAAATGTATAGAATTCCTGGGAAATGTGTATAATAACATTTATTTCACACATTTCCCGTCGATTTTAGGCATTGTATACATTTCCTAGGAATTCTATACAACTCCTATGTTTCATACATTTCCTGTGACATATACAGTGTGTAAAAAGACTTATCACATAGCCGAAATCTACGCACTCTGTACATCAAACTAAATTACATTGACCAAAAATAATTGCTGGGAAACGACTTTAATTTTTTGGCATAAAAAAACTTTTTTTTTTGTAGCGCGCAATGTGTGGTTGTGGCGATGCCGCGCTTTTGCATGCGTGCAGCGGCCACACAGCTGAGCCAAGGCAGTCGTGTGCGTTTGATATTCGTTGCGTTTTTGTAACTTCAAATGCGTAATTTGTGAGGAAAAATTGAAAATTTTGATAAAGTTGTTTGGAAGAAAGTTTAGTATTATCACTTAGAATACGTTATTTGGAAAAAACTAAAAAAAAAAATGTATACCTTGACCTTCAATATCTCCAAAACCAATGGTTTCCCAGGTATGGTCTGGTAGAAAAAAATGATCCCAATGATAGGTAGATTATGTGGTTTTCGTTATCGTTAAGGGTCTTTTTACATCTGATATATCACAAAACGGTACCTACACACTTTTGCAATCGCTTCTTATTGACAACACTCATTTAAACATTCAGAACACTGTTACGAGAGTTTTTTTTTAAATTCACTTTTAAGGCAGATGCTCTCGTTCGACATACCACAAAACTCTTCCACAAATTCTAACAATTACACATTTTTACAAAAAAATAATTTTCGAAAAAAGTTAGTAAAATTAATTTGATTAGTTTTTTTACCTTATTTTGCACGAACGAAAATTAATAAATAAGTATTCCATAGATATTACTTTAATTAAAAAAAGATGTGTATCTCTGACAAAAGCATCCAGCTTACCGGATGAATATGTTTCGAGGATGTTTTTATCCTGTAATAATAATAACATGTAATAATTTTCCTCTTGCATCAACAATCATTGTTTTGTGGTTCGCCACAGTAAATTAAATATAGAGCTGTATCCAGTGGCGTACCTAGGGTGGGGCAAGTAGTGCACGTGCCGTATGCACCATTCAATAGATGTAAAATTCGGAAATAAAGCCCCTCCATACACGGCGTTGTATCGTACTCCATCTCGATCTAAAAATGCCAACCATCAGGCAATACCTCAAACACATTTCCAAGCGTTACTTCAACACTGCCCCCCTCCATCCGAACCCCCTAGTCGCCGCAGCGGCCGACGAACGACTACCATCTCTCATAAGTAAAGTTCGCCGTCCTAGGCACACACTTTTAGAACCCGATGACGAAATAACCCTCCTCCAGGAGGCGAGTAAATCGACCAGCACACTACACAACGCCCGCCGCCGTCCGGCATACCGTCCTCACCGACGAGGCCCGTCGCGACGTCCCACCGCCGCCGGTCACGATCCACCGAGCTCTTCCGTCGTAGAGCCGGTCGTCTCTTGAGACTCCGCAGTCACACCGATAATTCAGCCCTAACCAAGCTGTCTCCCTCTCAAATCTCTCGCCAGCAACGTCCCAAGCTGAGTACAAGTCCCACTAGGGGACGCCCTTAGTGCTGTTGTTGCAGGTAGTCATGATGTTAGTGTAGTACAAGTAGTTAGCTTAGGTTAAGTATTTTACTCCCCCCCCCCCCATTGGAGACCCCTTGGGTCTCGCCAAGAAACTGCCCGGTTACGTACAAATCGTCCCCTAGGACCACCTACAGCAGCCAAATAGAAAAAAAAGCGTCATATCGTAACCGTAAAACTTAATTTCACTACGCGATGACATACCGAACTTTTTGGACATTCAGCAGTCGCGTTAGACATCAGATTACCTTCAATGAGACGTCGTCTTTCTTTCCGCATACTCACATGCAAAATACAGACCACCTCCAGGATGCTACAGGTCCGAATAGCAGCATTGTGCCAATTTTTCAGAACCTGAACCGGTTTGAACTATCATAAACCAATTATCAGCGGCGCTTTTTCTTCGATTTATGCATTATCCTCATCTTCTAACGAAACATCCTGTCCGCTTGTACTGACGGACATTGCGAGGAATGACTAATATCGATACACCCAGTGCTTAACTTACTGCACGATAGGCACAGATAACTATATACTAGTCAGAGAACGATAGGTTTGACTTTCATCGATCACTGTAACATCCCTCGTAACTTTTGTCACAGGTAAATTACTTAGTTCAGGCTCTGCGCAATGTTTATTCTATATATGCAACGAATACACTAAGGCCAAACCACCAGTAACTACTTAAATAAAACAAAGTTCGTTGTAAAATCAAAACTGGGCCTAATTTACCTCTAATCGCTTAGGAAAACCAAATTTTTCTTCAACATGCAAGTCCTAATTGAAGGTTCTTTTGAATAAAAAAATCGTCATAGCAATAGCAGTAGGTACCTATCATATAATAAAAAAATATAAAAAATGTAAACGTTCCGCTAATTATGTGTGAGTGTACATAGCTAATTATAATAAAATGCCTTATCAAATAGCCGAAATTATGTGAGACAAAAATTTTAGTTTTGGCAGTACAAAATGCTATTTTTTTTGTAATTCTGGCTCACGGACTAGGAACTGGCTCCCTGCAAAATTTCTTGCGTTTTTTGGCCCCTCATAAAAAAAGTTTGCCCACCCCTGATCTAGAGTCAAAAAAACTCGGACCGAATTCGGATATTGCTTACGCACTAATCTGATCTCTGATCCAAATCCAAGCAATTCAGGAGCCATCTTTGGCATAAGTTCAATTTGAATCCGAGGTATGCGAAAGCATTCTTATAAACGAGTAACTACTACGGCTACTTCGGTCCGCCAATATTTCTTCCGAATTGGAAACTCACGGATGACGGAGAGGTTTCGGGTGACTGACGGAAGTCGGATCTAGTGCGTAAACTACCATACTAATAGTTCTATGACTACTTTGGAAAGTATTTTCACAGATTCGGATCGGATGCAATGCGTAACCGCTCTTAACGTTTTCAGCCTGTATATTTAACTTGAATTAATTCTCGTGATAAGATGCTAAAAGACTCGTACTCCAAACTTCTACATAAAATAGTAAAATACGAGAAAAACATCATTTGTCGTGTTGTCAAAGTGCTCAGTACAGAGAACTGAATGTCGAAACAATTTATATGAAATTATCAGTAAACGACGATATTAATCAACCGGACCATGTAAATTAAACATGCGATAATAAAATACTATAGCTTTCAAGTCATACGTACCGTGTCAATCGTACATTTCCGTCGATAATCGAGTAAAAAATACTTGCAAATATGGATGGAACTTGGGTGCTTATTTTACTTGCTTTGGTGATGTTAGTTGGGTCCTATGTTGCTGGAAGTATACCTTTGAACGTGAGCATGTCTGAGGTAAGCTTAATTTGTGTAATCCAACCTTTTTTGTTGAAGAAATTGTGAAAAAAATATTGGCCGTCTGTGAGTGCCTTTCGATCTACTTTGCAATGTTTGCGAAAGTTTTAGCCTATTTTGCAATAAAATTACGCGTGTACAGCATTTGTGATGATGAATACTGTTTGTTTCACTAGCTAAGGTAAAAGCACTAATGCCCGACAGTGAACTAAAGGATGACACTTTCGAATAAAACCTTTTCTACTAAGAATAATAATCATTGAATTTACTTCAAGATTGCTGTAACAGACACCTAGATATCTAAGATACGCGGTCAAAAATTTTCATTCGTATTTAAGGAGATTTAAAAATTACGTCAGTTGGCAGTAAACAATGTGAGAAAGAGAACAAATGCAATGTGATTCTAAAAGAAAATGTTAACGACGCCGACATATAGTTGGTATGATTTCGTTCTACATTTTTACGATTTTTGCTGCTTTTTGTGTTGTTTATAGAAATTTATTAAGTTATTGACATACCAGGACCATTGCCTTCTTATTTCGGTTAGGTTTTCTAACAAATTAAAGGGTGTCTACTATTAGTACCAGAAATTAGTAAAAACCTAAAAGCCGACACATGTGTCATCTACTGGTGTCTCACCAAACAGATTTTCTCAGCACATGTCCATGCAATTATTGTCTCTATATCCTGTCAATAGAGTGCTGTTTAATTTTTGTTCGTTTCGAATGATCGTATCCAACAGTAGACAGGGTGTCAACTATTGGGGTATACTAGGTGTCAACTGTTAGTTCTTTTGATTTCAGATTTATTTTTGAGCACTATGACGCCGTACGAGTTTAAGACATGTCAAAAATTAATGTAACAAGTGATAGGATTAAGTCTAAATTGCATTTTCTGTTACAAGTTCACGGGTAACTTCATATTATAGTATTTCAGTATTGATTTTTTTTAACTTGATAATAATAATATCAAACCACTATTAATAGACATCTATTAGCACTAATATTAGACACTTCTAGTATTAGCGCTAAGGGATGTCTACTATTAGTGGTTTCGTTTTTTTGTGATGTCGTTTAATAGTTCCTACGACAAAGTGTAAAAGAATGTAAATTAAAGTATGAAATATGTTAGTAAATAAAGCTTTTATGTTGAAAACTAAATATCTAAATGTTACTTTAGCATTTAAAAAGATTTAACTGTGTTTTGTGATTAAATTACATTTGTTATTGAAGAATTAAATTTGTGTTGCTCTTATACTGTCGGGCATTAGTGCTTTTACCTTAATTAAAGTAATTTACTTTGTAAAATTACTTAGTTGACCAATAATTACTTTTCTGTAAATGTTTTCTTAATTAATTCTTAAATATTTTATCATAACACTACTGGGTACAGACCTATTCTCATAATGAGAAATTTTATGTGTTAGTCCAGCATGCTGGCCTGGTATGGTTTGGCACACACCATCAAGAACTTTTTGGAGCCTTCTCAGGTGTAGGTTTCCTCACGATGATTTTCCTTCACCTTCACCTGCATAACTATGAAACAGATGAGGAGAGACAGTCGAGGGAAAGTACGCACAGGAAAGATTTTAATAGTAAAATAATACCCCAACTTGAAAGTTTGTTTCAAAATCCCTGAGATTGAATTGAGATGAGCGAAAACTCAAATTAGAAAAAAATGTTCTTAAAATTTACAAGTTTCACTTTTGGCCCTGTCTGTTTTGTCTCAGGGATTTTGAAACGAATTATAATATTTTGGTGTACAATAAAGTATATTCTATTCTATTCTATAATATTGTTCGATATAGTCCTCAATAGCAGCAGTGCAGGTTTTTAATAGGTTGCCATTGCACTTAAAAACTATAACTTTCAAGAGCTCTTTTAAGTCAAGACTCAAAGTGTTCCTATTGAAGAAATGGCTGTATTCCATAGACGATGACATATCCATGTTTTAAAGGAATTTGTTATTATTTAATGTGAGACTGCGTAATATTAGAATGTAGAATGTTATTGAATTTTGAATTGTATTGAATGTTTTTAATTTTTAATGTTATTATTTTTATTTAGTTTTTAATTTCTATCATTTATTTTATTATGAATGTGTTAGTTTTATAATTTTAATGAATGTGTCTTTATTTATATAATTTCAAACAATGTGAATTGTTCCTGAATAAATTGAATTGAATTGAATCACCATTAACTTATCGAGTACTGTAATTATAGACACAATAGATAAACAATGTCACTGACGATCGGGATCGTCGGTCAGGCCGCTAGCGGTTAAAACTTGCGGCTTTAATCAAATTGTCATCCCCACATGAACTTGAAAGTCAGAGATACATCATACAGTTTTTTTTCTCTCTTTATTTTCTTCAATTATTCAGGCTGGTAACGATTTGAGGATAGTTATGTTAATTTAAAATATTTAATGATGAATTCTGTATTACGGTAAAGAAATTCTCCATTATTTCTGCGGGAGTTGTTAAAAGCTTCAATAACGCATTTAACAAATTTATATCATAGAACATTTAAGTTTCGATACTACGTATAAATTAATGAAAGCACGACTAATTGTGATATCGCGCTTTGCAATCAGTTAACTCAGGGCTCTAAAAGGATTCCGAGTTTTTTTTTTTAATTATTTTTAGTTTGATTTTCTAAAAACCTATTTTGGGTTAATCTGTGTCACTAAGCATGCGTTTTGACAAATTCGTTTACACAGTATATAACCTTTTTTTTTGTTTTAGGACAAGCTCCAAAAAGTCACAGTATTTGGAGCTGGTCTCCTCGTTGGCACAGCTCTAGCTGTCATCATCCCTGAGGGAGTACGATCGCTGTTCAGTGAACGGTCTCACCCTACAGTGGTGACGAAAGATTTCACAGCGGAACCACCGACTCATGACGATGATTTGCATTCTGTTATTGGAATATCTCTTGTTTTGGGTAAGTGAACCACATAATCATTATAACTGTCCCACTGCTGGGCACGGGCATCTTAGGGGCCATCCATTAAAATTACGTCACACGAATTTCATGGTTTTTACCTCCGCAACCCAGTTACTGGGCAATACCGATATCCTAAGGTTAGATCGGTTGTCAGAGTTTCGGGCTTCTGACTACCCGTAACGACTGTCATAGGTATTCGTATGACACCCGGGACACGGTTCAACGTGGTCTCCGAGGCACGGAGGGGCCTCGATGTGTAACGAACGGTCATCCACGGACTGACCGCTGCAAGTGCAGCTTAACCTTGCAAAGCATATCGCTCATTTGCGACAAGAACATCTGAAGTCCGAAAACTGGATTGTTCAGAAAACGCCGTTATTCAAACCTTTCAAAGGCGTTTTCTTAACAATCCGGTTTTCGGACTTAAAGGTGTGTACATATTATATAACATAACATGTTATAAAACGTTGTTATACATATAACATGTTTCAGTAATGTGGAGACTGAATGTTATAAAACATGTTATAATAACAAACGTGTTATTTAACATGTTATTATTTTTTTTTATTTACAACAATGTCAATAAACTAGGACGAACCCAGCATCTACGGTTTTTTCTTTTGTTATTTAAAAGTACAACAGTCGCTGCAGCAGCTAGCAAAACGTCCTCTCGTGTCGACATTGTGAACAGCACTGCAGAACAACAAACGATAATGTTATATAACATGGTTATATTGCATTGTTATTCTAATGTGTACAGTATTGTGATATGTTGCAATGTTAAAAAAAATGTTACATATTGTGGACGTGTTATATAACACAAGTTACATAACATGTTACTTAATCTTTACGCACCTTAAGACGCTCTTGTCGCAAATGAGCGATATGATCCGCGCGGTTGTCATACGAATCTCGATCTAGCCACGAGCCCCCCTTCTGTTTACAAATGAAATATATTGTTTAATGATTGTATTAGCGACACAATACACTTTGTTCTTATTATTAATATGTCTGTAAACCTATGCTAAAATGAGGAGATGATATAGCGAGCAGGCTGGACAATCGCTTTAGTAGGCACTGGAACAGCCTGCACTTGAGTGCGTGCGTGTATACCTACTAACATAGAAAATAAGTTATCATATACTAACAAATTGTTGTTTCTGTTATTTTAACCCTTTTACAGTTACAAGGAATATTCTTCCCACCAACTTTTTTGGAAGATGTCGCGAAAACCTTGTTATATTTTTATTTTTAAACTTGACAATATCATTTTTTTTTAATTTTTCTTCAATAGTAAATAAAAAAGAGGAATATTTTTTTTTCTTTTTTTTATTAAGTATTTAAAAAAAATTGCCAAATTATTTGTGATTTACTTTTTCTTAAAACCTTATAATCGTTAAAGAGTTAAATTTGTTGCGTGTAACTTTTATGGACCGTAAAGGTCTGAATTAAATTATTTTTATTTTTATTAAAAGGTCTGTTTTTTTTTTATTAAAAAATAAACTTTAAAAAAAAGTAAAAACCGACTTCAAAGAAATACTAAAAGGAGTAAAATAATTACCATAACATAAAATTAACAGTTTCAGAAGTCGGTGGCTTCTATTTTCTTCAGTGTAGAGTTGCACCGACTTCTGAAACTGTTAATTTTATGTTATGGTAATTATTTTACTCCTTTTAGTATTTCTTTGAAGTCGGTTTTTACTTTTTTTTAAAGTTTATTTTTTATTAAATACGTTTTAGTGTCATAATTTTAGCCCCCTCCTTCATAACCCTTCTTTTTGGCTTTGACGTAGTCGGGCATAAAAAGTCCTTTCAAATGATACCTTACACGATATAATGAAAACATTCCAAAGGGGGGGAAGGGGGGACACGCACCCCCTCCTCTTTTCAAGTAGTCAGTTCCCAACAACAAATATAAACAAAGCAATATTAGTAATTTAAGAATTTTGCTTTGATCCGATGAGGAGTTCCGTTCCATATCTCTGAAGTTCAAGGTCTAATCATAACAAAATTTAAATGGGACCAATCGGGAAGTATACCCTTTCGAACAAAGAAATAATTTTTCAAATCGGTTCATAAATGACGGAGATATGAGGTAACACACATAAAAAATAAAAAAAAAAAAAATAAAAAAAAAAATACAACCGAATTGAGAACCTCCTCCTTTTTGAAGTCGGTTAAAAATCGTGTTTATTCTAATTCCTTGTAAAATAATCGGGTCGGTCGGATTAAGTGCGCGCCCAGGTGTCAAAGGGGAACTTGTAGGGGGCAGGGTAACCGAGGTTATAAAAAACAACCAAAACAACATAGTCTATGAACCATATATCTGTGTACGCATGTTTGTTTACCGGACGACCAAAAAATATACACCGATTGCCTCATTTCTCCTTCCTATGGTCTACAATTATGGTATTCTTTCAGGATTCGTGTTTATGCTGCTGGTGGACCAAATGTCATCGAGATACAATGATCAAAGTAACCCTATTGAGAAGAATGTGACAGCTACCGTTGGATTAGTCGTCCATGCTGCAGGTACGTTTTTAATAAGGCCTAATGGTCAATGGTGGATGGTGGTACTGTCCACGATGGCATCATTAGTCACGATTAGAGATGCCGCGAATAGTTGTTATGGTTAGGTTGTGTTAGAACTGTGAAAACTCAACGCACGAGCCGAGCGAACGAAGCGAGCGGTGCCGTGGCAGCGGCCGGCGAGTGTCAGAAAAGATTCGCTTCACCGATCAATTTCCATGATTCGTCTTATGGGTGCGTTCAGAAAAAACTGGTTTTTGAATGATTATTTTGCGAACCAATAATTTTGGACCCTGAACGTAATTTTGTAGTGGAAGTCATTATTTTGTTAGTGGAAAGCATTATTTTTAAATACTGAATTGCATGCAGCTGATATGAGAATGCTAAGAGGCGTGTGTGGTGTAATGCGAATGGATAGAATTGGATATAAGTTTGCAAGAGGAAGTCTGAAAGTGGCGCCGGTGACAGAAATTGTGTGGAAACCGGTGATCATGGTATGAGCATGAGGAACATGTCGTGAGGAAAGTTTTGAGTATGAATGTGGATGGTTATAAGAGTAGAGGAAGACCAAAGAAACGATGGATGGATAGTGTGAAAGATGATATGACTAGAAAGAGGGCGACTAGGTGACTACTGAGATGAGGGCGAATAGAGATGGAAATATGGAAAGAGAATATATGCTGCGTCAACCACAAATAAGTTGAGATAAGGGCAAGAGGATGATGATGATGATAAATTTAACATCGACGCGTGCGAAGAATTCGCAAATATTTAATTTCAGAAAATCGCATGAAAGTCTTATAACCAGAGAGTAGGTAGAGTTACGTAAACTTCGAGTGGATAATACCTCCTCTAAAATCCCGGAATAATTAGAATGACGTTTTAATCCCGGGATATAAAAATCACGAATTATTTATTGGACCTTATTTATTTGAAGAATCGTATAACATTTTTTAGGGTTCGTCACTAAAAGTTTTAAATTAAAGAGCTTTGTTTTACATATTACATACATTGTTTTAGATTTTACGGAACCCTGAAAAATGTTAAATGATTTTGAAATCCCGGGATTGAAACGTCACTATAATTATTCCGGGATTTTAGAGGAGGTATTATCCACTCTACGTTACTTCCTTCCTCAAAGTTTACGTGAATATACTCTATCTATTCCGATCTCTGCTTATAACCATTTAAGTTACAATTAAAAATGAACCATCCATAATGGAATTAGAGTATCTAATCCCAAAATACTATTCTCTATACCTTTGTACATTGCAATGTACCGGAATGAGATTGTTTTATCACTTCACACGCAACAAAGGCTAGTATTATGAATTTTATGGCGATAAGTTAATGGGGAACATAACATGTACCGCGATAACAAGTAAAAGTAATTATTATCGACACGGATTATTTTGTAATACGTTGAAATAATAACGATGGACGAAAAATGAAAATGGCGCCTAGGGCGAACATCGACGAGGCGACCTTCCGTAAATTATCTAAATTTAAATACAAAATAAACAAATACACTAAAAATAGGCTCGGAGGGCTTTTTTTATAAGTCGAAAAAATTTAAAAAATCAAAATCCAATGTTTTTTATTTCGAATAGGCACGGTATAATGCATTTAAGAAACGTCTCGACTAGGGAATCCAATCCCGCATCAAAAATGCGATCCCGCAGGCCTGCGAGATTGAGGTCATCAATCCCGTAGATCCCGCGGGATTCGCGGGATTGAAATTTTTTAAATATTCTTTTGTATTAAGTAGTTATTTAAAAAAAATAAAATAAAGACAAGTTATTTTTTATTTTTATTATCATTATTAAGTAGAGTTATTACTTATTACTAATCAACAATTGAATTAAAAGATGGTTTAGAGATAAAATAATCAGCTTCTTTTAAGAAACGATATAACACAATTTTTAACCTTTCATCTTTCAGATTTGTATTGACAATTGAACTAGTATCAAAGTTTTACAATGGTACAAAATGCGCGCCATTTGTTTGTTTTTTCACCAAGTCGGTTTTATTTAGGTGATTTTTATTTTCAGCCAGTATCTTTTTGATCTAAGACATACATTTTATACTTAGAGCTTAGAGCATATACCTAATTTTATATTAAACTTAATCGGAGATATTCAGAGATGTGAATTATTTGAAATACATGTATTTAAAATGCAAATACAAAATGCAAAATACCTATTTTTATTTTGCATTTGAAATACTTTTTTTCAAAATGTATTTCCTATTTTATTTGAAATACTTTTTAAAAATATTTAATATTTGTAAAATGCAAAATGGTTTTGTTAATTTTTTTAATTCATGTTTCATATTTTTCATTCTTAAATTCTTGTTATTTACTTTAAAGAGTATTTGTGCCAAGTTTCAAGTTTATAAATACTGGAAATATTTTTTTTCAAATAGACTTGATCACCCCTTTTCACTCCCTTAGAGTGCGCTTTCGCTATAAAAAACAACTACTCTCCAAATTTCAAGTTTCTACCTTTAGCGGTTTAGGCTGTGCGAGAATCTTACATTAGGACTTGTTCTTTATAATACGCATGCATGCAAAATCGTCTAAATGTATTATATGTATACATATAGACGATTTTTCCAATCTTTAAATCGCTATATTTCATGAATTCGCAGATTCAACATGAAAGAGGAACTCTTTGATCAAATACTAGTGTTAAAATCAGTGAAAAAAGGTATTTTATTTGAAAAACCTATTTTGAAAATACGTATTTTGCATTTTGTATTTAAATACTTTCATTGAAAACCATTTTGTATTTTTATTTGAAATAAAAATATAACCAAGCATTTGCATTTTGAATTTAAATACTTTTAATATACTATTTTGCACATCTCTGGAGATATTAAACCTCTGTGGTAAAGAACAATGGGTAATTTTGTTTGGAACCCGTACCCACCTTGTAGCATTTTAGACTAGGTGTCATTTAGAAGAGGCTTAAGTGAACAACTCAAAAATGAATGAACGAAGGAATGAATGAATGGGAGACCGAAGTTATGATCACTTCTATTTTGCATTTTTAATCATCTATGTAGTGTTATAATGATTATTTTATAGGCCCAATGAATAACCAGTCGTTCTGTTTCATAGAGAGAGACTGACCAAGCTTCCTAAGGTTTACTTTTTGCTACGGAAAATATTAATTAAAACGCTATCAATTCAATTAAGTACAGTTTTTTTATTTATTAAGGCTCACAGAATAAACAGAGTCCCGCACGGTATATAGAATTATCCTTGAACGATATAATTGTCTACAGAAAGCGTGGTTCACCCTTGAATGGTAATACGAAAAAAACTAGTCGATGCCAATATTTACAGACAGCACGTTTCGCCGAAAAACGCTACAAAGAATGAATGATTGGCCGATACCAAGATTTGCCGATATCATGGTTCGCCGGAACACGCTTGAACAGGCGTCGATTAAATAGCATTTAACTGCTACTAACATGCGTTTATCTTGACTCCATACCAAAGTTGCGACAAGCAAATACACGACAAATGTTAGGGCGACAGTACGATATGTCGACCATCAGTGGTGCGACAGCACATCAGCTCGACGTACGTTAGCGCGACTGATTATTTTCTCGAAAAACCATAGGACGGTGGAACTTTTGATCGACGAACGTTAGCGCGACTCAAGTTTCGCTCGACAAACTAAAGCCTTAAACAGGCGCGATATCGTCCGTGTGTTTTTTGTTAACATGCATTAAGAGCGAGCGAAGCGAGCTTGGGACTTTTAAGCACCCCGACACGGATAGATTAGGTTCGGAGGGAATGACGCGGGCTAAAGTGAGCGAGCAAAGCGAACGAACGAAGCTCCCGTCATCCCCTTCGTGTTAAGTTACTTTAAACCCTGCAGACAGAAATAGGAGCCCCGCCCTACGGGGCTCCGACGACCTTGGCCCCAGAATCTTTTAGGCGATATCGCGCCTGTTTTTAGGAGCCTTTAGTTTGTCGAGCGAAACTTGTGTCGCGCCAACGTTCGTCGATTAAAAGTTCCATCGTCCTATGGTTTTTCGAGAAAACAATCAGTCGTGCTAACGTACGTCGAGCTGATGTGCTGTCGCACCACTGATGGTCGACATATCGTACTGTCGCCCTAACATTTGTCGTGTATTTGCTTGTCGCAACTTTGGTATGGAGTTAACATAAACGCATGTTAGTAGAAGTTACATGCAATTTAATCGACGCCTGTTCAAGCGTGTTCCAGCGAACCATGATATCGGCAAATCTTGGTATCGGCCAATCATTCATTCTTTGTAGCGTTTTTCGGCGAAACGTCTGTAAATAATGGTATCGACTAATGGTTTTTTCGTATTACCATTCAACGGTGAACCATGCTTTCTGTAGACAATTGTATCGTTCAAGGGTAATTCTATATACCATACGGGACTCATAGCACGATATTGGGCTAGTTCAAAGGTATGATTGAATGGCGCGCGGGGTGAATTAACAAAGAGTTTTCAGCACATTTCAACGTTGAATAACTTTTTTCTCCCATGAGATACAGAGTTGTCGCCATATAATATAAATATGTATTTTTAAAGACCTTTCTAATGGTACTAGTCTCAATTTGCTACAAGGTGGGTACGTTTTGTTCCATGTCCTTTATATCTAAACAAAAAATAAAAAACAGTGCATTAATGTAAAACAGTGCAATAATGAGCACATTTCTGCACTGTTTTGGTTCTAAGCAAAAAATACGTCCTTTATGACCGGTTTTGTACTGATTAATGATAACATTACTACGTAGTTGAAAGAAAAAGTATTTTCCATACAAATGCTATAGAAAAGTCCCGCTCGAGTTCCATGGGAAAGTTGTTAAATCACTTATTAATGAGGCTGTGCTGGGTCTTAAAAATAATCAGAACGTCGTCTGAGCTCATATATTTTTTTTTTCAATCCCGCAAACGTGCGGGATCCCGCATTCCAGATCCCGCAAAAAAGGTGAGGAATCCCGCGTTTACGGGATAGGATTCCCTAGTCTCGACAATTTAGTTGCACGGTTCCAAAAAGTAGGTCATGATAAGGAACATTTCTCCTTTTTTTATCGAAAACTATGCTCTGTAGTTTTTTTTTATCTTAGTAGGTAGTCTATGTGATTTTGTATATCTCAGTTAATTCAGTCTATATGAAATATTTATCATGCAGCAGCTAAAAGCGAAAATAAATAGGATACAAACACATGAAGCTCAATAAATTTATCAAAGTAACCCCGCTTTACTTTTCCTTTAACACCCTTTCAAATTAGTAGGTACATCCTTTCCAATCAACCTTATACAAGGTTAGTCGGAAAGGGGGTAGGTACTAATCAGCAGGCCACTTAAAGTATCACTGATGACTGTTCTGAAGCAAGAGTTAAAATTTCAAAATTCGATAATTTTTATTTCCATAACAAAATATTTATAATTTGGTTTTTTCAAAAATTCTTCATCCCTGCTTTAGTTACGAATTCAGAAAATGGGATTTCTAATCCGTGACCCCAAATATGACCTAAGAGCGCCTTCACACTAGCGTTTATCCAGCGTAGGCGTTCGATAGACGTATGCGCAGCGCAGACGCCGCGACAACACAGCGCAGTCATGTTTCATCAATCATGTTTTTACTTTATCATTGCAAGTATAAAGAATTTAAACGTGTCTGCACGTGCTCAGATGACTGCAACTAATTATGTATTATATCATCGTATTGATCGTAAATAATTACAGCCACATAGACCGATCTTCCGGGTTAAGCCACGCTTGCCGAGGTTGGTCTGTGGATGGGTGACCATTTACCATAGCGAGTTTCCTCCGTGCCTCGGAAAGCACGTAAAGCCGTTGGTCCCGGCTGTCATTTGTAGATCTTTGACAGTCGTTACTGTTGGTCAGAAGCCAAAAAGTCTGACAACCAGTCTTACCAAGAGTATCGTATTACCCAGTTACTGGGTTGTGGAGGTCTGATAGGCAGTCGCTCCATGTAAAATACTGATATTCAGCTGCATCCGGTTCGACTGGAAGCCGACCCCAACATAGTTGGGAAAAGGCTAGGCAGATGATGATTGCATAGTTTTGGATTGTTCCTTAATTATTGCGTATTTATTTATTTTCTTTCTTTACACACACTACACATATACACACACGTTGGTATAGGTGAACGCGCATGACCGCTGACTGACATCCGTGGAGCACAAAGGTTCCAGACGAAAACCAGCGTCAAATTCATAAAGTGCTTAACATTAAGCTGATCTGGACACCTTTTTGGTCCAGCTGTGAGACACATCCCCAAGACTTTTTTATTTATATCACATTCTTTATCTGTTGTATCTCTTCGTGCTGTGTCCAAATAAATGATTCTTTATCTTATCTTAATATCTCGAAAAATAAGCTTTATTCGACAAACTATATCCTAGCTTTTCTTATTCAATTAAGCATCGGAATCGATGGTTAAAATCTTTCGGATACCTCGGACCAGTGGCGTGCACTTCATACATGCAAATAAGCTCTGCATACCCTGTAGTTCCATACATACATACATGCCCCTCTAAATGATAAATAGCTATAATTCAAAAGAATCATGGTAATTTAGCTTACGCGCCATCTATTACTTTATTTTGTTACGCGACATCTATTATTTTATTTTGGAACTAACTCGATGGAGCAGCGAACATTTGCGCCCCCCGCGCACTGTGAGCATAAGCTGTACTACGCCTTGCTTATTCTTCATACAACGCATCTCGTGTAGTACGCAGCAAAAGTATGACTGTGTGCGTGAAAATGTTTGCGCGTGTTGGAGTTTTAGAAGCATAGCCTATATTGTAAACCGTCCAAATTGAGAACACGTAAAAGCACCGCTGAATTGTTGATTGCAGAGGGTCGACTTATTTTAGTCGGATTAACCAAATTATTCATTCGTTCGTATTATTTAATTCGTTACGTCATAAATAGCAAAGTTCTTTCGCCTTATTGTTTTTTTTGGCGCAAGTGATTGACTGTCGAGTAATTATTTATTAAGTTTATTGTAAAAATGGAAAATTATACCTGTGGGACCTGTGCTGGCGAAATGTGTTTAAATAAATTTAAATCGGCCGCGTTTTCACGTAATCTTTTGAGGAAACAGTTAAATTGATTGCAAAGGGAAGGTGTGTACCGGGGTTGGATTTAACTAAAGAAAAGGTAATAAATACTACTCGTTATTTTCATAAAATGTTTTATGCTGACTATTAATTAGTAATTACTGGCTAACTCGTTGTGTACTAGCGATGGGTCGTTGAAGGTTTTTCCGTCAACGAAACGTTAACGTTGAATTGCGTTTGTCAACTAGTTGATCAACTAGTTAATTTCGTCAACGAGTTAACGTGTTACGAACGTCAACTTGCATGAACGATAAACGCCTAAACGCTTTTATTAACGTATGCTGTTGTAATGTTAATTTACGAACAATTTGATGCAGTTTACTACGACACGTTTCATTCCGCGCACGAATATGATCATTTTAAGAATTAATAATATGACATTATTAATTCTTACTTTACGTTTACTTTCTTTAAAAAATAATGACATTGATCAAATTACTAAATAAATATAAAATCTTGTATTCGTTATTTAGAGTTCAAATTCTTGTCATGACTATCGCGTCGTAGCGGGAGTTTTATTCTTAAAGAAATACAATTTACGTACGTTGAAAATAACAAAACGTTGACCGTGTACAAATCAACTCGTTGAATTCGTCAAACGATGAAACGAGTTGAATTCATAAACGTCGTTGTCTCGTAACTAGTAAAATACTTAACCTAAGCTAACTACTTTTACTACACTAACATCATGACTACCTGCAACAACAGCACTAAGGGCGACCCCTAGTGGGACTCGGACCTCGGCTTAGGGCGTTGCTGGTAGGCACTTAGGGGGGGGAGACAGCTTGATGAGGGCTGAATTATCGGTGTGACTGCGGAGTCTGAAGAGACGACCGGCTCTACGACGGGAGAGCTCGGTGGATCGTGACCGGCGGCGGTGGGACGTCGCGACGGGCCTCGTCGGCGAGGATGATATGCCGGACGGTGGCGGACGTTGTGTAGTGTGCTGGTCGATTTACTCGCATCCTGGAGGAGGGTTATTTCGTCATCAGGTTCTAAAAGTGTGTGCCTGGGACGGCGAACTTTACTTATAAGAGAGGGACCGTAGTTGGCCGCTGCGGCGGCTAGGGGATTCGGATGGAGGGGTTCGGACCCACGGTGTATGTATTTGTATATTTATACGTATTCTCTTCTTGCAGCGGACGGCATTGCTTTAGGAGCAGCGGCGACCACTTCTCATGCTGACGTAGAACTGATCGTGTTCCTGGCTATCATGCTGCACAAGGCGCCGGCAGCCTTCGGATTGGTCACCTTCTTACTGCATGCTGGACTTGAAAGGTATATTGTTCAACCTATTCCGCAACTACAATATTTCATAAATAAAATAAATATTAGCCTGTAACTGTCCCACTGCTGGGCAAAGGCCTCTTCTCATACAGAGAAGGAACGAGCATTGATCGCCATGCTTGCTCACTGCGTGTTGGCGATTTCAGACCATTAAAGTCCAGGTTTCCTCACGATGTTTTCCTTCACCGTATGTCAGTGGCGTCTTAGATTAACTAAGAAAGTACATATGACATGAAAAAGTCACATTGGTACATTGGGTTTGAATATTTCATAACACACTTTTTTTTTTCTTCGGCGGCGTTATGACAGGGTTACTCAAACAGTCGATCGCGATCGACCGGTCGATTGCGAAAGCTTCCCGAGTCGTTCGCGGAAACGTTTAATGTAGCCGATGATAATTATGCAGTTCCATGCCTCCAATATCCAGACATAATTAGCGATTCAACCATGTAACACCCACTCCCATGAAGATCGGAGACTCTACACTCGAAGTTGTCAACGATTATGTTTACCTAGGACAAACTGTCCAGTTACACTATCTAACTGGACAGTTTACTGTATACTGAAAATCTAAAACAATATTTTCATTTTTTACAGGAATAGGATAAGAAAACATCTGCTAATATTCTCGTGTGCAGCCCCACTGCTAGCTCTGCTGACCTACTTTGGAATAGGCAACGAGAGCAAGCAGACTTTAAGCGACTTCAATGCTACAGGTATGATTTTATTCTACAAGTTATTTTTAATCATTTGATAACCTGAAGAGACTTACCTTTCGTCCTAGGTTGGCGAGGGGAACGAAACATAAATAATAGCTTAGCTAGGGTTTATTTATTCACTTAATACTTAATTTACGGACAGCGAGATTATACAAACATTTTTAGAGTAGTACAGCTCCTTTTGAAAGACTTCGTCCAGGAAAGTACTACCTCCTATTTCTACCGCTAAGTAGCATCGCTGAATTCCGGTTTGTTTTGACAGCGGCACATGAACTTTACAACTTTGTCTCTAAGGGTTCATACGCACTATGCGGTTACCCGCAATGCGGCTAGCCGTCCGACTGACCGCAGGATGCGGTTGCGAATGCGGCCAGCCGGATCGTGGGCAGCCGCATTCGCAACCGCAACGTGCGGTTGAAGAACCGTTGCGATTTGCGGTCATATCGATCCATTTCAAAGATGGACGTAGACGAAGTTGCAGCTATTTACTACATTTACACACGTTACGTAAAGAAGAAAAAACAAAGAAAGAAGTACTGGGTGCATCCTTATTTGCAAACACGAGATGAGAGCAAGCATTTTGCACACTCACTCAATGGCGGGCAGCCGCAGACTGAGCCGCACAGTGCGTATAGCAACCGTCAGGGTGGCCGTCACTCGGGCCGCAGCCCTCCGAGCGACCGGAGCGGTCTGCGGGTAGCCGCATCGCAGTGCGCATAGAAATGAATATTACGTACATAATTGTGCTTGCGGTCAGCCGGACGGCTAGCCGCATTGCGGGTAACCGCATAGTGTGTATGAACCCTAAGATTGTCAACGCATCAGCAATCCTCTTGGTGTTGTAGGCGGGCGGCGGTAACTAGGCTTGTCAACCGTCCCGCGAAGTCAAAGTCAAAGTTTTTTATTTCAAACTAGCTTCTGCCCGCGACTTCGTACGCGGATCCTGTTCCTTATGCCAGCGACAACGGGGTCGTCCAAATCGAAGATCTAAAACGTCTGATGTCGAATTCCAAGAGCCCGGGGACGGGCTTAGATAGGTATATGCTCTAAGGGGACGGGTAAACAACGGGATGCGCGATTCGAGACGTTCCAGATCTTTCATTTTTGTAAGTTAACAGGAAATGTCCATCAGACTTAACAACTTTTGCTAAGACGTCATTCCTATACATGATATTATAGTGTCGATGGGCTTTGGAGTTCCACAACAGGTGTTCCAGATCTTCAAATTTATTCTCACAGCAGAAAATGCTCTTCGCGTGCAATAATTTTTGCTATGGCACCATATTTATATCTCTTATACTTTAGCTGGTCTGTTGCGGTTCTGCATCAGGTGTTCCATTTTCCAAAATAAATTATAGCCTATATGTTGCCCAGACTTAATACCTATACAACAAAAGAAAAATCATTCAAATCCGTCCAGTAGTTCCGAAGATTAGCGTGTACAAACAAACAGACACACAGACAAACAGACAGACTTTTTTTTTTGGATTCGTGCTCTATTACTGTTTCTAAACCCCCCTCAACTTAATACATACTCAACTTAATATATTCAATGTACAGACACGGTTTTTTTACTGTTTTATTATATGTATAGATAGAACAGATTAAAGGCACTTTTAAAACGTCAAAACTAGGTGCACGGCGAGAGCCAGGGCGTCCCGTTTCTAGAGCTTTAGAGGATGCGTCCCGCGAAAGACGTGTGCGGGACGCCAATTGTCCCGTTTTATCGTACCTAGGGGCTGGAGGACCGAGATCTGTCCGGGTTGCAATGCATGCAGCTGCGAATCCCGCGAAGGTCAGGAGAAGGAACACCGTGGGTTTTTAGCCAGTGAGAGTGATGACATAACCATGAGGATATTCTCCTGATAAAATGAAAAAAAAAGGTGTAGGCGTTTGCCTTTACATAAAAAATCCTAAAGGTACTATTCCGAAGCGAACTGCCAACTGCAACTGCCCGTGCAGCAACTGCATGAAGTAACTATATGAAATGGCTTCCAAGCGCCGCTGTAGCAGCTGACGGCGACTGCACGTGCTGCTGCAGCGGCGCTTGGAAGCCATTTCATATAAATACATACAAACCAGTAGTGCAGCTGCGGCCGACTTCATGCAGTCGATGCACGTGCAGTCGGCAGTTGCAGTTGGCAGCGGTTCGAAATAGTACCTTAACAATAAGCTTTATTTTTTCTTTTCAGGCATAGCCATGCTGTTCTCAGCTGGAACGTTCCTCTACGTGGCAACAGTCCACGTTTTACCAGAACTAACACATCCTCAATCTCATACCCACTCGTTACTGCCAATGCAAGATGGCGTCGCCCCAAAAAAAGGTTTCGGAGGACTCCTCCTCTCAGAAATGATCATTTTGACATTAGGAGCGCTTATGCCTCTTTTACTTACGATGGGCCACAAACACTGATCTACAAAACTGCTCGACCGACTTGAATGCGATTCTAGAAAAAGTATAGGTAAGTTGGAGGATCGATTTAGTCGGTTTTATAACGTGTTGAATCAAAGTAGGTAGTTTGTGATTTTATATGTCGTAGTGGTGTAACGAATTTTCGCGTTTTCTTAAAATATTCGCATTCGTTTTCGCATTTACGAAAAATGAAAATAATTTATAAAATAACAATGCAAGTGATTAGGTTTACAATATTTTTATTTTAGTTACTACTTGAACTTGCAATATAAAATAACAACTTAATAAAAGTTTCTCTAGAAACTACACAACGTACCTCAACAAAACAAATTTATTTATTTATATAACCTCAAAAGTAATTGACGAGAAAACCATTAGCACAGCTAACTTCAGTCAATAAGCGAATAATCACGGGTTTTTTACTTCGTGCAGCATCGGCTCCTTTCGGTTTCAACATGGCCGGTCGTAAACGTACGATCAAAATGTAAGATAGTAATAATTGCATATTTTTGGGCGCCATATTTAAAAAATCGATATTCGCATTCGGAAAACGAAAATTCGTTACATCACTAATAATGTTGTAAACAGATTATTTTTTAGTCAAAATTTTCTGTTCGCGCTTTTGTGATAAAGTTGACTATGTTAAATTTCAATGTATATGATGTATAGTTGACTAACCATTTGAATAATAAGTAAATAATGGTGTCCATTCTCTTGTTCCACCAAACTAAAATTAGAGAATTCCTATCTTTTACTAACAGATAGCGCGAGAAAAGGACGGTGATAGACAACAACTAAGTTAGAGATGTCAAACTAGTTTACATCTTGAAATTCAACGTGTTTTTAGTTGACACGTGCTGACGTGTCGTCTAAATATGTATGGAAATTAGTGGTGGGTCGTTGTAAATTTTTTGGAAGACGAAACGCAGTCGTTTTCCTGAAGACGAAAACTAGTCGCCGAAACGGTTGTCGTTGCAACTGGTTTGAAGGCGTCCAAAACACAAACGTAACCAAACGGATACGTTTCATCGAGTGAAATGGATGCGGTTACTTACAACTAAGGGGCCGTCCATTAATAACGTGATGTTTTTTTAGCATTTTTTAACCCCCGCTCCCCCTTGGTGATACGTGGTGAGGTTTAAGACTACCCCCCTCACCCACCCAAAATCACGTGTATTTTTTAGTATCTAAAAGAATCTTAAAATTTTTAGAATATTATCTTTTAGGCATAAAGTATAATCTAATTTTATTTTGAAATTAAGGACCATGATAAAAATGTCTAGACAGAAAGGTTGCAGGTTGTTTATGACAGGTTGTTTATGGTTTAGAAATCGCGCGTTTGACGAAAAAATAAATACACGTGATATCTGCACCCCCCCTCCCCCCTAGTGATATTTCGTGATTTTTGCCAACCCCCCCCCCCCCTTTCGAGCCTCACGTGATTAATGGACGGCCCCTAATACGTACGCGTCGCGAATGACAACGTCCATAACAAGATCGAAAAGATTATCGACTATATTTCGTTGAAATAATTAGAGAACTGTTTTACGAACGAATGGAACGCAGATTCGCGACGAGACGTATCCTTGAAGTGAATCATTGCATTCTCGACTGTATTTCTTAGTCGTAAGTAAAATATCGCATCACACCATTCGAAGTCTGGTTTGTGCAACGAAGACTGTTTTGACTCAGAACATAAAACGGTCCTATCGTCGCAGAACACGAAATGGTTTTTGAAAGCGAAGCGAAGCGTCTTTGCAACGCCCATCACTAATGGAAATTTTAGTTTAACTAAATTTGACAGCTCTTATTTACGTCCGTCTCTTTCGTATTTTTTATGAGTGAAGAAGATGGCAATAGACTAAATTATGTTTAGTTTGTTCACAACTGAATTGACACCCAATGTTGATTTACTAAAACTATGACTGTTAGTCTATTTTTAGTGTTAAATGACTAAATTTGTTTAACATTTAGTCGATATCATAAAATTTTAGATTATAATTACGATCGAGTATTTTGACTACTATTAAAAAAAAAAAGAACACGGTATGTGGAAAATAAAAAAAATTAACGAAAAAATAGAGGAGATACACGCTTTCGAAATTTGTGGATTTTCAGTTCTTGTCACTCGAAACGGATATTGTACAGAGCGATGTCAAGTCACTATGAAGTTTTTAAGGTATGACGTCATTTTTAAGTAGTGTTGTCTCTGTCTCGTGAACAATTTTAAATCGTTTATAACATGGGTATTTTATTAAATATTTAATTGGTTCTTTCACTGTTGTTTATATTTTTGTAAGGGTGCTAATTAAACAGACTTCTTTTTAATAGCATTATTCGCCTCTAAAAATCTACATTGGCTTCTAAATTACTAAGTCAGCCACAATTAACGAGCGTCTGAATGATACTATCTTAGCCACTAGTTATCTTCTATATAAGCCACTGTTCGTCACCCACTTTCATTTTCACAATAAAAACAAATGAAAAACAAATGAAAAACAAAAAGAGTCGACGGAGTCCCGCTGCGCGCGGCTCCTATTTCTGTCTGCAGGGTTTAAAGTAACCTAACACGAAGGGGATGACGGGGGCTTCGTTCGTCATCCCCTTCGAACCTAACCTATCCGTGTCGGGGTGCCCAAAAATTTAGTTGGCGTTTTAAAAAAGTCGAATTAGTTTATTAGAGGTTATCTTATTTTCCCGTTGCTTAGTTATAAAATGAGAAGTTTGGTCACGTGGCCAATAAATAAATTTGTGGCTTGATTTATTATTTCTCTTTTTGTAATACTTTCGAGATTTGTAATAAAAAAAAAACAAATACTCTATGTTAATTAATTAACAAACTAAAACTCATCTTTCCACCGTTTTTATATTATCCAACATTTAGTTAATTTATAACTAAACTAAATTATCTAAAAATGGACTAATACTCGTAGTGTGCAGACAATGTGTTATTTAAATAACGCAAAACATCAGACAACTGTTTTTTTATTAAAATCAGAATATTCTGATTCGAATTTTCTGTTCTAATTATTCTGATCAGGCGACGACCATTGAGTTTCAGTCTAGGTCTGGAGGTCTACTCCCTAAGCACGAAGTCCGTGGTTTCGGCCTTAGTTACGAGCGTTTCCTACTCCCTATCACCTACGGATATACGATTATTTCGGGGCCCGAACTAAGAATGAATGACAACACGATTTGATAGTTGTCCCTACTACCGATGTCTTGTTTTGCCCGTCCGAAAAGTTGAACTTGTCACTTGTTTTGTTCACTCCTACGTTTCGGGCTACTTTCGGACGGGCGACTAACTTCGTTGACGGACTTAGGGAGTAGGCGGGTGGTGCAAAAGGCTAGGCAGGCAAATTCAACTCTCGAATCTGAACAAACTACTTTCTAGTTTTGTGTTATTTTAATAATACGTTGTAGAAATGATAAAAGACATTATTATTAAGTAATGTTATTATAAAGATATGTATTGTTTACATTTAGCTAAACTATTTAATGTATATTGTATCAAATGTTATAGCAATAATTAAAAACAATACACTTTTAAAAAAAAAGGCCATTTGTTTACTCTACAGAGTGTAAACAAATTCGTGTAATTCCTTAAAAGTACATAATCTATTATTGGGACAGATTAAGGGCTCTTACACACCACGTTTTTTTCAGGCGCTGTCGACGCGCGTCTCACGCAACTATAACGCGCTGCACACGCGATGTTATCGCAACCAATTTACCTATTCACACATTCATAAAATTGTAGTATGCAGCAGTGGCGAAGGGTGATTTTTCTTAAAAGGGAAGCCGGACCAAAAAATGCTTACCTTGCTCAAGTGTGATGCGTGAATTCCAGAAACTACTCGTTTCGAAAATATGGAATCGAGTTGTATGGAGCCTTCGCCACTGGTATGCAGACGACGACTTTTTCGCGAGCTGTCGACGCGCTCGTAGCGTGGAATTACATCGATACAGACGCACTGGCACAGCGCGTTTCTTTAGCTGCAAACACATACGTACAACGCCTTTTAATCCAAGGAGAGTTGCTCACGCGCGTCTGTAGCGCGATACACGCTCCTTCGCGCGCGTGCTACACGCATTTTACTTTGCAAGGAGAGTTGCTCACGCGCGTCTGTAGCGCGTTTCTCGTGAGTTTGCAGCGATGCAATCGCAAGTAATCTGCCTATTTCAAGTTTAGCAGCGCCAGCAACGCTCGGTAGCGAAACGCGCGTCGACGGCGCCTGAAAAAAACGTGGTGTGTTTGAGCTCTAAACGTGCAAGGGAGCACTAGGAATAAAAAATAAATAAAATAAACCTTTCTACTCTTGCACAAGGGTAAGTGACCGTATGTCAAAGATAAGAAAAGGAAGAAATAAAAACTACATAAATGACAAATCGAGAAAAAAAATAAAAAAATTGAAATCTTTTCTTTGCCTCGCACAGCTGAATGAAATAACGGCGATAAGTTGGACGGCACAACTAGCCCAGTATCGCTCTGCGCTGTCGGAGCGCTAAAATGACTCAGGTTAAAAAAATAAAGAAAAAGTTTTTTTTTAAACATCAATTGTTAGATCTGTTCCCATTCAGGGTCAGTCTGTTTTACTAGTAGATAGATAGATAGGTTTTGAAGGAATTACTCGAATTCGTTTACACCCTGTATACAAGTAGCATTATCGGTTATTTTGGTAGAATTATCATTATTTGAGCCCGTTTACTGCTGAACACGAGTCTCCCAATGACCGCTATTATAAACGGTCAAATATGATTTTTTGTTGACCCTTAACTCTTTAACCGCTCCAGTCGGATATATCCCACAATTTTATTAATCTCTATATGGATAGTAACGAACACAGGTATATCCGACATGGTCGAAATAGAGACGATTGTTTTGTCGGATTATCCGACTGAGGCGGTCAAAGGGTTTAACGAAAGACGATAAAACTCGGTATAGAGTAAGCAAGTTACTGATAAAAATATGAAAAGTCTATCGTATATATACCAAGGCATTACTTTAAAATGAGGAGGTAAGGAACAAATGGTTTTAATTTTAATTTTCGTTTTTGTTTAGAAATCAGAAAAAAACTCTACCAAGTAGGCCTGTTTGCCTTGTAAATGTCACTTTTTGATCAAAATGCAACTTGGAGATGCTATTTTGTCCAAAAAAATGACAGTTTTTTAATCAAATCTACTCAGAAATTGACAAAATCTAAGGCCGATGACAAAAAAAGACGCGTCGAGTTGAGCCTGAGCTCAAATATCAGAAAACAGATATTTTAATGTTATGATACAATGATCTGCCCAATTGATTCCTCCTTGCCCCAATTAATGACTTGAAATAGATAACTAGATCTTATAAAACGGACAAAATGTTGTGCGGATAGGAGAAATAAATTATAAAATATAAATAGTAATAGTTAGTAGTAGAGTTATGTGTCGAGAATGTTACTGAATTGTATATTTTTGCGGCGACGACATAAGCTAAAAAAGTGTTGGTATTTTTTTTTACACTATTGACAACCTCGTCTTATTACATATTACCGTTTTCCAAATTCAAAAAGTGTTTAAGGCGCCCCATACACCTACAATAATATTGCACAATATATCTGATTGCACAATATTATTCAACGTGTAGGGATAGTATTGAAACATTGCGCAATGATTGAACAAAAGCTTGAGCGAACTTAAATTTTATTGTGCAATATTTTTTTCTTGCACTTTGTAGGTTTAATATTGCACAATATTTTTCATTTCAGTATTTGGAGAGGTCGCGATCAGTCAGTCACGGTGTTAGTGTATGGTCGTGTTGTAAAATATTTTTCTCTATCAAAGGGTAATCTTACTAATATTGTGTAATCTTACTAATATTGTAAGAATTCTTCGAACTTTGCAATATCCATTCTCATGTAATTTTTAAAATCGTTTTCTTCAGTTAAGGCTAAGTCCTTTAAAAGCCTTTCGTGAGTTTATAATGGCCTTCTTTTCAACCATTCTATAACCCGTATACGTTTTTATTCATCTATGACACCAGCACGGCTGCCGTCAAAACTTCGTCGTCAGACATGTTGCTCTCACGAAAATATTGATTAGACTGGTTTGTCAATTTTACTGAGTGAATTTATTGAACGTTTGGAATCAAAGGGGGTATTCAATATTATTGCACAATAAAAATATTGTGCAATATTATTGTAGGTGTATAGGGTGCCTAACAATTCTAGACGACTGCTAAACGTGGTTTAGTGTTAAGACAGTCTGTGTCTAGTCGACTAGTTTTCTGAAAATCAACTTTTTTTTAATAAACGAACAACGTTTCAGACCATCTGTAGAAATAATAATCTGGTAGCATTTTTTTTTATAATTATGCAAAATTATATTAGTTTTGATTAATATCGATTTTGTTATATTATACACGGTTAGTCGGAAAGGGGGTACTATTCCCCAATAATGGATAGGGGATGCCAAAGTACCCATAATAATGAATAACTTTTATTCTACAACATTCCTCAAAAGTCAGTAGTTTAACGAGAAATAGCTCTTCAAAGATTCCATAGAAAATAATATGCTAATATCTAGATAAATATTAGCGTAGATAGATAGATCCTCAGCTCTGATCAGCTGTGTTTACTTTTTAGGTCATAATTATTTGGAGTCACGAATTAGAAGCTCCAAGAAATTTTGAATATCTAATTTTGAAATTTTAACACTAGCTTTAAAACAGTTAGTAGTTATACTTTAAGTGGCCCGCGAGTTAGTACCCCCTTTCAGACAAACATTAAAAAAAAAAACTTCAATTAAAAATTCAGCGCCTTCATTGCTATTCGCCTCTTCCTCACACTCATTATGTGCGACCGAAAGGCGAATATTGGAGCTGCTACTTCCAATCCCATTATTCAAGAAACTTTGTATTATACTGATTTAAAACAGAGCAGCTATAATTGTCATTTACAAAACGGTCACAAAGCGATGCAGCTAAATTAATTATTTTAGAATACAGTAAAGAGGTTACATTACCCGATTTTTAGGGTCCCTAAGAGGTCGTCCAGCCCCTTCCCTCCCCCCTGGCGATACGTTGGTCTTCGGTCGAGACTCTTTTAGCCAGGCACTAAAAATCACGTAGCGCGCTTAATTTGGGGTGCAGACACGGAGCGTATCTTGCATGGCTCATGTTTCGTCGCGATACTTTTTTTTTTTTTTTTCTATTGGACTGCAGTAGGTCGTCCTAGGGGACGGTTTCTACGTAACCGGGCAGTTATTGGCGAGACCTGAAGGGTCTCCAGCCAATGGGGGGAAGTAAAATACTTAACCTAAGCTAACTACTTGTACTACACTAACATCATGACTACCTGCAACAACAGCACTAAGGGCGACCCCTAGTGGGACTCGGACCTCGGCTTAGGGCGTTGCTGGCGTGGACATAGGGGGGGGGGAGACAGCTTGATGAGGGCTGAATTATCGGTGTGACTGCGGAGTCTGAAGAGACGACCGGCTCTACGACGGGAGAGCTCGGTGGATCGTGACCGGCGGCGGTGGGGCGTCGCGACGGGCCTCGTCGGCGAGGACGGTATGCCGGGCGGCTTCGTCGCGATACGCGTATGCATAGCACTAAATATAAATTCTCCTGCGCGCCCTCACCATGCGTATTATAACGTTGTTACGCCGACCGTAATAGGCCCTAGAAGTTTAGTGCGCGTGCGTAGAGAAACGACGAGCCGTTTGAACCCATTTTCAAAAACTTGTTGGCCTCCTTGTATATACCAACATAAATGCCAAAATATGTAAAATAATTCAGCAAAAAAAAAAAGAGTAAAAATAAAAACACTTATTTTATTTAACGTTGATTTCAAAAATCGATTTTAGTATCGTTTTTATTTTTTAGCCTCAAACTGCGTAAAATAGTAAGCAAAATTCGTTTTGTTTTAACTAAAAGCATAAATATCAAAATGTACTTTCATAAATATATTTTTACTAAGTAAACGAATTTGTGTAATTCCTTAAAACCTATTACCGTCCGCTTGGCCTCGTGCTGAGTTTTGCAATGCAAATGCAGACGCGTCCTTTGCTTGGTTTAAACCGGTTTATATTGCTTTTTGGCTCGTGGAGGAGCTCGTGGCTAAATAATTACAGCCGCATAGACCGATCTTCCGGGTTAAGCCACGTTTGCCGAGGTTGGTCTGTGAATGGGTGACCATTTACCATAGCGAGTTTCCTCCGTGCCTCGGAAAGCACGTAAAGCCGTTGGTCCCGGCTGTCATTTGTAGATCTTTGACAGTCGTTACTGTTGGTCAGAAGCCAGAAAGTCTGACAACCAGTCTTACCAAGAGTATCGTATTACCCAGTTACTGGGTTGTGGAGGTCTGATAGGCAGTCGCTCCATGTAAAATACTGATATTCAGCTGCATCCGGTTCGACTGGAAGCCGACCCCAACATAGTTGGGAAGAGGCTAGGCAGATGATGATGATATTGCTTTTTGGCAATCGATTTTATGTGCACTCACACAGATGCAAAGCTCAGCTTACGCCTCACCAGTTGTACCCCGCACGGGAATAAGCAGGCGGGCACGACTACCGCGATATCGTTTCGTGCAGTCAGTTAACTCGTGGCGCTAAAGTGACTCAGAAACAGAAAACTTAAGTTTTTTTCTGCTCTTTCTCATAAATACCTACAAAACAAGCACTGGCTTGGCCGCGGTTTGAAGGAATTACCGAATTCATTTAGATTTTGTATTAATAATGTTTATTTTTTCATAAGTGAGATTGGAATGAAATTATTTCGTTAATTTAGTAGAAAAAATATACTATAAGTAGTTGAAATTGCGTTTTACACGTTGTTTATAAATAGTAGAAACTTGTAAGTACTTTATACAATGGTTTAATAATTTGTCTTGATGGCCCAGTCGCTGGGACCCAACAAAGGGTTTACTTTGCAATAAGTTCGTCAGTACATAGCTCAGACTAATGATGTAGGTAGAGAATTTAATTCTCTACAATTCTTGTCTTACCTCCGGTTTCTGAATTAAGAATTCGGGATAAGCAATACTTAAGTAGTATTTGAGCACGGAATTGTCAAAGAAATGCTTTAAAATCCGTCATTTTTTTACAACTCCGTACTCAAATGTAAGAAGATTAGGAGGTAGGATAAGCAGTACATAAGTACTGCTACTTAAGTACTGCTTATCCTACCTCCGGTTTCTGATTTGAGAATTCGGGATAAGCAAATACTTAAGTAATATTTGAGTACAAAGTTGACAGTAAAATGCTTTAAAATCTGTCCATTTTTTTGACAACTCCGTACTCAAATGTAACTTATGTATTTGCTTATCCCAAATTCTCAAATCAGAAACCAGAGCTTAGAATTCTCAATTCAGAAACCGGAGGCTTATCATTTTTTTCATCATTTCGTACGTCTTAAACCACTGTTTGAAGTAGATACACTATGATATAATAATCATCATCTAGAATATATTTTAGGGCTGTGTAATCAAGAATTTATTTTTAAAACAAATTTTATTTTCTTCACTTTTAATATACATAGAATAATTTTTAGAGAACAAACCGACTGCCCAAAGGACCTGTTGAATTGATTTTCAAATAGATCAATCTAGTAATGTTCTGAAATTTTAGTGACTTTAAAAATAATTGTTATTTTCTCTATGAAATATTAATATTAATAAATTAATTAATATGAAATATTATGAGTTCGAATACTACAGGTTGAAATTGTAATCACTCGACAAACCGAAATGGGAGATTGTACTCATCACCATGAACAACTTTTACTATGACAACAAAATGGAAATCGCGAAAAAAAAAACAGCTGTCCCCTACATTTTGACGAGTTCAATTTCAACCTGTATACAGAGATGTGGTATGAAGGGCAGCTACCTTAATCATTGTAGCTACAGGAAAACGTTCTAGGAGACACTTTTGGAGTAATCTCTACAGGGTGTAAACGAATTCCTTCAAACCACAATGATCTATTATTTATTAATTTATTTATTGGGGTATTAATTGGAGTTGCTTTTTTAACTTTATTAGAGCGTAATTGGCAGAAATGTGTAATGATTTTAGAATTCATAAATATATAATTTAATTATATAGATAGTATATGATGTTTATATTAGATATTTATATAATTGTAATTGGTATAGATTAACCCCGCACGGGATTTAGATTGATTTTAAAAATAAACTTTTTTTTCACAAATATTTTTTTATGTGATACAAAATTTCGATTCCTTGCATAAATGAATGGAGGCACGACCATCCATGCTCCAGTCAGTTAACTTGGGACGCTAAAATTACTCGGATACAGAATACCATGGTTCATTTTTTGAAAACTTTTTTATGTTGATTCTTAAAACCTATGCTGGGTCAGTCAGTCATCAGTAGATCACGCGGTTTGCACGCCGCATCGCGGCCAGCCGCAAGTGCGTTTACGGGCTTAGGCTTAAAACGCACTAGCGGCCAGCCGCCGCAGCCCCAAAACAACCAGAGCGGTTGACAGCTGGCCGCAAATCAGTGCGTTGATACCATGCGGTTTCATGTAAAAATCGATGTGTGGCCTGCCGCAAGCGGCACGCCGCATTGCGGTTGGCCGCTAGTGCGTTCTTAGACTAAGACGCACTAGTGGCTGGCGGCAGGCCGCACATCGATTTTTACATGAAACCGCATGATATCGACGCACTGATTTGCGGCCAGCTGTCAACCGCTCTGGTTGTTCTGGGGCTGCGGCGCGGCACGCCGCATTGCGACTGGCCGCTGTTGCGTTTTAAGCCTAAGAGCACTTCCCCTTGTTTTTCCTATTTCATGTAAACCAGATGGCTTGCGAGAAATGCAAATTTTTTGCAGTGGACGTAAACTCCTTTGAATTGTCTAATAATACTTGTTATTATTATTTTTAAGGTCATTAAATGTTATTATTTCGAAATAAAAGGTCAGCAGAACTGAAAGTCATGTGCCAATGTGGCTTTTTAAAAGAAATATATTAATAAAATATACATCGACATCCATAAACACAGATACATATCTTGCTATACATATCCAATATAACTTGACCTCTCATTCTGCGGAAAGCCTAAACAACAAGAGGTCAGCTTACACTGGAAATGTATAGCTTGATATGTGTAGAGATTGACAACAATAACACGACACGTCCTTCCATTGACACTGCAAGTAAAAATGTGTGAGAAAGAATATTTACAACGCGTCATTCGTTCAACGCAGATGTGTGCTGCAACTGTAGGACAAACTTAAACAAAAACATGTTACAGTCGCTCGACAGATTTGACGTCACTAATTAACAGTATGATACCTACCGTTTTGGTATATCTACACCAGTGCGCTTTAATGTCTATCTTGCGCTTTCGTCAGACGCATGCCTGAAGCGCCATAGCGCATGCCCTAGAGTGCGCGCAAGATAAGTCTGCGCGCGGCCGAAATCGCAACTAATCATGGTCCACCAAAGTGTGTGCCGTTTTATCAACTTTGATAGTAGAACTACCTGATTGTAGGAATATTTAACGGGAAAATTATGTTAAGCGATAAAAAAGTTAAGCTTAAAAAACGGTAATTTGAACTTTTGCGATCACGGCAACGTTTAGCACGCCCTCAGTCGCGCGCAGAGTTATCTTGCGCGCACTCTAATACTAGTTCGAGTCTTATGGCAATCAATATTGCATGCGCTTGACGCAAGAGGAATTGAAAGTCGAAAGCGCAAGGTGAACATGAAAACGCACTGGTAGACATACCATTTGGAGGTTTGTATGAGCGGTCACTAATTATAAATAAACTAGCTTTCGCCCACAGCTTCGCTTGCGTGAAATTTTGAACCCGTTAAGTGACGATTTTCCATACAAACTTTCATCCCCTATTTAACTCCCTTAGAGGTTGAATTTCGAAAAATCCCTTCTTAGTGGATGCCTACGTTACAAAAGGAACTTACTGTCAAAATTTCAACTTTCTAACCCCAGCGGTTTAGGCTGTGCGTTGATAGATCAGTCAGTCAGTCAGCTTCTCCTTTTATATGTATAGATAATAAATAAATAAATAATTTATTAAGGCACCAAGTCCCAATTATTACAAACTACAATATATTACGTACACAACCTTGACATAGACATACACCATGGAGCTCGTGGCTAAATAATTACAGCTGCATAGACCGATCTTCCGGGTTAAGCCACGCTTGCCGAGGTTGGTCTGTGGATGGGTGACCATTTACCATAGCGAGTTTCCTCCGTGCCTCGGAAAGCACGTAAAGCCGTTGGTCCCGGCTGTCATTTGTAGATCTTTGACAGTCGTTACTGTTGGTCAGAAGCCAGAAAGTCTGACAACCAGTCTTACCAAGAGTATCGTATTACCCAGTTACTGGGTTGTGGAGGTCTGATAGGCAGTCGCTCCATGTAAAATACTGATATTCAGCTGCATCCGGTTCGACTGGAAGCCGACCCCAACATAGTTGGGAAAAAGGTTAGGCAGATGATGACACAACCTTGACATAATTACTATTCATAATATTTAATTACATTTATTTATTTATAGGTACTTTATTTTCTATTGGAACTCCGATAGACTTCGAGCCAATACCTGTGGATCGGACCACTCCAATCCTCACTAACGATCCCCAGTAGTTGATTGGCCGATTTATGTAGGTATTATGCACTAGTCGAGCAATAAATATACTAAACATCAAACACAAATATGGTGACTCGTTGGTATATGCACACACACATTGAAGACAGATGTTGGAGGGACGTGCCCTGTTATCGTGGTTGATCTACAGGGTGTAAAAAGACCCATCACATAGCCGAAATCTACGCACTCTGTACATTAAACTAAATAACATTGACCAAAAATAATTGCTGGGAAACGACTTTTATTTTTAGGCATAAAATAACAGTTTTTTTTTGTAGCGCGTAATGTAATGCACGTAACCGAATGTGCCTGTGTGTGTCGTGTAGCGGCTACACAGCTGAGCCAAGGCGGTCGTGTGCGTTTGATATTCAATGCGTTTTTGTAACTTCAAATGCGTAATTTGTTAGGAAAAATTTAAAATTTTGATAATGTTTGTTTGGAAGAAAGTTTAGTATTATCACTTAGAATATGTTTGTGGAAAAAAACTAAAAAAAAAAAATGTTGACTTTGACCTTCAATATCTCCGGAATCAATGATTTCCCAGGTATGGTCTGGTAGAAAAAAATGATCCCAATGATGGGTAGAATATGTGGTTTTCGTTATCGCTAAGGGTCTTTTTACACCCGATATACATGATGTTGAAAAATATAATAATGTACAATTTGTATTGTAGTTTGTATGTAAATAATATTTTTTGTATATTGTGGTGTCTGTTTATTTTTGTAAATATGAATAAAATGCTTGTATTATAATTTTTGATTTATTTTTATATACCTATCTCCTGAAAGTTAAGTCAGTGGTTCAGGAGGCCAATTCAACTAACAAAATTGTTGCCAAACGCAAACGAACCACAACCGTTAGGCTAAACGTACGCTGAGACGCAGGTGACGCAGGTGCACGCAGCGCATCGCAGAGCAGATTTTGTAATGTATGAACGTCCTGAGCTGCGGACGCAGACATGCGTCTGCCCTGCTCTGCGCCTCGTTGTAGTGCCGGCACAGATTTCTGCGCGACGCGTGCATGTCGACATGTGTTTTTTACCGCTAATTCGAATTTTATTGCAATGACAGAACATTTAATTGAATTAGTGCGTTGTGAACCTTGTTTGTATGATACTAATCATACAGACTATTAAAAAAAAAAGTGCGTCAACTCGAACGCGTCTATTCTTTGTACTAGTCATGATATTAAAAGCAAATAAAACAATTTAGTTCAAATATAGTGAATTTAATAATTAAACAAAAAACTTTATAACAATTATTGATTTTGGTATTTCTCACTTAACAACAAAATAATAATTTAATACGATACGTGAGTGATGCGCCCGTCCACGGAGCTGTCTCGAGCAAAAGTAATTGTTAGACAGTCTTGAATGTTGGATCTGTCAGTTGACTTTGACAGTTCGGCTTACTTCAATTTATTGATGTTTCCTTTTAATATAATAATATGCTACGCCAGGTATTCTCTTCCCGCAATGGCCTAAGACTACGTCATGAATGTCACGATCAGTGTTGCCATTGATTAACATCTCCAATACAATAAAGGAGATTTTTAATTCATAATAAATATTAAATAGATTGCTAACTAGCCTATTTTCTATTTCGTGTTATTCATCTATTTAGTTAAAAAGTAAACTATAAAATTACTTGTTCAAAATTGCTTCTCTAAAGAAGCAAATATGTGAAAAAATGCATCTTGCTCGGGTAATTTATTTATACATAGTGGAAGCACCCCCAGCTGATGACGTATTCTTAGGCCAATCACGTGACCTAGCTGTCACGGGAAGAGAATACCAGTGAAACATAATTATTATACTATGGTACTAGTTAAAACTCGAATGTCTTCGAACGGCGTCGCAGCATGCGGTCGTGGGCTATGTCTGCCTCGCCTGCCCTGCGCGGCAAAATCTGTACTGTGCTGCGCTGCGTCACCTGCGTCTCAGCATACGCTTAGCCTTAAGGTATAAGTTCGTAGCCGACTGCGTACAGCAGCAGCAGACGACGTGTCGTTACGACACGTCGTAGCGTCATGTCGCTGCAGTCATAATTTCGAACGCAACAGCAGATGGCTGCAGCAGACGACACGTCGTATTCCAGTTAGTTCTGAATGTTCCGTGAGACAAGATGGGTGACCTGTTTGGGATTAGCGATCACGATTTACGTTTGTATCTTTTGTTTTTGTTAGATGTATCGTACAGTGCAGGATATTGGGCCACCTGGTTTATCAGTTTTTCTTCCTCGGAATTGGAAAAACCATTTTTTGAGAAAGATTCAACGTGTCGTCGCTCCAGCGTCGGTGGCACTACTGATCTGCGGTCGGACGACACGTCGTCTGCGGTCGTACGACGTGTAGTCGATCGACGTGTCGCTAGCTGCGGAAGGTATTTCATAGAAATACATAGAAACCAGTAGTTTCGGAGCGACACGTCGTATGCTGCTGCTGTATGCAGTCGGCTACCAACTCGTAGGTACCTTTAGTCATTTTTTGTTTACGAAAACTCAAAATGATTGTTTTTTGTGTCAAATAATTTGACAACTTTCGAAATTGAAAACTGTCTGAATGAACGGTTCAGCCTTGGTTCGATTGCGATTTATCTAGATTTCTTTTAGGAGAATTGGGCCCCAGTTGTACAGACGCCAGCACATCAAGCTACTACAATCTGTCAAATTTCTTTAATAGATTTTCATCTTTATCGCGAAAGCATTAGGTTCAAGGTTGATTGGGAAAATTTGACAGTTTCGGGTAGCTTGACCAGGGGCCTAATTCTCCTAAAATAAATCTTGATAAATCACAACCGAACCAAGGCCGAACCGTTCATTCAGACAGTTCTCAATTTCAAAAGCTATCAAATTGTTTGACACAAAAAACAAAATCAATCATTTTGAAAGTCTTCGAAAACAAAAACTGACTGACGGTTGTGGTTCGATTGGGTTTGGCAACAATTTATTTTAGGAGAATTGGGCCCCTGCTGGCGTCTGTACAGTCACGTCTAATAATATGTATACACAGCGAAATTCAAAAGCAAAATTCTTCTAAATTATGTAGGTATAAGAATTATGAAGTATTACACAAAGTTTCTACAATAAATATCTACGAATTATGGTAAAGGCATTTTTTACTAGTCTAAAGTAGAAAAAACCTAAGGCTCAATTTACACCGCCGCGGAATGGAATCGATGCGACTTTTTGCAACGAAATTGTACATAGCATAATGAACTTTATGTCAATTGTATAAAGCACAAACTAAATACGAGCCAAAAAAAAGGTCGCGCGGTTTCCGGGGAAATCTCGAGAATTCCCCTAGCTACTGTCGGCGCTGTCTGTGGAATCTGCGGGAAGTGGCGCCGTCTGTGGAATCGGCGGGAAGTGGCGCCGTCTGTGGAATCTTCGGGAAGTGGCGCCGTCTGTGGAATCTGCGGGAAGTTGCGCCGTCTGTGGAATCTGCGGGAAGTTGCGCCGTCTGTGGAATCTGCGGGAAGTGGCGCCGTCTGTGGAATCTGCGGGAAGTGGCGCCGTCTGTGGAATGCGCGGGAAGTGGCGCCGTCTGTGGAATCTGCGGGAAGTGGCGCCGTCTGTGGAATCTGCGGGAAGTGGCGCCGTCTGTGGAATGCGCGGGAATATCTCGAGCATTCCCGCGAATGCCTTCAAGCGTCATGAGGCGAAATTGACGCTTCCATTTCATTCCATACCGCGGCGGTGTAAATTGAGCCAACGGGCAGGTCCACCCCTAATTATGTACCTACTAATTAAAAAATAAAACGAGTTATATGAAGTTAAATAAGTTTATTTAATCTTTTATTTTGTTTAAATTTTGTTATGCTAAACGCTCCATGCAGTATGTAAGTATTAAAAAAAAACAGCGAAAAATATTTCTTAAAAACATTTGACTTAAGTATAAAAACATAAATAAAGAAATAAAAAATCACAATTTTATCACGGATATTGTACAGAGTGACGTCAAATCACTACGAAGTTTCAAGGAATGACGTAGTATGGTACGGTCAGCAACAAAAGTAGCTGAACATTTTAGTTTATAAACTTGGCATTAATTAGAAAACTAATTGTTTTAAAAGAAAAAGTTTAATAGATACTCAGAGCTTCTAGATACAGCTCTAAGTATGTCTTAAAGTTTTTGTTTCCTATCAATTAGTTATCTAATTAATGCAAAGTTTAAAAACTCAAATGTTCAGCTACTTCTGTTGCTGACCGTACCTAGTAGTGTTGTCTGTCTTGTGAACAATTTCAAATCGTTTAAAACTTGGGCATTTTATTTAATTGTTTTTTTCACTGTTGCTTATTATTTTCTATAATATTTTATTTTTCTTAATAGTCCGGTCAAGTTAGCCCAAACAATAGGGGTAGGTTAACAGAAATTCGCATAGAGCTGAAAATTGGTACGAATGTTCGGAACACCATTACAAATGAAATGTAAAAAGTCCCCATCGATCCCACACTTGCAAAAAAAAATATTCAAGGTCAAAGTTCGCAAATATGAGTTTTTTGCGTTTTTTAGCCAAACGGTAAGTTTTATGATAAAAATGGGTCAGACAAAAATTGTAGATTATGCAACTATCTATAAAAATTGTCTACAATTTTTCTCCTAAACATCACCGTTTCTGAGATATAGTGGTTGGAAAAGTTGTATTCTTCATAATATGCGTTTCCACGCCACCTGGAAGGTAGTGTACTTGGCGCATTTTTTTAACATGGTTTCCCCGATAGGCCTATCCCACAATCTATTGTGATCCTGTTTAATTCAATACTATTCCAAAATATGTAAAAACTGGTACTATTGGAAATGATGAAAGCCGTGTGAATTCTAAAAAAATAGGTAAAATTATCCGTCTCATTCATAATCATTTGATAATTCTGCATCCTCTTCTTCTTGTTCGTCTTCTTGTACTTCTTCTTCTGCTTGTTCTTCTTCTTCCTGCTGGGTGTAAGTAAATTGTTCTAACAGCGATGCATCAGATGTCTCCTTACTGATATTGTACGAATCCTCTTCTGATGGTGATTGTGATAGGCCTATCGGGGAAACCACGTTAAAAAACGCGCCAAGTACACTACCTTCCAGGTGGCGTGGAAACGCATATTACGAAGAATACAACTTTTTCAACCACTATATCTCAGAAACGGTGATGTTTAGGAGAAAAATTGTAGACAATTTTTATAGATCATTGCATAATCTACAATTTTTGTCTGACCTATTTTTATCATATAACTTACCGTTTGGCTAAAAAACGCAAAAAACCCATATTTTCGAACTTTGACCTTGAATATTTTTTTTTGCAAGTGTGGAATCGATGGGGACTTTTTACATTTAATTTATAATGGTGTTCCGAACATTCGTACCAATTTTCAGCTCTATGCGAATTTTTGCACTTTGAAATATCTAATTTGACCGGACTATAATGGCAATTAGTGCCGATGTCGAAAGTGACATGGAAAAGCAAGTGTGCAAAAATAAAAAAAGCTTATCTTTTTTGTAATAGTTTCGAGATTTCTTATAAAAAATAATAGTCAAACAGGTAGTTATAGACAACCACAATAAAATGAATGTTTTTTTTACCAAAATGTTTAAAAACGAAACAAAAAACGAAATATGTATGTTTGTGATGAAAAATAAACAATTATTTAAGAATGCAAATGATGAGAATCCTCGGAACAGACGAGATCCCTATAAATTAGTGTTAAATGATTTGCCTAGGCTAACTAAATACAATAATAGCTGCCTAGCAATATGTGTGCGTATTTATAATACGATACCGAGGCATTTTAAAATATTAAATACAGTGCCGGCGTTAGGGGGGGGCGTGATGGGGCGATGGCCCAGGGCGACAAATTCTGGGGGGCGCCAAGGTCTGAAGTTGGAGTACTAACACTTGATATTGTTGCCATTTTCGCCCGGGGTGTCAGTGGCCCTTACGCCGGCACTGATTAAATACAAAATTATTTAAACTAAATTTTAGAAATGGTAACTTGAATGTAGTTTTTATAGCTTAAAAGAATTTATGGATAAAAAAATTTGATGTTTTATATAGTTCATTGTTGATGCTTCCTACGTATTAGCCTGACTTTGAAATTTTGCATGCTTTGTCTTATCCTAGCTAAACATGTTTGTGCCATATTTTGTATTTAACACCATTGTATACCATGTTTTACGCAAATAAATATTTATTCTTATGTATCTCGATTAAATTCAATTATTATTATTAACAAATAAAATTCCATTAATTATAAACATTGACTAAAATCTGAATAAAAATCTCTAAAAATTTCACTACGTTGAAATATTGGAATATATCTTAATTATTAAATCTCATTTCTATAGGTAGTTTACAGATAACCTGCCTTCAAAACACTAGGTAGGTGTGTACAAATGGCGAGGCATAAGCTGAGCTTTGCATTTGTGTGAGTGCACATAGAATCAATTGCCAAAAAGCAGTATAAACCGGTTTAAACCAAGCAATGGACGCGTCTGCATTCATTCTCACACAATTCAAAGCTCAGCTTAGGCCTCGCGGACGGTACCTATGCATTATTCTCTAACACTCAGTTGCAAGAAAGGTCCATTAAATTTTAATGCTCTCATTACAATGTTAATGCTCCATTAACCTCTTCTGTCCATTGCAAGAAGCTAGATTTAATGGAATGATTAACTATCCATTAAAATTAATTTTTGATGTGTCAAACTCCCCATGATTTCAATATAAGATAATTAATAAATGAAGAAGAACTACGACCTAATTAGTGTTCATGCAATAACCATTAATTTAATGGAAACATTATTCTTAATGACGGATTAGTTAATGATCACCTAATGGTATCTTTCTTGCAACTCAGTGTTAACCACACAACAATAAATTATAGTAGGTACTAGGTACTGTAAGCTAATTCAAGTATTTTTAAAGAACGAAACGTGCAATAATTCTTTTTAAAACGAAAACGATTAGGTAGTGAATGATTCCTGCTTTAAAAAAAAACTGAATTAGCTTACAGTCAGTGACAAAAGTAGCCTAACATTAAAGTTTTTAATCTTTGTATTAAATGGAAAACTAATTCTTTCTTTTTCTTTTGTTTAAAAACGTTGCCCCACACTAAGATTTCTCTTGTATCGTGGGTGCGTTTACAGACACAAATCTCACAAACAAATGCCCAGACCCGAAACAACCATCTGTAGACCATACAAATTTTTGTTCCGTGTGGGAATCGAACCCACGACCCGTGGCGCAGAAGCCAATCGCTTAGCCACTGCACCAAACGTGTCGTCATCAATAGATGTAAAAAAAATAAACTTTAAAAAAAAGTAAAAACCGACTTCAAAGAAAAACTAAAAGGAGTAAAATAATTACCATAATATAAAATTAACAGTTTCAGAAGTCGGTGACTTCTATTTGTTTCAGTGTAGAGTTGCACCGACTTCTGAAACTGTTAATTTTATATTATGGTAATTATTTTACTCCTTTTAGTTTTTCTTTGAAGTCGGTTTTTACTTTTTTTTAAAGTTTATTTTTTATTAAATACTTTTTAGTGTCATAAATTTAACCCCCTCCTCTTCATAACCCTTCTTTTTAGCCTTGACGTAGTCGGGCATAAAAAGCCCTTTCAAATGATACCTTACACGATATAATGAAAACATTCCAAAGGGGGGGGGGGGGACACGCACCCCCTCCTCTTTTCCAGTAGTCAGTTCCCAACAACAAATATAAACAAAGCAATATTAGTAATTTGAGAATTTTGCTTTCATCCGATGAGGAGTTCCGTTCCATATCTCTGAAGTTCATGATCTAATCGTAACAAAATTTATATGGGACCAATCGGGAAGTATACCCTTTCGAACAAAGAAAGAATTTTTCAAATCGGTTTATAAATGACGGAGATATGAGGTAACACACATAAAAAATAAAAAAAAAATACAACCGAATTGAGAGCCTCCTCCTTTTTGAAGTCGGTTAATAAAAAAAATTATAGGTAATAAATAGTCAGTGTTGTATTCTAGACTCTTATGATATAAAACGATAACTAAGTAAAGAAATAAATACTATTTCTTTATTTGAATTTGACGCGTTTTGCGTGACAGCTCAACTGTCAAAGAGGAAAATTTTGGAGATGAGATTTGAATTGATTTGATGAGAATATATTTAGAGATTATTAAAGGTAACTGAAAATACAAGAGAGAGGAAAGAACATAAATGTCTTTTCTATCTTAGCAGAGCAACACAATTTGTTTTATTTCCTAAAAAGAAATACTTTCACATTACCTATGTATAAGATGCATGCATATAAGTATAATAATACCTTTTGGAATCTTTATTTAGCTGACATTACCAATCTATGTCGCTGACAGTACCTGCCTAAAGCGCTTATTACACATGGCTGAATTTAGTCGTCTTAATTCAGTCGATCTAGGGTTACCATTATGTAAATAGAGGGATGCCTGTCTCGATGAAGTACTTGGGACTCGTCCTCGACGGCCGATGGGATTTTGGGCCCCATTTTCGGCAATTAACGCCGAAATTGATGGGCGCCGCGGCTGCACTGTCGCGGCTACTGCCCAATCTGGGGGGGCCCAATGCTTCCTGCCGGAGGCTCTACGCGGGGGTCGTACGGTCCATGGCCCTTTATGGGGCCCCAATATGGGCGGACACCCTGACGGCCCGCAACATCGCAATCCTGCGGAGACCGCAGCGTGCGATGGCCGTCAGGGTGATAAGGGGATACCGTACGATCTCTTTCGAGGCGGCGAGCCTCTTAGCCGGATCCGTGCCCTGGGATCTGGAGGCGAGTGCCCTCTGGAGGCGCCTGAGCGGAGCGAGCTCCGCCAGATCCTAGTGGCAGAATGGAAGGAGCGACTTGCGCAACCCAGCGCAGGGCACGCCGCGATAGCGGCGGTAAGACCCGTAATGGAGGAGTGGCTGGAGAGGCGGCATGGCGCCCTCAGCTTCCGGCTGACGCAGGTACTCTCGGGACATGGTTGTTTCGGGAAGTACCTGTGTCGCATAGGCCGGGAGCAGACGTCCGGTTGTCACCACTGCGTCGACTGCCCCGAGGACACGTCGCTGCACACGCTGTAGGCGTGTCCTGCGTGGGCGACGCAACGCCGCGAACTAGTCGCGGCGGTCGGTGGTGACCTCTCGCTTCCGGCCGTGGTTCTGTCCATGGTCGGGAGCGAGAGTGCGTGGGAAGCCGTCGCCTCCTACTGCGAGGAGGTGATGGCGACCAAGGAGGGAGCGGAGAGGGAGAGAGAGGCAGCTGCCACTCTCCCTTCCCGCGCCAGACGCACCCCAACTAACATTTTAGCGTTAAGACAAGCTGTAATGGACCTGTATATCGGTTCTGCTTAGATATTAAAGCGTTAGTGTAGATCTAACAAGAGAGTTATAGAGTGTAATAACACCTTTATATCTTCGATTTTGGCGCAAAATTTTGCAGGTAAAGTCTGTATAAACCCTTTAGAGTGGTTCTATATAACCTTTAGTAGGTGCGTTTGAGAGGTTTTACAAGATCGTCGGTTTCCGCTTGAAACTTTATTGCACCTTTATATTGAAGTTAATTGATACCTTGAGTTACATAAAATATCTATGTCGGTGTCAGATAGAACTTGGATCGGTATTTTGATACCTAATAACTCATTTGTAGCGTTTTCGGTGTCAAAAGCAAATAGTAAAAGCTTTAAAGTCTTCAAATTATTTAATTTGTCGAGTTATTTTTATCAACATGAGTTATCATTTTATCTGGCGGACATAGCAACATTTTCATCACGAAAAGTATTTTTGATTAACAGTATTATTGAAGTATAAAGTTAATTAGATACTAGTGCGCTTGCAAGTTTAATGTGATTGTATATTATGTTTTGCATCTCAATTTTGAAGCGCCTTAAAAAAAAAAGATTTTGTGAAAAAAAAAGGATAACAATTAAAAATGATAATAACCTAAAATAGTTTTTAGACACTCATTTTGCAAGTATTGCTTAGTTTTAGTGATTGTATACAAAAACTATGTAAAATAATTCGGAAAAATTAGCTACTTCGTTACTTAAAAGTGATATTGTATTAATAAATTTTTAGGTTATGTTGACAAGAAGTGACAAAAAATGGCGATTTTTTCTTAAAGCTACAGTCCTCTCTTGAGTCTATTATGACACCCAATGAACTACTACGCCGGTAGTGTGCGTTCTATGGTTGACATAAGAATTACAACTTATTTATCTAACACCAAAACCTTTATATCAGGATCTTACGAAACTGCTAGAACTATTTAACCTATCATTGCCTTTAGTCTAACAGGTATAAGCTGTATATTAGAGTTATACAACGCATGCAGAGTTTGGTGTTATTACACTCTTAATTAACTCCGTTGCAGAACCGACGACGTTACAGAAGTTGAAATACAGCCTTACGATATATAAGCAACTCCACTAGAGCAGATTTATAGCATTAAGAATTATAGGGAGTTAATGAAGATCTATATACAGCTTTTAGCGCTGCAGGCTGGTACAAGCTTTAACGTCTTAAGTATAAAAGCAGCCACTGCTACTACACTAACTGTAAAGAAAATACTGCTGCGTTGTTTACAGTTCTAATACATTCTGAAGAGCTAAACGTATTTCATAAGTAAACTGTATCACCTTTAGTGACAACCGAATCCACTATAAATTAATAGTAGCACTATTAATTTATATGCTTTAAAATGACCTGCAACCAACGCTTAATTGTTTGTTGGGACAGGGCGCCGGAGGGCGCGCGACGATCTCCGGCCACCGTAGTGTGTGGCCTGCGGGCAGCGGGTTAGGGGACCCGTCGCCCGACCAGTAACAGGCCCGAGAAGGCGGCGCGCAGTGTTCCGTGCGCGCCTCTCAGGAGGACGTGGGGCAAGGCCCCACAGAAGGAGAGGTCCGCCAGGGGTTGGCGGACCGAGGCCTGCGGGGGTCGCGGTGCATGCAGTTGCGAATCCCGCGACCCCGGCCAAGGGTCAGGAGAAGGAAGACCGTGGGTTTTTAGCCGGTAAGAGTCCGGCATACCCCTTCGCTTTCCCCGGGTGAAGGGCATCCATGAGGATTTTCCCACGAAAAAAAAAAAAAAAAAAAAGGGGATGCCTGTCTATGGTACCTAAAATGCCTGAATTTTCAGAAAAATGCCTGTCTAAAGCAAAACGCTGTAGATAATAAGTAAAAGCCAACAGATAATAATGAAGAAGCATATTTATTACTATTTGGCAGAGGACATAATTTTTTTAAGTTCTTTCTTTTCTAATATATAAACGTAAAAATCTTCACAAGATACAGTTTTGTAATTTTCCTGTGTAATTAATATTGCTTTTACTGATTCAATTGTCAGCCGATTTCTTTCTTTACTCCGCTGGGCGTTGACGAGAGAAAACGTACGTTCTACATTAGCATTGTGTGCCGAAATAGAGAACACAAACTGGCAGATTTTCATCAATTCTGTAATGTCACGGAAATTTAAAAATGCCTGTCTCAGACCAATGCCGGCCGCACGCCTGTCTAAACCTTAAAATGCCTGTCAAATGCGGCAAACGCCTGTCATATGGTAGGTAACCCTCGATACTGAACTTAGTCAAGTATAATCGCAATTAGCAAGCTAATTTTGTTTCTGAATTTAGGATGCTAGCTTGCTAATTGCGATTATACTTGACTAAATTCAGTATCGACTGAATTAAGACGACTAAATTCAGCCAAGTGTAATAAGCGCTTAAAGTCTGGCCCGAACCAACTTAACTTCTTATCAAAATGGTTCAGGACAGATTATACCCTATATTGTTAAGGGTGTATTAAAAGAACCTTCACGAACGATGATACTTAAGTACCTACAGCACCCCACTACCAACAGTACCAACCTCCAGTCTCGCTAGTCTAAACCACGGCTAAACTAATCTAAACCAAACTTCACAATATAGTAATGAATATCTAGACTAACTAAAGCTAATTTCAATCTCAACGGCCAATAATTAGAGAGACTAAAGGCTTAAGTACAAAATAGGCTAAGTTTAATACTAGTACTATTGTTACAGCCTTCAGAGTTTGATGTAGGTAGTATAATCTGTAACAAAAAAAAAATATTGTGTCAGTTTATCAGAATCATTGTGGGTGTCTCTAATGTTTTTTTCCGTCACTAGGGCGGCGCCACTGATAGCCGAGGTTAAAATATGTCAAAACTTACCAATAGAGAATATGCATATAATTCAAAACTCTTTCATGTCAAGACACAAATTGCATTTTTTTCACATTTATAATGATAACTCATTACTTATTTTACAATTCATTGTTTTATGTTACGTTTTTTTCGTAGAACGGAACGCAATCTCGAAACGCGTCGTCTTCGAAAATGCCGGAAGTGACATCAAAATCCAGATGAATAAATCTTTAAATAATCTTTTCTTAGCAAACTGTTTCATTTCTCACTGAGGATAAGTTAGTAAGTTCGATTTCTGCTTGAATAAAGCACAAGAAATAATTTAATTTATTGATTTGTGGCTAAAAAAGAGATGTAAACAAAGCAGTATCTTGGATTATGACGTCACATTATGACCGCGACACTAAAGGACGTTTGAACTGTAGAAGAAAATTGTTGAAGTTTAATAATTGTTTTGAGCAAGAAATAATAGTAACATTTGACTTTTAATAATTTTCTTGGGTTTATATCAATGTGCTTTATTGATTAAGAGAAAAAAAAATTACATGCATATTCCCTATTTCCTGCGATTTGCCGCTAATTACAATACAATTTAATAATAAACGGTCATTAGAGAAGGGTTTATAGTAGGTATAAAACCATACAGTGTGAACCACTCCGTGTGCCCTGGTTCATGAATAGTGATGTTAGTAGAAAACTGATTGTTACTGCTCTTAGACTCAGATCTGGACAGATTCCATGCAAAAAAATTGCCTTCATGATGAGGAAAATCGCTTCACCCAATTGTGAGGAATGTGGAGTTGTCGAGGACCTACAACATTTATTGATGGAATGTGCCCAATATGAGTCCGGTAGAAATAATTTAGTAAGGTCCCTGAATTTGAACAGAACTGATGTAGGCATGTTCTATACAATTGTATCCCAACCAAATGGCGACGATGCGAAGGGTTTGTTCAAATTCATGGCGCACGTCTTGTGAAAGTACAATTGTTTAGGATACGATGGGACAGACATACGCTATGCGTAAAAGCCCTTTATAAAAAAAGAAAAATACAATTTAACCGGCCTTTTTTTTTTATCGTGGGAAAATCCTCATGGATACCCTTCGCCCGGGGATGGCGAAGAGTTATGCCGGACTCTTACCGGCTAAAAACCCACGGTGTTCCTTCTCCTGACCCTTGGCCGGGGTCACGCGATTCGCAGCTGCATGCGCCGCAACCGCGGCAGGCCTCGGTCTGCCAGCCCCTGGCGGACCTCTCCTTCTGTGGGGCCTTGCCCCACGTCCTCCTGAGAGGCGCGCACGGAACATTGCGCGCCGCCTTCTCGGGCCTGTTGCTGGTCGGGCGACGGGTCCCCTAACCCGTCGCCCGCAGGCCATACACTAGGGTGGCCGGAGATCGTCGCGCGCCCTCCGGCGGCGCCCGGTGCGTCTGGCGCGGGAAGGGAGAGTGGCTGTCGCCTCTCTCTCCCTCTCCGCTCCCTCCTTGGTTGCCATCACCACCTCGCAAAAGGAGGTGACGGCTTCCTACGCACTCTCGCTCCCGACCATGGACAGAACCACGGCCGGAAGCGAGAGGTCACCACCGACTGCCGCCACTAGTTCACGGCGCTGCGTCGCCCACGCAGGGCATGCCTGCAGCGTGTGCAGCTCCGTGTCCTCAGGGCAGTCGACGCAGTGGTGACATCTGGGCGTCTGCTCACGGCCTATAGGTACGACACAGGTACTTCCCGAAACATCCATGTCCCGAGAGCACCTGCGTCAGCCGGAGGCTGAGGGCGCCATGCCGCCTCTCCAGCTACTCCTCCATAACGGGTCTTACCGCCGCTATTGCGGCGTGCCCTAAATTTAACCGGCCTAGACCTCTCTACACAGCTCATACGTTTTGCCCCCTTCGCCTAAGTAGGTACTGGCCAGTTTTCAGGGGGCCCAGCTAATGAGTTGGGAATTTACCATCTGCCAACACATTTCGATTTTAAACTTAAAAGGCAGACGCCGTTTTCTTCCGGCAATAGAAGTTAACCAGTCCACTAAACACCTCTTTGCATAGACCAGATATTTTTTATCTTATTTTACAATAGTCTTGCACCCACCTGGGACGGTCCATGACTGTACTCCAATAGTGCAGCCGTGGATAGTCCCCGGTTGATGCCCCATCCCATTTTAGATTAAAGTTCTCAAAGGGGCTTCTGCGCGTTGGACCTGTGTCCCCGTGTATGCCTTCCAAAGAACCGGACATCTTCCGCACGGAAGATGAGCCTTGAACTCAAAAGAGATACAATTCAATAAAATACTTCTCTTTCAAACCAATTCTACAGTCAAAATATCTGTTTTAATGTCGGTTATGTAATTTTCGCCTGGGTCTACAGTGGCGCTATCTAGCGGATTTTCAGCTTCAAATAGGCATGTTGATAGCATCAATAAATTGCAAATCTAATTAGTCCGCCAATTAGAGTTTTGAAAAATAATGGACACGTATTTTTTCTTTTGTTAAATCTATGAATATTTGGAACGATGAAACGCATCAAAACTCGAGAGTCTCCACTCTTGTGCTTGTGGCGTCAGAAGCAAGTAAAAATTGTACTGGCTTGCGACGTTTTGCCAATTTTAAAAGTGTCGTATCTTTGTCAATTTTGGTTTACGTAACAAAAGAAAAAAATTCAAATATTTTTTGACAATCTAACTGACGGACTAATTAGATTTTTTCAGTCAAATACTCTATTGTCCCCATTATTCAATTAAGTACCTAAAAGTCCCCGTCACGAGAAGCTATAAATCTATATATATAAAAGAAAGTCGTGTTAGTTACTTCACTTATAACTCAAGAACGGCTGAACCGATTTAGCTGAAAATTGGCAGGGAGGTAGTTTAGAGCCAGGAGAAGGACATAGGATACTTTTTATCCCGTTCGACATTTTGATATTTAAAAAAAAAATAATTATATCAGTATATCCATATTCTTAATCTGTTTAGGTAGTAGGTAGGTAGTAGGTAGGTAGTAGGTAGGTAGTAGGTAGGTAGTAGGTAGGTAGTAGGTAGGTAGTAGGTAGGTAGTAGGTAGGTAGTAGGTAGGTAGTAGGTAGGTAGTAGGTAGGTAGTAGGTAGGTAGTAGGTAGGTAGTAGGTAGGTAGTAGGTAGGTAGTAGGTAGGTAGTAGGTAGGTAGTAGGTAGGTAGTAGGGAGGTAGTAGGTAGGTAGTAGGTAGGTAGTAGGTAGGTAGTAGGTAGGTAGTAGGTAGGTAGTAGGTAGGTAGTAGGTAGGTAGTAGGTAGGTAGTAGGTAGGTAGTAGGTAGGTAGTAGGTAGGTAGTAGGTAGGTAGTAGGTAGGTAGTAGGTAGGTAGTAGGTAGGTAGTAGGTAGTAGGTAGGTAGTAGGTAGGTAGTAGGTAGGTAGTAGGTAGGTAGTAGGTAGGTAGTAGGTAGGTAGTAGGTAGGTAGTAGGTAGGTAGTAGGTAGGTAGTAGGTAGGTAGTAGGTAGGTAGTAGGTAGGTAGTAGGTAGGTAGTAGGTAGGTAGTAGGTAGGTAGTAGGTAGGTAGTAGGTAGGTAGTAGGTAGGTAGTAGGTAGGTAGTAGGTAGGTAGTAGGTAGGTAGTAGGTAGGTAATAAGTAGGAAAAAGGGCATTGCAACGCATGCCGGGAACAGCTAGTTTTGTAAATAAAGAACTTCTACAAAGTTACGTAGCGACAATTCAATCAACAACAAATAATCCCAAATTCAATCAACTCAAAGTTACATACGTGTAATACGAAACTAACGAGCAATTTCACTTAGTCGGGTTATATTTTAGCGATTTATAGCGCTATCGTCTAATGTTTTGTGGTACCGGAACGTGTCTGACTCATGGAACGTCAACATTTGGCCCGCCATTTTGAAGTAAGTTCACACTGACGCTGTCAATGCTGTCATTTGAGTTTTGAATGCGTTTCAGTTTGTTTGTGTTGTTTTCGTAGATTATTATTTATTATTATATAAATAAAATAAAAACCATTATATAAAAATAAAAATCATTACAAACTGTTTTTTTTTTATTTGTTCCAAAGGTTGCGAACCCCTGAATGTGTGTTTACAAAATTTATAGCTTCTCGCGACGGGGACTTTATTTACTTACTTGTTCCACTTCTTCCTGGCTTCAGGTAACGTGGAGAGGTCGTCCTTGATAAGGTAGACTCGAAGACCTGAAAAAGATTTAAAAATAATATGACATAATTTATTTTTACTTCCCTTCATCTAGAAATTAATAGTCTGTCGAAGTAGACAGTAATGGAATGTAAGTAGGTATAGACTATAGAGTTAATCTATAGAGAAACTTGAGGTATAGGTATTAACTAAGTCCAAAACTAGCATAACCCTAGAATCGCTATCTGGCATGGTCACTAACCATATCCAGGGGAGCAGGTGTGGAAGCCAGCGCCTCCTCTTGCGAGGAGGTGATGGCGACCAAGGAGGGAGCGGTGAGGGAGAGGGAAGCGACTGCCACTGTCTCTTCCCGCGCCAGTCGCACCGGGTGCTGACCTCCGATCACTCTAGTGGCCTGCGGGCGGCGGGTTAAGGGACCCGACTTGTAACAGAGGGCCGACCTCTCTTACCTGGGCGCATGTAAGGAACCCGCACTTAGTCACTTAGTTGAAAAGATTACGATGATTTCAAATGTAATAAAAAGTTTGTACCCATAGCATTATTTCTGTCAACACACAAAATATTGAAATTTCGTATAGTACAACATTTTAGTCAAGTGTTGTAGAAATTTTCGAACACCAAAAAACCACACTTTACATCCTAGGTTAGAAGTTTTAGCAATTAATGCTAAAAACGGCCGTTTTTGGTACTTATCGCTAAAACTTCGAATCCAAAAGCTCTAGTGTTGATATTTGGTGTCCGAAAATGTTTTTTTTTTTATTTATTTATTTACATCCAAACTTACGTCTATCATTACAGGTAGTTAAACCTAATGCGATAGAAAAGCTAAATTTAACAATAGAATATAAAAACTAAATAACAACTAAATTACACAATAACTTGTTAACCAGTAAGTAGCCCTTGTGAACTCGCTCAATGTACAAGATAATAAATCAATTTGTTCAGCTACCGCGTTGAGCGTGCGTATGGCTCGCGTCAGCGGCGCCCGTTGCAGCAAGTTGGTACGCGCGCTGGGTACCATCAGCAGCTGCGGCCGCCGCCGCCGCCCCACGTAATCGTCCGGCACACGTAGCCAAAGTTCCCTTAAAATAGCTGGATTATTTGTTTTCCCTCTCAACACTTTAAACAAATATGAGGCCAATGCTAATGTCTACAACACTTGACTAAAATGTTGTACCTACCTACATAACTACGAAATTTCAATACGTTGTGTGTTGACAGAAATAATGTTTTTTTTCTAAGTAGCGCCACTTGCGGTGGGGGAAGCGCCTTAAACTCCTCTACTCACCAACTAAGAATGTTTCACACATGTACTCCCAAGACATTTCTCCGAGGCTGAACGGGAACACGGTGCGGTCTTGATCTGACAGGGAGTTCCACATGTTCCTGACGTTCATGTCAGAAAATCTCCAGTCTTGAGTTGAGAAATAGAACAGTATGTTTGCTAGTTTCATCACTTTGGAGTATAGTTTTAGCATCCTGAAATGGTAGATGAAATTTGTTATAGCGAATAATTTGGGTTTAACGCCATCTAGTGGAGTTAAAAACAATTGAAGAATTGGTCAGAGCCATCTAGTGAAAGTCTTTGGAAACGTTGTTATGTAATCTATGATTTTTTTTTCTCTTTTTTTGCATAATTTGTACAGTGACCTCAATTTCGACAATTGAATGCCTGATCCTCTTAAATTAATTGTCCAAATAACAAAAAATGTTGTATGATAGATTTCTGCATAAAAAAAAGCAAAGCCGGCTCTCGCTGAAAACCAGCGCTGTGGCTCCGTCTCGCACGAGTTATAGCATTATGCTGAGCGATAGCCGTTGTGCGTACATGTGACGCATATTTTTCCCAAGTTTCTTTGTGCTTTTGTTTATAGTTTATTTTTGTGTGTCATAACGGCGCAAATAAATATTTTTTTCTTTATTTCTATAGTTAATTGTTTAATAACTAAAAAGATTAAACGAATTTCGTTCTGAGAAAGTGACTGGCGGCCTTCAACCACTCATTTATGTATTTAGAAGATTTTCGTAATTCAAACATAAACTCACGCGCGTCTTTTCCCTGTAATAGCACAGTATGTGTCGATCAGCAGAGCAGGCAAGTAGTGCAGGAAGAAGTTGTAGAATAAAAATACATAATAATTATTTGTTGGGTTCAGTCCGTAGTACCTGAAAATAATGTTATTTTTTATTAATTGAAATACCAAGAATACTATTACAATTCTGCGGTCTAGCCAGGGTGGGGAAGGCGCTTGCCCCACCTTGGCACAGGGTAGAATAGGTTCCTGCGTGGGCGACGCAGCGCCGCGAACTAGTCGCGGTGGTCCGTGGTGACCTCTCGCTCCCGGCCGTGGTTCTGTCCATGGTCGGGAGCGAGAGTGCGTGGGAAGCCGTCGCCTCCTTCTGCGAGGAGGTGATGGCAACCAAGGAGGGAGCGGAGAGGCAGCTGCCACTCTCCGCGCGACGATCTCCGGCCACCGTAGTGTGTGGCCTGCGGGCGACGGGTTAGGGGACCCGTCGCCCGACCAGTAACAGGCCCGAGAAGGCGGCGCGCTGTGTTCCGTGCGCGCCTCTCAGGAGGACGTGGGGCAAGGCCCCACAAAGGAGAGGTCCGCCAGGGGCTTGCGGATCGAGACCTACCGGGGTTGCGGTGCATGTTTTGCGAATCCCGCGACCCACGCCCACGGTCAAGTGATGGAACATCGTGGTGTTTTTAGCCGGTAAGAGTCCGGCACACCCCCCGTCTTCCCCAGACGGGGGAAAGTCCATGAGGATTTACCCACGCAAAAAAAGGGAAGAATAGTTAAATAATCTAGATTCTGTGAACTTGACTCCCCTGTCTATTGAAACAAGCAGACTAATGCCCGGCTGTTATTTGAGCCTCAAATAGTAGGAAAAATTACCATCTGCACGTTCAGATTTAATGGAAAGACAAGTATCGATGCCTATCAGCCAAGAAGTCATCATTCAGCCGAAAGACGCCCACTGCTGGACATAGGCCTATCCCAAGCATCCACTATCCATGTTGGGGGGGGGGTTGACATAATCGCCACGCTTGGCAGGGAGTTGGCGATCGCAGTATGGTTGTTAAAGTATTCAGAGAACGCTGCTGCCCATCCTCTAGAGAATCCCTTAGTCGCCTTTTACGACACCCACGGGAAGAGATGGGGTAATGCTATTCTTTACGTCCAGCACCACACGGACGGACAACCAAAAAGTGATTAGCGCCATTTTTTTTCGAAATGGAATAAGTACAAATAATAATTTCAATGTGAAACCTACCATACTGCTTTGGTAGTAGGCTTGTCAATGCCATACTTTCGGTTACGTTCAATGAAGTCCCACCAGGTGACGGGATTCTGCGCTCCGGACACAAAGTTGTAGATAGGTATGTGAGATGTTTGACTGGAAATAATAGAATGTACTTTATTGTACACCAAAATTGTAACACAGCTCTTTTAAGGTGTTAATAAAATAACTTTAAAAAAAAGTAAAAACCGACTTCAAAAAAAAACTAAAAAGAGTTAAATAATTACCATATTATAAAACTAACAGTTTTAGAAGTCGGTGCAATTTTACACTGAACATAATTGAAGGCACCGACTTCTGAAACTGTTGTTTGCCAGACTCTAACAAAAAGAAGTTTCTACAACATGACTGATTACTGATTAGTCGCTTTACATTCGAAAACCATGAACTCTGCTCATCTACAACTTTTACTATGTGGAAATTATGAATAGGTACCTACGTGAAAAAACAACTGCTGTTCCAAATAAAATAATCGATGCTAAACAAAATGATAGAACAGCAGTTTATTTTTTTCACGAATTCAGAATTTATCTGCGAAATTGCTTAATAACTTTGTAATAGTTTCGAGATTTCTATTAAAAAAATAATAGTTAAATACCCTATTGTTAATAGTTTAGCTGCAAAAGTGTATAACATTTTATTTTTCCGTTTCTTATTTAAGGTGTTAAAATACCGAGTACCCCACAAAATTCTGCCAATGGTGCATTGTATTCTGAATCCACCCCCCCCCCCCCCCCCCCCCACAGATTTGTGTAATAACTTACTTCTCTTTATAATTCTTGGCGGTGAACCAGGCGGAGGCAAGGATGGCGTTGACACACAGATCCACGGGGACCATGTCTGCTACTTTCTCTTGATCCATGTACATGGTGCGCAGGACCTGAAGAAAATAACGATACATATTGGTGCCGATTCTCTTGTTCACCAACTAAACTAAAATTAGAGAATTGCTATCTTTTACTAACAGATAGCGCGAGAAAAGGACAGTGATAGACAACAACTAAGTTAGAGATGTCAAATTAGTTTACGCCTTGAACTTCACCGTGTCGTGTCGAGTCGACACGTTATAAATGTCGTCTTTTGTATGGAACTTTTAGTTACACTAAATTTAACAGCTCTTATTTACGTATGTCTTTTTCTTATTTTATTAGAGTGAAAAAGATGGTAATAGCCTAAATTAAGTTTAGTTTGTCCATAACAGAATCGGCACCATTGTAGACAACTCTTAAGAAAACATTGAGTATACATACATAAACTCACGTTTTTTTCCCATGGGGGTTAGCAGAAACTGTAGAACGCCACATGCTACGATCCTTACATACTCCTTTTGCTTCATCCACGGTCATACATCTTGTTATACACGCACGCCAGTTGAGAGTGCTACGCACCTGTCCTTTTTGAAGAACATCATCAATAACATCGATGTATGTCCTTCTAGGGCGTCCTCTACTGGCGTTTCCACTGACATCCGCCTTATAAATTATTTTTGTTAATCGCCGTTCACTCAATCTTTCAACATGTCCAAACCACCTAAGCATACTCCTTTCAATTTTTGTCACTACATATCTTTTATCATCTTCATCAGTTCAGTTAAAAGTAAGTTAATGGTTTGCAGATTTATTTCCATCCTTTTTATAGAAGTATTTGAAGAAATCAGCCAAATAGGGAATATGCATGTAACTTTTTTTTTCTCTTAATCAATAAAGCACATTAATATAAACCCAAGAAAAGTATTAAAAGTCAAATGTTACTATTATTTCTTGCTCAAAACAATTATTAAACTTCAACAATTTTCTTCTACAGTTCAAACGTCCTTTATTGTCGCGGTCATAATGTGACGTCATAATCCAAGATACTGCTTTGTTTACATCTCTTTTTTAGCCACAAATCACATAAATTAAATTATTTCTTGTGCTTTATTCAAGCAGAAATCGCACTTACTAACTTAACCTCAGTGAGAAATCAAACAGTTTGCTAAGAAAAGATTATTTAAAGATTTATTCATCTGGATTTTGATGTCACTTCCGGCATTTTCGAAGACGACGCGTTTCGAGATTGCGTTCCGTTCCACGAAAAAATCGTAACATAAAACAATTAATTGTAAAATAAATAATGAGTTAAAAAATGTAAAAAAAAAATGCAATTTGTGTCTTGACTTCTATACAATGTATATCTAAATAATGAAAGAGTTTTGAATTACATACATATTCTCTATTGCTACCAAGGGACGAATTTTACTAAAGAAACGTTGATCAATCGCAACCGAACCAAAGCTGAACCGTTAAGAGAGTTTTCGTTTACAGAAACTGTTAGGCCGCAAATTCAGAGCGGCGGGGCGTGCAGCGGGGCGTTGAAGCGTTGTATTGAGCGTGCAAACATTTAGCTGCACGGTAGGAACGCTGCTACGAAGACACTTCAAATACAAGTCTGTATGTTAAGTAACGCCCGCAAAAACGCCTCGCTGCACGCCACGCTGCTCCGAATTTGCGGCCTTAAAGAAATGTTACAGAAAAGTTTGACCAAAACTTAGAATAATACCTAAAAGCATAGAAGGATTGCATGCCTAAAGCATGGAAACACTTAGCATAAACAGTACCTAAAGTGTGAGTTTTTTACGTTACTAGTGTATTGCGTAACGCCAAAAATGTATGACAATTTAGGCAGAGCCTCTAGCGGCGAATAGCATCACAAACAATTTAGGCAGAGCCTCTAGCGGCGAATAGCGTCACTAAAAATGTAGGCAGAGCCTCTAGCGGCGAATAGCATCACTAAAAATTTAGGCAGAGCCTCTGGCGGTGAATAGCGTCACTAAAAATGTAGGCAGAGCCTCTAGCGGCTAATAGCGTCACAAAAAAATTTTGGCAGAGCCTCTAGCGGCGAATAGCGTCACAAAAAAAAATTTGGCAGAGCCTCTAGCGGCGAATAGCATCACTAAAAATTTAGGCAGAGCCTCTAGCGGCGAATAGCATCATTAAAAATTTAGGCAGAGCCTCTAGCGGCGAATAGCGTCACTAAAAATGTAGGCAGAGCCTCTAGCGGCGAATAGCGTCACTAAAAATTTAGGCAGAGCCTCTAGCGGCTAATAGCGTCACAAAAAATTTAGGCAGAGCCTCTAGCGGCGAATAGCGTCACTAAAATTTTGTTTGACACTTATCATGGTAAACTATTCGTTACGGAAACATGTAGTAAACTACTCAACTCACACTTGGAATCCAGATATAAATATTTATGTTATTTACTCAAACGGCGGGCTTGGTGTTGTCAGAGCGAGAAAGATTTTTTTTGACAGACCCTAAATTTTGATTGCCTTTCCCTTACTAAAGAAACTAGGGATGAGGGTGCTCAGACTATCGCTATCGAAAAAATAAAGTCATCGTATGTAAATGTATATTACGAAATATCTGAAATAGTCCATCGTATTAAATGGCCGAAAGATTTGACACATGGCCATGTACGTTTTTCAAGTATCGTGAGGCTTTCCAGGCTTTAGTTATTAATCTAATAACCCATTTTGACATGGTAACAACACAAATTTTTCTTACCCCGGTACCAATGCCAACGACTAGCCCTGTCGGTCCGTACACGCTGTCAGTCCATCCTCTCACAGGCTCTTCATACGTAGATACAACTGTAAAAAGACAAATAGAAATTATACATAAATATTATACAAGCTTAGTTTTAGTATATACTAAACCTGAAACTAGTTTGTTCAGAATCACTAGGAGAATCGATTGACATATTTTTACACCAATTTTTTTTTTTTTCGTAAATTTCTATTTTCTTTGACCTTGAGGCTTGAGACGGTCCGCTCGGTCAGTTTCGTTGTATTAGTCAACCCCTGCATAGCACATCTCAGGCATTTCACACTTTACTAGGGAACTTAACGTGACATAAACTACAGTGTAACTTGGAGATTTATTAAAAAAAAGACACATATTCAGGCAGTTCTAATGAAAATCTTGTTGGGGTGTCTCGGTTTTTGTATATACTAAAAATAACGCTGTATAAGGTCCTAACAATATACCTGGACAAACTTTTACAGATCACAAGTACTCATGAATATGAACAACTTTTAGGGACCAAATCAGAAATAAAAAAAAAGCAGCAGTTCAGGTATTTTGTCAGGACCTTATTATACCTACAAGGTTAGTCGGAAAGGGGGTACTAATCCGAAAGGGTGTTAAAGTGCCCATAACAATGAATAACTTTTGTTCTACAGCTTTTCCCAAAAGTCAATAGTTTCAGAGAAATAGCTGTTCAAAAATCTCAAAAAAAATCGCTAAAATCTATCCCCAGTTATGATCAGCTGTGTTTACATTTTAGGTCATATTTGGGGTCACGAATTAGTAGCTCCATTTTCTGAATTCTTAACTAAGTGCGTGTACCCGTAGAAAGCGGGTTGCCGGGCGGCGCCGATCTGCCAGCGCTTGTCGGTGCTGGTCCGCGCAGTTAGTCGGCGCAGGTAGTCTCTATACTGTGTGGCAAACCAGCGCCGACAAGCTCCGAACTTCGCCGATAAGTTCCGACCTGCTCCGATCAGCGTTGGTAAGCCGTCATTTGTTGATGTATTTGCAAGGGAACAACGCGTATTTTTGTTAAAAAAATGCCTGTCCCTGCTTCTAACCGCTTCCTTTATGTAGCGGTTACCTGCACGGACCAGAAGCGATGGTAGGTCGGCGCTGGTTAACTGCTTCCATTATTTATATATACGCCCTAAAGCAGGGATGAACAATTTTTGAAAAAACTAAAATACAAATAATTTCACATGGAAATAAAAATTATCGTATTTTGTAATTTTAACACTTGCTTTATAACCGTCATTGTTGATACTTTAAGTGGTCTGCGGTTTAGTACCCCCTTTGCGACTAACCTTGTATACAATGTGTTGATCTATAACCGTGCCATATTTAAGGAGGTCCGTGCTATATTACCGATACTGGGGGTCTACTCCCTAACTAAGCACGAAGTCCGTGGTTTCGGCCTTAGTTACGAGCGTTTCCTACTCCCTATCACTTACGGGCATACGATTATTTCGAGGCCCGAACTAAGAATGAATGACAACACGATTTGACAGTTGTCCCTACTACCGATGTGTTTTGCCCGTCCGAAAAGATGAACTTGACACTTGTTTTGTTCACTCCTACGTTTCGGGCTACTTTCGGACGGGCGACTAACTTCGTTGACGGACTTAGGGAGTAGGTACGCCCCCTGAACACGAATCAATAAAAAATCAATACCGGAAAATTAAATTTTAATTTGTAAACAAACTACAATTCGTAGCGCAGGAATGACGCGCTAAAGTGGTGCGAGCGTTTCCGCTAGTGTTGGGCGTAAATAGTGCGCTAAATGGAATTCCTCATTTTTTTAATTTTACATTCACGTAATAATGCGACGGTGTTATATGCGAGTTACGTTTTGATGTGTGATGGCTTCAGCTTTGACTTACCTATAGAAGGTCTGACGATGCAAATCGGTAGTCCTTCGCCATATTTCCTGACAGCCTCCTCCGCTATCGCCTTCGTGAAACAGTAAGTATTGGGGCGCTTACCGAGAAGCCTGAAATCAAAATAATTGATGTATCATGACAAGATGTCTTAAGAAATCATTGTTCGTTGTCTAGCCTTTTCCCAACCATGCTGGGGATCAGCTCCCAGTGTAACCAGATGCGGCTGAATACCAGTATTTTACATGGAGCGACTGCCATCAGACTTTCGCAACCCAGCTACTAGGCACTGCCGATATCTTAATGTTAGATCGGTTGTCAGAGTTTCGGGCTTCTGACTACCCGTAACGACTGTTATAGGTATTCGGTTGACATCTGAGACCGACGTGGTCTCCGAGGCATTGGCAAGTATTGTAGGTAACGTTAGTATAGAAAGACTGAAGGAAAACAATTTATATTGCCATACAATGATTTAACAATCTCATGTGCCTCGGAGACCCCGAGCCGTTCGGTCCCAGGTATCATACGAATACCTATGATAATGGTTATGGGTAGTTAGAAATTCTGTCAACCGGTCTTGCCTTAAAATATCGGCATTGCCCAGTAACTGGGTTGCGGAGATCTGATGGCAGTCGCTCCGTGTGACAATCGGCCGCATCTAGTTAAACTGGACTGACCCCAACATAAGTTGGGATAAGGCTAGGAGGAGAGTTACTAGGGGTACAGGCAAAGATGACTCACGTTGGCAAGATGCTTTCAATCAGTTTCTCATCAACTTCAGAGATGGCTTCCAGTGCTTCCACTGACATTGGAGGTTCGTAGAATCTGAAAATAAGTTAATAATTTGGTAAACACGGCTTCATTTTCTCTGTTTCGTCTCTTCAGCATGAGGTATATGAGAATAGCTCATACGAACTATTCCATGAATTATGAAACGAAATATGATTCACCAAATACGACTTTATTAGCTTGTGAAGGAAGATGTCAAAAACCTGCCTAATTTAATACATTTCATGTTAGTTCTCTATATCGCCACGTGCCTTTAGATCTATGTCAGACTATATAAAAATGTTTGAACGGTTAAACCCACAGACGTCACAACTACAGTTGAACCGTTGCTCTGTGGTTGAACGGAACGGTGGATCGTTGTTTATGAGTAGATTACGAAAACTGAAAAAATGGCCGGTTCTACCTTGATTCGGTTGCGTCGTTCACAAAAGCTATATTATCGAAACTACCGATAATACTATCGATAGCCCTATCGTTGTAGTAGCTGTACCCCAAGTGTGAGTGTTTTACGTTACTACAGTACTTTGTCTAAGACTACAGTAGTTGCGTTACGCCAAAAATTTCAAACAAATTTTTAGTCACGCTATTCGCCGCTAGAGGCGCTGCCTAAATTTTCATACATTTTTAGCGTGACGCAACTACAGTAGTACTTAACGTAAAAAAACTCACACTTGGGGTACTGGTACTCTCCTACTTATTAAAACTTTTGCTGTGCCCGACAGGGTCCATAATTGTTTCCATATTTAATACTTACCATCTGTATGACTGTGTACATTTTGGATTGCAATAAAGAATTGAAATTGTTTACGATTTAAACTATAGATAGTGAAACTATGGATTATTCGGCAACACTAGTTTGGATTTTTATTCTTTACCAGCAGCCACGAGGACATAATCATACAAACACCAATACTTACTTCTCCTCAATATGTTTGACGTGTGTGTTAGAAAAAGCCGTCGACACATGAGTGATAGCCTTCAAGTTCCTGCACTCTTTAGCAAGTTTGAGTACTTCTTTAGTTCCCTTGACGTTTATGGCAGTCGAAACTGACAGTTTTTCGTCAAACTTGACTGTAGCTGCAGCGTTTATTATTATTGTTACCTGTAACGACATCTGTTGCTGAGTTTTGGAACTTATTTGGTAAGCGCCATCTGTTGTTGATAAAAGTAACTAAGTCATTTAAAAAAAAGTTTTTTTTTTCTTTATTCGTGGAGGTATTCTCTCCCCAAGTTGGCCCAAGACTACGTCACGAATGTCACAATCAGTGCTGCCATTTAGAGAATAATTTATTTTATTTATGAGAATAATTTCAGTACCTATAAATAACTTTTCCCATTAGGGCGGAATTTTCGAGAAAAATAAGAAAAGCTAAAAACCAAAACACTCGTATACAAGATTAGTCAGAAAGGATGTACTAATCCGAAAGGGGGTTAAAGTACCTATGATAATGAATAACTTTTGTTCTACAACTTTTTCCAAAAATCAATAGTTTAAGAGAAACAGCGGTTCAAAAATCTCAAAAAAAAAACTGTAAAATCTATCTATCACCAGTTATGATCAGCTGTGTTTACATTTTAGGTCAATTATTTGGGGTCATGAATTAGAAGCACCATTTTCTGAATTTGTAACTAAAGCAGGGATGAAGAATTTTTGATAAAACTAAAATAAAAATCATGTTATTCAGTTTTTTTTAATCGAATTTTGAAATTTTAACACTTGCTTTCAAACAGTCATCAGCGATATTATAAGTGGGCTTCGGATTAGTACCCCCTTTCCGACTAACCTTGTATATCTGGATCTAACAAAGTTACGAGGTTTATTTGTGCTCTAAAATATTGCAGCATAAAAGACGCCATCGATGCGTTTAATGTCATTATAGCGTTTAAGAGTAATGTTTTTTTTCTAAATATCCGATTGATAATAAGACGATTTTCAAAAAAACTTTCACTCAAAAACTAGACATGCTAGCTAAATGGGGATACAAAATCTTGCATTTCAATGACCATCTCTATTAGCTTTTTTAATAAAAATGCGATGTCCGAAAAATTACCTTCTTAAAACACTGTGTAACGGCGAAATCAGGGGTGTTTAAACACCTCTGTCCAATTCTTTGGGGATTATAGGCGTGATGTTATACTTTCACTTACTTTGCTGGCTAGCATCTTCCTATCTTCGTCACTGATGCCCAATCCCGGCAGTTCCATATCTCCGATGATCGGCACTACCTTGTGGATGCCTTTGGGATTCTCTTCATGAGCTCTTTGGAACAGCTAAAATAAAAATAAATGCTTATTAAAATAGGCTCACTCTCAAATCACTTTTTCACAAATTCCCCTCCGTCGTCGAGCTAGCGAGTCGTAAGAGGCGATGAACCTGACACCATATTTCTATCACTGTTGCGTATTATTTTTATAATAGTTTCGAGAATTCTAATTAAAAAATAACATTTTCATCCCCCCATCTCGGAAAGAGTATTTTTGCTTTTCGATATCTGAGTGCAAAAGCCGTTTTTATCCGCTAGAGGATAAAGTAAATTGAATTTAGAACATCGTGTGCACCAAGTTTGTGAATTCAAAACTTCAATAAATCTATTTACATCTACCTCCACGGTGCCGAATTTATCATACAACCTTTTTAATTTGTTAAAACTCAGACTCGGAATCTTCCTGGTGTACGTATTACTTTTTTTTATTAGCTTTACGCGCGCCTGTTTCTTTTCACGTCATATTGGTAAAACCTTAGGTTAAAAACAAAAAACTTGAAAACAAGTGAAAAACCTAAAATGAGTGATTCTAGCGACGAGGAAGTTTATTTTTTTACATTAAGTCATTTCCTCGCTGAGGTGGGATGAAAAGTTACGTGTTGCACTCGAGTGCAAAGATTTTTCACCTCGTGCTCTTTTGATTCCCTCGCTGACGCTCAGGATTCTAATTTTTTTTAAATTTTAGAATCTTTCGCTTGCTCGGTCATCAAAATTGAGCACGCGGTTAAAAAGCAACTTTGCACTCTTGTATAACAAATAACTATTAGTTAGAAATTAGTAGAATTTTACTTCTGATTTTTACACTCCTTGCTAATGTTTTTTAATCAATATGGTGGTTGTCTATACCGAATTGTTGCGACATTAGAATTATTTCTTTAATCATCATCATTATTCAGTCGAAAGAATAAACAGCGTCCACTGCTGGACATAGTCCTGTGCTTCTCGCATCCAGCGGATTCCCGCGACCTTCACCAGGTCATCGGTCCACCTTGTGGAGGGCCTACCCACGCTTAGGGTTGCCACCCGTACTCTATTATAGAGTATTGTACTCTATTTCACGTAAGTGTACTTTATAATGTAAGACAGTTAGGTATAAAGTACGCTAAAATACTCTTTTTACCTGACACCATTCTCATTTGATTCTCATCCTACTAGTTAGACTTTTTTTGGCATAGTTTACTTACTCTACGGTCCATGGCTGTAATTGAAACATGCGCACATTTTTGAAATAATCGCAACATTTTTTCAAGTATAGCGATGAAAAATAGGTGTGTAAACTTAAATAGTAAAAGTACTCTTTTTTTTATAAGTACATCGTACTGGGTTCCCCACGTGACATCGAAACTCAATACATCGAATGTCGCAGCATCGAAAACGGTACATCGAAGGGTACCATAATCGATGGTACTCTACATCGATGGTACGCCACATCGAAAGTCTCGACTTCGATGGTACGCTACATCGGATGTCGTTAAATCGAATGGTTACAGTATCGATTTCTCATCACTGCGAATTGCATAACAGTTAAAATGATTTTTTTGTTAAGATTGATTTCTTGTGTATTTAATTTATTTTTATTCGGTGCAGTAACTAATGGATACAACAATCTTTAGACGCAATAACCCATCAATTTTGCAACCAGTCCATGTTGTAACCATTCAATACTGTAAACATTCGATTTCACGACATTCGATGTAGCGTACCATCGATTATGAGACCCTTCGATGCACCGTTTTCGATGCTGCGACATTCGATATATTGAGTTTCGATGTCACGTAGGGAACCCGAAGATTACAGGAGTGCGATTCACTAACAGACTCATCATAGATAAACAACAACGAGTTCACTGATGTTTTATCGTAAATATCGCTTTTAAAAACAACGTTAATAAAAACCGTATTCGCTAAGCTACCTATGCTCGTCGACGATCTGCCGAACATGAACGGAACCATATTTTAGTTGTTTGTCGCGCCGTCGACATCGTTGAGGCGCTACGATCGCGCAGTTTTAACTAAAGAATACCGAAATGTTTTCATCAGATGTTTCAACGACGATTTCTTAGTTGTAAAGATGTTTTGCCTCAGTGAATCGCACTCCTGATGTGAGAATATACAGGGTTGTCCCAAAAAGTAGTGTCAAGCGCAAGTCCAGAGGTAGAGCAACCTTTAGGTACCCGAATCACCCCCATGTATGTTCCGCGTTTATTTTGCAATTTTTGAGTTATGATTTCTATTCATATTTTTTAACCAAACTGACTTTAATGACAGTTTTGATTATATATCATTTATATTGACGTGAATGTTTTTTTTTATAAACTATCAAAAAGGACTACTCAGTTTTAAAAATAAACACGTGCGTGTTCACATCACGTCGGGGTCACCAATGTAGTGTAGGCGATTGTGTGTGGTAGGTGGTAGAAGAAATAAGTCCAAAGTACACAAGAAGAAGAACGAAAGTTTATTGGTACACAGACACAGGAATCAGTTCACACACAAGAGTTACACTTAGTTAAGAAGGAGTAGTAGACACAATAGAATAGGACAGTACGGATTACAGTGAAACGTAAACACAAGAAGTATACTCACTGTACGCGTAGATATAGATGCTAAATCTAGCGATCCTACTTTCTACCGCGCTAACTTCTTGTGTTAACGTTTCACTGTAATCCGTACTGTCCTATTCTATTGTCTACTACTCCTTCTTAACTAAGTGTAACTCTTGTGTGTGAACTGATTCCTGTGTCTGTGTACCAATAAACTTTCGTTCTTCTTTCTTGTGTACTTTGGACTTATTTCTTCTACCACCTACCACACACAATCGCCTACACTACACATTTATCTCAACTATTCATGTTACTATGATCAAAAATGTCATTAAAGTCAGAGTCACTTGACACTTTATTTGTGTACTCGTATTATGTACTTACGAAGTCATCCAAAATTTCGTGCAGACGTGTCCTTGCATCCTTTCCTTTTTTATTTCTTGCCAAAACGTATATCGTGTCGATTTCTCCACAAGCACGAATTAATTTCTCAATGAGTACTAAAAAAAATATTATTATTAATTGAGGTTTTTAAACTTCATTGTTATTATGCTGTTAGTGTGTGCTGATACATTACTTAATTTTTATATTTATGTAAGTTGGCAAACAAGTCGACGCCGACGGCCCACCTGTGTGCCAATTCTCCTAAAGTAAAATTTTGATAAATTGCAAACGATCCAAGGCCGAACCGTTAATTCAGACAGTTTTCGTTTTCGAAAGCTGCCAAATTCAGTATGTAAAGTAAAAGTTAACCTATGCTAATTCAAAAACCATTTCGAAACGTTAGTTTTCTAAACCAGGGGCACAATTCTCCTAAAATAAATAGTTGCCAAACGCAAGCGAACCACAACCGTCAGTCTGTTTTTGTTTTCGAAAACTTTCAAAATGATTGATTTTGTTTTTTGTGTCAAACAATTCGACAGCTTTTGAAATTGAGAACTGTCTGAATGAACGGTTTGGCCTTGGTTCGGTTGTGATTTATCAAGATTTATTTTAGGAGAATTAGGCCCCTTATTTTGCTATTTCCAGTGGACCTAGCACGAATGTTTTGACGTATAGTAACGTAAACGTAACGTTAATGTGAGTGAATTTTGAATCGAAAATACAACTATTCTATAGCATTTTAGTTTAAATTTATGCGACAACCACAATTTGTATCATACATACTTAGTATAAATAAAGTTTTCAATTTAATTCATTTTTATGTGCGAAACGAGTATTTTTGAATCAAAATTGCTAACTTTAGAGACACAGTTGGGAAGTCTCATGTGCCTGTAATTTTACCGGAGCCTATACCGCAGTAGATATACAAGGTGTAACTTAAACAACGCACTACCTCTTAAGGAGTCACTGTACTCATCATTATGAACAACTTTTACTATCGGACCAAACCAGAAATCGCGAAAAAAAAACCCAGTTATTCCCTACATTTATGTTCGCATAACTCGTCAAAATGTAGGGAACAGCTGATTTTTTTACGCGATATCATTTACCTAGAAAAATTATGGACGGTGATTAAAAAATCATTCTGTATACTCCAGTCAAAATAGACATTCTACTTCGGAATAATTCGCATAGAGCTGAAAATTAGTACAGATCTTAAAAACAACATCACTACATAGTATAAAACAAAGTTGCTTCCCGCTGTCTGTCCCTTATGCTTAGATCTTTAAAACTACGCAACGGATTTTGATGCGGTTTTTTAATAGATAGAGTGATTCAAGAAGAAGGTTTAAATGTATAATATATTGCACCAGGGCGAAGCCGGGACGGGTCGCTAGTTACAAATAAAATGTCAAAAGCTCCATCAATCCCACTTCTGCAAAAAAAGTAATTATTCAATGTCAAACGTCAAAAGAATCGGTTATTCGTAAATATCTCTTAAACGGTTGGTGTTATCGTCATAATAGTTTAGACCAGTCTTTCTCAAAGTGCGCGATAAGGCTCCCTTGAGGTCACTAGAGGCTAGGGTTGCCACCCGTACTCTATTTCACGTAGGCGTACTTTATTATCTGCGACAGTTATAAAGTACGCTAAAATACTCTTTTTACCTGACACCATTCTCATTTGATTCTCATCCTACTAGTTTGGACTTTTTTGGCATAGTTTTCTTACTCTACGGTCTATGGCTGTAATTGAAAGATTCTCACATTTTTGAAAGAATAGCAACATGTTTCCAAGAATCTAGAGGCGATGAAAAATAGGTGTATAAACATAAATTATAAAAGTACTCTTTTTTATACATTATACTTTATTTTTGATATCCCAAAACACAAATGTACTTTTATTGTTCCAAAAAAAGGTGGCAACCCTACTAGAGGTCTACAGGGGGAGCGGTAAAGGGCGACAAAAGTAATGATTGTGATTGTTAAGATGTGGAAAAGTTAAAAAATTTTGGAGGCGCTGTAAAATAATTGTTTCACAAAGTGTGTGGTAGACGTAATAAGTTTGTGAACTTTGGACGACACGTTCGGTGCAGTGGCTAAGCGATTAGCTTCTGCGCTACGGGTCGTCGGTTCGATTCCCACACGGAACAAAAATTTGTATGGCCTACAGATGGTTGTTTCGGGTCTGGGCGTTTGTGTATGTGAGATTTGTGTCTGTAAACGCACCCACGATACAAGAGAAATCTTAGAGTGGGGCAACGTTTTTAAAAAAAAAACGAAAAACTAATCGAAACGAAATGAAAACGAAACGAACCTCTGGTTCTGACAAAGTTGTAGATTATGCGATTCCTTAATTTTTTTCGTCCACGTAATTACCGTTTGTGGTTTTTTTTGTCTATTTTGACTGGACTAATAGTAATTATGACGTCAACCACTCTGAAACTATACTTAGGTATTTGTTTTGAAGAAGCTATTTCGATTGTCCCTTACTTCCCTGGCCATGAACAATGGTCGTCTAATTAATATTTTAATACATTTAAATCACTACCAGTGACATTTTACATTTATTTAAGTAAGTAAATTATTACCTATACGTACATTAAGGCTGCAGACACATTCCCCCTTATTACAAAAGATGTTTTAAACTAAGACTAAGGTAAACCCATGTTTAAAATATACCTCCGGTTGTCACCACTACGTCGACTGCCCCGAGGACACGTCGCTGCACACGCTGCAGGGGTGTCCTGCGTGGGCGACGCGGCGCGGGCGCCGCGAGCTAGTCGCGGCGGTCGGTGGTGACCTCTCGCTTCCGGCTGTGGTTCTGTTCACGGTCGGGAGCGAGAGTGCGTGGGAAGCCGTCGCCTCCTTCTGCGAGGAGGTGATGGCGACCAAGGAGGGAGCGGAGAGGGAGAGAGAGGCAGCTGCCACTCTCCCTTCCCGCGCCAGACGCACCGGGCGCCGGAGGGCGCGCGACTATCTCCGGCCACAGTAGTGTGTGGCCTGCGGGCGGCGGGTTAGGGGACCCATCGCCCGACCAGTAACAGGCCCGAGAAGGCAGCGCGCTGTGTTCCACGCGCGCCTCTCAGGAGGACGTGGGGCAAAGGGGTAAAGCCCCACAGAAGGAGAGGTCCACCAGGGGCTGGCGGACCAAGGCCTGCCGGGGTTGCGGTGCATGCAGCTGCGAATCCCGTGACCCCGGCCATAGGTCAGAAGAAGGAACACCGTGGCTTTTTAGCCGGTAAGAGTCCGGCATATCCCTTCGCCTTCCCCGGGCGAAGGGCATCCATGAGGAATTTCCCACGAGAAAAAAAAAGGTTTAAAATATAAGGTCAACCGGGGCAATTGCGTCATATAAATCCCATACACGCTTTTAAAAATTCATATCACACTAATTATAAACTTATGAGAAAAATCATTAATACAAATGTATATAGAAATTATCTGTCTTCAACCTTAATTAATTGTTTCTACCATTAGTTACAGTAAATACGAGTAAATAAACATTTTTTTGTAAAGACGCATTTTAGACGCATTTTCCCGTATTGGGGCAAACGCGTCTTTATTAAGTAAGTTTTAAACCTGTGACGTTTGAAGGCTGAAATAAATATATTTTCCTTCGATTAAAGTTTTGTATACGAATCTTTCAGTAAATTATAAAAATATTAAACAATCATTACATCAGAAGCTATATCATAAAAACTGGGAAAATGCGACTATTTTTTCTTAGACGCATTTACCCCCTGTCAAATCCAGACGTTAAGAACATTTTATTTGTGAAAGCAAAATTAGAATAAACTCTATCCTAGAAAAACCTTTAAATGGGTGCTAAATAAAAGTAACAGTACATTTTTGAAGTTTAATCAAAATCAAGTTACATTAGACGAATATTACAAAATTTAAATTGCAATAAATACGTTTTACTACCAATGGATGTCTATAAAACCTGTCGAATACGGTAATTTACGAAAACAATCTTGACTTGTCAGTGTCGCATGGGGCTGTCTACATCCGAAACATTCATGTGACCAGATAATATGTGTTTTATGCCATGGCCAGATAAGTTTCTGCTTTATGTAATATTGAAAGTCATTTCTTTCTTAATATTTATCGATATCAATGTATATCAATATAACCATTGTGATCGTATTCTAATTTACTTACCTGCAACACAAATTGATAACTTCACTATAACAAAAAAAAACGCGTCATTTCTCATAAAAAAAAGAAAGGCAAATTTAAATTTATCGCTAAACAAAGCTTTAAGAAACACATAATTACGAAATAAAATTAACTACAAAATACAAAAAAAAACACAAAACAAAAGGTTTAAGATCTCTGGTTTTGGGGCAAATGCGTCATAGAGACGCAATAGCCCCTAAACAGCAGATGCATTTACCCCAAACATCCCGACCTAACCGAAAAAAATTAAATCATCATTTCTCCACAAGTAAAACGATTTCAATAAAAATAACTATTGGTATAGACAGGCTATATTATATTATTTATGTATATTTTATAACAAAAACGGAAAACCGAGAAAAAATATGGATTCTTAAGGATTTTGATCACTCACCTCGTGCAGCACCACTTTACAAAAAACAAGTGATTTTAAATATGGCCGATATTTTGAATTTATGCGTTTCAACGCCATCTATTTAAATTATACGTTGTGAATTTATTCAAAATAAACAAAACTAGATGGCAGGAGAGGTTGGTTTTCAAACAGATTTAAAATTATTTCAAATAAACGCAATTGCCCCGAAGACGCAAATGCCCCGGTTGACCTTACCCATCACTTTCTTATGTCATATAACAAAAAGAGACGGGGCTATTTTAAAACCTAGGTTTTTCTTAGACCATCTTTTGTAATAAGGGCCATCGAGTGTATCTTGCGCGGCTCAAGTCTTGTCGCTTTAGGGCGTACCTATACATAAAGGAAGCAGGTAACCAGCGCTGACCTACCAGCGCTTATCGGTACTGGTCCGTGCAGATAACCGGTACATATAGGAAGACAAAAATACGCTTTGTTCCCTTGCAAATACAGCAACATATTATGACGGCCTACCAGCGCTGATCGGAGCAGGTCGGAACTTGTCGGCGCAGTTCGGAGCTTGTCGGCGCTGGGTCGCCACACATCAGCGTTGCCAGAATGTTACTTTTGTAACATTTTACGTTACTTTTGACCCTCTCGTGTTACCTCCATGTTACACGACTCAATATGTTACTTTTGTGTTACTTTTACGGCAGACAAAAAAATAATAATGGCATTCATGAAACGGAACGCATCCAAGAAATTATTATTAATTCTAATTATTAATTATAAGAAAATATTTATGTTTTAGAAGTTTATTTTTTGTTCTTTTGTCATAACTATAATAAAAAATTCAATTCTTTATTGAAATGTTTATATTCAAACCCGCGTATCTACTAATTTGTAAACGATTTTTCTGTAAATTATTACTGCAAAACCGGATAAGTGACTTTATGTGAAAACTAAGCAAGATATTGGTAAACTAAAGTTATTTTCTCACAAAGAAACTCCCAAAGGAGTAGTTTCCAAGTTCAGTTGAAAAAATAGTGTTAAATGGCCAAGATATTAAGTTTTTTTGTTCTCCTGTAAAATCGTGAAAATGCAGATACGCGGTATTTACAAACTGCTCTTCCGCGGTTTTGCACGCGCAACGACGTTATGAAATGGGACAGGAAGAAAACTTATTTTAATTTTTGTGTAATAAAGTGCCATAATATGGTATTGTGTGAATTGTGTCGTTTTCCACTTAATAAGGTAATGTTACTTTTCTCGTGAAAATGTTACTTTTTGAGCTGTCTCATGTTATATTTGACTATCTGCCACTGGCAACACTGCCACACATTATAAAGACTACCTGCGCCGACTAACTGCGCGTACCAGCACCAACAAGCGCTGACAGATCGGCGCCGGCAACCCGCTTTCCACGTGTATAAGTACGCACTATGGTACCATATTGTGAGCTGTTTTTTCGTTTCCCCTTTCTGACTAACCTTGTACCTATACGTTTATTGTATCTTATGCATTTTAAGTTACATACATAGTTTATTGTATATTTTTATTCTTTCTGTAGTTTGTGGTTCTTTGTGTCTGTATATTTATCTGTTTCTTTTATTTATTTGTACACAGTATTGTCTACATTTCTTGTTCTAAATTCTCCTCTTACAGGTCTGCGTTAGGAGATTTCTTATGTGCTCCTGATGAACTTATATTTTATTAAGTGTTGTGTGCAGGTATATAAATTGTCCGTATTTTTATATAAGTCAAGATAATAATAAGAGCCGTCGTGCTGTGCGTGTTTATCTCTATTAATGATTAGAATGTTATCAAAAACATCGATACAAATAATTTAATTGAAATCTTTGTATATTTTTGTGACAAAAGATATCTTGAGAATATAAATCAAACAATCATAATTGAGATTATACTCCTTAAAATATAGCTTGATTAGAATGACAGATGTCAGCAAAAGTGACGACATAACTTTGTAGTTACGTCGAACGGGTGATTTATATTGGCACACGAAAAATCACTCACATAACTAGCATGATAACGATTTTTTTAAATACGGTGCTTCCCATACAATTCAAAATATTAAAAATCAGCTTGAAAACTAAAATAATTCTTACTGATTCATAGTCATAAAATATTAACCTTACGTTCTTCAAAAGTTATGTCATACTGCAAAAATGTTAGAGATGGGACACATCGATAAATGTAAATCGATTGAATAAAAAAAATATTACGTTTGTGTTATTAAAATTTTATCCGATGATAATAAATACCTACTTCGTACAATATTAAAAAGGTCTTTAAAAGTTTTAAATGTAGGTATGTTTTAGATATAAACTATTGCGGTTATGGTTATTCGTCATGGGTATCAAATCCAAAGTTTTCGGGTATGCTGATGTTGAAGATGAGGTCAAAACTCAAATTCAAAATGGCAGCCATGAATATTTGCAAATTAGTTGTCATGGGTGTCAATTTCATGGTTTTCCCGGTGTGCTGATGTTGAAAATAAGGTCAAAATCCAAATCCAAGATGACGGCAACGAAAATATTCAAATTATACGTATTATATTTATTTTTAATGATTTATATCGATTTGATCAGTCCTTTCCCACCACTAGTCACACCAGTTTGGCAGCTGTCATTCTAATCAAGCTATATTTTAAGGACTATAGTTAATAGACATACACATACGTCGTTAATGAGGTTCCAGGGAAGCCACATGTGCAGAAGGAGTTATTGCCAAACATCTTTATCGTCAACGTAGTCTTTAGTCTAGTAATATGCTTTTTGAATAAGGACACGTTTAATATGGGCTTTGAACTTTCCCTCTGTAAAATCTGTTACAGATTTCGACAGCTTGAGTATTTTTTGTGATCTACGCAAATGTCCGGCTGATTGGTGGAGTCGTGCGTCGGGTCGTTGAGCTCCCTAAAATAAGGTTGAGCTACACGATGGCTGATGCATGCGTGCCGTCAGTTGGGACTGGTCAACTCAAACCTGCTATGGCTCTTTCCTCAAAAGGCCATTCCAGACGTTGCCCTACCTACATTGCCATACCTACACTCGCATAGTTTTATACCACAATGTCTGGACTTTAAAAGAGACCTTGACCTCTGAGTTTGTTTCGGCTTTTCTTCTCAGAGCTAGTCAGATAAGAAATGCCGGCGCCATCTAGTCTTAAAAAACATCACCTACATGACTTGTGAAAGTGTCTGTAACAGATTTATTTACAGAAATAAATATCATTATGTAAAAACGTTCGCCATTACCTAGAAATGACTTACTAGTTTTACTTAATCTTGGGTACACAATATTATTTTTATTTCGTGTATTTTTGTCATGAAAATCGCTCTTTATATCAAAAATAATATTTCTAGTTTTATTTTAGTCATAAATGTTGGTTTTATCTGCATTCAAGAAACCCGCGAGCCGTCATTCTACAAAAAGAAACACAAAAAGATATGATTCCGGCCAGGATCGAACTGGCGGCCTTCTGCGTGTAAAGCAGATGTGATAACCACTACACCACGGAACCCGATGGAGAGTCTGATGAAATTACTGTTCCTATGGCTTGCAAGTATTTGAGAGAAAGTAACGCCATCTTTAATAATATTTTCAACACGCTTATAAAGTGACTCTTATTGCACCACGTTTAGGTTCATAATGCAGCTTATTATAATATACATACGGCATTTTTTTCAACTCAACAAACAGTTTTTACTGTAGACATAATTTTTGTGGATAAATAAACTGTGTTAAATAAACATTTAATTTAATAAATTTATTTATTTTTGTCATTTAATGAACATTAATTTGTATTATAAAAATATTCAGTTTAATAAAAAATATACAGGGTGTAAACTAATTCGAGTAATTCCTTCAAAACGCATTTATCTGATGGGGTGACACAGATTGACTCCGCATGGAATTTCTTCAGCTTCAACAAAACAAAAAAGAAAACATACTGTTCTGTTTTTGAGTAATTTTAATGCCTCGAGTTAACTAACTGCGCGGAGCGATATCACGCTACTCGTGCCTGCTAGCTGTGCCACCGTGCTTCCATTAATTTATGCGAGTCATCTAAATATTCCATCACTTTACTTAATTCTTATTACTAAGTTTTTTTTTAAATTTTATTTTTAATCTTTTGCAGATTTAATCTATATCAGTAATAGATCGTGTGGTTTTAAGTAATTACACAAATTAGTTTACAACCTGTATATTTTTTATTTTATTTTTAACTAAGTAAATTAACCAATTTTATTAAATAAACGTTGAATATTGTTTTGGCAAGCTTATAACTTGGATAATAGCTTAATTATACCTGTACGTTAGAACGTGTATCGATATTTAGTGTACCTTTGTAAGCAAGTACAGTCGGTGACATAAGTTGGTAAACAAATAGATGTAGACAAATTAATGCTAGGTAAATGAATATTCCAAAAAAGTATGATAGATCCAACTTTAAGTACCTATATCTTAAAGTTTTTATTTTTTTAATTAGTTTCCGATTTTAAAAACTCAAATGTTTAGCAACTTTTATCGCTGACTATACTACCTATTTACACAGCTGCGAACCAAATCATTAATCGCTTGACACAACCTAAATAAAAAAGGAATAAAATAAAAAAAACAAAATAAAAAAAAGCATTTAATTTAATTTTTAATACATTACAGACACCACTAAACACAATGCTTTTAAATAATAATAAAACACAATAAATTAATTATTACACAATAAACATCGACATCACAGCACGACTTTTTCGACTACACGACTCGCCTTCAGACTTATTCTGCCATCTGTGGACATAAAAACAATAATATCAACAGATATTTTTTTAGCATATTTTACAATAGTTTTGCACCCACCTGAGACGGTCCATGACTGTACTCAAATAGTGCAGCCGTGGATAGTCCCCGGTTGGTGCCCCACCCCATTTTAGATTAAAGTTCTCAAATGGGCCTCTGCGCGTTGGACCCGTGTCCCCCGTATGCCTTCCAAAGGACCGGACATCTTCCGAACGGAAGATGAGCCGTGAACTTAAAGAAGTATCAATAAGTATTCATAGCATAATCGACTCTTTACTTCCCCACTGCTAGGCAGGGCCCTCTTCTTAGAAAGAGAAGGGTTCCTGAGGCCCAATTCTCCTAAAAAAAATCTTGTATCGCAACCGAACGAAGGCCGAACCGTTCATTCAGACAGTTTTCAATTTCAGAAGCTGTTAAATTGTTTGACACAAAAAACAAATCAATCATTTTGTCAGTTCGTAAACAAAAACTGACTGAGAGCAGTTACGCACTGTATCCTATCCGAATCCGTGAAAATACGTTCCGAAGTAGTCATAGAACTATTTGTATGGTAGTTTACAGGCCCGCCGCTAGCTGTTTAGTAGCCCGCGTGCAATACCGATTATGCCGCCCTACGACTACTTACGCTGAGTTTTGTCAAAAAAAGGCTATTTAATGTTTTCTCATTATGGTGGGAAAAAAGAAAAGAATCATAACGAAGATAAAACATTTATTTTGATCAGGTGCATAGTTATTTTCGTATCTACAAAAATTTACCGCTTCTTGCCTTTATTTTCGCGAAATCTTGAATCAACTTTCTTGTATCCAAGCAGTCTAAGATTTCATGTTCAATTGAAACTATAGCTAAATAACTTAGGTAGTCTTTGCTGGAGCATTGTTGATCTTAAATAGTTTTTAATCATTTTCAATGACAATGATTTTGAATATTACGTGATGAGTCGCTCGATTTGCCGCCCCCCTGGACGTGCCGCCCGCGTGCGGTGCACGCCTTGCAAGCCCGCTTACGGCGGGCCTGGCAGTTTACGCACTAGATGTGACTTCCGTCATCCAATTTCTCTCCGTCATCCGTGAGTCTCCAATTCGGAAGAAATATTGACGGACTGAAGTAGCCGTAGTGCTGTTTGTATGAACGCTTTCGCATTACCTGGGATTCAAATCGGACATATGCCAAAGATAGCCCCTGAATTGCTTGGATTTGGATCAGAGATCGGATTAGTGCGTAAGCAATATCCGAATTCGGTCCGAGATTTTTAGACTTTAAATCCGTATTTTCACGAATTCGAATCGGATGCAGTGCGAAAAGCAATATCCGAATTCTGTCCGAGTTTTTTTATGTATGTATTTTCACGGATTCGGTTCGTATGCAGTGCGTAACTCTGATGGTTTTGGTTCGTTTGCGTTTGGCCACAATTTTGTTAGTCGATTTGGGTCCCTTAACCCTTAGTCCAATACGCTGGCCTGGTGTGGGTTGGCGGACTAGACAAACCATTGAGAACTTCATGTAGTCCTCTCAGGTAGGGTTGCCAACTCTTTGTCGGTCAAAAATAGTAGGTAGTTATACAATTATTACCCACAAAAATATAGTAGATAACGAAAGGATGAAAAAAAATATAGTAGGTTCCAAAATAGGTACTTTATTACTTAAAAGAATATTTTTTATAAATTAACTTCAAAAGTAGGTAGTTACCAAAACACAAACTCGAAATTGCCAATCTGTCAAACTCAAAGTGAACGTAAATGTTAACTTGACATACCAGAATCGTTCAGAAATAGTTAATGACGTTACGTATTACGCTTACACGTTTTGAAACGAATATTATTGCTTTGAGTTTGATGCCTTTAAAATATAGTAGTTTCGCCTACTATATACTTTTTTCAGAAATATAGTAGTCGAGCCTCTATTATAGTAGGATACTAATTATATAGTAGGATTGGCAACCCTACTCTCAAGTGTGCTTTTCCTCACGATGTTTTCCTTCACCATTAACGTAAGTAATAATCAAATTCTGATTCGCACATGAATTTCAAAGTTCCAAAGTCAGAGGTCAGGCTCGAACTCAGACTACGTTTTTGTGGAAATGACGCGGGAATGTTGGAACCAAATGGCTGCTATTTTTGTGTGTATTATTACAGTTGCCATCTCGAAGAATTAAAATTAAGCAATCAACAAATTAAAATACCGTGTGTCCCTTGATAATGTGTGTAGACCACAAAATAAAGCAAATAAAAAGAAAAAAAAACTGAAAAAAACAGTTTGGTTGAACAGTTTTTTTTACTTGATGACTGTTTTAAGGATTATTTTTTATTTGTTATGTAACATCAATTCTTTGCCACCATTATCGTTTTTATTTAAACAAAAACCCACACAATAAATAAAAATTTAAGTATTTTTACAATAAAAAAGCTTTTTCATCTATTTTTTTTTGTCTGTACATTGTAGTCTATTTTCACCCATTTTTGTCTTTGTACACTATCCAGGGACACACTGCATATCTTTTGTTTTAAAAATGCTTTCATATCTGTTGTAATTTTGGCCCAACACTGCCGATGTCCTTTAGACTGCCCCTAAACAGTTATAGTATGGAAATAAACAAATAAACTACCACTTACACTACATATCTTATATATTTTTTAACACACTAACAAAATTACTTACCTCATTTGGAATTAACACCGTGAATTCCCCATGAATCACCACACCATGCTGTTTCGCACACACAAACACAGGCACAAACAGAAAAGCAAAAAACAAAACACAAAAAAACAATCTCACAATACAAAAAAAAATACCGACCGAATTGAGAACCTCCTCCTTTTTTTGAAGTCGGTTAAGAAAACAATAAACATGCGATACCGTAAAAAGTATTTTTGCGTCAATAGTACCTACATACATAATCACAACAGAAAAAGCAAAAAAAACGCAAAGCTTCTCAGAAAACAAATAGGTATAAAAAAAAACATGCGAAATAATTTCATATCATGCGAGCAGCTTCACAAAAAACAAAAAAAAAACATGCGAAATAATTTCAAAGGAAATTGATGAGAATATGCAGGAAACCCTTTCATAATGCCTTATACAGTCACCGACGAAAACAAAGGGTCATTAAGGCTGAGCGCAGACTTGAGTCACGATAGTTTTAAAACAGACTATTGCTTTACAAAACATATGAAGACGCGCGAACTTCAAACAAAACGTCTCATAGACAAAATCGTCTAATACCTACAAGAACTGCACGGCGACAAGTCTGGCTAACGATTGTCGGCTTCCCTTTTGTATGTATGCGGGCGCGCACATCAACTGCAAAACAGTCTAGCGACGTACCCCCGGTACCCCTTCTCTTTTAGTCTCATCCGAGCATTCAGAGAGTAAGCACCCAATATTTACGCCTATGTCGTTTTGCAAGTGCACGCGTAACTAGGACGCTTATTATAACAGTATCGATGAAGTCCATTTTGATAATGAAAAAGAATTGACGCAGAGGGATTGCGCCGCATCGTCGTAGTAGACAAAACTGTTTCGTTTCAGGTGTGCGACGTGTCGTAGACAAAACAGTTTCGTTTTAGTTTTAAGGCAGACTTGTCTATGCGAGGAAAGTCTGTCTTAAAACTGTCGTGACTCCAATATCCGCTCAGCCGAATAGCTCAGCAAATGCGTCAAACGTGTTGTCATAAGAATAAATATAAATACTAATTAAAATTATACAGTTAAAATACTTTGTAATTTTGTTTGTGTAGGTATACCTAGGTACAGACAACATTGTAAGTCGATGTATAAGGTTGTTCGGAAATTCATTTTGTAGTTAATTTTATTTTTGGAGGAGCTCGTGGCTAAATAATTACAGTCGCATAGACCGATCTTCCGGGTTAAGCCACGCTTGCCGAGGTTGGTCTGTGGATGGGTGACCATTTACCATAGCGAGTTTCCTCCGTGCCTCGGAAAGCACGTAAAGCCGTTGGTCTCGGCTGTCATTTGTAGATCTTTGACAGTCGTTACTGTTGGTCAGAAGCCAGAAAGTCTGACAACCAGTCTTACCAAGAGTATCATATTACCCAGTTACTGGGTTGTGGAGGTCTGATAGGCAGTCGCTCCATGTAAAATACTGATATTCAGCTGCATCCGGTTCAACTGGAAGCCGACCCCAACATAGTTGGGAAAAGGCTAGGCAGATGATGATGATGATTTAATTTTATTTTTCACAGCCAACTTCACACTTAAGCCGCATAATTATTATACAAGGTGTGACAAAAATAACGCACAACCTCTTAAGAGGTCACTGTACTCATCATTATGAATAACTTTTACTATGGGACCAAACCTGAAATCGCGAAAAAAATCAGCTGTTCCCTACATTATGTTCGCTTATCTCGTCGAAATGTAAGGAACAGCCGATTTTTTTTCGCGATTTCGTGTTTGGTCCAATAGTAAAAGTTGTTCATAATGATGAGTACAGTGACCCCTTAAGAGGTTGTGCGTTATTTATGTTACACCTTGTAGTTATATTATTTATACGAATCCAGGTTTTTCGTTTTTTTTAAGTGATTGTAGTAATAATCAGATACCAAATGGTTGACAGTAATCAATACTACAGTAATCCCGTCATTATTAACGTTAATATATTATTGATATTATATAAACTTTAAAAAAATACTTGTTAGTCAAGATTTTTTCATAATTTGTCAGTCTATAGCTCCTATACCCCATCGATTTCGGCACTGCCCTTTCGGTGGGGTAAATTGTGCATTATAATGAAACTACTGGTACCCATTTAGTCCCAATCGATTCTAGGTTTTTGGTTCATACATTATGGACCATCTCCTTTGTTCATAATTATGAATACGGCCGCGCTTCTTTTTCAAACGTCGCTCGTACAATGATCACACACTTTTGACGCTCACTGTACTTGCAATTGTATTCGAAGTAAGTACATACATTTTAAAGTTCAACTAGTAGCCTTGATACACAAACATAATAGAATTTTAATTATTATGTTATAAGTGTAGCTCTTCAAAATATACAATGAGGGCTTAAATTTACATTTAATTGACTTCATTAAAGATATTATTGTAGCCGAGGAATCGTAGTTTAGAATACGTCATGCCTTCCCTGAAGGAAATGTACTAGTCATTCTAATTTCGCCTATTATTCAGTGCAATAAGGTTTTTTTTCTATTGGACTTCTATATATAGTCCCTGCGACCGTTTGTACGTAACCAGGGGGTCTACTCCGTAAGCACGAAGTCCGTGGTTTCGGCCTTAGTTACGAGCGTTTCCTACTCCCTATCACTTACGGACATACGATTATTTCGGGGCTGAACTAAGAATGAATGACAACACGATTTGACAGTTGTCCCTACTACCGATGTGTTTTTGCCCGTCCGAAAAGTTGAACTTGACACTTGTTTTGTTCACTCCTACGTTTCGGGCTACTTTCGGACGGGCGACTAACTTCGTTGACGGACTTAGGGAGTAGGTTGGTTAGACTGAAAGCTGACCCTAACTTAGTTGGTAACAGGCTAGGCAGAATATCGTCTACAAGTTTTATTGTTGAGTAAATTACTTTTTTTATACAAGGTTAGTCAGAAAGGGTGTACTAATCCGAAAGGGTGTTAAAGTACACATAATAATGAATAACTTTTGTTCTACAACTTTTCCCAAAACTCAATAGTTTAAGAGAAACAGTTGTTCAAAAATCTCAAAAAAAAAACTCTAAAATCTATCTATCCCCAGTTATGATCAGCTGTGTTTACATTTTAGGTCATATTTATCATGTCATGAATTAGAAGCACCATTTTCTGAATTTGTAACTCAAGCAGGGATGAAGAATTTTTGAAAAAACTAAAATGATATAATTTTATTTGGAAAAAAAACTAATTTTGAAATTTTATCACTTGCTTTCAAACAGTCATCAGCGATACTACGAGTATAAGTAGGCTTCGGATTAGTACCCCCTTTCCGACTAACCTTGTATCTGTTGCAAAATAATAAATATTTAAAGATATAATAACATTTTAGTTGAAGAAATATTTCGCTTGTTGTTGCAAAGTTCAATGAACTAATTAATGTTACGTAATGCACAGATTTTGGGTCAAAAGTTATTACACAATTTAATACAATGTCGGTAAACGTATTGCGACTTTTTAAAGTGCAAAACTAAGTATACCTATCTTTTTTTTTTTTTATCGTTGTTTGATGTTTGAGTAAAACAAATTAATAACAGATTTTCATAAAAGAAAATAAAAAAGTAGATTAAGGTGTTCAAAATAGTTTTTAATAAAAAAAACTAATTATCAACAAGTAGATTAACGTTTTTTGTATTAATTTTCATCGTTTCTGCATTAATTGGAATGCATCAATCAATAGCTTAAGGTGAATGCGATCGGCCGAACCGCGAAATCCATTTTTTTTTGAGTTTTCCTATATTTTTCTTATAAAATGAACATCTTTAAGACGATAATAACTATTTAGTATTTATTTATATTTTAAAACGTCACATTTAACTGTATTTTGGTACAAAAAAATAAAATAGTTTATGATAGGCAATTAATAAAATGATGTCTTAAAAATAGATTTCTTAGGCTGGATGATGAAACTACATAGGTAGCAGGTACTCAGTACTTACTGAACCAAGGATTGGAAAAGTACTAAAAAAATTCCATATTTTTAACACCATCTCTAAAACATGCGTAAAAAATATCAGCACACACAAAAGCACAAATTTTGGAATCTTTTAATACAGTCAGGTCCAAAAGTTTCTGTTTGTGAAAATAAAACTAGGTACTTAGTATTTCGCGTCACTTTCAGATTATGGTCCAAATAAATTGGAACATTAAATTATCAAAATTAGTTTTCCTACTACATGTAACCTCCCTATAAATATTGTTTTATTTAACCGCTCATCATTTCTCAATTTTCGTGAGCGTAATTATAGGGTGTTAAAAAATTAACTCTTAAGTTTGTCGGGTTACCCAGAATAGGAATTAAAAAAAAAACTTTTCTCGGAAAAATAATAAAAAAATATAAGCAAATTTCGAAAAGTTGTTTTATAAAAGTTTTTCTGGATTTAAGTATTATTATGAATTAAAAAAATAATTGAAACATTTTTTTTTCATTTTCCGATACCGAATAACCCCACAAAATTTTTGTAGTATTTTTTTTAACAGGCTGTTTAATAAGCCAACGAAAGATGACAGAAAAATTGAGAGGCAAATAAAAAGAAACTCCTCTTATTATAATAATATATTATTTTTCAAATTCATCCAATAGCTAAGATAAAGAGAGACCAGAAACTTTCAGACCACAAAAAAAACATGCAGACTCACCTCTCCCCAAAAACCCGGTACCACCCGTCAAAAACACACACTGATCTTTATAAAACTCCTGAATCTCAGTCTTAGGCCCTTTACCCTTCGTTAGCTTCTGCTTCTCTTCTTCTTTCGCGTCCACTTTGTCTTCTTCTGCGTAATACGTGTCTTTGTTATCCGGCACGAACTCGTGGTCTTCGGAGTAGTCGAGGATAGGTGCAGTCGGGTTCATTGCTTGGTTTTCTACTTCTGCTATGCGCACTGAGTTTTCTAATTCCTGTGGAAGATTGCAAAGATAGTTAAAATCCCTGTGGGAACTGGCTAGAATATAGAACTTTCTCACCGCACGCTGGGAATAGACGCGTGTTGTAAGTGTCTAAACACACGAAGATATGCGACCGAAGTTCGGCATGATTACAGGCAATGCTTTTTAAATTACCCGCGACATACCAGGCTGAAATTACGTCGCGTTTTACCTATACAGGGTGTTAACGAATTCGTGTAACTCCTTAAAACCACATGATCTACTACTGGTGTAGATTGGACCCGCACGGGAATTAGTCTGATTAAAAATCAAAAAATAAAAATCTCTTTTTTTTTTCATGCGGCAGGCATAAGTGATCGTATCTAAACCACATAATAAGGATTCAGTAAAAAAATACGTTTTTTTTTTAATAAAATGATTTCATGCGCTTGAACATTTCGATGCCACGCATAAATGACTGAAAGCACGGCGACGCGGCTGGCGGGCAAGACTAACGCGATATCGCTCTTTGCAGTAAGTTAACTCGGGGTTCTAAAATGACTCAGAAATAAAAAACTAAAAAACTAAGATTTTATTTTAATTTTTTTTTCAGTTGATTTTCAAGAATCCCCGTTTAGGGCTAATCTGTGTCACTAGTAGATCACGCGGTTTGAAGGAATTACACGAATTCGTTAACACCCTGTATACAAAACATAGACGCCGAAGTTCGGTCGCGTAATTTCGGCATGTTGTGGCGCCACACTAAGCGTTAAAACGCACTAGCGGCCAGCCGCAATACGGCGTGCCGCTTGCGGTTGGCCGCACAGTGATTTTTACATGAAACCGCATGATCTCAACGCACTGATTTCCGGCCAGCCGTCGTGCGCCAGTGCGTTGAGGTCATGCGGTTTCATGTAAAAATCGATGTACGGCCAACCGCAAGCGGCACGCCGCATTGCGGCTGGCCGCTAGTGCGTTTTAAGGCTAAGATTCAACCTTTGTGGAAGGATTTATACGAAACGCCTGGCTAGCTACCACCTGCACATTCAAGTCATGCTGGCGGGTGATCCCGCTAATTTACACCGTTTCACAGCGTTTTAAGGCCATTTTTCGGACATCGCATTTTTATTAAAAAAGCTAATAATGATGGTCATTGAAATGTCTAGCTAGCTAGCATGTCTAGTTTTTGAGTGAAAGTTTTTTGAAAATCGTCTTATTTTCATTCGGATATTTAGAAAAAAAAATACTCATAAACTAAACATGATACGCAATAATGTTTTTTTTTCTAAATATAGGTTTAACGAATTTATTACTCATAAAGAACAATACATAGTTCACTTATTAATGAGCTTAAATGTATATAATTATGTAATGTAACATACAGCGATCGAGCAAATCTAGTTACTGAACTTTATCAAAAATGTATTTTTTTTTAATCTAGTTTTAAACACTGCAAGTGATTTACTATCCTTTACATTATTTGGTAGATTATTGTATAATTGTGCTCCATCATATGTAATAGTTTTTTTTCCATAGTTAGTTCTATGTCTTCGCAATTTAATTTTATTATTATTTCTTAAGCCATGATAACCGAATGAAAATAAGACGATTTTCAAAAAGCAGGAGATACCTATTTCCAGAAGTGGCGGGCACAGCTAGTATTGCATAAAGACAGCGGGTAAGGAGTAAGGATGTGACCTATTCTCGTCTAGAAATAATAATAGTCCTCACATGCAGATTATCCTGCAGCTCCTTGCTCAGATTCCTGACGTTCTCCAGTTCCTTCAGCATCTGTTCCGTGGGCTTCCCGTACACGTCTATGTCTATCTTCTCCCCCTTGATTTGTGCTTCCACCCACTTCTCCATCTTGTCCCGAGTGAGGGTCGTCTTCATCAGTGGGGATTCTTCTAAAGTGTGGTTCATTCTGTTGACAAAAAGATAATATATTAAATAAAATTATTTTTTCATTCATTTTCTTAGAGGAGCTCGTGGCTAAATAATTACAGCCGCATAGACCGATCTTCCGGGTTAAGCCACGCTTGCCGAGGTTGGTCTGTGGATGGGTGACCATTTACCATAGCGAGTTTCCTCCGTGCCTCGGAAAGCACGTAAAGCCGTTGGTCCCGGCTGTCATTTGTAGATCTTTGACAGTCGTTACTGTTGGTCAGAAGCCAGAAAGTCTGACAACCAGTCTTACCAAGAGTATCGTAAATTGCCCAGTTACTGGGTTGTGGGGGTCTGATAGGCAGTCGCTCCATGTAAAATACTGATATTCAGCTGCATCCGGTTCGACTGGAAGCCGACCCCAACATAGTTGGGAAAAGGCTAGGCAGATGATATTTGAAAATTTTAATAATACTAGTATTTAGTTCTATCTATTTTGTTATTTAGTATACAAAATCCTAATCCTAACTACTTAATATTAAAATGCGAAAGTAAGTTTGTTTGTTTGTTGCCTTTTCATGCCTAAACCACTGAATTGATCATCCTGAAATTTTGCATATACGTTGTCAGGTGTACAGAAACGGACATAGGGTACCTTTCATCCCGAAAAAAGTACTGTTCCCGAGGAAAACAACAATAAAGTTCATAGATGGCGCCACGTGTCCTTCGAATCATGATTGTTTTATATTATTATAGAAACTTTAGTAGTATGTTAAGATTTTAACGCGAGCGATGCCGCGGGCAAAAACTAGTAATATTATTAGAATAACAAGTTTCAATTCATAAAACACTTTAAAACTTTGTATAATCATCATGTATCATTTAATATATACAGGGTGCTAACGAATTCGTGTAATTCCTTAAAACCTCATGATCTACTACTGCATACTGGTATAGACTGGCCCCGCACGGGATTTAGCTTGATTAAAAAAAAAAAAGTTCTTTTTTATTCATGCGGCTTTGTTACCGATCATATCTAAACCACCTAATAAGGTTTCAGTAAAAAAATCAGTTTTTTTTTTGCAAATAAAAATTTATATTTTTTGAACATTGCGATGCCACGCATAAATTAATAAAATTATGGTGAGACGGCTGGCAGGAGCAATTAACGCGATATCGGTCTTTGCAGTCAGATAACTCAAGGCTCTATAAAGAATCAGATAAGTATTGAAAACCAATTTTTTTTTATTTATTTTTTTCGGTTTATTTTCTAAAATTCCCATTTAGTGTTAATCTGTGTCACCAGTAGATCACGCAGTTTGAAGGAATTACACGATTTCGTTAACACCCTGTAGTTTTGATGTTGACTATACACAGTGGAATAAGGAAGACCTTGACGAAGATATAAAAAAAAAGATTTTATTAAAACATTACAGTTCGGGTTTTCAAAATTTCAAGTCTTGAGCAAAGATCAGACCATTAAAATAAGCAAAGTAAACATTAAAATCCAAATCCGAAGCTATTAATAATTTAAATGTGAATTAGTAATGTGAACGATTTGAATCTCACGTCAAATATCTAGAAAATTAATATAAATTGTAAGGATGCAATCACACTGATGCAAATTCTACGCTGGCCTTTATTATGATTTATTGGTGATCTTCGGTAAGAACAAATGATAAATAAAGAAAGAAAAAAAAAAAAAAAAAATTCTTCTAACTCTTTTTCTTCTTGCCCTGATCCCAAGATACTTGTAGTCGGCGCAATATGTTTTTCTCTTCCATTCTTCCCTGCCAGCCGTAACCGCATAATTTACTCCCTTTTCCTTCATTTTTTTTTTATTTATTACTAGGCCTGCGTTTGGCCGCCATCTCGCCTGATGTTAAGCGATGATGCGGTCTACGATGGAGCACGCTTGCCCAGAAGAAACCGATTCACTCGTGACTTGAAGACACCCAAATTGTAGCTGTCGGGGAACACCCACTCGGGCAGCGCATTCTACTGTTTGGCGGTTTTCACAATGAAAGTGGAATCAAAGCGCTTCGTTCGGGTTTTTGGTATATCAACCATGAACCGATGGCGCTTTTTCGTGCTTCTGGCCGTCCGATAGAAAAAAGGGCAGGGGGGTATTACATCATGCAGATCTGAAGCACACTCTCCGAAATGTGTCCGATAAAAAACCGATGGACTGGTAACTTTGCGCCGATGCTCAAGACTTTGTAGCTTGGTCTGAACAAGGGAGTCGTTGCTGATGAGCTTCTTGGCACGCTTCTCAATGGACTCCAATGCCTCAAGCTGGTATTTGGCTGAGCCGTCCCAAAGGTGCGAGCAGTACTCCATGCACGATTATATCCTCTCTAACACAATCCATCCATCTTTTCTTTGATCTTCCTCTCCCCCCTCCATCAAAAATGTTTAATAATCAATCAAACATGCCAGTGCATGTTATGTATACAAGGTTAGTTGGAAAGGAGGTACCTACTAATCCGCAGGCCACTTAAAGTATCACTGATGACGGGTTCAAAGAAAGAATTAAAATTTAAAAATTTGATAATTTTTATTTCCATCCAAAATAATTTTTATTTTCAAAATTTCTTCATTCCTGCTTTAGTTACGAATTTAGAAAATGAAATTTGTAATCCGTCACCCCAAATATGTATAACCTTGTGGCGGCATCTATCTCGCCACATGCGAACTAGCGAACTATCCTACATCGCGCAATCAAGATTTAACACGCAGATAGTATATATACAACCTCCCAACATCAACTGGTGGGCAGTAGCCCGCCAGGCACAAGACTCCGCCTGGTTGGAGGATCCTCCCTTTGGTTGGAGGAACACCACACCCAAGTTTCTCCACATTGGTGACCCCGACGTGATCGTCACAGACAGTGTTTCCACACTGGTGACGTCAAACAACCTTCGCAGCCTTCGGCAGCCACATCATCACACCCTCAGCAGCTCAGCATTCAATCGAGCAGCGAGCAGCGAGTCCCACAGCCAGCCAGCATCCTCGGCGCATATATACTGCACTTCGGCCGGTCAACTAGCAGAGGCATTTCTCTCCTGGTCGACGCAGTCCACAGCCACCACTCATCGCTCTCACAGTTCCGACTCACTGGAATGACGCGGTATCCGGTTTCGACTCAAAGGAACCCCTCACTGGCCCTGGCAAGTTCTCAAGACGCAACGACCGCTGACTCATCAAGACGATCGACCTCCGGTCTCAGGGGGGGAGTGATGTGGCGGCATCTATCTCGCCACATGCGAACTAGCGAACTATCCTACATCGCGCAATCAAGATTTAACACGCAGATAGTATATATACAACCTCCCAACATCAACTGGTGGGCAGTAGCCCGCCAGGCACAAGACTCCGCCTGGTTGGAGGATCCTCCCTTTGGTTGGAGAAACACCACACCCAAGTTTCTCCACAACCTAAAATGTAAACACAGCTGCTCATAGCTGAGGAGTGAGGATAGATAGGTTTTAGCGTATTTTTATGAAATCTTTGAACAGCTATTTCTCATAAATTTTGAGTTTTGGGGAAAGTTGTAGAACACAAGTTATTCACTATCATGGGTACTCTAACGGTACGTTCACACGGCGTCGTGTGTTTCTCTACCGAATCGGTTTTTTGCAGTATTCGGGTTAGTGGCAACACTATTTCAATACATGAGTTCACACATGCATTCAGTTTCAAGACATGGCAAAAGAACCGAATCTTGTTGAAGTTGACATCCGACTTGGCGACTACAAACCGATCCGGCCGTACTGCAAAATGTAGGATCCGGTGCAGTGGCGTAGCGCATTCAATACATGCGTTCATACGATACAAGCAGGTGTAGAGTTGGTTATTTGCCGGATCTTCAAACCGAATACATGTCGGGTCGCACAAGCGGGGGAGTGGGAGACATGGGACATTTTTTCACACGGGATCCCAATTCGGGGCCGTCATATACGGCATCGCAAGATGTGCCGTGTGAACACAACATTCGGTTTTTCCAGATCCGATGAAAATAAGATTCGGCAAAACGTGACTCCGTGTGAACGTAGCGTAACACCCTTTCGGATTAATACCCCCTTTCCGACTAACCTTGTATAGCAAGACTAGTCACTTTACATCCAAAAATCATGAAGTCAGCTCATCATTCTGTACAACTGTTACTATGGGACAAACACTGAATTCGTAATAAAAATCAGCTGTTCCACACATTATGTTCATTGATTATTTGATTTGGCACAGATATTCTTTTTTCACGCATTCTGAATTCAAAAATGTCATCAACTTTTTCTGTTGACGAAGTTTGCAAATAAATTTCTGTTTTATTAAATTAACGATATAACAATCCCGCATAAACTCCGCGATCGTCCTAGTGGAACTTTACCTTTACAAAAACCGCCCAGTCATTAGGCCTAACATGATTCTACACTAGCATTTAATTCTAATGCTTTACCGAGATATGCATCAAATGCATAATGTAATGTCAATTTTGATTGAACGCAATGATTGCAAAATTGTAACAGAAATATACTTAGCTGTGTCAATCAAATTAGCTTAGCGCAGATAACTGCAGATTTAGAGATTCCGTTGCCCTACATTGTTACATTCGCATAGTTTTATACTACAATGTCTGGACTTTAAAAGAGACGTTGACATCTGAGTTTGTTTCGGCTTTTCTTCTCAGAGCTAGTCAGATAGGAAATGCCGGCGCCATCTAGTGTTAAAAAAACGTATAAAATTGACTTGTGTCTGTTACAGATTTATTTACAGAAATAAATATCATTTTATTTCATCATTTATTCATTTCATTTCACCGTGAGGAAACCTGCAAAATATTTCTCGAGATGTCTTGCCCGTGTGCGGACGAGCTAGAATATAAAACTGAAAAAATGAAAATGAAAAAGTATTTATTCACAGAAATAATTATTTACAAGATATATTTACCTCTGCCAAACTGCAAAGCAGTTTGTTGGCAGACGTAGCTCCTTTTTTTTGTACTTATTACCTAACATTTTTTTTTTTTATAGTGACACTTTTTCACTAAGAGGTTAAAACTGTTCTATCGTTCCATAAAATGTTAAAAAAAAGCAGACATTCTTTTTTTTTTTAAATATTCTCTTCATTGAGACTTACAAAACATATCCAAGAGGTACTTACTTATGTATTTTATTTTTAAAGCAGGTTTTTGTGATACAATAATTGTTTATATCGACTGGAAGGTTATTAAAAATAGTTGGGAATAAAAAACTTCCTCACCGCACGCTGGGAATAGACGCGTGTTGTTGTAACATTATACAAAACATAGCACTTATGGTGGTAGGATCTATACGGTCCGCCTGGCTAGCTATCACGCTCACATTAATGTCAAGCAGTTTACTGTGTTCCGTCGTGTGTATGTGAGAGCCAGAGAGGTACAGGAGAGTCTCTCTATATCTTTGTTACTTGGATTCGTGTGCTACATCTTACATTTTCTAATTATAAAGCGGGCTCTACACTCGCCCGCGAACACTGGCAGGAATGGCGCCACCAGAAGTTCGTAGAGCAGTAGCTAGCTCTAGCGAAAGAACTAAAATGGAAAGCGATACGCGTCACCCTCTGCACTACAACATCCCTGTTCGGCAAAGACTTAAGAGCCGTAATAGCTTTGCACAGCGTGTCCTCCCACTCACTGGCGAACGTTCACAGGCAAGAGTCCAGTTGTGGCGAGATAAGGCTTCTTTACCCATTCCGTTTGTTGCGTCTTCCGAGGATCTCCCACCTGGGCATGAGTTGCCTTGGCTGACCTGGAAGTCTCTAAATAGACTTCGGACTCAGGTTGGTCGAAGCAAGGAAAACCTGCTCAGGTGGAAATTTGCGGGTAACTCATACCTTGGGGGTAAATGTGGTGCCGTTCCGCAAACTATGGCGCACTTAACATCATGCCCCGCCTGCCCTGTTACCTGTACGTCACAAGAACTAATGGACGCTACGGATAGTGCTAAACTCATTGCTGAGTTCTGGGCCGACACGGTGTAGATTGTCATCGACACGCTAAGAAGAAGAAGCGGCCGTGAAACACGGCCGCGATCCGGCCGTGTCGCCTTGTTTTTTCACTGTATCCTTATAAGGTGGTTTAGATAGGACGACTCACCAAAAAGGCAAGAAACAAAAAAAAAACAAGCTTAATCCCTTGCGGGGCTATTCTAGACCATTAGTAGATCACCTGGATCCCAATTCTCCTAAAATAAATTGTTGCCAAACGCAATCGAACCACAACCGTCAGTCAGTTTTTGTTTTCGAAAACTTTCAAAATGATTGATTTTGTTTTTTGTGTCAAACAATTTGATAGCTTTTAAAATTGAGAACTGTCTGAATGAACGGTTCGGCCTTGGTTCGGTTGTGATTTATCAAGATTTTATTTTAGGAGAATTAGGCCCCTGGTTTTAAGGAATTCCACGAATTCGTTTACATTCTGTATAAAAAAAACTTAATTTTCGATCAAAATTATTATTCCACACATTCTTTACATAATAAAATCGCATTCATACACTAATGAGTCGGTCAATGACTTTAGGTATTATAAAAATATCTACTGTTAGGATAAGATTGAAATAATATTAACAAATAATAATAATTGAGACTTTTTAATAGCTTGCTTACGGAATTATTGCGAAAATGGTTTTATTTTAACAATTCAACATCAATGTTGTTCAATAAAATGTTAAGGATTCAAGTTCATTGCAATGTATTGGATGAAAGTTCTTTAAAATATTTAAGGTTTTATTTTAAGGTTCACGATAGTGATGTGCAAGACCACAAGGCCAATTCTCGTAATTAACAAAATAAACTTAAAAAAAAAAAGTAAAAACCGACTTCAAAGAAATACTAAAAGGAGTAAAATAATTACCATAATATAAAATTAACAGTTTCAGAAGTCGGTGGCTTCTACGAGTATTTGCTTCAGTGTAGAGTTGCACCGACTTCTGAAACTGTTAATTTTATGTTATGGTAATTATTTTACTCCTTTTAGTGTTTCTTTGAAGTCGGTTTTTACTTTTTTTTAAGTTTATTTTTTTATTAAATACGTTTTAGTGTCATAATTTTAACCCCCTCCTCCATAACCCTTCTTTTTAGCTTTGACGTAGTCGGGCATAAAAAGTCCTTTCAAATGATACCTTACACGATATATTGAAAACATTCCAAAGGGGGGGAGGGGGGGACACGCACCCTCTCCTCTTTTCCAGTAGTCAGTTCCCAACAACAAATATAAACAAAGCAATATTAGTTAGTAATTTGAGAATTTTGCTTTGATCCGATGAGGAGTTCCGTTCCATATCTCTGAAGTTCATAGTCTAATCATAACAAAATTTAAATGGGACCAATCGGGAAGTATACCCTTTCGAATAAAAAAATAATTTTTCAAATCGGTTCATAAATGACGGAGATAATTATGAGGTAACAAACATAAAAAATAAAAATAAAATACAACCGAATTGAGAACCTCCTCCTTTTTGAAGTCGGTTGAAAATGTTCAAAATATAGTCTCGATCTAGTCTCAGCCTAGTCTCAATCTCATAAACATGACAAATGGTATCCTTGTTCGTTAACAAACAACGTCAAACGTGAGAATATATTGAAATGAGGTTGAAAGTTGACTGAAGCCAAAAGGGTATTCTGGTTATATCGGCTTTCCACGGTGTGTGATAGCGCGCACCGCGACACACGAGCTCGCACCGACGCACCAAGCACCAAGGGAAGATACTCGTCCGTGGTAACGCGGACGCGTGCGGAGCGGTGCTCCGTATCCACATCACGCACCCTCATAATGTGGCTTCCCACGGTGCGTGATTTTACGGATGATACCACGCACACCCGGTGCGCGCTACCACGCACCGGGGGAAAACCAGCTTTACATTATGTACTGAGCCATTTTGACAAGTTGGAATTCTCATTTATTTCTAGAATTTTAGTCTATGACTGAATTGGAATAATATCGAGATAGACTGAGATGATACTGAAACCGGACCGAACTTTAAGTGTACCAGAATACAATTTTTTATTCAATTCATAATTTAATCTCAGTTCGGTCAACCTTCAGTCCTACTTCAAATTAATTACGAGAATTGGGCTTCTGGAGTTGGAGGTTGTTTTTTTTTTTTTAAAAAACCTTACCCCACACTAGAATTTCTTTTGTATCGTGGGTGCGTTTACAGACACAAATCTCACAAACAAACGCCCAGACCCGAAACAACCATCTATAGGCCATACAAATTTTTGTTCCGTGTGGGAATCGAACCCACGACCCGTAGCGCAGAAGCCAATCGCTTAGCCACTGCACCAAACGTGTCGTCAAATTTTCGTGGTTTGATGCAGATCATGATATTTCCATGTTTAAAAATGATTTACTTAATGATGTTTTTTTTTATACCTAATTAGATGGTTGTACTTTTATGATGCAAATAAAGTTATTATTATTATTTGTATCTCTTTGGAAATCACGGCTCATCTTCCATGCGGAAGACGTCCGGTCCGTTGGAAGGCATACACGGGGACACAGGTCCAACGCGCAGAGGCCCCTTTGAGAACTTTAATCTAAAATGAGGTGGGGCATCAACCGGGGACAATCCACGGCTGCACTATTGGAGTACAGTCATGGACCGTCCCAGGTGGGTGCAAAACTATTGTGAAATATGGTAAAAATAAAACTGGTCTATGGGATGGGGTGTTAAATGGACTATTTAACTTCTATTGCCGGAAGAAAACGGCGCCTGCCTTTCAACATTTAAAATTGAAACCTGTTGGCAGACGGTGACTCGCCAGCTCACTAGATGGGCCCCCTGAAAAGCCGCCAGTACATAGGCGAAAGGGGCAACAGACGTGTGAGCGGCTAGAGGTGTAGAGAGGTCTGGCCCCGGTTTCCGTTTATTATTATTATAAAGTTATTATTATGTAATTTATGTTTTGAATATTTTTTTATCATTAGGTATTGATATTTTTAAACATGGAAATATCATTTTTTGTTCCGTCACTCCTCAATTGGTACGATGCCCTTACACCCTGTTGTTTACCCAATGAACTTTCACTTCATCATATCATCGAAACGACTCTTACACAAAAAATGCCTTTACCATTAATGTCCCGATGACAAAACAATCCAGTTTTTATTACAGCTGGTCGTTGTGACATTTAGGTTGAACACCTACTTTCAAATTAAAAAGGTACGTAATCAAGGACGGTTAAATTTAAAAAAATAGAGATGTTAACTTGTAAATTGTTAAAAAAAGTAAATTATAAAAATAAAAAAACCCGTCTGCATAAAAAGCTAACTAAAAAGATGCAAACAAGATGATAAGATAACGTTAAACTTACGTAGGTTTTAAAAAAAATATACTATCAAATCATAACATGCATTCGGAGGCTATTTATTATTAAATTTTATATTTTATACTAGCTGTACCGGCATGCGTAGCAATGCGTTTTTTCCTACTTACTACCTACTTACCTACTACCTATCTTCAGAAACAAAATCAAAATAGTAACAAAAAGTTAAAACCATTTTCATGCATGCGGTAAACAATTGAAGAATATGGACATACTGCGATATTTTTTTTTGTTATCATTATTTTCTTTCATAAGAACCTTCTCCAGACAATTAAGTATTAAGAAAACAACAAAAAAATAAATTTCGAAATCGGTCCAGCCGCTCACGCGTGATGCCGTGACCAAGAGATATAGGGATTCATTTATAAATACATAGATTATGAATTTTGTTTTAGTTTTGCTCTGAACATCACTATGAATATGTATTAAAGGAGATGTTTGATTTTGGGCCACCACAATGTACAGTAAGTATATAGAAAAATAGGAAAAAAATAGGGGATTACCATAAAATACAAATAAATTAATTTGAAGAAGAGTACACACGGCTACACTTCAAGCTATGTAAAACCAGTATAAGCTGACCGTTACTTGTGCGAAAAGATTATACAAAGCGACGCCAAGATAAACTGGTTTTGTATAGCTTGATGTGTAGCCGTGTGTACAATTGTACTGGAATTATTATTTGGGGACGTTTTTTAATATGTTAAATGTTAACCCTTTTTTCTGGTAGCCATGACAGTTGTGTTTGACATTAACATGAGTTTGACAACTTTGACAGTCCTAATTTTCGTGATGTGTGTGTGACACAATCGAGTACAACACTTATATTTCTATTTCAACGAAATCCAAGTATTTTCGTCTATAAACAACGTAGATAAGTTATGTAAGTACACAAGAAATAAACACTATGGGGTCAATGACATGTCAACAGTTGTCAAAATGACATTTCACATAATTTCGATCCACCATATTTTTATGTGTTGTGTTGCTGTCCTTGACCAAGTTAACTTGAATGTACAATTAAACAAAGTAAAATTATAGAAAATTAACATTAAAAAACGGTTACTTTATTGTACAGCTATATTTCCATATAGTGTACATGGTGTTGGCCCAGGCTCCATACATTTATGAAACATCTCCTTTATATATTACGTGTAAGTTGTTTATTTAATAGACGATAAATATTGAATAGTTTGCACATAACAATTTCAGATGATAATATTTTCTTGTTTCATTCATTTTTCAGTAGTCGGATTTTAGTTTTTGAACTTATTTTTTATCGTTAACTACTGTAGATGCGTCACGCCAAAAATGTATAAAAATTAGACAGCGCATCTAGCGGCGAATGGCGGGACTTAAAAACGCGAGTGCGAGTAGTTTGACATTTATCACATAGTAAACTATTCGTTACGGAAACGGGTAGTAAACTACCTAATTCACACTTGGGGTACAGCTAGGATTGCCAACCCTACTATATAATATAGTATCCTACTGTATTACCTAGCGGCCCGACTACTATATTTCTGAAAAAAGTATATAGTAGTAGTCTCAAACTCAAAGCAATACTATTAGTTTCAAAAAAAGTAAGCGTAAAACGAAATGTCAATATCTATTTCTGAACGATTCTGGTATGTCAAGTTGACAGTAACGTTCACTTTGAGTTTGACAGAGATTTTCGCGCTCTCGAGTTTGTTTTTTGGTAACTACCTAGGTACTTTTGAAGATAATTTATAAAAAAAATCCTTTTAAGCAGTAAAGTAGGTACCTATTTTGGAACCTACTTTTTATTTTTCATCCTTTCGTTACTACTATATTTTTGTGGGTAATAATTTTAGGACTACTATTTTTACCGACAAAGAGTTGGCACCTGTGTTGTACACCTGTGTTTTTTTTTCACAAATTTAGTTTGCACCATAATTAAAGTTGTTAGGTCCAGAATGATGAGCAGACTTCATGGTTTTCGAATGCAAAGCGACTAACATGAGAATAAAAAAACTTTAAAAAAGTAAAAACCGACTTCAAAAAAACTAAACGGAGTAAAATAATTATCATTTAATAAAACTACTTACCAGTTTCAGAAGTCGGTGCATTCAATTTGTTTCAGCGTAGAACACCGACTTCTGAAACTGGTAGTTTTATTAAACTCCGTTTAGTTTTTTTTTGAAGTCGGTTTTTATTTTTTTAAAGTTTTTTTATTTTATACTTTTTAGTGCCACAAATTACAATTATAATAGTGTACAAATTCTCGGACCTGCACTACAACTAGAACGTCGTCTACATACGATTTGTGTTTTTTTTTTTTTGTTTTTGTTGATTTTTCCAAAAAGTGCTGAACCAATTTCAATAAAATTTATATGGGACCACCTCTGAAGTATGGGCTACCAAACAAAAAAAGAATCATCAAAATCCATTCATACTTGGGAGAGATATCAAGTAACAAACACACAAAAAAAAAACAAAAAAAAACATTCAGACGAATTGAGAACCTCCTCCTTTTTGAAGTCGGTTAAAAATACAATAATATTACGTAATTCTATAAACATAACCATGGATTTGAGTTTCTTTACATCGTACGTGGACATTGACAGTTGTTTAAACAAATAGTAAGACGTTTACCAAGCAATCAGTATGGGTAGTAATTATTTGTAATGCGATCATCTGTTTTGTTATTCACACTCGTATGCTAAAAATTGTACAGACAGCATTATAAGCTGATGAAAATTTGACTTTCGTTGATATAACATTTGACTCATAATAGCATCAGAAAGGCATAGTTGAAATCTTTTGGGTACCTCGAACCCACGATGTATATGTCGCAGTCGGATTGTATAATCCGCCGTATTACATTACGGCTAGCCGTTATCAAAAACAGGGCCGTTTTGAAATGCGGCGGTACAACGATTAGCCGGATTGTCATTGCGATACGTTCTTCAATATGGCGGGCCACGTTTAGCCGCATCGTACTACTACTTAGAAACTACTAACTACTTTAGAAATCCTCTAATTGCACCTGAAAATTGTTCTTAAAGTCACTGTTCACGGACATATTTAAGGCGCTTCCCCCACCGAAAGTGGCGCCACTTCAGTAAAAAAGCATTATTTCTGTCAACACACAACATATTGAAATTTCGTACGTACAACATTTTAGTCAAGTGTTGTAGAAATTTTCGAACACCAATAAACGATACTTGACATCTTAGGTTAGAAGTTTTAGTAATTAATGCTAAAAACGGCCGTTTTTTGGTACTTATCGCTAAAACTTCGAATCCAGAAGCTCTAGTGTTGATATTTTGTTGTCGAAAATTTCTACGACACTTGACTAAAATGTTGTACGTACGAAATTTCAATATGTTGTGTGTTGACAGAAATAATGCTTTTTTACTGAAGTGGCGCCACTTTCGGTGGGGGAAGCGCCCTATCACGTTTTCATTATTTAATTCACTTATATAACTTCGCAATTTGGCATAGCTTATGTTTAACTTACCACCAGATATAGTAACTTAATGAACACCAAATTGTCACTTGTTTGGGTTTCCAAAGTAGAGTCGACGGAGCCCCGCTGAGCGGGGCTCCTATTTCTGTCTGCAGGGTTTAAAGTAACCTAACACGAAGGGAATGACGTGGGCTTCGTTCGAACCTAACCTATCCGTGTCGGGGTGCCACGGGGGTGCTAAGATTGTCAAAGAGGCGACTAATGTCTCGCTGTATTACATTATAGCTAGCTGTCTTGAATAACGTATGGTGGCGAATACATTCCGGCGGTTTTTTATTCAGCTGCATTCAATCAGGCTAATCGTTGAACCGCCGCATTTCAAAACGGCCCTGTTTTTGATAACGGCTAGCCGTAATGTAATACGGCGGATTATACAATCCGACTGCGATATATACACCTACAACACGGGTTGCTGAAGTGTTGACAATCTTAGAAACAAAGTTGTGAAGTCTCATTGTACCTGTAATTTCACCGACACCCATACCCTTCAAATCGAAACACAGTAATGCTGCTTAACGGCAGAAATAGGTATGTAGGTATTAATGGTTTGAAATCGCCGACACGCAGTGAGCAAGCGTGGTGATCAATGCTCATTAGCTCGCCTTTGCCCTACAGTGGGTCAATTACTGGCAATTATACTCTATTTAATACAAACATTAGACAGATAAGACCAATTTTAACAAGTAAATGTTGGTATGGAAATAAACAACGTGTTTGCTTCTAGCAGAGATGCAACACAATAGGTATTATGCTTTTACGAACCTATCGACGGTCCCTACGTATATAAAGACATGTCCAAAATGGTTTTTTTTTTATTTCACGATTTAATTCTGTTTATTCATACGCATATTCCCACTTTTTTATTTAAGCTTTTGTTCAAAAGATACGAAAACTTATATGAAGACAAATATCAGAGTTCTGAAGATTTTGCTGCCGTATTTGCGGATATCTATTACATAAAGACATATACCGTGTTTTAAATTGCGCGCCATTCCGCGCGAATGCGGACTTGTCAAACTTAACGTCATTTACATGGAGTACTAGACGTGAGCCTGTTTGTACCTGTTGTCGTGCAAACTTGTAATTATTTGAATAGCCACTGTTTCGTTAATTGTGTTGTTTTGGCGTTTGAAATTGTAACATCTTGCAGATAGAAAACTATTAAGTACTTTACAACGTATAATGACATGATAGAGTCGACTTCAGTCAAACTTATAACACTCCTCTTTTTGCGTCGGGTATTAAAATTGGTAACAATACACAACATTTTCTCTAACTTATATTTTGTTTACTTCATAAAATGATGTTTTATTTTTTCCTACGTACAAACGGACATATAAGACTTTTAAACGTTTATGACATTTTCTCACAGTCGACGTAGTAACGGTCATCTTACAGTTTTGACAGGAAAATTGAGGATATTTAAAATAATCGTTACACGATTACAATCGGCCTACATTGAGTATTATAGATCAACAATAAAATATAGAAAGAATATTCCATGATAAACTTCAGATCAGTTTGAAACTTAAAAACGCTCTCCTGTAAACCACGACTTTTGACATGTCGCTTTGTACGTAGGGGACGTCGCTATCGGTGAATCAAGATGAGCTGAAACTATACTTGAAGAAATGGTTCAAAAGATATTTGTGCCTTGATTGGCCGTTTGTGCATGTGATGATTTGTGTTTGTAAACGCACCCACAATACAGTAGAAATCCTAGTGCGGTGAAAATTTTTTTCAGAAAATAAAAAAAATGGCCAATTTTGTCTCTGGGATGTAAAGAAAAATCATTTTTTTTATATTTTTTTTTTTTTAAATATACAAGGTTAGTCGGAAAGGGACTAATCCGATAATGTTAAAGTACTCATAATAATGAATATTGTTCTACAACTTTTAACAAAAGTCAATAGTTTAAGAGAAATAGCTGTTCAATAATTTCATTAAAAAATACGCTCAAATCTATCAGCTGTGTTTACATTTTAGGTCATATTTGAATTAGAAGCTTCATTTTCTGAAATCGTAACTAAATCAGGGATGAAGAAATTTTGAAAAAATAAAATAAAAATAATTTTGCATGGAAATAGAATTATCGAATTTTGAAATTCTAACACTTGCTTTAAAACTGTCATCAGTGATACTTTAAGTGGCTTGCGGATTATTATCCCCTTTCTGACTAACTTTTTTTTTTTTTTAAAACGTTGCCCCACACTAAGATTTCTCTTGTATCGTGGGTGCGTTTACAGACACAAATCTCACAAACAAACGCCCAGGCCCGGAACAACCATCTGTAGGCCATACAAATTTTTGTTCCGTGTGGGAATCGAACCCACGACCCGTAGCGCAGAAGCCAATCGCTTACCCACTGCACTAAACGTGTCGTCATACCTTGTAAATCTCTTATGTGAACTTTGTACAATAATCGCAATTTTTTTATGCTGACTGTACCTTATTTGCTATGATCCTATAGTACATAACACTATATTATTGTGGTACCACTTACATAGTGGTACCCATAAGAACTATCACAAACATATCTATACAAGGTTGGTCAGAAAGGGGGTACTAATCCGAAAGGGTGTTAAAGTACACATAATAATGAATAACTTTTGTTCTACAACTTTTCCCAAAACTCAATAGTTTAAGAGAAACAGATGTTCAAAAATCTCAACAAAAAATCTCTAAAATCTGTCTATCGGGTCTATCCCCAGTAATGATCAGCTGTGTTTACATTTTAGGTCATATTTGAGGTCATGAATTAGAAGCACCATTTTCTGAATTTGTAACTAAAGCAGGAATGAAGAATTTTTGAAAAAACTAAAATAAAAATCATTTTATTTGGAAAAAAAAATATAAAATTTTGAAATTTTAACACTTGCTTTCAAACAGTCATCAGCGATACTATAAGTGGGCTTCGGATTAGTACCCCCTTTCCGACTAACCTTGTATATATCTACATAAAATTATAAACGACATAACACCGATTTTTAGAGTTCCGTACCCAAAGGGTAAAACGGGACCCTATTACTAAGACTCCTCTGTCCGTCTGTCACCAGGCTGTATCTCATGAACCGTGATAGTTAGTCAGTTAAAATCACAGATGATGTATTTCTGTTGCCGCTATAACAACAAATACAAAAAAACAGAATAAAATAAATAATTAAGGGGCTCCCATACAACAAACGTGATTTTTTTGCCGTTTTTATAGACAATGGTACGGAACCCTTCGAGCGCGAGTCTGACTCGCAATAGGCCGGTTTTAAAAAAAATCAAGATAGCTTGAATACTCGAAAAAATATTTACCCGTCTTTATCACCTTTCAATTGTTTTGCCATGAGATTCCGCTCTCTGGTGTTTAAACATTTTAGGGTTAGGTACATAGGGCACGCCGCTATAGCGGCGGTAAGACCCGTTATGGAGGAGTGGCTGGAGAGGCGGCATGGCGCCCTCAGCTTCCGGCTGACGCAGGTGCTCTCGGGACATGGATGTTTCGGGAAGTACCTGTGTCGCATAGGCCGGGAGCAGACGCCCGGATGTCACCACCCGGATGTCGACTGCCCGGAAGACACGGCGCTGCACACGTTGCAAGAGTGCCGTGCGTGGGCGACGCAGCGCCGCGAACTAGTCGCGGCGGTCGGTGGTGACCTCTCGCTTCCAGCCGTGGTTCTGTCCATGGTCGGGAGCGAGAGTGCGTGGGAAGCCGTCGCCACCTTTTGCAAGGTGGTGATGGCGACCAAGGAGGGAGCGGAGAGGGAGCAAGAGGCGACGGCTACTCTCCCTTCCCGCGCCAGACGCACCGGGCGCCGCCGGAGGACGCGCGACGGTCTCCTGCCACCCTAGTGCGTGACCTGCGGGCGACGGGTTAGGGGACTTGTCGCCCGACCAGTAACAGGCCCGAGAAGGCGGCGCGCATGTGTTCCGTACGCGCCTCTCAGGAGGACGTGGGGCAAGGCCCCGCAGAAGGAGAGGTCTGCCAGGGGCTGGCGCACCGAGGCCTGCCGGGGTTGCGGTGCATGCAGCTGCGAATCCCGTGACCCTGGCCAAGGGTCAGGAGTAGGAACACCGTGGGTTTTTAGCCGGTAAGAGTCCGGCATAACCCTTCGCCTTCCCGGGGCGAAGGGTGTCCATGAGGATTTTCCGACGACCAAAAAAAAAAGGGTTAGGTACATAAAAAAAATGTTCTCTATGGTGGACTAAAGCCTAAACTCTCATTCTTAGAAACCTGTGCCCAACAGTGGGACAGTAATTCGATGATTATGCGTAATTAATTTAATTGCATGTTTTTCTAACAAGGAAGTAATGTCTAGTTAGAAAAACAGCATTCTCATACAAAATTACGTGACACAGCGCCCACCTATGTTTTAGCTTAGTAATCATAATAAATTGATTGGTAGAAATAATTATGGCTTGTTTTATTTTAAGGAAATTCCAAGACAGATTTTTATTTCAAATAGACCAGATTACAGTTACTTGTGAATTGTCAAAACTTCTCAGTCACAAAATGTCCATTTCGCAAAATGTCTATTGGTAGCAAAACGTCAATTTTTCAGAATGTCCCGTTTGCAAAATGTCCCCTTTGCAAAATGTCCCCTTTGCAAAATGTCCCTTCGCAAAATGTGTCTTTCGCAAAATATCTCTTTCGCTAATGTTCTTTCAAAATGTCCTTTTCGCAAAATATCTCTTTCGCTAATGCTCTTTCAAAATGTCCCTTTCGCAAAATATCTCTTTCGCTAATGCTCTTTCAAAATGTCCCTTTTTTCAATGAACCTCCACTTCCTGGTTTTAGTAAAACAACCAGTCAAGTGCGAGTGGAATTCGCGCACAGAGGGTGCACAAAAAAATAAACTTAAAAAGAAGTAAAAATCGACTTTAAAAACAATAAAATAATTTCATGTGGGAAACAGTCAGGCAAAGGGTTTTCCCGTGTTTAATTTCTCAGTAGCAGCCCGGAGTCTGGATTTCTGCCCGGTTGATGGCAATAGGCTCGCCCCATCGGAGTTAAACGGCGTAATAAGGGTGTACCATACACCTCTGCCCAACCCTTCGTGGAATACAGGTGCGATGTTACTTACTACATTTTTCCTTTAAAATCAAAAATGTCTAAGATGGGTGACCGTTTTTGACACAACCCTCCGTCAAACCCAGAACATCTCGCTTGCCCAATAAGGATATTTGTTTCTCTTATGTAATAAATAACTTTAAATAAAAGTAAAAACCGACTTCAAAAAAAACTAAAAAGAGTAAAATAATTACCTTAACATAAAATTAACAGTTTCAGAAGTCGGTGGCTTTTATTTGTTTCAGTGTAGAATTGCACCGACTTCTGAAACTGTTAATTTTACTGGTAATTATTTTACTTTTTTTAGTTTTTTTTGAAGTCAGTTTTTTACTTTTAATTAAAGTTATTTATTAAATACGTTTTAGTGCCATAAATTACACGGTATAAGACTACAAATTTTAATGACACGGTTGCGTGCCTAATCTTTCCAACAACTAGGTAGGTAGTTTTCTTTAAGAATAGGTATTAATGTATAATTATCATGACGGCTTCTTACAAATACATACATTATCTTCTTTGTTCTTGGCTAATGTTTCTGTGATGACAGTTAAAACAGAGATTGAAAATCCTCATCAAAACTTTTGTTGAATGGAACCACAAACCAAAACGTCATCTAAGTAGGTATTATATTTTTTTGTTTTTGTTGATTTTTTCAAAAAGCGTTAAAGCAATTTTGATATAATTTATAAGGAACCACCTTTGAAGTATGACCTACCAAATAAAAAAAGAATGATCAAAATCCATTCATAATTGGCGGAGATATAGCGTAAAAATACGAAAAAAAAACATTCAGACGAATTTAGAACCTCCTTCTTTTTGAAGTCGGTTAAAAAACAATAATATGACGTAACAAGGTCAATGAACTTGTCATGCGTACAATATCAATGAGAATGACATTACTAGAACGACGATGCAAGTGATTTGCCTTGAATCATTAATTAAAGTCATCAGTATCCTTATTGTAAACAAAGAAATCATCATCATTGCGTTTTCCGACGAGTTGGATTCCAGTCTAACCGGTACACTTAGTACCCACTAGATTGCTAATTACGAAAACGGAAATGCGCACTTTGGTATAATTACTAGAACACAAAAAAAAACTGTATTTTTCCATAATTTTATTATGTTAAAAAAAGTTTTATAACAGGAAAAAAAACTTTTTCGTTGAATGATTTTAAAATTAGGGATAGATACCTAATAATAACTTTAAATAAAAGTAAAAAAGACTTAAAGAAAAACTAAAAGGAGTAAAATAATTACCATAATATAAAATTAACAGTTTCAGAAGTCGGTGGCTTCTATTTGTTAACCGACTTCAAAAAGGAGGAGGTTCTCAATTCGGTTGTATTTTTTTTTTTATTTTTTTTTTTATTTTTTATGTTTGTTACCTCATATCTCCGTCATTTATGAACCGATTTGAAAAATTCTTGTTTTGTTCGAAAGGGTATACTTCCCGATTGGTCCCATTAAAATTTTGTTATGATTAGACCATGAACTTCAGAGATATGGAACGGAACTCCTCATCGGATCAAAGCAAAATTCTCAAATTACTAATATTGCTTTGTTTATATTTGTTGTTTTGAACTGACTACTTGAAAAGAGGAGGGGGTGCTTGTCCCCCCCTCCCCCCCTTTGGAATGTTTTCATTATATCGTATAAGGTATCATTTGAAAGGACTTTTTATGCCCGACTACGTCAAAGCCAAAAAGAAGGGTTATGAAGGAGGGGGTTAAAATTATGACACTAAAACGTATTCAATAAAAAATAAACTTTAAAAAAAAGTAAAAACCGACTTCAAAGAAATACTAAAAGGAGTAAAATAATTACCATAATATAAAATTAACAGTTTCAGAAGTCGGTGCAACTCTACACTGAAGCAAATAGAAGCCACCGACTTCTGAAACTGTTAATTTTATATTATGGTAATTATTTTACTCCTTTTAGTATTTCTTTGAAGTCGGTTTTTACTTTTTTTTAAAGTTTATTTCAGTGTAGAGTTGCACTTCTGAAACTGTTTATTTTATATTACGGTAATTATTTTACTCTTTTTAGTTTTTTTTGTAAGTCGGTCTTTACTTTTATTTAAAGTTTAAATAAATACGTTTTAGTGCCATAAATTACACGGTTTGAGACTACAAATTTAAATGACACTGTTGCGTAATCTTTCCAACAAGTAGGTACTTAGTTTTCTTTAAGAATAGGTATTAATGTATAATTATCATGACGGCTCCTTACAAATACCTACATACAATCTGCTTTGTTCTTGGCTAATGTTTCTGTGACGACAGTTAAAACAGAGATTGAAAGTCCTCATCAAAACTTTTGTTGAAGGGAACCACAAACCAAAAAGTCATCTAAGTATAATATTTTTTATTTTTGTTGATTTTTTTCAAAAAAACGCTGAATCAATTTCGATAAAATTTATATGGGACCACCTCTGTCTGAAGTATGGCCTACCAAACAAAAAAAGAATACTTAATCAAAATTAATTCATAATTGGCGGAGATATCGCGTAAGAAACATAGAAAAAAAAACAACTCCTCCTTTTTGAATTCGGTTCAGAAATATGGAATACTTACGCTGTAATTGTGAAACAAGATGAATAAAAAAAAACTTTCTCTCCTTTTCATGAAGAGGTCTCGATTTTTAAAGAACGCTCACCAATCTCAGTCCTGACCGTGGCAAGCACAGCTTAACCTCAGATCTGTCTATCTGGGTGGTAAGCACAAAGTCAAGCGAAGCCTCAGGCCCTTTATTATTCTTTACGATTTCAGCCAAGTAAATAATTGCAGTGTCGACAAGTATAACAGTTAATTAGCTAGTCTAGTCTTGTACTTGATTTACAATTTTCCATTGCGTTTTATATTAAATTAGCTTCAAACAAAGATGGTGGATGATGTGTAAACGTAGTTTTTTATCATGATTGGCAATGGAGTTGGATTTTTTATTGACTCATTCGAGTCTAATGAGGCTCTGTGTTTGTTTTTAATAATCAGATTTATGTTTTTGCTACCTAGAGCTCCAATCCTAACTTCCTAACTAATATTATAAATGCGAAAGTAAGTTTATTTGTTTGTTACCTTTTCACGCCTAAACCACTGAACCGATCATCCTGAAATTTTGCATATACGTTGTATAGAAACGGACATAGGGTACCATTCATCCCGAAAAAAAGTACTGTTCCAGAAGAAAACAACAATAACGTTCATAGATGGCGCCACGTGTTTTTCGAATCACGATATAGAAACTTTAGTAGTGTGTGAAGTGTTTTTTTGAGCTTAATGAACGCGAGCGAAGCCGCGGGCAAAAGTTAGTATTAATACAGGGTGTAAAAAGACCCATCACATAGCCGAAATCTACGCACTCTGTACATCAAACTAAATAACATTGACCAAAAATAATTGGTGGGAAACGACTTTTATTTTTATTCATAAAAAAAACTCTGATTTTTTGTAGCGCGTAATGTAATGCACGTAACCGAATGTGCCTGTGTGGGTCGTGCAGCGGCTACACAGCTGAGCCAAGGCGGTTGTGTACGTTTGATATTCATTGCGTTTTTGTAACTTCAAATGCGTAATTTGTTAGGAAAAATTGAAAATTTTACTAATGTTTGTTTGGAAGAAAGTTTAGTATTATCACTTAGAATACGATTCTGGAAAAAACTAAAAAAAAAATTGTTGACTTTGACCTTCAATATCTCCGGAATCAATGATTTCCCAGGTATGGTCTGGTAGAAAAAAATGATCCCAATGATGGGTAGAATATGTGGTTTTCGTTATCGTTAAGGGTCTTTTTACACCCGATATATTTTTTAACTTTTTACACTTTGGTGGCCACCAAATGTTTCAATATCCGATCGGAAAGTTTCCGATGGATTACAAAACGCTATTCACAATTCCTAACGGAAGGGCGTTTCCGAATTCGGTAAATGGAAAAACCATTTACCGAATTCGTAAGTAAGGTTGTTTTTAAAGGGGAATGCTACGTAATGGTAGAAAATGTTAACGTAGTCAATATAATTCCGAATAGAAATGTCAAAAGTTTCCGATTACGGATTTGTGAATAGAGTTTAGTGGACACCGTCGGAAACCTTCCGTTCAGGGGGCCTACTCCCTAAGTCCGTCAACGAATTTAGTCGCCCGTCCGAAAGTAGCCCGAAACGTAGGAGTGAAAAAGGTGTGAAGTTCAACTTTTCAGACGGGCAAAAACACATCGGTAGCAGGAACAACTGTCAAATCGTGTTGTCATTCATTCTTAGTTCGGGCCCCGAAATAATCGTATGTCCGTAGATGATAGGGAGAAGGAAACGCTCGTAACTAAGGCCGAAACCACGGACTTCGTGCTTAGAGAGTAGTCCCCAAGATACGTAAAGTTGAGATTAAGTATTCAAGATACCCAAATGCGGCTGAATACCAGTATTTTACACGGAGCGACTGCCATCAGACCTCCGCAACCCAGTTACTAGGCAATGCCGATATCCTAAGGTTACACCGGTTTTCAGATTACGGGCTTCTGACTACCCCTAACGACTGTCACAGGTATTCGTATGACACCCGGGCCCGACGGTTTAACTTGCTCTTTGAGGCACGGAAGGGTGTCGATGTGTGACGAACGGTCACCCATCCACGGACTGACCGCGGCAAGCAGCTTAACCTTGCAAATCATATCGTTCATGTGGGGCAAGAACGTCTTAAGTCCGAAAACCGGATTATTCGAAAAACAGCCTTTATTCAAACTTTTCGAAGTCGTTTTCGGAAAAAAATACGGTTTTCATACTTAGGACGTTGTTGTCGCAAATGAGCGATAGCGCCGCAGCGGCCGACTACAGTCCCTCTCTCATAAGTAAAGTTCGCCGTCCCAGACACACACTTTTAGAACCCGATGACGAAATTACCCTCCTCCAGGAGGCGAATAAATCGACCAGCACACTACACAACGCCCGCCGCGCCGTCCGGCATACCGTCCTCACCGACGAGGCCCGTCGCGACGTCCCACCGCCGCCGGTCACGATCCACCGAGCTCTCCCGTCGTAGAGGCGGTCGTCTCTTCAGACTCCGCAGTCGCACCGATAATTCAGCTCTCATCAAGCTGTCTCCCCCCCCCCCTAAGTCCCCGCTAGCAATGCCCTAAGCCGAGGTCCGAGTCCCACTAGGGGTCGCCCTTAGTGCTGTTGTTGCAGGTAGTCATGATGTTAGTGTAGTACAAGTAGTTAGCTTAGGTTAAGTATTTTACTTCCCCCCCCCCCGCCCCATTGGCTGGAGACCCTTCAGGTTTCGCCAATAACTGTCCGGTTACGTAGGAAGGGTGCCGAAGGACCACCTACAGCAGTCCAAAAGAAAAAAAAAAATTTGCTATTATGATCCACACGGTTGATAATTAGCCACGAACCCGAGTGTACCCACTACTTAGTTAAAAAAAATACTTTATAAGTTTTGTTTTTCTTCCAATTATGTTTTTTTATAATGAAGGACGGTCAAATTATGTACCTACGTAATTATTCTGAGTATATAATTATGTCAGACCTCTCATGAGGTTATCTCGCATAAGTATATGAGTTTATGTAAATGAAAACTTGCACTAATACCGGAACTGAGTTAAAAAAATACAACGAGAACGTAAGTAATGAATGATGTACCTACATGGTGTTGATCTGTCTCCGTGCCTTATTTGAGGAGGTGACTATACAACTGAAATTTTGTTTTAGTCGAATACTTATTTGGTTATTGTTTAATTTCCCAAATAATTATTCGCACAACATTATTTTCACACACCGGAATGTAATGTTAATCCGGCTCAGCGCACCCCGACTACACGTGGTCAAACTCTATCCTACTCCTAGAGTGTTATTTAAAAGCGTGGAGCCAGAAGCTCGCGAAGGAGGTCCTGAGTGGAACGAGTGCACGAGGCCGAAGCGCAGCGAGTAGGGGGAGGTGGCGAGCGAAGCGAGTCGACGACCTCCCGAGTGTGCGAGCGAAGCGAAGAGGCGACTCGCATAGTTTTATACCACAACTTTAAAAGAGACCTTGACTTCTGAGTTTGTTTCGGCTTTTCTTCTCAGAGCTAGTCAGATAAGAAATGCCGGCGCCATCTAGTCTTAAAAAAAACATTACATTGACTTGTAAAAGTGTCTGTAACAGGTTTATTTATCAATCAATAGTTAATGACCACGGAACTCAACTCAAACGCGGTCAAACACGTACTTGGCAGGTTTTAAATATCCTTTGTTTGATCCTAAGCCACCATATTAATTCTAATACGACATTAGTACGCTGGAGGCGACGTGGAACAACTTTTATTTACCTATGCCGATGCGTTGTGATATTTATTTTAGTTGTCAATAGAGCCGACGGCGATGTGTGCCCGTTTTAGAAGTAAAAAAGCATGCATTGATTTCCTAAATGGGAACCGCGTAGATCAATGCTACAAGGAAATGATGAGGAAGTAGTTGCGAGGTTCGCCACACTTGGCAGACGGTATATCTCCTACGTCAGCTTAACTTAATTAAAATAACTTTAAAAATAAAAGAAAAACCGTATACAGGGTGTAAAACGACCCATCACATAGCCGAAATCTACGCACTCTGTACATCAAACTAAACTAAATTGACCAGAAATAATTGCTGGGAAACCCTTTGCGGTTCGGGGACAATATTGTTTAAATTTATGTTTTTTTTTTTGGTTTATCTAACACACACCAGTCTTCTTCTTACACTCTACATACACACATATTTGCATCGGGGGTTAAACATTAATTTTCAATAATTATGCAATCCAAGAATCCCGAAGTTTTTTTTTAATAAATACTTAATTTTAAGATGTCGCTTCCACATTATACACCCGACTAGTTATGCATTCCTGGTGTTCCTGGCATCCCGGGTTTTTTCTTACAAAGAATATATTTTACAATTAAGAAGTTTAAAATTAAGAAGCCGCTTCCATACTTTTGTAGCTAAAAATTAACTTTACGTAAACATGCATCCAAATATCAGATCTCTAGTTATAACGCATGTTTATATATCGTGTATGCCACTCAAAATAGAAAAATCAAATTACTTAAAAAAATACTGACTTCAAAGAAAAACTGAACTACTAAAATTAAACTATTAATTTTGTAATATTATTATAAAATTAACAGTCTAACCTCCGGTTTCTGATTTGAGAATTCGGGATAAGCAAATACTTAAGTAACATTGGAGTATGGAGTTGTCAAAAAAAATGACGGATTTTAAAGCATTTTTTTGACAACTTTGTACTCAAAAATTACTTAAGTATTTGCATATCCCGAATTCTCAAATCAGAAACCGGAGGTAAGAAGTCGGTGCCTTCAATTAAGTTCAGCTTGGATTAGCACCGATCTTCTGAAACGGTTTTATTATAAATGGTAATTCAGTTTTTTTAAGTCTATTTTTCTTTTCTAAACTAATTTTATTTCAAACACGACATGAAGAAATTTCCTTTTTTTAGGATTCCTTACCCAAAGGGTAAAACGGGACCCTATTACTAAGACTCCGCTGTCCGTCCATCCGTCTGTCACCAGGCTGTATCTCATTAACAGTGAAAGTTAGACAGTTGAAATTTTCACAGATGATGTATTTCTGTTACCGCTATAACAACAAATACTAAAAAACAGAATAAAATAAATATTTAAGGGGGCTTCCATACCTACAACAAACGTGATTTTTTTGCTCGTTTTTGCTCGATATTGATAACCCAACAGGTAGACGCTTGGAATATTCACAGAATATTTAGTTATACAAGGTGTAACATAAATAACGCACAACCTCTTAAGGGGTCACTGTATTCATCATTATGAACAACTTTTACTATGGGAACAAACCAGAAATCGCGAAAAAAAAACAGCTGTTCCCTACATTTATGTTCGCATAACTCGTCAAAATGTAGGGAACATTAAAAACAAATAATTAAATTGAAATAAAACAAATATTTAAGGGGGGCTCCCATACAACAGACATGGTTTTTTTGGCCGTATTTCCATAATTTGTTATGAGCATTAATAAATTACGTCTGTTTTAAGCAAAACAAAAAAAAAAGAATTTCGTGAGCCGACCATTCGCTTCCTACCTTAATGAGTCCAACAATGATGATGATTTTTTATTATACCTAATGTATTATAATCAAAGAATCAAAACTTTGATTCAATACATAACCATGACTATCTTGATACAAAAAATTGTATTCATAGATTATGGCGTAATTGATGTGTCAGGGTTTTCCGTGAGTATATTGAAGTAAACAGTAGTTCTTTGTGAAATTCCAGCAACTCATATTATCAATGTTAAAAGATAAAATGGAGTTTTTTTTTCTTTGCAGTAACTTTCTGAATGAAGAATGTCCACGCAACTCCAGATGGTCCCATCGGCCATCCGTTCTACGATTTTTCGGTAAACCGTGTTATACAGGGTGTTAACGAATTCGTGTAATTCCTTAAAACCACATGATCTACTACATGGACGAAAGACGTCCACTGCTGGACATAGGCCTCTCCCCAAGGTTGCTATAATCGCCATAATCGCCACGTTTGGCAGGCGGGCTGGCGATCGCAGTATGGGAAACACGAAATGTATCAACTTGTGACCATGTTTTCTGGCAAATAAACTTATTTCTATTTCGGTTTAGCAGTTTCACCACAAAAACGTAACAAACAAACAGAAACACTTTCGCTTGTATTAAGTACTTAATAATTATTTATTACTATAGATTACAAAATATATTTAAACAACAATCGTTGGATTCGTCTAATATGCAACCGACTTATTGCATTCGAATGAGACCAATAGGTTACCAAAAGGCAGTAAAATGCGCATACTTAAGTAATTTGAAAGAAATATTCATGCTGTTACATTAGTTTTTATTTTATTGTAATGACAAGACAGGCTAAGAAGAAGCTCAACTTGATTGACCGTTAGGCTTTCTGTACATGACGCCGGATCCGCACAGGAACGCATATCTATACATATAAAAGGAGAAGCTGACTGACTGACTGACTGATCTATCAACGCACAGCCTAAACCGCTGGGGTTACAAACTTGAAATTTTGACAGTAGGTTCCTTTTGTAACGTAGGCATCCATTAAGAAGGGGTTTTACGAAATTCAACCCCTAAGGGAGTTAAATAGGGGATGAAAGTTTGTTTGGAAAATCGTCACATACCGGGTTCAAAATTTCACGCAAGCGAAGCTGCGGGCGAAAGCTAGTTATTAAATAAAATAACCGTAATATTTCGGTAACTCTTTCCCTGCCTATGACCACAAGCACAAAGTTACCTTTCTAACAGAGTCTGAAACCTAACAAAAGAACTTTTTAAATGGTTGGTTGATAAATATTTTATATTGTAAAAGTATTCATCATCATCTGCCTAGCCTTTTCCCAACTATGTTGGGGTCGGCTTCCAGTCGAACCGGATGCAGCTGAATATCAGTATTTTACATGGAGCGACTGCCTATCAGACCTCCACAACCCAGTAACTGGGTAATACGATACTCTTGGTAAGACTGGTTGTCAGACTTTCTGGCTTCTGACCAACAGTAACGACTGTCAAAGATCTACAAATGACAGCCGGGACCAACGGCTTTACGTGCTTTCCGAGGCACGGAGGAAACTCGCTTTGGTAAATGGTCACCCATCCACAGACCAACCTCGGCAAGCGTGGCTTAACCCGGAAGATCGGTCTATGCGGCTGTAATTATTTAGCCACGAGCTCCTCCATAATAATCCATAATGTAAAAGTATTCCTTGAGTTTAAAGATTAAAATTCATATACACCGTGGCGTGGGCCCGAGGTACCCGAAAGAGTTTAAACCTTCGATTCCGATGCCTAATTGGAGAAGAAAAGCTAGGATATAGGAAAAAAGCTTAATTTTCTAAATATTCATTATTTACGGAAATTGATAATTCGAAAAATTTCTATGGTAACAAGTCCTATGAACGCGGCGTTGCGACTTTTGTCATACCATACCCTTCTCGACGTATGTCTTATTGGTCGGGGAGGGTTGTGAACTGAGAAGTTCACAACCCACTCACACGATAATTTATAAATGTTGCCATTTCAACCTAAAGTATTGTTTACAAGGAAGTACTAAAGTTAATTGATTTATAATGACCAGAAAAAAAAAAACAAAATTGTCTGAATTGGACTTTTGTTGATATAACATTTGACTCATTATACCATCAGAAAGGCGTGCTTAAAATCTTTCGGGTAGCTCCGGCCCACGGTGTATACACGGTGTTAACGAATTCGTGTAATTCCTTCAAACCATGTGATCTACTGGTGACACAGATTAAACCAAAAAGAGAATTTTTGAAAATCAACTAAAAAAAATATCAAAAAAAAATCTTGATTTTCTATTTCTGAGTCATTTTAGAGCCTTGAGTTATCTGACTGCAAAGAGCGATAATAAATAATAAAAAGTTTATTCAGGTAAAAAGGTAAAATACTAAATACAAATTTGCTTAAATCTACGAAAAAATCACTTGTGGTATGTGCCTGAACTAGGTCACCTGTGTTTCAGGCGTGGCAAGGTATAATATTTCTAAATAATCACATTACTTATAAAATAATCTAATCATCTAATAGGTATGTAAAAAGGTGTAAATAGTACAATAAATCCTACTTGCTAAAATCTTAGTAACTATCCTAACTTAGCTTAACTTAATTAGTACAAGTACACTTTTATTTAAGTACAACTAATCATTTCTCTGTATCTTCATAGGACATACTTTGAACTTTGATATCGCGTTAATCGTGCCTACAAGCCGTGTCGCCGTGCTTTCATTAATTTATGCGTGGCATCGAAATGTTCACACAAATAAAACATTTTTTTTGCAAAAAAATAAAATATTATTTTTTTACTGAATCCTTACTAGGTGGTTTAGATACGATCGGTAACAAAACCGCATGTTTTTTTTTTTTTTTTTTAATCTATCTAAATCCCGTGCGGGACCTGTCTACAACAGTAGTAGATCATGTGGTTTTAAGGAATTACACGAATTCGTTAACACCCTATATGTAGTATAAGCAGTATTGTAATTAAATTTTAATAAGTGTCATAATATTGTTATAAATGTGTAAATAAGTGTAATTATGACGATTCAGCCGACAGACGTCCACTGCTTGACATACCCCCCAATAGGGGGGGGGGGGGGGGGGGATTGCAGTATGGGCAACATGATGTATGTACTATCACGAAATGTATCAACTTGTGACCATGTTTTCTGGCAAATAAACATATTTCTATTTCGGTTTAGCAGTTTCACCACAAAAACGTAACAAACAAACAGAAACACTTTCGCTTGTATTAAGTACTTAATAATTATTTATTGCCATGGATTACAAAATATATACAAACAAAAATCGTGCAATATGCAACCAACTTATTGCATTCGAATGAGACCAATAGGTTACCAAAAGGCAATAAAAAGCACATAAGTTTGAAACAAATATTCATGCTGTTACATTAGTTTTTATTTTATTGTAATCTATACAATAATTAAAAACGGGGTTAAATATAATGACCACCAAATTAATGCGCTATTTCTGCCTAAGCACCCCCATGGCACCCCGACACGGATAGGTTAGGTTCGAAGGGGACGACGGGGGCTAGAGTGAGCGAGCGAAGCGAGCGAACGAAGCCCCCTTCATTCCCTTCGTGTTAGGTTACTTTAAACCCTGCAGACAAAAATAGGAGCCCCGCGCAGCGGGGCTCCGTCGACTCTACTTTGGAAACCCAAACGAGTGACAATTTGGTGATAATTAACTACAACATTTACTACATTTGGAATAACAATGATTTATTTGGAGTCGTTTTGCTTTAATAGGATTGCGAGATGTTAAAACTTTGGTTGTAATTTTATATTAAAATGCGGGTTTAATTTTGGTGATCATTTACTATTTTTGTCTGTTATACTTATGTTACTATATCTGGTGGTAAGTTAAATATAAGCCTTTATTTATTATATTATTATAGCACGCATCCACAGCACGCATCCTTCCATATAAAAACGTAGCTTAGTTGTATCCCTTCCACCAGTGCTATGCTATGTGGACCAATGAATATGATTGATGGATATCAAACGCATCCATAGCAACGTTGCATAGCACATCTCTGATGGAAAGGCACCCTTAAGGTTTATAAAAGCATAATAGGTACTATGTTGAATCCCTGCTGGATGCAAACAGTCTTATTTGTATACTGCTATATTAATTAGAGTGTAGATAATTATAGAAATTACTCTATAAGTATTTTATATTTACGTTCTGTCTAGCTTTTCCCCAACTATGTTGGGGTCAGCTTACAGTCTAACCAGGGGGCCTACTCCCTAAGTCCGTCAACGAAGTTAGCCCGTCCGAAAGTATCCCGAAACGTAGGAGTGAACAAAACAAGTGTCAAGTTCAACTTTTCTGACGGGCAAAAACACATCGGTAGTAGGGACAACTGTCAAATCGTGTTGTCATTCATTCTTAGTTCGGGCCCCGAAATAATCGTATGTCTGTAGGTGATAGGGAGTAGGAAACGCTCGTAACTAAGGTCGAAACCACGGACTTCGTGCTTAGGGAGTAGACCCACAGATGCGGCTGAATACCAGTATTTTACACGGAGCGACTGCCATCAGACCTCCGCAACCCAGTTACTGGGCAATGCAGTATCCTAAGGTTAGACCGGTTGTCAGACTTTCGGGCTTCTGACTACCCATAATGACTGTCATAGTTATTCGTATGACACCCGGGGCCGGCTTAACGTGCCCTCCAAGACAAGGAGGGGTCTCGATGAGTGGCTTATAGTCACCCATCATAAAAAGTATGATATATAAGGTCCAACTATTCATACAAGAAATATTTTAAGGGATACATCTACAGGCTGTTAACGAATTCGTGTAATTCCTTAAAACCACATGATCTACTACTGATGTAGACAGGCCCCGCACGGGATTTAGCTTGATTAAAAATAAAAAAGTAAAATTATTATTTTTTCATGCGGCTTTGTTACCGATCGTATCTAAACCACCTAATAAGGATTCAGTAAAAAAATAAGAATTTATTTTTTTGCAAAAAAATGTTTTATTTGTGTGAACATTTCGCATAAATTAATGAAAGCACGGCGACACACAAATTCCAATTTAGGGTTAATCTGTGTCACCAGTAGATCACGTGGTTTGAAGGAATTACACGAATTCGTTAACACCCTGTATAGGTGGTAAAGAAGCCATAAAAAGCGTTTTTTTTTTTTTTGGTTTCTTCTTATTTTACGTAATTATTATAATTATTGTAATAAATTTTGCAAAATTTTGAAAATTTTGCATAAATTTGAAAAAAAAATTACCCGCTTCAATGACAATAAATACTACGTAGAAACTAGTGTTATGTAATGGATGTTGAAAATAGTAATGAGCCAGTAGGTATTTGTTATGTGTATCAAGTAAATATAAATTATTTAATTAAAAAAAATATAGTTAGTTTTTTTTTATACGGCATCTTTACCACCTATAATAGATGTCATCATCTGCCTAGCCTTTTCCCAACTATGTTGGGGTCGGCTTCCAGTCGAACCGGATGCAGCTGAATATCAGTATTTTACATGGAGCGACTGCCTATCAGACCTCCACAACCCAGTAACTGGGTAATACGATACTCTTGGTAAGACTGGTTGTCAGACTTTCTGGCTTCTGACCAACAGTAACGACTGTCAAAGATCTACAAATGACAGCCGGGACCAACGGCTTTACGTGCTTTCCGAGGCACGGAGGAAACTCGCGATGGTAAATGGTCACCCATCCACAGACCAACCTCGGCAAGCGTGGCTTAACTCGGAAGATCGGTCTATGCGGCTGTAATTATATAGCCACGAGTGGTATCCCTTAAAATATTTCGTGTATGAATAGTTGGACCTTATAATTATGTACTTGAAATTATTTACGGAGAAGTTTTGGATGTGTAAATTTAATGTGTGGAGGAGTTTACATGTAAATTAATTGTATATCGTGAACCCGGTAGAATATTAAAATGTACAAAATGACAATTTCATTAAGTGCATTGTATTCAAATTTTTGAAAGATATACGCATCTACAATTGAAATAAAAGAAATTACGACATTCATTTTATTCCGTGTTATTTTTAAAAACAATGAAATGTCATTTAAATGTTTTTTTTTTGAAGAAATGGCTAATTTTAGATCGCAAGTAACGAGATGTAACCTAACTTTTTTTTTGTTCATTATTTTTCTTTTTTTTATGGCAATAGGCTCGCCCCTTATTACATGGGACTTAATAACGGCGAAAATGTTATGTTTATTTTTTTATTTTACTATACAGAATGTTAACGAATTCGTGTAATTCCTTCAAATCGTGTGATCTACTGGTGACACTGATTGCCTCAGCATAGGGTTTTTTCAGAATCAATAAAAAAAGTTTTCAAAAAATTAACTATGGTATTCTGTATACTGAGTAATTTTAGCGTCCCAAGTTAACTGACTGCGTGGAGCGATATCGTGCTACTCGTGCCCGTCAGCTGTGTTGCCGTGCCTCATTCATTTATGCATGGCATCGAAGTTTTATATCAAATAAAAAAACAGTGAAAAAAAAAAAGTTTATTTTTTATTTTTAATCAATAAATCCCATGCGGGATTAATCTATACCATTAATAGATCATGTGGTTTGAAGGAATTACACGAAATCGTTTACACCCTGTATATCTACAACATAAATCAAAATTTCTAAAGCACTGCTTTAATTAAAATAATTTTAATTTTTTTAAGAAACGTCCTGAAATTTTCACTTTAAAAAAATAAAGAAAAAAACTTACCTTACGAATTTTCTGACACTACTTTTGAAATATATTATTATCACTATACTTTTTAATAACAATAATAAGACACGCGTCTGTATACCATGGAGGATGGTCTGCGACTGCCCCAAGTGCACTATAAACAGCCGAATAAGGATTATTGAATAACAGCCAGGGGCGCGTACGCAGAGGTGAGTTTTAAAGAAAATTATAGTAGAATGGAGATTTTTTAATTACATTAACGGTTTTTAACACAGTATACTTAGTAATCTAATTTAAATATATAAAAGCGAAAGGTCACTCACTCATCACGAAATATCGAAAACCGCTTGACGTATAAAGATGAAATTTGGCAGGGAGGTAGTTTATAGTTAGTAGACGTCCGCTAAGAAAAGATTTTTGGAAATTCTACCCCTAAGGGGATGAAATAGGGGATTACAGTTTGTATGGAAGTCCGTCATTTTTGAAGTAAGAAGCATGAAATTAAATTTTAAGTTTTCTGGCTAGAAATTAATGTACACATGTTTGAGGGTTTTTGGAAATTCAACCCCTAAGGGGGTGAAATAAGTGTTGAAAGTTTAAAGTGAAATAGGGGATGAAAGATTTTCTAAAGTTAAAAAAAAACTCTAATAATGTAGGCATCCACTAAGAAAAGGTTTTTGGAAATTCCACCCCTTAAGTGGTGAAATGGGTTGTAAACATTTGTATGAAAACCCTTATTCCATAGGGTTATTAACTTGAAATTTGGCACAAACACTCTTCAAAGTAAATAATAAAAGACAGACTTTTTGGATTTTATACCTAGACTTAAAAAGGGGCTTAAAGAGGGTTTAAAATTTCATGCAAGCGAAGCTGCGGGCAACAGTTAGTGATTGTATAATTTTAACATAGAGTAGGTATAAGAACTACATTATCGTTTTAGTTATTTACTGTTATAATCAAAAATCAACGTAGGGCAGTGGTTTTTAAATTATCTGTATTTTTTTCTGATCTTGCAAAAAGTGATTTGTTTCAAATAAAGCATATAAAAATATGTATGTGCGGATATCCTTATCCGCATTAATTAATTATTTAAGGTTTGGGTTAGCTCTTATACTTTAATTGATTTATAATATACTTTTTTATTCGATTAGCCTGTTGATGGCTATTTAATTTGTTGATTTAATTAACATATGGAATAATCAAAGTGATAAAAGTATCATTTGGAAAATAGTCACATAGTCATCATCATCATCATCATTCAACCGAAAGACGTCCACAGCTGGACATAGGCCTCCCCTCTGCCTGAGTCATAGAAGACATTATTATCGTTAGGGGCCGTTAATCCCCCCTCCTCCTCGGTGATACGTGGCGATATTTAAGACTACCCCCCTCCCCCACCCACGACCCCCAAATCACGTGTATTTTTAGTACCTAAAAACAATCTTAAAGTTTTTAGAATGTTATCTTTTAGGCATAAAGTATAATCAAATTTTATTCTAAAATTATGGACCGTGATAAAAACGTCTAGACAGAAAGGTTGCAGGTTGTTTTTGACTGGCATAAAAATTTTCGCTTTTCAGTTTAGAAATTCAACCCCTAGGGGGTGAAATACTACACCCGGGGGATGATATCTTACTACACCCGGGGGGGTGTAGTAAGATATCACGTGTATTTATTTTGGGGAGGGGTCCCCCCTTGTGATATTTCGTGATTTTTGCCAAACCCCCTCCCCCCTTTCGAGCCTCACGTGATTAATGGACGGCCCCTTACCGGACAACTATTCTTTTGTGCTAAACCACGTAATAGAAAACACAAGTGGAAGTGCCCGCATACTTCCTTAGGGCCATATAAAGGAAGCAGGTAACCATCGCCGACCTACCAGCGCTTATCGGTACTGGTCCGTGCAGGTAACCGCTACATTGTAATGTAACAGACGGCCCTAGGATCTCCTAAGCACGTCTGCCACACCAGTTGTAGGGATATGAGATGTTAGTAGTGAATCCTACCTACCCCTAGTTGGACAAGGAAAACACTTAAAACAAGACAACTTTATAATATGGTAAAAAACACTAAGTCAATAAATATAGGATGAAAGTCACACGTAAGTAAAATGGTAACTGGATGAAAGGCACACGTAAATAAAATGGTAACTGATGGAACACACAACTCCCGGAAGCTCGGTAATGTGAGCACGAAGTGAGGCGAAGTGCTGGAAGATTAGCAGTGCGGTGACTCCCTCCAGTAGGTTGGAGCGCCGGAGACTCAGCAGTGCAGCGTCTAGACGGTGTGCTTGTAGGTCAGCAGTGCCTCAGGCTCAGTAAAACTCGTCAACCAGACTGAGTGCTGGTAGTTCAGCAGCGTAGCAGTGCCGGAGGCTCAGTAGTGGTTTACTCGGCGGAGTGCTGGTAGTTCAGCAGTGCAGTAGTCCGCACCCTTTCGTGGTTGCTTTTAGAATCCTCGCAAAAACACTTTGCATTTTATTTTTCGAGTCTCTTTGAATTTGAGTATGGACTATGGAGTGTGTTCCAAAAATGTGGCCTGTGATAGAAAAAGAGGTTTATAGTAAATTATAGTAAGTAAAAAGGAGCTGAAATGTGTTAAGTGAATGATGATGAAAAAGGTGTGATCCTACAACATAAAGGAAGCAAGTAGAAGCAAGGCATTTTTTAACAAAAATACGCTTTATTCCCTTACAAATACAGCAACAAATGACGGCTTACCAGCGCTGATCGGAGCTGGTCAGAACTTGCCGGCGACGTTCGGAGCTTGTCGGCGCTGGTTCGCCACACAGTATAGGTAATACCTGCTCCGACTAACTGCGCGGACCAGCACGGACAAGCGCTGGCAGATCGGCGCCGGCAAGCCGCTTTCTACGTGTATACGCACTTAGTACCTACGGGAATCAGTGTTGCCAAACTAGCATAGGTAGGTACAATAATATAGAAACATTATAAATATTCAGAATCAGAATCGGAATCAGTACCCCAAGTGTGTTTTTTTACGTTACTATTGTAGTTGCGTCACGCCAAAAATGTATGAAAATTTAGACAGCGCCTCTAGCGGCGAATAGCGTGACTAAAAATTTGTTTGACATTTTTGGCGTGACGCAACTACAGTAGTTACGTAAGCGGGTACAGATCTTTATTTGCTTTGAATGTAGGTACAGGTATATGATGTTGTACATACATTAATGAGATCAGCTACAGTCTACCTTACAGTCAAAGTTTTATACTTTACACACATCTTTTTTTAGACGTTAAAATTGCCCAATAAGGCATGATTCTAATATTTAACGTGTGAGTTCGAGACGTCGTGCCACAGAAAATACCTAATCGCATGAGTCACTGTTGTAGATCTCTGCATAAATTGTGCCACACTTGCAATAGCTAGCCATACACGCACGGATATGCCTGCCGGATCTGCCCAACAGACGTGCTTGGCGGGCAGATCCGTGCGTGTATGGTGAGAACAGACACGGATATGCCTACCGGATGCCTGCCCGCTGCCCGTGCTCAAAACGACCGGATCGGGTACGGGGAAGACAGATCCGAGTACCTACCGTGCGTGTGTGCGTAGCGACGGATGTGTCCGCCGAACTGCGCCTTAGTCGCGCACTAATGCTCTGGTAGTGTACACGAAATCACGGATCCGATCTGAGTCGCGCCCGGCGGGCAAATCTGTACGTGTGTGGCGAAATCCCGGATCGGATCCGAGATGCGCCTGTCGGTCAAATCCCTGCGTGTATGGCTAGCTAATAGCTGCGTGAGACTTCCACTCGTTTTTTCTATTCCGTGTGTTCCGTGTCCATCTACTCAATGAGATATGAACAAAATGTTACTCACCCCTGCCTCAGCACGTAATCATAATAAGTGTATTCTACGCTACCTTCGCAGTAACGTCACAGTAATCAGTTCAACAATGTTACAAAAAAACATGCACGTAGCAGTCGAATATGAAATAGGTATTAATGTAAAATATCTAAAAGCCACTTACTAACTTTAGGGCATTTTAAATTATTTAAAAAAAAATGCGTTTTCAATGAAGTTATTGGTGCCGATTCTCTTGTTCATCAACTAAATTAAAATAAGAGAATTGCTATCTTTTACTAACAGATAGCGCGAGAAAAGGACGGTGATAGACAACAACTAAGTTAGAGATGTCAAATTAGTTTACGCCTTGAACTTCACTGTGTTTTTAGTCGACACGTTTTAAATGTCGTCTTTTATATGGAACTTTTAGTTCAACTAAATTTGACAGCTCTTATTTACTTAGGTCTCTTTCTTATTTTATTAGAGTGAAAAAGATGGCAATAGCTTAAATTAAGTTTAGTTTGTCCATAACAGAATCGGCGCCATTATCAATTTGTAGAGCTAAGATGCCTTGTAAGTTGAAATTAAAACCAGGCAGATCACCTACCGTCTTTCGTCCGTGTGGTGCCGGATGTAAAGAATAGCACTACTTCATCTCATGGGTGTCGTAAAAGTCGACTAAGGCGCAGGCCAGACAGAAGGAGCGTGGTGCGCAAATGGCGCGCCTGTTAAGGCCTCTACACACCAAAGCCGCCGGCCCGGCGGCTTCGCCCGGCGGGTTATTGCCAGCGGATTAGTGCGGCCAACTAAGCGAGCGAACATGACTCAAAACAAGCCTGGTGGACCTTACTAATTGTTTTGCGTGATGTTCGCTCGCTTAGTTGGTCGCAATAACCCGCTGGCAATAACCCGCCGGGCGAAGCCGCCGGGCCGGCGGCTTTGGTGTGTAGAGGCCTTTACACGCGACGGGTGCGCATCTTTTTTTTTTATTATTTTCAACAAAAATTACATGAGTGGGTATTACACAAATCTTCTGCCAAACTGCAGGACAGTTTGTCGACAGTGTTCTCGTGGATACAGCTATTAGTTTACATTACATTATTGCATCATTACAAAAGTAAGGGAACACATAGTTTTATTATGATAAGGGTAGGCACATCGCCTTGTAATTTTGTGCGCCGTATGCTCACACACACAGACGTACGCACTACGCCTAACTGCACACATACTCGAGCTGCCCAGTTTGTATTTAAAAAGAGACGTACCTACTACCTACATAATTAATTGATTAATTATACTGATCTACACCTCGAGTATCCGTATCCCATGTACACTGGCGTCTATAGATCGGCTCATATCGACTTATATCGAGTTGCCCGCTATGCCAGCACGCGCAGCGAACGCACATGCTCCTACCGTCCCGACCACCGCCGCAGCACCCCCCAATGGGAGACGAGCAACTCAGCGCAAGTGACCAGCGCAAGTGCAAGACACCATGGCGGCCGCTCGACCGCCAGGAGCACGACACGCGCGCATGCTAGCATGGCCGGCCCATTCTTGCGTTAGGTACAGACGCCAGCACATCAAGTTACCCGAAACTGTCAGATTTTCCCAATCAACCTTGAACCTAATGCTTTCGTGTTTAGTATCTCGCACGTGACGAGCGCGCCTGTGGCACGCTATGGGCGCCCGTAGCTTGGTACTGTGCACCGGCGTGCGTGTTGGTGCCATTCAAGTGTTTGATTTTGATCTGACAACATTTCTTCCTCTGAAGTCGAAGACATTCTAGTCCTGGTGCAACATCTCGTCACGTAATTGACGCATTTTTGCGACAATCGTCCGGTCCGGCGCGTCACTAACTGCAGAGTGCTCGGGCGCCGGCGATGCGCTGGCAGTGCGCCCGCGTTGCATCCGTGGCGTGCCGTCTCGTCGCCTCTTCAATGTTCTTTCATACAAAATGTTTGAGAGGGACGGGCACAAAACAGATGGAAGCGGTGCGCCGATGGCGTGCCAGAAGTGCGCCGCGCCTGCGCTCTTTCTGTCTGGCCTACGCCTAAGGGATGCACTAAAGGATGGGCAGCAGCGTTCTCTGAGTACTTTAACAACCATACTGCGATCGCCCACCCGCCTGCCAAGCGTGGTGATTATGGCAAACCCTAGGGTGTGTGTAGGGGTGCATGAAAAGAGCCTCCACGAGTGACACTTAAGTATGTCTGGCGCACCCTGGGCAGTCAGCCCCGCTACCAACCTTGCTGACTGGCTAATCTTTTCACCACAGCATGAGCTGTTTTTGTTTAGCTCTTGCTGACATGAGAGAAGAATGGCAACATGGATAGCACAATGAAGAAACGGCCCCTAGTCCCCGGCGGCTCTGCTAGCCCTGGTCACGGTAGCGGCCTAGGTACCGGCGGGGCATGGGGTGCTAAGAAGCACAGGACTGGTTGATGTTGCGATGCTTGGGGGATGTCCAGCAGTGGACGTCTTTCGGCTGAATGATGATGATGAGAACACCTACAGTCTGTAGTCTACAGAGAGTGAGAAGCTAAGTTCCATTCTTAGATCGAGTAAAGCATATAGGTCAGAGCTCATTAGAGCCACCCGGCACCCGACCCGTATCACCTCGTCGCTCGGCGTCCACTCGTTGTCAGGATAAAAGGAGAAACTGACTGACTGACTGACTGACTGATCTATCAACGCACGGCTTAAACCGCTGGGGTTAGAAACTTGAAATTTTGACAGTAGGTTCCTTTTGTAATGTAGGCATCCACTAAGAAGGGATTTCTCGAAATTCAACCCCTAAGGGGGTGAAATAGGGGATTTAAGTTTGTATGTAAGTCCGTCATTTTTGAAGATTTCTGGTCGGAAATAAACGTAGGTATACGTGTTTGAGGATTTTTTGGAAATTATACCCCTAAGGGGTGAAATAGGGGGTGAAAGTTTTTTTGAAGTTAAAAGCATGAAACAAATAACAAGGTTTCTTGGTAGAAATAAATGTACCCGTGTTTGAGCGTTTAGGAGGGTTTAGAATTTCATGCAAGCGAAGCTGCTGGCAAAAGCTATTGCATAAATCTTACAAAAAATAAATGCGAATTATCAAAATTATGTCAGTTCATACTACTTTGTACTAGCCGGATCTTGGCATTCGCCTTTAAATAAAACTAATTTAATGTTCTTCCGGAACACAAATAATTTTTTATTTTTATTTTTTATTAGAAATTAATGTAAATTATTGTTGTCTGAAGGTAAAGGAAGTTACGGTTGGAAAGTTTTTAGGCATTAATGTTGACTGCAACCTTAACTGGAAGCAGTGGCGTAGCGTGCCTTGGCGGGGCCCCTTATAAAAACTTATTTGGGGGTCCTTATGAAGGGTAAAGATTTCTCAAAAAAGAAGAAAAATTTTCGCATAAAATTAAAAGAAATATTTATTCATCATAATTATCTATCTGTCACTTTTTTCAATTTTTTACAAATAATTGGATAGACGTGTGTGGGCACACACGCCCACACACTCACCCATACATAAACACACACCCATACATACGCACACGTCCATACATGCACACACGCCCATACATACACACACGCCTATACTAGAGCACACATTCCCATGGACTGCATAATTTTTTGTATTTTTATTATTAGTTTCTTTTTTAAATTCATTGTTTTAATTCTATTATACCATTCATCTAGATGTGCTTACTTGGTAAGTATACTTGATTGTTACAATAATGATCCAACGATAATGTTCCGTAATGGGCATTTTCTAATAGTAATTTCACTCAAGGACTCCACGAGACAGGCTCGACCTAGTGTGGAGTTCTTAGGTAAATGTTTCCTTGTATCATTCAAAATGTAAAACTATACATTAATAAAGAACTTAAGGAAATGTAAAGCACCTTTTTTGGCAAATAAACATACTATTATTATTAATTCAAATTAAATATAGGTACACTCTCCTTGCATTTGTTTCGGCAAACTGATTTATTAAATCATTTAAAGATGAAAAAAAAAATTGGGAAGTTTTTATTAATTTTTGCTTACGCACGTCGGGGGCCTCCGTGGCCCGCGGGGGCCCCGTATGATTGATACGGCGGTAGCTTCGCCTCTGACTGGAAGATACATGTTGAGATAGTATGTTCTAAATTCAAATCAAATCAAATCAAAAGTTTTATTTCACATAAACCATCACAGGCGCTTGTGAAAAGTCGAATTTAGGTTCACGGTTCCAATTAGTCGTTTCTTATGGAGAAGAGCCGGCAAGAAACTACATGGTTACTCTTAAAATCCATATCTTTAACAATTTGAGTGGGTACAGTTATGACTTAAAATAGTTATGAGAGAGCAAAGTAGACTTAAGAGCAGGAACCACACAAAAAAACAAAATGAAAAATATGGTCACAAATTAACTAGGTATCCAGGCAACTAGCAAGTCTACAAAGCTCTCACATTTACAAAAGGTAAAAGGACGCTAAACTATATAAAACAACTGACATGTTTAATTGTCATCAAAACACATTACAAAGAAAATCATTGTATAATAATTAATAAGATAAAGATAAAAAAATTAAATAAATTTTCATATTCACTATACAAGGTGTAAACGAATTCAAGTAATTCCTTCAAACCGCGTGATCTACTGGTGACACTGATTTACCCTAAATAGGTAGGTATTCTGAAAATGAAATGAAAAAAAAAATTGGTTTTCTATTTCTGAGTTATTTTAGAACCCGTAGTAACCGCCAGCCATGTCGCCGTGCTTTCATTAATTTAAGCGTGGCATGGAAATGTAAAGTCAAAAAAAAAAATTACGCAACTTTTTTTTTTCTGATTCCTTACTAGGTGCTTTAGATATGATCAATTACCGCTAAAGCATGAAAAAAAAAAGATTTTTATTTTTAATCAAGCTGAATCCCGTGCAGGACCTATCTACACAGGTTATTGTCGTTGCGACTTTAAGACCTCTTAAGTGACACTTTTGGCAAAATCAGTTTCTAAATTGTTTTACTATAACATTACTTTTCATTTTCATTTTCTTAAGAAAATCCTGAAAAAACACTATCTGTCATTGTGTCCGTCTCGTATTTTGCTTCAATCGTTAGTAAATTTAATAGGTTAAGACCCAATTTCACCATACTCTGTTAGTTATTAATGTCCTGTTAAACATTTTAACAGACTGTTTAACAGTACATTGAAATTGACATTGACAGCTTAACAGAACATTAACAACTAACATTGTATGGTGAAATTGGGTTTAAATAAGTTAGATAAGTTTTACATAACATGTGTAAACAAAACATTTTTTAATTGTTAGACGAGAACAACTGCCGACAAACTGTTATGCAGTTTGGCAGAACTTGTAAATTGTGTGCTGATTTAATATAAAAAAAAAACAACCAACTATAGCAAAGTAAAAAGCAGGAAATCATGTGCCTAGTGACTGATACCTTTATTTTTTGGTTTCATTATATTTTTTTCAGTAGACGGTTTTTATCGATTTTCTCATAAACGTGATTTTTACACATAATTATGATGTCTTAGGCGCCCCATACACCTTCAATAATATTGCACAATATTTTTATTGTGCAATAATATTGAATACCCCCTTTGATTCCAAACGTTCAATAAATTCACTCAATAAAATTGACAAACCAGTCATCATCTGCCTAGCCTTTTCCCAACTATGTTGGGGTCGGCTTCCAGTCGAACCGGATGCAGCTGAATATCAGTATTTTACATGGAGCGACTGCCTATCAGACCTCCACAACCCAGCTAGTAACTGGGTAATACGATACTCTTGGTAAGACTGGTTGTCAGACTTTCTGGCTTTTGACCAACAGTAACGACTGTCAAAGATCTACAAATGACAGCCGGGACCAACGGCTTTACGTGCTTTCCGAGGCACGGAGGAAACTCGCTATGGTAAATGGTCACCCATCCACAGACCAACCTCGGCAAGCGTGGCTTAACCCGGAAGATCGGTCTATGCGGCTGTAATTATTTAGCCACGAGCTCCTCCAGTCTGATCAATATTTTCGTGCGAGCAACATGTCTGACGACGAAGTTTTGGCGGCTGGTGATTATATTGAATAAAAAAAAGCTTTGCTTGAGGAAACATCTCATTATACTTGGCGTAACTCGATGAATCGCGGCTTGCCATCCTCCTTTATTTAGCGGGCCTCAAGGTCACGATCGCTACAAGAGAATCTATGAATTAAATGTAAGTACTGGATTCCTGCCACGCGCGACCGGCTTTCTTTTACGGCATTTCAAATTAGTTTACTCCGAAAAAATTGTAGGCGTTTATTTATTTCTTTGATTGTTACTTTCATAAGCAAATGTTATACCAATGTAACTTCTTAAATAATTATTTGTTTAAATGATAATTGAAAATAATAGATACTAGTATTTGCCATAGTAATCGAGTTGTATGGAGCCTTCGCCACTGGTGTGTACAAAAAAAGTCATATCTCTCAAAGTTTTGGTCCTACTGAGATTAAAGTAGGCTTCTTCGGAGGGCAACAATATTGTCTATCGTTTACATTACGATACAATGGGTTCACATTTTCATAACTTAAGATAGAGAATATCTCAACAAAAAAGCAAAATGGCTGCCAAATAGCGGGGAAGTGGATTGGACCCTTGTGTGTAGTGTATTTGTGTACTAGAATAGTTGCTATACAAGTACCTAGAATATCACTAGTCTATAACCGGACATATTGTACAAACTCCCTAATTATATTATAAATATTAAAACTGTAGACATATTTAAAAAAAACAAAGAGTTTCTAATATGTAAATGTTATTATGATATTAAAGATTATTTAGAGGATAAGTTTTGACATTGCGTAAGTATTTTATTTTGCTATTGTTTGTTAAGTTTATAATGATATTGTATGATAATATATAATGTATAATGATATCTATGTACCTAATATTTTGCATGCCTAACGGCCGAATATGTTCTGGAACTGAAAACATGTAAATTTTTACAACTTTATTATGTATCCATATTCGTGAAATAAATTTGAAGAATGTTGAGATGGATGTGTGGAGTGACCAGAATGGATAAAGTCAGGAATGAATATATTAGAGGAAGTTTGAAAGTAGCGCCAGTGACAGAAAAGTTGACAGGGAACCGTTTGTCTTGGTATCATGTGAAGAGGAGAGATGTGATGTGATGAGATGCATGTGACCAAAAGAGTTATGAATATAAATGTGGATGTATGGAGAGGAAGAGGGAGGACAAAGAAAAGATGGATGAATTGTGTGAAGAATGATATGAAAGAGAAGAGAGTCAGTGATATCATGACGGTTGACAGGACGGAATGGAAGAAGAAAACGTGTTGCGCCGACCCCAAGTAACATGGGATAAGGGCAGGAAGATGATGATTCGTGAAATAAATTATTTGATTTGAGTCTAAAATATAAAAGATTACGGAGCAAAATCTAAAATAGTTTTACGAATAAGGCTTATAAATTTTCCAATCGGAACAACGACATTATTGGTATAGCATAAACACGTAATTCAATATTTATTCTATTATTTCTACGTCATCACAAACGCCACTACCGTCACGATGACGCGGTCAATGAACAGTGTCCAGTAGGTATACCTATATTGACAGTTCATATCGGTTCTACACGTCACATTAACATGTATGTTGCAGTCAAATATGAAATTAGTGTTTTTGAGAAAACACCGCATTTGTGGTGTATACAATTTTACTCTATTTTGTTGACCAACATGAACGATAGAAATATTCACAAAAGCTCGATTCAACCCATATTACTGCAACATTTGGCTTCAATACGTAAAAGTATAATTCGCATTGTAGAAATAAATATTCAGTACTTACTACTACTTACTTACAACTAATTACTTAGGGTACACAAAACTGTTGTAAAATGGAAAAATACATGATCCAAGCAAGACCGTAATAAAATAAAAATACAAATACTGCCTGCTGCGATGACGTTCGGCAATTCTTGACAAGGAAATGCAGGTAACCATTTTGTATGAGGAGGCGGAACGCGTGAGGGAGAGGCAAACCTCACGCCCCAGCCGCCGCAACAGAAGAAGACGTCCCGGGCGTCGGGAGTCGCAGAGCGATTCCCGGCCACCGTAAGCGCGGGCCTGCGGACGGCGAGCGTTGGGTGGCTCGCCGTCCGATCAGAACCAGGCCCAGGTCGACGGCGCGTTGTGTTCCACGCGCGCCTCAAAGAGATCTCAGCTTAGTAGACGGGGCCCGCTAGAGCCAGTGCCTGCCAGGGTTACGGAATTTGTTCGAAAGAGTTACCGCGGCCCTGGGAGTCTTCTGCCTACGCACGAAGTCCTTGGTTTCGGCCTTAGCTACGAGCGTTTCCTACTCCCTATCACCTACGGACATAGATTATTTCGGGGCTCGAACTAAGAATGAATGACAACACGATTTGACAGTTGTCCCTACTACCGATGTGTTTTTGCCCGTCCGAAAAGTTGAATTTGACACTTGTTTTGTTCACTTCTACGTTTCGGGTTACGTAACTTCGTTGACGGACTTAGGGAGTAGGTCCCCAGGACCGGATCGACGCGACGGCGCGTTTCACGATCCACCGAGCTCTCCCGTCGTAGAGCCGGTCGTCTCTTCAGACTCCGCAGTCACACCGATAAGCCCTCATCAAGCTGTCTCCCCCCCTCCCCAAGCCCCCGCCAGCAACGCCCTAAGCCGAGGTCCGATTTCCACAAGGGGTCGCCCTTAGTGCTGTTGTTGCAGGTAGTCATGATGTTAGTGTCGTACAAGTAGTTAGCTTAGGTTCAGTATTTTACTTCCCCACCATTGGCTGGAGACCCTTCAGGTCTCGCCAATAACTGCCCGGTTACGTAGAAGGGGTCCCCGAGGAAGATCTACAGCAGCCAAACAGAAAAAAAAACAGTTTCAATAATAAGTAAAAATTTATAGAAATAAATGAAAATATTAAGTCAACTAGATCAATTATATCATTCAAAAAATCATTAACACTATAATGAGCTCGGCGCGCCTAGTGGACGCTAGCCTTGAGTAGGCCAAGAAATTTAGCACTATCTAATTCTTGTATTATATCGTTTATTCATAATTATATACATAAAATTTACATTTTTAAATGTTTCATTATAAAAGAATTATTATTATTCCCTTTATTCATTAAAATACATATAAAATTACATTTTTAAATATTTCCATGTAAAAAAAAAAAAAAAAAACAAAAACATTTAAAAATATAAAAATATAGTAGCCCACCGGCATCGGGAACAGGGTCCAAGCTACCGGTGGTCAGGGCCTCAGAGAGAGGAACTTCCTAACAATACGCGCCGTGTCCAGAAGTACCGCTTTCTGTATCAGGCCCTTGATCCAGCCGCCCAACGAGAGCCTCTTAAGATGTTGGTCGAGGCTCTTGGCTATTAAGCCATTGGCCGTAACGACTATCGGCACAATGATTGCTGAATCAACATCCCACATGGCGACAACCTCGTGTGCCAAGTCTTGATATTTAATTTCTTTATCTTTCTCGGCTTTCACAAGGTTCTCGTCATGCGGAACCGTGATATCAACAATCATTGTGAGACGCTCTGATCGATCTATCACCACGATGTCAGGCTTATTGGCAACAATAGTCCTGTCGGTGATGATAGATCGATCCCAGTACAATGTGACATGACCATTCTCGAGAACTGGGTCGGGCACATACTTGTAGTATGGTACTTCTGCGTCCACAAGGTTGTATTTGAGAGCAAGTTGCTGGTGGATAATCCTAGCTACGAGGTTGTGCCTGTGCAAATACTCACCGTTAGCAAGACGAGAACAACCAGAGACAATATGTCGGATAGATTCACCGGGACAGTGGCATGCCCGACAGATGTCAACCGTGCCGTCCTTCACAATATATTTTCTATAATTGTTCGTCATCATTACTTCGTCCATAATTGCACAGACAAAACCTTCGGTTTCCCCAAATAGGTCACCGAAACGTAGCCAGGCCACGGACGCTAGAAAATCTACATCGGGCCCATGAAGGGCCCGGTAGAAGCGTCCGTGAAGCTCCTTGCTCCGCCATACCTCCCTGCGGCCATTAGTATCAATTACTACAGGCTTGCGCCAGTTCTCTTTAGCCAAGGAGAGCGGGGTGAATCCTTTGTCCACTGCGACTACATCTCGATGCATCCCCACGTCGGCTTGGGAGAAGTACTCCCTGAGACTGCACACCTCGCGGTTGTGGAGGGTCTTAGCATTTAAAAAGCCTCGACCCCCACACTTCCGCGGGATGTACAGTCTCATTACCGATGAACGTGGGTGATGCATGCGATTAGCAGTCAGCAGCGAACGGACCCTCCTATCCAGGGCGTCCAGTTCGGTCTGAGTCCACTTGAGTATGCCGAAGGAGTACATCAGGACCGGCATGACCCAACCGTTAAAGGCGCGCACCTTATTTCCGCCTGACAAAAGACTGTTAAATACTTTTTTCAGGCGGCCAAAGAAGCGCTCCTTCAACGATTGCTTCATGTCAGTCTCATTGACGCCTAATGCCTCCGACATACCCAAGTATTTGTAGGTTTCGGTTGAGGAGAGGGATCTAAGTTGTATGGAATCCGAGAGTTGGGTTCCCACGGATTCCATAATCCTCCCTCGCTTTACATGCATGACTGCACATTTGTCCACACCAAATTCCATCCTGATGGAATTACTGAAAGTTTCAGTTACCTTCAGTAACTCCAGCAGTCGCAAATTGTTGGGGGCAAAGAGTTTCAGATCGTCCATGTAAAGGAGGTGGGATATTACCTGACCACCTCTTCTCAATCGATAGCCTAACCCCGACCCCTCCAGCAGTGTGCTTAGAGGGTTCAAGGCTAGGCAAAACCACAACGGGCTCAGAGTATCGCCCTGGAATATACCTCGCTCAATCCTGATTGGTTCTCCTATCCCTTGAATTTGCCGACATCCTGGATAGCGAAGAACCGTCCTCCATTGCCCCATACATGACGTCAGGAAGGCGCATAGAGTTGTATTTACTTTATACAACTCCAGCACCCTCATGAGCCATGTATGTGGCACCGAGTCGTAGGCCTTCTTATAATCTATCCAACATGTCGACAGATCCTTTCGGGATCGGCGAACCTGTTGGCTGATGGCCATGTCAATGAGGAGTAGCTCCTTAGTACCGCGGGACCCATTCCTACATCCATTCTGAGAAGCAGACATGATAGAATTATTATCAATATGATTATTAATCTTTGTTCTCAGAATGGATGTAAGAACTTTATAGACCGTCGGTAAACACGTGATCGGTCTATAATTTTTTGGTTCCGCGGTACTACCTGATTTATGGAGCAGGTGGGTAACTCCTGTCGTTAGGAACTGTGGAAGCGACCCTGATTCCAAAGATGACTGGAATTGTGAGGCCAAACGAGCATGCGAACTGCGTAGCCACTTTAACCAAAAGTTGTGCAGTCCGTCCGGCCCAGGCGATTTCCAATTTGACATTGGACGGACTGCACTGGCTACGTCTTGGGGACTGATAATTATGTCCCCCATTTCTTGAATCGGTTCGCATGCTCGCTGGACCTCCTGCATCCAATCACCTTCAGTGTGAGCGACAGGCACCGACCAGATATTGCGCCAGAATGTATTCATGACATCACTATCCGGTAGGCGCGTGTCACTCACACGTTGATCAGGTCGCTCCCAGGTTCTATATACCCACCTTTCGTCGCTTTGGAAGAGGCGATTCTGGGTATACCGGTCCACCCGCCGCCTATACCTTCGTATGCGATTTGCCCATGCATAGACTTTCTGCTTTAGGAAGTCGATGCGCTCTGTGACACGAGACATATACTCTCGAGGGCTGACATCAGTCCCCGAGAATGCTCGTCTCACAAAGCGCATCACTCTCGGTCGAGTATTGCCCTCCCTAAAGCAGACCAACTTGCCGATGAGTGCCCTAGCCTCGGAAACACGGCGCTCGATCCTGCACTGCCAAGCCGGTACGGCGTTTTTCGGTCGTGTGGCTCTCTCATTATCTGTAAACTTGACATGAGCCACACGACATGCCGCAACAGCCGCGCAGTACAGGATCGAGTGAGTATCGCCAAGGTCTTCGCTGCCATCAAAATAATTTGACAGCAGCGAATCTAAGGCACACACCAGCGCTCGGTTTTTTCTGTGCATGGGCAACCGGGGTATACGAGGCCTAAGGTCGGATCGTGTGTACCGGTACTCCCGCATTGCGTCCTCCAAAGCGCTCCTCAATTCATCATTGCACTGGGTACTTACGTTTGCAACCCTGTCATCATCTTCCTCATCAGCACGGTTAGGCCGCGGTAAAGCTGCGGCCAGATTTTGCTGTTGTTCCAAAACTTGTGATGAGGGAGAGATAACAGGGCTGCTTTGTACTTCAGAGCGTAGCCTATCAAGCACGGTGTCATCCAACATGTGGCCACGTTGGATGACCCGCACCTGATCCGAAAGTCGCTGGGCCGACACGTTGACAGCTGGCTCAAGCACCTGGAACAGAGAGAGCATCCGACTACGGTACGCAGTCAGGTTAGTTCCCCCCTCTGTAGCCCCATAGTACGCGCGCATAACACTTTCGTTCATTTTCTGCGTCCATTTCATGCGCGGCACTATACCACCGGGAGCGGGGACCCTGTCAGAGGCCAATGGGCCTCGGAGTCCTAAGCCGACCGGCGGCCGGGTGCCTCCCCGACGACGTGCAGGTGGTGGCGACGACGGCGGAGAGTAGTACTCGTCGCTGGAGCTCGACGCTACTGCAGCAGCGGGTGAGGCTGGATTCAAACCCTGCTGCTGCGAGGCGGAGCTCGGCGACGAGTCCGGAGGTGGTAGGTGTGCTTGGTTGTCTCTGGCTCGAGCTCTTGATCGTGTCAGCATAATATCAGCATAATATTTTAATTTTCTTCATCGTGTGGTGGGTCCTGTTTCTGTGTGACATATGTCACCTGCGTCTACTTATATATTTTTTTCTATGTTTCTGTTTTACAGCCATTTCTATTTAGTTATTATATATTATTAAAACAGTTTTGATGTTTTTTAGATGTTTGGAGCTGTATTCAGACTTTTCGGTAGCAGGATTGTATTAATTTTATTTAATTTTGATAAAGAAAATTTTACGATGCGTTTGACAGTCAGTGTTGCCAGGTTATTATTATTATTATATTATTATCTTGTATCTCGCTTCAGTCACGGCTCATCTTCCGTGTGGAAGATGTCCGGTCCTTTGGAAGGCATACACGGGGACACAGGTCCAACGCGCAGAGGCCCCTTTGAGAACTTTAATCTAAGATGGGGTGGGGCACCAACCGGGGACTATCCACGGCTGCACTATTGGAGTACAGTCATGGACCGTCCTAAGTGGGTGCAAAACTATTGTAAAATATGCTAAAAAAATATCTGGTCTATGGAAAGGGGTGTTTTGTGGATCTGTTAACCTCTATTGCCGGAAGAAAACGGCGTCTGCCTTTCAAGTTTAAATTTGAAATTTGTTGGCAGACGGTGACTCGCCAGCCCACTAGCTGGGCCCCCTGAAAAGCCGCCAGTACATAGGCGAAGAGGGCAACAAACGTGTGGGCGGCTAGGGGTGTAGAGAGGTGTGGCCCCGGTTTCGCCGTCGCGGGTCTGAAAGACCCGGAGTGGGTTTCCCCGCTATTACGCCTTTAGACACTTCCACCCCCGAGCATATAGCTCTGGCGGCCCCCCTCTGGACGGCCGATAAAGGCAAGCCAGAGTTGAGAGTCCTGCGGGCACTCTTGGGGTTCCACTCCAGCCAGCCAATAAAGGCAAACTGGAGACGAGGCCCTGACCGACTCTCTGAGGCAATAAGGTACGCAGTGTCGCCACTCACCAACAGCTCGCCACAAGCTGCCCTGCGGTTTGTAAGCTTTTCAGTAGACCTCATGATACATTTTTTGTTATATGATGGGGTTGTAGAAAGCTAGTCTAATGTTCCCTCCGGTTTTACGTTAATCTCATGACGAGGTAACGCTTTTCCCAGAGGGTTTTTATTATTATTATTAATAATAAAAACCCCCTTATTATTATTATTATTAGCCTGTACTGTCCCACTGCTGGGCAAAGGCCTCCCTCCTTTCCTTCCACTTGTCGCGATTCTTTGCAGCTTCATGCCAAACCTCAAGAAAGGCATCCAACTCGTCCCGCCATCTTCTCCGCGGTCTGCCGCGACCCCGTCTCGCTGTCTCAGGGCTCCATTCTTGTGCTATACGGGCCCACAGCTCATTTGGCATACGGCAGACATGCCCTGCCCAGTCCCACTTCAGCTGGGCGGCCTTTTCAGCCACGTCGACAATTTGAGTTTTGGAGCGCAGTATTGTGTTTCGAACTCGATCAGTTAATTTAACACCAAGTATACTGCGCTCCATAGCCCTTTGGCAAACCTTGAGTTTGGACGTCTGGATGTTGGTCAAAGACCAAGTCTGTGCACCATATGTCAAGATGGGGAGAATGCACATGTCCATGAGCTTGCGTTTTAGTGACATGGGCAAACTGCCCTTGAATTGCTCTTTCATGGACCAGTAGCTCTTCCAGGCGTTTTCGGTACGTCTTTTAATTTCCTTATCTTGTCTGGCCTGGAAGGAGACTACTTGGCCCAAGTAGATATAATCTTGGACATATTGCATTTTCTCCCCATCCACTTGCACGTTTCGTGGTGAACTATTAGTCATAACTTTAGTCTTTGACATATTCATCTTCAGTCCAACCTCAAGGCTTGCATTGCTCAGTTCTTGTAGCATCTGTTCTAGTCCAGTGGCTGAGGAAGAAAAAAGAACAATGTCATCGGCGAAACGAAGATTAGTCAATCTTGCCCCGCCGAGGACAATGCCTTTGTCTTGCCATTTGGTCGCCAGCGTCTTAAAGACCTCTTCCAAGGTACTGGTAAATAATTTAGGAGATAGCGGGTCACCCTGTTTGACTCCCTTAAAGATATTGAATTTCGGGCCTATTCTCTCTAGCTTTATTGCAGCTGTGCTATGGGTGTAAATCTTTTGTAGCAGCTGTATGTACGTAGAAATCACTTGTTGCTTTTCAAGAGCTTTAAAAATTGCGGAGTGTGAGATGCTGTCGAAGGCTTTGGAATAGTCTACAAATGCAAGATAGAGTGGAATTTTAAATTCTTGACATTTTTCTAAGATCTGGTTGATTGTATGTAGATGGTCAGTGGTGGAAAGTCCGGGACGGAAACCTGCTTGTTCAGGAGGTTGTATTGTAAAAGAATAAAAAAACATTTTAAAATGTAAAAAAATAGTAGCCCGCCGGCTTCGGAAACAGGGTCCAAGCTGCCGGCGTATTATATTATTATGATATTATATATTCATTAGTGATGGGGTTTGTATACGTTGGCTAAAATGCATATTATTTGTTTTATTTAAATAAATTTTTATTTAACCAGGAAATTATGGATGATATAGAATTATTATTGTCATGTAGATAAAAGTCAGGATCCTTACATGCTACTGCCGTAAGTGTGCTATTATCCGCAAAAAGGGTCACCGGTTGAGTAATAGAATAGAATAGAATAGAATATACTTTATTGTACACCAAAATTGTGTAACTGTAATTGGTGGATCATTTATGGACACTATAAATGAAAGAGGCCCCAGCACACTTCCTTGTGGTACTCCGAACGCTACACGACGTTTGCTCGATATTTCTTTTTTGTCTTCATATTTATTTTTGAGATTGCAGTTACTTGTTTCCTGTTTGATAGGTAAGATTCAAAAAGTTTTAAAGTATTTCCCCTTATGCCGTAACTTTCAAGCTTATCTTTTAATATAACGTGATCAACGTAATCAAATGCCTGTGTCATGTCACAGTATACGGCACATACTGGTGTCCTTTTATCCTATATTTTGTCTAAAACCTTTTTGTTCGCTGCAGAGTTTTTTTTTTCTAAATATTCGTATTCTTGACTATTTAAGTATGTACTTTTCAAATATTTTGGATATGACTGATATTAGTGCAATAGGTTTGCATAAAATCCTTGTTTTCTTTTTAAACAGTGGCTTAACTATTGATGTTTTAAGGCCCTTTGAGAAGACACCAGTACTTATACATAAGTTTAAAATATAGCTTAGGTGTTGGCATATGAAACAGCCTACAGATTTGATTATTTCATTTTTTTATTTATTTATTTAAATGCCTGAAACGATCATTACAGGTCTATAACCTAATGCAATAGCCAAGTCACACACAAAATTAAAGCACCAAATACATCTCAAAATCATTGTTTATAACACAGTGTAAACAATAGTACTTTTGCGAATTCACCCCAGTGACATGTAAATTATCAATTTCGACTCTCTCGATATGAATGTAATTGATGGTGCGAATTGCTCGAGTCAGAGGGGTTTTGGGCAGCAAGTTGGTCCTAGCTGAAGGTACGACCAGCAGCAGCGGGTTGCAATTGCCATTTCATCTTGACCCAATCCAACCCAAGTAAGTGCGACCACGGCTCTACCTTGACCATTTTTGTACCTATGTATTTCTGTATTTCTATTTGAATTATTTTCTTGTTTCGTCCTTTTTAGACCCCTTTCTTTACGTTGTCGGGTTATAGTTTTTTTAACTTTTTTTTTACTGCATTTTTAGTAAAAAAATCGTGGTCTTGCAGTTGCACTCAGTTCGGAAGTGATCGGTTTTACGAAGTTTGCCGACTTCTTAGTTTGTCGGACTTACCTAGTTTCTGGTAATATTGTCATCAACTAAAGGACGATGACCAAAATTGTATGAAACCTACCCCCCCTTTCCAACAGTTTTTTTTTAATGTATCAGTCATTTCATAAGGATCTTTAAGAAGATTTGCAACCAGTTCTAATTTCAAAATCAATGGGGGATTATACAGAGTGGTAATTTGAAATGGGTTAGTAAGGGCAGCTACCTTAAGTAACTAAATGCAGGAAAAAGTTCTTAGGAGACTATCCATATTTTTTGAAAATATTTTATTCTGCACACGTGTAATACCTACTCTGACATTCGATTTTCTTTATTGCTGACATTGTAATTTATATTGTTTGTTAATGTGATTTTTTTATATTAGGTAGGTATATTAAATGACTGCGACTTTGTAATAATATGCATGTCAACATAATATTGTAACTTGTACGCCCTAGTGGCAAAACATAGCGTGCTTAACATAACATATGAGAACTGTATTTTTACCTATGTTTAACAAAAATAAATGATTTGATTTGCATTTACAGATTTAAAACACAATGAACAATGGTCACTTTGGACTAGGAAAAAACAGAAATTGTTACCGAGATGAAACTGTCACCAATATGTTAGTGTATTTATTGGATATCTTCGTTTATTTTTAAAATATGGGGAAATATAGATAACATTATTTTAAAAATACTATTTTATTTATCAGAACGCTATACAAAAAAAAAATTATCTAACTTCGAACGCATCCGTAATTACTTACGTTACTAGAGAAGTCCATACTTTTTCTAGTCTATTATGATTTTATTTCAACCGTATAAACTCACATTAATATTATACTAGGCTTTCTGCCAATCATTTTACTCGAGCGGCCTGTGGGTGAAGCATACGCGGCGAACCTATATAGCCCTGCGAACCCAGTATAACAATGCTTTTAGGATGCTGTTGGGACTGCCGTGGCGCTGCAGTGCATCGGGTATGTTTGCGGAGTCGCATACTGACGGCTTTCAAGCAATTATGCGCAAAAAATCTGCTTCCCTACTGCAGCGCTTGCGTAGCAGTGGCAACAGCATCCTTAAAGTAATTGCTGCGAGATTCGACTGCCCTTACCAGAACCACTGGATAAGAGTAGCGCTAGGATTAGTGTAGGATTAATTTTACTAACATAGCTGTAACTAACCCAATATGAGTGAAACTCGAAATAAAGATTTTTATTATTATTATTATTATTATTAGCCACTAATAGAATTTGATGTTACTTCGTGGTAAATTGTTTTAATAAAGCCATGAATTAGATAAAAAACCAATGATTTTACATCTAAAAATCGACACTGTCATAAATCGATCGATTACGTCCCTCCCTATTCTTGACAAGTAAAAATAAATTGACGGTTTTCTGCGCTGACCGTTTCCTTGTAACCGTGTCGTTGTAGTTTCGGCGACGACTGTGTTCTCCTCCCATATTGTTACAATATTCTTTGGTGTTCTGTGCGATTTTATATTATTTTCCTGTTTTTTTTACATTTTTGCATTGCTTACAGACTCCGATTGATCTTCTACTCTTGTTGACTTGGCATTCGTTTAATGGACTTGGAATCGCATCACGTTTTGAATCTGATATTGGAAGTGGAAAATATTTTGTCTCTCCGACCTTTTAAAAATATATTGAAGGCTGTACTTAGTTATATTTATGTAGGCGAATGAAACGACATTATGTTTCATCAAGTTAAGTTTTGTTAGATTTTACTAGTACAAGCATGTTAGCCTCGTGACCATTGTTCTTTCAGTCAACGAGAAAATCAAAAGTTTTTACAAAACATTTTTATAATACCATTCGATACTATTTCCCATAAGCGCGTTTGTCCACCGCCGCCCTCACTGAGAACGAGTTGACGTTGCCGAAGTAGCGATACATACATTACTATGACTGCGTGTCCACCGCACGTCCGTCATCCGAGCGCCGTCATCTCGAGCACCGAGATTATCAGTAAATCGGCGCTACCGCTATCGTGACTTGGCCGATATCGTGACAGACATACAAAACCCGTCTGCTCTTATCCACTACATCCGAGATTAACGGCGCCGGTGCTCGGATTTTTGTCTTATTTTTTTTTTATTTTACTTTAATAACAACGGTCTTGGACCAATTACAGTAATTAAAGATAGAGAAATGAAACGTAAAAACATAGTAAAATCTTTCATGAATCTCTCTCGCAATGCTTCAGACATACCAATAAAATCTTCTTCCAATCATCCGCAAACAGATCACCGTTCGTATTATAATCCAAGAGTTCGTTGAGTGCGGTGAGAGTACGAGGTATTGGCGATTTAGCTCGCGCTACAGTGCGACATGAAGGCACAGCAAAAAGTTTGTGCTTCCTGTTGCGGTTGTAATTGTCCGGTACAAAGAATCGAGCCAGCTCATTATGCAGATCTGGTGCATCAATGGACCCGCGAAAAGTTTTACAAACTGTTGTAAGCTGATCACATGCTCTCCTTACCTCAAGTGAGTTGTAACCGAGGCACCCGAGAAGAAATTTGGTTGGGTAGAGGAACGGATAATAACCATGTACGCGCTTGTAAAGGTACCTAAGGAACGCTTTTTGCACCTTTTCTAACACAAGCGCGTAGGTTCTTTCATGGGGGTTCCAAACGCATGCACTGGACTCGAGTTTGGTCCGAACCAATGCATTAAATAAGATCTTAATGACATGTGCATTGCGAAAGTCATTTGAGTTTCAAAGAACGAATCCTAATCTCCGGTATGATTCTTTAGCCGTTAGCAACATGTGGTCATGGAATGTGAGCTTTCGATCGAATGTGACTCCCAAATCTTTCATAGCTGTAGTTTCAATGATAGTGTTATTGCATAACTTGTATTCAAAGTCTATTGGGTGCCGCATTCGACCGAAAGTCATGACAAAGCATTTGGAGGAATTGAATTCCATTTTGTCTTATGTTGGGAACCACCGAGATCGGTCGCAGTGGACACACGATCGCCGTCATGTCGTTACGAAATCGGTCCGAAATAATCTCGTTTTTCGGTGACGGCGGCAGGAGTCCTGCGGGCCAACTGAGCTTGGAGTTCTAGAAACGTTAGAAATCGCTAATAACTTATTTGATATGGGGTGGTAATAAGGGCAACTACCTTAATTATCTTTAAAAACGTTTTGCTCTAAATACATCAAAAATATAGCGATTTTTTCCATTACTAAGTTATTTAATTTATAGTTTAAAGTACAGAAAGGTCAAATTGACTGACGGACATACTTACATGCATAATGAATTATGTGAATCTGTAATTTAAATATATAATTATAATTAAGGGTAGAGGTCACGAAACGGGTATCGATTTACCGATAACACGATAATATATTAAAAGTCGTATTTACAGGGTGTAAACGAATCATAGTAATTTCTTAAAACCACATGATCTATTACTGATGTAGATTGAATACGTACGGGATATCGAAAGATTTGGACTTAATTTTTTTTAATTTAGACTTAAATTAGACTTAGGGCTCCTTCCTCAATCGCCAGATGGGTAACCATCCGGCGATAGAAAAATTAAAAACAAAAAACAAAAATCTTTTTTTCTTGCAGTAAAGTGATCCTGTCTATACCACCTAATAAAGGTGGTTTAAACCTAATTATAGGTGATTATTGAAACCTTAGCTATGTCTATGTTACGGGCAATTTGATAAGTCCGGGCCCTATTAATAATGGCCGGTCTGTATTCATAATGCCCGACTCAATTGGGCAATGTGATTACAACAGCATGATTAATCACTTTTCCCGGCCATTATGAATAATGCCCTTATCTTGGACAAAGTAATAAAATAGGTGAACTGTAGTGTTTTTGTTTATTAAATGTTTAACTTACAAAATTTTCATGAAAAGTTAACTAAAAATAAACTATTGAACATAGTAGTTAAAAAATAAACAGTTAAAAATGTAATAACATCATTAGTTAGGTACCTACTTTTATTTTGATAAAAATAGAATACCTGCTGGTCCACCGGCAATGTGTGAAGTAAATAGATTTGGTCATTCATTTGGGGCACCCCGACACGGATAGGTTAGGTTCGAAGGGGATGACGTCATCCCCTTCGTGTTAGGTTACTTTAAACCCTGCAGACAGAAATAGGAGCCCCGCACAGCGGGGCTCCGTCGACTCTCCTTTGGAAACCCAAACAACCTTCCAAACATTCCCTTAAGTTTTTCATTGTTTTTATTGTGCAAACACTGACTTATTACATGGACCACGGGCCGTCGGGCATTATTAACAATGGCCGGTCCTTATTAATAATGCCCAGTTAATCACGTTGCCCGTAACATCTACACCAGTGCGCTTTCATGTTCATCTTGCGTCTTCGTCTGAAGCATGCGTGAAGCGGCATGCAATAGCGCATGCCTTAATACTAGTTCAACAAAAGCGCATGCCCCTAGCGCACGCTAATCCGTCTAAATATGCCGCACAAATAGCTATAAGTTCACACGCATCCATCTTGACGACTGACCGAGCCGTACCAGTGTAGACGATAAGCTGCATGCGTCTTATGGCAATCAATATTGCATGCGCTTGACGCAAGAGGAATTGAAAGTTGAAAGCGCAAGATGAACACGAAAGCGCACTGGTGTGAATATACCTATGGTTTCAATAAAAAAAAAAAAGTGGTAATACTGTTCGATGCCACGCATAAATGAATGAAAGCACGGCGACACAGCTGGCAGGCACGACTAGCACGATATCGTTATTTGCAGTCAGTTAACTAGGGGCGTTAAAATAACTTAGAAAGAGAATTCCAAGTTTTTTTGTTTAATTTCAAAATCCCATTTTTTGTATCACCAGTAGATCACGTGTTTTGAAGGAATTACACGAAATGCTGGGAAGTTTGTTGCGCCGTTTCTTCTTCGCAGCATAAACACTATGAAGCGGTGAAGGGAGGGCTTTTTTGTGGGATGTCTATTGTAAATGTGACGTTCAAAAAGAACTAAGTAATTCTAGTCTATTTTGAATAAATGAGTTTTGAATTTGAAATTATTTACACCCTGTATAAAGCAGTGAAAGAATTGCCTATAGTTCATACATTGACGTTCTGGGTTAAATTCCTCGATCCCCCTGATTATTTTACTACTTATTTACAGTTTTATTTTAAATATGATTCACAAAATATAACATTATTAATCCCCCAGGTTGAAACTTGTCAGACCACCAGGGGCCCAATTCTCCTAAAATAAATTGTTGCCAAACGCAATCTAACCACAACCGTCAGTCAGTTTTTGTTTTCGAAAACATTCAAAATGATTGATTTTGTTTTTTGTGTCAAACAATTTGATAGCTTTTGAAATTGAGAACTGTCTGAATGAACGGTTCGGCCTTGGTTCGGTTGTGATTTATCAAGATTTATTTTAGGAGAATTAGGCCCCTGGGTCGGTTCATATGGGATTAAGATTTAGCTATTTCTTTATATTCGTTAAGGTCATGGCACATTATACCGGCACCGCAACTGAACAGCAGCAGCACGGCATCGCCTCGAATTTAGGTTACGATTAGCCGCCAGTGCGCTAACTACGCGTCGTCCGCGAGGTGGAAGCTCGCAGTCCGCGTGCCGGCCGTGAGGTGCAAGCTTGCTGTCACCGCGAACACAGTAGTTATATACTTAGCATTTGTGATTGGACGCCCACACTTACACACTCCTAGGACTTGCACGTTTTCATAACGACGTTGTTTCTTGAAGTCGGCGCGCAGTAAGCACGCGGTCCGCTCGCTTGCAGAGCGCGGGCTGCGAGTCGAGTTGTATGGTAGCGGCAAGCGCGAGGACTGCCCGCCGTTGGCTTTTTCATATTGACATTATGAAATATATTATACGACCCTCGATTTAAAGCTCTGATTTGAATGACAAGTTAATTGCTGGGTTGGAGCGGTACCGTTGCGGTGCCGGTATAGTGTGCCATGACCCTAAGAGTAAAAACCTCGGGAATGCAATTTAGTCATTTTACATTTTAGTGAGAATAGACGCGTGTTGTAAGATTCAACAAAACCCAGCACGCTTGGTTGTAGGATCTTCACGGTACGCCTGGCTAGCTACCATCCTCACATTAAAGTCCGGCGCCAAGCAGTTTACTGTGTTCCGTCGTGTGTATGTGAAGCCGCAGCGCCAATTTTCTAACATGTTATTGTGTTTTTGCGAACAAAACTGTTAGGCCACGCCCCTATTCGGTTAGCAAACAATGTTAAGCCAGTCCGCAGCGTCAATTTTGCTAACAAAACTGTTAGGTCACCATATTCGGTTAGCAAACAATGTTATCGTGTTTGCAAACACGAAAACACGGCGCTGAGGACCCGTCTTGAGAACCAGAGGGGTATTTATTTATTCAAAAACATAAATTAACAGTACTTACGACCAAATCACTTACATTTTAATTTAACACTTAATTAATACCAACAATAATAAAAATTTAACAACCATAACAAACTTTAACTTAGGCAGTATTTACTTAAGCATAGATATTTACATAAATTTACAAATTTGGTATGGCTTATCATAAAAGATCAGTGTGCTGAGTGAGCAAAGAGTTCAGAACTGTGACTGCCCGGGCAGTGGGCGCAGCAGCAGCTCGACGTGTGCGCACGCCCGGGGGCGCCGCGAACAGTTTCCGCCGTCGACGAGGACCCTTAACACCTTCACCTCCTAGTTTAAACAGACTCAGTATGCCTCTCAAGCCAATCCAAACTATATCCTAGCTTTTCTTCTCCAATCAGCATCGGAATCGAAGTCTAAAATCTTTCGGGTAGGTACCTCGGGCCCACGGTGTAAAGGTTGACTTTCACCGATCAGTCGGCCGATCTGAACCGACAAGTCGAGACCGGAGAACCTGTTTCCTTATGCAAGCATCCTAACCCTATATTCCTAACACTATTGCGCATGACGCTTGATATCTGCGCTTGCGACTGCCATAAAATCTTTATATTTAGGAAAGTGCCATCTATCAGCAGCAACAATTACTAATCAGTAGTGACTAAGTCACCAATGATCTATAGATCATTATGGTTCAGTTTCGTTTTATATTCAACAGATGGCGCTGTTTTAAATAACACATCAAGCTTCAACAAAGCATTGTGAACTTTCTGGTTATGATTATTTTTAACGTAACATCGTGCCTGTATTCCCCGAAGGGGTGGGCAGAGGTATACAGTACCCTCATTTTGAAAACACCCCTCACCCGAACAATCCGCATAGTTAATGAAGTTCATGAAAGAGACCGCGACCCCGGCAGGTCTCGGTCCGCCAGCCCCTGGCGGACCTCTCCTTCTGTGGGGCCTCGCCCCACGTCCTCCTGAGAGGCGCGCGTAAGACACGGCGCGCCGCCTTCTCGGGCCTGTTACTGATTGGGAGACGGGTCCCCTAACCCTCTAATCAGGTAAGAGGATTCCTGATGCGTTTTCAACCTTTGGGACAAAGTAGAAAAGTCTCGGATACCTGTAATTTCACTGGCATGGATGCCTTTAACCCTTTAACGAGGTTTAAAGAAAAAGTAAATAACAAATAATTTGGCATTTTTTTATAAATAAAATAAAAAGAAAAAAAAATTATTTGTCAGTTTTATTTTCTATTAAAGAAAATAGTAAAAAAAAAAATTGTCAGGTTTAAAAATAAAAATATAACAAGGAGGTTTTCGCGACATATTCCAAAAAAGTTGGTGGGAAAAATATTCCCTCTGACTGTAAAAGAATTAAAACCGGAACACAGTAATGCTAGCGGCAGAAATAGGTAAAAACTTGCATGACTTATACATACATTAAGACATAATTTCCTAATATAATTTCACCTAGTTAATGTGTTAACGTAATGTCTTCGGCGCCGGCGCCGCTGTCTTGCTATGCAGCAATAATACGCTCATTAATAATGTTGCTAATTAAAGATGTAATAGTATTCAATTATAATTAGTCTTACGGAAAATAAAAACTACAGTTATTTTTTTGTTTTTTTAAAACCGAGAAGAGTAAAATTAATAGTTTCTGAATCAAATTGAAGGCACCGACTTCTGAAACTGTTAATTTCATGGTAATGATTGTGCATAAAAGAGCCTTCATGAGTGACGATATTTAAGTACCTACGTCCGGTGCACCCTGGGCAGTCAGCCCCGCTACCAACCTTGCTGACTGGCTAATCTTTTCACCACAGCATGAGCTATTTATTGTAATATAGCTCGAGCTGAAACGAGAAAAAAACCGGCCAAGTGTGAGTCGGACTCGCGCACGAAGGGTTCCGTACCATCTATATATGTACAGTGGTGGTCATATAATTAAGAACGATTTGTAGTTGCAGAAATTTTTGATCAAAATCATGTTATAATTATGTAGTTTTGTGTTTTTTATTAGATTTATTTAGTTTTGTTATGAAGTACCCACATAAATACAGCAAACTGAGTTAGGAATAGACACATAAAATCGATATTTTTTTTACAAATTCCGTTTATTTTCCATAGTAACAAATTAAAAGACAAATGAAGCTGGACAAATAATTAAAGGACGACTAACAAACTGTTTGATAATTGGTTTAGATGAAAGTTAGGTTAAATAAATTACATTAATATGAAAGAATGCACATTTACAAAGGCAAATTAATACATTTTAATACAAATTAATAGTTAGTGGCATGTCCACGGCTTTTAATTACAGCCTTACACCGGTGATGCATTTACTCTAATAATTTTTGTCATTATGCAAGAGAGAGAGTTCCATTATTCTAAGAAAACGTCGTACAGTTCCCTTAGATTGCCACATCGGCGATTTGATACACTTGCTCCATGCTGTAAAGCATTTTAACACGTATCAAACGACTTTAAATATTCCGCGCGTACCTAAACAGAGAAAGACATCTTGTCGAGATGATCGAAATATCGTTCGTTTGGCAAAACAAAATCCTTTTAGAGGGTCTAACGAGATAAGAAAAGAATATTTCGATGAAAACAATCCTTTAGCGGACTCGGCATGCACTAGTCGAAGGCGTTTGGTAGAAGAGAAGTTGCATAGAAGGATGGCAAGGAAGGTATGTACCATGTTGAAACGGTCCTATTGGCAAGCTCGTCTAGCATTTGCAAGAAAGTAGGAAAACTGGATAATCAGACAGTGGAAAAATGTTCTTTTTTCTGACGAGACAAAAATCAATAGCGTGTTCTGATGGAAAATGATACGTACGACGCCCTCCTAATAAAGCATTCGACTCCAAATACATTAAATACATTAAAGCATAGCGGGGGAAACGTGAAGATTTGGAGTTGCTTTTCTGGTTATGGAGTTGGACCTGTTAGGCTGATAGAAGGAAACATGGATCAATTTCAATCCAAAAAAATACTCGAAGAAACAATGTTAGCATAAGCTGAAGACGTACTGCCGGTTATTTAGACATTCCAGCACGACAATGACCCGAAGCATACTGCACGCACCGCCAATATCACAATCAGTTTCTGTCTTAGACTGGCCAGGTAACAGCCCAGATCTAAGCCCAATTAAACATCTTTGGTGCGAATTCAAGAGAAGTGTATCAAATCGCCAGTGTGGCCATTTAAGGGAGTTGTACGACGTTTTCTCAGAATAATGGAACTCTCTCTTGCAAAATGACAAAAATTATTAGAGTAAATGCATCACCGGTGTAAGGCCGTAATTAAAAGCCGTGGACATGCCACTAACTATTAATTTGTATTAAAATGTATTCATTTGCCTTTGTAAATGTGCATTATTTCATATTAATGTAATTTATTTAACCTAAGTTTCATCTAAACCAATTTTATCAAACAGTTTGTTAGTCGTCCTTAATTATTTGTCCAGCTTCATTTGTCTTTTAATTTGTTACTATGGAAAATAAACGGAATTTGTAAAAAAAATATCGATTTTATGTGTCTATTCCTAACTCAGTTTGCTGTATTTATGTGGGTACTTCATAACAAAACTAAATAAATCTAATAAAAAACACAAAACTACATAATTATAACATGATTTTGATCAAAAATTTCTGCAACTACAAATCGTTCTTAATTATATGACCACCACTGTAGTTATATAAAAATGAATCCCTATTTCCCTTGGTCACGGCGCGGCATCACGCGTAAACGGCTGGACCGATTTCACTAATTTTTTTTGTTGTGTTCGTAATTGTCAAGGGAAGGTTCTTATGAAAGAAAATTATGATAATTAAAAAAAAACTAAATTACCTCAGCAAGTATGTCGATATTCTTCATTTGTTTACCGCATGCATGAAAATGGTTTTAACATTTTGTTTCTATTTTGATTTTGTTTCTGAAGGTAGGTAAGTAGTAGGTAGGTAGTAAGTAGGAAAAAGTGCAATGCAACGCATGCCGCATGTACAGCTAGTTATCTATAAAAACGACAAAAAAATCATGTCTGTTGTATAGGATCCCCCTTAAATATTTATTTTATTCGGTTTTTTAGTATTTTTTGTTATAGCGGCAACAGAAATACATCATCTGTGAAAATTTCAACTGTCTAACTATGACGGTTCATGAGATACAGCCTGGTGACAGACGGACAGACATTGGATACCCTTCGCCCGGGGATGGCGAAGGGTTATGCCGGACTCTTACCGGCTAAAAACCCACGGTGTTCCTTCTCCTGACCCTTGGCTGGGGTCGCGGGATTCGTAGCTGCATGAACCGCGACCCCGGGAGGCCTCGATCCGCCAGCCCCTGGCGGACCTCTTCTTCTGTGGGGCCTTGCCCCACGTCCTGCTGAGAGGCGCGCACAGAACATTGCGCGCCGCCTTCTCGGGCCTGTTGCTGGTTGGGCGACGGGTCCCCTAACCCGTCGCCCGCAGGCTACACACTACGGTGACCGGAGATCTTCGCGCGCCCTCCGGCGGCGCCCGGTGCATCTGGCACGGGAAGGGAGAGTGGCCGTCGCCTCTCTCTCCCTCCCGCTTCCTCCTTGGTTGCCATCACCACCTCGCAAAAGGAGGTGACGGCTTCCCAGCTTCTCGCTCCCGACCATGGACAGAACCACGGCCAGAAGCGAGAGGTCACCACCGACTGCCGCGACTAGTTCACGGCGCTGCGTGGCCCACGCAGGGCACGCCTGCAGCGTGTGCAGCGCCGTGTCCTTAGGGCAGTCGACGCAGTGTTGACATCCGGGCGTCTGCTCCCGGCCTATACGACACAGGTACTTCCCGAAACATCCATATCCCGAGAGCACCTGCGTCAGCCGGAAGCTGAGGGCGCCATGCCGCCTCTCCAGCCACTCCTCCATAACGGGTCTTACCGCCGCTATTGCGGCGTGCCCTGGTACGGAACCCTACCATCCTCACATTAAAATCCGACGCCAAGCAGTTTACTGTGTTCCGTCGTGTGTATGTGAGAGCCAGAGGTGTATCGTCCGCGAGGCCTAAAACTTTTCATTTGTGTGAGAATGAATGCAGACTCGTCCTTTGGTTGGTTTAAACCGGTTTATACTGCTTTTTGGCAATCGATTCTATGTGCACTCACACACATGCAAAGCTCAGCTTACGCCTCGCCAGTTGTATAAGAGAATCCCTCTTTATGTCTGTTACTTGGATTCGTGTGCTTCATCTCAGACCCTGTTTGAACTTACCATGGTGTGACTAGGTTAAAACGCGATCAAGTCAAATAATACAAGAAATCCTTGTTTATTTAACTCATAAGAAAACGGATTATATATGTCATTGCGGTCAATTTGATGACCGGACACACAGACACAGTGTTATAATGTGCACATAAAAAGCTATATTAAAATATAAACTTTCTTTCGTAGTAGGAAAACGCTACGTGCTAGTGATGTGAATAATATGTTGATTTAACAATTGAGATTTTATATTTTATTCGATTATTTTATTGAAGCTATACTATTTTAACCGCATCGAGGGTAAAGTTTTAATTGTTACTTAAATCAAAATGCCTGTAACTAAGATTTCGTGGATAATTTCAACGACGAAATTTTTGGTAAATGCTTATGAAAGCAATGAATGTCTTTATAATACGAGGCACCAAGTTTACAAAATTGAAACAAAACGTTCAGAGGTGTATACAAGTACGAATGCTTTTTTATCTTCGCGTTTTGATTCATGGCTTCACCCAAAGCTTTTTTTGTTTTGTTTTTTTGTTTTTTAATAATAATCTAATGATAATAGCAGCACATAAAGTCGCTCCACGTTCCTCCATTTTCTCAGACTACGCAAATTCTTGGACAAAGTTGATTGGACATGTGGAATGGGCATCCCTCAAAGAAATTTGATCAAATATTGGACATCGATATTGGACAAAGATTTTTGATAAGTGGAATACCTACCTAAGTTTTGAAGAATTTCTTTTTACATGTCTCTAAAGAAATTGATTATATAACATCTTATTAAAAATAAGTCAGACACTTTCTGTCATGCTAGAGAAGCGGTAAATTATAATTTCTACTTATTAGTAACATAAACACAACAAAAAAAAAACAAATCATCTAATTCTGAGCTGATCATCGATTTTTTACATAATTTTTTATCGATATTCCGTTTTGCAATTTCGCCACTCACTAGCACTCCATTGGTTTCACAGAATATGAAAGTAATGAACCGTATCACACAAAACGTTTTAAGTCTCTCTCTCTTTAGTTCAAAACTATACCCTATTACGATACTTTAAGGCCCATAATAAACTGCTTAATTAGTCCCTCATAAGTCTCAAGGGTAAAGGACTTCTAGAAGTGAATGGGAACTCACACATACGGGCTTAATGTATAAGAAATTTAAACACTCGGATATAGACTTTATACCGATGAGAGAAAGTTCCTTTTCATGTGAAAGTCCTTGAGTACTTAATTCAAAAAGTTATGAAATCGCAACCACATGGGACACTCAGTTTCTCAAACAACGCAGTAAGTCCTATGAATCATAACAGAACAATTTATCTTCTATTTCGTAATTCATAAAGTCATAATTCGAATGCTAATGATATGTACTTATTACGTTCTAACGATAGTGAAAGTTGTTTTTCGTTCCTAGTTCGTATTCAGTTTGGCGGCAAAACCGGTGGTCGCTGGTCTGTTTCGATTTTTTAATTTTACTTTTTAAACATGGAGGTTACGATATATTTTAGGTAAAATGATTTTTTGTTGAAATAAAAGTGAAGTTTATATTTTTTGTGCTGTGTTAAAATGCAATTGACTATTAAAATGAACGTGGAACCGCTTGTGTGTCTCTTCCTACTTTCTTTTGGTGAGTTTACCATTTAAATTAATGTTTTGTAAATACACAGGGCCATAGACTAATAGAAGACGACTTAATTTTGACATTTGTATGCATATTCGCGCCATTTATATTTTTTTTAATAGGCAGAAGTCAAAGTTACGTGCTTATATTAAAATATTTTAGTCGCGTACAACCTACGAAATCTTTGGACTTTAAAGATCATTAAATGAATGACACAATCTCCTACGTTTAAAACGGTAAGTACCTACGACAACCTGCTAAATTATTACACAACAGTTCAAACTGCAAACTGCGAGGTCTTGGCATCAATTCCAATACAAGCAAAAATAATAAATGAATATTTCTGTTACAAAAAATTTAATCTATCCCGAAATAGGAAAGACTCTCCAATGAAATAGGCCATGACAACTGTGGCTGTATGATAGCATACCTTTGCCTAAATCTTCGAGGAACGCAGGGCGGCCATGTTTCAATTCAATGATTACATAAATTTTATTCAACATTGTTGTAACTCCTAATTCCTTCAGACTACGTTGTGCAATTCGCATGCGCGGATCACGTTGTTAGATGTTTTACGCATTTAGATGTTTCTGTATGTTCTATGTTAGGAGATGCGGTTTCCGTACTTAGTCCTATAAGTGGACTGTGGACCATTGTACGTGGGCCATGGCGGCCATCATTCCAACCAGCCCACCTCCTTCCAGAAGCAGATTAGGGCTCTCAGTCCGCTCAGAACATTTGCGAGTGATTTCGGTGCACCAAGGGTTTTTTCCCGTATTCGGGTGACCCCTGTGCATTCCAGGAGCTCCTCCTGGCCAGTTCGTTGGCTGCATCGTTACCTAGTGATCCACTGTGTCTGTGATGTTTCTGTATGTAGGTAGCACTATTTATTATTCTGTGCTAAAGTTGTCACACAGGCTGTCCCGTAACTGACCGTCAAACCGGGAACAAATGATAGGGCGGATCAGGATATAAAGAAAAAAAAGTATGGACTAAAAAAAACACATTTTTGCCCGGTTCCTATGGCGAAAAACGAATCGTTTTGCGTACCAATGATAGCGTTTTTCATAGCTAGGCATTTAGATAAGAGTCGTAAGCTAATTTTTATTTTTGATAGAGACCCAACCTATGGAAGAGTCTACTATGCAACGCTATGCGGTCATTACTTTATTATTGGTTAAGATAAAACGGTCTTAAATTTTACCGATAACGCTCGGTAAATTATAGGAATCGGTCGTCAATTTATGAGGTAAAATATTATTCATGGAAACTTTGAAAATCGTTTTTTTTTCTTAACTTTATTCGACTACCTTATGTTCCCGACTTGACGTTGAGTTTGGGGACACTCTGTATATGGCGCAGTATGATAGTTATAGCCGTAATATAGTTATATCCCTAGGGATATAATTATATACCGTAACATAGTTGTACGAAAGCGATTCATTACTATCTTACTAGGAATATAATTATAATACGGTTCAAGTTTAGTTATATAATTATATTACTAGACTAAGTTTAGTGAAATAATTGTAGGAGTGTAGTGCGGGGGTGCGGCGGGGGCTTCGTTGTGTTTGTGAACCCCTAGCCGTTTTATGATCATATTCCTAGCAATAATTTGGGGCACCCCGACACGGATAGGTTAGTCATCCCCTCGTGTTAGGTTACTTTAAACCCTGCAGACAGAAATAGGAGTCCCGCACAGCGGGGCTCCGTCGACTCTGTTTTGGAAACCCAAATAACCTTAACCTTTCTATAAGCATCTTTCGATATATTATCATATCGCTAGGCATATGATCGTATAACGGCTATTACTATGTTACTGCGAAAAATATATGCTTTTATTTGATTCTATGGTAGCTTTATAACTATTTAACTAGATTAGTTTAGGGCCGATTTTTCAATCGCCAGATAAATTTTATTCAAGGTCAAGGAATAAATATGACGGTTTGAAATATTTTCTATAAAAAGCTGTCAAAACGTCAAACTTATTCCCCAGATAAAAGTTATCTGACGATTGAAAAATCAGCCCTTAGTCAGATAATTATATTACTAGATTGCGACCATAAGATAGTAATGAATCGCTTTCGTATAACTATCTAGATATAACTATATTACGGCTATAACTATAATACTGCGACATATACACATAATATCCTCTTTGCACTAATACCAACACTAAAACAAAATGTCAAAGACAACAACATGGTCTTGTTCTGCACTTGATGGGCAGACGAGCTTATAGTCGTCTACGCCTTTGGCAATATCGATTCTACCGCCTTCAATTTTTACAATTCATGTGTTCATTTACCGTATTTCTGTCTAGAAAACATTTGAAAGTAGGTAAGTAAATAAACATGAGGATGCATCCTTCTAACGGTGATTCCTTAAAAATAAATAAATAATCTAGCACACTGTTAGCACAGCAAACACTTCTCGGCCCCAAGAAAAATAATTCTGCTTTAATATTGTACCATGCATAGCCAAAATATTCATAACGCTACTCAATTTTAAGTTGCCGTTAATTTCCTGCTGTCACTGTCATTTCGCCTTAAAGTGACAGTGCCCCTAGTGAAAAAGTGTATAAGTCCTTATACCCTACATAAGGACTTATACCTTTTTACGGTTTCATAGTATACCTATAAGGGTTCCTACCCTTATAGTTTCGCCATGTCCGTCCGTGTGTCTGTCCGTCCGGTCTGGGGGTTGTGGGGGGTTGTTGGATAGATCTTTCAAAACTATTGCGGGTTTGTCAATACACATTTTCGATTATGGGAACCGTTTCTGAAATATTAAGCTTTAAAGTGCAAATTTTTGTTAGAGTCAAGTGTCCTCCCGCCACAGCTAAACGGTAAGTTTTGGATACGTGAATAAATTCACGGTAGTAGTATCTTTATATATAACGAAGTTAAAAGGAAAACTATCACACCTAAATAGGCTTTACAAGTTTACGAGTATACAAGCTTATAACTTATAAAATGTACTTGGAAAAGTAAAAAATTCGTACAAATTCCATTGAAAAATTACTAAGCCCTCTTCTTAGTCCGCATTATTGTGCAACTACGGAACCCTATTAATGCGCGTGGCCCGACACGAACATGGCCGGTTTTTATATCAAAAAGGGTATAAGCGTATACTCTTTTTAGGGACTATACCTTTTTTCACTTGGAGCACAGAAATTGAGTAACTTTTGAGTAGGTACTTATTTGGCTATTACACTTGCATAAACATTTTTACGTCTGATTATTATAAATAAGTAATTTTCGTGAAATTATCTGTAAAAAAATTTTTTTATTCTTTGGCTTGGTCCTCTTTGGCCTTTCTTCCATCTTAATGGTGAACGCAGACACGAATAGAGCTTTCGCCCGCAGCTTCGCTTGCGTGAAATTTTGAACCCGTTAAGTGACGGTTTTCCATACAAACTTTCATCCCCTATTTAACTCCCTTAGGGGATGAATTTCGAAAAATCCCTTCTTAGTGGATGCCTACGTTACAAAAGGAACCTACTGTCAAAATTTCAAGTTTCTAACCCCAGCGGTTTAGGTTGTGCGTTGATAGATCAGTCAGTCAGTCAGTCAGCTTCTCCTTTTATATGTATAGATTTCTCTGTAGGTACATTAGGTACACCTCTAGCTCTCACATACGACGTTACATAGTAAACTGCTTAGCGCCAGACTTTAAGTGCTTTAAGGCCCAGACTCCACCAAAGCGGAGTTGTGCGGAGATGTCCGAAGCGGAGACGAGAAGAGATGTTTTTCAGCTAGGGTGTATCCACTGAAACTGTGCGGAGATGCGTACTGGCTAGACTGTAGCGGAGATGTGTGCTGGCTAGGGTGATGTGCGCTGACTAGAGCGGAACTGAGCTGCGTGCTGCGAGCGTTGGGTGTGAACGCACAGTTTAGTGCGATCTGACACAAAAGGTAGACGTCTCAGTCATGTCGTTATTAAAAAAACGCTCACTATACACCGCACACATCTCGTCTCCGCTGCGCGCCGTCGTCAGCTTGCGAGGCAAAGCTCACATCTCCGCCTTGTACCGCGGCCCAGCTCAACCTCAGCGAGGAACAGCTCACATCTCCGTTTCCATCGCGCCATACAAATATGATACATCTCCGCTCAGTGGTATCCACTTAAGCTGAGTGGAGACGAGATGTGTGAATATCGAAATTCTATTGGTTTTTTAAAACACATCTCCGCTCCGCTCGTCTCGTCTCCGCTTTGGCGGAGTCCTGGCCTTATGTTGAACTGGTAGCTAGCCAGGCGAATCGTATAGATCCCACCATCAAGCGGTTTTGTTGAGCCTTACAATACACGTCTATTCTCAGCATAAGGTAAGGAAGTTCACAGAATATGTTTTACTATGGCCTCTATCATAGCAAATATTTAAAATAATACAAAGTCTAAACCCAATTTTTTTTTTGATTTGTATGGAAAGTTGTAAAAAAAATACGCGAATTTAGAAAAGTTGTAGAACAAAAGTTGTTCAATTTCCGATACCAAGTAACCCCATAAAATTTTTAGAGTTAATTTTTAACATCTTGTATATTGAAACTGAAAGAATAGAAAAAAAAAAAACATTGCAATAGGGACCGAAATGGGAGATTGAAATTTTAAAATGGATGTTACTAGGAGGAGTTACTAGGTCAAATTTAGTATCTATCAAATGAAAGGGCTTCATTTGAACATTATATATTAATATATATTTTTATTTTCATTTAAGCCGTATAGTTTTTGACTTATGATGAAAACTGTCTGTAAAAATACAATTCCCTTATCTCCAAAGTTTGTATAACGAAAAATCTGGAATCGAGTTGATGTTTATGAAAATGTTACAGGAAAAATAAAATGATACTTATTTGTAACTAGCACAGTTTTTTAGAGTATAGGTAAGTAAGGTAGTTTTTTAATACACGGCGACACTTTACACTCGACACTCAATGTTGACACCGAGTGTCGTAATGTTTACATCGCCGCGCCGTTACACAGAGTTGCACATGGGTTTGGCTTTAATTTCAGTGTCTCGATTGCCTTGTGTCAAATGTCAGTGTCACCGTGTATACACGTACCTTTAGAAATCAGCATAAATCTTTTACAAACAAAATTAGTAGTGTGGATCCAAAAAAAAAAGATCTTTCCAAGGTACGGAACCCTCGATGCACGAGGCTGACTCGCACTTGGCCGGTTTTTTGTAATGATTTTACCAACGGCAGGCCTAGGTCGAACTCGAATTAATGACGAAATAAAAAAAAATACATAAAATGCTGGTTCTTTTTTGACGTTTCCAACGTTTTGAAATCGATAAATACATAGACATTTATTCAAATGTTTCTTATATAACATTATAATATAAACAAAACAAGTATTTTACGTTGAACTCGTCACGTTCAAAAGTAGGTCATTCTCAGATCCGCTTAAGTTGTAGGTTAAATAACTTACCGCGCCTATATTTTAGTATTTCACCGACAAAGTAAGTTTTTAAGAGGAGCTCGTGGCTAAATAATTACAGCCGCATAGACCGATCTTCCGGGTTAAGCCACGCTTGCCGAGGTTGATCTGTGGATGGGTCACCATTTACCATAGCGAGTTTCCTCCGTGCCTCGGAAAGCACGTAAAGCCGTTAGTCCCGGCTGTCATTTGTAGATCTTTGACAGTCGTTACTGTTGGTCAGAAGCCAGAAAGTCTGACAACCAGTCTTACCAAGAGTATCGTATTACCCAGTTACTGGGTTGTGGAGGTCTGATAGGCAGTCGCTCCATGTAAAATACTGATATTCAGCTGCATCCGGTTCGACTGGAAGCCGACCCCAACATAGTTGGGAAAAGGCTAGGCAGATGATGATGACCGACAAAGTAAGTTTTTACGGCAAATGAGTATAAAATCTGCTAAGTAGACCCTTTTTTGTATAGGTCAATTTTTAGGGTTCCGTATCCAAAGGGTAAAACGGTAACCTATTACTAAGACTCCGCTGTCCGTCCGTCTGTCACCAGGCTGTATCTCATGAACCGTGATAGTTAGACAGTTGAAATTTTCACAGATGATGTATTTCTGTTGCCGCTATAGCGGCAACGGCGTTTCTTAGTATTTGTTGTTATAACAACAAATACTAAAAAACAGAATAGATAATGGTACAGAACCCTACGTGCGTGAGTCCGACTCGCACTTGGCCGGTTTTTGTATTAATTTACTTATGGTAGGTATATCAATAATTATCATTTAATAAAACTACCAGTTTCAGAAGTCGGTGCATTCAATTTGTTTCATCGTAGAACACCGACTTCTGAAACTGGTAGTTTTATTAAATGATAATTATTTTACTCCGTTTAGTTTTGTTTTGAATTCGGTTTTTACTGTTTTAAAGTTTATTTATTTTATAATTTTTAGTGCCACAAATTACAATTACAATAGTGTACAAATTCTCGGACCAGCACTACAACTAGAACGTCGTCTATAAACGATTTGTGTATATTTTTTTGTTTTTTTCTAAAAGTGTTGTATCAATTTCAATAAAATTTATATGGGACCACCTCTGAAGTATGGCCTACCAAACAAAACAAAAATCATCAAAATCCATTCATAATTGGCGGAGCTATCGCGTAACAAACATACAAAAAAAAAACATTCAGACGAATTGAGAACCCCTTTTTGAAGTCGGTTAAAAATGGCTGCGTTTGATTTTGCACATTGCCGCCGGCAATGCCGCGCGGCTTGCCGACGGGTGTTAAACCAGGCCGCCGGGTATAACGCCTATTGACTTAGGCCCTCTACACACCAAAGCCGGCCCGACGGCTTCACCCGGCAGGTTATTGCCAGCAGGTTATTGCGACCAACTAAGGGGCCGTCCATTAATCACGAGAGGCTCGAACAGGGGGGAGGGGGTTTGGCAAAAATCACGAAATATCACAAGGGGGGGGGGGGGGGGTGTAGTAATATATCACGTGTATTTATTTTTTCGTCAAACGCGCGATTTCTAAACCGAAAAGCGAAAATTTTTATGCCAGTCATAAACAACCTGCACCGTTTCTGTCTAGACATTTTTATCATCGTCCTTAATTTCAGAATAAAATTAGATTATACTTTATGCCTAAAAGATAATATTCAAAAAAAATTAAGATTCTTTTTAGGTACTAAAAAATACACGTGATTCTGGGTGGGGAAGGGGGGGTAGTCTTAAACCTCACCGGTGTCACCAAGGGGGGGGGGGGGGGGGGGGTTAAAAATGCTAAAAAAACATCACGTGATTAATGGACGGCCCCTAAGCGAGCGAACATGACGCAAAACAATTAGTGAGGTCCGCCAGGCCTGTTTTGCGTCATGTTTTTTTTTTTTTTTTTTTTTGGGACATTTTTACACAGCACCATCTAGTCCCAAACTAAGCAGAGCTTGTACTATGGGTACTAGACAATGGATATAATACTTGTATACTTTTTTTTTCTAAATACATACTTATAATACATAAGAAACACCCAGACCAACACAAACACTCATGTTCATCACATAATATTAGTGTTGTGTGGGAATCGAACCCACGACCTCGTGGTCAGCAGTCCGACACTCGAACCACTAGACCACAGACGTCGTCAACTATGTTCTATAACTATGTTCGCTCGCTTAGTTGGCCGCAATAACCCAAAAGCCGTCGTGTCGACGACTTTGGTGGGTTGCCTTTACACCCGCGCGGCAATAAGCCGGCGGTAAAGCCGGCGGTAAAGCCGGCGGCATGTGTGTAGAAGCCTTAACAGATATATGGAAGGATTCCCCTATACCTCTCTGGCTCTCACATACACACGACGGAACACAGTAAACTGCTTGGCGCCGGACTTTAATGCTAGCTAGGCGAACTTTATAGATCCTACCACTATGCGTGCTGTGTTTTGTATAATCTTACAACACGCGTCTATTGCCACCGTGCAGTGAGGAAGTTTTATATCGTAGCCCGTTCCCACCACAGGTAACAACTACCTTTATTTTTAATTTTCATACAACAAAAAAATAAATTTTATTTGATTTGTATGGATAGTATGTAAGGCATCTGCCCAATCCTTCGGGATATGCAGGCGTGATGTTATGCTATAATTCGGTATGTAAAGCAAAAGTTAACCTATGCTGATTCCAAAACCATTTCGAGGTTTTAGTTTGGTAAACCTTATTTTGTAATTTTTAGCTCTTAAAATTTTAAGATGGTGTTTATTTTAGCAAAAATGAATGAATTCACTTGACATCTATTTGACCTCTAAATGACTATCTTCCTTTTTCGTGACGTAGGAAAACTCTTATGGTATTATACTTGGCGTAGAAAAAGAATTGCTTTCTTTGTCTATGGTAACCCCTCCTATCGCGTGACGTCATCACTAGAAAAACTTTAAAAAAATATAAAAAAATAACTAAAACTAAAGGAAACAAAAGTTTTCAAATTAGTTTCTTTAAATAGCCTAACGTTTAAGAAAAAAATACAAAAAAAAACTTTACATACCGAATTTTACAATTATAAAAATCTCTTGGAGACTAGCTGGAGCTGGAGCTGATAAAGAAAGACGTCTTCCACACCTCTCTTCATCTAAAAAAAGTCGCTGGCGACCCTTGACTCATAATTTTACCAAACACGCTAATTTATGTCAAAACTTAAGTGTTCAGTTAATGCCACAATACGCGAGATTGCAGCCAGTGACACACATACAGACAAGGTTACGTTATGTAATGTACCTACACACAGTAAATGAGAAACAATCTCCACTTGAATATCCTTACGGTTATTTGAACCAGGGGGCTAATAATGACATTTGGTGAATCATAATATTTCGTAAGAGCCATGCCATTACCCACTGTCGACAAAACATAAGTAGGTATAGTCGCCCGGGCGAACGGCGGGCGACCAAATGCGTAAACAAAACACCTATTTAAACTATAAAAAGTAAAGCCTCGTCCCCACTAGGAACATTTGTCGAGCGACATGTGTCCCCGGTGACATCGGGCGATGTCGGGCGACGTCGGACGACATTGCCGCGACACTGTTGAAACTGTTCCTTGTCGCACAGTCGATGAAGAGTAGTGATAGAAGCCTCGTCCCCACTAGGAACATTTGTCGAGCGACATGTGTCCCCGGTGACATCGGGCGACGTGGGGCGATGTAAGGCGACATCGCCCGATGTCACCGGGGACACATGTCGCTCGACAAATTTTCCTAGTGGGGACGAGGCTTTACAGTCGCCGTCGACCAAGTCTCCGGCGACCAGTCGACAGTGCGTAATGGCTCTAAAATACACGGGATGTTGCTACATACTAAGATTTATCCTGTTTGAATGCGTTTACAGACACTATGCTCACATGTATACATAATCAAAATAAACCAAATGAAAAAAAACCGGCCAAGTGCGAGTCGGATTCGCGCACGAAGGGTTCCGTGTTCCGTACCATTATCTATAAAAACGGCAAAAAAATCATGTCTGTTGTATGGGAGTATGGGGCCCTTAAATATTTGTTTTATTTTAATTTAATTATTTATTTTTAAAGTGAATATACAAGGTTAGTTTTAGTATATGCGAAACCTGAAACTAGTTTGTTCAGAATCACTAGGAGAATCGATTGACATATTTTTTACACCACATTTTTTTTTTTTTTTTTTTTTTTTCATAAATTTCAATTTTGTTTCAGTAGGTTTCTACCCATAACAATTGACGGGAATAGACACCTTGAGGCTTGAAATGGTCCGCTCGGTCAGTTTCCGTGTATTAGACAACTCCTGCATAGCACATCTCAGGCATTTCACACTTTTTTAGCGAACTTAACGCGACATAAACTAAGGTGTAACTTGGAGATTTACTAAAAAAAACACATATTCAGGCAGTTCTGATGAAAATCTTGTTGGGGTGTCTCGGTTTTCGCATAAAGTAAAAATAACGTTGTATAACTAAATATTCTGTGAATATTTCAAGCGTCTACCTCTTGCCGTTATCAATATCGAGCAAAAAAATCACGTTTGTTGTATGGGAGCCCCCTTAAATATTCATTGTATTTTGTTTTTTAGTATTTGTTGTTATAGCGGCAACAGAAATACATCATCTGTGAAAATTTCAACTGTCTAACTATCACGGTTCATGAGATACAGTCTGGTGACAGACGGACAGACAGACGGACAGCGGAGCCTTAGTAATAGAGTCCCGTTTTACCCTTTGGGTACGGAACCCTAAAAAACATGTACTTAATCATTAAAAGCGCTTATGAAAAGTCGAATTTAAATGCACGGTTCCAATTTCTCGTTTCCTTTAAGCTGGGGATACACATGCCAGTAAATCGGGAAAGTATCTGGCATGTACGAGTAACTGGCACACTGCGGATACATTTGCTAGTAATACTGGCATGCATACTATGCCCTTGCATGCCAGTATTACCATCGCGTATACACAGGACAGTTCATGAGAATATTTCGTACCTACCTATTCTTGCGCGCCAAACATGGATAACAATCGAAGTGACTTAAACAAAATTGTGTTGTTACTAGAAATTGAATGTGTAGCTAAATTAATGAGAGATAAAAAGAAAAAAAGGAAAACGGGTTTGGGTAAGAGATTGGATTAGTCAGCCACAACGAGTCGGCTACTGGCATGCCCGTAGCTGTCGCGTCTGTTCACACGTGCCAGGTTAGCAGCCCCCCGCGTCCCCTCCCTCGACGGGCATGCAAGAAAATCAAATGTTGTGCGAGCTACTTGCAACTAGCTAGCTTCCAGTTACAGGCATGCCAGTTAGTGAATACACATGACTGTAGCTGGCACTTGCAAGGAGCTAGTATGCTAGTGTGCAAGCTACGGGCATGTGTATCCCCAGCTTTAGAGAAGAGTCGGAAAGAAACTCCATGGTTACTGTTTTTAAATCAATATCTTTAACAGTTTCAATAAATACGATTAGACGAGAATATGATTTACGATAGTTATGTGAGAACAATGCAGTCTTGAGCACAGATTAGTATAATGTTGTACCAAGTCTTGAGTACAGGAATTAACAAAAAAACAGCCAAGTGCGAGTCGTGTGACTCGCGCGCTAAAAGTTCCGTACCACCACACACGTCTGTTAAATAACAGTTTTTATTATTTGTTGTATAACTATAGAGCATGCACTAAAATCACACTAAGTTTCACGCTTGTATGTATAACCGTTTATAAGATAGACCAGAAACAATAAACGTTAATAAACGTTAAAGAAATGCTTTTTTCGAGGTTTCTTGTATGGGGATCCCCTTTGGATTTAGACTTCAGAAAAAATCGGACACGAGAATCGTACGTGAATTTCATGAATCCGATCAGATAGTCGGATCCGGTTCCAGGAAGCGGACGTGTATTTTGATCCTTATATCAACAAAAGTCGAATTCAGCCTTTTTTTTTTGTTTTTCTTTCCTAAACAATACCTTTAAAAGTCGCAACGCCGCGTTCATAGGACTTGTTACCATAGATGTTTTTCGATTTGTGAATTTCCGTAAATAATGAATATTTCGAAAATTAAGCTTTATTCAACAAACTATATCCTAGTTTTTCTTCTCCAATTAGGCATCGGAATCGAAGGTTAAAATCTTTCGGGTACGGTCAGCAACAAAAGTAGCTGAACATTTGAGTTTTTAAACTTTGCATTAATTAGATAACTAATTGATAGGAAACAAAAATTTTAAGACATACTTAGAGCTGTATCTAGCAGCTCTAGGTATCTGTTAAAGATTTTGTTTTAAAACAATTACTTTTCTAATTAATGCCAAGTTTAAAAACTCAAATGTTCAGTTACTTTTGTTGCTGACTGTACCTCGGGCCCACGGTGTATATTTATATTTGCCATGATGATGGAAACCATACTTACACATATTCTGTGAAAATGACAAATATCTTTATAGGCTCCCGTTGGCACCCTTCGGGTACGGAACCTTGAAAAAAACAATACACAAACACCCAACCCGGAACTTTAATAATTTTATTTTAAGCCGTTCCTCTGACTGTCGCATATCTTTACAATAATACATATAAGAAAATCTTATGGTACCGGAAAACACAGCCACACAAAGTACTTACTTATCTGTACTAATATTACAAATACGAAAGTAACTCTATCTGTCTGTTACGCTTTCACGCCTAAACCGCTGAACCAGGGCCGGATTAACCCTATGAGGGCCCCTAGGCAATGCAATTCTCGGGGCCCCTTTCCTTACCCTTTTCTTACTTTTTAAAATACATTTTTTCTATTACAAAAGTCGAGTCGATCAGATCGACTCCTTTGGTACCTATCCTGTTACTGAGTCTCTATTAAAAGTTAAAGTCTAAGCCTTAGCGCGCATGGGTGCCTTTTGTCACCGTGACCATTTCATCACTCTTATAAAATCGCGCACGGGTGGCTTTTGTCACCGTAAAAATCTTGTCACTCTTTCAAGTCCATTGGTATGTGTGTTACGACATGATAACTAGGTGCATCTCCATACATACTCTTAGATTTTATAAGAGTGATATAAATTGTCATGGTGACAAAAGTCACCCGTGCGAGCTAGGCCTAAGGCCTAAAACACACAACACACACAAGCGACGTAAGGCATAAGGCGCGGCGCAGGCGCGTCGCTTTCATACGTTTTGTCGTGCCGCTTGAAATCTTTTTCGCAAAAAATGTATGAAAGCGACGCGCCTGCGCCGCGTCTGCACCTTACGCCGCTTCTATGTAATTCACGCCTAAGGCGCCATCTCCACGAGCGAGTGAATCGCGGCGATATTCTCGCCGTGCCATCAAATTCAATACTAACTATCGCCGCGATAACATCGCCGTGTGTAGACACGTTCTAAGAGAGTGTATAGAAATACGTGGCACGACGATAATATCGCCACGATTCTCTCGCTCGTGGAGACGGCCCCTAACTCATCAGCCACCGCGCGCCGGCTGCGTTCTGAGTTAACGCTTACCTTACCTATATCTTCAAATACAGCTATTTTTAGTTCTACTATGTATGAAGTATTTCATCAACTGACAACACGCGTCGAAAAAAGGAATAATATTGAGGAAGCCTACAAATAAAAAAAAAAAAAACGTTCTTTGAAACGTTTTTTTTTTCTTGGTGCGCGGAAGAATACAAATTTAAAAAAAAATCGTTCTTTGAAATGTTTTTTTTTTTATCTTGGTGCGTTCACGGGGCCCCTAGGCAGTTGGCTAATCCGCCTTATGGATAATCCGGCCCTGCGCTGAACCGATTTTGATGAAACTTGGTACAGAGATAGTCTGGAACCTGAAGAAGGACATAGGCTACTTGTTTCCTAAAAACCGCGAAATATTTACGCGATAAACGACATCCATGCGATAAACGACATCCATGCGATAAACGACATCCACGCGATAAACGACATCCACGCGGGCAAAGCTGCGGGCGACCTCTAGTTATTTATACTGCCGGCATGCCGCGTGAGAAAGCCTCTACAAATAAGTCATCACTCGCATACCCAGGGTTGGAAAAAAAAGAGTTTTCTTAAAATTTTATAAAACAAACAGTTCAAATAGTACAAGTGTTTTTTTTTTTTGTTCTTTTTAGTTTAGGGCATCATTTCAAATTAATTCGACCTTCTTTCTAATACATCTTTCATTTCATTATTAATTCTGAGAGTGATAATGATAACTCCTCATAAAAATGTTAACTCTAAATTTGGGAACAATTCACATCGATCCCCCAAGAAGTCTTGTCAACTGGTTTTATGTCAAGCTATTTAGACTCCTAACTAAATATTAATTTATTTTCATTTTATATCCATTCTCTCGCCATGAAAAGTAGTTTTAAAGCTTGTTTTTTTCTTATCTATACTAATATTATAAAGAGGTAGAATTTGTTTGTTTGTTTGTTTGTATGTAGGAGGTAATCTCCGGAACTACACATCCGATTTCAAAAATTCTTTCACCAATAGGAAGCAACGTTATCCCTGAGTGCTATAGGCTATATTTTGGGATCAAAAAATTATAAATTAACGCGAGCGAAGCCGCGAGCAAAAACTAGTTGTTTTATACAATGCTTAAGTTGCTTAAAGTAACTACAGACCAATTACTCTCATCCCTATAATCTCCAAAGTATTTGAGACCGCTATGAAAAAAAGGTTACTCCACTATGTAAATAAAAATAATATTATAAAAAATGAGCAGTATGGATTCCAGAAAGGAAAGTCTACTACATTAGCCTGTTTTGACCTTATAAGTCAAATAGTTGATAACTTAGATTCTAAAAGGTTGGCAACTGTAGTATTCTTTGATATGTCGAAGGCCTTCGATTTTGTTAGTCATAGAATCTTATTAAATAAACTAGAAAAGTATGGCATTAGGGGAATCGCTTTAGATTGGTTGAAATCATATTTGGACAATAGAAAACAATGCGTAGAAATAAAAAATCTTAATGATAAGCATGAATTAATAGGATGCAGATCTTTTTATAAAGAAAACCATTTCGGTGTACCTCAAGGCAGCGTTTTAGGACCTATATTATTCTTACTGTACATAAACGACCTTCCTGACATAACACAGCATCCATGTATCCTATTCGCAGACGATATTTCTTTAATAATAACATCCAATAGTAATGACGACAATTATGTAACCGAAATTAATAACTCAATTATGTCCATAATAGACTGGCTAGGAAAAAACAACCTCAAAATAAACCTCACAAAGACGAAATACATTCAGTTTGGCACTTATGGTAAAAAACAAAAAACATTAGATATTAACTATAATAATGAAAATATATCAGAGGTAACTCAAACAACTTTTCTAGGAATAACGTTAGATAAATACATTAACTGGAAGGCACAGGTAGAACAAGTCTGCAGTAAACTAAATCGTTATGTATATGTGCTTGCTAAACTAAGAAAAATAGCAACGCAAAAGACTGTATTGCTTGCATATCATGGGTATGTAGCATCGGTACTTAACTACGGTATAATATTATGGGGAAACTCTACAGACATGGTCAAAGCATTTATCGCCCAGAAAAAATGTATTAGAGCGATATGCGGAGTTGCCCCTTGGATATCCTGCAAGCCTCTTTTTCGGAAACTTAAAGTGCTTACATTGCCTTGTATGTACATTTTAGAAACTTCAAAATTTGTTAAATTACATAATCAATCATTTAAGAAAGCAACAGAATTAAACCCGCGAAATACTAGAAATCCAGATAGGATTGTTTTACCAAAAATTCCTAATACTACTTTATACCAAAAAAATTGTTACGCAATGTGTGGTCGAATATTTAACGCAATACCAACGGATATTAAGTCGCTACCGTATACAAAGTTTCAAAAAAAGCTTAAGGAATGGTTATTAGAAAAAAACTTCTATACCATTAACGAACTGTTCAGAACTCGTAAATGGCAAACATAATAAATAAATTTAAAATTACAGTAGGTACCTAGTCGTATTTAATTAAATAGGATATTAATAAATTCATATATAATATTGTAGATAATTTATTGTAATATGATTAAGTGATGTAATAATTCAGTCGGTAAAATATAATATGATAAAATAATAATATTATGTAATTGATAATTTAGATAATAATGTAAAATGTAATTAATAAGTGATTGTTTAACAACAATATTTTAATATTTTGCATGCCATGTATTACCTGGCGGAATATTACTAACTGTTAATATTAAGCATAACCATCTGCTACTGTAACTTATAATATTCCTGCAAATAAATGATTATTATTATTATTATTATTAAAACTTGTTTTAATCTGTGTTTTAAACGTGTGATAAAAAATACGGTTTAAAATCAAATCGAATCAAAAAAAAAAACACATAAACCAATACAGGCGCTTATGAAAAGTCGAATTTAGGTGCACGGTTCCAATTAGTCGTTTCCTATGGAGAAGAGCCGGAAAGAAACTCCATGATTACTCTTTTAAAAAAATATATCTTTAACAACTTCAGTAGATACAGTACCTACTATGATTTAGGATAGGTATGAGAGAACAATGTAGTCTTGACCACAGACCTGTGAGTAATGTAATACCAAGTCTTGAGTACAAAAATTAATCAAAAAGAAAAAATAACACAATATGAACAATAGTAATTGACACAATTATATGTATAGGCAAGTCCACGAAGTTCTCACATTTACAAAAGATAAAATGAAGCTAAACTATTCAAAACAATTGACATGATTAAATGTCATCAAAACTTTAGAGAAAAAATCATTGTAAAATAAGAAAGATATCTTAAGAGTAATGATAGCAATAAAAATAAAAAAAAACAAACTGTTTTAAACATAGTGTTTTAAAACAACTGGTTTTAATCATGCCAACCCTTTTTTTTTTTTTTTTTTTTTTTTTTTTTTTTTTTTTTTTTTTCGTGGGAAAATCCTCATGGATACCCTTCGCCTGGGGAAGGCGAAGGGTTATGCCGGACTCTTACCGGCTAAAAACCCACGGTGTTCCTACTCCTGACCCTTGGCCGGGGTCACGGGATTCGCAGCTGCATGCACCGCAACCCCGGCAGGCCTCGGTCCGCCATCCCCTGGCGGACCTCACCTTCTGTGGGGCCTTGCCCCACGTCCTCCTGAGAGGCGCGCACGGAACACATGCGCGCCGCCTTCTCGGGCCTGTTACTGGTCGGGCGACGGGTCCCCTAACCCGTCGCCCGCAGGCCACACACTAGGGTGGCCGGAGATCGTCGCGCGCCCTCCGGCGGCGCCCGGTGCGTCTGGCGCGGGAAGGGAGAGTGGCCGTCGCCTCTCTCTCCCTCTCCGCTCCCTCCTTGGTCGCCATCACCACCTCGCAAAAGGAGGTGACGGCTTCCCACGCACTCTCGCTCCCGACCATGGACAGAACCACGGCCGGAAGCGAGAGGTCACCACCGATCGCCGCGACTAGTTCACGGCGCTGCGTCGCCCACGCACGGCACTCCTGCAACGTGTGCAGCGCCGTGTCTTCCGGGCAGTCGACGCAGTGGTGACATCCGGGCGTCTGCTCCCGGCCTATGCGACACAGGTACTTCCCGAAACATCCATGTCCCGAAAGCACCTGCGTCAGCCGGAAGCTGAGGGCGCCATGCCGCCTCTCCAGCCACTCCTCCATAACGGGTCTTACCGCCGCTATTGCGGCGTGCCCTGCGCTGGGTTGCGCAAGTCGTTCTCTCCACTCGGCCACTAGGATCTGGCGGAGCTCACTCCGCTCAGGCGCCTCCTCGCGCTGACGATATCTCAGCGCGAGGGCCCTCGCCTCCAGATCCCAGGGCATCGATCCGGCTAGGAGGCTCGCCGCCTCGAAGGAGATCGTACGGTACCCCCTTATCACCCTGACGGCCATCGCGCGCTGCGGTCTGCGCAGGATTGCGACGTTGCGCGCCGTCAAGGTGTCCGCCCATATTGGCGCCCCATATAGGGCCATGGACCGTACGATCCCCAATCATGCCAACCCTGCGCATACGTAACCTATGACTCTTGTCGTAACTTCGTAACGTCTTTATGTTTATAAGGTTTTACTCACTTGCATAAGTTATGAATCTTGAAACTTGAATACAGCCTAGAGTTGTTTTATCTAACCTTTTTTTTTTGGTGACAGCTTCCAATCTAACAAGAAGCGGCTGAATAGGTACCAGTATTTTACATGGAGCAACTGCCATCAGACCTCCGCAACCCGTTACTGGGCCGCATGGATACCCTTCACCCAAGGGTGGCGAAGGGACTCTTACCGGCTAAAAACCCACGGTGTTCCTTCTGACCCTTAGCCGGGGTCGCGGGATTCGCAGCTGCATGCACCGCAACCCCGGCAGGCCTCGGTCCGCCAGCCTCTGGCGGACCTCTCCTTCTGTGGGGCCTTGCCCCACGTCCTTCTGAGAGGCGCGCCGCCTTCTCGTGCCTGTTACTGGTCGGGCGAAGGGTCCCCTAACCCGCCGCCCGCAGGCCACACACTACGGTGGCCAGAGATCGTCGCGCTCCCTCCGGCGTCCGGTGCGTCTGGCGCGGGAAGGGAGAGTGGCCGTCACCTCTCTCTCTCTCCGCTCCCTCCTTGGTCGCCATCACCTCCTCGCAAAAGGAGGTGACGGCTTCCCACGCACTCTCGCTCCGGACCATGGACAGAAGCATGGCCGGAAGCGAGAGGTCACCACCGACTGCCGCGAAATGACGATATCCTAAGGTTAGACTGGTTGTCAGACTTTCAGGCTTCTGACTACACGTAACGACTGTCATAGGTATTCTTATGACACGCGGGACCGACGACTTAACATGCTCTAGTACCGAGGGGTCTCAATGTGTAAAGGACGGTCATCCATCCACTGACTGACCGCGGCAAGCGCTGCTTAACCTCGCAAATAACTAATGTAAACTTTCGGTTTGTGTTACAGCGTCCTGCTCGTTCGCTTCGGTGATCATCCCTGAGGAGTTACCATCACTGCTCTCCGTGGCCTACTCCAACATCCCGCCTATAAAGAAAGGTAACTTTAATTCAACGCACCCGATGTTATAAAGGCGGTGGTCATTCGACGAAGCGAGAGCATTCGGTGCTGAACAGCTGAAGAAGTCTGACCTTTTATATCTGATTAGCTTGTCCTTATTTTATGATCTTGTAATAATTGTGTAAAGTATATATTGTGATCTAGTTTATGTTACTAACACTAACCCAAATACAAGTACTCTCAGTGGTGGAGAGTCTATGTTGGTTTTATTTACTACATTTACCTTGCTCGCAATCCTGACATACCGATATTAGCTGTAACTGTAATGATAGAATCACCCCTGAACGATTATGTTGTTGTGTCTTTTACAGTTTCATAATATAAAAGAAAGAACGAAAGAAAATATTTTGTATTAGCTGTACTCGGCATGCGTTGCAATGCACTTTTTCCTACTTACTACCTACTACCTAACTTCAGAAACAAAATCAAAATATGTAGTAACAAAAAGTTAAAACTATTTTCATGCATGCGGTAAACAAATGAAGAATATGGACATAATGAGATATTTTTTTTTTTTTAAATATATCAAAATTTTCTTTCATAAGAACCTTCTCCAGACAATAAGAAACATAACAAAAAAAAATTTTGCGAAATCGGTCCAGCCGCTCACGCGTGATGTCCAAGGGAAATAGGGATTCATTTTTATATAATACATAGATTCAGTCAAAGACACAATGGCAGCATAAACAATAAAAAAACATAAAAAGAAGAGATTGCCTCCGGTGCCGGCGCCGGTTGCCATTACGAGAGCCGGCGCTGGTTGCCAAACTGGCTGCCGGCGCCGCGCCGACTACACGACAGTTTTTATACACCTTCAAGGCCTCTTCAAACTCTTATTCGATTAAGGGCCGATTTTTCAATCGTCTGATAAATTTTATCCAAGGAATAAATATGATGGTTTGACATATTTTCTATACAAAAGCTGCCAAAACGTCAAACTTATTCCCCAGATAAAAGTTATCTGACGATTGAAAAATCAGCCCTAAAACGATTATTCGTCACACACTTTCGTTTTCACAATAAAAACAAATTAAAAACTTAAGGTGATGTTTGTAAGATTGTTTGGTTTTCCAAAGCAGAGTCGACGGTTTCTGTCTGCAGGGTTTAAAGTTACCAAACAACTAATTACCGCCGCTGGTATCCATTTTGGATGCCGGCAGCCGATGTTTTTAATCTCGGCTGCCGGCAGTTATGTACCGCCGCGCCGGTTCCCGATGGCGTTATTTTTGGGTGCCGGCATCGGCAGCAGAGGCACTCCCTGAAAAGAATTACACAACATACACATTTAATGCCTGCGAGCATGCCCATGCCAAAAAGGTCACCAACTCAGCATATGCTGGGCGTCAAACACCCAGCGCTGATTTTCAGTTGGTACCCTTAAAACAACGAAGGGTTCGGCAGACATGTATAATACACCCTCATTTCACCGTTATGGTTAAGTCCCATGTAATAGGGGGCGAGCCTATTGCCATCAACCGGCCACAAATCCAGACTCCGAGCTGCTATTAAGAAATTTCACACGGAAAAACAATATAACTCTTTGCCCGACCTGGGGATCAAACCCAGGACCTTACGTTCAGCAGTCGCGCTTGCAACCACTGAACCAACGAGGCAGTACATAAATACATTATTACACACATACACAAATAGAATCACGCTTTTTCCCCATGGGGGTAGGCAGAAACTATAGAACGCCACACGCTACGATCCTTACATACTCCTTTCGCTTCATCCACGTTCATACATCTTGTCATACACGCTGGTTGAGAGTACGCACCTGTCCCTTTTGAAGAACAGGGGCCGTTCAAATATTACGTAAGCAGATTTATTACAATTATTTACCCCCCCATCCCCCTTAACAGCAAAGGTAAGCAAAGCTCTTACCCCCTCCCCCCATGCTTACGTAAACATTTTTCAATTATAAATGTTTTTTTTATATTATAATTATAATGTTATAATTATAATTTTAAAAATAAGAAAAGAGATTTAGGATAGAGATTAGATTTTACTGATAAGTACAGTATTCAACATAGAGTAAGGGACAAAAATATTATAATTATATAACAAACTTTTCAAGCATAGACAATGTGAGGGTTGCCATTCGTGTACAAAAGTAAATAACTACCTATGACGTAATCATCATTTAGACTCCCCTACCCTGTCATCCAAAATAAGCAAAACAAAGACCCCCCCCCCCCCCCATAGTGCTTACGTAATACTTGAACGGCCCCACATCAACAATAACATCGATGTATGTCCTTCTAGGGCGTCCTCTACTGGCGTTTCCACTGACATTCGCCTTATAAATTCCTTTTGTTAATCGCCGTTCACTCAATCTTTCAACATGACGAAACCACCTAAGCATACTCTTTTCAATTTTTGTCACTACTTACATAATCTTTTAAATACATTATTATTGGATATTAATATACCAATGGTTAATGATTCCAGGGACGGACTCTCGTGTCGGCTTCGGATTCGCATTCGGCAACCATGCTGACTTCCAAGTGCTACTCGAGCTGGGGCCACAGACTAATACGCAGAATTTGAGTAAGTAAAACTCACAATCTAACTAAAACAGAAAAAACTTACTTTTCTTCTTCTTTTAATTCGAAATAAACAACGATTCGTTAAAAAGGAACAGAAATTCACATTTTATAAACCGAATCGTGATTTAATACAATTCGCCAAAAAGTATTATAAGTACATCTGTCATTGACGATTCGTCATATACAAGGTGTAACATAAATAACGCACAACCTCTTAAGGGATCACTGTACTTATCATTATGAACAACTTTTACTATGGGACCAAAAAGGAAATCGCGAAAAAAACATTATCTGTTCCCTACATTTATGTTCGCATAACTCGTCAAAATGTAGGGAACAATAGATTTTTCTTTCAACTACGTAGTAATGTTATCATTAATAGCTACAAAACCGATCACAAAATACGTATTTTCTGCTTAGAAGCAAAACAGTGCAGAAATGTTGTATGAAATCTCATTACTGCACTGTTTTTCATTAATGCAGTTTTTTATTTTTTATTTAGTTATAAAACCACAGAGATTTAATGTCTCCCGTTAAGTTTAATATTAAATGTATGCATTCTTATGCATTACATCAAAAAGATACTGGCTGAAAATAAAAATCGGCTGAATAAAACCAACTTGGAGAAAAAAAAAAAACAAATGGCGCGCATTTTGTACCATTGTAAAACTTTGATACTTCTTATTTAGCAAGAAAAATTTTAAAAAATGGAAATACGATATGAATTCAAGTCCAGAAAGTATAAAAACAGCTGCAAATGAAATTGTTAATAACCTTTTGCCGCAAAAGTCGCAGGCTAACCTTGTTTTCATTAACTTGAGTTTTTATTTTGAGTAGGTATATTTTATCACGGTAGGTAAATTGGTAGTTGAAAGAAAAGTAGATTACGCACCTTGCTGAAGTGAGTGATTAATGCACTCGTGCTAATTTAATGCCCTCGCTTGCGCTCGGGCACCAACATAACACTCGTGCATTAATGACTCACTTTGCGCTCGGTGCAACAATCTACTATTTTTTTTCGCGATTTCTAATTTGGTCCCATAGTAAAAGTTGTTCATAATGATGAGTACAGTGACTCCGTAAAAGGTTGTGCGTTATTTATTTTATACCTTGTATAACGATTCTTTAAAGACGACACGTTTGGTACACACGGCTACACATCAAGCTATACATTTCCAGTTTACACTAACCTCTCATTGTAAGGAAATCCTATACAATGCGAGATCAGCTTATACTGGAAATGTATAGCTTGATCTGTAGCCGTGTGTACAGTGGGTAAGCAATTGGCTTTTCCGCTACGGGTCGTGGGTTCGATTCCCGCACGGAACAAATATTTGTATGGCCTACAGGTAGTTGTTCCGGGTCTGAACGTTTGTACATGTGAAAATTTGTGTCTGTAAGTGCACCCAGAACAGGAGAAACCCGTAGATATACAAGGTTAGTTTTAGTATATACTAAACCTGAAACTAGTTTGTTCAGAATCACTAGGAGAATCGATTGACATATTTTTTACACCACATTTTTTTTTAGTTTTTTTTTTTTTTTTCATAAGTTTCTATTTTGTTTCAGTAGGTTTCTACCCATAACAGTTGACGGGAATAGACACCTTGAGGCTTGAAATGGTCCGCTCAGTCAGTTTCCGTGTATTAGACAACCCCTGCATAGCACATCTCAGGCATTTCACACTTTTAGCAAACTTAACGCGACATAAACTAAGGTGTAACTTGGAGATTTACTAAAAAAAAACACACATTCAGGCAGTTCTGATGAAAATCTTGTTGGGGTGTCTCGGTTTTCATATAAAGTAAAAATAACGTTGTATAAAAAAGAAATTAAAAAAAAACAGGCAAGAATATATTCCGTACATTTTATATGGACACGTTCACACAACGCTATGCTATATAGCATTGGACTGCTGTACGCGATAAACTTGAGAGATTCTCAGAGCTATATCGGGTGTAAAAAGACCATTAACGAAAACGAAAACCACATATTCTACCCATCATTGGGATCATTTTTTTCTACTAGACCATACCTGGGAAACCATTGCTTTTGGAGATATTGAAGGTCAAAGTATACATATTTTTTTTTTAGTTTTTTCCAAAAACGCATTCTAGGTGATAATACTAAACTTTTTTCTAAACAACCTTATCAAAATTTTCTATATTTCCTCACAAATTACGCATTTGAAGTTACAAAAACGCAACGAATATCAAACGCACACGACCGCCTTGGCTCAGCTGTGTGGCCGCTGCACGCATGCAAACGCGCGGCATCGCCACAACCACACATTGCGCGCTACAATAAAAGCGTTTTTTTTATGCCAAAAAATAAAAGTCGGTTCCCAGCAATTATTTTTGGTCAATGTAGTTTAGTTTGATGTACAGAGTGCGTAGATTTCGGCTATGTGATGGGTCTTTTTACACCCTGTATATAACCCCGTCCGTCGCCCGACGGATTGGCGTCAAATAACTTGCTATACATAGTAGACCGCCTTGTGATATAGCGTATAGTGAGAACGCTATGCTATTCAGCTATAGCTTATGACACAATATGGTTTACTATATAGGGTGTCCCTGGAAGTATGGATCAAATCGAATAGGGGCGTGAGCAATGTCATTTCCAAACTTTTTAACCCTGAGAATGTCGGTGCAATTTTTTACGGTTCAAAAGTTATGACCAATTATTGTTTTTATTTTCACTCATTTCGCACAGAAAATAAACTTTTTTTTTTTATCACAGGTTACATTTTTTTTCAGGACTTTGACGAACAGTAGGCCTTTCTTGTGGTAATACTTTTAAGCAGTTAGAAAACATGTGTTCATTATGAAAAAACATTTACTGCAAAGGCTTTTTTGGTCTGGCAAAAATTTTACTCAAATTTTTACTACGTCTACAAGTTTTGAAATGACCTTGCTCACGCCCCTATTCGATTTGATCCATACTTCCAGGGACATCCTATATAGCAAAATAGTATAAAGTAGTTTTGAACTGTGCTTAATTTTCACATGGCGAAAAACGACTCGTACTTTTGTAATATTTCACGATTCGTGTGCGTGTGAATATTGTCTATGGAGTTTATGGACCACTGAAAAAATTAAAACAATTCGTATTCAATCACAATCCGGAAAAAAACAATTCGTTAATGTGTGAATGGACTTAGTCGCCTTGTATTATGCATTCAGTCGATGTAATCGTTGTCAGATACCGCTCGCCCAACGGGCCATTAATTTAATTAAACATGTGTAATTAACATTTTTTTTTTACTTTCACAGCTGGTCAAGGTTTCCAGCCCAGTTCGTCCAATGCTAAACGGCAGGCGAACTTGCCGCCACCAGCAAAAATCAACAAGAATAAAGACAAGGTGAATATAATAATTAAGGCTTAATTATTCCAGTCTGTAATTATCTCACTGCAGGAAGTATGATTCACCAAATGTGACGTTATTGGCCCCCCTGTACTTTGGGTCCCACACACTGGCCACTCGCCACAACCTCGAGTAGTAATGTTCAAAGTTGCTATATGGCAATCACTTGCTTAATGCTTTATATTTTAAGCATGCTATTTTATTTATTATAAGCATGCTTTTTTATATTGCGTAGGTATGTAGGCCAAAAGGGCGTACGCGAATAAAGCAAGCGCGGTGACTGTTATCTGACAGCATGCGTTATAAGAACATTGGTTTGGTAACAAATTGGTTCCAATTCATTGTTCACCAACTAAACTAAAATTAGAGATTATTTTACTAACAGTAAGCGTGAGAAAAGGACGGTGATAGATAAGAACTAAGTTAGAGATGTCAAATTAGTTTACGCGTTGAACTTCAACGTTTTTCTAGTCGACACGATCTGTCGTGTCGTCTAAAGTATGGAAATTTTTGTTCAACTTTTGACAGCTCTTATTTACGTACGTCTCTTTTTTTTTCCTGCGCCATTCAATTTACTGTGTTCCGTCGTGCGCACGTGAGAACCAGAGGGGTTTAGGAATTTCTCTATATCTCTGTTACTTGGATTCGTGTGCTCCATCTTAGACCCTGTTTGCGTTTACCATCAGGTGCAACCAGGGAAAACCGCGAGCTAGTCAAAAGATAAAATGATTTTTATGCTTTTTTCAGTACCTCCCATCAGATGGCAGCAAATACCTCCAGAATTGGGCACAAAAGATGAAGTTCCCGCAAAAAATTAACCAGAATATGCTCTCCAGACCCGGAGAAGTTCCAAACTTAGAAGACTCCATGGTGGAATTAGTCAAGAACGAAAAAGGAGAATACGAAATCCATCAGCCGAAGCCCGGGAACCTCCCACGGAATGTTCTAGAAGATTTGAAGAGATTATACAAGTTGAAGAGCGAGGCCGCGAAAAAGATGGGTGCGCAGCCTACTCAGAAACGAAGCGAGGAAGAAGTGAAGAAGATTACGGAAGATTTGTCCAATGTGGATTTGGATTGAGGCTTTTTTTTATAATTTAATAATAAAATGGGTTTAGGTTAGAATATTTTTGTTTTATTTTATTTATAAAATCCAGCCTAATTATCTGCCTAGCTCTTTCCCAACTATGTTGGTATCAGCTTCTAGTGTAACCAGACGCGGCTGAATACCAGTATTTTACTCAGAGCGACTGCCATCAGACCTCCACAACCCAGTTACGGCAATGCTTATATCCTAAGGTTAGACCGGTTGTCAAATTTTCGGGCTTCTAAGAGCTCAAACACACCACGTTTTTTTCAGGCGCCGTCGACGCGCGTTTCTTAATCGCGCGTTGTCGGCGCTGCTAAACTTGAAATAGGCAGATTACTTGCGATCGCATCGCTGCAAACTCACGAGAAACAGACGCGCGTGAGCAACTCTCCTTGCAAAGTAAAACGCGTGTAGCACGCGCGCGAAGGAGCGTGTATCGCGCTACAGACGCGCGTGAGCAACTCTCCTTGGATTAAAACGCGCTGTACGTATGTGTTTGCAACTAAAGAGACGCGCTGTGACAGCTAGGGTTGCCACCCGTACTCTATTATAAAGTATTGTACTCTTTTTCACGTAGGTGTACTTTATAATCTAAGACAGTTATAAGTACGCTAAAATACTCTTTTTGCCTGACACCATTCTCATTTGATTCTCATCCTACTAGTCAGACTTTTTTGGCATAGTTTACTTACTCTACGTCTATGGCTGCAGTTGAAACATTCGCACATTTTTGAAAGAATTGCAACATGTTTTCAAGAATCTAGAAGCGATGAAAAATAGGTGTGTAAAGATAAATAATAAAAGTACTCTTTTTTATACATCGTACTTTATTTTTGCTATCCCAAAACACAAATGTACTTTTATTACTCCAAAAAAAGGTGGCAACCCTAGTGATAGCGCGTCTGTATCGATGTAACTCCGCGCTACGAGCGCGTCGACAGCTCGCGAAAAAGACATCGTCTGCATACTACAATTTTATGAACGTGTGAATAGGTAAATTGGTTGCGATAACATCGCGTTTGCAGCGCGTTATAGTTGCGTGAGACGTGCGACGACAGCGCCTGAAAAAAACGTGGTGTGTATGAGCCCTAACTACCCGTAACGACTATCATGGGTATTCGTATGACATTCAGTGTCGGTAGATTAATATTATATGATTATTGATAATATGGGGGTATATATAAACTGGTACGTGTATTGTAAAGGAATCAATAAATGCAGTCTTAATCCGAACGTGAAGTTTGATTGTCGATCCCTATAGGCACCCACTCAACATGGCGCAGCCGGTCTAAAAATACGAACATTTATATTATTAGTCTAGGGATTGTTGTTAGTGTCGTTAACACAAGTAAAAAATTATAAATATCAAGTGCTTGAGAACAGTCAATAAAAAGTGATTTTGCAACATGGATTCCGTGCTACCACCGCCACCTCCATTTAAACTTATCGAAAGAATGGGAGAAGTGGAAAAGCGCGTTCATGATATATTACGATGCTTGTGAATTTAAAAACAAAGAAAAAACTGTGCAAGTTAGTATTCTTCTACATATAATTGGAGAACAATGTCGAGAGGTTTACGAGCAATTTAATCAAAAATTTACGTCAGTTGAAGATTTGTTAAAAAATACGACACGTTTTTTTTTCCAAAGAAGAATTTAACTATAGAGAGACATCGCTTCTTTACACGTGATCAGCATGAGGGCGAGTCCATTGAACAATATGCTTTTGAATTAAAGAAATTAGCGGCGAAATGCGAGTTTAAAGATTTGGTTGAAGATTTGATTAAGGATCGACTAATTTGTGGTATAAAAGAGGGTGCGCTACGAGAACGTTTGCTGCGAGATCAAGATTTAAGCTTGAAAAAAGCATTGGACATATGTAATATTGCCCAAATATCCAAGATACAAGCGGGTAATATAAAAAAGGAGTCTGCAGAACACTATTCCTTTGCAGTGAACATGGGTGATAATCAGATTGATCATTATCAAGGTGAAAGTGAACGGAATCGGAAAGTAATGTGGATGCGTAGGGGTACACGCGGAAGAGGATGGCGCGGGCGCAGCGCTGCGGGCGCTAGCGCGTCAAGCTGGCAACGCGCGGCCGGGCCTGCGCGCTCGCCGCGGTATGCTGCGCCGCCACCGCCGCGCGCGCCTCTGTCGCCAGCAAGACCGGCATCAACTAACCTGCATGCGATGAATTATGGTGTGCAGTGCTGTGCAATGTGTGGTGTAGCACACGGGCAAAATGTACGGTGTCCTGCGTATGGTCGTAGATGTTTACGATGCAACAACTTAAATCATTTTTCACGTATGTGTAATTTATATGAAGTGCAGGAAGATGTCGATGAATGTCAGGTAATATATTGTTTTAATAATTTGAAACATGATTGGTCCGTTCCTTTATTGATTAATGGATGTGAAATAAATTTTAAAATTGACACGGGTGCAGATGTTAATGTTTTACCTTGTAGATTTTTAAACAATATTAATTTAGACAAAAAGGATTTGTTACAAAATAATTTAAAATTACGCGGTTATTCGGGCGGTGATATCAAAGTAATTGGAAAATGCAATCTTAAGTTTTATCATAAAAGTCGTCCATATATTTTAGAGTTTGTTATTGCAGATGTCCCTTCTCCTCCAATCATTGGCAAGTTTTCATGTGAACATTTGAATCTTGTGAAGTTGGTGTTAGATGTGTGTGCAGGTTCTGAAATGGAGTTAAAAGGTGCTATTATGAAAGAGTATTCCGATGTTTTTGAAGGTATAGGATGTATGCCCGGGTAGTATAAAATAATTGTAGATAGTACAGCTATGCCAATAGTACATGCTCCTAGAAAACTTCCGATAGCGTTAAAAGATAGTATTAAAAATAAATTAGACCAAATGGTGGAGCAAGGAATAATTGCCAGAGTGGATGGACCGACAGACTGGGTAAACAGTATGACTGTTGTAAAAAAAAGTAATGGCGATTTACGTATATGTTTAGATCCTAAAGATTTAAACAAAGCTATTAAACGGGAGTATTTCAAATTACCAACCCTTGATGAGATTACTTCAAAATTAGCTGGTTCAAAGTTCTTTAGTACAGTTGATGCAAAACAAGGATTTTGGCAGTTAAAATTGCATAGTGATAATACAGACTTGTGTACTTTCAATACGGCATTTGGTAGATATAAGTTTTTGCGCTTACCTTATGGAATTACTTCGGCCTCTGAAGTATTCCACAAAAAAATGTATGAATATTTTGATAACATAGAAGGAGTGTGTCTATTTATTGATGATCTATTGATTCATGGAAAAACAATGGCAGAACACGATCAGAGATTAAGAAAAGTCTTAGATAGATGCAGGCAAATTAACTTGAAACTAAATCCAAAGAAATGCAATTTTAAGTTAAACGAGATTAAATACTTGGGGCACAAAATTACGTCGGAAGGGATTTATCCTGATGAGTCACATATATCAGCTATTAGAAATATGCCGCGACCCCAAAACACTAAAGATATAGAAAGGTTTTTAGGATTGATTACTTATGTTGGTAGTTTTGTTTCAAACTTATCTGAAAAGACACATATGTTAAGAGAACTCCTAAAAAAAGATATTGAGTGGCACTGGACTGAAAAACATGACAAGTGTTTTCATGATCTGAGGGACTGTTTAACAAAAAATCCAGTTCTTCAATATTATAATATACAACAGCCAGTTCTTATTTCAGTAGACGCGAGTAAACATGGTTTGGGTGCATGTCTAATGCAGAGTGATCTACCTGTGTGTTATGCGTCACGGTCGTTAACTAAAGCTGAGCTATCTTATGCTCAAATAGAAAAAGAACTATTAGCGTGTGTGTTTGCTTGCGAGAAGTTTTATTCATGGCAGAAGTGATATAATCATAGAAACGGATCATAAGCCACTTGTAAGTATTATAAGTAAACCGATTGCTTTGGCCCCAGCTAGATTGCAGCGTATGTTGCTTCGATTGCAATCCTATTGTTTTAAATTAGTATATAAACCAGGGAAGTATTTATTTATTGCAGATACATTATCCCGCGCCCCTGAACCACTAAGTAGTGCAGAGCAGTATATTTTGCCACGTGATCATTTGGATGCTCAGGCACAAGTTTGTGCAATCTCTAGTTGTAACCCACTCACTGATTCGCATTTTGTGAAAATACAGAAGGCGACAGAAAATGATTCGGAACTAAAAAAGTTAATTAAGTACATTAGGGATGGATGGCCGGTACATAAGCAAGATGTTTGTGCTGATGTTGCTCCGTATTGGAATTACAGAAATGAACTTTCTGTCGCGTATGGTTTGGTGTGGAAGAGTGAGAGGATAGTCATACCGCAATGTATGCGTAGGGATATGTTAAAGATAATACATTTAGGTCATATGGGTCTTGAAAAGTGCAAGCTTAGAGTTCGTGAGAGTATGTTCTGGCCAAATATTAACTCTCAGCTTCAGGATTTTATAAATAGTTGTCAGGCATGTTTAACTTTTAAAAATGAAAATAGGAGTGAATCTTTGATTCCTCATGAGGTTCCAAACCGAGCGTGGTCAAAATTAGGTACAGATATTTTCCATTATAATGGTAAGTCATATTTGTTAGTAATTGACTATTACTGTAAATTCATTAACGTGATCAAGCTAAAATCTTTGTGTTCCGAGCATGTAATTAATAAATTAAAAGATTTATTTAGTATGCAAGGTATACCAAATACCGTGATGTCAGACAATGGACCCGAGTTTAGTTCATATAAGTTTGGTGAATTTGCACGTGATTGGTACTTCGAACATATAACTTCATCCCCCCGGTACCCTCAATCGAATGGACAAGCAGAGAGGGCTGTACAGATAGTAAAAAACATTATGAAAAAAACGAATATGGAGGGCAGCGACTTTAAGCTAGCGTTACTTGAATATAATAATACTCCAATCAGTAATTCACTGGCGTCTCCATCTTATTTATTAAATAATCGTAAATTAAGGAGTGTCATGCCTTATTTACCAAAGCAATTATGTCCAAAGATTCACAAAAATGTCCGTGAAAATTTAATTTTGAGACAAAGTAAACAAAAGAAGTACTATGATAAAGGTGCAAGAGATTTGAATGCATTAAGTGTAGGTGACAAAGTGAAAGTGAGAGTAAACAAAGAATGGGTATCAGGAATTGTAAAAAAAATTGTGGGTAAAAGATCATACGCAGTAGATTTATTAGGAGGTGGTTATCTGATACGAATTAGACGACATTTAATTACAGATCTCGATCAGAGTTCTCCTACTCTCTCCCAATCATTATCTTTCCCTTACGATGATATCACCGCACTGAATGGTCAGTATTCGCATTCTAATATTTCGAGTTCTACTCCGTCAAGTATAAATACAAGTAATGAACAATATGTAACTCGGTTTGGCAGGGTGGTGAGACCGCCTGAGAGGTGGGGCTACTAACACATCATAAGAGGCCACCAACTATCAAAAAGTGTCTATACTAAAGTAGTGATAAAATTATGTAAATAAATTAATCAATTGTATGTAATTATTGCCATAAAATGTATGATGTTTGTATGAAATGTTCAAGTTTTGTGAACAATCTATTTTGATTTGTTATTTACTGTGAAAAATGATTTCAATTCGTAATAATTTTGTTGTTTGTTGTATAAAAATAGTAGTATGTTCGTTTACAATTACTTAGTAATATAAAAATGTAAAAAATGCTTCAGTAGATAAAGTACCTACTTATAAAATAAATAATAGTAATTTTACATTGAATATTAATGAATAAATGAAATAATAATTTTAAAAATATTAATGAGTAAAGGAAAGAATAATTTTGTATTAAAACTTTATTAAGAATTATTACAATTACATAACGTGTTTTATATATATATTGATAACTTTTCATAATATTATATGTGTAAATTTAAAATGTATTGCTTCAATTATAATGATATTCCCATTGCTTTGTTCGAACAAAGTATTTTATTATGTACGATTAGCTGTTAATTAAATTTGTTGTAAATGATGTAATTCTATGAAGATGAATGATGGGTTATGTACTGTATTATTTTTATTTTATTGTTTTGAAAAGGGGGGTGTCGGTAGATTAATATTATATGATTATTGATAATATGGGGGTAGATATAAACTGGTACGTGTATTGTAAAGGAATCAATAAATGCAGTCTTAATCCGAACGTGAAGTTTGATTGTCGATCCCTATAGGCACCCACTCAACCGACGGTTTAACGTGCTCTTAGCTTATCAAAACGTCGCCGAAATCACCCGTCATGTAGGAGTTACTGGAGAGGCGGCATGGCACCCTCAGATTCTCCTTGACGCGGGTGCTCTCAGGACATGGATGTTTCGGGAAGTACCTGTGTTGTGTAGGCCGGGAGCAGACGCCTGGATGTCACCACTGCGTCGACTGACCCGAGGACACGGTGCTGCACACGCTGCAGACGTGCCCTGCGTGGGTGAATGACGGAGCGCCGTGAGCTAGTTGCGGCAGTCGGTAGTGACCTCTCGTTACCTGCCATGGTTCTATCCATGGTCGAGAGCGAGAGTACATCCGGGCTGTCGCTTCCTTTTGTGAGGAGGTGATGGCCACCACGGCAAAAGGAAGCGTCTACCTCGCTCCCTTCTCGCAATAGACGCAACGGGCGCCGGAGGACGTGCGACCATCACCAGCCACTGTAGATCCTATCTCCAGCAGATGACTGCGGGCGATGGTTTGGTGGGCCCGTCGCCCAACCAGTTAGAGACCCGAGAGGGTGGCTGTGTGCAATGGCTCTTAGAAGGACGTGGGGCAGCAGGGCAAGGCCCCACAAAATGAGATGTCCGTTAGAGCCTGGCTAACCGAGACCTGGGGTTACGGTGCATAGTGGCCAACCCACGAAGCAAATACAAATCGTGGGCCAAACCCATGTTATCGGTAGCGGGTAGCACTGGGCAATGTTGACAAAAGAAGGTAATCGTCGATATAGATCAACGCACGCGATGTTATAAAGGTGGTGGTCATTCGACGAAGTGGGAGCATTCTGTGTAGATCAGCTGAAGAAGTCTGACCTTTTATATCTGTCTAGCTTATCCTTATTTTATGATCTTGTAATAATTGTGTAAAGTATTAAGTATATTGTGATCTAGTTCATGTTACTAACACTAACCCAAATACAAGTTCTCTCAGTGGTGGAGAGTCTATGTTGGTTTTATTTACTGTGTTTACCTTGCTCGCAATCCTGACATACCGATATTAGCTGTTACTGTAATGATAGAATCACCCCTGAACGATTATGTTGTTGATGTATTTTATACCCATGACCGTGACCGTGGTCGTAGGTCCCGTGAAGGAACACCGTGGGGTTTTAGCCGTTAAAAGTATTCGAGTTCCCCAGGGCGGAGGGAGAAGGGTATAGAAGAGAATTTCACCACGAAACAAAAAAAAAGGGTGCGTCGGACGGACAAATGCCGGCTACACACTCTCGCCGAGACAGCCCGAGACATTATCCCAATCCTTAACTTTGAACATAAAATAGCAAAGGACAGCATCTAAGAGCGTCTGTCTACCGCCGCCGTCACCGAGAAACGAGATTATTTCAGACCGAGTTCGGAACGACACGTGACGGCGATCGTGTGTCCACCGCGACCGATCTCAGTGGTTCTCAAAACAAGTCAAAAATCCTTGCACCGGCGCCGGCAATATTGGATGTAGTGGACACATATAGACGTGTTTTGTATTGCCGGTATTTCGGTCCGTCACGATCTCGGCCGAGTTCTAGCGGTAGCGCCGAACTACTCACAATCTCGGCGGCCGACAAACGCCCTTATCTATATCTATAAAAGGAGAAGCTGACTGACTGACTGATCTATCAACGCACAGCCTAAACCGCTGGGGTTAGAAACTTGAAATTTTGACAGTAGGTACCTTTTGTGACGTAGGCATCTACTAAGAAGGGATTTTTAGAAATTCAACCCCTAAAGGGGTGAAATAGAGGATTTAAGTTTGTATGTAAGTCCGTAATTTTTGTAGTAAGAAGCATGTAATTAAAAATTATGGTTTCTGGTTAGAAATAAATGTACACGTGTTTGAGCGATTTTGGAAAATCTACCCCTAAGGGGGGTGAAATAAGTGTTGAAAGTTTGTATGAGAAATCTGGTATTTTTGAAGTAAGAAGCATGAAATTCAATATTTAGGCTTTTGGTGAGAAATAAACATATACGTGTTTAAGCGTTTTTGAAAAATCTACCCCCTAAGGGGGTGAAATGGGTTGTTAACATTTGTATGAAAATCCTTATTCCAGGGGTAATTAACTTGAAATTTGACATAAACACTCTTCAAAATAAATAATAAAAGCCGAATTTTTTGGAATTTATAACTAGGTACATTTAAAAAGGGGGTAAACGCGGGTTTAAAATTACACGCAAGCGAAGCTGCGGGCAAAAGCTAGTAACTTTATAAGGGCGTCTGTCCACCGCCGACGACACCGAGAACGAGTTGACGTTGCTAAAGTAGCGATACATAAGTACATTACTATGGCTGGGTATCCCACCGCACGTCCGTCATCCGAGCACCGTCATCTTGGCCGCCGAGTTGCGAGTAGTCTGGTGCTACCGCTAAAACTCGGCCCGAGATATTGACGGATCGAAATGACGACAATACAGAACTCGTCTGCACTTGTCGACTACATCCGAGATTGCCGGCGCCGGTGCATGTTGTTTCGTTTTGTGTAGGAAACCACCGAGATCGGTCGCGGTGGACACACAATCGCCGTCACGAGCGACGTTCCGAACTCGGTCTGATACAATCTCGTTTCTCGGTAACGGTGGACAAACGTTTTAAAGCGTGAGTTACACAGAAGCGGCGTAAGGTGCAGGCGCAGCGCATGCGTGTAACGGATAAGGCACGGATGCGATTAAAATTATACAGAAGAGGCAAAGATATGCCGAAGTGCGTCATTATACAGGCCGACATTGTTGCGATAGCATATCTTCCTCTTCAGAAGACGAAGATGCGCTTGCTTTGCTGCAACTCATTAATGTGCAAAGACACAAGTTATCGGGTGCATCCTGCATGGAAATTGTCACAAGAGCATAGGTATTTTAAGATAGGTACCTAATCATCTGCCTAGCCTTTTCCCAACTATGTTGGGGTCGGCTTCCAGTCGAACCGGATGCAGCTGAATATCAGTATTTTACATGGAGCGACTGCCTATCAGACCTCCACAACCCAGTAACTGGGTAATACGATACTCTTGGAAAGACTGGTTGTCAGACTTTCTGGCTTCTGACCAACAGTAACGACTGTCAAAGATCTACAAATGACAGCCGGGACCAACGGCTTTACGTGCTTTCCGAGGCACGGAGGAAACTCGCTATGGTAAATGATCACCCATCCACAGACCAACCTCGGCAAGCGTGGCTTAACCCGGAAGATCGGTCTATGCGGCTGTAATTATTTAGCCACGAGGTATTTTAAGATAGGTAATGGAAAAATTATATGAATATCCTGATCGTTTTCCTATGGTTCTATAACTGTACTCGGGCTTAGTATAATCGTGGAGAGCAGGATACTGCTCAACTATTTCGCAGAATTAATTGTAGGTGTATTGTATTCAATATCGTCTCGCATTTTTCGTGTTGTTAAATACTGCTCGTACTGTATATCAAGCAACGCGCTCCTTGTGCGGCGTTCCATTTGCGACTGCTAGCGACGAGGCGCAGGCACCGACGCGGCATGCCTGCGCCGCACCGCTTGTGTATAATTCTAGCGATGGGCGAGTCGAGTTGACTGATTCGAATAACTCGAATCAGAGTCTAAACGAGTTGATTCGAATCGAGTTCATTCGCAACTCGAATCAACTCGCGTACTAACTCTCTGGGGCAAGTGAGCGCATAACGAATGCGAGTGATGCGAGTTATGCGAGTGAAAGACTTGCGAGTCAGCGATTTGCCAGGCCAACTCAAAACCGTAACTCGACTCGACGAATATTGCATATAAAGTGCACGAATAGTTAACTGCGTTGGCGTGATTCGCTCGGCAAGGCAAGTGTAAAGTAAACTCGAATCAAGAATACGAATTGGTGAACTCGACTCGACTCGCCGATCGGTTTGGCTGCAGGCTGCTGCCGCAAATCGCGAAGCGCATCCCACCCGGTTGATACGAGTCGAGTCAACTCGAGTTGCGATTCGAGTTGGTTAGCGGTCGAGTCAACTCGAGTTATCCGAGTTGGAAAAAATTCGATTCGTAACATCGCTATATAATTCACGACGCGTCGCTTCCATACATTTCGCACGAAAAAGTTTTGAAGCGGCACTGTGCGGCGGCGCGACTGATGCGCGCCTGCGCCGCGCCTGCACCTTATGCCTTTTCTGTATAATTTACGCTTAAGAGGACTGCAAGAGCTAAGTGACCTTGAGTGACGCACGCACACATTTAAACAATAAAGGTCTCGGCCGGCACTGTCGGTACACAGGCGTTTACGCACACATGCGTAGGGTAAACTTGCCTAATTCGTACTTACGCCAAATTCGTACTCCACTTAAAACTCGGCTTCGATAACAGCTATCAGTGCCTCTAGTGTCAAAAAATTGAAATAACAGTCGGCCATTTCACCACCTGACAGATAACACCTGTGAAGCTGCTCTCGACAAAAATATTGAAAAAGTAAGTTTTTTTCAACTATTGTTGTAATATTTTTACACATTTCGTAAGAGTTTTATTCAAATAATGTCGTGTATAACCTATTTTACGATTTGACACGTATTTATGTGTATCTTTGCGATTTCATTTGACGTGTTATCATACTCGTAACTGTTATCAATTTTTTTTGCGGTAAATTTAAAATTTGTTTGGCTCTTGCTCCTATTTCGTACTTGCGTTAAATTCTTAAAACGTACTGGTACGATTTAGGAAAACTATTTATGAATCTGAATTTGATAATTTACCAATTCTTAAACTGTTTATGACAAGTTATTTTATTAGATTTTTGATAGGAAAAATAACGATGCTGATTCTCAATACTGTATACCAATGAATAGATCTCAAAGTACGAATTAAGAATATAGCAGTACGATTTGGGATGAATGGTCTTAAATCGTACTTTTTTAGTTTTTTTTTTAATTGTTTATTTTTGAGAAGTTTATAAGGTTTATGTTAAATTTGATTACAGAACCAATAAAGCATTTAGCAAACAAAATTTACTTTTAATTAAAACTAATTTATCTTTCCTAATTTTCTAAATATGATGGTTTTCCCTTAAGGGGTACGAATTAGGCAAGTTTACCCTACGTATTATGCTCAGAAATAAGAAAACGCGATTTACAAAAAATCTATTGATTGGACTAAAAAATTAAAACACTATTACGTTAGTATGTTGCTTGAAGAATAATTTGACAAAAAATCAGAATGATTGATTTATTAGTATTATGGTTTTTAATCGTTAAAAGAAATGTTTAGAGGTATCTTTGTGATTTTTTTCTATCGTATCAAATTTGTAGCATTATGTTTTCAACACACTATCGAACTAGCATGTATCCTGTAGAATATCAAATATTTTTCTGTTTTTTTTTTTACATCAGTGGATCATATACTTTAATGCATTATAAAACATGGTTTTAGCTCCTGTAGTCCCCATAAGGCTTCAAGAATCGTCACTCGTAGAGTTTAAGGAAGCTGATGACTAGCTCTTACAAGCGACGCGGACCTACCAAGGTTATAAAATTCCCTTAATCATCAACTGTTTAGTAGCAATTACTGATAAATCAATACTTAATTACTGTGAGAAAATTAAAACAATAGCTCATTGCTTAATTTAAATTCTGTCATAATGTTATTAACATTCCTTTTTATGCATTCGCGAAGGAATAACCGTTTATAAATATTTAATTATTATTGTTAAATATGTTTAAAAAGTTGTGTTTATGTGTTCTTTTGGTGATTATGAAAAGTAAGTTTTTTTTATCTTTATTTTGAGAGAATTTTGGTTATGCTGAATTAAATGTATATTACTTCAGTGGAATGCGATCAGTGAGCCGTGAAATTTTATCCTAAGAGTTTTTAATGTTTACTTAACTGATTTTGAAAAGGAGTAAAAGCCTAGCGGTTGAACGGTTACCATCCATGTAGGAAGTTCCGAGTTCAAACTCGACCCGCATATCTGACATTTAGAATTCATTTTATTCATAAATTCTAGAAATAAATGAAAATTCCAACTTGTTAAAATGGCTTACATAGTGTTACCAGAATACCCTTTTGGCTTCAGTCAACTTTCAATCTCATTTCAATATAATCTCACGTTTGACGTTGTTTGTTAACGAACAAGAGTAGGTACCATTTGACACACACATCAAAAAAAGTTTGCGATCACTAGAATAAGCTGATATAATTTTTTAAATTGAACTTTATCAAGAAAAATTCTTTGTTGTGTGTTTTCTTTAAATAGAAATACCCAGTTTTAAGAAACTAAAAAGAAGAAGAAATCATAATATAATCTACCGTAACAAAAAAGATATCGATTTTTCAAAGTGATCGCAAACTTTTTTTGATGTGTATATTTATGAGATTGAGACTAAACTGAGACTAGATCGAAACAATATTTTAAACATTTTTAATTACGAGAATTGGCCTTCAGGCTTTGAGCGTTCTGTTCCTCACTTCAGAGGGCAAAGTTATTTAGCGCGTACTGTAGCCATTCTGTTTACGCAATGAAATAAAGAAGTGTGATCAACAGGTTTTCCAAGTGACACCAAGTTTCTAATTGTACCCGAAGATGTTCCTGCAGGGTTTGCAGCTATTTATGGATTCGCTCCTCCATTTGCTAAAGGTAAATAAAGGCAAGTTTATACGAAGACAATTTTGCGGTGCCAGAATTTCGCCGCTAGCGCTAGCTAGAAATATAGCACCGTATAAACACTTTTCTCGCCAATTTTTTGCGGCATGCGAGCGTTAGCACGGAATAGAGCACGCGTCTATTTTTTGGCGCCAGTGAACTCCGACCGCGTCTCTCGTATCCCCCGCGCCATGTCATCACAAGAAAAACTTACAATTGAGCGGAAGACTGGCGCTGAAATTATCACCGCGTAACCCACCGTCCTGCGGCGTGCTTCGACGCCAGTCACTGGCGGCGAAATTCTGGCACAAAATTAACTTCGTATAAACTTGACTTAAAGGTAACGAGCAAAGATTAGTACTGTACTTACTTAAACAATATTAATTTTACTTTTAAGGTAATGATCACCGTCTCGGCTTCGGGTTTCGTCTGGGCAATCACGCTGACTTCCAAATATTGTACGAGTTTGGACCCCAAACAGTTACCAAGCCTTTGCAATCTTCAAGTAAGTACATACATACCTGTACTCCCCAAATGGGTGAGCAGAGAAGTTCTCATATTACAGGACACTGGTACACTCACGTTTCAGTCTGGTATTAAGTCCCACGTGATAGGTGTCGAGCCTATTATCATTTTTCAGGCACAATTATGGTGCCAGGTTCGTCGCCTCTCTCGGCTCTCGTTCTCAGCGACTGAGGGGAAACATATTCTTAATCCCCATCTATGTCCTCATGAAGGAGTAAGTATTACTAGAAAACACGTGTCTGGCATTATTTTATGGTGAACATTGAAACGGGGAAACGGAATGTCTGTGATTGTAAGTTTTATTATAATCACAGACTCTGCGAAGGGAGTCAATCGTCATTTTTCGGAATAGGCGACACGGAACGCCAGGGCTAAATGAGCGCCAGGGCAAAAAGGGCGCCGCGCGCTAGTTCGATGCCTTGACCCACAAATTAACACGTTCAGACCGGCACCTCATTCGTAGGTATTTGGTATCCAACGGGGCAAATCTTCATGTGGCCACCGGTGGTACATCACCGCCCCATAAACCAAAAGTCTTGCCGGGCGGAGTGCGCCACCGGTGGACACGGCTAAGGATAGGCACGAATTATGCTTTCTCTCTCTTTCTAACTTAATAATCCTATTATAAATGGCACGAATTTCTTAGTACATCAAAAGTCGTGTGACGTGGCCACCGGTGGTACACTCCGCCATGTCAGCAAATACTCCGTGCTCCACCGGTTGTACACGGCCTGAACGTGTTAAGCGGTTGAAAATGAATATCTCGCGCGGGTCGCCTGTATCTATAGCTAAAGCCAGCGTTGAGTAAAGTACAGATTTAAACGATTCGGACAATTTTTTTAACTACTTCGATACTTTTTTTGTGTTATATCTTCCATGAGACACATTCATATTTATAATTACATAGGGTTTACTCACGTGCATTTTTCGGGTTTGCCAGACTAATTTTGGACCCAAACGGAGCCCTTAATCATGAGCTGATCACGCGGCGAGGTCGCGAGTCGCAAAATGCACGTGAATAAACCGTAATTAATCATAAATATACTTAGGTACTTCCCTGCGACCCCCGCAATGCAAAACGGATCATTATATTTGCTGCTCAAGTGACGCTAGTTAGACGGCCGTCTTGCTGTCTGGTGGCAGTCGACACTTCACACTAGAAGGGACTCTTTTAAAGACTGGTGTAATCAATCAGACTTTCATGCTTATTGGTTGCGTGTGTTTCCTCTCTACATTGTTCCTAAATTACCGATCCCCAGGTCGGGCAAAGTGTTATTGGATTTTTTCGTGTAAAATTTCTCAGTAGCAGCACAGAGTCTCTGATTTGTGATTGATGGCAATAGGCTCGCCCCCCATTACATGGAATTTAAACATAACGAAATGAGGGTGTACTATACACCTCTGCCCAACACTTTTCGGGGAATACAGGCTTGATGTTATGTTATATTTCACAGAGGCCCGCTCTGCAACTTACCGTCAGCGCTTCGTGCGACGTCGTCCGGTCTTCGAGCTGCTGGTTCGAGCTGGTGTAATAAAAAATAATTCGTATGAATTGAATGTAATAAATGACTGTGATGACGAGCCTAGGTAGACTCGAGAAAATAACCAGTGATCGGAAAAGGGTGAGCTAATTTATCTAAACTTCAAAGAACAGAGACAAAAACTGGAAGATTTTTCTCGGAGATTGTCTTTCATTTGTTTTCAAAAAATAAAAGACAATCTCCTTTTTTGAAAACAATCTCTTTTTTAGAAACAATGAAAAACGTGTCATCTGGTTTTGTGACAATTTTGGGAAACAAAAATAGGAAACGAATTTAATTATTTTCTGTATTATTAACATTAATATTAAATGTACTTTAGTGATGTCCCGAAATCCGGATTAATTTTCACGAAAAAAAATGTTGTCGTAAGGAAGTCTCCAGTTTTTGTCTCTGTTCTTTGAAGTTTAGGTAAATTAGCTCACCTTTTTCCGATCACTGATAATAACAGTTAAGCCACACGAGGCATCGCTCGTCGCACGGCTATGATTTCGACGCACTTAGAGCCGATCCACACGATGCATTTCACCGCATTGGCGGACACACGGGCAGTGCGGCGCCGCAACGTTCCTACGACGTCGCAGCGGCAGCCTCACCAACAGCAGAGCGCGCCGGAGCGCATCGTGTGGCATACCATGGATATTTCTATGTAGGACGCCGCAGCGGCACCGCTCAGGCGCCGCGCCGCTACGGCACCGCATCGTGTGGACCGGGCCACACGGGCTACGGTGTCGCAACGCAACGCCGCTTAATACGACCTCGCAGCTTTGGTGTTGGTGTGTCAGTTTGAACGACAATGGAGCGAAATAAACGTGCGTGTTGCGCTGCGATGCCGCTCCGGCGTCGTAACGCAACTTTCCTCCCTGCTTCGTCTGTCTGGTCCCCTTGTCCGTTGTGCGTCACGACGTTGCAACGCACCGTGTGGCATGTCACTGTGATTAATATATTATGTAGGACGACGCAGCGTCACCGCTCAGGCGTCACAACGCACCGGCAACGCATCGTGTGGCTTCGCTCTAACTTGGTCGCTATTTCGCTATCGTATTACAGTCGACTCTCGTTAATTCGAAACTCGAGGGACTCTTAAAATATTACGAATTATCGAGTGTTTGAAATATGAAATGGTTCGAAATTTTTGAGAGAAAATAATTAAAACTTCGAATTATTAGGTAAGTGTTGATCAATTATTATTTATTATCTGCTATTCTTTAACAATGACAAAAGTTTAGAGGTACATTCGTGTACATATTCATAACGTGAATTAATTAATCTTTCGAAAGAACTCTGGTTTGCTTCAAAGCACATTGCTGCTGCTCAGACTGATCAATATTTTTTTTAAGAGAAAAACTGCCTGAACTGCTTTTTCATCACTTTCGTTTTGTAGACAGAAGCTTTGTAAGGTATCGAATGAGGCTCTTGCTTCCTTAACTTAAATGAACTTACAATCTTTCTGTCTCTTTCTCTCTGCAACTTTGAATTGTCGAGTGTTTGACGCCGATGAGTTTGAATTAATGCGTCGTTTTATTACGTAGCAATGATTTTTTCGTTCGAATTACCAAGTGCATAAAAATGTATTGATTTAGTTCGAATTAACAAAGAGATTTTGTAGGGAACTTGTGATAACTGTGAATTATAGAGAGGTTCGAATTATCGCAGGTTTGAATTAACGAGAATCGACTGTACCATTAAAATGTCTGTTTATCAGTTATACTTACATTTAAATGGCTATGAATGCTACGTGCGTTAAGTATAACATGTAATACTCAACCTACGTAATTTAGTTTATGTAGTTAAACATAATAATTACAAGAATATCAACAACTAACGGTATGTACGGTCAGCATCAAGGACAGATTTTTCAATCGTCGTATCCGACTTTTATCTAAAGAATAATTTCGTCGTTTTGACAGCTTTTGTGTAGAAAATATATCAAACCACCATATAAATTTATTACTCAGATAAAAGTTATCTGACGATTGAAAAATCAACCCTTAGTTGTTTAGTTAATTATGAACAGTCTGTTTGTCCCGATATAAGTATTTGATGCTGAATGTACATACCTGTAACAACCAAAAAGTTGTATTTATAAAAAAAAACAGTAAATGAATTAACGATATCTTGGATTGAATTACCAAATTAAGTAGCAAGACTTGTACTTTATTCATGTTGCCTTTTTGATATACCGCCGCCGTTTTTTTGTGTTAGGTTAGGTATGGTAACAAAATAAAAATCATTGAATTTTCAGCATTTTTTAATTCTCATAAAAATGTCCGACAAACTACTGTACATTTTATCCTAAAACAAGAATTCCCGCCAAAATCGGCGGCCATTTTGTTAATTATATTAATTCAAAATGGCAAAGCGTGTATATTGGGTAGTGATGTATCTGCATTCTAAAGCGTAATTAATTAAATATTATATTAAAATTAATTGATTATTATGAAAATATTTTTGGATCTCTTTTTGAATTACAGCTATCTTGAAACTGACAATCATTAGACTGTTTATTATATTACTCTTTGCATTAGACATAGAATACAACACAATTAAAAAGTTACATCGATGTAGCTAGTGAGAAAAAAAAATCCCATTAGTTCTACCGTAGAACTGTTCAGTAGAACAAGTGGGAATAGAGAATCCCAATAGTTCTACTATTTTGTTACACCTAATATCGTAGTACTAGTGAGAAAAAAAAAATCCCATTAGTTCTACCGTAGAACTGTTCAGTAGAACTAGTGGGAACAAACCGATCGAACAACCCATGGCAGTCGCTCATTTTCGCACCACTCACTCATTGCGTCAGCGTAAAGATATTTTTTTACTGCAGTAGGTACCACGGGGCTATTACTCTATCCTATATGTATAGGTATCTAGGATCATATCTCTTTTAAGACCTATACCCCCTTATTACAAAAGATGGTTTAAACCAAAACTAAGGTAAACTCAGATTTAAAATTTATCCAGCACTTTCTTACGTCATATAACAAAAAGAGATGGAGCCATTTTAAAACCTATGTTTTTCTGAGACCATCTTTTGTAATAAGTGGGATAGAGTCATACTTATCTTTGTATGGCGAAATGATTCTTTTGTCTATATTACCTACATTCTCATATATCTATGACTCATAGATCTATGATCATCAGTGATCGGAAAAATGTGAGGTAATTTACCTAAACTTCAATGAACAGAGACAAAAACTGCAGACTTCCTTACGACAACATATTTTTTCCGGAGAATGTTCTTGGAGATTTTCTTTCCTTTGTTTTCAAAAAATAAAAGACATTCTCCTTTTTTGAAAACAATAAACAATATCTTTTTAAAAACAATAAAAAACGTGTCATCTGGTTTTGTGTTAATTTTGGGAAACAAAAACAGGAAACGAATTCAATTGTTTTCTGAATTACATAGGTAATAACATTAATATTTAAATGTACTTTAGTGATGTCCCGAAACCCGGAATAATTTTCCCGAAAAAAAAATGTTGTCGTAAGGAAGTCTCCAGTTTTTGTCTGTGTTCTTTGAAGTTTAGGTAAATTAGCTCACCTTTTTCCCGATCACTGATGATCATAGATATATGTTAGTGTAATATCCCCCTAATAAACATTCGTGGTGTTGAATTCGCACTCAGTTCGGAAATGATCGGTTTTACGAAGTTTGCCGATGCGACTTATTAGTTTTGCCTACTCTTTCTCGGCTTGATCTCGGATTGGTTATCAGATAGATTTTTAATTTCAATGTGGTCTTACACACCAAATTTGCCATTTTAACTACAATGTATACTTAATTCTGCCGCGCTAACGAAGAATATCTACAATAACTCGAGTTTGGACGATTTTGATTTAAATATATATTCGGAATCAGCCAAGCGAGATGTCTCTCTAAGTAACTTTTAGGAATACTTCAGGAACTCTGTTTTTCAGTAAGCAAGAATGCAACAAGTAAACTTAGAGCGCGTTAAGCGCGTTTTTTTCGGAAGCGGGAAAATCGAGTTATTGTATTCTTCTTTAGCGCGGCAGAATTGTAGTAGGTATTTAAAATTTCAGAGTGCCTCAATGGTTAGGGTCATAGGTATGTAGTACAAATGGATATCGCACATTCAACCTATTGTGGGACGCACATAAAGGCTATACACTCCTATTGCTAGTCAGTTTAAGCTTTGAACTTATCTGCCATGGACGTAAACAAGAGGGGGTATGGGGGGGCAGGTGCCCTCCACCTAATCAGGAGGCTGGATACGCCCAACACGTTCTCTGTTTCTAACCGTTCAAATTAACAGTTTGGTAGGTAAGTCCTTAGTTTTAATTTACATTTATGCTCTTTAAGTTCTGAAAACTGACTTTCAAGGGCAGATTTAAAGGGGGCATGGGAAGCACGTGCCCTCCTAGACATCGACCGTACAAAAACACATATTTCCTGAAGGAGTGTCCGCACGAGCATAACACTCCTTGTCAGTCTGGTCCATGTGCCCTCCTCCCTCCTAGAAAAAAGCCTATAGGTATCCGCCCTTAGACACAGGAAGGCAGTTCCAAATCTTTCGAATCCATTGTTAGTAGCTGCATTACCATTCTACAAGTAACATGCAAGTTGCAAGTTACAAATAATTTGTATAATGAAAACATTAGCTTGTCTGCAAGTAACGTCATGCCTGCCTGCAAGTTACTTGCACAATAAAACGTGCCTTTTATGCCAAGTTTATTATGCAAATAAGGTTTCTGACATGACTGATAATAGATAAGTAGTTAAATATAACTTATCTATTATGTGAAAATAGTTATCGCTTAGAAATATTTTCTTATAATATTAGAAAATACATTTTCTGCCGCTGAATATCTTATGAGATTTCATGGTGAATTTGAATATTAAACTACAGGCGCACAGAATTTGATTATCATTTGCGTTAACGGTGAGGAAAAACATCGTGAGGAAACAGACAACACAGTACAAACTATAGGGCTTAAAAAAAGTTCTAGATCATGTGTGTATAGTCCGCCAACCCGCACCAGGGCTTCCCTAAGCACGAAGTCCGTGGTTTCGGCCTTAGTTACGAGCGTTTCCAACACCTACCTATCCTATACAAGGTTAGTCAGAAAGGGGGTACTAATCTGAAAGGGTGTTAAAGTACCCATAATAATGAGTAAATTTAGTTCTACAACTTTCCCCAAAAGTCAATAGTAAAAGAGAAATAGCTGTTCAAAAATTACAAAAAAATAAGCTAAAATCTATCTATCCTCAGCTATGATCAGCTGTGTTTACATTTTAGGTCATATTTGGGGTCACGAGTTAGAAGCTCCATTTTCTGAATTCGTAACTGAAGTAGGAACGAAGAATTTTTGAAAAAACTGAAATAAATATTATTTTACATGGAAATAAAAATTATCGAATTTTGAAATTTTAACACTTGCTTTTAAACCGTCATCAGTGATCCTTTAAGTGGTCTGCGGATTAGTACCCCCTTTCCGACTAACCTTGTATACCTATCACCCAAGGACATACGATTATTTCGGGGCCCGAACTAAGAAATAATGACAACACGATTTGACAGTTGTCCCTACTACCGATGTGTTTTTGCCCGACCGAAAAGTTGAACTTTACACTTGTTTGTGTTTAAACACACTATGCCGAAGCTATGCGACCGAAGTTCGGCATGATTACGCCTGCAATGCTTTTTAAATTACCCGCGACACATCAGGCTGAAATTACACCGCGTTTTACCTATATAAAAAACATAGACGCCGAACTTCGGTCGCGTATCTTCGGCATAGTGTGTTTACACACTTTTGTTCACTCCTACGTTTCGGGCTACTTTCGGACGGGCGACTTACTTCGTTGACAGACTTAGCGAGTAGGCCCCCAGGCCAGCGTGGTGGGCTAAGGCCTACTAAGCCCTTCTCATTCTTAGAAGAATATTCCGATACTTATTAAGCATGAATTTGGAAATTTCTGATATTGACCATGAATTCTGAAAATTACAATTGTTCAGAGAAATATTTCTGAATAATTCGGAAAATTCCGATATCTACAGTGAATTCCAGAATATCTATATTTCCTGCGATTTCGGAAAATTGCGATTTATTCAGGGAATTCCAAAAATTGCGATATTTACTGTGAAATCGGAAAATTGCGATTTATTCAGGGAATTCCAAAAATTCCAATATTTACTGTGAAATCGGAAAATTGCGATTTATTCAGGGAATTCAGGAAATTCCGATATTTACTGTGAATTTGAAAAATTCCGATAAAAGGGTGAATTCGCTGTTTCTGTTTACGGTACACCATCCTTTAAGCTACAGCACCGTGAGCTATTTTGTTGTTATTAGTTATTTGCCAGCGATAATCAATTAACGACAACAATGATAGCGCCGCCATTTTGAATTCCATTCTTTGAATAATCGGTTTGTAATAAGTACTTATATCCGATCCCTAGTGTATTTAAAAAAATATAAGAATCATGGCTTACCTCAAATGAAAAAAGGGTGATAATATTTAGAACAATACCCACTTCTACAATTTATACAATAAAAACTCTAAAACAATCTTTTGCTGTACCTACATTTAATTCATAAGATGACGTAGGTACATGTATATTTACAAAGATAACGATAACACATGTTTTGCTCATCCTGCAAATGCTGAGGATCTAAGGGCCATTTCACACCGAGACGCGACGCGGCTCGCAGATGTTTGTAGAAGCTAGTTGATCTCACGAGAACCCGCGCTGTGTAAAGCGCATCGCGACGACGCGAAGCGCATTTTTGCGGCGTAGCGGAACGCTTCGTTGGTCGCTACGAGTACCTCCCGCCCCACCCCTGTCGTCGCCCCTGGCCCCTGTGGTCTGTCTGTCGTGTATCTGGACTGCGGTGCGAGCTGCGAGCACAGATCTTTTTATCGAGTCGATTCGACAAATTTATCTATTCTAAACGTCAAATTTGACATTAGATATAGTTAAAGCGACAACTGCTGTCGTTTTATCAGAAAGTTATGTCAAATTTGACGTTTAGCATAGATAAATTTCTCGAATCGATTCTATAAAAGATCCGTGCTCGCGGGTCTGGTTTGGTGGAGACAACCCGCTTGTATGGCTTCGCGATGCACCTCGCGACTCTACTTGAAGCAACGTGTGTTCTCTCAAGTATCTGCTCACCGCGTCGCGTCTCACTGCTTGCGGTGACCGGCGATACGTTCTGCAGCGAAACGCGGCGCAGAACAATGTACTTATTAAAATTTTGTAGGTACCTTTTTTTTAAAAAAAAAAAACATCTTGGCCACGCTAAGATTTCTCTGGTATCGTGTGGGTGCGTTTACAAACACAAATCTCACATACACTAACGCTCAGACCCGAAACAAACATCAGTAGGCCATACAAATTTTTGTTCCGTTCGGGAATCGACCCCGCGACACGCAGCGCAGCAGTCATTCGCTTAGCCACTGCACCAAACGTATCGTCGTTTTTGTGTAGTTAACAAATTCTATATTGTATCGCTGTCTTAAAAAGTGGGCGGCTAAATCGGGTTGCGTCGCATATCGGTGTGCACTGACCTTAAGGCGATTTATGGAGGGGCACGGGTCCCCCTTCCCACCAAACGGCCGACACCAACCATTTAAGGGTGATTAGGTTAGTAGGATTAGCTTGTAAAAAAACTTTCTATATGTCTGGACCTTGCGCCCTCCTTCTCCCCGCCCCCAAAACCCTTGTCAGCCCCTGCACTAGTGTTTCGTAAGTAAAATAACACATTCACAGGATGAGCAATGGTTAACATATATTACAAAATAAAGGCTAACAAAAAGTGACATCGTACAATTCCTTCGCAAGTTCAAATCTTTCTAGAAATACATTCATAGTTAAAACGTAAGTACTCGTATTCGGTAAATTAAAATTTCATTTATTCTTTCAAATAATTTCTAAAATTAAATATAAATACTTCCTTTTATTGTAAATTAGACCAGGGGACTAATAAACGCCGCGTTTGGTGAAACATATTTCGTTTAATATGCGTAATCTTATCTGCATTAGAATTGTACAGTCAACAGCAAAATTACAAAATACTCGTTGACGAGAATCATTTTTTTTTATTTATACTTATCTTCTCTATATTTATTGACACAGCGTAAAATTATTACGAGTAGCAAGCTTTCATTCATAAACACCTTTGAAAGTTATTTACCTACGTCCACGTCACGACGCGAAGTTGTCAACGTGGAACGGTGCGTAGACGTAACGTGCAAATTTACGTTACCGTATCGTAAAAATGCACGTCAGCATCATTGTTAGATTTATCGTTGACCATGTAGATCCTGAATTAATTTAATAAGAGAAACAGTGAACAACCCGTTTACTAGGCGTCACAAATTTTCACAGATAGACACTTCTGCAGCACTCTTTACTTTAGCAGGGGTGAAGATATTGATATTAAAACAATAGAAATACTTTCAACCGTGTATTGTGACAATAATTATGGCCTAGGTAAATCCACTGCGCACCTTAACACCGCGATTCAGGAATCGTCGCTCAAAGTGCAACGCCATCTATCGGTACTAAAGTGAACAATTTTCTCAAACAAACAGTAAGGTATGGTTTTAAAGCATCGAAGCACATAGATGGCGACTAACTCGTGTGCGCTTGCGGCTAGAGGCGGAACGTGTTACGATACGGTAACGTAAATTTGCACGTTACGTCAACGCACCGTGCCGCGTTACCGCACCGTTCCACGTTGACGACGTCATGACGTGGAGATGTGGACAGCCCTTACTTTGATGTTGACTGTACAACACAGGACGACTCATCATATTGACTTGGCACATCATAGCAACTTGAAAATCGGGCCAAATGAAGAATAGGAATCTCGAAATTGGCCAAGTATAGTGAAAATTGTCCTCGCCAAGTCCAGTTTGAGTTCCGGCCAAGTCTTGCCAAAAAAAGGAAATAAACAAAAAAAATAACCAAAAAATAAATTCAATATAATTTTATTTCGCCTAAATTAAAAATTAGTGTGCTTTTTTGCTATACAAAAGAAAAAATATTACAGAGTCCGTTACTTAAAAATAACAAGAAAAATTATAAACTTAGAAATTATTTATAATAGTATTAAAATTAGTCTTTTCCACAGATGGCAATAATATTGAACATTAAATAAAAACGTTAAATCTACACATTTTTTCATAATCGCGGTACATGAGTTTTTTTAACAAAATTGAGTCATTTATTATTAATTTATTTACAAAACAAAAAGGATTTTGTAAGCGACTTATTTTATATTTTTTTACGTCTATCTGTAGACTAAAGCTCTGTTTACATTGTAGACTTTAGTAGGCCAATTTATAAGCCGGCCATTTTTTTTTTATAAAATGAAAATAAAGGAGAAAAACTTTTTTTACTTTTGTATTAACTGTTAAGTTTTTTTTTAATAACTTTGTTCCAAGAAATAATTAAAAAAAAACTTAACAACTAATAAAACATGAAAAAAATAGATTTTTAAGTTTTTTTTATAACTTTGAACTAAGAAATAATTTAAAAAAAAACTTAACAATTAATAAAAAAGAGGAAAAACTTTTTTTTATTAATTTCTAAAAAAAAACAAGTTTTTCTATGAAATAATTCAAGAAAAAAACACGATGGGCGTGTAAATTAGTTTGATAGGCCCGTGCTCAGCAATGGACGTTCACGGGCAGACATGATGATGAGTCGCTCACAAATCCTTCTAAAAACATTTTACATTTTACTATATTAAATACACATTTTATGCATACAAAAGTCAAGTCACAAAATTCCAGAAAAATACACAAGTTAAAAAAATTACAAAAAAGAAAAAACAATCGAGGTAATACAACTTTGACTTTAAAACGTATTTTGTGACATTTCCGTTAAACAAAAACTTATTAACTATCTTTTTATACATGGGCTTAAAAAATTACGTTTTTCTGCCAAATAAGAAATGTATGGTTTGAAGATATGTACTTAGAAATTATTCTTTCATTTTATACATTGTCTTCGACTGAGAAAGTTCACCTCGTATCTTGTCGCAGGTTTGAGAAAAGAGCAAATAACATATCAGAATTATAAATTCGTCTGCCAAAGTAGTGATGCGCAATGACGAGATATTAAAATCGATTGTTTTAGTTGTTAAAACATCTCGATGGTTCTCGATGGTTTTCTATCGAACTCGAGCCACAGAGAGATAACAAAACTCCGAGCACGGATCTTATTATCGACACATTTGTCAAATTTGACATAAGATGTTGATAAAATGACGAATTTTAGCATTAGCACGAATCCTAATCGACACTTCGATATGAACGTCAAATCTTAACGATTTTGTTGATTTTAGCTAGCTTGGTTCTTAGTTTTGACAGTTCCCATTGGTAAACTTGTCGAATTAGAACGAATAGTTATCGTCAGTTAAAAGTTAGTCGATAAAGATTCTTTGAAACTGGTATTGCCATTTATAAAGTCGATAATATTATATCGAAGCATTCCGTGCTACCGACCTTCGACTATATAATATTCGGTATATTTAAACTTTTATCGACTCGACAAGTTTATCGATCAAAGATTCCGAGCTCGCACAGCTGTTTCGACATGTTTTGCGATAAGGCATGCTACGAGGTCATTGTCCTTTTTTCCGCCTACCCTAGAAGCAGACTATAGCCTTTTTCATTTAAACATTTTACAAACTCATACTTATTCTTTTACAAAACTAACTCATATGTTCAAACATCTTGTCTTTTTACCCGACTGGGCACAGCAAAGACAGGGTTACGTTTTTAACTTAATTTTTAAATGGACAGCCAATCATAATATACAGATTACACAATTATAAATTTTACAACATACTGTTATATACAGGTTGTAAACCGAACAAGCTTGGAGATGCACAAGCATCTTTTTTATCACACCTTCGATAAAACAGCCTGCATATGACAGTTAATTTTTACTAAATAAATACATCAATTAGTTAATAATGCGACGGAAATTTTTCGATAAAACATTCGACGTAAAGACGCAAGCTTTGTTTTGCAATGTTTAACATTTTAATTCAGTAAAATACATTTTTTCTATTAAAAATCAAAAAAAGTTATTTTTTTGCTAATTTTTCTAAAACAATGTTTCAACCGCGTTTTTCTCTTTACCAAGTAGATTTTTATAATGATTCACACTCATGGTTTAATTAAGAATATTTCTGGAATTATAATTTACAGTCCGCGAAACCGCTAGTGTAGAATAATATATTTTAAATGCAGATAGTTCGTTTGTTACCTAATAAGGTCACTAGCTAATAAAAAAAATCAGAGGTGGGCCAACTTTTTTCATTAGTGGCCACAAAAACGCCAGAAATTTCTAAGGGGGCCAGAATTAAAAAACAATGCATTTTGTTCTACCAAAACTAATATTTTTGGCTCAATAATTACGGCTCTTTGCTATGGCCATCTTGCTCTAAAAGTGGGGGCTGACGGGCCAGATTAAAATCCTTGGCGGGCCAGAGTTAGCCCACGGGCTGTAGTTTGGCCAACCCCTGGTTTAGAGCATTTTTAGCAGGACCTCACCTTTAAGTTTGTTTGTAATCTCAGACCCCAGGTTCATATACTGTTTGGTCAAGACTTAGGAATGGTTACTACACACGGCGCCAGAGCAGAATTTAGCTCAAGGCGCCGGACATCGTAATAAAGATAAATCAATATTTGGAATGATAATTTAAATGCAAGAGTTATTTGTTGAATTATTTTTGCCATGATAAGTAATCGATTAAAAAACTAGGACTATAACGCCTAGCTAAATAACGGCAGCGCGGATAGTACGTTCTGCGAGGTTAAGCTGCGCTTGCCACAAGATGGGTGACTATCATTACACAACGAGACCCCTCTGTGCTTTAAACACCATGTAAACCGTATGTCCCGGGTGTCATACAAATACCAATAACAGTCGTTATGGGTAGTCAGAAGCCCGAAAGTCTGACAACCGGTCTAACGCTAGAATGTCGGTATTGTCCAGTAACTGTGTTGCGGAGGTCTGGTTGCAGTTGCTCCGTGTAAAATACTGGTATTCAGCCGCATCTGGGGGGTCCACTCCCTAAGCACGAAATCCGTGGTTTCTTAGTTACGAGCGTTTCCTACTCACTACCTACGGACATACGATTATTTCGGTGCCCGAACTAAGAATGAATGACAACACGATTTGACAGTTGTCCCTAGGTCCCTACTACCGATGTGTTTTTGCTCGTCCGAAAAGTTGAACTTGACACTTGTTTTGTTCACTCCTACGTTTCGGGCTACTTTCGGATGGACGAACTTCGTTGACGGACTTAGGGAGTAGTTGGGAAAAAGGGTAGGAGGAAGAATACCATAGATATTGTGTAGGTAAGGATCGATTGTTATCTCACTTTAACTGAGTATAATTACAAGCAACAAAAACAATTAGAAATGCCTTAATTCACCCAGTTCTTCTATACCTTTTTGCTTTAAAATACCCATAGCAACTTTTTGACCAGAAACTTTTTTCGTAAAAAAAAGTCCTGTCAAGTCCGACTAGTATTTTTCCAAGACATACAATTCCTTGTGTGATTTCAAAATTATATGGACTAGCTTAGATGCTTGGAAACTGTTCCATGATAACTGTTGTTGAATTCAGGTTCGCCAAACGACTTGGAAGCCATGAGCAGGCTTGTCACTTCGAGATTTAGTTTTAAAATATGCGTACGCACCGCTTCACCTCCGGAGTGAAAAACAAGAACATCGATTAAAATGTTAGGAGAATAGGCGTATATAGGGGTGGGGCCGGGTGGGCCAGAATAGGCTGGTGCCCACCCCAGGATGTTGGGTTACTGATCGTAAATTCTAGGCTGGACACTTCAATAACTTTACACAAAAAACAATTCAATCAAACATGGAGCCAATCCCCCCTCGAAAATAACCCTAGACACGCCAATGGTTAGAAGGGTGAACGAACCGAAATGTAATAACAGCGCGAATGCACAGCGGAATGGGAATGCTCTCGCCTGACAATAAAGTTCAATTTCGCTCGCACGAAGCTCATTTTTCTAGATATTTCACGCATCAGTTTGGAAGTTTCTATACTCAGTTACAGTCAGCGTCATACAGTAAGAAGTAGAAGACCCACGATTTAATGAAAAAGAATATTAGAGAACTTGTGAGAAGAAAAACTATAAAGTTGAGAAAACAACGACATTTTTAACTGACTTCAAAACAGGAGGTTGTCGTTATAATTTTACTTTTTGACTTGTTTGAGGGTAGACAAAGATTATAAATGGTGCCGTTTAAGATTCTTGTCATAATATCGATGCGCCTGTAGTTCTTATCTAAAAACACAGATGGCGCTAACGTTTACGTTTAAAATTGAAAGATGGCAGCTTAGTCGCTTCAAAATCGCAACTTTTTTTTAAATTTTATTCACTCAAATTGACGTTTTCATATTTCGACTAAAAATATTTAATTTAAAATCGTTATTTACATGTTATTCACTAGAATGACGTCTTTCAAACCGTATATGTTACTGTAAAAGGCCGATAAACGGCAAATCCTTATCTTAATATTTATCGGAAACATTTTGTAAACCCAAAATAGTTGTTTTTTTTTTATAATACACTAGCTTTTGCCCGCAGCTTCGCTTGCGTGAAATGTTGAACCCGTTAAGTGACAATTTTCTATACAAACTTTCATCCCCTATTTAACTCCCTTTGGGGTTGAAATTCGAAAAATCCTTCATTATTCCTTGTCTACATTATAAAGGGAACCTCTGTGCAAAATTTCAGCTTTCGAGGTCCAAGGGTTTGGGCTGGGCGTTGATGAGTCAGTCAATCAGTCAGGACTTTTCTTTTTATTTATATAGATTTAGGTTTAATCTTAGAAATTGCATCACGAGAGATTTCCCTTAGCCTTTCTAACAATTAAACATAACATAAAATGACGTAAAACTTGTTGTTTTTAATATTTAAAGTACTTTTCGTTTATGACCACGTGTTCTGAGACACCCAATACACAGGGTGTTAACGAATTCGTGTAATTCCTTTAAAATACAAGATCTATTACTAGAATAGATAAAATTTGCATGGGATTGTGATTAATTTTTTTTTTTTAAAAAAGTGTTTTTTTTTTTTATTTTATGTTTTAAAACATTTTCATGCCACAAATAAATGAATGAAAACACGGCAACACAGCTAGCGGGCACGACTAGCAAGATATCGCTCCACGCAGTCAGTTAACTCGGGGCGATTAAGTGACTTAGAAACAGAATACAAAATTATATTTTTTTAATTACTTTTTTGATAGTGCGATGTAGTATTCTGTGACGTCACCTTGCGATTTGTCATAGATGGCGCTAAGATTTGTCCATCAGACTTTTACAGTAACAAATAAAGTTAAATTTTCCTTCAATGTAGGTTATCGATTCCCAACAAACTTACATAATACTAACGTTACTTAAATATCACTTTTTTAACGATTAACGATCTTATCTTACGGCTCGTTTAGGCAATCGACATTGTATCGACAAAATTTTGTCGATAACTTCGATCGAATCGACGGTTTAGACGATTACGTTTCTTTTTCATGGACTTTTTTTTGATTAATCGTGTCCTTTTTAAAAGTAGTTTTCACAAAAATGTAGTTTTAACTAGTAGATTTAGTTTATAAGTTGATATTTCAACCTCATAAAGGTAAATTTTGGTTATCAACATTTTTAGGCTTATAATTTAGTTAGGGCACTAATTCTGCCAAACATGACGTTTGCCACTATTTCTGCCAAACACTTTTATCACTAAATCTGCCAAACATTAAAATCAATTGACACTTACGCTTAGATCTTGGTTACATTACATTCTGCAGGACTAACATCTCCACTTCAGAATTAAGACTATTTTCGCCAAAGACTTTTCTCGTCTAAAGGCAATTCCCACCACGTATTAGGCTTAGTACCGACACTTTTCACGAACTCACACTATTTTTACAACACATAACAAGTCCCTACATCTGTCAAACTTCAAAACCAGACACTGCTTAACTAATCACAATTTCTGCCAAAACATTCACTATTTTTGCCAAAGTTTTGTACACTTTTTCTGCCACTACTAGCTCTCGTTGCCCTGTTCTCTTGTGTTGGGCGGTAAGCTCTGTGGCTGTGAGAATTGGTTCACCATTTTTGTCTGCATCATGTTCAGGAGAATGTCTGAGTATTGCTCTATTAGAGACATGGCTGGGTTGCCCGCATTCGTTGCTTCTGTAAAAGATAAAAGATTAGTTAATTTACATACTAATTATTATAATAACTTGACAGCGTCGTTGGTCTATTGGTCGCAAGCGCGACTGCTGACCGTGAGGTGCTGGGTTCGATTGATCGATGTGAAGAGTGGGCGCTTTTGTGGGCTGTCTTATATGTAATATTGACGTTCAAAAAGAACTAAGTAATTCTAGTCTATTCTTTCTATTCTTCTAATATAAATTCAAAGTAAGGGTGTCAAAAGTACTGATTATGGCGTACTGAAATACTAAGTGGGCGAAAGACTGAGGGCGAACACAAATATTGAAAACGGCTATAGAGAGATCGCAGTGTGGATGTGACGCTCTGGCTGACCTAATTGACTTGCTTGTTCCAACTTAGCCTATTGTCGATATGCAAACCTAGATCCTTTAAATTGTTTGACAGTGGAATAGTTAAATTATTAAATCTAATCGGCATTAAGTGGAGAGTGTTTAGGTTTTGTAGATGGAACGAGCTGCCAATCAGCATTGCTTGGCATTTGCTGACGTTAACGGAAATTCCAAATTTCCTGGACCAGTCTCTTATCGAATGAAGGTCAGCATTCAGGTTGGAAATACAACCATCTATACTGCCGACATCATTTATATTCATATTTACACAATATATTTGTTTTGCCGAGTCGATGGTTCATAGTTATGCTAGAATCCGATAGATGGCGCTGTACTCAAGTTACTTACGCGGGCACAGCCGCGGGAGAACAGCTAGTATATCTAAATAATCCTGCCTTTAGCAAGCATTATTAGGCTGGTAAAATGATAATAACCAGTCAACATACCTTTAGACACAAGATGCTCAAGCTTATGTCTCGTGTTGTCCACATTGAGCCTATACTCCCCGTCGGTGGACGATAGGCTGCTGAGCGCTTGGTCACCGTTCTGTGTGCGGGTGACGGCGCTGCGGAGGACTTTTTGAGTTTCTAGGATTGCTGCTTCTAAACCTGTGGGCAAAAGAGAATGATTAATGTATGTTTCTCTTATGAAAATACTAGCTTTTTCTCGCAGTTGCGTGGAATTCGAATATTAAATTCGAATGACGACACGTTTGGTGCAGTGGCCAAGCGATTGGCTTCTGCGCTACGGGTCGTGGGTTCGATTCCCACACGGAACAAAAATTTGTATGGCCTACAGGTGGTTGTTTCGGGTCTGGGCGTTTGTTTGTGAGATTTGTGTCTGTAAATGCACCCACGATACAAGAGAAATCTTAGTGAGGGGCAATTTAAAAAAAAAAAAAAAAACTGTTAAATGGCTATTTGTAAACCCCCGTTACACCCCTTATTAGTGGAATATCCGAAAGTTTGTGGATGCCTAAGTTGTTAAAGGTACCTACAGTCAAAATTTGAGTCGTGTAAAATCAAAGGTGGCAATCTCAATTTTACCAACTTTTGAGCAAAAGAAAAAAATAAAAATTAAGCAACTCTGCCCTAATGGAAGATTGCCATCTTTGGAACTAAATCGAGATTTTGAGTCGATTTAGCGAAGAAATTTTATTATTTTTGAATTTTCTACATCGTAAAAAGTGAGATTGCCATATTTGATTCTAAACGACTCATTTATAAGATACATGCTGTCCCAAAAAATAGTATCAAGCAGAAGTCCATAGGTAGAGTACCCTTAGAGGTACTCAATCATCCTCATGAATGTTCTGCGATTTTTTGTAATTTTTGAGTTATGGATTTTTACATGTTTTTAACCAAACTTATTGACATTTTTGTCACGTATTCTACAAAATAATTCGATCTCTACAAAAAATCGCGGAACTTAAATAGGGGTGATTCGGGTACCTCTAACGACACTTTACCGCTGGAATTCCGCTTGACAATACTTTTAAGGACAGGTATAAATAAGTTATTAGTAAATCCTCGTACTTAAATAATTAAAAGAAAACTGTTATAGTAACTAATTATTATAACTCACCACTAATATCGGCGGCGGCGTTAGGTTCCCGCTGTAGGCTCGCGTACAACTGCACCACTTTACAAGCAGTTTTAGTTAACTGCTCGGTTAACGCCGAACATAACTGAGATGACGATACTGGAATAGTAAAAATAAATGATTAAATAACGAAGTGTTCCCGCAAAAAATATTACGAATATTTATACAATGAAAGAAAATGTACAAGAAACAATAAAACGGGCACGGAACGCCCGTAGCACGAGTACCAAACGGATATAGTACGGTCATCATACGCTTTCTACAAGGTAGTCAGAAAGGGGGTATTAATCCGAAAGGGTGTTAAAGTACCCTTAATCATGAATAACTTTTGTTCTATAACTTTCCCCAAAAGTCAATAGTTTAAGAGAAATAGATGTTCAAAGATTACTTCAAAGATCTTATTCTAAGATCATAAGAACTTCTAAGAATTATCTATCCTCCGCTATGATCAGCTGTGTTTACATTTTAGGTCATATTTGGGGTCACAAATAAGAAGCTCCATTTTTTTAATTCATAACTAAAGCAGGGACAAAGAATTTTTGAAAAAACTAAAATAAAAATAATTTTACATGGAAATGAAAAAGATCAATTTTTTTAATTTCAAGACTCACTTTAAAACCGTCAAGGCCCTGCGCAGACGGCACACTTTTTGTGCGATCGAGTCTGCGGCGCACAAAAAGTCTGCATGGCGCGCAAATAGTCGGTCGCGGATTTTTCACAGACTCAACGCACACGACGCACATCTTCGATCATTTTGTCGGCAGAGCTGTAGGGACGTAGACGCTATGGAAATCGTGCAGAGATCGCGAAGTATTATTTTGTACATGAAGTACAGAAAAAGAAGAAGAAATAGAGAATTTTGGGTACATCCTATACTTTCGGAAAGATTACTGAAGGGACAGTTCCATACTAATGTTTTGTATTTCTTGAATTAACATAGTTACATCGACCTCTGGCGCCATGATAATAGATCGCGTGCGTTACGTCCACCCCTAGCAAATGCAGATTGCCGACTAAAGTGTGCGCCGTCTGCGTTAGCGCGCGTTGAAGCAAACGTTCAATTTTTTTCACACACTTTTTGTGCGGAGCGGCGCGCCGCGGCGCGGTGCGGTCTGCCCGAATTACACGGATTTTTTGTGCGCCGGACTTTTTGCGCGTCGTGTGCGTTACTGCATATAATTGCATAGGTTCTATTTTCACAGACTAAAAAGTGCGTCACGGATAGTCTGTCGTCTGCGCAGGGCCCAACAGTGACAATAAGTGGGCTGCGGATTAGTACCCCCTTTCCGACTAACCTTGTATACCTGTCCAAAACGTTGTTGATCCATTGCAGTGGGCATAGTAGTGAACGGAGCGGTTTTTGCAGTGCCCGACACGTTCCTAACGGGCATGATATGATACGTTGTAATGGGCAGACTACCCCTCGACGACTTCCCCTAAACGATCACCAAATACAGTCCGCGCGCGAGCTCCGACGAATTATAAGATTATAAAAAACGAACAGTACGGACACGCTTACGTCCGTACTTTTTTTCATTATGCGTACTCTCGCGTCAAGGTCGACACTAGTACTGGGAGAGTGTGGGGTATGGAGCGCCGGTCGGGCGCGGCGCAAACCGCCCGTTTCCTCAGCCACCGATTCCTCGGAGCGAGCGCGCGGACTGTACCTCCAAGTCGTCTTAAAAGCAGTAATAGCTACCTACGCAGCCATACCTACCAAAGACCACCCAACTGCCTCAAAATCCTCCACCTCCTTCCTGACTTTATTATACTCCTATACAGGAGAAGTTACAACCAAGCCGCGAGTTACAGTGGCCAGTGTGGAAGTCGTTAAATCGACTTCTAATTCTAATATGTGCAAATGGGAGTTCAGGGATCCCAATCTGTGATCTCAATGTGACTGCAATGATCCAGAGCAATTCATATCACACTTGCTAGTGTGTCTCTTGTGCCCGAACATCTGCTTGAGGGACGAGCTCTGCGCGGCCTCTCCTAACGGTATTGAGGTGGATACACACTGTTCAGGAATTATCTAATGAACCATCGACACGATAAGAAGACAAACAAGATAGGCAGAATTCTTTATACTTACGATTCGCTTCTGCTGACTGCTCCGTCTTTGGTCTCTGCCTAGTATTTGAAGTCAGTCTGGCTGTCACCTCCCTGGCTTTTGCCGATAAGTCACGTTCACTGCCACTGCGACCTGGAGAGAAAAGTACTGTGAGTTTAACTTGTTCCTTAGGTGGTATATCTTATAGAAGGTCGGCTTCTTTGGGAAATCTTAACTTCGTTCGCTGTTAATCGAAACAGGGTTTTTTTTACAAATAGCTTTTTTTTTACAAAATGTGTCCTTTTGTCTATCCTTTAGTCGACAAAACACTTGTCAACGGTGGACATACTACGCGTGCAGGTACTCAATTTTAACCTCCCCTGAGGTTATTGAGACAAGACGTTGTTCGTCTTCCCGATCTGCTGCGGCCTAGGGTCTTTCTTTGCATTACAAACGATTATTTTCTTACTTTTAGTCTATTAACTTATCCATTCATTTACTAATTTTGGTAAGTTTTATCGATAAAGGACGACCAATTTAGCCTCAAAAACACCCTGAAAAACTGAAAAACATCCTGGCTTACTTCTGATGTTTCTTGATCACCCATCATAAAACTGTCCTCAACGTTGACTCGACAACGCTTGACTCACCATGCGCTGACTATGATCCATGGAGGATGCCCTAAGGCACAGCGGTACTGGGGACACCGTTGTTCCTGTCTTACGCTCACCCATCACAAACAAGGCCTCACCAACAGTTGCTTAGCATCAGCTCACCTATTCTTCGCTGATTATGGTACATGGAGGAAGCCACTAGGGCGTCACCTGTCCTGTCTTACGCTCACCCATCATAAACAACGCCTCACCAACAGTCATTTAACATCAACTCACCTATTCTGCGCTGATTATGGTCCACGGAGGAAGCCTTAGGGCCCGAGGCTATCACCCCACCTGTCTTACGCTCACCCATCACAAAAACGACCTCACCAACAGACTCTTAACATCAACTCACCTATTCTTCGCCGATTATGGTCAACGGAAGAAGCCATTGGGAGCGGCAGCAAGGAGACGTCCCCTGATCAGTCTTATCTATGATCATCATATAAACCCGTCTTCAACGTTGACTCGACAACTCCTGACTCACCACCATGCGTTGACTATAATCCACGATGGAAGCCCTAAGACGAAGCGGCACTGGGGAAGCCGTTGTTCTTGTCTTACGCTCATCCATCACAAACAACGCCTCCCCAACAATCGCTTGACAATAACTCACCTATTCTTCGCTGATTATGGTCCACGGAGGAAGCCCTAGGGCGCGACAACACGGGGCCGTTGCCTGACCTATACAACGATCACCCATCACAAACAAGGCCTCACCAACAGTCGCTTAACATCAACTCACCTATTCTGCGCTGATTATGGTCCACGGAGGAAGCCCTAGGGCGCGGCAGCACGGGTCCGTCGCCGTTGTTCCTGTCTTCAGCCTCTGAGCTTGACTCCTCGTGAGCTCCAGTCGCAAGGCTTACTGTTGTGGTGTTATAAGTGTGGTTAATTGCGTGGAAGTGCTTGTAAGTAGGTATATTAATTAATAATTGCTCTTTCTGGGGTTTAAAAGTGTATGTTTTAGTTTTAAAGTGTTTAATAACTTTCTGCCTCGTCGGTCTAGTGGCCGCAAGCGCGACTGCTGAGCGTGAGGTCCAGAAAAGGAGTAGACTACGGAATTTCGACGCACAAAATATCGATGCACGTTACCGCGAAAGTTTAATAGCTTGATTCACCAACAATTTAGGGGATCTGGCGCTCGCCTTCGCGCTTTATTGGTCACTGTTCTAACCTAACCTAACCCAAATGACTCAATGTACTAAATAGTAAACTTTCGCAGTAACGTGCATCGATATTTTGTACGTCGAAATTCCGTATTCTACCCCCAGAAATGGTTCGGAAAATCCCAGTAGTGTGGAATTTCTCAGTAGCAGCACGGATTTTGGATTTGTGCCAGTTTGATAGCAATAGGCTCGCCCCTTTTATATGAGACTTAAATATTACGGCGAAATGAGGATGGAGTGAGGACTATAAACCTCTGCCTAACCATTCGGGAAATACAGGCGTGATGTTATGGTAGACTATGTAAACTTAGACATACTTTCATATGCATCTAGGGCTGCTTGGGGCAAAAATAAATAGTCTTTGACCAAATTGGTTGTAAGAGCTCAAATACACGTCCGATACTTTCCTCCGATAGTCGGTTCCGATAGTCTGATCAGACTATCTGAAGGCCTCCGCGTCATACATTTGTTTGAACATAAATTATTACACGTACGATCAGACTATCGGATCGGATGTCAGAATCGTAAGCATCGTCCGGGCGTCTTCGTCGTCCAAAAAAAATCGGACACGAGAATCGTACGTGTATTTCATGAATCCGATCAGATAGTCGGATCCGGCTCCCGGAAGCAACCATCGGACGTATATTTTGACCCTTAGGGTCTCGTTTGGGGTTAGAAATATGCAAAATAGTCTCCAAATAAAAATATTTAGTTTTTTGATAATTGTTTTAAGTGATTATTGTTTAAAAAAGACTTACTTGGATTTGCATATCCCTATAGAACCACAAATTGCAAAATGTGCACAATTTGCGAGATGCTCAATTTCAGAAGTGCTCATTTTGAAACATGCCCGCTATGAGATGTGCACCTATTGCGAAATGCACACTTTGCCTTAAATGCACATTTTGCGTTAAAGCACATTTTGCGTTAAATGCACATTTTGCGTTAAATGTACATTTCACGAAGTGCACATTCTGCGTCAGACCCAAGTCTCGGTCAGAGTTATTTTAGTATACAGCCAGCATCAAATAAGTCTGGACGAAGAAACTTTTCTAAATGATCAGAAAAACTAACTAAATTGAACTATATCTCAATGGGATACGCTCTACTTTGATTTGATTGTGACTTTAGTAGCCTGTGCGCTAACTACATCTTTTAAACTACTGGACCAGCGTAACAAGAGCTGTAACATACCTGCACTGTAGGCGTTGGCGAGGCCTCGTCGCCTGGCCGTGTTGGCTGCTGCCTTGTTCATGGAAGATATGGTGGGTCTCATCAGACCTTGAGGTCGATTGGTCTGCTGGCGGGACGGTTGAGGGTCTGACTCGGAGTCACTCTGTGGAAAATGTTTTTTTTTTTTATAATGGAGTAGGGAACTGGAGTTCTTGTGGCGCCACCATCGTTGATACGCACGGCTACATCTCATACCTCATTTACAACATCGCGCGAGCGGCGAGACGAGCCGCGAGGCGAACCACGAGACGCGTATATAATCGGTGCGCTCGTTGCTCGCCTCGTAGCTCGTCTTGCCTCGGATCGGACGCAGCGCTCGCATCGGAAGCGGTTTTTTGGATACGAGTCAAAGGGGCTCGCGGGGGAAGCTCGCGTAGTGTTTACACACGCGTTCGGTCTAGTAAAGATAGAGTTGATGCCGCTAATACTTTGACGTAATCCATAGATGATAGTTCGAAAACAAATGAACGCGCCGCGAGAGTGTGAACATAAATTGATTAACTTGATGAGCGAACGAGCTGTGGCCGAGACACGAGATGAGCCGCGAGACGAGCCGCAAGGCGTGAGTGTAAATGAGCTATCAAACTCTCTATGAGCTAATCTCGCATTGTACAGTTTTTGGTGTTGCACTACCGAAAATTGCACGACATGTTTAACATTAATTATATCGACTTTTTGCTTTGCCAAATGATTTATTGACTTTTTTAAACTATTTAGTAAGACAAGAAGTCTGTTAAAAGGGAAATAAATGAAAAACATTTTTTTTTTATTTGCCCTTTTTTGAATTTAGGCAATTACTGAGATAATTATTTAAGAGGAAGGTTTGCGAGCGTGAGAACTTATTTTCGAACCCACACTTCGACATTTCTACTAATACAGCTGCATCACACAATGTAGTGTACACAGACCAAAAAACAAAAGCGCACCGAAGGTTTATTTTGTGGCGCGCCGGGTTAAATAAACCTTCAGTGCGCGTTCGCTTCTGAAGGACTAGTAAGTATGTTGCAAAAAACGCGCAATGTATTAGCTATTTATTCACCGCACCGCGAGGCACGCATGCCCATAGTATTGGTGTCGTGAACAAAGGGTGGGGTCACAGTGTAATCGGTATTGACAGATTTAAACTTAGAATAATTACTGTAATATATTATTGTTGATTTTCTGTGTTTCTATTTTCGAATATAATGACACATAATTTTTGTTTGGGAATATTTTAGGGTATGTAAATGTTGCGAGGGAAGATAAGAGCCAACATAAAAATGAAAACGAGATAATGTGTGATTGATTTGTAATGAAAAACAATTAATGTACATAACTCAATTACTGGGTATAGTAAAATTTTTTTCTCAGTTTGATATTTTAAAATTACATTTTATTATAAAAAATTTATAGGTACATCTTAGTACACACGGCTACAGATCAAGCTGTACGTTTCCAGTATAAGCTGATCTCGCATTGTATAGGATTTCATTACAATGAGAGGGCAGTGTAAACTGGAAATTTATAGCTTGATGTGTAGCCGTGTGTACATACAAAAATTAATGCTTGATAAAATTATTTTCTTTAATTTATTTATTTATTGCTTGGGGCTGCTGACATCAGATAAAACATTTTCGCTGTTCCGTTTCTTTGATTTTCTTTCAGATTCTCGTTTTTTAATTGCCTCAATCAAATAATTGGGCTCATTTATTTCCATTTTTCTGTCTAATCTTGAATCTGTTATTTCCGGAAGCATACAATCAAGATGAAACTTTTGTAATTTTCTTTACGTTTTCCCATTTCTATCTGAAATAGTAATAATATGCAGAAAAATATATTAACAAGAAATAGAGAACCCTTCAGCTGACAAGCTATCAAACGTCAAAATTGACAAGTCTGCCCACGGCCTTGACGTAGCTATGAAACGTGGTAAAATAAGGAAATAATTATACTAATAATAAGTGAAAAAGTTCTCACTGGGGCCTCTGCGCGTTGGACCTGTGTCCCCGTGTATGCCTTCCAAAGGACCGAACATCTTCCGCACGGAAGATGAGCCGTGATCTCAAAGTGAAAAATATATATACCTATATAAAACTCACAATATATTCGGACACAGTGTCCGAATTGACATATTCAATATTGTTTTCACTGATGATTCGGACACCAATAAAAAAGCTGTTTTGTACAGTCAGATAAAAAACTTTCAACGATACCTTAATAATTGTGGAAATCCGTTCTCCGCCCAGCCTATAGTTATAAAAAAAAACAGTTTTTAACCAGATTATAACTAAAGCAGCCGTTTTTAATAAATAATATTATAAACCCACATAAATAGATAGATACGTGCTTTGGCAGTCGGGTAAATAAAGATGGGGTACCTCGAAGCGCAACCACTTTGAACCGCACCAAAAGTATTCCTTGAAACCCACCAACGATGAAACATAGAGAAGAGAACGAAGGATTCGTGATAAATTATATCGATAGACGTTTTAAAATTCAACTGTTGTCTATTTATTAAAATTACCAGGAAAGCAGAAATGAACTGGGACTAGGTGCTTAAGCGACTTACCTCCAGTTTCTGAATTAAATTCGGCCTATGTAATACTTAAGTATTTATTTATTTATTTAAGATGCTTTAAAATACGTCATTTTTTTGACAACTCCGTACTCAAATGTTACTTAAGTACTGCTTGCTTATCCTAGAATTCTCAATTCAGAAACCGGAGGTTACTACTTAGCTCAATAATGGTAAAAATACAGGTTTTGATATTTAATCAATTGTTGTTTTGAAAAGTACCAGGGTGACAGAAATTAACAGAAAATAGGCGCTTAAACGATCTGACTAAGTGACAGAAACTAACAGAAAATAGGCGCTTAAACGATCTAAGTGACAGTGACCTATAATTATGGTAAGATATATAGGACAGTTTTAAGTTTTCTATCTTATTTTATATAAGAATAATAATGAATACTTTACATTCCTCTTTGTGTTTAATCGTTGGTTCACAACTTAGTGACATCGTTTAGGCGCCCATTTTCTGTTCATTTCTGTCACCCTGGTACTTTTGAAAACGACAAATGATTCAATTTCAAAACCTATATTTTTACCATTACCGATTTCTGAATTGAGAATTCAAGATAAGCAATACTTATGTAGTATTTGAGTACGGAGTTGTCAAAAAAATGCTTTAAAATCCGTAATTTTTTTGACAACTCTGTACTCAAATGTTATTTAAGTACTGCTTATCCTAGAATTCTGAATTCAGAAACGAGTCGCTTAAGCACGCTTAAGTCGCTTAAGTCGCTTAAGCACCTAGTTGCAGTTCATTTCTGCTTTCCTAGTAGTTTTAATAAATAAACAATAAGGGCAGCTGAATTTAAAACGTTTATCGATATAATTTCACTACGAATCTTCTCTATGTTTCATCGTTGGTGCGTTTCGAAGAATACTTTTGGTGCAGTTCAAAGTGGTGAGTTCACAAAGCTATTTATTACTGAAAGATGCCACCTTAAAGCCACAAATAGTTTTGGTAACGCGTTTTTTGCCACATATTAAAACTTTTTAATCTGACTGTACTAAAAAGCTTCAATAATTTGATGGTGTCCGAATATTCAGTGAAAAAAATATTGAAATTAAAATGTGTCAATTTGGTCACTGTCAGAGTCGTCTGTCTTATTGTTCGAAGAGTGAAAAAGTGCAGTCATGTCACGACACTCGCAACCCACCCTTATGCCTTGTGCGTAGATGTTTTGAGAGCTCGGCTCGAATTACAAACGGACGTGCTGTCACCTTGGATTCTAGAATGGCACTGAAAATTTTTCGCGTGCGTACTCTTTTATAAAACAAATTACGGGAGAGTATTGCTCCATACTAAAATGTATGGGGAACGGAAAACAATTTCCGTAAAAAATTAACAATGTTGAGACGTAGATTACTCTCATTTGGTTAGATTTATTAAAATAATAAAACGGTAGACCTGTTAATCATACTTTCGTGTCACGATTAAACTAAATAGATTTTTATATATTCCTTTAAAATTAAGTAAATTCTGCAAATAGAAAAGGTCGATTTAGATGTTTTTGAGGGAATTGAACATTTTTTTTTCTCGAAATTAATGATGATTTCGCAAATATCTCGCGGTGAAACTGTTGGTACATCTATTAAGGTTCTTCATTATTTTTTTTACGTAATTCCATGCGGAGAATTTATAGAAATTTCGAAAACAGTAAGTGCCTTTTTAGGTGTTTCTTAAGGACTCGCCTCTTAAATTAAATAGAACAAGGGGGGGAATAAGATTGCAAATCACAAAAATTAAGCCATTAGTACTCCTAGATCCAAAGACATAACATTTTTAATGAGCACCTACATTAGTCATCATCTGCCTAGCCTTTTCCCAACTATGTTGGGGTCGGCTTCCAGTCGAACCGGATGCAGCTGAATATCAGTATTTTACATGGAGCGACTGCCTATCAGACCTCCACAACCCAGTAACTGGGTAATACGATACTCTTGGTATGACTGGTTGTCAGACTTTCTGGCTTCTGACCAACAGTAACGACTGTCAAAGATCTACAAATGAAAGCCGGGACCAACGGGTTTACGTACTTTCCGAGGCACGGAGGAAACTCGCTATGGTAAATGGTCACCCATCCACAGACCAACCTCGGCAAGCGTGGCTTAACCCGGAAGATCGGTCTATGCGGCTGTAATTATTTAGCCACGAGCTCCTCGGTATGTACTATCGATACAAAAGTCAATACAATTTTTTTTCTCTCAATATCTATCCAGATATCACGTCAAATCCCGTGGATGGATTTTGATCGAACTTTCGCTGATGTGTTGCGTAAAGACGCTTACGTTTATTGTATCAAATAATACCAACCTGATTCAGTACTCCAACACTAGAACTCCTGGTCATATTAGACTTGTTCGTATACCGCGGTGCAGGTCTCACGAATCCGGCCGGTGACTTGCTGTTCGAACCATTCTGAGGGGTCGACGGCTTCGAGGATGGCCCTGTGTGTTATACGTGGGTAAGTATGATGAATGACGAGAGAAGATAGAGAAGAATTACTTTGGAGAAAGAAGCGAAGATAGTGTCTTTACTTTTAAAAGAATTTACAGAGGTAAATTCGAAATAAAACACTTTTTGAATTATTTACAAATAGGGTGTTCCGAAATTAAACGTCAAGCCGTACTCCCTAAGTCCGTCAACGAAGTTAGTCGCCCGTCCGAAAGTAGCCCGAAACGTAAGAGTGAACAAAACAAGTGTTAAGTTCAACTTTTCGGACGGGCAAAAACACATTGATAGTAGGGACAACTGTCAAATCGTGCTGTCATTCATTCTTAGTTCGGGCCCCGAAATAATTGTATGTCCGTAGGTGATAGGGAGTAGGAAACGCTCGTAACTAAGGCCGAAACCACGGACTTCGTGCTTAGGGAGTAGACCCCCAGGAACAAATGATAGGGCAGTCAATGGCTGTTCAGAAAAAAACATTATATAACATAGCGCCTACATTCCCCAAAGGGGTGGTCAGAGGTGTATAGTAGTCCCTCATTTCGCCGTTATTTTTAAGTCCCATGTTATTACATGGAGCCTATTACCATCACCCTGGGACAATTTCAGACTCCGGAGTACTACTGACAAATTCCACAATAAAAAACCCAACAACACTTCTCGACCTGGGATCGAACCCAGGACCTTACGCTCAGCAGTCGCGCTTGCGAAAACGAGACAAATGAGAAGTCAAAAAAAACGATAAAAATATTTTTTTAATAAAGTTAAATGGTTTTCGAGTTTCAAAGTTACCATTAATAGTGGTAGATAGGATTTTACGTCATAAATCTAACTTATACACAATTTTTTTTCTGAACAATCATGAACTGCTCTATCATTTGTTCCAAGCTTGAGATTGAGTTTCAGGACACCTTATATAGGGTTACTTCGAACTAACTGCTGAAACCCCATATTGTAAGAGAAAATTATGTGAAAGATAAAAAAACAAAAAAAAAAGGTACTTAGTAATTCAATCTCTTTTTAAAATTTTGATACATTTTACACATCAATCATAGTAAAATTTATTAAATCAACAATTCAATACCAATAAGTAAGTAAATTTTTAACTACAACAGTTAATAAATTATTTTAAGTTATTGTAACCAACTCTACATAAAAAGCAATGTAATATGCATTAATAACAACTTACTAATCTACGGTTAAATTACTAAATACTACAAAAACTAGTTTTAAAAGCATGCTATAAAATAAATTATTCTTTTATGAAATATTAGGTGCAAGATTTTTCAGACGATCACAATATTATTATGTGCTTAAAATATATATTGTGAAGAAACAGCTTGGAGTAAAAAAAAAACCAGTCTGCTTACTTTGTACACATTTTATACTATCGTACATTTATTGTAGCCACTTTATGTTCTTCTACCAATCAAAAGCTAAATAGACTTACACCAAATATTTCGTTGCCTTACGGTAAGGATACACGGCGACAAATTACACTCGACAGTCAGTGTCGACACCGAGTGTCGTAGTGTGTACATCGCCGTTAGCGTTAAAACGCACTAGCGGCCAGCCGCAATGCGGCGTGCCGCTTGCGGTTGGCCGCACTTCGATTTTTACATGAAACCGCATGATCTCAACGCACTGATTTCCGGCCAGCCGTCGTGCGCCAGTGCGTTTAGATCGTCGTCGTCGTGTCGTCCAAACGTGTCGTCGTATTTATCTAACTTCTAGAAGAAACTAGCTGATAAGGACAACGTTTTAGCTACTACGAAAACTATTAGTGCCAACACCGCGCTTATTATTCCAGAACCATTCCATGGTAAGTGGTACAGCGCAATTAATCTACGAAGACGCGCCTCACTCCTTTTTGTGGTTGATAGCCGCGTGGTGTATACGCACACATCTCTTCATCATCTGCCTAGCCTTTTCCCTTTCAATTTAGGGAATAACTGAGATAATTCTTTAAATTAAATAGAACAAGGGGGGGAACAAAATCACGAATAAAAAAAAACAAGCCATTAGTGCTCCTAGATCCAAAGATTAACATTTTTAATGAGCACCTACATTAGTCATCATCTGCCTAGCCTTTTCCCAACTATGTTGGAGTCGGCTTCCAGTCGCACCGGATGCAGCTGAATATCAGTATTTTACATGGAGCGACTGCCTATCAGACCTCCACAACCCAGTAACTGGGTAATACGATACTCTTGGTAAGACTGGTTGTCAGACTTTCTGGCTTCCGACCAACAGTAACGACTGTCAAAGATCTACAAATGACAGCCGGGACCAACGGCTTTACGTGCTTTCCGAGGCACGGAGGAAACTCGCTATGGTAAATGGTCACCCATCCACAGACCAACCTCGGCAAGTACGCACACATCTCTTATTATTATCTTATATTAGTGTGCGTATACACATCTAACTACTGTGTGACGATACACCTAACACAATAGCTATTTATAATGCACACTTTTGCACTGTAGCAATTTAGACAAAGAGTGGGGCGAGGCTTCGTGGATTAAGCTATCTGTACTACTTTATTTTGTTGGTTGTAATTATTTAGGCCCAATTGGACGTAGTTAAACAAAAAAGATCCAATCCACAACATGGTCAAAAATGAGTTAAGTGCACCAAAGTGAAGCTCAATATCAATAGGTACCTACTATCGGCCAGTAAAAAAGATCCAAGCAAAAACAACTGTCTATCACTTTTTATCAACCTCAGAACCAACCCACATGTATGGCAAAGTCAAATATCTTCCAAACTTCAAACGTCAATATCTCTAAAGTGACTTTGTGTGGATTGGATCCTTTTCTTGTAACTACGTCCAATTATAAAGTAACGCCCCCAATTATGCCACCACATCCATTTTAAAGATCCAAGCCATCATATTCCTAGCTCAAATTAAGTATTAGACTTTTTTTTCTTAATTAACAATTATCCTAATTATTCCAGACCCGACCCAGACTCGAATAACCCCTACCAGACGCAATTAACCCCCACCATACCCAATTAACCCCCGCAACACCCAATTAAACCCCACCAGACCCGAATAAAGCCCACCATACCCAATTAACCCCCGCCACACCCAATTAACCCTTTTTTTTCTCTTGGGAAAATCCTCATGGATACCCTCCGCCCGGGGAAGGCGAAGGGTTATGCCGGACTCTTACCGGCTAAAAACCCACGGTGTTCCTTCTCCTGACCTATGGCCGGGGTCACGGGATTCGCAGCTGCATGCACCGCGACCCCGGCAGGCCTCGGTCCGCCAGCCCCTGGCGGACCTCTCCTTCTGTGGGGCTTTACCCCTTTGCCCCACGTCCTCCTGAGAGGCGCGCGTGGAACACGGCGCGCCGCCTTCTCGGGCCTGTTACTGGTCGGGCGACGGGTCACACCCAATTAACCCACACAATACCCAAATTAACCCCCACCATACCCAATTAACCCCCACCATACCCAAATAACCCTCACAATACCCAAATAACCCCCACCAGACCCAATTAACCCCCCTAGACCACATTCAACCACCACCAGACGCACCTTGCGGTGTCCTCGGCGCCGGCATAGGTTTAGCAGCGAGGTCAGACAGGGAGATAGCGCGTCTCATCCCCGTGCCCTCCTCCTCGCGATCGGATGCGGACAGTTGCGATCGATTCGCTGGCGACACGATTTCTTATAAATAACATGCGATTATAGTAATCTGAATGTTTTTATTTAATATGTTGGGGGACAAGCCGACGGTTCATGTGATGGGGAGTGGTTACCGCCGCCTATATCGGGTGTAAAAAGACCCTTAACGATAACGAAAACCACGTATTCTACCCATCATTGGGATAATTTTTTTCGAACAAACCATACCTGGGAAATCATTGGTTTTGGAGATATTGAAGGTCAAAGTACACATTTTTTTTTTAGTTTTTTCCAGAAACGTTTTCCAAGTCATAATACTAAACTTTCTTCCATACAAACATTATCTAAAATTTCAATTTTTCCTAACAAATTACGCATTTGAAGTTACAAAAACGCAATGAATATCAAACGCATACGACCGCCTGGGCTCGGCTATGTGGCTGCTGCACGCATGCAAACGCGAGGCATCGCCACAACCGTAATTTGCGCGCTACGAAAAAAAGCGTTTTTTTTCATGCCAAAAAATAAAAATCGTTTCCCAGCAATTATTTTTGGTCCATGTAATTTAGTTTGATGTACAGAGTGCGTAGATTTCGGCTATGTGATGGGTCTTTTTACACCCTATATACACCTACAACATCAAAAGGACTGCTGATGCGTTGCCAACCTTAGAGACTAAGTTGGAAAGCCTCATGTGTCTGTAATTTTACCGGCATCAAACGGAACACACCAATGCTGCTTATCAGCAGAAATAGGTATGGAGGTAGTACTTCCCGAGAAAAACTCTTTCACACGGAGTTCTAATATTTCTGAAGACGTTTTGGCTCCAAAATATTTGTCTTTTTTTAAGACAATTTAGAACTGAATAATAATATAAGTATAAATCTCTTTAAGAAAAACAAAATTGACAAGTAAAATACGATAATAATATGGCAATGCAATTAGAAATGAATTACTTTTAAAAGTAAAATATATAATAAAGTTGGAGTGGTTGGTGCTCCTCCTAATATTACTAGAGATCTAGAGATACTAAGCAATTACCTATTTTCAACCAATTATCCATTCAGATTGCTATAACTAAGCACACAAAAATACACAAAAAAATACACAACATACATGCATGAAAAAAATTCAGCATATTGCCTAAAATCATGCATGCTGTAAAAGAAAACCTGAAAAATTATATAAAAAGCGATGATAAGTGACATGTCGTGAATCTGCCGTGCGGAATATAGAATATATATATATTTGTATGTTTATTTTAATCCTAAGAACATAGTTTGGGCGAATTCACAAGATATCACATTATTTTGCAGTAAGTTTATTTTTTTGATTTTTGTTATTGGCCTGGGTATAATGTTAAAATATTTTACGTTTTTAACTGATTTTTCTGATAATATAAAAGACTAGCTTTTGCCCGCAGCTCCGCTTGCGTGAAATTTTGAGTCCTCGTTATAAAATCAAAAAAAAAATCATCCCCTATTTCACCTCTTACGGGTAGAATTTCCAAAAACCCTCAAACACGTGTATATTTATTTCTTACCAAGAGCCTACATTTTTAATTCCATGCTTCTTACTTCAAAAATGATGGACTTATATACAAACGTAAATCCCCTATTTCACTCCCCTAGGGGTTGAATTTCGAAAAATCCCTTCTTAGTGGATGCCTACGTTACAAAAGGAACCTACTGTCAAAATTTCAAGTTTCTAACCCCGACGGTTTAAGCTATGCGTTGATAGATCAGTCAGTCAGTCAGTCAGTTTCTCCTTTTATAAATATAGATAGAAGACAGATAAGTACTCAATACTATAATTGCTAAAAAAGACCAAAACTAGCGCCCAATGAGTTAAATTTTTTGACTTCGTTGTGTTTAACCCTACTCACAATTAATAGTAATCGCAGACAGGGCATAAGATGAAGCACACGAATCCAAGTAACAGATATATAGAGAGATTCTCCTATACCTTCTGGCTCTCACATACACACGACGGAACACAGTAAACTGCTTGGCGCCGGACTTTAATGTTGAGATAGCGAGCCAGGCGGACCGTATAGATCCTACCACCAAGCGTGTTGGGTTTTGTTGAATTTTACAACACTCGTCTGTTCTGAACGTGCGGTGAAGAAGTTATATATTTTAGCCATTATAGTTCAAATTGTGAATTGAAGCTGAATCTGTAGGTACACTAGATCAGATATATTTATATTGTAGACTTGCTAGATGCCTGGATACCTATTTAATTTGTGACCATATTTTTCTTTTTTTTTGTGTGGTTCCTGCTCTTAAGTCTACTTTGCTCTCTCATAACTATTCTAAGTCATAACTGTACCCACTCAAATTGTTAAAGATATGGCTTTTAAGAGTAACCATGGAGTTTCTTGCCGGCTCTTCTTCATAGGAAACGACTAATTGGAACCGTGCACCTAAATTAGACTTTTCATAAGCGCCTGTAATGGTTTACGTGAAATAAAAACTTTTGATTTTGATTAAGATGATGCTCCCAAAAGTTTCTACCTAAATACCTAACCAAATATTCAAGTCTACAGGAATTTTTGACAAAAAATATCTAAGGCCAATAACTCAAATCAAAAAACTACTTCCACATCTAAAAACGCAAATCAAAGGGACCATAATGACATCAAATAATTTGTCTCATGCAGCCCCAACCTTGAGCTGGACAGAATTTCGATGGCAAAACCGGACTCTGAACCGGAACCTTTTTCGCTAAACAAGAACCTCTAGGCGACCCGTAAAGAACCGGTCTTATTTTATGCGGAAAAAGACGGTTTTCCATACACAGTCTCGGAGTAGCGCCTCTAATTATTTTTCTGAAGGGAGTTTTTGGTCTACTAAAACCGTAAAAAGACAGTCTTTTCGGTGAATTGGTGCAACTAGAGCTGGTCGTTGACGATTCGTAGTTTTCACTGTCTAAATGTACATCGGTCTTTGGTATCACCATTTCGTTGTAAACTCTTTGTTTCAGACTTTTTGGTGGGTTTCCGATTTCTGGTTTGATGGTGTTATTTAATTTTACGTCTTCAACTGGTCCTGTGTTGCCAGCTTCGTTCGTTATATCTCTACCGACAGTTACTAGACCGCCGATCTGGTCTGAATCTAAAATATCAGGTAGACTCAAATTTCTTTTAATTTCTTTATTATCTGACGCTGTGTCTGTATCTGTATCAGCTTCTTCTAAAGTTAAGGAAGCAAAATTATGGACAGTCGACGATTGCTTCGTAGCTAATTTCTCGAATTTTCTAGATAGAACTTTGACTACTCCTTTTCCATCATTTATGTTGGCTTTTAAGGGTCTCATTCTCCATTCTTTCAGTACCTTCTCTTGTAGAATCCTTTTCTCTTCCATTTCAACTAATTTGTTGATGATCTCTATTTTTCTTTCAATGTTTTTATATTTCTTTATCTCATCGGTCATTTCTGGAGATATATTTTCTTTAGTATCGCTTTGTCTGCTATGGCATGGTCTTGCTAAGTCATTTCTAGCAAGTTTCAAATTGTGTTGATCTTTAGCTGTTTTTGCGTATAACTTATTGTCTTGTTCTGCGTAATAATCTAAAGAATCTTTAGCAAAATCACTTGCATCGACATCCAGAGAATCCATGCTGACTTGTTTTAATCTTTCCATGCGTTGCATGGCGTAGACTTCTAAGCTATCCATTTGCATTTCCGATTTGTTCTCATTAACATCTTTTTCTTTGACAAATACGTCGAAATGTTTCTCACTGTTATCTGGTTCTACATTTGAATTGGCGTCTTCTGGCTTTTTATTGGCTAAGTAATTTTTGTTATGTAGACCATCTAGTTTAGCTTTGTATTGCGACGATATTGATGACGTCAGTCCAGATTTTTCTACTCCCGCTTTTAGTCTGTTATTTAGTTTAACTGATGAGGTTCTTTTGATTGGTTTCGGAGGCTTATGGGGAACAAACTCCATAGTTATTTTTGTGTTGTTATTCTTCTGCCCGGAGCCTCTTTCGAGACTTTTAGTAGCATTATTATATTTACCATTAGATTTTTCTTTATTCAGCTGATTCTTGTTAACCTTAGTTTGTGTGTTCTTCCTTATTTGCTCTTCGAATTTCTCCAAATTCTTTTGAACATGAGAATTACGTTTCTCCATCAGATTTTTCAGAGGATTCGGCTTGGAAGCCGGTTCTAAGACTACTTCAAAACTACAACTTTTAGATTTGACCATAGCATTTTGCTCACAACCTTCCATTTCACTCTTGTACTTATTAGCAAATTTAGGTTGTAAGGATTTGCTGGTATTCGCCATGTAATCATTCTTGTTCAGCCTCGGTATCTCATCACTCAACTTCTTTTCTTTATTATACTGCTGAATATTATTTCCATCGAAATAGTACGCAATATTTTTGGCTGGTGGAGGCTGTTTTGTCGAAGAATCGTATAAACTTCTCGATCTAGTAACAGTTTTATGTCCATCCATTGGAACATCAAATCCATAGACTTTGTTAACTGGCTGTTTTTGATTTGGCGTGGCAACATTAACTTTGCTTTCTCTATAATTAGGACTGGACGCTTCTCCTAAATAATTATTATACATGCAGCCGAAATAAGCATTGTTAGGGCTAGAGCCATAACTTTTAGATGTATTATCAAATTCGTAACAGCTTTTGCTATTTCTCGGCATACTTTTATTTGTCTGCTGCTTTTTAGGTTTCGCTCCTTCGAATAGCATTTCTAAAGGCGCACTTTTAGTGCATTCCGAATCATCAGACAGAACACTCTCTAAAGAATTACAGTTTGTTCTACAAAGTTGATTGTCGTTGTCCAAAAAGTCATCAGACAAAACAGATTCCTGGCTGCAACTGTTTTTCATGTATTTCTTTTGATTTAAAAAGAAACTAGCGCTGCTGTGTCTATGATTCTCTAAGTACTCAGTATCGTGAATATTTTCATACGAACAATTCTGCGAATCGTTTAGGTTGTATTTACTACTGTCAAATTTAGCTTGTTGGAAAGCAACTTCATTACCATATTTTAAGAAAATCTCATTGGAAATACTGGAACAATTAGAATTGTCACTCAAAACTGATTCGTTTGATCTGGTGACACATCTTTTAGTTAAAACACTTTGGCATCGATACATATAAGTATTATATTTCATAGAATCTTCATCAATATCGTCAAGATTCGAAGGCATATTCCGAGGTAATGTAGAACTTTTCTGATTGGCTATGTAAGCGGGCTTTGCGGGAACTACGGGCTTTTCACTGCCGTAGATTTCATAGTTAGAAACAGCTCGCCTTGGTAGGTTTTTAGTATGCTTTTTGCAAACCTTTTTGGAAAACAATTTGTTTTTGCAGCTAGCATCCTGGCTTAGACTACAGTCTTCTAGAGAATCAGATGAAAAATTACCATCATCTTTTTCTTTGGTAGGTTTCAAATCAAGATCACCATGACCAACTTCATACTCATCTAAATCTCCATATTTCTTTGTTATCTCTGCAATCATCTTCTCAGTATCAGATTTTATTGTATCTACTATACTTTTGCCGCTGTCTTTAAGATTTTTGTTATCAAATCCTACGAAAAAACTTAAAGAATTCCTCTTTTTTGGATCTAAAGAGTTCGTGTCAGTTTTCTGATTTTTCTGGTTGGCCTTGTCAGCCCATTTGCACTCTTCAGAAACAGGTGACACAGGACAAGACTTGTAGTTTTTAAAGATGCTTCTAGCAGGTTTTACTGACTTAGGCACGACAGGTTTTTCTTCGTTTTTAGTTAGATTCAACGTAAAATTTCGCGGTTTAGGCTCTTTATCAGGAAAAAGACGGTTGAAGACTTTCGATTGAACAGGTTTCGTCATGTCTATAGTGAATGCTAGAGGTTGTTTTTGAGGCAACTGTTCTTTGAAAACCATAGGTTTTGTATCATAAGGGGCGTAGTGCGTATTCCGCCTATCATTCTGAGTTGTCGGTATATTAGCATGAGGCGGTACGTAAGGAGCTACGTTGTCTAAGTAATCCGGGATTATTTTATGGTTTAAGTTCGCGGGTATCGCGTAGGGATTCTTGTTCCGATAATCGAGGTAAGGGTTCAAACTGTCAAAATAGTTTGAGTTTAGACTGTCCAGATTTTCTTCGGGACATGGGTTTATTCCTTGCGGCATTGGAGAAGAATTTTGGGGTTTGTTAGTATATAGCGATGATGATTTTACTTATAAACGCTTTATTTATACATTAAAATATTCACAGTTTGAAATTTTAGTCTATTTCTTATTTGAACCTGCTCTTGTTTTTGGCAAGCTACATTTGCCAAGGTCAGTGACTAGATGAAGTAACACAATATGTAAAGCCTGACGTCGACTACAGCCGAAACGCGTCGAATTAAGTCGAGTCGAGTCGCATTTGTCCCGCGTGAGGCGAAACGGTCAGTAATCGCAAGTCGTTAAAACAGAAATTCGCGTGACAAGCGATGAGCGCGAGTTATGCGACTCGGCGCGTCTCGGCTTGTCGCTGATCGACGCAGTTTTATAGTAAATGTATAGGAGGCGAATTATTGCGGTTCTATTCGACTCGAGTCAGCGAGCCTAGTGGACGCCAGTGGAGTTATAATCATAATACATATACTGAACCTTTACTTATATGTGTTTAAATATTGTTTGTTTAAGGAAATTGTATTACTTTTTCATTGTTAACTGCATTTAAAATTCAGTCTTATGACCTTGACATAAGGCTTGAATTTTCATTATTTCAAATTAAAATACTGATTCGTAAAAGATGTATATATTAAAAATGTTTGAATTCAATTCAGTAGCCGATACTTCAGGGATTGCGTTTATTATGTCACAAGTTGTGTAAGGCGGCTACTCATCTGTTTTCATGACGTAGACTTTATGTAGTTTTTGAGAACAATTTCAATAAAGCGTTTATAAGTAATACTTAATGAAGTCACACGTTAGTGAAATCACACATTATTAATACAGTCAAAGTTTTTTTTTTTTTGATAAGCAATTTTGTTAAAAGAAAATATTATCTTTGACTGTATTTTCAAGGACATTGAGCATTCTCATGTTGTATAATATAAACGTTTCTTCCAAATTTTACTTAAATGGAAAATTATGTAAGTAGATGTCAAAGATGATTTTGTTTAACAAAAGACAATGACCAGAAATGGTGCTGTTTTTTTTTCGCGGCCCTCAATCAGCCGTTATTGATTAGATGGAGAATAATATGACGAACAAAAGACAATATGCAGTAACATAACCTAACATCAGTTTGAACCGAGATAAATGACAATTTATTGAAACGCCACAACATAATACATAAAAAGTAAGAAATACAAATTCAAATACATATACACACATAATATATATCATCTCGGACTGCATTTGTAGAAAAATCGTTTATCAATTAATTTTTTTGATAGACTTATTATCAGTGATCGGAAAAGGGTGAGCTAATTTACCTAAACTTCAAAGAACAAAGACAAAAAGTGGAGACTTCCTTACGACTGCATTTTTTTCGGTAAAATTGTCTGCGGTTTCGATACATCACTAAAGTACATTTAATATTAATGTTGTTAATACAGAAAACAATTGAATTCGTTTCCTGTTTTGTTTCCCAAAATTGACACAAAAACAGTAGACACGTTTTTTTTGTTTTCAAAAAAGAGATTTATTATTGGTTTTAAAAGAGGAGATTGTCTTTTATTTTTTGAAAACAATATAAAACGTGTCTACTGGTTTTGTGACAATTGCTTTTCCCGAAAAAAAATGTTGTCGTAAAGAAGTCTCCAGTTTTTGTCTGTGTTCTTTGAAGTTTAGGTAAATTAGCTCACCTTTTTCCGATCACTGCTTATCATATACCGACTAATGTTTCAACGATGGCCACGGTATAAAACCACTTCCCATAGTGATTTGGTCATTGTCTTTTAAAAGTTAGTAATTAATTAATTATGGTAGCTTGAATGAGAAAAGTTAACATTAATGATAAGAGATGAGTATTCGTTATTAGATAAAATATCTCTTCTGTGTCAAAAATAACTCTTCTGGGATGAGAACCTAATACATTTTGTTTCCAATCAAGAAAAATCATTCGTCCAATACATACAAATATGAATGTTCAATATCCTCCATAAAAATCTAGCATACTGCCTAAGTTAAGCAGCTTACCGTATGTCCTGGAATTGGATGGGATGGCCATGGAGACGGGGCGGCTGCGTCGCGAGCTGTCCTTCTCCGGAATGTAGGATAAGTCCGTTGAAGACTGACTTGATTTCAGGTTCGAGCGGAAAGCAACCTGGATGGGAAAAAAATTGGTTTAAGTCGCAGAAGACGGATGTGAACTGGGGGTCTACTCCCTAAGTCCGTCAACGAAGTTAGTCGCCCGTCCGAAAGTAGCCCGAAACGTAGAAGTGAACCAAACAAGTGTCAAGTTCAACTTTTCGGACGGGCAAAAACACATCTGTAGTAGGAACAACTGTCAAATCGTGTTATCATTCATTCTTAGTTCGGGCCCCGAAATAATCTTATGTCAGTAGGTGATAGGGAGTAGGAAACGCTCGTAACTAAGGCCGAAACCACGGACTTCGTCTTTAAGGAGTAGACCCCTTGGAGTCTACAAAGACACTAAGCAATATTTAGATTTCCAAACATTTAATCATCCAAAATCCGACGTCCCACGTGCGTGCGAGATGCGCGCGCGGTTTGCGGCAACTTAACACCGCGCGCGCTCTTCTGTGACTGATACCTACAACAATCCATTTGCGCTCAGTTGGCAGTACCAAAGTGCAAATAGCTGCCAATTTGGTAGCACGCAGCCGTCGGAGTACGTTGGAGCAAGAAAAAATGGGTAGCAGTGGTGCGCTCATTTGGAGTGGAGCGTTCGTATGGTCGATCTTTAACCGCCATTGCGCTGCAATCCACGCCACGCGGAGTGGAAGAAATGGAGCGCTCATGTATGACCATCGCATTAACATGTGCCGTTGAAAGTATCTATGTTATTGAATCAGGAGTATACTTCTTACGCGATAATAACGTGTGCTGATTGGGCAAATGTTTGCTCATAGCAATATTATGACGACTTCTCAATTTCAAAACTCATTTATTCAAAATGGACTAGAATTACTTAGTTATTTTTCAACTTCAATGTTACATAAGACAACCCCAAAAACACCCGCCCTTCACCGCTTGCTAATGTTTTTGCTGTGAAGAAGAAACGGCGCAACAAACTCCCCAGCAACACAGTTCTGTATGTCAATTGAATAAATTGAATCTATTTGCATAACACCATCTTTGGAGTGTGGGGCACGGAAATGGGATGGTGTATATCTTACACCACGGCTACATAAGACATTAGTTTAGCCATACTCCTAGACATAAGATATCAGTCAATCAATCCCTTCTTCTTTTTGTATAATATACTACTTACGCTTTCCAACTGTCTCCTGGTCTCTAGTATCCTCCTATTGAGTTCCTCTCGTCTCCTAGCGGCCTCGGGGTCCAGCATCTTGGAGGGTGTGCGGGGGGCGGGGGAGGGGCGCTGCGTGGGAGTGGTGTGGGTCGCAGGCCCGCGGGAGAGGTGCTGTGCTGATAGAGATGTGTTGCCTGTGAGGAAAAAGAAACTATGAGTATTTCTATACACTTTTATTTAAAAATGTTGCGTGTACGCACGGTATAAGTTATAAGTACAACATTGGGCTAAATTAAAGTCGTAATGTGAATGGGACCCATTATTTTAGAAATTAAAAAAAATTGGCTCTGTTTGCACGGAAAGTTTATTTGAAGGCGTAAAATCAATGACATTAAATTGAAAAAATGATATCGGTCAAATGACCACCTGCCGAGTTGATGCACATTTGTGTTCGTTTTTCGGTATTTTGAATTGTTCTCGGTCAAAAGAGCAATTCGGCCGCCATTTGCAAAAAAATAACATTACTTTTGCCCCACCTGTACTATGACCAGAAAGCTTATTTTGTAAGCTAATATTTTGTAACTAGCTTTCGACCGCAGCTTCGCTTGCGTGAAATTTTGAACCCGTTAAGTGACGATTTTCTATACAAACTTTCATCCCCTATTTAACTCCCTTAGGGGTTGAATTTCGAAAAATCCCTTCTTAGTGGATGCCTACGTTACAAAAGGAACCTACTGTTAAAATTTCAACATTCTAGCCCCAGCGGTTTAGGCTGCGCGTTGATAGATCAGTCAGTCAGTCAGTCAGCTTCTCCTTTTATATGTATAGATGTATACATTTTGTTAAGCAACATTTTGTATGAAACAGCAGTTTATTGTTTTCACGTAAATAAAATAATAATAAATATTAGCCTGTAATTGTCCCACTGCTGGCAAAGGCCTCTTCTCATACAGAGAAGGAACGAGCATTGATCACCACGCTTGCTCACTGTGGCATGGCGATTTCAGATCATTAAGTCCAGATTTCCTCACGATGTTTTCCTTCACCATATGTCAGTGGTGTCTTAGATTAACTAAGAAAGTACATATGACATTGAAAAAGTCACATAAGTACATGCCTGGGTTTGAACTCACAACCCGGTGCTTAACAAGCGGGTCTGTAACCTCCGGGCCACCACGACACTTCACGTACTCCTTGTTTATCCCATAGTAAAAGTTGTATGGAATGGTGAGCAAAGATCATGATTTTTGGATGCAAAGTGACTAACAAGTCATACTGTATATCGTCATGTCCAAAAACCCGAGAAAAATTATGTCTACGTGGAACCATATACATATTTGAAAATTCCCCCATCTCTACTTACCTCCAGTGAGTGTAGCGTCCATCTCAACGCCACTAAGACTGTCGAAGGCAGACTTGATGTACTTCTCCCGTCTTCCAGCCGTGTCTAGAGATTCACAAGAACCGGATAACGGATTCCTTTCCGTATTGTCACCGGAGGGAGTTGATACCTGTAAAAGAAAAAATATATTAGATTTTATGGAATTTAATTTAAAAATTCTGAATAATGAGGAAGAGGTGTGTGTTATCGTCGACTCATTGAGTGTAGGCGTCCATATTCTCATCACATAATAATATGGTTCTGCTGCACGCTCAATCTTCTTTACACAAATTCAATTTTGCATAAGTAGTCAAGTACGTTAAGACGGTAAAAACTGCACAAACGATATTGTTATTACCGACACTACCGTTTGAGCAAACGTTTGCAAAAGCCGTTTGCGCATGCAACTCGCTGCGTGCAGCTGGACCATTAGCGACATATTACTGAACACATAGGCTCTGAGCAGATGTCGAACTTTTTGTCCGGTGGACTGCCGCGGACAAGAATGAAAGTATACTTGGGAGCAAATAAATTGAGCCACTTCTATTTTTCTCGTAGGTATAATTGTTATTATTTTTGATATTATGGAACAGATCAATTCGAAACATATATCGCCTAAAAGGTTATTTAATAACCTTTACAATGAGGTTAGTTTTTTTGTATTTTGAATTATATCATTCATGAAAGCAAAACTAATAACCAGGACACGTGAAAAAGGAGTGGCTCGATTTCTTTGCTCCCAAGTATAGTTGGTAGTTATTGCCAGTGAAGATACTACAGTTCTAACGACAACTACGGACAAAATTACCATCGTGTGCGTTGAGTCCGTGCCGAATTTCGCGACGGGTGACAACTACCAACCACAGTCATTTTTGCTCGCGGCAGTCCACCGGACGAAAAGTTAGTCGTCTGCTCAGGGCCATATTGCTGAGTTTGTCGTTTGCTTCATGTTGTGCACTTTCCTCTGTATTCCTTTAGCTATAAATTATTATATGTTACCTCATCATCATCAGAATCCTGTGGAGTTCCGCTGAGTTTCGCATGAGGTGGAGGTAGTTCCAGCCGGACCTCGCCCGTCCATCGTTTAGAGCGACGCATGGACTCGCGAAGTTCGTCTGCGTCCATTGCGTTGACCATGAACTCGCTGAAAATAATTGGAATTATTAGATAACTTGTATAATACATACATAGTTCACGCATGTTTCCCTCTGGGGTTGGCAGAGACAATTGCACGCCACCTGTTACGTTATATGTTCAGTTACGCTTTGAAATTGAATTGGTCTGATCTATTTTTGGCGTAAAACCCATGGATAAGTAGTTATTTAATAAAAACTCATTTTTGGGGTTTTTAATCCAAGATGGCGGAGCGCACAGACATCACTCAAGGTGGAGAACTTGAATTTTTCATAAGAACACTTAAACATACTACATATCTAAAATTCAGAACTGACAGACCTTTTGCAAGGTAAAACTACCTGGCGTCTGGGTTATAGGCTATAGGAGGCATTTACTCAGCACCTGATATTTAAGCGCAGATAGTAAAAAAGGATAATAAATGGCACATTTTTAATAGTAATAAGTGTTTGAATACTATTTAAAATAAACATAAACATAACACAACATCACCCCTATATGCCCTGGAGGGTTGGGCAGAGGTGTATAATACACCCTCATCTTCCATGTAATAGGGGGCAAGCTTATAGCCATCAACCGGACACAAATCTCTGAGCTAAAATATTCCACACGGAAAAACCCCATAACACTTTAGCCCACCTGTATCGAATCCAGTTTTATCAGATCTTATTTAAATGTAAGTACAACTCACCCAGGCGTCTCATCATCATTATTGCCAGGATAATAAGTAGTCCTGTTCCCTCTCTCCGAAGATGAGGTCCTTTCACCATCAGATATGTCTTCAATATCACCGTCGTGCTCCGTCGACTCTTGGTCCTGAAAACAATATTTATTCTTAAGCACTAAATCCTCTGACAAGTAAAATTGTGCAAATTATTGCAGCAAGTGCTCGCAGATTGCAGCAAGTCTTCATAACACTTGCAGAAGTCGTCTTGCTGCTCCTGAGGGGCTCGTGGCTAGTTAAAAACCGCGTGGATCATATGATTTGCAAGATTAAGCTGCGCTTGCCGTGGTCAGACCATTTGTAACACGTTGAGACCCCTCCGTGCCTCGAAGAGCACGTTAAGCGCTCTTGTACACGATGCCACCGCCGCATCGACACCGTGCCGCCACCGCGCCTCTATGCTGTGTATACGCTCGCGACCGCACCGCCCCCGCGCCGCCGCCGCACCGCCACCGCGTCCGCGCCGCTTGATTTTACTTTACCACTATACAGTTGTTAGTAATACATTGCTACTGCGAAGAGCATACGCGTAGTACTCGCACGGATATGTCCAACTTAACGAATAAAAAGAAGTTAGTGTTGGCTTACTAAATGTACAGAAAATGGATTCTAAACTTTTGTCCCATAACACTTCTATTTCCTCCACTAAAGTAATCAAAATTATTCATGATAGGTTACTAAAAATTAAGTGCATACATGCGCATACGTTGGCGGCCGGTAATGGAATAAGCAAATTCAAACAGTGGCGAATGGCGGCGCGGGGGGGCGGTGCGGTCGCGAGCGTATACACAGCATAGAGGCGCGGTGACGGCGCGGTGTCGGCGCGGCGGCGGCATCGTGTACAGGAGCGCTAAGCCGTTGGTCCCGGATGTCATACGAATACCTCTGACAGTCGTTACGGGTAGTCAGAAGCCCGAAAGTCAGACAACCGATAAGATATCGGCATTGCCTAATAACTGGGTTGCGGAGGCCTGACGGCAGTCACTCCGTGTAAAATACTGGTATTCAGCTGGTGTTAGACTGGTAGCTGGCCCCAACATAGTTGGCAAAGGTTAGGAAGAGCAAGTCGCCTTGCGCGGGGTAAGTGGACAGTTGAAAGTTGGTTGCAGAAGTCAACTCCTGCAATTTGACTTGATTTGACGCTTGTATATGTCACCGGCAATCTGTGTAATCCGGTATTCTATACGATGCCTAGGCAATAGGACACTGCTCACTAACAAAACACTTCCACACGATAGGCATAACGGACAGCCCGCTGTGCAGAGCATGTATGGGGGCCGAAAAGACGGTCGCACACGTGCTCCTGGAATGTACAGGGGTCACCCAAATACGAGAAGCAACCCTTGGCGCACCGAAATCACTCGCAAATGTTCTGAGCGGACTGAGAGCCCTAATCTGCTTCTGGAAGGAGGTGGGCTGGCTGGAATGATGGCCGCCATGGCTCACGTACAATAGTCCACTTAAAGGACTAAGTGCGGAAACCACATCTCCTAACATAGAACATAGATGTATAGAATGCCTAAAACGTTTAGGTAATGTATGAAATATTATTTATTTTATACTTTGCCTAGGCATTCTATACAATACCGAATGCGCAGCCGGTAATGTGTGAAAAAGACGAGAGCGGCGAAGGGGAAGACGTGCGAGCAGGCAGTAAACTCCACGCCAGGCACAATAAAAACAAATGAAAAACTTAAGGGGATGTTTGGAAGGTTGTTTGGGCTTCCAAAGGAGAGTCGACGGAGCCCCGCTGAGCGGGGCTCCTATTTCTGTCTGCAGGGTTTAAAGTAACCTAACACGAAGGGGATGACGGAGCTTCGTTCGCTCGCTCACCCCCTGTCGCTAGCCCCCGTCATCCCCTTCGAACCTAACCTATCCGTGTCGGGGTGCCCCAAATGAATGACCAAATCTATTTACTTCACACATTGCCGGTGGACTAGCAGGTATTCTATACAATCCCTAGGAAATGTATACATTACCTAGGTAAAGTATGTAATGGACAATAATATTCATAATGTGTCATACATTACCTGGAGGCCCCAGGCATTCTATACATTGCCTAGGCATTGTATAGAATACCTGCATTATACACATTGCCGGTAACATATACATAGATGGATAAACCACCTTCCTTATACCCGAGGGTATCGTGAACGGCGACTAAGGTATTCCGTCAAGAGGATGGGTAGCAGGATCCTCTTGTCTGATAATAACAACAAACTGTGATCACCAACCCGTCTGACAAGCGTGCTGATTATGGAAACATCCCAACGACTGTTCATAATAGTGATTATTGGGAGGACTACTAATACGTTCAACAGTAGACAAGTTTGTGTATGATGACAATAATGTATTTTGGCTTTATGACAAAGATTTTACCCCCCCTTTTCTTTTAATTTATACATTTCCTTCTCGTTTAATTCTTATGAGGCGAAGCAATAAACATAGCTACGATATGACGCCCTTAATTTTTTTTTCAACAAAACACAAAAAAAAGCATGTTGAAAACATATTTTCAAAATCTATTCTCGTTTCAGAACCTAAAATGTTTAAAATTATTTTGTAATCAAACATTAAAAATGATGACATAATACAAATATTGCAATAAAAGGTTTTTATAAATCAAAATACAAAAATAAAATTGGGAAACCTGAAATGAAAAAAATAAAACCAAAAAATAAACCGCACCTCATACTTAAAACTGCCGAGCGACGAATCGTCGGTGTGGTGTCGCGTCCGCGTCTCAGTCGCGCGACTTTTCGACAAATTAATCGTTACCTAACGTCGACAAACATAAAAAAAAACATAAATATGTGTGGTGAACATAAAAATGCGGTGTGATGAAGAATAATTATGATATATCATGTATTATATCAATGTAATACTATACTCTATTTCATACAACATTATACAATGAACTCAATAAAGAGTAGTTTTTAGCCCGATTGGTTCATGTAAAGGAAAGAGACTTCAAAAAAAAATTCAAAAATTATTTACTGTCTCAAATGTTTGAAATCTTTTTTTTTTAATTTTTATTTCTCCTTAACTATTATATTTAATGGACAGTCAGTAGCTTTTAACTGTGCATTGATAACCCCATACTACGATCACTTAATTAAATTACGAGTAACATAATTATTCTTCATCAATAAACAAAAATAAAATCAAATGCGTGTAAATAAATAGTTCCTTCAGAAATCAATTGTTTTATCGAAACAAAAGAGAGCTTGACATTTAATTAAAAATAATTAAACAAATTAAATGTGATTTTTTTTATAGGTAAACCCCCGTAAGCTTGACCCTCCCGAAGGTCTGCGGGACGTGAGAGGGGAACGCGTAGCCAATCGCCTGTCGGCCACCAGCAGCGATAGATAACAGCGGACTGACTAATTGGTCAAATCATTCCCCTCCCGCGCCCCGCAGACCATTTGGAGGGCCAAGCTTACAGCGATTTACCCATAACTCAACAATCATAAAAATTGAAAATTCTCGTTGGAACCATTAAAACTAATAATTATATTATAATTTATGTTAAAGCGGTCACACAAATCGCATGCAAAAATAAAGCAGTACATACATCATGCACATGAAACATACCTTACAGATAGTTCAATCCACGGAGACGCGCCCCACTCTTTGTTTAAATAGCTACAGTGCAAAAGTGTGCATTATAAATAGCTATTGTGTTAGTTGTATCGACTATCGACACACAATAGTTAGATATATGTAACGCACATTAATATAAGATAATAATAAGCGATGTGCGCATACGCATCACGTGGCTACCGAAAACAAAAAGGAGAGGGGCGCGTCTTCGTGCATTTAACGCACTGTATTTTTTTTACTAAGACATGCCAAAATGCAAGCTTTTGTGAAGTGACTCGTAGCATGGTATAGTAATATTACTCGGCCTAGATAAAGGTGTTCAGCCTAGGTATTCCCTTCCTAAAACAGCTAAATCACGCGACTGGTCTAAGGCACAAAGAACACTCAAGCGAATCTTTTACTGTGCGAATGCACTGCGATTAATACGGCTCTGTGAATGGCAACTAATCTGAGCGCTGAGTGCGAGTTTGCAAATTACGAATACGGCAATAGCTTTCATGAGCTCGTTAAACTCGTATCTCTCTTACCCATCCGCAAGAAAAAGAGACAAATATATTATTTACATGAGTGAGCTGACGATTCCTTCTCCGTTTTCGTGATTTCCAAAGTCGCATAGGCACTCAGAGAGCAGTCTTCAAAGCAGTTCGCTAGGGCACACTGTGAAACCTCATAGTAACGTTTGTGAATATGGGTGTAAGGCTACGTTATAGCTACTGAAGAAAGAGAGAAAAAAAAAGAGAAAATTGTAAAAAAAAACGAATCTGGGAAAATCTAGAAAAGTAGTGCTGTGCACCTAGCGGCTGCGCCAATTAGATTCAGTTCAGCATTACTGCCAGAAGACAAGTCCCTGGCGCTGGTTTTATACCTATAAGCTTCTACATCAGTTGTAAAAGTTTTGTTATTGGTTGGAAAATGACACAAATCATGACGTACTCTTACAAGGGCGCTACTTAGTGTTAATGAGGTAAAGCCATCGCAGGAAGAGAATATGGCGGAGTTATATTATTGTACCGAGACTCGTGCGCAAGCATTATGAAGGTATAAAGCTAAAAGTTTATCTACCACCTCGAAATAAAATATTTAAAAACAGTTAAAACCTACTTCAAAAAAAAACTAAAAGGAGTAAAATAATTACCATATTATAAAATTAAGTTTCAGAAGTACGCCGAAAAAAATTTAAGGCACCAACTTATGAAACCTTTTCAAAATCGGTTAAAAATATACAAACCCTCGTCATTTTATTTTAAACCCTAAAGTAAAGAAAAACATATATCAAGGAAGGGAAACACTTTTTCGATTAAAATTAACCTCACCTCTACATCTAATGTTGTGTTTATTATTTTGTGTCGGGAAAATTCAGTTGTTCTTTACATTACTTAATTGTCAAAAAAAAGATTTTTTTATTAAAAAAAATGATTCAAGATATTTCAAAACACTTTTTTTTTCTTTTCTTTTTTGTCTAAATTTAACGCTCCTCTGTACCATTTTTTTTCGTTTATTATTATCCTTTGGTTTTAAACTAACTTAATTCTCAAAAAAAACGGTTTTTATTAAAAAAATACTAAAATATTTCTCATGCTATACAAATAAGAAATAATGATCGCAACATCACACAAGCGAATGCAACAATTATCCTAAAATTTTAATGGGCTATAAACTAATTTGACAAATGAAACTAAATTGTTGTAGTTTTTTTGTGATTTCTATGTTTAACAATCAACAAAACATCACAAAAGCAAAAAAAATAACAAAAAAATGCAAAAAATAAAGAAAAAATTAAAAAAACCTTTTCAACCCTGGGCGATATCGTGAGAATATCGTAAGTTTTTCTCATCGTTGCGTCAAAATTCCTGAACAAGGCTTCGACGCGAGGCAGTTGGGATAGATTCAGCGACTTCGGCCTCTATTACAAGTTACCACAACCAATATGAATGGCTTATATTTTTTAATTTTTTTTACCCTTTGGAAAACATACTTGATGACGGCCTTGTTAGACAACGAAAAAAAAAAGGAAAAACCAGGACTATTTTATATTTTCGTTTTAGTTAGCAGGGTAAAAATAAAGAAAAAAATTAAACCATTCACAAAAATGTAAAAAAAGAAACGTTAAAAAATAGGAAAAAAAGTAAAACATGATGAAGTTTGTAGTAAAACAAAAAAAACAGAAAAACTATTTAAATAAATGTGCATACAAAAATCTAATCTAACAGGTAATGTGCAAACATTTTTTTTTGATTTTTGAATTTGTATTTTTACTCATACTCCCAAATAAAGCAAAATTTTTAAAAAACAATTCCATAATGACAATATTATTCTGAGCTTAAGGTCAAGTCTTCAATAGGCAATTTTTTCTCATCAATTTATCTAGTGTAGTTACAGCCTTAAGCCCACTGCTGGACATCAACAAACTTCACCATACTTATCAACAATATTAACATAAAGTACACAATTATAAACAGTACCACCAAAATACCAACACCACACCATCAACCGTATGAGTGATTGCACATACTATTTTGTTATTTACTAATAACGCTGAATATTTTATAATAATCGTAAAAGATCGTAAAAAAACGTAAATGGTCGTAAAAATCGTAAAAGGGACAGGAGAGTGCAAATTAGGCCGCTCAAACTGAAAAAAACCGGAGCAGATTTCGCGTTAAAATATGAATTTCTAATGAATTGTCTGGAGAGCTACAAATATCAGATAAAATCGATATTCTATAAAAACCTAATTTAGACTATTATGAACATTTAAAATAAAAATGCCAAGTGCTTACCAACGAACAGCATTAAATTTCTATTTAAATAGATAGATGGATAAGATCTATCTGTTTTTCTGTGTTTACTGATGAATTGTCAGGTAATAAAATATTCAGCGTCTCTGACATAAAACTAGTAACTGTGTGGAATTATCAAGGATGAAGTTGTAATTTTTTTAAAGATTAAAACATAAATATTAGACGTCTGTTGTTCCTTTAGTCAAAAACAACTATTAGTAAAAGTGCACCCATCATTTTTCTACTTAAAAAAGGGTCGAAAAAATTATTAATGTAAATTCGTGTAATTCCTTCAAACCTCGTGACCTCGTGATCTACTGGGGCCCAATTCTCCTAAAATAAATTGTTGCCAAACGCAATCGAACCACAACCGTCAGTCAGTTTTTGTTTTCGAAAACTTTCAAAATGATTGATTTTGTTTTTTGTGTCAAACAATTTGATAGCTTTTGAAATTGAGAACTGTCCGAATGAACGGTTCGGCCTTGGTTCGGTTGTGATTTACCAAGATTTATTATAGGAGAATTAGGCCCCTGGTCACACAGATTGAACATGCAGGGTATTCTATAAGATAAAAAAAAAACGTGGTATTCTTGACGTGAGTCATTTTAGTGCCCCGGGTTAACTGACTGTGCGACGGAGCGATATCGCGTTAGCCTTATCGCTGTGCTTCCGAATTTTGCGTGGCATCGAGATGTTCTATCACATACATTTTTTATTTTATTATCAGCCATTTCTGTCCCACTGCAGGGCAAAGGCCTCCCTTCCCACCTTCCATTTATCCCTATCCAGTGCTGTTATGCGCCAATCCTTGTGGAAAGAATCGAGTTCGTCCCGCCATCTCATTCTGGGCCTGCCGCGTTGTCGTTTGCTGCTGTTTGGGACCCATTGTGTGGTTACTCTAGCCCATAGCTCCTCCGGCATGCGACAGATGTGACCAGCCCAGTTCCATTTTAGCTTGGCAGCCGTGTGACCTACATCGGCAATTTGAGTTTTAGAACGCAGTATCGAGTTCCTTATACAATCAGTAAGTTTAACTCCAAGGATACTGCGCTCCATTGCTCGCTGACAGACCCCGAGTGCGAACTTTTGACGATTGGTTAGTGACCATGTCTGCGCTTCATAGGTGAGGGTAGGAAGAATGCACATGTCCATGAGTTTTCTCTTCAGTGAGAGAGGGAGAGTTCCTTTCATTATTTTCTTCATCGACCAATAGCTCTTCCAGGCGTTCTCGGTGCGTCGAGCAACTTCTTTATTAAATACATTTTTAGTATGTCATTTTTTTTCTCAAATCTGGTCGGTTTAAGTACAATATAAATGCGATTACCGCAGAAAAAAAAACTCTTTTCTTTGTCCTTCTTGTAGATTGTCCTTACGGACCATTTGTACGTAAACGGGCAGTTTATTGGCGACACCTGTAGGGTCTCCAGCCAATAGGGAGGAAGCTAAATCCCGTAGGGCCTTATTACAAAAGATGGTTTAAACCAAGACTAAAGTAAACCCAGGTTTAAAATATACCCATCACTTTCTTATGTCATATAACAAAAAGAGACGGGGCTATTTTAAAACCTAGGTTTTTCTTACCATCTTTTGTAATAAGTGGGGTAGTGTTTAACTATACCAGTAATAGATCACGTTGTTATAAGTAATTACACGAATTCGTTAAGACCCTGTAAATACCTTTAGGAGTCAGTACTGATAATTCTCAGACCAAAAAACCTTTTTTTCTTAATTTTACGCTAATGATACCCAGAAAACATTTACAATAAACACTATTAATTTCATCTATAGCCATCCCCAACATATTCCTCACAGTCACTACCCACACACCTACCACAGTTGTATAAGCTAAAGCAGTACTTCAACTACCTACAATCATCCGAATTGACACATTATCACAGACACGCACTGCAACAAGACTTCTAAGTTATCATCAGAATACAGTCAGTCACGGCTAGAGATGCAAAATGACGTAATTTTACTGAAATCGCTGGTAAAATACGGGTATTTTACGGTAATTTATATAAATTACGGTAAAGTTTAAAAATTAAACATTTTTAATTTTGATTTGTTATATCGGGTGTAAAAAGACAATTAACGATAACGAAAACCACGTATTCTACCCATCATTGGGATATTTTTTTTCTTCCAGACCATGCCTGGGAAATCATTGGTTTTGGAGATATTGAAGGTCCAAGTACACTTTTTTTTTGTTTTTTCCAAAAACGAATTCCAAGTCATAATACTAAACTTTCTTCCATACAAACATTATCAAAAATTTCAATTTTTCCTGACAAATTACGCATTTGAAGTTACAAAAACGCAATGAATATCAAACGCACACGACCGCCTTGGCTCGGCTGTGTGGCCGCTGCACGCATGCAAACGCGCGGCATCGCCACAACCATAATTTGCGCGCTACAAAAAAAAGCGTTTTTTTTCATGCCAAAAAATAAAAGTCGTTTCCCAGCAATTATTTTTGGTCAATGTAATTTAGTTTGATGTACAGAGTGCGTAGATTTCGGCTATGTGATGGGTCTTCTTACACCCTGTATATCCCGCGTGCGTAATGTTGCAAAATCATAACGCGACGTTGCCGATTAGTGCAGGTAGTCCACTATATTGCGCTGTTGCCGTTCCGCTCCGCAGTCGGTGAGCGACTGAGCAAGCGGGCGGCGACCATTTGATTTGGTTTTGTCCGGCTGACTACTTACACGCACTGCGCAAGAGTAAGGTTTGGTTGCTTGAACCCAATTTTCTGTTTTTTTATTCCAATCCTGCTTATATCTCTGTCAAATTTCATCCAAATTTATCCGTTAAAGAGTGAAATATATAGTGGCATACTCATAAATATACTTATTTCCATATTTATAGTGTTAGTGCGTATGAGTACCTACGTTTTTATCATATACTAGCTTTTGCCCGCAGCTTCGCTTGCGTGAAATTTTGAACCCGTTAAGTGACGATTTTCGATACAAACTTTCATCCCCTATTTCACCCTCTTAGGGGTAGAATTTCCAAAAATCCTTTCTTAGCGGACGTCTACTAACTATAAACTACCTCCCTGCCAAATTTTATCTCCATACGTCTAGCGGTTTTCGATATTTCGTGATGAGTGAGTGAGTGACCTTTCGCTTTTATATATTTAGATTACCATTATTACCGAATAGTACCGAAAACTACCGAATATTACCGTATTTTACGTAAAATATCGTTCTTTACCGTATTTGACCAGGGTAATTTTACCGCTTCACATCTCTAGTCACGGCTGTCATAGAGTACATGACTAAGGGTGGATTTTACCAACGTCAGATAACGTTATCTGAGGGATAAATTCGACATTTTGACAGATTACCTATATAAAATCTGTCAAAAAGTTTCATTTATTCCTGGAATAACGTTATCTGTAGTTGGTAAAATCCACCCTAAGAGTGCATTATACCTACTCAGTATACAGTGCGCGTCTGTGTATATCAATTCAAGGCGATTATAGTAAGTTGAGGTACTGCTGTAGCTTATATGTCTACTATACACCTACTGTACAAACACAGTACTAACCTGTTTGACTCCGGTGATGTCTTTCCGCTTCTCAATGTACCGGGTATCGGTGCCGCTGTCCAGGGAACTGTCCTTTGAACCGTCGGAGTCACCGCGTTTTTCTATCAAAAATTATGAAAATGAAATATGTGTAAAGACAGGTAGTAAAAAAATTTTTGATTTCAAAAAGATTATAGCAGTGACAGCCTAAGAGCGATTACGCACTGCATCCGATCCGAATCCGTGAAAATACCGATCTAGAGTAAAAATCTCAAACCCAGCTCGAATGTTGCTTACGCACTATTCCGATCTCTGATTCAAATTCAAACAATTCAGGGGCCATCTTTGATATCCATTTGGCGTCCGATTTGAATCCGAGGTAATGCGAAAGCGTTCATACAAACATTACTACGGCTACTTCGGTCCGAAAATATTTCTTCCGAATTGGAGACTCATGGATGACGGATAGAAATCGGATGACGGATGCCGGATGTAGTGCGTAAACTACCATACAAATAGTTCTATGGCTACTTCGGAACGTATTTTCACGGATTCGGATCGGATGTAGTGCGTATTCGCTCTAACGGTTGAACCACGGAATAGGAAAAATAGTAGAAGTGCCCACGCAGCTATGCGGAGATCTGCAACACTGGTGTGTACATCTCTGACATTTCGTACTCATGTGTGGATCAGAATTTAATTATCAGTTGTGTTAACATGCAAAGAGGGCTGCAAAAAGTTGTCGATGGTCTGTAGTCCAACGCGCACCTGACCAACGTGGAAGGCTAAGATCTAAACCATTCTCCGCAGAGGCCCATGCCCAACAGTGGGATGAAATGGGCTGATTATGCTTATGCTGGGTTAGGTTCTTAGGTTCTAGCGCGAAGTGTTCCAAGCGCTCCCCTCTTAGACGGCGCAGGGGGAGTCTAACACCTCACTCCCCCCGCTAACCCGAGGAGCACCGGCACCAGCCGGGGGTTGCGGAAGTATCGTTAGTTCCCGTGACCATCGGCGCAGGTGTGAGATGGAACAGCGGGGTAGTTTAAGTCAGTAAGAGTCTGACAGACCCCTCCGCCCACCCCAGGGCGGAGGACATCCATGAGGACTTAAGGTTAGGAAAAAAAAAAGGTTCTTAGATTCTGGAGTGGCGACCGCAAACCGGCGCAGCACAACGTGGGTAGACCTCCCACAAGGTGGACAGACGATCTGGTGAAGGTCAAGGGAATCCGCTGGATGCGAGAAGCACAGGACCGCGAGATGTGGCGATGAGCAGGGGGAGGCCTATGTCCAGCAGTGGACGACTTTCGGCTGAATTTTCTTCCATCGTGTCGGCACGAGCTATACAAGAATAGCTCATGCCGTGGTCACAGTAGACATATAAGCTAAAGCAGTACTTCAACTACCTACAATCGTCCGATTTGACACACTCACACAGACACGCACTGCAACAAGACAAATAAGGTATTTTCGGAATACAGTTCCATACAAAAACAAAAAACTACTCAGTATACAGAGCTTGTCTGTGTGAGTGTTTCAATTTTTTTTTTTTTTTTTTTAAACTTTGCCCCCACTAAGATTTCTCTTGTATCGTGGGTGCGTTTACAGACACAAATCTCACAAACAAACGCCCAGACCCGAAACAACCATCTGTAGGCCATACAAATTTTTGTTCCGTGTGGGAATCGAACCCACGACTCATAGCGCAGAAGCCAATCGCTTAGCCACTGCACCAAACGTGTCGTCCTTTCTATCCTTTAATTCTTGAGATTATAGTAAGTTGAGGTACTGCTTTAGCTTATATGTCTACTGTGCCGTGGTGAAAAGATTTTCTAGTCAGCAAGGTTGGTAGCGGGGCTGACTGCCCAGGGTGCGCCGGACGTACTTAAGTATCGTCCGGAGTGGAGGCTCTTTTCATGCACCCCCTTGGCTAAATGATGATGATGCTTATGCTTAATAATTCGTAAAATGTGAACTGCGTACCAGTATTAGGGTTGATCCGTGTGGCCCACTTGCCCCTCGCAGGAGGGTCGGGTGCGGGAGACTCCCCGGCTGCAGCCTCGTCGCCCAGACTCTTCTTAGCCCAGGTTGGGAGACGACCGATGCGAAGACTGGAACAAACATATTTTTAGAGCCGTATCAATAAATAGCTCGTGCCTCGGAAAGCACGTTAAGCCGTCTCAGTCCCGGGTGTCATATGAATACCTATGATAGTCATTACGGGTAGTCAGAAGCCCGAAAGTCTGACAACCGGTCTAACATTAGGATATCGGAATTGCCCCGTAACTGAGTCGCGGAGGTCTGATGGCAGTCGCTCAGTGTAAAATACTGGTATTCAGCCGCATCTGGAGCTCTACTCCCTAAACACGAAGTCCGTGGTTCCGGCCTTAGTTACGAGCGTTTCCTACTCCCTATCACCTACAGACATACGATTATTTCGAGGCCCGAACTAAGAATGAATGACAACACGATTTGACAGTTATTCCTACTACCGATGTGTTTTTGCCCGTCCGAAAAGTTGAACTTGACACTTGTTTTGTTCACTCCTACGTTTCGGGGTACTTTCGGATGGGTACCTTCGTTGACGGACTTAGGGAGTAGGCCCCCTAGTAAGAATGGAAAGTAACCCGGACTAGTTAGGAAAAGCCTAGGATAGTTTTTTTTTTTTTAATCCCCGCTTTCTTCTCAGTATAAAGCATTACGCCTATAGTTAGTTGTAACTAACGGCTCATGAAGCAAGGGTCGCTGTCTAAAACGAATTTGGTTAGTAAGCATTAATATCTTTTCCACTAGTTCAAGACAGTCTATTGATCCATTCGCAATATTCATTAAAAAGCTGATATCACTAATTTGCCGTCTACATTCAAGTGGCAGGAAGTGATAGTTTCTGCAACGCTGCTCATAATCCACTGAGAATTGCTGTGCCTTATAATCTAAATATCTGAGAAACTTCATCTGGACTCTCTCAATACGAGTCTTGTAATTAATTTAATATAATATTATTGCTCATCTACATTAAGCCTGAATGTCGTCAAATGTTTTTCTTTCAACTACGCCGTAATGTTATCATTAATCGCTACAAAACCGATCACAAAATACGTATTTTCTGCTTAGAAGCAAAACAGTGCAGAAATGTTGTATGAAATCTCATTACTGCACTGCAAACAGTGCAGAAATGTTGTATGAAATTTCATTACTGCACTGCAAACAGTGCAGAAATGTTGTATGAAATTTCATTACTGCACTGTTTTTCATTAATGCAGTTTTTTATTTTTTATTTAGATATAAATTTACACAGAGGTTTAATGTCTCCCGTTAAGTTTAATATTACATGGATTACATGTATGCATTCTTATGCATTAGATCAAAAAGATACTGGCTGAAAATAAAAATCAGCTGAATAAAACCGAATTGGTGAAAAAAAAAAACAAATGGCGCGCATTTTGTACCATTGTAAAACTTTGATAGGTACTTCTTATTTAGCAAGAAAAGTTTTAAAAAATGGAAATAGATAACGATATGAATTCAAATCCCGAAAGTATAAAAACAGCTGCAAATGAAATTGTTAATAACCTTTTGCCGCAAAAGTCGCAGGATAACCTTGTTTTCATTAACTTGAGTTTTTATTTTGAGTAGGTATATTTTATCACGGTAGGTAAATTGGTAGTTCAAAGAAAAGTAGATTACGCACCTTGCTGAAGTGAGTGATTAATGCACTCGTGCTAATTTAGTGCCCTCGCTTGCGCTCGGGCACCAACATAACACTCCTGCATTAATGACTCACTTTGCGCTCGGTGCAACAATCTACTATTGTCGTTACGTAACTTTTTACACATAAGCATAAGTTGTGAAAGCAAAGTTGAGCAGTAACTCACGTATAATCAGGTACGACGGGTGTACCAAACTTGTTCTCTTCGTAAGGTAGCTCTCTGGGCGGAGAGCCGAAGTGAGAGTCACTCTCACTGTCCAGACCTGACATACCGTTGCTGGGAGCTGACACTTTTCTGTGAACAAACAAATAAAGAGTTGGTAACTTAAAAACAATCAATAGGCATGTTGACAGCATCAATAAATTGCAAATCTAATTAGTCCGTCATCATCATCTGCCTAGCCTTTTCCCAATTATGTTGGGGTCGGCTTCCAGTCGAACCGGATGCAGCTGAATATCAGTATTTTACATGGAGCGACTGCCTATCAGACCTCCACAACCCAGTAACTGGGTAATACGATACTCTTGGTAAGACTGGTTGTCAGACTTTCTGGCTTCTGACCAACAGTAACGACTGTCAAAGATCTACAAATGACAGCCGGGACCAACGGCTTTACGTGCTTTCCGAGGCACGGAGGAAACTCGCTATGGTAAATGGTCACCCATCCACAGACCAACCTCGGCAAGCGTGGCTTAACCCGGAAGATCGGTCTATGCGGCTGGAATTATTTAGCCACGAGCTCCTCTAATTAGTCCGTCAGTTAGTTTGAAAAATAATGGACACGTATTTTTTTCTTTTGTTAAATCTCTTTTTTAACATAAATTTACTTTGTAAAATAAAAGATAAAACTCTGTAATTAAAACTCGAGAGTGGGGCTTTATGACGTCAGAAGCAAGTAAAAATTGTACAGTCAGCGTGAAATATATCCGGGACGAACAGACTGTGCAAAATGATCTGAACAACTCAGAAAATTAAACTATATCTCAATCGTACAAGGGTTGTTTCAGAATGAACACAGTACACATAGGATTACCATTTAGAAATTTGAAAAGTCCTGACAAAAAGCCTGACATTTCAATAAAAGTCCGGACATTTTAGTCACAAAATGCAAACATACGAAGATTTATTGTTTGATGTCGTTATGTTGATTGTTAAAGAAGATTTATATTTAGTTTTTAGATGAATGAGAAGTGAATAAAGATTAGAGACTTATTTGATATTAAGTAAGGTAAGTTTTATTACTCGTATTCTATCGAAACCAAAACATCCGGACAAATTAAAGAGCCGGACAAAGTCCGGACAAAAGTCTAGAAGTCCGGACATGTCCGGACAAATCCGGACGGATGGTAACCCTAAGTACACCACAACTGTCATTCTGAAAATAATTGTATCCTATTGAGATAAAGTTTAATTTCTACAATTGTTTAGGTATTTATAAACAGTCTGTTCGTCCCGATATATTAGACGCTGACTGTGCTTGCTTGTGACGTTTTGCCAATTTTAAAAGAGCGCTGTGTTCGTCAATTTTGGTTTACGTAACAAAAGAAAAAATACGGATCAATTATTTTTTGATAATCTAACTGACGGACTAATTTGATTTTTTCAGTCAAATACCCTATTACGTAAAAGTAAATGTGTTTTTAATTTAAAACATAAAAAAAATTGCTTCCATTTATAAATATAACGGTAAGGACACACGGCGACACATTACACTCGACACTCAGTGTCGACACCGAGTGTCGTAGTGTGTACATCGCTGTTACACTGAGTTGCGCATTAGCTCTGGTTTAAAATCAGTGTCGCGATTGCATTGTATCGAATGTCAGTGTCACCGTGTATCCTTACCGTAACAAATATACAGGGTGTTAACGAATTCGTGTAATTCCTTCAAACCACGTGATCTACTGGTGACAAAGATTAACCCGAAATGGGAATTTTCGAAAACAAACTAAAAAAAAAATCTTCATTTTCTATTTCTGAGTCATTTTAGAACCTTGAGTTATCTGACTGCAAAGAGCGATATCGCGTTAGTCGTGCCTGCCAGCTGTGTCGCCGTGCTTTCATTAATTTTATGCTTGGTATCAAAATGTTCACACAAATAAAACATATTTTTTGCAAAAAAAAATAATTCTTATTTTTTTACTGAATCCTTATTAGGTGGTTTAGATACGATCGGTAACAAAGCCGCATGAAAAAATAATAATTTTATTTTTTTTATTTTTAATCAAGCTAAATCCCGTGCGGGGCCTGTCTACATCAGTAGTAGATCATGTGGTTTTAAGGAATTACACGAATTCGTTAACAGCCTGTAGATGAACTACGATAACAAGCCCCTCCATTGTCACTGCAAGTAAAAATGTACGAGAAACAATATTAACAACGCGTCATTCAACGCAGATGTGTGCTGCAACTGTAGCACAAACTTAAACAGTCACATGTTACAGTCGCTCGACAGATTTGACGTCGCTAATTAACAGTATGGTACCGTTTGGAGGTTTGTATGAATGACACACGTGCGCCGACGTCGAGCAAGAACTTTAATTATGCACTAGTCGAGCAATAAGTATACTAAATATCAAACACAATCATGGTGACTCGTTGGCCTATGCACACACACATTGAAGACAGATGTTGGAGAAGCGGTGTTATCATAATTGATCTATACAGCAAAGCATTTCTTTCGGCTCAAATGACTTTAAACCTTATTTTAATACGCCTAGCACTCGTATTTGCTTTAGCATACCGTGCGATACTTTGGACTCGGCATGTCGAAGCAACCCGCGGTTCTGAAAATATGATTCTTAAGAGTATAATTATAAGGTCTAAATTGATTTCAGCTTAAAAAAAATCTCTGCCATGCTGTATTGTCAGTGAGAGCCTTATTCCCATAATTTAAACATTGTCCCCCTTATTACAAAAGATGGTCTAAGAAAAACCTAGGTTTTAAAATAGCCCCGTCTCTTTTTGTTATATGACATAAAAAAGTGATGGGTATATTTTAAACCTGGGTTTGCCTTAGTCTTGGTTTAACCGGTTGCGTACCGCCCGTCGTCCCAGGACGACACTTAATTGTCTTATCTATTGTGTCTATACCTATAATTGGCAACATTTCAAAACTGACACGACCTTATAACAAAAATACCGTTTCTTTATTTTCGTGTCCTGAGTTCAAATATATATTTTTTCTATTTTATCATTTCCTCATTTCTGAGAAAAAAAAATGAAAATCAAAAAACGTGTGATGACGTCACATAAACGGTGGAATGAGGAATTACCTTTGCCTATGCATTCCAATGTTTTAGACGAAAACATTTAATGTCAAACAAGACATGTCAATGTCACTTATGAAGTTAAACAAGACAAGTGTTATATGACAGTGACATCTAACCAAGGACTTTATATAGCACTGGACCGAAATCTTGGCAATTTATATTATCTAAAATAGACTTTATATGCAAGACATAAGACATAATATGGCTTGGCAAACATTACGGTACACTTGAGATAGCAATAATTGTACCTTGTGTCCCTGTCTAATACACACTGTGTGTTGTCACGTAAATAGAAAATGCATATTCCTAAATTAGTAGAATTTTTGAACTAAATGTACAAATTCATAAACCAACTTTTTTCATCTTAATTTATCCCAAGAGACGCGATACAACTATCGGAACTTTTGTTCGTCAACGATTCGTTATAAGAGGACTTTTTTTCGTCAACGTAAGGCCAGGAGGCGATTTTCATATAATGTGCTTTTATCTATAGTTTTTTGACAGCTTGATATTAAGTCAACGCATTTATTTCAATTAGACCATATAAAGACACTTTTGATTTATTAGGTATTTATAATAGGAAAAAAAAGAAGTTACTGCCGCGTTCCAAAGTGTAGATTCCTATGGATTAAAACGGGCAGTAAACTACATGGTTACTCTTTTGCATCAAAAAAAAAAAAATTGGCATTTCGACACATTGTCCATAGAAAAGCTGTCAAAACGTCAAACTCATTCCTTACATAAAAGTTATCTGACGATTGAAAAATCAGCCCTAAATATTATAAATTAAACGATTTGATTGGTACCTATAATAAATATTTTATTACTAATTTAACAAAAAAAATCTAGGTATTCTCTCTATCTGACTCGTAATGAAGATAAGAGAACTCGGTTTGGGCTTTTCTATTTAGCTTCTTCTCAATGGTAGTAAAAAAAATACAAATGCTGATAACCCCATTTGCATTGACGTAAACCGATAATTTGAATTAAAAAAAAATCATAATTGGATTTATTACACAATTAATTTGGAATTTGCGTTGTAAATGCTTGCAAAAGCGAATATTACCCGGAATATCTTTTCACAGAAAGGGTTTTTCATTACTTGAATTTTCTTACCGTTAGGGTGACCATGATACTTCTAGTAGCAGTACATACAAAATCTAAATGTCTAATATGGGATTATTTTTCAAAGATTTTTATTATTGTAACTCTAAGACCGCAATGATACTCATTTTCAAATTTAAATCAAGGCATTGATACATTATTTAATAGCTCTAAAAAGCAAAAGTTTCACGTTCAAAAGACCTTTGTGACTCTAAATAAAAGAAACAACGTGGTTATGAACGTACCAACGTGGATTAGTTTTGTCAACTTTTTTTAGCGCGTAAATTTAAAAAACATCTCGAGTTGTTTTGTTCCCCACTACATCGATGTAGTTATTAAATACTTTAGTTAATGCAGTTTTAAGTGTTTTTTAGGTAAATTTGTTTCCGCAGCGTGATATTCTGTCATCATTCAGATATCTGTATCACAGTCAGTCGATCGAAGTTGTCAATGAAATTGTAAACTAGCATTTCGTTGTGATTTCATACTTTATTGTGAATCCTGTTTCAACAATGTCGTACGTTCGTTTACTTACCTTTATCAAAATATCGAATTAAATCTAGGCACATAGTCTCAGTTTTTTTTATTAAAATGTATATAAAATGTGATGCTTTTATTTTTAGTGAAACACAAACAAGACGTCGCCGTCGTGTTAGTATGACCAAACTGCTTCACCTGTGGGAATTTTTAAATAACTTTAAATAAATTGCATATAATATTGCAATAGGTACCTATATTGGTTTATAAATTTCCTTTCATCAATTTGGAATGGGTTATTTATTTCCCTAATGCGACGCTGTCGCTTTTTCTCCATACGATATTTACTCTCTAAATATTCAAATATCTCGTACTCGTCACACATTTACAAAAACAGTAAAAAGTGTGATCTAATAAACACTTGTAATTTTTATACAAAGTATCGAGTTTAGAAAGTCTTATCGACCAAATTTTAAGTGGGTCCTCACAACAGTTTACCTCTAATAACAAAAACAATGTTGAATAAGCTCGTAAATATTAACTTTTTCAAGATCGCTTATTTTGACATTACAGCCGCTCAATATATACACTCTGCTGCTATCAAATAACACATCATGGTATGAAAACTATACAAAAGAAAAGGTGAACGGATTTCGTAAACGTCAACTTAGCAGGGCTGCTACAGGCCTGCTTTAACGATGACATAGTACAAAAACGCAGGGCAGTTCAACTTCCAGGCAACTTCTGCCCTGCTTTAAGAGGTCATAGTAAGCTCCCTGACCCAAATAGGAGCGGCGGCGCGGCGACCTATAGTCCCAGCCTAACATCTGAATATAATTACAAAATGTACCTAAACAAAAAAGGAGTAGTATGTACCAGGGATGTTACGGAGGTGGTTTTATCGGAACCGAAGTCGGAGTCGGAGTTTTTAAATTTGGTTTGTCGGATTCGGAACCGGAATCGGAGTCCGAGGCGGATTCGGAGGTGTTAGCAGAAGAGAGATGTGTTAAGGACAGGCCTAATAAAATAAAATAGTATTTACATAATTTCAGTCAGCCTCTTTAATTTCAATTAAAAATAATAAACCTACATACTTAGTAAAGGCGCAGGCGATAAAAAAAATGCTTCGACCTCCTATTCAAACCTACGATTTAAAAGTATCGGAGCCGAAGTCGGAACCGGAGATGTAATATCAATCGGAAGTTCCGACTTATCGGAGTCGGAGTCGAAGCTCCGTAACATTCCTAGTATGTACAATAATCGTGTAAATGTTAGAAGACATTGCTAATTATGGTTATATCTTTTTCCGATTGGTTTAGTTAACTTGCGGTATAAAGATATTGTAATGCTTTAAAGGACATACAATATTTAGTAATACTAGGCAGGACTTATTATACCATAAGTCTGCCATATGGTTACCCTTGTGTTAGAAAGTGACAAGGCGTACACTTATACCTATCTCACGTGATTCGCAGAAATCGACAAGTACTCATTCCAGTTTGTACGTAGTACTTATTACTTCTATGCATCTAACTAACAGTTTTTTGACGGCTCATGGTGAAGCAATGGTTAGATCGCCATTCCACCGTATGTATGACGTCATTTGGCGCATACGTCTTTTTAGAATACGCCGAATTTCAAAATTGAAATTATGAATGAAAAGTACATAATTTCGAAAAAATACGGGTGCTCTAGATTCGGATTTACTTTTATATAACGTAATAATATAATGCAGGTTAAAAATATTAAATGTTGTCAATTACGGTGATTGAGAGTTTAACCTGTGTAGTACTGTAATTATAGACACAATAAATAAACAATGGCGGCCGTACCGTTTTCGGTACGCTTGGGCGGTTGAGATTAAAGCATCTTTTGTAATAAGGCCCTGTAATTTAATCTAAAGACGCTATTATGAAGTAATGTACTGACTTCCCCTGCCTGATGGCTTGCTGAGCGAGCCTGGCCCTCATGGTGACGACCATATCGTGCGGCACTCTCCACACGAAGATACAACCGTCGCCCGATGCCGATATTAGGTGCTGGCAGTCTGGAGTGAACCTGGAAGTTATATACAAATGTTAAACAAAAGGCATGACATGCCATCATCATCATTCAGCCGAAAGACGTCCACTACTGGCCATAGGCCTCCCCCAAGCTCCATGTTAGGGGGGGGGGGGGGGATTTGCCATAATCGCCACGCTTGGCAGGCGGGTTGTCGATCGCAGTATGGTTGTTAAAGTACTCAGAGAACGCTGCTGACCATCCGAACAGTGAATCCATTAGTCGTCTTCTACGACACAGGAAGAGATGGGGTAGTGCTATTCTTCATGTCCGGCACCACACAGGACGAGATGCCATCAATACAAGGTTAGTCAGAAAAGGCGTATTAATCCGCGGGCCACTTATTTACGACTCTTGATTTACAGCAAATGTTAAAATTGGAAGAAACCCTTTATTTTTTATTTAACAGACTTTAAGAAATGAGGAGATTATCATTTCAATGCGTATCTTTTTTAAATGTATGTCCACCGATTTCTCCGAGATTTGTGACTTACGTGATTCTTTTTTTGTTTGCAAGAATATACTCGTGAAATGGTCCCATATTTTTAACATTATCTAATGAAGCATTTCGAAGATAGAGAAAGTGAGTCTAAAGGCTCATTTACACGGAGATATTTTCTCGAAGCGAGACTCATTCTGTCTTCGTCTTTCTCTACGATGAAAACAGTTATGGCATGAGACTCGCTTCGAGAAACTATCTCCGTGTAAATGAACCTTTACTTCACAGCAGCATCGCCGTACGGGGGCACAAGTAAAGTGTTGCAATAAGTGTTTCCTCTCACACATTGAAACAATCACATTTACGGCCTGCACCCACTGGCTGACGGCATGGGAAAATATTTTTTTCATCCCATCTATTCGAAAAGGACGACTTGGTTCGCCTTTAAGTGCGCCCAAAGGTGGTGTTTTCTATAAGAAACTTTTAGCGGGCAGGAATGAGTTTTTAATCCTCTTTATTTTCAAATTCAATTCAAAAAGTGCGCCGCAATTATCATTGCCGCGCACTTTTTGAATTTGAAACATCTTAGTGTTCAGCGCCAAAGAAATCGAACGCAAATATTGTTTGATTAAAGACTGGCTGGTACGACGACACATAGTCGCGCCGATGCATAAAAAAAAATTAATAATAAAGAATGAGAACGTAGCGCTAGCGCGCGTTAAATTAATTTCATAATTGCGAAAACGTCTCAAATGTAAATATAAGTTTTTAGTTGTTTTATTATTAGAAACAATTTAATTTCAATTTAGTTGTTACTCTGTTTTATTAAATAATAATATTACAATAAAATATGAGGCGCCTTTTATTTTCTCATAGTGGGTGATAAAAGTAGAGTGTATCACTCGGGCGCAAAATTTTTTTTGGCTCGGGCGATATACTTTGAATCCCTCGCTACGTTCAGGATTCTACTCTAGAATCCCTCACTTCGCTCTGGATTCAAAAAAGCGCCCTCGCCGTAAAAATATTATTTTGCTCCCTTGTGATACAATCTACTATTTAATTGAAATTATTTTCAAATTCAAATTTATTAAATCCTTATTTTAATACCACTAGCATTAGCACTTGTATTTACTTAGCATACCGCGGCACGATACGGGAATTATGAGTCCTAAAGGGTATTAATAAAGTTATTTGCGCCTAAAAAATCTCTTGCCGTGGCTTCGCGCCATTGGGCACAGGCCATTAGTTGAGGAGGTTTCATTTTTAGATTAGATGATCTCTAATCCCATTTTATATGTATAAATAATAAGACAACATCGTCCTTGTTCCCGTAGGAAGAGACGTATACAGTAGTAGACGTTTACGTACTAATATGCAGCTGATGATACTCACTTGAGGCCGGTCACGATCTCCGAGTGTCCGTACATGGTGGCCATACACTCTCCGGAGTAGTAATCATACACGCTCAGTATCTTGTCAGTGCTGGACGTCGCTAGGTAGATGCCGCTGTTGTCTAGCGCTACCTGGAAATTGAAATTAATATTTTAAGTCGATTTTATTTATTTTTTAGGTTGAAGCAAAACCACGTGTCCCTTGATGGTAAGTGATTACCGTCGTCTATACAGAGTGTAAACGAATTCGTGTAATTTCTTCAAAGCGCATGATCTACTGGTGACACTGATTGACCTTGCATGGGAGATTTTCAGAAAAAACAAAAAGAAAACCTGGTGTTCTGTTTTTGTGTCATTTGTAAGCCCCGATTTACTAACTGCGCAGAGCGATGGTCGTGCGGGCACGAATCTTTTTAGAGCTTTGAGTTATCTGACTGCAAAGAGTAATATCGCGTTAGTCGTTCCTGCCAGCTATATCGCCGAGCTTTCATTAATTTATGCGTGGCATCGAAATGTTTCTATTACACATTATTTACGTTAATTTTTTTAAAGCTTTTTATTTTGGCTTAAATACGATCTTAAAAACTACCGCATGTTTTTTATATTTAATCAAGTTACATCCCGTGTGTGTTTAATCTATAGAAATAACAGACCACGTGGTTTTAAGGAATTTCGCGAATTCATTAAACCCTTTATACACTTACAACACTAGAGTGCGCGCAAGATAAGTCTGCGCGCGGCCGAAATCGGAACTAATCATGGTCCACCAAAGTGTGTGCCGTTTTATCAATTTTGATAGTAGAACTACCTGATTGTAGGAATATTTAACGGGAAAATTATGTTAAGCGATAAAAAAGTTAAGCTTAAAAAGCGGTAATTTGAACTTTTGCGATCACGGCAACGTTTAGCACGCCCTCAGTCGCGCGCAGAGTTATCTTGCGCGCACTCTAAGAAAGTTGTTGATGCGTTGCCAACTTTACAGACAAAGATCGAAAGTCTTACCTTTATAAGCGTGCCATCTTCAGCGGTGGTACCTCTGAAAGTCTTCGTATGTCTGCCGTGAGCCGCACTGTATACACGCACGTTGCGATCCTGAAAATTGAATTTAAAACATAAAAAAAAACACAAAAATAAAGGGTCAAGAGCGAGCCGGGCTCACGCTTATTAAGCAGAGAACTAGTACGGACAAGATAATATTAATAAAAATTATAACCAACTATACTTGGGAGGAAATAAATTGAGCCACTTCTATTTTCCACGTATAATTGTTATTATTTTTGGTACGTATTATGGAACAGATCAATTCGAAACATATTTCGCCTAAAAGGTTATTTGATAACCTTTACAATGAGGGTAGTTTTTTGTCAACTTCACTACATAGTATAAAACAAAGTCGCTTCCCGCTGTCTGTCTGTCCCTATGTATGCTTACTTTTAACATTTTAGTCAAGTGTTGTAGAAATGTTCGAACACCAAATATCAACACTAGAGCTTCTGGATTCGAAGTTTTAGCGATAAGTAACAAAAACGGCCGTTTTTAGCATTAATTACTAAAACTTCTAACCTAGGATGTCAAGTGTTGTTTTTTGGTGTTCTTTTTCTACAACACTTGACTTAAATGTTGTATGTAGAAAAATTTCAATATGTTGTGTGTTGACAGATATAATGTTATTTTTTCACTTTCGCTGGGGGAAGCGCCTGAATTTCCTTCAAGCTGCATTTGTCAATTGCATGGTTTTCAGTTGTGACTGGAGGTGTACTTGCAGTTCTAGCGTTATTAGCAACACTGCTTTTGTTTAAATGTTGTTTTATCTCACCTGACAAGCTGTAAGTATATGTCTGCCTCCTGCATCCACTTCCATGTCATACAGAGTCGTTCTGCCGGACACGTTCTGGCCTCGCTGGAATTGGTAGCTGCCATCTTGTGTCTGGAAATAAAAATGTAACTAAAGAAATAATATAGAGTGAATGATAGAGTGAGGAATGATGTGATAAGACAAAGTTGCGGTTTAAAAGATGATGTAGTGACAAAAATTGAAAGGGGTATGCTTCGATGGTTTGGGCATGTTGAAAGATTGAGTGAACGGCGATTAACAAAAGGAATTTATAAGGCGAATGTCAGTGGAAACGCCAGTAGAGGACGCACTAGAAGGACATACATTGATGTTATTGGTGATGTTCTTCAAAAAGGACAGGTGCGTAGTACTTTCAACCGGCGTGCGTGTATGACAAGATGTATGACCGTGGACGAAGCGAAAGGAGTATGTAAGGATCGTAGCATGTGGCGTTCTACAGTTTCTGCCTACCCCCATGGGAAAAAGGCGTGAGTGTATGTATGTATGTATGTAGAAATAATATACAATGTTAGTCGGAAAAGGGGTTACTAATCCGCGCACCACTTAAAGTATCACTGATGATTGTTTTAAAGCAAATTTTAAAATTTAGAAGTTCGGTTATTTTAATTTCCATGCAATATGATTTTTAATATGGTGGCACTTCACATGGCTATTTGTATTTGCGTATTTGGCATATTTGGCAAACAATTACCACGTGTGGACAGTATATTTGACAAAGTATTCGTCTTATTTGTCTATGTGACAAATATGGCCAATACACATCAAAGGGGTCTTATAGGCAAATACGCAAATAAACCGTCCAACTAATGGCCATATTCAGAAGTACGGACGTGCAGTATTTTGTGTCTGTGTTATGAGCCCGAACTGGAACAACTATTGAAAATGAATTGGGACAATGAAACAGTGTTAAAATTACTGGAATTGTACCAAATTAATACAAACACGTTTATAGTTTTGGTGAACACGTTGCCTTCTGCTGTCAAATGTTTGTGTGTTTGTTATTTGGCTGCCATGTGTGGATGGTCGTATTTACCTGTATTTGCATGTTTGCGTGTACGTCATATTTTTTGCTAAATACAACAAACACCCAATAGCGAACACAAATAGCCATGTGAAGTGCCACCATTATGCTTTTTTCAACAAATAAATACAATACGATTAGTTAGCAGACACCTTAAAAAGGTTGAAAAATGTTAAGAATATGCACAGAAAAAGACAAAATGTTTTTTTTTTCCTATATTTTGATAGACAGATGAACCTTAACAGTGTGAAAATAAGGTTGGTTTTCACTTTGCTGTCGGCCATCATCGTGAGTGGACTCGACTGTGAATGAATCTTTGAGTGTATACGTATGCATGTGGGCGTGTTTGTGTATGTGTGTAATCCTGGAAGCATTACTTACATGTCTAAGCTGTCGGAACAGTATAGTCTTGTCAGCTCCACAGGACACCATCTGCAGCCCAGTGCCGGAACTGAGGAAGCGAACTGCAGTGATGGAAGACGAGTGCTCGTCCAACGTCTGCATGATTTGGTAACCCTGGAAAGATGGAGATTTTTATTAATATTACTGTAACCAAAATTACCTGAATGAATAGATAGAATCAAAATGATGATTCTTTTGGCGCACTTGAGCGCTTGGCTATTTGTATTACGGACCAAGGGTTCGATTCAAGTATGGTTTATAGTCCACAGATACTAGAGAATATGCATGTAATTCAAAACTCTTTCATTATTTAGATATACATTGTTTATGAGTCAATACACTAATAGCATTTTTTTGTACATTTTTAACTCATTACTTATTTTATAATTCATTGTTTTATGTTACGTTTTTTTCGTGGAACGGAACGCAATCTCGAAACGCGTCGTCTTCGAAAATGCCGGAAGTGACATCAAAATCCAGATGATTAAATCTTTAAATAATCTTTTCTTAGCAAACTGTTTGATTTCTCACTGAGGTTAAGTTAGTAAGTGCGATTTCTGCTTGAATAAAGCATAAGAAACAATTTAATTTATATGATTTGTGGCTAAAAAAGAGATGTAAACAAAGCAGTATCTTGGATTATGACGTCACATTATGACCGCGACAATAAAGGACGCTTGAACTGTAGAAGAAAATTGTTGAAGTATAATAATTGTTTTGAGCAAGAAATAATAGTAACAATTGACTTTTAATACTTTTCTTGGGTTTATATTAATGTGCTTTATTGATTAAGAGAAAAAAAAAAGTTACATGCATATTCCCTATTTCTGTGTTTTCGCTTATAAGTTATAAGATTTGTGATCAGACTGATATTGATATTGTCCAATAAACACCGGCCAAGTGCGTGTCGGGCCACGCGCAGTAATAGGGTTCCGTAGATGCACAATAATGCGGACTAAGAAGAGGGCTTAGTAATTTTTCAATGGAATTTGTACAAAATTTTTACTTTTCCGGTTTTAATTTCGTTGTGTATATTACTACCGTGAATTTTTTCACATATCCAAAACTAGCCGCTTATCTGGCAGGTGGGGGGGGGGGGGGGGGACAAAAACGACGCTAACAAAAATTGGCACTTTAAAGATTAATATTTCAGAAACGGATCCCTTAATCGAAAAATTGTTTTCACAAACTCACAATATTTTTGAAAGACCTATCCAACAACACCCTACACGATGGGGTAGACGAGAAAAAAAAAACATCCCCACTTTAGATGTACAGGAGGCACCCTAAAAAAAATATTCGGTATCCGGATTCGGTTTGTTGCGCCGTTTTTTCTTCACATCATAAACACTACGAAGCGGTGAAGAGCGGGTATTTTTGGGAGCTTTATATTGTAACATTAACGTTTAAAAATAACTAAGTTATTGTAGTCTATTTTGAATAAATGAGTTTGAAGTATTTGCTTACCCTATCGACTTGGAACACGTGTATGAGTCGGTCCCTGGAGGCGGAGGCCAGCAGCCTGGGGCGCGGCGCGTACTCCAGACAGAGCACCTCTGCGTCGTGGGCCTCCAGCGTGTGCAGCAGGGCTCCGCCCGCCGCCGCGTGCACCCACACGTTGCCCGAGCGGTCCCCCGACGCTATGTGCTGCCCGTCCGGCGACACGCGCACACATCTGAGGAGGGGAAACGATACAGATAATGTTTCTATGTAATAACCTCATTTCTTCTACTTAACCAAAGCAACTTCCAAAAAAAGGGTACATTCTTAATTAAAAGTGTATTTTTTTCTCTTTCTTCAGCGGTATCGTCGCTAACTGTGAACCGATTTTAATGATTGTTTTTTGTTTTAAAGCACAGCAAAATACTTTCCCGAGGTGATCCCATTTAAAGAACAATGGTCACTTTGGACTAGAAATTGTTCCCGAGATGAAACTGTCACCAATTTATTAGTGCATTGTTAGTGTATTTATTGGATATCTTCGTTTATTTTTAAAAGATGGGGAAATATAGATAATCTTATTTAAAAAAACACTATTTTATTTATCAGAACGCTGTATAAAATATCTAACTTCGAACGCATCCGTAATTACTTACGTTACTAGAGAAGTCCATACTTTTTCTAGTCTATTATGATTTTATATCATAAATCGAAATAAAATCCCAGGCAATGTCAACCGTATAAACTCACATCAATATTATACTAAGCTTAGCCAGTAATAGAATTTGATGTTACTTCGTGGTAAATTGTTTTAATAAAGCCATGAATTAGATAAAAAACTAATGATTTTACATCTAAAAATCGATACTGTCATATACCGATTGATTACGTCCCTCCCTATTCTTGACAAGTAAAAATAAATTGACGGTTTTCTGTAGCTACCTACTATTAACTAATCTGTGGTTTTCTACGCTGACCGTGTCCATGGTAACCATGTCGTTGTAGTTTCGGCGACGACTGTGTTCTCCTCGCGTATTGTTACAATATTCTTTGGTGTTCTGTGCGATTTTATATTATTTTCCCTTTTTTTTATATTTTTGCATTGCTTACAGATTCCGATTGATCTTCTACTCTTGTTGACTTGGCATTCGTTTAATGGACTTGGAATTGCATCACGTTTTGAATCTGTTAATGGAAGTGGCAAAATATCTTGTCTCTCCGACCTTTTAAAAATATATTGAAGGCTGTACTTATTTATATTTATGTAGACGAATGAAACGACATTATGTTTCATCAAGTTACGTTTTGTTAGATTTTACTAGTCCAAGCATGTCAGGCGAGTGATCATTGTTCTTTGGTTAAGATCTGATGAAAACCTTCGGAGATAGACAATGATACTTTTCAATAGATAACAGCAAATTACTCGCAATTGCTTTAATCGCATGTTTAAATAAATAAAAAAAACACTCAAAAAGAAAACAAAAACCGGCTTAAAAAAACTGTAAATTTGCTTCATGACAGATTAGCAACGACTTCTGAAAATGTTATTCTTTTCAGTTTTCTTTTTAAGTGGTTTTTTTCTTTACTTTCTTAATGTCATTTTGTAATATTCTGTATTAGCAGTGGACGTTTACAAACTGATATTATAATAAAGAAAATATGGACCACCAAAAATTTTTAAAAACAGTTTTGTTAAAATTTGAATCTAAACTTTAACAATAATCAATATTGAAATACTGTATTTTGAGTTATATTTCTATAGTAATATTCATTATAATTACGTTACATACCTGACACCAGTCTTATCATCGTACGACTTCGACTTATCCTTATCATTCGTAGCTGTTAGATCTACATCTTTCAAAAACTTCAGATCAGAATCGATGTAGAATACTTTGTTCAGCTCCTGCAATAAGAAAATAACTAGTATTAGTGAAAAATATGTTATATTTGGACTTTGACTAACATCCAGAAGTCCTAACTGTCTGTCTGCCAACGAGCTATGGAGTGCAGTATACTAGGTGTTAAATTAACAGATCTACAGGGATGTCCCAAAATGTAGTAACAAGCGGTAATCCAGAGGTAGAGCACCCTTAAAGGTACCCGCTGAACATATATGGGAGTGCCCATGTATGTTCAGCGGTTCTTTGTGCTTTTCGAGTTATGTATGATTACTTTTTGGGATATCTTGTATATCGACTATACTGCGCTCCAAAACACAGGTAGCTGGAACCCAATTCTCCTAAAATAAATAGAAGAAAGAAAAAGAAAATACGTTTATTTGCGGTAAACATGACGCAAAAAGAAAATAAACACAAAAACCAAAAAATAAGAAGGTTGAAGGAAACGTGCGTCATATCCACGCAAAACGGCTATCGCTCAGCATTATGCTGCGACCCTATGCAAGACAGAGCCCCAGCGCTGGTTTTCAGCGACAGCCGGCGCCGACGTAATGACGTCGTTCGAAATCTAAATCTTGATCTCGAATCTTGATAAATCGCAACCGAACCAAGGCCGAACCGTTCATTCAGACAGTTTTCCTTTTCAAAAGTTTTCAAATTGTTTGACACAAAAAACAAAACAAAACCAATCATTTTGACAGTTTTTAACCGACTTCAAAAAGGAGGAGGTTCTGTTTTTTTTTTGTTTTTTTTTTTTGTGTGTTTGTTACCCGATATCTCCGCCAATTATGAATGGATTTTGATGATTCTTTTTTTGTTTGGTAGGCTATACTTTAGAGGTGGTCCCATATAAATTTTATTGAAATTGATTCAGCACTTTTTGAAAAAATCAACAAAAACAAAAAAAAAAGTACACAAATCGTTTATAGACGACGTTCTAGTTACTACAACTAGAACGTCGTCTATATCGTCGTCGCTGGTCCGAGAATTTGTACACTATTGTAATCGTAATTTGTGGCACTAAAAGTTATAAAATAAAAAAACTTTAAAAAAGTAAAAACCGACTTCAAAAAAAACTAAACGGAGTAAAATAATTATCATTTAATAAAACTACCAGTTTCAGAAGTCGGTGTTCTACGCTGAAACAAATTGAATGCACCGACTTCTGAAACTGGTAGTTTTATTAAATGATAATTATCTTACTCCGTTTAGTTTTTTTTGAAGTCGGTTTTTACTTTTTTAAAGTTTTTTTATCGTAAACAGAAATTGACTGAATGATTCGTTTGCGTTTGGTAACAATTTTGTTAGGCCGCTTATACACGCTAAGAAAAGTCGCCGGGCCTATGCAAGAATTCGTGTCGTTTTTACACACGAACTGTGTACACTACTTCGGCGCAGATCAAGAAAAAAAATCTTGTCTGCGCTAGACACGACGCGTGAACGTTGCTGCGGTGTAGTGGGGGGCGGGGTAGGGTAACGTGGTTCAGGTAGTTTTAGTACGTTTGTTTGCGTGGACGTAGACGCACATCATCTGCCTAGCCTTTTCCCAACTATGTTGGGGTCGGCTTCCAGTCGAACCGGATGCAGCTGAATATCAGTTTTTTACATGGAGCGACTGCCTATCAGACCTCCACAACCCAGTAACTGGGTAATACGATACTCTTGGTAAGACTGGTTGTCAGACTTTCTGGCTTCTGACCAACAGTAACGACTGTCAAAGATCTACAAATGACAGCCGGGACCAACGGCTTTACGTGCTTTCCGAGGCACGGAGGAAACTCGCTATGGTAAATGGTCACCCATCCACAGACCAACCTCGGCAAGCGTGGCTTAACCCGGAAGATCGGTCTATGCGGCTGTAATTATTTAGCCACGAGCTCCTCGACGTAGACGCACGACTACCCAAAAACAATTTTAACGTTTACACGTTCCCATTCGTCTTGTCTGCAGTAGACACGAGAAGTTTTCGTGCCTAGATCCGACAAAATTCTTGTCGTGTACATGATAAATTGGTCCTATTTACAGCAGACACGGTGAAATTTCTTAGCGTGTACAAGCGGCCTTAGTCGATTTGGCCCTCTGGCGTGGTACTAAAAGCTGCCTAACTAAACTGGGCAGGACATGTCTCCCGCATGCTGAATGTACTCACATTACTGTATATATTAGTGGGCGTGGGCGTCAGTTGCCACAGTCTGACGGTGTCGTCACTGGAGCACGTGAGGAAGGTGCCAGCAGGTAGAGGACGCTCACAGCTGATCATGTCCACGCCCCAGATACACGCCGAGTGGTACAGCGCCGAGTGAGACTTGCCCACCTGTGGACAAACGATAATGCTGCATTAATACTAGTTCAAATACATAAATAACGCCTGTATTTACCGAAGGGTTGTGCAGAGATGTATAGCACAGCTCATTTCGCTGTTACGTTCAAGTCCCATGTAAAGGGGCAAGTCGAGGGAATGTACTAAAGTCACGTCTCGCGACTCTTTTGCGTTAATATTTCTGAGATCTAATGTATAGCCATACATAATAACTAATCATCATCATCATTCAGCCGAAAGACGTCCACTGCTGGACATAGGCCTACCCCAAAGGGTTTGCCATAATCGCCACGCTTGGCAGGCGGGTTGGCGATCGCAGTATGGTTGTTAAAGTACTCAGAGCACGCTGCTGCACATCCTCTAGTGAATCCCTTAGTCGCCTTTTATGACACCCACGGGAAGAGATGGGGTAGTGCTGTACTATTCTTTAAGTCCGGCATTACACGAGACCCGTGTTCAGACACGGAAAGAAAGGAAAGAAAAAGCATGTATTTCTACGCCCACTAGGACATTAGGACGCACAATGTATACTTAAGAATAAACAGATATTTCTTAAAGCTAAACATTTAAAATTGAACTTAAATTTTAACACTATCTGGTAACCCAAACACCCAAAAACTAAAAAAACTATGGTCCATATAGTCTGTAATGTAGTAGACGACCCTAGATTCTCTTGAGCTATACTCTTTTCACCCAAAGATGATTCCTGACAGCTCGGTCATTCCGTAAATTGTAGCTGTAAGGAGACTGCTATCGAAAAAACGTAAACGACATCATCAAAAGCCGTAGAATAGCTACATTATACATGTTTTGTTTTTTAAAAATATTTGATATTCTTTGTATGGTAACGATTTGTAGAGAAACGTCAGGAATCAACTTATAGTGAAAAGTGTATAGGGACACGTCTGCTACACCAGTTACAAAGAAGGTCAGAGACTAACAGCGATTACGCACTGCATCCGATCCGAATCCGTGAAAATACGGATCTAAAAAACTCGGACCGAATTTGGATATTGCTTTACGCACTGCATCCGATCCGAATCCGTGAAAATACCGATCTAGAGTAAAAATCTCGGACCGAATTCGGATGTTGCTTACGCACTATTCCGATCTCTGATTCAAATTCAAACAATTCAGGGGCCATCTTTGGCATATCCATTTGGCGTCCGATTTGAATCCTAGGTAATGCGAAAGCGTTCATACAAACATTACTACGGCTACTTCGGTCCGAAAATATTTCTTCCGAATTAGAAACTCACGGATGACGGATAGAAATCGGATGACGGATGCCGGATGTAGTGCGTAAACTACCATACAAATAGTTCTATGGCTACTTCGGAACGTATTTTCACGGATTCGGATCGGATGCAGTGCGTAACCGCTGTAAGAGGTCCTGCCTACCCGTAGCCGGACAAACAAGAAAAACACTTTTCAAGACAACTTCTATAATTATAAATACTCAAGGTCTCTAAACTGCACATGTAAAATTTTGAATTAGAAACACAACTTATTCGGAGCGATACAATACGGCTGACGTAGCTTGGCGAGTCTGAAGTTAGTTGTTTGGGTGCGCAATGTATCTTTTAGAAACAAAATTGTCTACTGCGCAGCTTATGAAGATGGGTGTGTTGATGAGTGGAGTGAATAAGGATTTGTAAATAAATAAAGAGTTTTGCGAACTTTGGTTAAATAGAGTCTATATATTCTGATTATCAACACAACACAGTTACAATATTAGAGTTTGGAAGGCATAGAAACAGTAGGACATTATGGATCGTTAGCGGTAGACAGTTACAAGTTGCTGAAACTTAGCGGCGAGTTAGTCACGCGCGGAGCGATTAATGTAAACAAGCGTGGGCTCCGCGTCGTATCGTCGAGCGGACTGGCGGGACGCGGGCGTCGTAGGCGCCGATCCACCAAGAGAGCGCCGGGCTCCGCTGGTGTCAGATATCATAACAATTATAAGGACGCGTACAAGCATGCGGAATGGTTCGGCCGGGTACACACGATCGGCCGACAGGTAAGTACCTATTATTTAGTTTTTTGTGTTATTATTGTATTTTAGTATAGATGTAGTTAGTGTATTGTGCTGTGTGTGTATGTAGATAGTTAATTTAATATAATTATGATTTGTGAATGTGAGTTGCCCACAAGCTAATCAGCTAACTTCAGACTCGCCAAGATATGTCGGCCGTATTGTACTTCTATTCGGCGTGGTATGCGACTCCTCCCAGTGTAGCTAAGTACTGGAAGCTCAGCGGTACGGTATTGTGGCGGCATCTATCTCGCCACATGCGAACTATCCTACATCGCGCAATCAAGATTTAACACGCAGATAGTATATATACAACCTCCCAACATCAACCGTTGGGCAGTAGTCCGCCAGGCACAAGACTCCGCCTGGTTGGAGGATCCTCCCTTTGGTTGGAGGAACACTACACCAAGTTTCTCCACATTGGTGACCCCGACGTGATCGTCACAGACAGTGTTTCCACACTGGTGACGTAACACACAACCTTCGCAGCCTCGGCACCACACCTGGTTTCTCCACAGTGTCTCCCTCAAGTAGATCGGAGTTCCGGAGGGTCAGCAGTGCAGCGACTCCCTCGAGTAGATCGGAGTGCCGGAGGCTCAGTGTAAATATAAAAAATATTAAACTTACCCTCTTAATATCTCTGACGTCCCACACATACAAGCTATGATCGTTGTAGACGCACGTCAGCTTGTGGTTTCTCTCGTCGTACGTTAACGCGATCGCGTCCGGGTACCGCGCGTTCGGAGGTTGCGTGAACATGTGACTGGAAATAAAACAAAACGGATTTATAGACTGTGGTGCATTAAAAGAGACTCCTGAAGATACTTAAGTACGTAATCAGTTAGCCATGTTGCCAACCTTAGAGACAAAGTTTTTTTTTAAATCTTTTTTGATTTGGGAACTTTTTATCCTTTGGATATGTCAGTTCCATCGAACCCTTATCTACATGTTACATCTTACACACTATTCATAAGCCGTGTCGGACCCAGGAGCTGCTAAAATACTATGAAATAAACCTACATCTAATTTGTTTAGCTGGAATTGCCTAAAATTGCTTCTCTCTTAACATTATTTTGGACACACTCCATCAACTAATGATGGGCATCTTCAATCACCTGACACACTTCGCAATTAGGAGAATCCGTCTTTCAGAGATAAAGTTGGTAAATACCATGTGCCTGTAATTTCACTGCCATCGTTCAATCCGGAATACAGCAATGCTGATTTGATTGCAGAAATAGGTATGGTGGTAGTTCTCCCCCGGACAAACTCTTACAAAAGCAGCTCTACTATTGAAAGCTGCTGGAAGACACGCTATCAGCGGTAAGACTTACCTTTTATAAATATGTGGGATTGTACCCTATTGTAAATATGTGGGATATTACGACGTATTTTATAAATCGTTCGCCACGACAACGGACAACATCCTCGCACCAGGATCACATCGACACTGCCATGCAGCGCTGCGCTTTTTTTTTTCTCTTGGCCTTCTGTAGGTGTTCCTAGGGTACCATTTCTACGTAACCGGGAAGTTATTGGCGAGACCTGAAGGGTCTCCAGCCAATGGGGCCGTGCTGGGCGCGCGCCGCCTCGCGTATATGGTGTGCTAGAAGACCGCGCTATATGAAACGAGCGTGCGCGAGCGAGATGGGTGCGTTCACGATAAAGGCTTGGTGAATATTTGTAGGAAATTGCAATAATTCGATTGGCTAATTATTTTTGTTATTAGATGTAAGTACTATTTTAATTGTTACCTATTAATTAGTATGTAAGGCAGGTCATCAGTATCAGCAATTATTGTTTTATTTTAATTCGTATCTGGCTCCTACAAATAGTTTCTGTTTTTTTATATTTTATTATTTGACTTGGTCCCGTTTCACCCTCGTCGCACCTGATGGTAAACGCAGACAGGGTCTAAGATGGAGCACACGAATCCAAGTAGCAGAGATAAAGAAGGGTTCCGCTATACCCGTCTGACTCTCACATACACACGACGGAACACAGTAAACTGCTTGACCGTACTTTAATGTTCAGGTGTTAGCTAGCCAAGTGGACCGTATAGATCCCACTAACAATCTTTTGGCTATTGTTGTTTGGCTATTACTACTGTTAGTGATAATACTTACTTAATATTAGTGCCCAGCGCCACATCGACGCCTAGATAGTGTGTCCTAGGCAGAGTGGTGATGTACCGCAGTGAGTCTGGTGCAAAACATCGCACTATACCCTCAGCGCAGCCCACGAATATATAGTTCGAGCCTATTGCCATACAGTTCGCTGAGGTTGTCTGTAGAAGAAATATACATGAAATTAGTACAATTTTAATCAAAGCGATCAGAAACTAATTTATTATTTCAATTACTAAAACAAATTCACAAAAAAAGTTTACTTAAACGCACTGTGCAAATATATTGTGACTGAAAGCTGTGTTAATTGATTAAAGTAATAATTTTCAAAGAAAACTTTTAATGAATTTGGTATTTTATTTGCTATGGATACTAAAGTTAAAAACATGAAAATAAATCATAACTCGAAAACTACAAAAAATCGCGGAACGTATCGCTTCTTCACATGAAAAGGGTTTCAGGAGATCTCAAAAATTTTGCAAAATTGAGTTAAGTAAAAAGAAATGCTAAGTATTACGGATAGCAAGCAAAAAAACAGTTCCGAAATTCGCCGCTAGGAAATCTAATGGTTAGTTTTACATTAAATTAACAATAAAAGACGCATTTGCAAGACTTCATTAATAACATTTTTATTTACTGATTTTTGAAAGCTTTTCCTATAAAATTCTGAGATTATACACTTTTCATCCGAAGAGGCGATATATAGGGGTGATTCAGGCACCTGCAAGGTAAGGATGCACCTCTGGACTTCCGTTTGACACTACTTGTTGGGACACTTTGTATAATAATAAATAACGAGCCTGTTATGGAAGAACATCGTAAGCGACACACAAGATCACGACCTTCACTTTTATCTTCAGCGACAAAAGTACTCATTATTTCATTCTTTCTGCAATAATTTAATTGATTATACTAGAGCCTAACGTGTTTTGCACTTATATACAAAAAACCGGATATTTCTTATTAACAAGCAAAAAATAACCAATAAAATACCTCTCCTGTAAAATTGTACGTGTGTCGCTTACGATGTTCTTCCATAACAGGCTTGATATAATAGCTAGAGCTCTGCTTACCCTCAGTTCCACCCATTTGTCCAACAGTCTCCTGCTGTTGAACTCGCACAGCAGTCCTCCTCGTGTGATGGCGTATGTACTGTCAGCAGCATCTCCTCGCCCGCAGACGACGTCACAAAACTCGTTGTCTTTCTGTTCACCGAGGATCGCGGACCTTCCCATTAGAGGAACTGGTTCTTTGAACTGGAAGTAAAGAAAATTAGGGTTTAGCATTCCTGTCCCCACTCTCGTCTCGTCTTGTCTGTCTCGTGTGGTGCCGGACTTAAAGAATAGCACTACCCCATCTCTTTCTATGGGTGTCGTAAAAGACGACTAAGGGATTCACTCTAGAGGATGGGTAGCAACGTTCTCTGAGTACTTTAACAATCATACTGCGCACGGGCGTAGCCAGGGGGAGGGTTTTGGGGGTTCACCCCCCCCCCCCCCCTCCGTTCAGATATTAACATTCATAGAATTAAAATAAGAACAGTATTACTACGATCGCTAGCCCGCCGGCCACGCGTGGCGATTACAGCAACGGGGCCCCTTTTGCAGGAGGCCTATGTCCAGCAGTGGACATCTTTCGGCTGAACGATGATTACTGTCCCACTGCTGGGCACGCGCCTCACAATGAGTAGGGTTTAGGTCTTAGTCCTCCACGCTGGCCTGAAGGTGACTAATCAACATTGTGCTGTGCTGTTGTGGAGGAACTTGGCATGGTGTTCCTCCAACCAAAGGGAGGATCCTCCAACCAGGCGGAGTCTTGTGCCTGGCGGGCTACTGCCCAACGGTTCATGTTGGGAGGTTGTATATATACTATCTGCGTGTTAAATCTTGATTGCGCGATGTAGGATGGTTCGCATGTGGCGAGATAGATGCCGCCACACTGTACTATGCTCCATTTAATCAATTTGCTCCTCTTAGATTTTAATGACGAAACAAACTAAACGTGCTGCACTGCGTGTGGCTGCACTTTGTTTAAAACATATCCGTGCCTCGGAGACACGATAAGCGATCAATACCGGGTGTCATAAGAATTCCTGACAGTCATTACGGGTAGTCAGAAGCCCGAAAGTCTGACAACCGTCCTAACATTAGGATATCGGCATTGCCCAGTAACTGGGTTGCGGAGGTCTGATGGCAGTCGCTCCTTGTAAAATACTGGCATTCAGCTGCATCTGGTTATACTAGAAGCTGGCCCCAAAATAGTTGGGAAAAGGCTAGACAGTGCAGTACAATTCGACGGGTTGAATAGTTTATTAACCGACTTCAAAAAGGAGGAGGTTCTCGATTCGGATGTTTATATTTTTTTTGTATGTTCGGGTATAACTCCGTCGTACATACATAGACAGATTTGAAAAAACTTTTTTTGTTTAAAAGAGAATTCTCCCGAAATGGTCCCATTTTAATTTGGTGAAGATCTGATGAAGACCCTCGGAGATGGACAATGGAATTCTTCAGTGGATAACAGCAAATTACCCGGGATTGCTGTAATTGCATGTTAGACTTAAAACGCACTAGCGGCCTGCCGCAATACGGCGTGCCGCTTGCGGCTGACCGCACATCGATTTTTACATGAAACCGCATGATCTCAACGCACTGATTTCCGGCCAGCCGTCGTGCGCCAGTGCGTTGAGATCATGCGGTTTCATGTAAAAATAGATGTGCGGCCAACCGCAAGCGGCACGCCGCATTGCGGCTGGCCGCTAGTGCGTTTTAACGCTTAGTGTGTTGTATATGCACTAAAAATAGAAAAATAAAATAACTTAAAAAAAACTACAAACCAACTTCAAAAAAAAAACTAAAAAGAGTAAAATAACAGTTTCAGAAGTCGGTGCCTTCAATTAGGTTCAGTGTAAAATTGCACTGACTTCTAAAGCTATTAGTTTTATAATATTATGGTAATTATTTTACTCTTTTTAGTTTTTTTTTTAAGTCGATTTTTACTTTTTTTAAAGTTATTTTATTATTTTATTTGAGTTGTGTTTGCTCTTGACTCTGGTCAAGGTCAGAGGTGACAGAGACAAAGTCTACGATGGAGCGAGCTTACCCAGAAGAACCCTGTTCACTCTAACTTTGAAGAGATTCGGGTTCTAAGCGTTCGGGAACATAGACGCAGGTAGTGAGTATCTTCTTCAATATGTCCATGTAGTCTTTTATAACTATTTTTAATAATAGATTAACAAACGATTCTTACCTTGGCATTCCTGGAGTACTCCAGATACCAGAACTTGACGTGCCTGAAGCCAACCGTAACAAAGTAGTTGCCATTCTCAGAGAAGCTCACCGCTTTCACGCGAGAAGACACCTGGAAGACAGATGTTTAAAATATTAATTAATTAACCGCTATTATAAATATTCAGAGTGCTAATGAATTCGTGTAATTCCTTCAAAAGCTGCGTCATCTACTGGTGACACTGATTGACCCTGCATGATTTTTTTCAGGTTTTTTTTTTTTTTTTTTAATTAAAAATCTTACATTTTTTTCTTCATGTGATTCAGGGGCCCAATTCTCCTAAAATAAATCTTGATAAATTACAACCGAACCAAGGCCGAACCGTTCATTCAGACAGTTCTCAATTTCAAAAGCTATCAAATTGTTTGACACAAAAAACAAAATCAATAATTTTGAAAGTTTTCGAAAACAAAAACTGGCTGACGGTTGTGGTTCGATTGCGTTTGGCAACAATTTACTTTAGGAGAATTAGGCCCCAGTTTAGTGCCCCCTAGATAACTAACTGCGCGGAGCGATATCACGTTAGTCGTGCCGGTCAGCTATGTCGCCGTGATTCCGTTCATTTATGCATAACATCGAAATGTTCTATCACATTATTTTTTTCTTATCCTTTTATCAACCACCTTATAAGCTAACATCAATAATAAAAAGAGAAAGAAAAAAAAAATGTACTTATTTATGTGGTTTTAATTCATTGAAAACCAGTTTCAGAGACGCAATAGATAAACAATAGCTGCCGCCGCTGATCGGTAGCGCTGGGACATTAGCAGTTAAGGAATTACACGAATTCGTTCACACCCTGTATACATCAATCACAACAAAACGCAATTAAATCCACTATTAACTTTCGCTTTACATGAAAAAATGGTTAATTAGCTCATTACCTGGCATAAAAATAGTTTCCTACTAATTATATGCAAATAAATAGTTAATTACCTTATTACTAGCCAATTTGAGGTTAGCACGCCAATCCCACACATTGACTATCATGTCATGTTGGGACCCGATCGAGACTAGGTACTTCGATGACGTCGAGAACGCCTGGAAACAAAACAATATTACAATTCTAAGATTGAAATATAATTTACAACATATTGTACTCGTACGTTATGGTTGGAGGTAAAACACTGGAACATGTCAAAGACTTTATTTTTTTCTTTTCTTTTTCTATAAAAACTAGAGATGTGGTATCCCTGGTATCCCTGATTTAAAACAACTGTTAAAATTTCAAAATCCGATAATTTTTAATTTCATGTAAAATTATTTAAATTTTAGTTTTTTCAAAAATTCTTCATCCCTGCTTTAGTACCTACTTAGTTACGAATTCAGAAAATGAAGTTTCTAATTCTTGACCCCAAATATGAGCTAAAATGTAAACACAGCTGATCATAGCTGAAGATAGATAGATTTTAGCATATTTTTAATGTAATTTTTGAACAGCTTGAACAGCCCATAACCGTGATCGGCTTGGCCGACTAGTCGGCCTCTTTACAACCGACTAATCAGCTAGTCGGCTAGTCGGCCAAAGTCATAGTCGGCACATCTCTAATAAAAACGTTGCCTCACACTAGGATTTCTCCTACATGGTGGGTGCGTTTACAGACACAACTCTTCACATATACAAACGCCCAGACCCGAAACAACTATCTGTAGGGCAGACAAATTTTTGTTCCGTGCTCCCGCCATCGAACCCACGACCCGTAGCGCAGAAGCCAATCGCTCGACCACTGCACCAAACGTGTCGTATTATGAACCTTAACGGTCAATCAAGATGAGCTGAAACTCAGTAGAGTTTCAGCTCATCTTGATTGACCGTTTTCAGCATATTTACAAAAATACTACTTAAAAAAAAATATACATACCACACAACTAACTCCATGCGTATGGCCATTAAACTCTCCTATTTGTACAGCACCAGATGCCGTCGGGTCCTGAAACAGAGAAAAGAAAAGATTAGTTAAAAATAACTCAATGTTTCAAACCTAACTCCACCTACTCGCCAACAGATGGCGTTAACAGTACTAACGACTCAGTTTGTTACTATTCATTACTAGATGGCGCTAGTAGTCCAATACAATGTCGGACACGCTATTTTAACCGTATAGTCCGTAGCGGGCCCCGAAAGGGGAGGAACACAAGAACTACCGTAAACTCGTTTTCGACCCCGATCGGGGCCCAGAATTAGGTCATACGACATCCTAATTAATAATGTAAACATTTAATTATCTACTTATCGGATCTTGTTATTGGATGAAATTTATAAGAACTAAATAAAAAGCTCAAGTTTGAGTACCATTGAATCAATCCTATTTAGCGCACGAGTTTTAATATTTACCTTTACAAAACTGAATGTATAAATGCGATAACCGCCATTTGATGACAGTCGTGGTGGACGCTAAAAATCATAAAAAGAATGGATTCTGGACTACCAATCATCACAAAATGAGTAAATCATTTATTAACTCGAGGAAATCATCCATAGTTTTGGTAATTTTAGTAGTGATAACAAAGTTTTTGATATCCAAAGTAAAAGCTTCCCGCCAGTTGAACTTTTTTTGTTGTTCATTTATCACTAATATCACAAATTACACAGTAGGCGTGGTTAAAAACAATCCATCATCTATAGACAAATGCGATATACTACTAGAAAAAGCCCATGTTTTAACGTAAAACGTAAACGTACGTAAAATATCACGAAATCTTTGTTATCACTACTCAATTTGGGATTCGGAATCAGCCGCCATATTACTTTTTTATGGTTAATGATGTGAGAAAGTGATTATGTGAATCGATTATTTCGTTGTGATTTTGTTCGAATCGATTTAATAAAAAATAAGTAACACCAAAAATCGATTTTTTTAATTATAGTAAATATTTTACATGTTTGATGTAATTTAACATTCTATCTATGTTAAAATTATAATCAAGCAATCAAAGATACTTTTTTTTAAATATCGTAATAAGTCAGTAGGTACATTTAAATAAAATAAAATAGATTTAAATTCATCATAAATCATAATCCTCTGTGGCTATGTATCAATAAATATTCGTACCGAAACTTCACCGTGGAATCCAATGCATCCGTAGACTGATATTCTTTATTCAAAATTCAAAAAATAAATTCTAATTTGACGCAATATCGGCAGTAAAATAATAATTATCTACGAAACGTTCCTTGTAATAAGGTTTAAAATTGTTAAACGGGATCTTAATAGTGCGAAATCTAGGTACCTCGCCTACGCCTTCATGTACTAATTTTAAATTGCATAGGTACCTACATAGAATATTAATTTTATTATGTCCAGGATGGTTGACGGTTGTGAATAAGCGAAAAAAAAACAGAAGAGAGGTGAAGAGGGTGAAGAGGTCATACATTATAGACTTTATTTTTTGAAGGCGTAGATGGTATAGGGTGCCCAGTATATCTGACATAGGCGTAGTGAGTATTTGATTTCGGGGAAGATTTAATGGCGGAAAGCTTTTGGCATTCTCGATGCGAGACATTGATGAGGCCTTGGGCCATCTTAAGTCGGATGCTGACCGGAAGCATTTACTTATAATGTAGTAGTTAGAATTCGAATAAGTTAGAACGTAAAACGAGCAATGAACATGCTGTTATGTGAAAATGGCGAATAATTGTAACATTACACGAACTCTTAAATGTTTCACCTCAGACTAGGCACCTCTGGGTTTTGAAGTAGGATTTTATTTCGAGATCGATTTTAAACGCTTTATGAAATTTTGCTCGTTTTATTTGGACAGGGGTGCAAAGGCAACAGTAGTTCAGCCATCTTTACTTGGCACTTTTACAACATTTTTTACACCTTAACATTTTGTCGAGCTGATAGTCGCAGCGGATAAGCCTTGCAGCAGTAGGTAGACATAAGTTATTCTTAAATTCAAGATGGCGGCCTTGAAAATTTACTTATTATTTCATAATTATATTATTTCCATAGATTTCGGGGGTGCTGAAGCCGAAAATAAATTCTACTCCTAAATCCAAGATAGCCGTCATGAAAGTTCACTACCTAGTTAAATGAAATTTACTAGCCCTTAAATCATGGGATTGACACCCATGACAGCTAGCCAATTTGCGTAACCGCCATCTTGGATTTGGATTTTAATCTCATTTTCGGCATTAACACCCCCGAAAATAACGATTTTGAAACCCATGACGACTAATTTGCAAATTTTTGTAGCTGCTATCTTGGAATTTCATTTTGTCCCCATTTTCGGCCTCAGCGCCACCGAAAACTACAGAATTGACACCCATGACGACTAGTGAACTTTTCATGTTTTGACCTCATTTTCTGCAACAGGAGCCATGAAAACCATGGAAATATCACCCATGATGAATAAGTAGTAAGTTTTCGTAGCCGCTATCTTAGATTTAGAAATCGATCTTAGCCATGTTTGTTTTGTGAACCGACCATAAGTCCTCTAACATTATTAAAACCTGATTATAGTAGTACGTCCTCTATCTTATGAACTATTTCACTTCTATTTGAAATCAGGAAGCAAAGGCCCAGGAATTTATGTCCCGAGCTGCGGTATGGCAGATTAGGACATAAGCTCCGCCTCTCTGCTGCTCGCTTTCCTCAGCAAACCCTAGCACGAATGCTCTGCGACAATGTACCGCATTGACCGACTGCATGTAGTAATATAGGAGAGAATGTGGTAATACATTCTAATTATGTCTATTAGATACTTAAAATATCTTCGTGTTCATTCTACTTGTACTAATATTTAATCTGTGCCAATACTTTAGGTTTTTGAAAAATAATTTCTATTCACGTGAAATTATTTATTTGTAGCTATGCCGAAAATAAATAAATGTCATTAATTAACTTTCGAGCGATTTTATTTATTTAATGATTATTTTTCGATTAGGATGAATGAGTTTCGATTATGCTGAATGAGTATCGATTTGGCTGAATGCAACATTTGTATTGTATTAACAATTTTGGATTGATGGTCAGCACTAGGTTCGAATTAAGTCGACGTACAATTTTTACTGAATTGAATTGTGTTTTTTTATCCGTTTTTGTATTTGAATAATGGTAAAAGTGAAAATGAAAAGAAAAAGAAACTATGTTTAGCTTGTCCCTTCAGCGTTTCAACACGTAACTAGGTACGTTAATTATTGTTTTTGAGCTAATCTATCTCAACTAATATTTGGATATAGGTATAATTAATATCTATTTTATTCTAATTTCGCATTATGTTGACGTAGCTTCACGTAAACAGCACATTTTTAAAGAAATTTACTAGACATATTAGGTACAATATTAATGAAATAAAATATTTTTCACATTAAATTCATACTTAAAACTTGCGTGCAAATTCCTGCATTTGGTGATTTAATTCAATTAATTGACGCGACAACTCCCCGAGTCAGCGGGTATGACAAATGTCAAAATCTCGTCGAGCCAAAGGGTTAAATCAATTTTGTGGTATAGTTGTTTTGTTTCTAAAGATTTTGCACATAGAATTAGCAGCCTTCAAAAATTAATTTTGACTATCGCTTGCGTTAACGGCGAAAAAAATTATCGTAAGGAAATATTAAAAGCTAATAAAAAGAGAAGGCATAAAAAATGTTCTCGATGGTACATGTAGTCCGCCAACCCGCACCAATTCTACTAACAGAAACTTTTATCAATTGCAACTGAATCGTTCATTCATACAGTTTTCGTAAACGAAAACTGTCAAAATATTTGGTTTTGTTATCGCTAGTGGGTAACACTGGGCAATGTTGATAAAGGGAGGTAGTCGTCGATATGAATGAACGCACCCGAGGTTATAAAGGCGGCGGTCATTCGTCGAAGCGAGAGCATTCCGTGTTGATCAGCTGAAGAAGTCTGACCTTTTATATCTGACTAGCTTGTCCTTATTTTATGATCTTGTAATAATTGTGTAAAGTAATATATTGTGATCTAGTTTATGTTACTAATACTAACCCAAATACAAGTACTCTCAGTGGTGGAGAGTCTATGTTGGTTTTATTTACTGTGTTTACCTTGCTCGCAATCCTGACATACCGATATTAGCTATAACTGTAATGATAGAATCACCCCTGAAAGTTTATGTTGTTGTGTCATTTACAGTTTTGTTTTTGTTGTCAAACAATTTGATAGTTTTTGTAAACGAAAACTGTCTGAATAAACGATTCAGTTGCAATTGATAAACGTTTCTGTTAGTAGAATTGGGCTCCAGTTAGGGTTACCATTTAGAAATTTGAAAAGTCCTGACAAAAAGCCTGACATATCAATAAAACTCCGGACATTTTATTCACAAAATACAAACATAAGAAGATTTATTGTTTGATCTCGTTAAGTTGATTGTTAAAGAAGATTTATATCTTGTTTTTAGATGAATGAGAAGTTAATAAAGATTAAGTTTGATAATTATTACACATGTAAGTTTTATTACTCGTATTCCATATAAGTCAAAAAATCCGGACAAATTAAAGAGCCGGACAAAGTCCGGACAAAAGTCTAGAAGTCCGGACATGTCCGGAAAAATCCGAACGGATGGTAACCCTAGCTCCAGTGGACTTTCACTATGGGACAAACTCTAAATTAGTGAAAATCAAATCAGTTGTTCCATACATAATAATCAATGTTGCTTAACAAAGCGTATGGAACAGCTGGTTATTTTTCACAAATTCAGAGTTTGACCGATTATAAAAGTCGTACAGAATGATTAGCACAGTTCATGGTTTTCGGAAGTAAAGTGCCTAACCAGTAACCAGTCATGCTGTATAAGGTTGCCTTTAAGTGAAACCCTCGTCAATGCAAATTGGTCATTTTTATTTTATCACGACGAACAGGCATAGAATAAATATTACAAGTAGCGCGATCGGTGACAACCGACTGGCGGAGTGGCGGCGACACCACGCGAAATTGTAGGCATTTATCGCTGTAGGTACGGCCGGGAGGTGGAGGCCTGGTATTTATTTATTTAAACTTTATGCAACAAAAAACGTACAAAGGCGGACTTAATGCCTTAGGTATTCTCTACCAGTCAACCAAAAGTGGTGGCGAGATAACATGGCAGGTGCAAAATAACAAGAACATTTCATTATAGATATAAAATTTAAAAAAAAGAACACAAAGCAATTACACAAATAAATTGAAATGTACACAAGTACAAAATAATTTAAATTCTCAATACTTAAATAAGAATAATTTACTATATAAAATCCTATACATAAACATACCTAATACATATAATAATATACGTATAGGTACTATAATTATAATAAGAGAGCCGCTCCATGCGAAATTATTTTGTAGGCATTGAAATTAAGCCTTTATTAAGTATATAACATTCGTAATAAATATAATTGACTAGGTTTTGCCCGCGACTTCGTTCATATGAAAGTGCAATGACCAAATGCATTCCCGAGGTTTTCACTCTAAGGCCGTTTGTCCACCGCCGCCGTCACCGAGAACGAGATGACGTTGCCGAAGTAGCGATACATACATTACTATGACTGCGTGTCCACCGCACGTCCGTCATCCGAGAGCTGACATCTCGGCCACCGAGATTGTGAGTAGTTCGGCGCTTCCGCTAGAACTCCACCGAGATCGTGACGGACCGAAATGCCGGCAGTACAAAATACATCTGGGGGCTTACTATGACCTCTTAAAGCAGGGCAGAAGTTGCCTGGAAGTTGAACTGCCGTGCGTTTTTGTACTATGACATCGATAAAGCAGGCCTGTAGCAGGCCTGGGGGCTTACTATGACCTCTTAAAGCAGGGCAGAAGTTGCCTGGAAGTTGAACTGCCCTGCTTTTTTGTACTATGACATCGTTAGAGCAGGCCTGCGGCAGGCCGGCTATGTTGACGTTTACGTAATCCGTTCACCTTTTTTTTGTATAGACTTTTCGTACCATGAACAAGCTTATCCGTTCAACTTTGTTGTATAGTCGTTCACCTTTAGTACTGGCATGGTACGATTTTAAGCGATTCTTTTGAACGGAAGTTGACTGGCTGGCATTTGAGCGTTTTCATAAGAGGTCATGGTAAGCCCCCTGCACTCGTCCACTACATCCGAGATTGTCGGCGCCGGTGCTCGGATTTTTGTCTTATGTTGGGAACCACCGAGATCGGTCGCGGTGGTGGACACACGATCGCCGTCACGTCGTTCCGAACTAGGTCCAAAATAATCTCGTTTCTCGGTGATGGTGGCGGTGGACGAACACTCTAAGGCAACGATAAGGCGTATTCTACCTTTCAATTAACGATATCTCACCTGAAGATCCCACACCCTGACGGCTGGAGCATGTCCACACTCGCCCGTAGCCAAATACCGGCCATCGGGCGAAAACGCGACACATGTCACGCTCTTCCTGCAAGCGTTTAAGACATGTGTCTGCCTGTTCTTGCGGACGTTGTAGAGGACTACCGTACATCTGGAAAGAAGAATTAGTACATATTAGAATTACTACTAATATATTGTAGTAAATATAAGACTAATATATTAGGTATACAACGATTTCAGAACAAGGCACTGAGGGAAATGGTAAATGCACCTTGGTACGTGAGGAATGACGATCTCCATCGGGACCTTAAAGTAGAGTTCGTCGATAAAGTAATTAGAAAGTATGCAGAAGCTCACGAACGTAGACTTCATCATCATATGAACGTCGTGCAATCTAGCTTCTCGACCACACGAACATAGTGAGAACAAATATCGGAAACTCATAATCAGTGATCGGAAAAAGGTGAGCTAATTTACCTAAACTTCAAAGAACACAGACGAAAACTGGAGACTTCCTTACGACAACATCTTTTTTTCGGGAGAACTTTCTCGGAAATTTTCTTTCATTTGTTTTCAAAAAATAAAAGACATTCTCCTTTTTTGAAAACAATAAACAATCTCTTTTTTAAAAACAATAACAAACGTGTCATCTGGTTTTGTGTCAATTTTGGGAAACAAAAACAGGAAATGAATTCAATTGTTTTCTGAATGAATAACATTAATATTTAAATGTACTTTAGTGATGTCCCGAAACCCCTAATAATTTTCCCGAAAAAAAATGTAGTCGTAAGGAAGTCTCCACTTTTTGTCTCTGTTCTTTTAAGTTTAGGTAAATTAGCTCACCCTTTTCCGATCACTGCTCATAACAAATAATAAACATGGTAAATATCCCGTTCTAAGTTCTAATGATTGTGATAGTGAGAACACTCAAAAGAACAAAACCGTCCGAGCTAGTGTTTAGTGATAGTGAATAAGTGTAATGTAGTACAAGTGCCTCGTGTAGTGCTGGACTTAAAGAATTGCATTACCCCATCTCTTCAAAGGAAAAAAAATGCCACTAAGGGATTCTCTAGAGGATGGGCAGCAGCGTTCTCTAAGTACTTCAACAACCATACTGCGATCGCCAACCCGCCTGCCAAGCGTGGCGATTACGGCAAACCCCGCCCCTTTTGAGGGAGGCCTATGTCCAGCAGTATGGGCATCTTTCGGCTGAATGATGATGAGTACAAGTGCTACACATAAAGAACATATGAACAAAGTGTCTTCGCTTTAACAGAGACAATAAGAAAAGTGCTATTGGATACATTCCTAGTAATAAGATTAGGGTGCACTTCATGGAGCGATCTAAGAAAGGAAATAGAAATAGAACTACTAGACGTTTGTTGTACATATCGGGTGTAAAAAGATCCTTAACGATAACGAAAACCACGTATTCTACCCATCATTGGGATCATTTTTTTCGAACAAACCATACCTGGGAAATCATTGGTTTTGGAGATATTGAAGGTCAGAGTACACATTTTTTTTTTAGTTTTTTCCAAAAACGATTTCCAAGTTATAATACTAAACTTTCTTCCATACAAACATTATCAATAATTTCAATTTTTCCTAACAAATTCGCATTTGAAGTTACAAAAACGCAATGAATATCAAACTCACACGACCGCCTTGGCTCGACTGTGTGGCCGCTGCACGCATGCAAACGCGCGGCATCGCCACAACCATAATTTGCGCGCTACAAAAAAAAGCGTTTTTTTTTCATGCCAAACAATAAAAGTCGTTTCCCAGCAATTATTTTTGGTCAATGTAATTTAGTTTAATGGTCAATGTGATTTAGTTTGATGTACAAAGTGTGTAGATTTCGGCTATGTGATGGGTCTTTTTACACCCTGTATAATAAATAATAGGCATCAGGGTCTAAGATGGAGCACACGAATCCAAGTAACAGAGATATAAGAGGGAATCCCCTATACCCCTCTGGCTCTCACATACACACGACGGAACACAATAAACTGCTTGGCGCAGGACTTTAATGTGAGGGTGGTAGCTAGCCAGGCGGACCGTGTAGATCCTACCACGTCGAGAGCTGGGTCTTGTATAATCTTACAACAATGGGAATTAGAATTGCCAGATACTTTTTTAGGCAAAGCGGGATTTTAAAACTTGTTAAGTAAAAAAAAGCGGGACATAGTAATCTTCTTCTTCTCGTGTCAGCACGAGCTATACGAAAATAGGTCATGCTGTGGTGAAAAGATTAGCCAGTCAGCAAGGTTGATAGCGGGGCTGACTGCCCAGGGTGCGCCGGACGTACTTAAGTATCGTCACTCGTGGCGGCTCTTTTCATACAATTAGTTGTGTTTTGTTGCTGTTTTGAATGACGGTGTTCGTCTGCGTAAAGTTGCTAGCATACTTGCTTGATTTTCATGTCACTCTGCAATGAATTATTCAAGTTTAGTGTCGTATTCGTTGCGGACGTGCCAGGGATCGACAACATTCAGCAAGTCTGTAGACAGTTTGCTGCAGTGTTAGCTGAACCAATTTGTCGTTTGGTAGGTTAGAATGTGACAGCATGTTGCTTAAAGTGCTAATCCACGTAAATAAGTTTACATGACAATACGTAGATAGCAAAAATAGCCCTAGAAAATGGATTTTAATGAAAATATGTTACTTTAACAATAACTGTCTGGTTTACCCTATAGTTAAGCAGTTGAGTCTTCAGAGGAATATAATTATAATCTCCGAAAAGCGGGACTGAGCCTGTCCCGCGCGAGACATTTAATTTTGATTTCAAAATCGGCAACGCTGATAGGAATAGTCCCAGCGTGCGGTAAAGAAGTTTTATATTCTAGATCAGGCCCGCCGTAAGCGGGCGTGCAAGGCGTGCACCGCACGCGGGCGGCACGTCCAGGGGGGCGGCAAATCGAGCGACTCAACACGTAATATTCAAAATCATTGTCATTGAAAATTATTAAAAACTATTTAAGATCAACAATGCTCCAGCAAAGACTAAGTTATTTAGCTATAGTTTCAATTGAACATGAAATCTTAGACAGCTTGGATACAAGAAAGTTGATTCAAGATTTCGCGAAAATAAAGGCAAGTAGAGGTACATTTTTGTAGAGACGAAAATAACTATGTACCTAATCAAAATAAATGTTTTATCTTCGTTATGATTCTTTTCTTTTTTCCCACCATAATGAGAAAACATTAAATAGCCTTTTTTTGACAAAACTCAGCGTACCTAAGTAGTCGTAGGGCGGCATAATCGGTATTGCACGCGGGCTACTAAAAGCTAGCGGCGGGTCTGTTCTAGATAGACCGTCCCGTCCCGACATGGTAACAAATTGTTACATCTGTTTGTAAACGAAGTAATAAGGAAAGATTTAACCTTAATCCACCTTCGTAATACACAGGTTATTTAGGAGGAAAGTTTTGTACTTATCGTAAGTAAGATTACCGTATCGTAACATAAATAACGACTTATAACTAAACTTTTTTCATCAAAGAGATGGATTTCGAAGTTTCGCTAATACACCATTTTGCGTATCAACTTGTCGACCTAAATAACGCGGTGGTGGAGCGTATGTCTTCTGTGTGAATGATCGCGGGTTCAATTCGCGTGTTAGTCTATCTATACTCTATGACACTAGCGACTCGTCCTAGCGTTGCTCGCATTTTATAGCTTAAAACCTGCCGGAAGGGATTACCTAAATTAACGTGAGAACTGCATCAAAATACATTGAGGAATTTAGAAGTAAGCGGACAAAACAAACAAAAAGACGCGGAAAGCGACTTCAATTTATACTGTAAATAGTATATTAGATTAATAATAGTATAGTAAATTAGATAAATAAGATCCATTTTGGCGAGGAAATATATAGAATTCGGGCAATACAGACATGCTTCAGAGCTCTTTTTGATATTGACCCTGAGTGGCTAATTGAGTAAACAAAAAAATATAAGTCGTCAAATGTATAAAACATTAGATCAGACGACTACATTATAACAACTCGTCTAGGGATGCTACTCCAGTTTTTTTTTTTCTATGTCTGTATTTCTAACCAGTGATTTGAAATACTGAGGATAGCCAATCATAATATGATATAAACAAATAATTTCGGGAAATAAAGGCGTAATGTTATGTTATATATAAGTAATAATGCATGTAGTATGAAAGATTTGTGTCTTCTCTCCGACTTTAAAGGAAACATCCACCAAAAAAATACTGCGGAGAATAGATAAAAAAAAGTTGTCATAAAAATTAGGAAAAACTTAACCGTTTCCACTTGTAACTCTGCCTACCGCACTAGAACGTGAACAGACACACAATACCAGAATACCTCTACATTAACATAAGATTAACACTTTAAAATATTCCATTCATTGGCTTGCCATAATCGAACGGACAGCCAACGCGTCTGGAATCACATTAGTTAGGATTAGGTGTGACTGACAGCGGGTAGCGTACGTTTATTGATGGAGCGATTAGCGGGAGGTCGTTAGGCCTCTTGTAAACGCTAAGAAAATCCGACGAGACAAAGACAAATATCGTCAACCTCCGCGCTAACTGTCGTAACTAGCAATTGATAATTTTTCAGAGAAATTCTCACAGAGTGACTTATCTGCTTCAAATGAATAGAAATAAATAAATAGATACCTTAGGGCTTTAGGGCAACTACTAATCAAGCCAAGAGTAAGTCAAGAGCAATATAAAAAAGTTATTAATTCATTAGTAAAGCCACAGCTAACGCAACTAATGAAAAATTATCAATTGCTAGATACGACAGTTAGCGCGAAGGGTGACGATATGTGAGCATGTACACGACAAGAATTCGTCAAACAGAGGTAAGCTAAGGTCCCGTCTCCCGATTACCTACCCCACCCCGCCTGCAGCGACGTAGGTGGAAGTGCGTCTTCACGTCGTGTCTTGCGCCGACAAGAATTTATTATTGACCAGCGCGGACGCAGTGTGTACGCAGATCGTACGTAGAAACACCGCGAAATCATGTGTAGACACGTCGGACTTTCTTCGCGTTTACGAGAGGCTTCAAGGCGCACAAGTGCTAGTCATCTCAGGAGATATGAGAGCGACAGGCGCGGGAATAGGTACGCTCTTTGGGTTAGCTTTGTTTGTCCTACCCCTCCCACACTTCAGGCGGTGACTAGAAATTGCGCGCTGGCCAAAAGGGTTAAAAAAATGGCTAACACAATGGGTCTATTGCTGCTCTGAAGTGGTCTTCTATGAGCTTGGTACGGTTTTTTGTCTGAACGAATAGGTAAACATACAGTTAATAGTTTCTTGTTTGTTTTATTTTTAATAAACCACACTAAATTCGTTGCTATTTTAATGCTCGTTGTTCCAGATTGTTTTAGCATACATTATTGCAAATTAAACCAAAATATCGTTGCACATTGTAGTACAAACATAAACTGACCCAGATAACGTATTGTAAACCAAGTAACATTTGTGTAAACTAAAGCAATCTTCCCTTTGAGAGCAAGACCCAGAAATCAGTGTAAACAATCGTATTTGTAAAGTAAATAACATTAATTTGAACAAGCAACAAATCTAAGCATATACGCTAGCAGTGAGACATGGCTTTATAACAAATAGTTTATTGTAACGTGGGTTTGAGTTTGTTGTCAGCACGCGTAAGCGGAAGATGGAGCGAGTATATTGATAAGCGACAGCGATTTGAGTACCTTTTTTTAGCGTTTTTGAAATTCTACTGGTCAGACCAGAGCCTTGACACAAAATCCCTTCTTCTTAAACGATAACTGCCTGTTGAAATATTAGATTGTATGGAATTGACATTTTCTCGAGAATAAGCAAATGTCATTTCCATACAATTTGATCTTTCCGCAGGTACTAAATCTGTTCATCCCTTGTAGTTTATTATTCGCCTTATGATTTGTACACACCAAACAAACAAACGCCAACGAACGCTGCGTGGCAGGAAGTGTTGCTATTGATTTTTTGAGAGACAGACGCGCGAAATGTCTCTCGCTTGCTGTTCCCAGGTGCAGCGGACTGCCTATCCGAACGGAACCGGATTCGTGCTATAAAAGTTTAATCAAATTCAACGAATGTTCGAAATCGCTACATCGTGTCACTAAAGTAGTACCTCACCCTTCCGCTGACGCGTCTACTGTTAACAGAATAACAAACATTACCCCACGCGATACGTGACAGGTCTTACTGCTAGCGGGTTCCATGACAGTTCCATCTGACTGTACTCGCATTAAATTTTTATCGGTATATCCTAATCCTAACTTCCTAACTAATATCCTAACTTTTTAATATTATAAATGCGAAAGTAAGTTTGTTTGTTTGTTACCTTTTCACGCCTAAACCACTGAACCGATCACCCTGAAATTTAGTATATACGTTGTCAGATATACAGAAACGGACATAGGGTACCTTTCAACCCGAAAAAAAGTACTATTCCCGAGGAAAACACCAATAACGGTCATAGATGGCGCCACGTGTCTTTCGAACCATGATTGAATTATATTATTATAGAAACTTTAGTAGTGTGTTAAGTTTTTTAAATCGAGCGAAGCCGCGGGCAAATGCTAGGAATATATAATTTGATCTTGCCGCAAGCGTTGAACGTTTAAAGAATAGGTACGAATTTTGTCTAGGGGGCCAGGAGATTCTTCAATAGTCCACATAACACCGTAAGAGATCTCTGGTCTCTGCTTATCCTCTTGACAAAAACCGTAATCGCCTTTTCCGGTCACCCATGGGAAGAGGGAGGGTGTAGCCCATCCCTTGTCGGAAGTCGCACGACATTCCCCATGTTCATCAATTAACGTAAAACTGACATTTGGGGGATGAACCCCTCAATTATAACAGTTTTTATTTCTTAATTTACATGGGGTATCCCTTCCCTGTAGGCCACACCTTGACTGCACCCATGAGCTATATCAATGACTCATGCATTTAAAAGTAATTTAATTCCCCTATTCCTCCCCACTTTCCATAGGTGACAGAGGGTTCAGAAAGGGGGTGAATGCTACTAAAAAAAAATGGTCGCCAAATTACAAACGAACCACAAAACCGACCCGACTGATTTTGAAGCTTTTGGCATCAAACTTCAGGTACGTCACGTGTACCTACATTCTGATTACATAGTAATATATGGTCACTGATTGCTGATACCAATATAATGTCACCGAGAGACAAAGAAGGATCAATAGCAAAGAAAAAAAACTTGCAAAACATGAATACAAAAATGTATTTAGCCACAAAGAACTCTAGAAGTAGGGGCTCGTGGCTAATAATTACGAACCGCGCGGATCATACGATTTGCAAGGTTAAGCTGCGCATGCCGCGGTCAATCCCTGGATGAATGACCGTTCTTTACAGAACGAGACCCCTCCGTGCGTCGGAGAGCACGTTAAGCAATCGGTCCCGGGTAACATAAGTCAGAAGTCTGAAAGTCTAACAACCGGTCTAACCTTAGGATATCGGCATTGCCGAATACCTGGGTTACGGAGGTCTGATGGCAGTCGCTCCGTGTAAAATACTGGTATTCAGCCGCATCTGGTTAGACTGGAAGCTGACCTCAACATAGTTGGGAAAAGGCATATCATCTGCATACGTATAAGCGTAAGCGTTTTCTAATCGCTCCGCTTATCACTATAGCACTACTACTACTACTATTTTGCTAGTCAATCTATCCTAATTGATATGAGTGACGCGCGACGTGCACGCGGCCTTTCTCACGGGCACGACGACGCGTCGCGTCGTGTGCGACACGCCTAACTATGTGCGTACGCGCTTGTTCATCATCTATGGTGACATTATTACCTTTGCGAAGTGAACTAGACTTTGCTAAGATTGCCATCCACCCAGCATTCTTTCGTATCCGTAACCCATCGACAAACGAATAAGGTCGCGAGAAATTCCGGATTTCTACTTTAGCATTATGAATTTTTCGAAATTCATCTGCCTAGCCTTTTCCCAACTACGTTGGGGTCGGCTTCCAGTCGAACCGGATGCAGCTGAATATCAGTATTTTACATGGAGCGACTGCCTATCAGACCTCCACAACCCAGTAACTGGGTAATACGATACTCTTGGTAAGACTGGTTGTCAGACTTTCTGGCTTCTGACCAACAGTAACGACTGTCAAAGATCTACAAATGACAGCCGGGACCAACGGCTTTACGTGTTTTTCGAGGCACGGAGGAAACTCGCTATGGTAAATGGTCACCCATCCACAGACCAACCTCGGCAAGCGTGGCTTAACCCGGAAGATCGGTCTATGCGGCTGTAATTATTTAGCCACGAGCTCCTCTCATGGAGCTCCTCTTACGATGGATTTTTCGAAATTCCTGCGCAAAATAAAAATATTGTCCTCAGGACCATTTCTACTAATAAAATTGTTGCCAAACTGCAAAAGAACTACCAACCAGTCAGTTTTCGTTTACGAAATTGGCAAAATTGTGGCGGCATCTATCTCGCCACATGCGAACTATCCTACATCGCGCAATCAAGATTTAACACGCAGATAGTATATATACAACCTCCCAACATCAACCGTTGGGCAGTAGCCCGAAAGGTACAAGACTCCGCCTGGTTGGAGGATCCTCCCTTTGGTTGGAGGAACACCACACCAAGTTTCTCCACAAAATATTTGTTTTTTTTTGTTAAACGATTTGACAGTTTTTGTAAACGAAAATTGTCTGAATGAACGGTTACGGTTCGGTTACGGTTGATCATCATTTCTGTTAGTAGAATTAAGCCCCTGGTTTCATGACTTAACAAATAGCAGCATGGGCGAAGCCAGGGTTGGGCGGATGGGGTGCTTGCCCTACTGGCATAGGGAAAAACAGTTAAATAGTCTAGATTCTCGACACCCATGTCTTCTAACACAGGCAGACCAATGCCCGGTTATGCTTATTTGGGCCTCAAAAAGGTGGGCATGGGCAAAATACCCTCAACTTCTATACTTTCAGATTTAGTGAAAAGATATAAAATATTTACTGTCCAAGTCAAAGTTTTTTGTTTCAAGTAGACCAAATTACAGGTGCTTTTAAAACGTTAAAAACTAGGTGTACGGTTCCATAACATAGGTCTTATGGAGAAGAACCGGCAAGAAACTCCATGAATACTCTTCTTAAATAAATTGATCATGACAATTTCACTACAGTATCGTGAGAAAAACAGTACCTATGAGAATAATGCAGATTAATTTAAGAAATAAACTCATTATAAGAGTAGCAAACAGAAAAATACGCCTTTTGGGATTGCCATGGCAGTTAAGAGCTGACCAGTCCCGACAGACGGCACCCGTTCACGAGCATGACGTGCACATCCGCATCGCTCAGCTCAACCATGTTGCAGGGAACTCAACGATCGGATGCACGACGCCACCGTCAGCAGGACATTTTAGCGAGCATGACGAACTCATACTACCTGACAATAGATAGTTGCATAATAATGATATGAATAAAGGTGTATCATTAAATACTGCATTATTCTCACTGATTCACACTGTTTAAAGAAACACCTCTAAGTACGTGTGACAAGCAATGCATGCAATCTAAATAAACCAATCACCGTCACTTCGACATTTGAATCGTCGTAACACGGAAACGGAAGTCGGTACAGTTGACCGGACGGGGTCAATGCACCGGCGGAACGATTCTCACTTGACCGTACTTGTCCGAGACGGTAGTCTGAGTTTTTAATGAGATTATCAAGACAGAGGTAGTGGAATTATTGAGGAAGTAGATGTAGCTGTTAGACGTACAACTGCAAGTATAGAATTTGCAATATTTAACAGACTTCTTACCCGACTAGGGTGAAGCAAAAAGAAGGGTAATGATTTTGATGGGTATGTATGTTCATCTGTTCGAGGAGCTCGTGGCTAAATAATTACAGCCGCATAGACCGATCTTCCGGGTTAAGCCACGCTTGCCGAGGTTGTTCTGTGGATGGGTGACCATTTACCATAGCGAGTTTCCTCCGTGCCTCGGAAAGCACGTAAAGCCGTTGGTCCCGGCTGTCATTTGTAGATCTTTGACAGTCGTTACTGTTGGTCAGAAGCCAGAAAGTCTGACAACCAGTCTTACCAAGAGTATCGTATTACCCAGTTACTGGATTGTGGAGGTCTGATAGGCAGTCGCTCCATGTAAAATACTGATATTCAGCTGCATCCGGTTCGACTGCAAGCCGACCCCAACATAGTTGGGAAAAGGCTAGGCAGATGATGAATGTTCATCTGTTCCCTCATAGTTCCCTCATAGCTAGAGATCGGATATTCAGAAGCATATTCACCTAAACTTGCGATGTTGGCTAATAGGGAATGAGCTTTTGTATCGAAAAAATCCTGCGGTTCCAGGACAATTATTTTAATTTATGTATTTTTTGGTTTATCTAACACACATCACTTCTTTTCTTACACTCTATAAACACACATATTTGCATCGGGGGATAAACATTAATTTTAAATAATTATGCAATCCAACGAGCCCGGGTTTTTTTTATAAACCATTTTAAGAAGCCGTTTCCATAGTTTCGTAGCTAAAAATTACTTTAGGTAAATATGTATGCATCCGAATATACGATCCCTACTCATAACTTCCAAACTACAATCAGTTTCAGCGTAGATTAGCATCAACTTATGAAACTTAATTTTATGATGATATAATTTATTACTTTCAGTTTTTTTTAAGTCCTATTTTCTTTTTTTTTCTATTTTGTTTGATCTTCCTTGTTCCTTAGTACCTGCCTCAGGGAATGTCTAAATTTATTCCTTTTTGTATCTTTGCCGGGTTTTAGAAGTAATAAAAAATAACAAAATCCATTAAAAATGTATACAAGTTCATAAGCTGTCTAAGTTTTTATCGCAGAGGGAGCTTTTAAGAAATTTAAAAAGTCTTTATCTTTGTCTGTTTCACGCGAAGAGAGGATTTTCCTGGATTTTCTGCGGCACAGGTAGGTTTAAGTTTAGAATCTAGATCTAGGTAAACTGACTTCTTTTATCTTTTGAATAAATATTATTATCTTCTTTTATTCATTGTTCTAAACTAAGAAAAAATCTATACATTTAAAAATATGAAACATAGTACCCCACCGGACAGTGTTTTCATTAGAACAAGCTAGCTAGACAAAAGGCACTGTGAATTTCCTGGAATTTATTACCTGGGCTCCTAGCCACGTCCACATTTGTCCCAATTCCAAGAATTGTTTTGCACTAATGTCAACTACTGATAAGAAAATAAGGGCAGTTTAAAAAGAAAGGGTTAAAAATTACTTATTTACATCAGGCAATACCTCAAACGCATTTCCAAGCGTTACTTCGACACTGCCCCCTCCATTCGAACCCCCTAGTCGCCGCAGAGGCCGACTACAGTCCCTCTCTCATAAGTAAAGTTCGCCGTCCCAGGCACACACTTTTAGAACCCGATGACGAAATAACGCTTCTCCAGGAGACGAGTAAATCGACCAGCACAATACACAACGTCTGCCGCCATCAGGCATGCCGTCCTCGCCGACGCGTACCGGCATCGGGAACAGGGTCCAAGCTACCGGCGGTCAGGGCTCCAGAGAGAGGAACTTCCTAATAATACGCGCCGTGTCCAGAAGTACCGCTTACTGAATCAGGCCCTTGATCCAGCTGCCCAACGAGAGCCTCATCAGATGTTGGTCGAGGCTCTTGGCTATTAAGCCACTGGCTGTAACTACTATCGGCACATTGACTGCTGAATCTTCTTATTTAATTTCTTTACCTTTCTCGGCTTTCACGAGGTTCTCGTCAGTCGAACAGTGATAACAACGATAATTGTGAGATGCTCTGTTCAATCTATCACCACTATGTCAGGCTTATTGACAACAATAGTCCTATGGGTGATGATCAGTGATCGGAGTAGGTAGATTGATTTTTGGTACTTGTATCATAAATGCACACAGAAAGAATAACATGGATAAGCCATTTTTCCGGAAAGTAATTCCGGTATTTCCGGATTCAATTAAATATTGTTATTGTTGGTAGTGATATTATTACTACTCAATTCATTTAAAGGAAGGTATCAAAACTAAATTAATTTAGTATTTATGTTGAATAATAAAAACAATCGAATTCCGATCGAAGCATTAATACATTTTTTATGCACTCTACGAACCGAAGTAAACGCGAGTGAGCTACTTGGCATGTCGTCGGCGAGCGTACACGTTGTTTTGATAACCGGTTAGTGCACCACCCATGATCCTTTGTTCTGATTGGTCGATGGGTTGTGTCAAATAGCGACAGAGTGCCCTTAAAAAAAGTTTTGAAGAATATAATATTGCTCATTTTAATACAATTCCTGCAGAGTTCCGTTTTTTTTAATAATCAATAAGTTCCGAAATTTTACGAAAATTACGAAATTCCGGAGGAATGTCCATATTAATATATACGTTTCGGATCAATGACCCCAATTCAATCTACCTACTCCGATCCCTGGTGATGATAGATCGATCTCAGTACAATGTGAAATGACAATTCTCGAGAACTGGGTCGGGTACATACTTGTAGTAAGGTACTTCTGCGTCCACAAGGTTGTATTTCAGAGCAAGTTGCTGGAGGATAATCCTAGCCTCGAGGTTGTGCCTGTGCAAATAGTCACCGTCAGCAAGACGAAAACAACCAGAGATAATAATAATATGTCGGTTATATTCACCGGGACAGTGGCATGCACAAACGTTATCAACCGTGCCGCCCTTCACAATATATTTTCTATAATTGTTCGTCATCTTAACTTCGTCGTCCATAATTGCACAAATAAAACCTTAGGTTTCCCCGAAGAGGTTACCGAAACATAGGCTACAGAAGCTAGAAAATCTACATCGGGAACATGAAGAGCCCGGTAGAAGCGTCTGTAACGCTCCGTGCTCCCCCATACCTCCTTGCGGCCTCAAGTACTATAAGCTTGCGTCAGTTTTCTTTAGCTAAGGAAATCGGGGTGCGTCCTTTGTCCACTGCGACTTCATCTCGATGCATCCCCACGTCGGCTTGGGAGAAGTACTCCCTGAAACCCGGCTTTATTATATCTCAGCATGGATCATGTTTATGGGTGCCGGTGAATTGTGAAGTTGTAGTTAATTAAGCTCAAAAAAAAATCTTAACATACTACTAAAGTTTCTATAATAATATAATTCAATTGTGATTCGAATGACACGTGGCGCCATCTATGAACGTTATTGTTGTTTTCCTCGGGAACAGTACTTTTTTTCGGGATGAAAGGTACCCTATGTCCGTTTCTGCACACCTGACAACGTATATGCAAAATTTCTGGATGATCGGTTATGCGTGAAAAGGTAACAAACAAACTTACTTTCGCATTTATAATATTAAAGTTAGGATGCAACTTCCCAACTTTGTCTCTACGATTGGCAACGCATGAAAAATCCTCTTGATGTTTTAGTAACCACTTTCCATCTGGAAGATCGCCTGCTTACCAACCAATTACAAGAAGAAGAAATGTCTTTTTGGATTCACAGGCTTGTTATGGCGTGTCAGCTGTAGTTTTTTAGTAGCATTTCATTGCAGAATCATTGTTTACGTAAATGGGCAGTTTGGAGCACGCATGCGTGTGTTGACACGCAACAACGTTATGTTGACGTGCCTACGTGTCATGTGGATCATATCGTTAGGTATTCACATGGTCACGGTTATATTCAAGTTTATTACATTGAATTACCTATGTAGGTATATCAGCACGTAGAATAAGCACACTGCTAAATAACATACTAAGACACCGAGCACAGACATACTTATATTTATTATTACATAGTCATTATGGCTGGCAGGCGGATGGCACATTAACCCGGGGATAAATGGAAATTATTTTTTGACATGCCACTAAAATAGGTGGCATGCCAAAAAATTGCATCATTATTATGTCAGTAGATGACACACAGAGATACATTTGCAAGGGAAATTGCCGCCTTTTAATGACACACTCTTTAATCGGGTACTAAAATGGCATGCCTGCAGCTGTAGTTCGCGTCCCTAAAAGCCTACGGAGTAGCTTAGTCAATTATTTGTATGCTGTTATTTGGGCAGCTTCGTGACCTGAACGAGAGGACTGAGGGCTCTGCAATCACCAGCTGCAGTCATCATCTCCAATGAGGTCACTCAGGGACTCTAACGGAATATATCTTCCTTATGTGAGATGATTTTTCCCAACAGTGAACTGCCATACATTCAGTGCGTATTATCTACAAAAATACACATAGCTCCAATATTCCTGCCTACTTCAGTGACTGAATAGCATGAACTACATAACAACGCCTGTATTCCCCGAATTGCCCATCCCGGTAGAGGTGTTTAATACACCCTCATTTCGCTTTTATGTTTAAATTCCATATACAGGTTTAAATCCCATATAAAGGGTTATTGAAAAATTTATGTTCGCATAATCCGTCAAAATGTTGGGAACAGCTGATTTCATTTCGCGAATTCATCTTTCATCCCATTGTAAAAGTTGTTCATAATGATGAGTACAATGACCCCTTAAGAGGTTGTTAGTGTTTTTCCAACAACCCTGTAAAAGGGGCCTATTGCCACCAACCGTATTATTTATTCTGTGCCAACCGGGCGGGTGATTATTCGAAAAATGTTAACAAAAAATAAAAACGTCCTTCTCATCATCCCAAAGTTCTTAAATGCAGATGTTAAAAACTTCAATTATAATAATGAAAAATCAAACTATACCACTGCCGTCAAGCAATAAGATAAGAATAAAAACAATCTGAAACTAATATTAATGTAAACAACGAAGTAGAATAATGATGTTTTTTTTTTTTTTAAGGAAATTCGAATATTCACCCTGTCACAAACCCGGACTCCGGGCAGCTACTATGAGAAATTCCACATAAAAAACCCAATAACACTTTATCCGACCTGCATGCTTATTCTCAACCATCGGAAACTGCCCTTTCCGAATCCGATCGGAAAGTATCCGACAGTGCCGTCTAAACTCTATTCACAAATCCGAAATCGAAAACTTTTGACAGTTCTATTCGGAATGAAGACGCCAATTCACGGAAACTAATCCGAGAGCTATTTGTTGTCGGAAAGTACTCGATTTTAAATAAAACAATAAAATTTCTGCTGGGATGAATTAAAAACTGTTTAATAACTATATTATAAGGAATGTTAATCATTTTAAGCTATGTCTGAGCTAAGTTTACCTATTTTGTAACAAGTTTTAAGAATGTTTTGGCCGCCGCTTTTAAATGCTCGATGTATCAAAGTATACTTAATTTTAGGTGGTTACTTAGACACACGTAAGTAATAATGAGTTTGTGTTAACCCATTTCTACAAAATCGAATTATACTCAACTACGTTTTACGTATCAAAAAATTTAATAACAAGAAATTATACGACAACATTTTTACATTCATTTTTCTGGACCATCACACGCTAGAGTTTTGTTCGGTGATCACACTGAACTTCACACGTTTTCGGTTGATAATTTGATTGAATATATATCAATAATTAAATGAATACGGCATTTTTGTATATTTACATTGTCTATTTCCCCGTTTGGTATGACAGATTATAAAAGTTGTTTTTTCACAAAGCATGTTTTGAAATAAGGAAACGATCGCATAAATTAGACATTATTTTATAAAAAAAATGATGAAATTTATGTATTAATGTATATTGTATAGTTGCACATAAGATTATTTGCGAAATACATAATAATAGTATTATATTTACTACGTTAACATTTTCTACCACAGTAATCTATTTTCTACCATTGCGTAGCATACACCGTAAACACACGTTCCAAAAACCATTCACGGATTCGGAAACTCCCTTCCGATAGGAACTGTGAATAAAGTTTTGTAATCCATCGGATCGGGAATCAATCCGTCGGATACTTTCCGTTCGGATACGGAAACTCATCCGATGGTTGAGAATAAGCATGCTGGAGATCTAACCGCGACTGATGAGTCGACCGCTAGACAGACCAAATGCAATCAATGCAGTATGAATTAACGCTCAAAACTCACGTCTACTTCCACTGGAGCTATACAACGTAATGCAATTTATTTTCCATAAATAACAAAGCGGCCAGACATCCCCGCGGCGCTCGACTAGCTAATAAAGGTGAGTGCAGACCATATCGATCTAAGGGAGCGGCCACACGACCGCACCCCGCGGTAACAGCGGTTTAAAGTTCACTAGCTCACCCTTGAGCACTATTAGTTATTACTGCGGCGCTTTTTATTAATAATAGCGATTTGTGGAGTTATTTTATGGAATTGTTTTTATTAATTCAATGTAGCTTCGACGGGGCCTCGTGGCTAAGCGCGCGGATTGGATTTGCAAGGTAACAGTGGCGAAGAGTGAATTTTCTTAAAAGGGAAGCCGGACCAAAAAATGCTTACCTTGCTCAAGTGTGATGCGTGAATTCCAGTAACTACTCGTTTCGAAAGGGAATCCGATAGGAATCGAGTTGTATGGAGCCTTCGCCACTGCAAGGTAACCCAGTAAATAACAAAGGATTTGCCATTTTTCGTAAATACCTAACAAAGGAAAGTTTTTAGTTTTTTTTATTTATAATTTTTTACTAGCTTTTGCCCGCGTTAATTTAGAATTTGACAATCAACTCTTAACACTCTACTAAAGTTTCCGTAATATTCAATCATGATTCGAAAGACACGTGGCGCCATCTATAATCGTTATTGTTATTTTCCTCGGGAACTGTACTTTTTTTCGGGATGAAAGGTACCCAATGTCCGTTTCTGTACACCTGACAACGTATATGCATTCAGGATGATCGGTTCAGTGGTTTAGACGTGAAAAAGTAACAAACAAACAAACTTACTTTCGCATTTATAATATTAGTTAGGAAGTTAGGATATTGTGGTTCATTAATAGAAGGCCATAATAGGTGGAGATACAGATGTATCTGGGGGTAAAGTAAAGATTGGAGATGAAAGGATGAATGAGTTTATTTATTTGGGAAGTACGTTTACAAGATATGGTAAGATTGACGAAGATGTGGAAAGGAGAGTCAGTGCGGGAACCACTTGGTTCTGGGTTCGATTCCCAGGTCGGAAAGTGTTATTGTGTTTTTCCGTGTGGAATTTCTCAGAAGCAGCCTGGAGTCTGGATTTGTGGCCAGTTGATGGCAGTAGGCTCGTCCCTTACATGCATGGGACATAACAAATTAAAATTAAATATTTATTTGACACTTAAAAATACATGTTACAAGCCAGTCTTAATAAAATAGCACACGAATGTATTGCCACGAATCTGATCCTAACCCCCAAACTAGGCCTGGACCTGTATTTTAGGGATCAGCGTTCAGCCATGGGTTTGATTTTCAATAAAACAAGATTTTGGAGGAGTGTCGCTACAAAGTTGACAGCCAAGTTATTGCCATTTGGTAACACATATAATGACTTATCCATTACAAAAGAAAAGAAAAGTAAAACACACATCATGTATGAATTACAATTACAAAAAGAAGGTGAAATGGTAAAGAGTTATGTGTGTTTGTATGTCTGTGTGTGAGTGTATGTGTGTAAATGTGCATGTGGTGGAAGTGTGATGTATGTGTGTGCATATGGGAGTGAGTGAGTGTCTGGTTTGGTTCGCACCTTTGAGTGTCTGTAAGTATGGGAAAAACTAAGAATGGATGACAGTGAGTATAGATTTATTTATTTATTGATTATTTATGAATGTGAACAAACTTTCAGTCTCCTGATAGTCCATCTTTTGGAGCCAATCAGCTACTTTCTTTTTTATTTCCTGCCGACACATTTTAGCTATGTTTAGCTTTTTGTTTGCAAGATTGTAAAGTTAAAAAAAAAAAGCTAAACATAGCTAAAATGTGTCGATAACAGCGAATTAAGGGTGCCTTACACCTCTGCCCAACCCTTCAGAGAACATAAGCGTGATGTAATGTTATGTTTATAATTAAATAATAGACGACCACCATAACATTTAGCATACAATTAAGGCAGTCCGCTAACGTCCGGAGATACGGACGGACGAAAGTGGAGATGTTACGTCATCATTATGCGCAGGAGTCGTACGCGGCATATCAATAGTTATAATCGATTCATTCATGCGTGCGTACGCAGTTAAATGCATACCAAAAGTGGACGTAATTAAATTTGGATCAGGACCTTGGATCCTTGAAGGGGTCATTAGCGTATCCTCTACTCGGCAATGTTGGTGGTCGGCTCCCAGTCTAGCCTAATTATGTCAGGGGCCTAATTCTCCTAAAATAAATCTTGATAAATCACATCCGAACCAAGGCCGAACCGTTTATTCAGACAGTTCTCAATTTCAAAAGCTATCAAATTGTTTGACACAAAAAACAAAATCAATTATTTTGAATGTTTTCGAAAACAAAAACTGACTGACGGTTGTGGTTCGATTGCGTTTGGCAACAATTTATTTTAGGAGAATTGGGCCCCAGTTCTTATACATGGTGAAATTGTAAACACTCGACAAACCAAAATGGGAGATTGTACCCATCACTATGAACAACTTTTACTATGGGACCAAATATGAAATCGCGAAAAAAAATCTAATGTTCCCTACATTTTGACGAATTATGCAAACATAAATGTAGGGACCAGCTGTTTTTTTTTTCGCGGGCACCTCTTATTAATTATAAAGATACAACAAGTCTTAAAGGACAATGCTCATGGATGTATGGAGTCCCGTACCATGCTGCATCAAAGTCAAACTTTGTTTTTTATAGACTGCACATAACATATTAACTCCTACAAAAGTTATTTTTGTTAACAAAACGCGAGTTTCGGAGATTTTAGAAATAATCTAAATAACCTGACAATGTGGACATGTCATACACGATTTATTATTGCTCTAAAAAACAGTAATCCGCATCTATTGCATTCTACATGTTTATGACCGGCTGTGAATGGCCAATTAACCATAGATAAAAAAATGATAATCGTTTAAACAAAAATTCTAATTTATTCTAGTTGTTTTTAATTAATGTAGAATCGGCAAAATATATTTTTTTTAACCTGTTTTTTGAAAGATGTGATCATGAAACTTTCAAAATTCAAGGTTATAGTAATCATAAATCATGTGAAACGGAACGTCATGTAAAGGGAATAAAACAATATCAACACTTTTTTACTTTAAATTAAATTCCCTGTTCAAAAATTAAATCCCCGACGCGTAATATCGTAAAAAATTATGAAAATAATTACTATAATACACTCACCGGCATAATTAGCGGAACGCAACAAAAAACCGTGATTCTTCCATAATTTTGTATTGTACATTAATGTTTTTGTTTAAATATTTTATAATTAGGGTTAAATGCATTAAAAGGACAAATAATCAGTAATCATTTTATTGAATTTGGCAATTTAAATCTTTAATTTGCTAAAATATCCATTTTGTAACTTTCGGCGCATATTTTTTGGAATAATTAATTTGCCATTTATTTTACTTTTTTGTTTGTTTTATCACCGTTTCTATACTGATAGGGTCATTATCAGTATTGTGACATGTTTTTCTATCCAATTTTTTAATCCATTATCTTTATTTAAGGCAAATTGTCCCCATACTCCCATGCAACACTTTTCAATCCTCTAATGTTTCTTGGTGGCTGTTTTTTTTTCTCTAACCCTATTTCCCGTCAAGACCAAGTCATATTCTATTGGACTCATGTCCGAGGTCCACGTTGACCCACCCTGGTGGGTTATTACAACATCTTATATGAAATTGAGGACCACGAATACACAGTCCGGCCACACATAATCGTGCATACTTTTTTTTTCTTGTCTGATAATTTGTCAAGTGGCATCGCATGAGGTTCTGGGATGTCTATCCTGCAAAAATAAGCAACCATTAAGCTTCCTTCAATAATGCCTAACTCCGTGTGCGCTTCAAAACAAATGACACCCCAAACCATTACTGCAGCCTCCAGTATAAGGCACATTCCTGTAAAATTTGACTGTGCAAAGCAATTCCCTTGACGTATCCATATTCTATGCCTCCCATCCAAAAAATGTATATCAAAAAACAGCTTGCCCCTGAGAAAAAATCTCTTTCTAACTCCTTAGTCCGATCTCGGTGTTATTGAGCAAAACTTAATTTCACTACGCGATGACGTACAGCACGTTTTGGACATTCAGCAGTCGCGTTAGACATCAGATTACCTTCAATGAGACGTCATCTTTCTTTCCGCATACTCACAAGCAAAATACGGACCACCTTCTGGATGCTACAGGTCCGAATAGCAGCATTGCGCCAATTTTTCAGAGCCTTAACCGGTTTGAACTGTCATAAACCAATCATCAGCGGCGCTTTTTCCTTGATTTCTGCATTGTCCTCATCTTCTAACAAAACATCTTCTCTGTTTGTACCGATGGACATTGCGAGGAATGACTAATAGCGATACACCCAGTGCTTAACTTACTGCACGATAGGTTTGACATTCATCGATCACTGTAGCATCTCTCGTAGCTTTTGTCACAGGTAAATTACTTCTTTCAGCCTCTACGCAATGTTTATTATCCAAATGCAATGAATACACTAAGGCCAAACCACCAGTACTTAAATAAAACAAAGTTCCAATCATAAACACAAAAGGGCAAAATCTTTGTAAAATCAAAATTGGGCCTAATTTACCTCTAATCGCTTAGGAAAACCAAATTTTTCTTCAACATGCAAGTCCCAATTGAAGGTTCTTTTGAATAAAAAAATCGTCACAGCAATAGCAGTACCATATAATAAAAAAATGTAAAAAATTAAAATGTTCCGCTAATTATGCCGGTGAGTGTATTTTGATCTTGATGCATGAGACTTTTTGGTACCACTTTTGGTCATTCTCCTTTCCCCAATAACGCTCGGTAAATTATAGGAATCAGTCATTATTGTACTAAAATTAAAACCGAATAAACTTCAGCCTAGTCTAGTCAAATGGAAGTCTAAACTTGGAAAGGTCTAAACTGAAACAGCGCCATTGTCTAAACTTTTGACTTTTAGCGTCCCGTGTTATGAATAGAAAAATGGCCGTTCATATTTCATAGACTATTTTCGGCGAATTTATTTGTTATTGGCTGCAAGGACTTCAGGCCTGAGGACTTGCTAAGCGTGAGGTCTTGGGTTCAATCCTCAGGTCGGGCAAAGTGTTATTGGGATTTTCCATATACAACGTTATTTTTAGTATATACAAAAACCGAGACAACCCAACAAGATTTTCATCAGAACTGCCAGAAATGTGTTTTTTTAAATAAATCTTCAAGTGACACCGTAGTTTATGTCGCGTAAGGTTCCCTAGTAAAGTGTGAAATGCCTGAGATGTGCTATGCAGGGGTTGTCTAATACACGGAAACTGACCGAGCGGACCATCTCAAGCCTCAAGGTGTCTATTCCCGTCAACTGTTAAGGGTAAAAACCTACTAAAACAAAAATGAAATTTATGAAAAAAAAAAGTGGATTTAAAAATATCTCAATCGATTCTCCTAGTGATTCTGAACAAACTAGTTTCAGGTTTAGTATATACGAAAACTAAGCTTGTAGAATTTCTCAGTAGCAGCCCGGAGTCTGGATTTGTGGCCGGTTCATGGTAATGGGCTCGTCCCCTATTCCTTTCACTTCGTGCATGTTCATACATCTTGCCATACACGCACGCCGGTTGAGAGTACTACGCACCTGTCCTTTTTGAAGAACATCACCAATAACATCGATGTATGTCCTTCTAGGTCGTCCTCTACCGGCGTTTCCACTGACATCCGTCTTATAAATTCACAAATTCTCTCAACAAGACCAAACCACGTTCATACTCCTTTCAATATTCGTCACTACATCATCTATTAAATGGCAACTTTGTCATAAAAAGTATTTCATTAAAAACCATCGATTTGGAAGCTCTTTTACACAAAGTAGACCTTCAAATGACGCTCAAGAAAACATTCACTGTTCAGCCGAAAGACGTACACTGCTGGACATAGGCCTCCCCCAAGCCTCGCAATATCGACCGGTCCTGTGCTTTTGTGCTATCCATGTAGGGCCCGGTTTCGCCATTCTTGGCAGGCGGGTTGTCGATCGCAGTATGGTTGTTAAAGTACTCAGAGAACGCTGCTGCCCACCCCTAGTGAATCCCTTAAGGACTTGTCACACTGGATGCGTTCTGCGTCCTCCGGTCCGGTCAAATCGAACGCAGCCCGCATCCTATGTGAACATCATGGTCAGGGCAACCGGTCAGCGATCCGGGCACGGCATCCGGTCATGGTATCCGGTCAGCGATCCGGGCACGGTCAGCGATCTGACGGGCAGAGCAAACAGCGGCCATTTTATATTTGATTGCGTGTAGTTGTGTTCGTATCGATGTTTTGTGTTCGGTAAACATCAAGTATCGATGTTCAGCTATCGATGTCATCATTGATGTTTTTGCAACATCGATCACCCCTATGAACTACCCGGACCGCCACCCGTTGCCCGCCTGCCCGCAACCGGGCAGCCCGTCCGCTACCTTCCCACTCCACTGCCTGACCGGTGCGTTCCCTACGTTCTTTGCTTGTGCCCGCATAGTCAGATCGTAATTACATAAAATATATATAAAACACAAATGATGTTCACATAGGATGCGAGCTCCGTTCGATTTGATCGGACCGTAGGACGCAGAACGCATCCTGTGTGACAAATCCTTGTAGTATCACCTTCATGGTCATTCACCCACCTACTTGCTATTTATATTTTATACTTTTTATTGATGAGAGATGGGATTCTAATTTAGATTTGACTTTTGATTTGTTTTTTGGTACGCCATGGTGTTTTTGATACAAGCTTTTGATTATTTACTGATTTTTCTAAACGTATTACAAGATTGAAAAAACTATCGACTGTTTAATTATGTGGTATGCCACAATAACCATACCCTGAACACTGCTCCATGCTACACCTTGCTTTTACATGGGACTCGGAGGTCTCGTGGGAGCTGGAACCTGAGCCTCCACATTATTAAAGAAGCTGCGCCCCGATGGTAACCCCTTCTCCCTTCTTTTCACTTCGTCTCCTGCCCTACCTACACTTGCGAGATCGGCGATCGGACCTGCTAATCTCTACCGGCATGACTAAATGCTACAGCCGGTCTGTTTGCTGCCGCCGGTTTCTATCAGATGGCTGTGTGGGCCATCGACGAACGCCGTGAATACAAGAAGGAACTCGCTGACTACCCCAAGGGACGTAAAGCTATGCTGACTCTTACTCGTATAAGCACTTTATTATTGTTATGTTATGTATTAGGAATTGAATGCTCTACACATTCTTTACAACTGTAGCAGTGTGTAGCAGACGTGCTCTCAGGAGATCCTAGGGCCGTCTGTTACATTACATCCTTTAGTCGCCTTTTACGACATCTATGAGAAGAGATGGGGTAGTGCTATTCTATACGTCCGGCACCACACGGACAAAATATTAAGATGAAGAAAATCTATACGGAACCCTCATACCAAAACAGCACTCCCACTTGACCAATTCATAGCTATTTCCTATATCGATTGGCGCAGTCAAGTATTTTAAGGAAATTGCTTTTGCCTACCTACACGTACAAACTTATGATGGCTTCGATTTTCTTGTAAAATGCCGCATCAATTTAATATCATTGCAAGGTCATATAACAAAGATTTCCCAGTTTGAAACTGAAGGTTTTTGTTGCCAAAAGATAAATTAAAGATATACAAGGTTAGTCGGAAAGGGGGTACTAATCCGCATGCTTTGGGTAGCCCGTGGACCACTTAAAGTATCACTGATAACTGTTTTATAGCAAGTGTTAAAATTTCAAAATTCGATAATTTTTATTTCCGTGCATAATGATTTTCATTTTAGTTTTTTCAAAAAACAGGGATGACCTGTTGTAATTTAGGTACGCTAATCCAGAAAATGGAGCTTCTAATCAGTGATCCCAAATATGACCTAAAATGTAAACACAGCTGATCATAGCTAGATAGATTTTAGCGTGTTTTTATGAAATCTTTGAACAGCTACTTTTCTTCAACTATTGACTTTCGGGGAACGTTGTACCTAGAACAAAAATTATTCACTATTGTGGGTAGTTTAACACCCTTTCGGATTAGTAGCCCCGTTCTGACTAACCTTGTATTATACAGATTTATTAATTTTATCTGAGTAGTATTAAATAGTCTATCTATAGACTGCCTCGTTGGTCTAGCGGTCGCAAGCGCAACCGCTAAGCTTGAAGTCCTGGGTTCGATCCCCAGGCAAAGTGTTATTGGGTTTTTCCGTGTGTAATTTCTCAGTAGCAGCCCGTAGTCTGGATTTGTGCCCGGTCGATGGCAATAGGCTCGCCCCCTATTACATGGGACGTAAAACATAACAGCGAAATGTGGGTGTACTATACTTCTCTGCCAACTATAGTCTATAAAATTCTTTTTATTTGAATACGCTATCATTACTAATTTCCGAGATATTAAAGTGTATGTTAGTGACCCGGTTTCATTGCTCTCAAGTGTACTTATTAGTAAAGTGGCCATTTAAAATTCCCTGATATAACCGCTGCTTCTATGATAATTTCGTTTGCCAGACGCCGGAGGGGGCGAGGTGACCGGAAAATTGAATGCAGCCCACCGTGAAAACGAGGCGACGAGGTAAATATCACCGGAGATCATACGGAGTATACGTTGCTGTAGACTGATTTCGTTAGAGGGTAGGTAGGAAATGCTAGATGTTCTTTGGCAGTAGTTATTAAATGATTAAAAGGAGCATTTCCAAAATTTGAGATATTCCATTTAACTTAAAGATGCGAAGTGTTGGTGATAAAAAAGAGGTATTGATCAGCAATGCATGATCAGCTGAGATTTTGGAGAAAAGGTCATACGGTGTGATTAAAAAAAAAACAAAAAATACACTGTGCACTTGACTGATCACCAAATAAATAAAATTTTGACTTGATCAGCTAAAAAGACTTTTGCAACATCGTTTAGCTCAGGGCTAAAGCGATAGCCGCACGCCGCAATAGCGGCAGTAAGCCCAATGAAGGAGTGGCTGGAGAGCGGCGGCAAGGCGCCCTCACCTTCCGGCTGACCTAGATACGGTTGCACGAACTGGGCTTCTTTGGACCAATATTTCCACTTTGCCACTTCAATTTAATACACTGAACACCCATGCCAGTCTACGGGTAGTGAGAAACCCGAAAGTCTGACAACCGATCTAACCTTAGGATATCGGTATTACCCAGTAACTGGGATGCGGAGGTCTGATAGCAGTCGCTCCGTGTAAAATACTGGTATTCAGCCGCATCTGGTTAGACTGGAAACTGATTTCAAGATAGTTGGGAAAACGCCAAGTAGAACAACAGGAGACCTTCGACAAAGCGTTATGCTGGCCTATAGCTTAGCTTTGCTTAGAGCACTCCCTCATTTTTTGGTGCGGTTAGTTATTTTTTGTTCATTGATACTTTTTTTTGGCAGGAAATGGGAAGTGGTCATGGACACCCAAGCCACCTCACGAATGAGATGACTTGGGTAGTGTCGGACTCTTACCGACTAAAACACACACTCCTGCCCCGGCGTGAGCCCCTGCCATACAGGCCACGCAGGGATTTTGCGATTGGCTGTTTGTATTGTATTATGCCTTACATTGTTTGCCATATTAGGTACTAGCTTTTGCCCGCGGCTTCGCTCGCGTTAATTTAGAATTTGACAATCAACTCTTAACACTCTACTAAAGTTTCCATAATATTCAATCATGATTCGAAAGACACGTGGTGCCATTTATTAATGTCATTGTTGTTTTCCTCGGGTACAGTACTTTTTTTCGGGATGAAAGGTACCCTATGTCCGTTTCTGTACACCTGACAACGTATATGCAAAATTTCAGGATGATCGGTTCAATGGTTTAGGCGTGAAAAGGTAACAAACAAACTTACTTTCGCATTTATAATATCAGTTAGGATTTCTTTATAATATAAAATCCATTTTTTTCATTTCTGCTACTGTTTTTATAGGTCTATTACTATATCTATTTATTTAAATTCATTATTTATCCTATGTCTTGACGCTTCTATTTATTCCTAATATTTACTTGTTTCACTATTTTAACTGTATACTCTATAAAATATCTATGTTCATTGATGCTGCATCGAAACTGCAAGTGGACCACACATCCAGTCGGCATCTGTCACGCAGTTGCACTGACTGCATCATAGTTCTTAGTTGGGAAAAGGCTACGTGGAAGATATGTACTCACCCTGCTGGATATGCAACGAGCTCGGTGTTAGGGTCACAGTCGAGGGCCGCGTTACTGCCGACTGTTAGCCCGAGGACGCTCTCCAACTTTATCTGAGGACAAAGAAGATACCATTGTTACTAAAATCCAAAACATAATTAGCCAATTACTGTCACAATGTTAAGCAGGAGCCTCTTCTCAGAATAAGAAGGGTTTAGGCTTTAGTCCGCCACGCAAGCCTGTGGGTCTACTCCCTAAGCACGAAGTCCATGGTTTCGGCCTTAGTTACGAGCGTTTCCTACTCGCTACGCGATTATTTCGTGGCTCGAACTAAGAATGAATGACAACACGATTTGACGGTTGTCCCTACTACCGATGTGTTTTTGCCCGGAACTTGACACTTGTTTTGTTCACTCCTACGTTTCGGACGGGCGACTAATTTCGTTGACGGACTTAGGGAGTAGGTCCCCTGGTGCGGGTTGGCGGACTACACACATCCTCAAGAACTTTATGGAGCCTTCTCAGGTGGTAGGTTTCCTCACGATGTTTTCCTTCACTGTTAACGCAAGTGATAATCAAATTTTGATCTGCACATAAATTCGAAAAGTTACGAGGATCGTGCCGGGTAGAAACTCGGGCCCTCCTGCATGGAAGACAACTGTTCAACCACTATGCTATCACTGCTATTTTCACTCAAATACATCTTTTTTTCTTAATGTTGCCCTTGTCGGCTACCTTTAAATGGACACAATGTCTGGACTTCAAAAGAGAGCTTGACCTCTAAGTTTATTTCGGCATATCTTCTCAAAGATAGTCAGATAGGAAATCATCAAGTCTTAAAAAACATAAAGTGTCTGTTACAGATTTGTTTAAAGAAATAAAAAAAAAACATGAAACGATTCAAAGTATCAATTGAAAAATTAGTATTCCTACCCAAAGAGCTTTGCAACCAGCGCTGCCAGACGTTCCGCTTTAGGCAGGACGTCCCGCTTTAGGCAGGACGTCCCCTTTTGGGCAGGTTAGCCGTCTCAGGATACGTCCCGCCAGCACCCTGAGCGGGAAGCCTAAAATCCCGCTATTTCACCTAAGTAGGTAACATTGGCGCCGTAATTATTTCATTTACGTGATTTTGAATAACTTTTTATGTCCCGGTTTTTGTAAGAATCGGATCTCGTAACACTACATATTTGCAACGTTGCGATATTATCTAGAAATTTCTAAGAAAACCATTCCAATACCAACATCCCACGAACACGTAAACTGCCTAATCAGTACTTATCTCAATGCCGGCTCGCCAAACAGAAACCTATTTACGAAACTGTTTACATAATGTACTCGTCCTAAAAACTTTTAATCTGTACTTAAACAAACTTCGTACACAATGTGAGAAAATTGAAAAGTTGTTTGTTGATACAATATTTTAATAATAATTTGTTTGTGAAGACCAAAAATTGTTTAGTCATTAATTCTTTTATAGGTTCAACCATCCGCTCTTAGATGTGATTACCAAACTGAATTTCGACAACTCGTTGTACGACAAGATTTTTCTTCGACACTACGGAACTCCGACATTACCTACGCTACTCCGACAATTATGGAACTTCGACAGTGGGGTTTAAAGTAACATAACAAGAAGGGAATGACGGGGGCTTCGTTCGCTCGCTTTGCTCGCTCACTCTAGCCCCCGTCATCCCCTTCGAACATAACCTATCCGTGTCGGGGTGCCCCAAATTAGGTATCGAAGTTCCATAATTGTCGGAGTAGCGTAATGTCGGAGTTCCATAGTGTAGATTTATCATATATTAATTCAGTTTAGGAGTGCTTAGATGTAGGCCATGTTTAGCCGTGCTCTCGCCCTCGAAATAAAACACTACTTCATGCAGGCAGAACCATAGGCAAAAGCTAGTTCAAGCAATATTTGACTATACAAGGCGGCAAGGTTGTTCTAGTTGTGCAAATATCTCGGAAACCTTGGCTATATTAGATAAAGCTTTGTTAACAACGTAGATGTACGTTAGAAAGACAACGAAATGAAGGCGGGCGGCCATTTTAATTTTTGTGTCACTTACGTAGTTCCATGCTCAGACCAAGTAAAAAACCAATACCAGAGCAAAATACATTTATCTCGTACTTGCTTTTATAAGAAGCAATTTTGAAGAAGTAGCTTGATACGATAAATTAATAATACAAGATAGCAAATAGTTAAGCTAGTTAGCAATTTATTTTATATTCATTATGAATTAAAAATCTCCTTAATTGTATTGAAGATTAACGTGGCGCAGTCTTGGGCCATCGTGGGCAGAGAATACCTGGTGAAGCATATTATTATACCATAAATAGTTTTAAGGCGGCCAGTATGTTGGCGTCAACACTTATGAATCCATACTCAGATACTTCCGGTAATCGGAATTCCGATCCTTAAGCGCCAAAGCGGCTGCAATCGACTTTCAAACTGTGTACTGCAGCAAGTCATCTTCTACAAGTTTTGCGAACAAAGCGAGCATTGCGTGCAATAACTTGCCCAATCTTCTTCTTAGCGTATCGATGGCAAATAGAAATACTAAATAAATTATACAATTTTGCAAAAAAAATTATTTGGCCCAGAATTCAGTCACGGCAACACCATCCGCTGACGCAGTCATTAGGTTCTCACGCGTGCAGGTGACAGGGTATGCGGCGGAAGACAATAAGTGGGCCATGGTCTGCGGAGAGACGCCGCATATGCTCTGAAGATCGGTGCCATTTGCGAAAGCCCACCTTAGGAGATTCTCTTTGCTGCGGCCAACTTGGGTGCGAAGTCTGTTTAAAGTCTTCCAAGTCGGCCACGGCAACGCGTGCCCAGGTGGAACTCCCTGATGGCTCAATGAACTGTTCAGGAGGCTTAAGTTTCTCTCGCCAAAGATTGCCTTGCCCAACAAAACTTACTAGTGGATTTTCTGCTTTAATTTAGCAGATAAGAGTTTTAGAGCTTTAACACATTCGAGTCCACCACACTTTTCATAGAGCTTTACGTCATGCCGCCATACATATTGCTAGTGGACCTTCCGGGAGAGTCCACTTTTGCGCTAAGAGTGAAGCCTCGAGGGGGGTTCCTGGCATTAGGTGAAAAACCGTAAAAATACTACGTCGTAAAATAGGTGTCTGCTTCTTTCATGACGGTGCATTTTCCAAGAAAAACCTACATTAAAATGAGCTCTCCACAAGGGCACCCGGCATGGCGAATGCGACTACAGGGTGCCCTCCTGGAGGCACCCGGCACTGAACGTGTTAAGAGTAGGCTCCTTGTGAGGATTCGTCCGGGAAAGTACTACCTCCATACCCATTTCTGCCGCTAAGCAACATTGGTGTGTTCCGGTTTGAAGGGCATAGGTGCCGGTGAAATTACAAGCAAATGAGACTTTACAACTGTGTCTCTAAGGTTGACAATGCATCAGCAATTCTCTTGGTGTTGTTAGGTGTGTATAGGTGGCGGTAACCACGTACCAGGTGGGCCAGTGACACGTCTGCCAACGGATTTACATAAAAGGTACAATACGGCCGACGTATCTTGGCGACTCTGAAGTTAGTTGTTTGGCTGCGCAATGAATCTTTTAGAAACTAAATTGTCTACTGCGCAGCTAATCAGCTAACTTCAGAGTCGCCAAGATACCTCGCCCGTATTGTAAATTTGTAACCAGCTTTTACTTTAAAAACTCGAATACAAGTTGTGTAGGTATTTACCAACTTATGCAACCAGGTGAATGAGTCCAAGTTCCGACAGTTCTATTTTCTGTTGGTTCAAATTGAATGAAAAATTCAACCGCCCTACCGTACTAACATTCATTCAAAGTGTAAATTCGATTTCTATTTGTAATTGCATTCATGACACCGAAGCTCAGATAAACATGCAAGCTTGGTACTACTAATTAACTTCCAGGTTAAGCAAGGAATAAAAATAAACATCATGAATCATTTGCTTGTAATTCCACTCAAGTCGGAGTCAATTAATATTAATGAAATTAGTGTTACATAGTCAGTGGGCGTCGATAAACTGGTCTGATTGATTTTAACTTGAAAGAGCCCTATCCGGCAAAGCCTGAACATAGAACTCTGCTGAGTTGTACCTAAAGACCCGATTCTCCGATTTCCGCACCCAGTCCTGGGGGCCTAATCTAAGTAATGTAAACCTATCCCTAAGCACGAAGTCCGTGGTTTCGGCCTTAGTTACAAGCGTTTCCTACTCCCTATCACCTACGGACGTACGATTATTTCGGGTCCCGAACTAAGAATGACAACACGATTTGACAGTTGTCCCTACTACAAGTGTTTTTGCCCGTCCGAAAAGTTGAACTTGACACTTGTTTTGTTCACTCCTACGTTTCGGGCTACTTTCGGACGGACGATTAACTTCGTTGACGGACTTAAGGAGTAGGCCCCCAGGATAGGCTTCAACCCGACCGTCTGTCACCAGGCTGTATCTCATGAACCGTGATAGTTAGACAGTTGAGATTTTCACAGATGATGTATTTCTGTTGCCGCTATAACAACAAATACTAAAAAACAGAATAAAATGAATATTTAAGGGGGGCTCCCATACAACAGACATGATTTTTTTGCATCATCCATCGTGCGCGAGTCCGACTCGCACTTGGCCGGTTTTTTATTTCCTTGTTAACGTCGCGTCGTCATCTAAGTCACTTTATAAGTTGTCTGAATCACGGTTTTCAGCTCTTAATATTTAAGTCTTATTAATTCTATACTACTTGATAACAAGTGAACTGGTTTACGCATCTTTACTTAACTCATCAGGGATAATCCACGTATTGTAACTTTGTACTTGACTGGTTAACCTTGAGTCACAAGGCTGTATAGTGGCTACGGTACTCGTTATGTGCATCCTTGCGCGTACGCAACAAGGACGCCCGGTCGGCCATCTTGGATCAAGTGGCAGACGACCTTGACAGCGAACGGAATTCGTAAGTGGAATTCCCGATTTTGTTTTTTTATTTTCCTTCATAGGCAGAGATGTACACGCGGTTTTTTGCGCTGTTTCTTGTGTCTTTTTTTTTCGTGTTTTATTTTTAGAATCAATTTATTTTGTTTGCTTTTGATCATGGTAATAAAAAGAGAATATGAATTTGCATATCATCCTAAATGTAATGAGAGTCAATAAGCGGATGTGGGTACTCATTTACTAATGTTTTTTTTTTGCCTAATGGTATTTTTTTTTGTTTTAGTCCTGTACGACTCTCAAGTGACGATGGGTCTATGTACCCACCAAAACATTAAAATTGTACCTACATGCAAAACAAACCTCAATTTAAAAGTTACCCAACAACTTACAGAAGCAATAAAAAGTTAAAATTAATTTCTACGCAAACAAAAACAAACGCATCTAATAACTAAGTAATTACTTGGAAAGAACTTTCCATTTCGATAAAATTAATAGTGCGAGGTCTCACTTTCACTAAATTGATCGATCTATATCATCGCTTAAAAGGAATGTTGATTTTGACTGTTCTGAGAATCGCATCACTATTTATCATGAGCTATCTGCCTACGGCAAAACTTCATACGAGGTCAATCTGCTTCTATGTTTGACCCACTAATCATGAACTATCTACCTACGGCAAAACTTCATACGTGGTCATAGCTTTTATGTTTGGCCAGATGCATTAAAACTGCAGGAAAGACTATGATTGTGGTTCTTGCCTGTCATCACTTAAACCCAGAACCTCTATCCGTTCGTTTTGGAAGGCTATAGAAACATAGTCATCAATATCATGGGATAGACATGTAATGCGGAGAAATGAGGAACATCTCGTGAGGAAAGTTTTTGAGTATGAATGTTGATGGTTATAAGAGTAGAGGAAGACCAAAGAAACGATGGATGGATAGTGTGAAAGATGATATGACTAGAAAGAGGGTGACTACTGAGATGTCGGCTAATAGAGACGTATGGAACAGACACAAATAAGTTGGGATAAGAGCAGGATGGTGATGATGACGAGTCACTAATATCATGATGATAAACCATACAGAAGTACAGAACAGTAGTGTGATTTTGTTGAATATACCTATTGACTTCAGCTGTCAACTCGCGACAACAATCGCTACTCACGCAGATGTTGCGAGTTGACCAGTCCCCTGACTCAGAAAGATTCAATTAGTACCTATAGAGTATAAGCTATCTCTTTCTCTCTCGTTACGAGAATCGTAGACGGAACGAGATATCAAACCGTCGACAACAGCTTATCGAAAAAGTTCTAAATCTGGGAGCTGTTTAGATGACAAAACTACACGGTGTAGGGCAAATGCTGAGTTAGCACCATTTTTCCAGCGGAACCCATTTGCTGGCATTGCCACTATTGCGAACGGCCTCATTTACTATGATTTGTCGTGCGTTTAAAATTCCAGAAGATTTTTAACGACCTCAGGAATCTGGAATCTGGAAGTCTTTCAAAATTTGGACGACAAATTCCGGGAGAATTCCGGGAGAGTTGGCAATCGTAAACACGACACTTGTCTTCCTATTGTCACACACACACACACACACACACACTTATCTAGCAAGATATACGGCGTTTACCAGTCGGTAATCAACCCACGCTAACACCTAATTGAAACAACTGGGTTACTTATGGTGCTGGAGGCGACAGTTAGCAAGGTGTCATTAAATGATGATAAATGATATTTATTTCTGTATATCATTATAGATGTAGTTGAATTTAACTAGAATGGTGAGCAAAGGTATATAACTGATAATGATAGACTTAGAGACTGATTCATTTCACTGGTAGATAAATAAGAGAAGGAATAATAAAAAAATCTTTATACAGAATGTAAACGAATTCCTTCAAATCGCATCAACTACTTTTGGTGACACAGATTGACCCTGCAAGAGATTTTGCAAGTTTCAACAAGAAAAAAAACAAAAAGAAAACATGATGGTCTGTTTTTGGGTCATTTTAGCGCACTGAGGTAACTGACTGCGCGAAGCGATATCACGCTAGTCGTGCCCGCCAGCTGTGTCGCCGTGCTTTCATTTATTTAAGCGTGGCATCGAAATGATTTACATTTTTTTTAATTTTCGAAACCTTTTTTTGGTTTTTTGGTGGTTTAGATAAGATCACTGACCACTACCGCAAGAAAAAAAAGATTTTATTTTTATCAAGCTAAATCCCGTGCTAATCTAAACCACTAATAGATCATGTGGTTTTAAGGAATTACCTTGTAGACACAGTAATCATATTAAACTAGAGAGTCGACCTGAGACTTCAAGACGACATTCTCACGGCATCAGCTGTTGAGTGGGCGATCAACGCAGTACGCGGAGTCTTGTGTTGGCGTGTCGAAACTATTCCGAGAAGTATTTCGACACTTGCCGTACATTCCGCACCGATGGAATTTGTATTAGAAGCTATATCGATAATATCGTAAGGTAGTGTTTAGATGAACACGTTCAGCCATCAGATAACGATGGGTGAACGTGCTAATCATGCCATTCCACAGCAGTTGTTCGCCAGTCGGAACTGCGAAGTTATGCAGCTGGTCTAACCTTGAAATTGCGTCACAAATGATTTTTATAGGATACAGACTCAATCATTCTAGGGGTAGGGCTCTCTTACTGCTTTCCTTAAAAAACCTTCAAGGTAGAAATATCAAATATGAAGTCTGCCAAGGTCTTACATTGGAACAACGTAATATTCCCTACTAAAATTACGGAGTAATGGAATAAACTGATATTCAGAAGCGTTGTCGCATACAGGGGCTAGCCTAGACGCGGCTGCCAAGGGCACATAACCTAGGGACCGCTCAATAACTAAAAAAATCCGCAGCAGATCGCACTTTAAAATATGATGTTGGTTTAAATGCAAATGAATTATGTCTGGAGACTGAACGCTACAAATATTAGATTACATAGAACTACTGCCTCAATCTTTGCCTTTTTTTTATAGCGTGTTATTTTGGAGGTCGCAAAATTTGATCCTTGCCTTGGGTGCTCATGACCCTAGCTATGACACTCTTCAGAAGCATCAGCCCCCCAAACCAGATCTTTTTGATATACTCTAATCTCTTCCCTCCTTTCTCGAATGGTAGACAAAACGAGACAACACGGAATCGGTCGACAGCTGACTTCTTCTTCTATCGTGTCGGCACGAAGTATACGAGAATAGCTCATACCGTGGTGAAAAGATTAGCCAGTCAGCAAGGATGGTAGCGGGGCTGACTGTCCAGGGTGCGCCGGACGTACTTAAGTATCGTCACTCGTGGAGGCTCTTTTCACGCACTCCACAACTTACTTAACATAAGGTTCTGAATTGGGGCTGGTGAGATTGGAAACCCACCACATACTTCAGAAAAGAGGTAAGTGCTTAGATTACTAGACTACATTATAATACCTATTGTTTAGGAAGCTGTGATGCTGGAATGTAGGTTTCAAGATAATTAAATAAACACAGTATTCACGATAAACACTTGAACAGTCAACAACTAGTCACGGCCCGGTAAACAAACCTTCCTAGACTATGACAAACGTTTTACTAATATGGCGATGGCATTCGCGTAGGTGGCTTACGTAGACTTGGCTATTTAGACCAGTTGTGGAATACAACGTTATAAGAACTTTGATTATTATTCAGAATAGGCCGAAAGAGACCAGGAAACGTGAGGGTGGATACAGGATTTTCTGGGGATGCGGGGCACGATTACTCGCAAAAGAAAACGAACAAGACAAGAAAATTCTGGAACCTAATCTCCTTTTATTTTTGTATTTTTTTATTACTTGACTTGGTCGCGTGTGTCCCTCGTCGCACCCGATCGTAAGCGCAGACAGGGTCAAGATGGAGCACACGAATCCAAGTAACAGAGATATCGAGGAATTCTCCTATACCCCTCTGGCTCTCACATACACATGACGGAACACAGTAAACTGCTTGGCGCCGGACTTTAATGTAAGGGTGGTAGCTAGCCAGGCAGACCGTAAAGATCCTATAACCAAGCAAATATGAAATATGGTCGTTGTCGACCCTCTGGAAGGTGGGAGCTGGTACTCCGATGCCCCTGAATCCACCTTTTAGGAAAAGTATCTCTATGCGTGAACAAGAAAGGACGAACCAGGATCCGAATTGCTTATCACATTTGTAATTTCAATAGCTTTCATTTTGACAGTCCAACAATATTCATTGCGTGTTATTACATAGTTGTGGAGAAGTCGGATTGTTAATACATACGTTGCTATGGAAATTGTTGACTATCAAAATCAAAGCCATAGTTATTACGAGTGTTGTGCAGAATTAGGATTCTGATTTTAAAGGCAGCGGTGAAGTATTGTGGAATACTTACCACACAATGTTCTTAATTGAGGGTAATAAAGAACCTACCTCCATCTACCACCTCTATTCACTAATTTAAAGACACCAAAAGGAAGTAAAATTACAATCTGTTGTCCTTTATAAAGGACTATGACAATCTCTTCACGAATATGGTAATGGCATGCGCGTGGCTTACGCTGAGCGGTTTACTGCATAGTGATTTCTAAAGAGCACTAGTGGAATACTAAATTGTGAGCAAATTCCAAGAACTAGCGAACTGACAGCGGTAGTTCGAAATTTGCAGAGCGAGGATGAAGAGGAAATATCCCGATGGATGTGGTTATAAAGAAATATTTCTTTATAACCACATTCATATATTCGGTAATTCGGGTTCGTTGGCAAACGACCGATGGGAACGAAAGGTTCCAAAAGCTCACTTTTTTTTAATAATGACTAATCATCAAATGGCTTCTTCCGCTCTGGGCGGAGCCGAAGGGAGTGTCAGACTCTTACTGAGTAAAACCCATCCGTATTCCTCCTAATGCCCTTTGCGTTCCAGGGACGCGGTAACTCTATCGAACAAATTGCGTAACATGGGTAAGCCCCCTACAAGGTGGACCGATGACCTGGATGCTAGAAGCACAGGACCGCAAGATGTAGCAATGTTTCGGGGAGGCCTATGTTCAGCAGTGGACATCTTTCGGCTGAATAATGAGGTTGGCAAACAACCCGACGGCTCACCTGGTGGAAAAGGTTTACCGCCGCCTACTTACAACACCAAGAGGATTGCTGAAGCGTAGCAAACCTTAGAAACAAAGCTGGAAAGTCTCATGTGCCTGTAATTTCACCAGCACTCTTTCAAACCGAAACAGAGCAATGCTTCTTAGCGGCAGAAAACTGTACTACTACTAGTAAAAATAAAACGGACAATGGCTTCTTCTTTTAGAGTACGTCGAGTTGCGTATAGCCATTATTTTAGAAGATTTCAGCACCCTGGAGATATATTATCATGGAATATCATAGAGGATAGCTTTGAAGTCATCTGTAATAAGCTAGCACTGATTTAAAATACATTCACAGCACATCACACAATGTGGAACACCCCACATTGTGTGCTGTGAACTCGTACACTACGGTTTTCTTACGTTACTTTTACCAGTACTGTTTTTATTTACTTTTAGATCCGTCGCTGTTACAACTCTCAAATTATTACTAAGATAAACACTTACACGTCTTCAATCTGACACAATATTATGTTACTGCTAAAAGCCTACGACTAGGTGCGTCTAGTTGCAGATACTTAGAATTAAAGATTGCGTCAGTTTTTCTACGAGTACAATAAGCTTTTCTACTTTCACTTTCCACATCTAATCTAAACGAGTTGAAGTGCTCAGACTATAGGCTATTCGTAGGAGGCTAGACCTTATGTTAACCAAAAGCAACAAAAAGACTTAGTTGGCATTAATTAGGCCACACCTAAAGTAGGTCAAAGAAAAGATGGAAGGATTGTATGAAGGATGATATGAGTAAGAAAGGAATGAGTACTAAGATGTCGGCTGATAGAGGAGAATGGAAGAGGAATACATGTTGCGTCGACCTAACATAGAGTGGGATAAGGGCAGGGAGATGCTGATGATGAAATAGGTTACACCTAATTCTAACAAACTGCAACCGATCACATCTACGTAGTTGAAGCCGGCTAAACTTAAGTGTAACCGCAATTCGACTTTTAGCCGTAACATATACAATAATACTTAGCTATCATGTATGTACGTATGTAGCGGTCAGAATCGATGACATAAGTATTGTGTAATCACGTATGAATAGAACCTCGCCTACACTTCGTGCATACAAATAAAGTGGTCGACATAATGTGTTTATTAACAAATATGAGGTCCCTTATGGAATAGGTACAAAGCCATAACAGAAAGTACATTCTAGAATCTAGATCAGAGGTGAGTAAACCTTTTTTCATCGAGGGCCAGAAACACGCAAGAAATTTCGCATTGGGCCAGAATTATAAACACAAATGTATTTCGTTCTTCCAAAACTAAAATTTTTGGCTTAAATTATTATGGCTAATTGTTATGGCAATATTTTAAATCTATTTGTGTAGATCAGGCTGCAAAAATATATTTCTTAGGACCATATCTTGCTCTGAACGGGAGAGTTGGCGTGCCGGATTAAAACCCTTCGCGGGCCGGAAGTGGCCCGCAGGTCGTATTTTGCCCACCCTTGATCTACATCGTCGTATCACTCCGTAAACGTCCACGACTGAACGTAAGCTTCCTAATAACCGCTACAATGGACGGTCATAGGGGAAATTACCATTTTAATGAGAATTTGGATGCGATCAAAATAACTCTTGAACTCTGAATTATTCGGATAACCTATTGACCTACTACAAAATTAAAGATAAAAATTACTTTAAATATTGATAACAGGGCCCGTACGTAAACTATCATAGTTATATCATTGTTCCGTTGCGCGAGAGGAATGGCGCTGTACAGGATCAACAGCGCCATTCCAAGAACAATTCCATTTCATCAAGAACGAATTTAAAATTTCCATTTCAACAACCTTGAAAGACCAAGTCTTATAATAAGAATCATTTATTTGCAAGAATAGGAGTTCAATAAGTTAACAAAAGATAACAAAAATAAATTCCGACATACTGTACCAGAAATCTGGGGCCCAATTCTCCTAAAATAAATTGTTGCCATACGCAACCGAACCACAACCGTCAGTCAGTTTTTGTTTTCGAAAACTTTCAAAACGATTGATTTTGTTTTTTGTGTCAAACAATTTGATAGCTTTTGAAATTGAGAACTGTCTGAATAAACGGTTCGGCCTTGGTTCGGTTGTGATTTATCAAGATTTATTTTAGGAGAATTGGCCCCTGGTGTGCAAATATTACATATAAAGTTGTAAGTAACCAGTATGTATAAAATTAAAATAACAAACACAATGTCAAAACCATCAATGAACTGGTTTAACAAAAAGTATAAACTGAATCAGGTAATCTGGCTCAATAAAAAGATGTTAATCTAAAACTACTAAACTTATAGTCTATCAAAAAACAACATGACAACATGCCTGTATTCCCCGAAGGGTTGAGCAAAGGTATATAATACACTCTCATTTCGCCATGTTCCATGTAATAGGAGACGAGCCTATTTTTATTTTTTATTGATTTGCTCTTGACTCTGGTCAAGGTCAGAGGGGAGAGAGACAAAGTCTACGATGGAGCGAGCTTACCCAGAAGAAGCCTGTTCACTCTCACTTTGAAGAGATTCGGGTTGTAAGCGTTCGGTAACACAGACGCAGCTAGTGACTTCCACTCTTTTACCGTGCGAATTATGAAAGATTGTTTGGAAACGCTTAGTGAGAATTGGTGGAATGGCAACTAGTTATGTATGGTAACTTGCAGTGCGTCTAGATGTCCGAAGGTAGAAGGGGGCCGGTGGGATGAGGTTGTGCAGTTCTTGAGTACACTCACCGAAGTACAATCCCCGACAAATTACCATCAACCGGACACAAATCCAGACTCTGCTACTGAGAAATTCCACCCAGCAAAAACACAGTAACACTGATTTCTCTTTTTTATTATTATAACTTTCGTGAGACACATTGATATTTATGATTAGTTACGATTTACTCACGTGCATTTTTCGGGATATTATTTCAATAGAGACGGTGGTTGGACACTGCCACCTGCCTGAAGACCAGCTCTGAAGTCTACGTCATATAAAAGTGATTTAAGTCTGGAGTGCGACACAGGAAGCGCGGTATGCACCGGCACTCAGTATCACAACAACACGGACACGACAAGTGACGAAGATGCACGAGCAATACCGACGCAGAGCGCGCCCCTCTCGTCGCGGGCGCAACGCTACGCGGCGCGGTGCAGTGCTAGTTCGACTCGCGACCTCGCCGCGTGATCAGCTCATGATTAAGGACTCCGTTTGGGTCCGAAACTAGTCGGGCAATCCCGAAAAATGCACGTGAGTAAACCGTAACTAATCATAAATACTGATTTTGTTTTTTACTGATAGTCGCGCTTACGACCACTAGACTAACGAAGCAGTCTATGTGAAGAACAAATATAAAATTTTCAATTTCAACCTTGAAAGACCAATCTGGATTGACATTAATATCTCCAAAACTCTAAATCTAGAGCAATGTTGACCTCCTAAAGGGCAGAACCGTGAATAACATTGCGTAGGTTGTTGAAGGCTGTCTTTTACTTTCGTTTGAGGCGACTTTCTGTTTCTTTATAGCTGGTTCTTTTAAAACGTTATCGTAGGTACATCATTATTTTATAGTCTAAGTGGTTTTTTATGGCGTGTGTCTTCTAGATGGCCTTAAACTGCATCAACTCTTTCTCTATTTTCACTTCTGGCAGTTTAGATGGCAAAGTTAAAGTTGAACGCCAGACAAATTAAGTTTAGTTCGAGAATTTGAAATCTGTGAAAAGTGAGAATAACTACTACCGATAATTTAAGAATCTACTTAGTAACACAAGGTACCATATTTTTTATTCAATATGTATTAACTTTAAAGGAGGAGCTCGTGGCTAAATAATTACAGCCGCATAGACCGATCTTCCGGGTTTAGCCACGCTTGCCGAGGTTGGTCTGTGGATGGGTGACCATTTACCATAGCGAGTTTCCTCCGTGCCTAGGAAAGCACGTAAAGCCGTTGGTCCCGGCTGTCATTTGTAGATCTTTGACAGTCGTTACTGTTGGTCAGAAGCCAGAAAGTCTGACAACCAGTCTTACCAAGAGTATCGTATTACCCAGTTACTGGGTTGTGGAGGTCTGATAGGCAGTCGCTCCATGTAAAATACTGATATTCAGCTGCATCCGGTTCGACTGGAAGCCGACCCCAACATAGTTGGGAAAAGGCTAGGCAGATGATGATGATGTATGACTTTAAAGAAATACCTTCTTAGTGGATACTTGCATCGCAAAAGGAACCTATCGTCCAAATTTCATGTTTCCAGCTTCAGTAGTTTAGGCTATGCGTTGATGAATCAGTCTGTCAGTCAGTCAGAACCTTTCTCTTTATAAGTATAGATTTTGGGTTCGTTACAAACCCTTCCTTATCAGTCTTGGCTACGGCCTGAGTACCTAGGCAACAGTCACTCCCATTATTTCCACGTTTCACGTTTCGTTTTATTTCCTAAGGAAGTCACCTAAGTCCTAACACCATCACTCGTCATCATTTAATTTACTAATAAGCCAACAAGAAGAGAGAATCAAGAATACAATTACAATTCCATCATCAGTACAGTACCTCATAGTACGGCCTTCCCGCCGATACGCCATTCCGAAGAATTTTGTCATTACTTTCGGTTTCCATAAAACCGGTTATGATTTCGGCTCTTATGGTGTAATAGCATGTCGGAGAGACATAGACGGCTTGTTATGGGTATTGTCGAATATATATGGCTTTATTCATACCATTCCTATGTTAATTTTATGTTATTTTGATGGTGGTATGTGTTGATGGGAAAAATATATCAGTTATGTTGTTTAGAAAATCAGATGTTTCAAGTTTTAACAGAGTGGGAGGGAATCGGAAGAAGAACCGGAATTACCGACAAAGAAAGATGAAACGATAATGGATAAACCACAATGAATTGTTGTCTACCAAGTTCTTCCGGTTCTTAAAATGAGGACATTAAATGTTTTTAAACTTTCGCAATTTGTACACATTATTATAATACTGACTTGGGTCAAATCGCGTAGACAATTTTAATGGCACAATATGCCTTTTTAACAGACTTCAAAAAGAAGGAGGTTCTCATTTCGTCTGAATGTTTTTTTTTTTTGTATTTTTGTTACGCGATATCTCCGCCAATATGAATGGATTTTGATTATCCTTTTTTTGTTTGGTAGGCCATACTTCAGAGGTGGTCCCATATAAATTTTATCGACATTAATTTAGCGCTTTTTGAAAAAATCAACAGAAACAAAAAATATAATACTTATTTATCCCGATGTTTCGACCGAATTACACCGGCCGTGGTCACGGGTAGACTGAAGTGACGGAGCAGTTGTCATTTTCGTAAAGCAAGGGTATCTTCATCTACCCTCATTTGATCTTGCTTTTTAATTATGTAATCGTCGGTACTTTGACAATTAACAACTTCTTTACACTTGTCTAAACCGTCCCTTCGACGATAACACTTGCTGATGACCGGATTCCATGATGATGATAGTTTGTATCCATCTTCCCGATTAAAATTTTTGTACTTCTTATCTCAATCGCTTCACTTATTATTCTGGGATAATAGTGACGATCGGTTGAGGAGGAGCTCGTGGCTAAATAATTACAGCCGCATAGACCGATCTTCCGGGTTATGCCACGCTTGCCGAGGTTGGTCTGTGGATGGGTGACCATTTACCATAGCGAGTTTCCTCCGTGCCTCGGAAAGCACGTAAAGCCGTTGGTCCCGGCTGTCATTTGTAGATCTTTGACAGTCGTTACTGTTGCTCAGAAGCCAGAAAGTCTGACAACCAGTCTTACCAAGAGTATCGTATTACCCAGTTACTGGGTTGTGGAGGTCTGATAGGCAGTCGCTCCATGTAAAATACTGATATTCAGCTGCATCCGGTTCGACTGGAAGCCGACCCCAACATAGTTGGGAAAAGGCTAGGCAGATGAGTGACGATCGGTTGAGAAGATTTTTGGATTATGTAATTCTATCCACTGACTGGAACCGGACTCCAGAAGATGCTATATCATGAAAAATACAAGTCCATATTCAGCTCCACCGTCAACTCCAGCTCCACCGTCAACTCCAGCGCCCTCTATACCCAACAACCGCAACTAAGCGAGCCACTTGAACCGTGAAAAGAATAACTTAATTAAGTCCATCTATATTAATAAGAAATATACAAGTCACGACCGTATCACGTAAGGCAAGTCATTGCATTAAGTAATTATTAAGTAACCGCACTTTTGTTGAGACGTTATTTAATATAATTATGTCGGTTAAGTTATCGATGTGTGGTGCTGTAATTTGAAGATTTCGATTCTAAATTATGTGACGTGTGGATCAATGAAATGAAGTTATGTATGATGTGGTTCCGTGCCCACAATTGTATCCCGATCCCGATACAATTAACTGTGGATAGTTGTGGGCATCGTAACCGATTTTACCAATATCTGAAAACTTTATCTGAGGAATAAATTCGACGTTTTTACAGATTTTTTAGTTGTTTAATTTTCTTTAGTCCTAGGATAAAGTTATCTGACGTTGGTAAAATCGGCCTTAAAGCGTGTAAAACTAGTAGTCAAATCTTTTTCATAGGAACTATTGCACCTTACAGTCCGTAACATATTTCCAGTCGCGATTCGTAAGCAAAACGCCACGTTTCTACTCATAGGAAGTATATCAGTAGGATGGGCAATGCCAGCTTCTTTCATTTGAGGCGATGGCTTTCCTCCTACCCGCAAAATTAATTTATTTTATTTTACTTAAAGTATGAACATCTTTAAAGCGCCAGATCAACTAGCAAGTTTTAGTGCGCACGTTCTTGCACGCAAGTACTCGCTTAGATCTTAAAACCGCATTCAAATCGGTTCATCAGTTTAGGAGCTACGATGCCACAAACAGACAGACATAGGCTTTAAACTTACAATACCTATAACACCACTCTTTTTGGGGTCAGGGGTCAAAAACGACACATTTTACATTTTTTTTGTTTTGTAAAACACGAAATAAACAACTTTTCTTTAGTAATTACGAAAAAAAGAATTTCGCGGGTCGATTGGTCGCTTCCATATTAAGCATTCTATAGGGAAGACCCAAGTTTATATGTTGATGATTTCGAGTGTTTTCTATTTAGGTAAGTACCTATTCTAAAGATAGAGCAAATGACTGCGACATTACATATTTGTCTACTCATATAATTAGAGATATGAGTGGAGATAATTTTAAGATCTTTAATACTTCTGATAACTATAAACACCTTAATAACATAATAATGAGATGGTGTGATGTTTTTCGCACTTAAGTACTTGAAGCAAAAAGTTGTTTCCTTATTCATTAAGTACGTATTACATTAATTATAATAATACTGTATTAAATTATAATAATATAACATTATCGTCTATTAATTTCGCGTGTCCTTCAATTTTTTTCTGCTTACAAATTTTTGCCGATTTTAGCTATGTTAAATTCTGACATTATCAAATTGTAATTTGGCATGTCGTGTTTCTGAAACGTTGGAGAGTATGTATTTCAAACGAAAACAATTAGTGAGGATATGATATCGACAGATATGATAAGTACATCTATCGAAATAATCTCAGAAACATGAAATATTGTTCGAACATAAGAACGTGCTGCCATCACAGACACATTAACAGACTTTCATGCGATAAATTCTACTGAAAAAAATGATAAAATCGCAATCGGACTGCAGCCGAACCACGACTGGTAGATTTTTTACTTTTACGTTCGAACGGCTGGGCGTAGTTAGCTGCGAATCGATTGCGATTATAACAATTTTCTTAGCATAATTCGCCTCCTGATTTAAATAGACCTTAGAACATTATTTATGAAAAATACAAGCACTTTAAAATCACTGACTTGTATATATATTCGAATAATATTCGTCGCAAAACTTAAGTGATCCAACAAATGGAAAATCACTGTGATTTCACGGGTTAGGGGGAAGCTCGCCTCTCGTCCGCGGCCCAAATTACACGCAGTAGGAACAGTAGTGGAACAGTTGGCCGAATGCGTGGGCCAGAATACCACGGGAAAAAGTATCGTAGTTAAATCGACCCGTTCGGATTTAATTTAAAAATGAAAAAAGGTGCGAAATAAAACGTAAGTATCAAAATATGGGGTATTCCTCGAAGCTTGCGAAGTTAATTAAGCACCTAGCTCCAGTTGATTTCTGCTTTCCTTAGACTTTTTACCTTAACAATTAGGACAGTTGAATTTTAAAAGGTCTCTATCAATATCATTTATTACGATATCCTTTCATGCTCGTCTCCATGTTTCATCGTTGATGCACTTCGAGGAATACCCCATATTTTAATAGTTTCGTTTTATTTCGCACCTTTTTTTTTCATTTTAATGAAATAAATCCTAATGGGTCGATTTAACTACAATACTTTTTTCCCATGGTATTCCACGCATTCGGTCAACTTTTCCACTACTATTCCTACTGCGTGTAATTTGGGCCGCGGACGAGAGACGAATTTCCCCCTAAGCCGATTTCACAAAGAACAGTTGCTAAATACTAGTTCCATTTACTCACCTCGTAAGCCGGTGTATGCAAGCTATCCCTGATGACAGGAGCACTGTTCCTCGGCCCAATAAACGCCATATTCACATTGTAGCAACATTAATATATCCAGGATTAACTTCACGGTTATAAATCACTGTTATAATTATGTCACAGCACTCGAGTTGGCTTTTATCACTGTTGGCACGATTTTGACACAATATTTCGTTGGAACTGTTATTTTTCGCTGTTATCTTTTATAACGGGTATGTAGCGTTTTGTCATTTATGTTTTATTACATAAATTTACTGCTACTGAAGCAATTTTTCACTGTTAGAAATATGGATTAGTTTTTTTGCAAATCTTTGCGTGATATGTTGACAAAATAAAATCGTTTTATTATCAAAAGATCTTGAAAAACTATTTTTATGTAATAGGTTAGCAAACATGCCGAAAGGCCCACCTGATGATAAGTGGTTACCTCAGCCTATTCCACGTACAACACCAAGAGGATCGCTGATGCGCTGCCAACCTTAGAGACAAAATTGTAAAGTATCATGTGCCTGTAATATCACCGACACCCATACCCTTCAATCCAGACAAAGGGGGATATAACACTATCATATATCTAGGATCATATATAGGATCATCATACCATTTGACCTCTAGGGTCATATCTTTTTATGGAGAAATGATTCATATATGATCATATACCTACAACGTTATTTTTAGTATATACAAAAACCGAGACACCCCAACAAGATTTTCATCAGAACTGCCTGAACATGTGGTTTTTTTTAATAAATCTCCAAGCTACACCGTAGTTTATGTCGCGTTAAGTTCCCTAGTAAAGTGTGAAATGCCTGAGATGTGCTATGCAGGGGTTGTCTAATACACGGAAACTGACCGAGCGGACCATCTCAAGCCTCAAGGTGTCTATTCCCTTCAACTGTTATGGGTAGAAACCTACTGAAACAAAATTGAGATTTATGAAAAAAAAAATGTGGTGTAAAAAATATGTCAATCGATTCTCCTAGTGATTCTGAACAAACTAGTTTAGGTTTAGAATATACTAAAACTAAGCTTGTATATTACACTGTCATAATTATATCTCTGACTCATAGATCTATGATCATAGATATATGACAGTGTAATAACTAAATAGCAGTAATGCTGCTTAGCGACAGAAATAGATAAAGAGATAGTACTTCTTCGGACGAACTTTTTCACAAGGAGCTCTACTATTCATATCATGGCATACGACTCATATTATTGTGAACATCCCAAGTATGTAGAATCTGCCAGAGTACCAGTAAATGCAATAGCAAATCCCGTGACTCCGGCCATAACTCGTGCCCTCGGAGGAACACGGGACACTGTAGTAGTTTTCGTCGGTAAGAGTGCGATACGACACAACCCTCAGCGTTCTCAAAGGTGGAAAGAATCAAGGAGGACTTCCGCAAGTTAAAAAAAAGTATTTTAGCATCGGCTTTAAGTCCAGACAACTGAACACGGCGGATTCAAGGGGGGTCGTGAGAGGCCCCCCTCCCTGAGATGGTTGACACAGACCAAGCAAAGGTACATTAGATTCAAAGAATAATTCTGTAGGCTATATCACGTAATTTCATGACTTGCCGATTACGTTGCAGTGAAGCTGGAGTTAAGAAGTTCACGCGAGCTTATCTGACAGCGATCGCCCATTCAGAAAAGCGTTGTTTCCATCGAAACTTAACTGCAAATACATTGCAACTGAACTTCTTTATTTAGTTGAATCAGGCCCCTGGTAGTTTATGAGAAAAGTCCATATCGTTCTGCAAGTATAGACCCCCGGGGCCCCCTACAGAAAAAAAACCTGTATGCGCCATTGCTGCTAAATACAAGTATTTTGTACCATTTCCTAATTGTTAACCTTACAAAATTCTTCAGTTATCTTTATAACTGCGAGCGTAAAACGTTTTATCTTCAAAATATAGTTTTCAGTAGCGTCATAATCCAATGTCTTCAGCCACGTAAGTAGTGCTTTTTTTATTTGGTTGTTGTAAAACCAGAAAGCTAAACAACAACCAAATAAAAAAAGCACTACTTACGTGGCTGAAGACATTGGATTATGACGCTACTGAAAACCTGTTAAGAATATTAAAATGAACAAAAAACATTCATACACACGCACGCACACACACGCTCACACATACACACGCACACACACTCATGTACACACACGCAAACACTTACATAATCTAAATTGCACGTCCGTACTTAAATTGTATTTTATTTAAAAAAAAAAAAAAAAAAAATGTCTTCTTGGTTCTGCTGATTTTGCTGTTGGCATTACTGTGTAACTATTTTAGAGGGAATACACTGGCTCCTGTAATACAGTTTTAAACTAGCTCAGGGGCCAGGGATTCAAATAATTGTATGTACGAAAAATGTCAATAAAGAAATTTTAATTTAATTTAATTTAATTTAAATAACAATTGAAAAAACTCACACACTTGACCACGGAAGCTACTACTCCGAACCGGTCATAATTATGACCCATATAGGTTCAAAGTCTTCCGATACGTAACAAGGTCAGCAGAAATATCGCAAGTTTTATAACATGTTGTAAAAAAATATATTTTTATAAAGTACGTTTTTTGTAGGCTATTTCAAGTTTCTAATTAATTCTTAATAGTCCTTTGTATGGATGGTAATTTAGAATATCTACAGATATTCTAAATTGCACATAATCTAATTTTTTTAAAGTTTTTTTTTTTCATTTCATATCTTTATCCCCCTTATTACAAAAGATGGTCTAAGAAAAACCTAGGTTTTAAAGTAGCCCCGTCTCTTTTTGTTATATGACAGAAGAAAGTAATGGGTATATTTTAAACCTGAGTTTACCTTAGTCTTGGTTTAAACCATCTTTTGTAATAAGAGGGTATAAGACTGCCTCGTTGGTTTAGTGCTCGCAAACGCGACTGCTGAGCGTGAGGTACTGGGTTCGATCCCAAAGTCCCAAGGTCGGGCAAAGTGTTATTGCAGCCCGGATTCAGGATTTGTGCCCGGTTAATGGCAATAGGGTCGCCCCCTATTACATGGTACTTAAACTGACATCTGCCCAACCCTTCGGAAAATACAGTGTGATGTTATGATATGTACCTATAGTAACAATAATAGCGCCTGATATTGTTCCCATTTCCCTTCTCACTCTTTCAACCGGGCACTAAAAATCTAGCCTAAGGGCGTATACATAAAGGAAGCAGGTAACCAGCGCCGTCCTACCAGCGCTTATCCATACTGGTCCGTGCAGGTAACCGCTACATAAAGGAAGCGGGTAGAAGCAGGGGCTGGCATTTTTTAACAAAAATACGCCTTGTTCCGTTGCAAATACAGCAACAAATGACGGCCTACCAGCGCTGATCGGAACTTGTCGGCGCAGTTCGGAGCTTGTCGGCGCTGGTTCGCCACACAGTATACAGGGTGTTAATGAATTCACATAATTCCTTCAAGCCGCGTGATCTACTAGTAACACAGATTGACCAAGCACTGTTTTTTTTCAGTTTCAACAAAAATATTTTTTCATAAAAATAACTTGATTTTCTGTTTCTGAGTCATTTTAGCGCCCTGAGTTAACTGAATGCACGGAGCGATATCGCGTTAGTCGTGCCTGCCGGCTGTATCTCCGTGCTTTCATTCATTTACGCGTGGCATCTAAATGTTCAGGCACATAAAGTTAAGTTTTTGCAAAAAAAATAAACTTTTTTTTTACTGATACCTTATAAGGTGGTTTAGATACTAGATATCATTTAATCCTACCGCAAGAAAAAAAAAAATTATTTATTTATTTTTAAACAAATTAATTCCCGTGCGGGCCAATCTACACCAGTAGAAGATCATGTGGTTTTAAGGAATTACACGAATTCGTTTACACCCTGTAGCGACTACCTGCGCCGACTAACTGCGCGGAACAGCACCGACAAGCGCTGACAGATCGGCGCCGGCAACCCACTTTATAAGGAAGCCTATGATTCAGCAACTGTTTTTAGCCTACAGCTAGTTCTGCCTACCCCACAAGAGCCATTTGGGTAGATATAAACCATCGCTCGCTTCGCGGTCGACAGGTACCCCGTGGAGTAGAAAGCTATCACCAATTATACTGTAAAGGTAATGCGCGCTGCGCAAGCGATGCAGAGATATTTACGAGCGATCATTTTGATTTACTGCAGTTGTAATTGTTAGTGTAATTGCTATTTTATACAGATTTTGTCTGGTCTTTCGTGTGTAAAATTTGTTTTGTTTTATTTATGCTAAACGCAATTTATTTTTCGACGATTTTTTTTAAATGTCGCATTCTATATTTCTCCCTTTTCACTTCCTGTCTAAGATACTAATATAACTCTAAGTAGAGCAATAGAGCTGTAATTTGCGGAAGCCAAAATTAAAGGAGAATATGGACAAAAGTATTTTTATAATGCTGCCTTTTTCACTTTTTTTTTTGTTTCATCAATAGGGTAGATAACTAGGGAACTATGTCGGTACTATCGTTGGTACCAAAGAAATTCCATTGGTTAAAATTGGTTTGATATTATTGCTAATGATAATTAAACTCATTCTGATTGGTTGTGATGAAGTCTTACGTTGGTACTGCCATCCACTTTCATTTTGTGTTCGATCTCCTATTAAAAACACAGTCCCATAAACATAAACCCCCTCATTACAAAAGATGGAATTAAGTAAAGCCAGTTTTAAAAAGTACCCATCACTTTCCACATCCTTCATTATCATGGGGTGCATGAAAAGAGCCTCAACGAGTGACGATACTTAAGTAGGCGTCCAGCGCACCCTGGGTAGTCAGCCTCGCTACCAACCTTGCTGACTGGCTAATCTTTTCACCACGGCATGAGCTATTTATGTATAGCTGCCGACACGATAGAAGAAGAAGATCATTATCATTTCCTTGCCCTTATCCCACTCTAGGGGTGGTCGGCACAACATGTATTCCTCTTCAAATATTCAAATAGCCTTATCCAATATATCTGTCATATCTAAACACCTCCAAACACAAAGTTTATGAACACAACACACAGTAATGTAGAGTTAAAGATCCATTAGACAATCAAAGACACCATTACGAAATTTCTGATTACATAAATTGCATAATTATTATTTATTTACAGTATAATACCTGACAGCTGCGCGCACAGATAACGTATGCCTGCGTGAGCGACGATGTCGACGTAACAAAATGTTGCCATATTAAATATTATAATTATATTCCATACACTTTTAGTTTGTTCCTTATTTATTGCGTATCTATTTATTTTCCTTCTTTACGTACACTACACATATACACACACACATGTTAGTTTAAGTGAACGGGCATGACCGCTGACTGACATCCGTGGAGCACAAAGGTTCCAGACGAAAACCAGCGTCAAGTACTTAAGTGCTTGACATTACGCTGATCTGGACACCTTTTTGGTCCAGCCGTGAGACACATACCCAAGACTTTTTTTTTATTTGTATCACTTTTTTACCTGTTGTGTCTCTTTGTGCTGTGTCCAAATAAATGATTCTTTATCTTTATCTTCCACTCTCCTCTATCAGCCGACATCTCAGTACTCACTCCTTTCTTACCCATATCATCCTTCACACAATCCATCCATCTTTTCTTTGGCCTACCTCTACTTGTATATCTATCCACATTCGTATTTAAAACTCTTCTGGTAACATGACTTTCTTCCCTCCGCATAACATGTCCATTCCACGCAAACCTATAACTCCTCAACTTTTCAGTCACTGACGTTACTTTCAAACTTCCTCTGACATAATAACAGCGATTACGCACTGCATCCTATCCGGATCCGTGAAAATAAGAATACAAAAAACTCGGACCGAATTCGGATATTGCTTTGCGCACTGCATCCGATCCGAATACGTGAAAATAGGAATCTAGAGTCTAAAAAACTCAGACCAAATTCGGATATCGCTTACGCACTTATCCGATCTCTTGATCCAAATTCAAACAATTCAGGGGCCATCTTTGACATATCCATTTGGCGTCCGATTTGAATCCGAGGTAATGCGAAAGCATTCATACAAACACTACTACGGCTACTTCAGTCCGTCAATATTTCTTCCGAATTGGAAACTCACGGATGACGGAAGTCGGATCTAGTGCGTAAACTACCATACAAATAGTTCTATGACTACTTCGGAACGTATTTTCTCGGATTCGAATCGGATGCAGTGCGTAACCGCTCTAATTCCTTATCTTATCCATTCTCGTAGATGGATAAAGATTCTTATTTAACACTAAACTTTCTAACTTCAAATAACAGAAAGAGACGGAGCTGTTTTAGAACCTAAGTTTTCCTTCAACCAATCCATCTGCCTAGCCTTTTCCCAACTATGTTGGGGTCGGCTTCCAGTCGAACCGGATGCAGCTGAATATCAGTATTTTACATGGAGCGACTGCCTATCAGACCTCCACAACCCAGTAACTGGGTAATACGATACTCTTGGTAAGACTGGTTGTCAGACTTTCTGGCTTCTGACCAACAGTAACGACTGTCAAAGATCTACAAATGACAGCCGGGACCAACGGCTTTACGTGCTTTCCGAGGCACGGAGGAAACTCGCTATGGTAAATGGTCACCCATCCACAGACCAACCTCGGCAAGCGTGGCTTAACCCGGAAGATCGGTCTATGCGGCTGTAATTATTTAGCCACGAGCTCCTCCGAGTTTTCCTTCAACCATCTGTTGTAATAAGAGGGAATATCTCTTCGTATTTCGCTCAGCATCTCTCGGCTAGTGTACAACAATCATTACAGTTTTCTCTCGAGTGAAAGCAGACAGCGACAGGTGGAAGGGTGGAATCGGAATTCGCCTTTAATAGATCTAGTGTTATAGTTTACTAGCCTAGACTCATGCCGCGTACACACTTAGCCAACGAACAGGGTTAAAAACCGAATGAATCTTCCAAAAAATAGTGTCAAGCGGAAGTCCAGAGGTAGAGCATCCCTAGAGGTACCCGAATCACCCCCATGTTTTTTCCGCGATTTTTTATAGTTTCCGAGTTATGTTTTGTTTAAGACAAGACCGAACCAAAAAAAATATTAATATGGAAAATGACGCATCCGAAGGGCCCGACAAGCGATTATAGTTTTTGCTGCCAATTGTTATTTTATTTGCATACCATTTTGAATATCCTTAACCACAAATTACAAAATGTCATTTTGAGAAGAACTCATTTTGAGAAGTGCTTATTTTAGAGAACTGCTTATTTTGAGTAGTTCATATTTTAAGAACTGCTCATTTTGAGAAGTGCTCATTTTGAGAAGAGCTAGAAGAGCTCATTTTGAGAAGTGCTTATTTTAGAGAACTGCTTATTTTGATTAGTTAATATTTTAAGAACTGCTCATTTTGAGAAGTGCTCATTTTGAGAAGAGCTAGAAGAGCTCATTTTGAGAAGTGCTTATTTTAGAGAACTGCTTATTTTGATTAGTTAATATTTTAAGAACTGCTCATTTTGAGAAGTGCTCATTTTGAGAAGAGCTAGAAGAGCTCATTTTGAGAAGTGCTTATTTTAGAGAACTGCTTATTTTGATTAGTTAATATTTTAAGAACTGCTCATTTTGAGAAGTGCTCATTTTGAGAAGAGTTCATTTTGAGAAGTGCTTATTTTAGAGAACTGCTTGTTTTAGAGAACTGCTTATTTTGATTAGTTAATATTTTAAGAACTGCTCATTTTGAGAAGTGCTCATTTTGAGAAGAGTTCATTTTGAGAAGTGCTTATTTTAGAGAACTGCTTGTTTTAGAGTACTGCTTATTTTGATTAGTTCATATTTTAAGAACTGCTCAATTTGTGAAGTTCATATTTTAAGAACTGCTCATTTAGAGAAGTTCATATTTTAAGAACTGCTCATTTTGAGAAGTTCATATTTTAAGAACTGCTCATTTGGAGAAGTTCATATTTTAAAAACTGCTCATTGTGAGAACTGCTCATTTTCGAGAACTACTCATTTTGAGAAGTGCTTATTTTCGAGAACTCTTCATTTTGAGAATAGCCCCTTGTGAGAAGTGCACCTATTGCGAAATGCACATTTTGCGTCTAGTGCACATTTTGAAAAATGTACATTCTGCATCAAATCCGATTGAAGTAACAACATATTTTTTTAGAATTTTCACTTTCATAAATATTTCAAACATTTGTGTCAAGTTTATCCTTGAAAACAACAAATTTAATGACGAATGTTCGTTAGCCGTCGTTGGTTAGGTGTGTACGCCGCATAAGGTAAATTATATCTGCAGTTCTGCAGCTGCTAGTCAAGTGTGAATTGTTAGGCTCTTTAGCAAACTAGATGTTGTTATGTTTATTAGGGATTGTGGTTCATTAAACTGCCTTCACTTCTGACAACCGGCGCAACTGAACCCTGGGCACAAGCCTCTTCTCAGAACGAGAAGAGTTTAGGCATTAATCAACCACGCTGGTCGGTGGGGGTTGCGGACTATACAAGTAATACTTTACTACATTTCAGTATTATTAACCGACTTCAAAAAGGAGGAGGTTCTCAATTCGGTTGCTTTTTTTTTTTTATGCTTGTTTCCTCATATCTCCGTCATTTATGAACCGATTTGGAAAAATCTTTTTTTGTTCGAAAGGGTATACTTCCCGATTGGTCCCATATAAATTTTGTTATGATTAGACCATGAACTTCAGAGATATGGAACGGAACTCCTCATCGGATCAAAACAAAATTCTCAAATTACTAATATTGCTTTGTTTATATTTGTTGTTGGGAACTGACTACTGGAAAAGAAGAGGGGGTGCGTTTCCCCCCCTCCCCCCTTTGGAATGTTTTCATTATATCGTGAAAGGTATCATTTGAAAGGACTTTTTATGCCCGACTACGTTAAAGCCAAAAAGACGGGTTATGAAGGAGGGGGTTAAAATTATGACACTTAAACGTATTTAATAAAAAATAAACTTTAAAAAAAGTAAAAACCGACTTCAAAGAAATACTAAAAGGAGTACAATAACTACCATAATATTATTATAAAATTAACAGTTTCAGAAGTCGGTGCAACTGTACACTGAAGCAAATAGAAGCCACCGACTTCTGAAACTGTTAATTTTATATTATGGTAATTATTTTACTCCTTTTAGTATTTCTTTGAACTCGGTTTTTACTTTTTTTTAAAGTTTAATCTTTAAACATTTAAGCCGCAACCCATTCTTTACTTAAAACCGACTTACAATTCAACTCTCCTGAACAGTAAATACTACATCAAACTACTTGTCACCCATTAACAATGCCACACACAGTCCCGGACCCCATTGACCTCGACTTGGACGTGCATTAACCGTTCGAGAGTTCCAACGTTGATCAACCACAGACCACAGAGTAACGATATACAGTCTAACATTGCGCGAAATTTCGAGAAGCAAAAAAAATTTAAAAAAACATTATTACACAAAAAATACTCCGAAACCAAAAAAAAAAAAAAAAAAGATGTGTATAACTTTTCAGCAGAACACAGCAAATTCTGTAATCTAAAATTCAGATGCAGTCGGGTGACAAAAGAAGGTTTTTTTTTTTACAAAACCGCTCAGCTTTTTTTCGTTTAATTTTTCAATAAATACAAAAAACTTCATAGCATTGTCAATGTTAAAGATAAAATTTAAATTTAATTTATGTTCATGTTGTATGAGTCATGAATTAAATTAAGTATGTATTATTTTAATTTTAAATGCTTCACTTTTCTGCAAACTATTTATAAGAATACTTAGGATAAAAAGGATGAAAATGCGAGTTCTGCTGTTTTTTTTTAAAACCCTTCAACTTTTTTTGGAAAACATAATTTATTGGTCCACCGACTGCATCAGAATTTCACTTAAATAAATACAGCGTACCGCCCGTCGTCCCAGGACGACACTTAATTGTCTTATCTATTGTATCTATAATTACCGTGCTTGAGGTTTTACCCTGAAAACATAACACTACTTTTCTTAGGCAATCGTGTAAAAAAGATAAGTACATGCATACTACTACGAATTAGAATTTGCGCAAATAAGGTTAAGCGCCGGACCATAAGAGCGATTTATCAATATGAGCAGGGCTAGTATCCTTCAAGATATTCATATGACATTCAAGGCACATGCGTTCCGATTTCAAAATCAGTTTGACATTTAGAACCGTTTTTTATTCTGTGACGGCTCTGTCGAGAAGTCCATCAATATTGAAAGCATTGAACCACTGTATGCATGGAGTATAAAGTTAGACTGTGGCATGCTGCTCCGGCGTTTGTTTCAAACAATGCCGAGGTGTTCGCCGGTTTCTAAAGGCTTTGGAAGTGGTAGAACTGTTATGTTTAAGTTCGCGTAAGGGTTGAGAACTTCGCTGAGTAAGTTTTGGATTTAACCGCCTTGGAAAAGAGAGTGTTTTGATTTAGGTCGTAGCACTATCGGGTGGTATCCGAAGAATTAGAAAGACGTGTACCTACTCACATTTATATAAATAAAAAGAAAAGTTCTGACTGACTGACTGAAACTAAACTGACTAAAAACACGGTGAAGTTCAAGGCGTAAACTAATTTGACATCTCTAAGTTGTTGTCTATCACCGTCCTTCTCTCGCGCTATCTGGTAAAAGATAGGAATTCTCTAATTTTAGTCTAATTGGTGAACAAGAGAATCAACACCAATGTCTCTTGTTTGAACGGAATGATTAATTAAATCGATTCATGATACAAATATGAATGAATACAGTTCAAGTCATAACAATAGTGATATCGAATCGCGTAACACGATGCGTAACATGACCTTTATATCACCGTCAACCGCGAGAAAGCGGTTGTAATCGTTCTGATGAAAGTTACATATGTTGGAGTGCATGATTACCGTGTCAAGACGCTGGAATGGCATTTAAGATAATTTCGGTTGAAATATGAGTTACTTTTAAATGGAGTTCAGGTCGAGTCGGGAGCGAGAGTGCGTGGAAAGCCGTCGCCTCCTTTTGTGAGAAGGTGATGACGACTAAGGAGGGAGCAGAGGGAGAGAGAGTCGGCTGCAACGGTCTCTTCCTGCGCTAGACGCACCGGGAGCCGGGAGGCGCGCGGCTTTCTCCGGCCACCGTAGTGGGTAGCCTGCAGGCGGCGCGTTAGGAGACTCTTCGCCCAACCAGTAACAGGCCCGAGAATGCCGCGCCCTGTTCCGCTCGCACTTTCCAGGAGGACATGGGACAAAGCCCCATAGAAAGAAAAGGTCTGCTAGAGTCTGGCGAACCGAGGCCTGCCGGGGTTGCGATGTACACAGCTGCAAATCCCGCGACCCAGATCAGGAGAAGGAACACCGTGGATCAAGCAGTTACCTTCTGAGATAATTGATAAAATAATATGCTATAGAATATTATGATGTATGAACGTGGACGAAGCGAAAGGAGTATGTAAAGATCGTAGCATGTGGCGTTGTACAGTTTCTGCCAACCCCCAAGGGGAAAAGGCGTGAGTTAATATTTGTATAATGATGAAGTTTAGATTATTTTGGAATTAACACAAAACAGTATGCTAACGTAATAAAATCATGACGCAACTTCACTTTCAGTTTATTAAAGTAACAATGCTACAGTAATAACTTAGGTATTAAATGTAGTGGCCAGTTACCACGTGTGTACTAGTCACGAAGTCACGACCGATACGAGCCGGTCAGCGTGTAGTAACAGCGCAAGATGAGCGAGGAATGAGCTGAGCGAGACTAAGATGTTCTACCTAGCCTTTTCCCAACTGTGGGGTCAGCTTCCAGTCTAACCAGATGCGGCTGAATAACAGTATTTCACACGGAGCCTTTCATCTTACATAATTGATATTTTGATTAGCCCGCGGATTAGTACCCCCTTTCCAACTAACCTTGTATATTAGGCATTGAACAAATTAAGATATCTCTACGGTCTTCGGTCCGGGACTCTTTCAACCGGACCCTAAAAATCGGGTAGTACAATAAACGCTTAAGAGTCGAGACCAACAAATAAGACGGATGTCAGTGGAAACGCCAGTAGAGGACGCCCCTAGAAGGATATTCATCAATGTTATTGGTGATGTTCTTCAAAAAGGACAGGTGCGTAGTACTTTCAACCGGCGTGCGTGTATGACAAGATGTATGAACGTGGACGAAGCGAAAGGAGTATGTAAGGATCGCATGTGTCATTCTGCATTTTCTGCCTAACCCCATGGGAAAAATGCGTGAGTTTATGTATGAGTCAAGAGCTAAGCTAGAAATGTGTATTCAAGACCTCGTCTCAACATGTCATGCCCGCAAGCGACACTAGACAAGTCTGCGACCTGTACTTTCGAAATGGTCTTAATATGGTCAAATTGGTCGATAAGCTTGTTGGTGAAGGGAAAGTGTTTGAACAGTTTTATGATACTTTTTGGGGAGATAAGGAGTTTACTTTCTATTTGCTAGCTATTCAAATAACTCAACCCGGAAATATGGTTCTGCCCCCCGAGCGGATTGGACTGGAGAATCGTGCGATATAGCTCTGAGAATCGCTCAGGTTTATCGCGTACAGCAAGCTAATGCTTTTAAGCATAGCGTTGTGTGAACATGTCCATATAAGATGTATGCTGATCGATATCGTTGTGTTGTGTATCGTTGTGTGGGCCTAGCACGAATGCTTTGACGTATAGTAACGTAAACGTAACGTTAATCTGAGTGAATTTTGAATAAAAAATACAACTATCCTATAGCATTTTGGTTTAAATGTATGCGACAAGCACAAGTTGTATCATACATAGATATGAATAAAGTTTTCCATTCAATTAAATATTATGTGCGAAACGAGTATTTCCAATTCAAAATTCACTCGCGTTAACGTTCCGTTTACGTTACCATACGTCACAACATTGGTGCTAGGGCTACAGCTGTCGACCAATTCGGATTGTTATCTCGTTTCGTCAACGATTCTCATAATAAGAGCAAAAGAGAATCGAATCGTTCTGCATCAGGGGACTGGTACGCCTGGGGCGCCTGGGTTGCAGCTGAAAGTTAGCTTCAGGTAGTGGTACCAGTACCCCAAGTGTGAATTTTTTTACGTTACTACTGAAATTGCGTCACGCGAAAAATGTATGAAAATTTAGGCAGCGCCTCTAGCGGCTAATAACGTGACTAAAACTTTGACATTTTTCGCGTGACGTAACTACAGTAGTAACGTAAAACACTCACACTTGGGGTACTGGTACTCCCACCTGCCATCAAACTGAACTGATGGCCTTTTTGGCATTCCTTTTTTATTAATGTGCTTTAGTTTGCCTATTTCTAAGTAATATTATCAGAATAAAATCTATTGCGAATGTGAGTGCGTTACGCAACTAGGGTGCTGCTAAGTGCTGCACGACCAATGGCGAACTGTGAGTGTACCTCTGCCAAACCTTCAAGGATAACCGGGTTGACCATTAGAATGTATGTTGTAAAATACACCGTGGGCCCGAGGTACCCGAAAGATTTTAGGCTTCGACTCTGATGCCTAATTGGAGAAGAAAAGCTATGATATAGTTTGTTGAATAAAGCTTAATTTTCGAAATATTTGTTATTTACGGAAATTCACAAATCGAAAAATATCTATGGTAACAAGTCCTATGAACGCGGCGTTGCGACTTTTGTCATACCATACCTCTCGCCGTATGTCTTATTTGGCGGGGAGGGTTGTGAAGTGAGAAATTTCTTATTCACTCACACGATAATTTATAAATGTTGCCAGTTCAACCTAAGATATTGTTTAAATATTGTTTGTAACATTTGACTCATAATACCATCAGAAAGGCGTGCTTAAAATCTTTTGGGTACCTCGGGGACACGGTGTATAATCAAAGGATTGTGTAAAGATAGACCTTCAAATTACGTATCTTTGGTAATGTTACTGGCATCAATTCAATCCCCTTTTAATACAGGAAACCCTGAACAACTGTTCACAACATTCACTCATCACCAGAATGTAGTACATTCAGCAATTTAGTAACACCGCAAATACAAAGAGACAACAAAACTATAAATGTGACTTTTACACGTGGCTTAGAATACGCTAGAACTAATTTCCAGTCTAACGAGGCAATTAAAGTAGTAAGTACCGCATAAGAACCAGCTGAAGCCATGCAATTAGCATTTAACAGTCGCTCTGTTTAAAATACTGATATTGAGGCAGATCTGGTGAGAATGGAAGGTAATCCAAAATTTGCTAAAGGCTTGAGGGAGACCGATAATCGGGAAAGACAGCGTGGAACCTCTAGCCTGGAGAACCGAAGACTTGAAATGGCTGAGCTGAGCGCTGCTGATACATGCGTCATCTTCGTGAACGGGCGCCGTCAGTTGGGACTGGTCATCTCTAATCTGCCATGGCAAATGAATTGTAAGTACTCTTAGTAGCATAGCATATCTTACATTGTTCTCACCTTTATTTTTTATTCACAATGTAACCAAATTTTTGTAAATATTTGATGAAAAAGCGTAACCATGGAGTTTATTGCTCGTTCTTCTCCATAGGAATCTACACTTTGGAGCGCGGCAGTAACTTCATTTTTTTTTCTCGAGGGTTCAAAAATGCCTGTAAGTGGTCTAATTGCAATAAATGCTTTGACTTTGACTTTGAAGAAAGGATTGGAAAGAACAGCCAAGGTGTTGAACTCCTTGCCAGCGTCAGTGTTGCCAACTACCTATAATATAACCCGTTAACCTATAAAGCAAGAGGGAATAGGCATCTTCTGGATACACTCGTTCCATCGTAGACCTCATCCTTTACTTTTCATCAGGCGAGATCAGGGTCAAGAGCGGATCCTATTGTAAATTTTAAAGGGAATCCAAAATTAGGAAGTCTTGGGGAGACCGCCAATCGGCAAATACAGCTTAGGACCCCCAATCAGGAGAACCGAAGACTTGAAGAATGGAACGGATAGAGTGCAAGCAGAAGGCATAGAACCTGTTATTCTGTCGACTGGACGGTTCCATTTACAGAAGTATAAACATCAGCTGTAAGTTATAAAACATTACCGCAATTATGGCTAATACGGGAGGTCTATTTTTGTTTTACGAGCAATATTCAAGTATTCGAGTATTTCAGTTTCATATGAGAAATAATCCGAATACCCGTAGCTTGGTGTTTAGATTATTTGCTTCCGATTATTGGTCGTGGTTTGATAATCTGAAGTTATGGTCCCGGGTGGATTTACAAGATCAGCAGACTTACTCCCGACAGGATCAAGTTTTGAATCGAGTCGACTTAGTGTCAATTCTCACTCTTGAAATCGACAAAACTGCACGACTGTGCTGAGGTTTGATCTCAAACTAACAAATATCAAAAACAGTCGTTAATTTTTATTCGAGCCGGTGCACAAATTGTGCGCTTTTGTCGATTTCAAGAGTAAGAATTGACACTACGTCGACTCGATTCAAAACTCGATCCTGTCGGGAGTAAGCCTGCAGGTATAGAATTGAAATGTTATAGTCCCAAAAAAGCAGATTCGTAGAACGAAGGTATTTTTTTTGTCTGGAGTCGAGAAGTCTAATCGTTCTGCCTAGCCTTTTCCCATCTGTGTTCAGGTCAGCTTCTGGTCTAACCAGTTGCGGCTGAATACCAGTATTTTACACGGAGCGACTGCCATCAGATCTCCGCAACCCAGTTACCGGGCAATTCCGATATCGTAAGGTTAGACCAATTGTCAGACTATCTGGCTTTTGACTACCTGTAGCAACTGTCATAGGTATTCTTATGAAACCCATTGACCGACGGTGTAACGTGCTTCCCGAGACACGCAGGGGCCTCGATTAAGTCGAGAAGACCAAGATTATTTCGAAATTAAAGTGCCTAAAACCAAGGAAGACATTTGTCAAATTACTTCATTAAAATAAAATTTTAATGAACCAATTCGTCCCATCCAATATAGAAGTTATATAAAACACGTAAACACGCTGTCACTATCAGTTGGTTAATAGCTATTAATTAAAAACCAATAAACATATTGCACAACCTTTTATTAAACTGTCACTGCAATCGACAACACGCCAATAACCGGTCTCATTCAAAAATATCTTGACTGTTGTAGTTAGACAACAGTTCTATTAAATTACTGTCAAAACCCTACATAGAAAAAAAGAAAGAAAATTTATTCAGCATGCAAATCGAGACACCTATAATGCCAAAACATTTACCTAAAAAAATGTAATTGTTTCATTCATTTTTCAGTAGTCGGGTTTTAGTTTTTGTACTTACTTTTTATTTAAATTATTTTGGGGTTATAAGTTATAATATACATATTTTTGAAATGTGCTAATTAAGCTCTTTCATTTGATACCAAACACGGCTTCATTAAAAATCATAATTTTTTTACTTCACGACTTTATGTACTCTAGAGGGTACCATATTTAATTTAATGTGACGTCACATAGCCTATAACCAGCAGACGATCAAGACGCTTCCAACGATACCGCACTTGTCAAATTAGGATAAGTAGTTTAGAAGTTAGTAGGGAACAGATGAATATACATACATACATACCGGTCAAAATCATATACCCTCCATTTTGCTTCGCCGTAGTCGGGTAAAAATAGGTACTTAACAAGCACCGTGTTTATTACGCATTAAACTAATAGTAGACTAAAAATACAGAAATGCGTGGCATTCGCATGTGAATGGGCAATATTTACCACACTTTAAATATTAAACCTATATTAAATCTCTCTGAACGCCTATAATACAGTGCGACTCGGCCAAATATTTGGCTCCGAGCGGGAACAGCCTGTGCCATTTGGATCGTCAATAACCAATAATGGAAAGCAATCTTATTATGATTCAGCAAAATCAGTCGGGATTCCAATTTGTCATATTGCTGCAGTAGCATAATTTATGTCTATAATAGTCTTCTGCCGAAATTAGATTTTGGACGGTAATGAGATGACAAGGCCATGACTACAGAATTATATACAGGGTATTAACGAATTGTGTAATTCCTTAAAACCACATGATTTGCTACTGATGTAGACAGGCCCCGCACGGGATTTAGCTTGATTAAAAATAAAAAAAATAAAATTATTATTTTTCATGCGGTTTTGTTACCGATCGTATCTAAACCACCTACCCTAACACCTACACTAACCACCGGATTCAGTAAAAAAATAAGAATTTATTTTTTTTGCTAAAAAAAGTTTTATTTGTGTGAACATTTCGATGCCACGCACAAATTAATGAAAGCACGGCGACACGGCTGGCCGGCACGACTAACGCGATATCGCTCTTTGCAGTCAGATAACTCAAGGCTCTAAATTGACTCAGAAATAGAAAACCAAAAAAATTATTTAGTTGATTTTCAAAAATCCCCTTTTAGGTTTAATCTGTGTCACCGGTAGATCACGCAGTTTGAAGGAATTACACGAATTCGTTAACACATTGTAGAGTACTATATCAGCGCATGCGAAATTAAGCATTATTGTTAAGACGCGAGCGCTGCTATTCCGCTGTGCGTTGGCGCTGTTATTACATTTTGGTTCAGTCACTCAATGTCATTCGGTTAGATGGGCTTCTGCGTTTCACTCCGGAGGTGAAGCAACAGGGCTGTCATAACCACCAATCTATTAGATGTTAAGGACTAAAATAGAAACAAACTTTGAATTATAATAACGTTTATTATAATTACACTAGGAATCTGATATACGTCTGTTCATTACGAGTTCGGTAGGCAGAGCACAGATAACTATTTACTAGTCAGAGACAGAGTGACGACGATGACAGATTACGAAATAATATTGTTTTATAGACTGTCAAATTGGTTGCGTATTGATTTACTTTTTAAACTGTTTTACATTCGATAATATAATTTGTTGATGGAAAATAAACTAAATAATTTATACTTAATTATAAATTAATTTTTGCATAAATAAAACATAATTCAACACGCCCCCTCAAAAATTAATCATCATATAAATCAATACTTTTACATTTAAAATTACCTATAATAATTCAACAGAACGTATATCACTTCCAAGTGTTTGCTGGGAGTACCGTATGTAAATACAATTATGGTCCAACATTTGTTGCTAGGATTAGGGAAACCCAGTAAAACCTAATCAGACCATTTGATTTAATTATCAACAGGCTTAATTAACCAAATAAACTGAAGTACACATAAAAATCTTATTTCTTACTCTAAACCTATTTTACATCACATTTCTTCAAAAGAAACTTCTGGTACCGGCTTTGTCAAAACATACGCCAGTTGTTGACCTCTGGGAATCTGTGGGAATATAATTTAACTTTATTATATTTTTCTCAATTACATACATAATTCCCCTGAAAAATTATTCTATGTCAATATGTTTTGACCTTTTGTGATTAGTTGAATTATTAGCTATGCTAATACAGCCGTTATCATCTTGAAATATAACAATAGGTTTATTCATTTTTATGTGTATACTTTCTGCAATAGACTTAAGCCACAAAGCCTTTTTAATAGCTTCATACAAGACCATGAGTACATGGCCTCTTCATTCACCGAAGCTGAGTACAGCTTCAGTAGATGAGGCTTACACTGAAGTTTGTCTCTTTGTACTCCACGTTATTGTACACTGCTCAAACAGTTTAAATAAATAACTAGTAGTACTTTTTCTATCACAGTGATCATGATCACCCCAGTTGGAATCTACAAATCCACATAAAACATTATTATAATCAACTCTTTTATAGGTTAATTTTAGATCCATAGTACCTTTAAGATACTTAAACACCCGTTTTAAACATTGCCATAATTCTTTATTATTATTTGTTTAACGACTCAATATATTTACGGGTTTACTTAAATCAGGGCTAGTACATATCATAATATACATTAAACACCCTATGAGACCACAACATGGTGCTTCATATGTATTTATCTTCTAAATTTAACGCTTCATAATTTAGTTTAACTTCAGTAGGTGTATGTACTTATAGGAGTACAGTCAATCATGTTAAACTTATTTAAAATTGCTTGAATAAAAGCACCTTGGTCTAATGTAATTGTGTCAAAGTAATTATCTACTTATTTTCATGCCAAGAAAGAATTTTATTTTAGAACAATTATTTCAAATTTGCTCATTCAATTTTTAAAAACATTCATTGTCTGAACGTCAGCACATGTTATAACTATGTCATCAACATGTACAACATAAATGTTTTTCATAATATTTCCTTTGTCTAAAAGATGTATATATCATCAATCAGCGAATTTTGAAAACCTTTATCCACAAGAGATCGCTCAAATACTTCAAACAACATATTGCAGCCTGTTTCAGCCCGTATGGGCTTTATTTAGTTTACATACATAATTATTATATTTACATAGAACGCCTTCAGGAATTTTTATATATATTTCTTCCTATATACATTAAAAATACAGTATGTATTAAAAATACATTTAAAAATGCAGTCTTTAAATTATTATTATTAATTTTATTTATTTAATTAATAAATTATGTTGATTTGCAAAACTTATTATTAATCTAAAACTGGCTATTCTAGCGACAGGTGCAAATGTTTCATTATAATCAGTAAGATATTTTTCACTGAAACCTCTTGCAATAAAACGTGTCTTATATCTTAAAGATTTTCCAAACTCGTCATTTTTAATAGTAAAATCAATTTACAATCTACTTTTTTTTTTTCTTTGTTTTGGCACTACCTAGATTCCATGTATTATTAATTCTATGGGAATCTAGTTTATCTTTTACAGCTTTCTGCCAGTAAGACTGATCATGTAGTGATTCTATTTCATGAAATGATTTAGGTATTGTACAAATTGTACAAGTAAATGCTTGAGCAATAAACAATAATCATTATCAATTTCTTTTTATATAAAAAATAAACTTTTAAAAAAAGTAAAAACCGACTTCAAAGAAAAACTAAAAGGAGTAAAATAATTACCATAATATAAAATTAACGATTTCAGAAGTCGGTGGCTTCTATTTGTTTCAGTGTAGAGTTGCACCGACTTCTGAAATCGTTAATTTTATATTATGGTAATTATTTTACTCCTTTTAGTTTTTCTTTGAAGTCGGTTTTTACTTTTTTTAAAAGTTTATTTTTTATTAAATACGTTTTAGTGTCATAAATTCAACCCCCTCCTCTTCATAACCCTTCTTTTTGGCTTCGACGTAGTCGGGCATAAAAAGCCCTTTCAAATTATACCTTACACGATATAATGACAAAATTCCAAGGGGGGGGGGGGGGGGACACGCACCCCCTCGTCTTTTCCAGTAGTCAGTTCCCAACAACAAATTTATACAAAGCAACATTAGTAATTTGAGAATTTTGCTTTGATCCGATGAGGAGTTCCGTTCCATATCTCTAAAGTTCATGGTCTAATCGTAACAAAATTTATATGGGACCAATCGGGAAGTATACGCTTTCGAACAAAAAAATAATTTTTCAAATCGATTCATAAATGACGGAGATATGAGGTAACACACATAAAAAATAAAAAAATAAAAAAAAAAATACAACCGAATTGAGAACCTCCTCCTTTTTGAAGTCGGTTAAAAATAGGGGGACGACCTTTGAGCCTTTCACTCCTTTTTAACTGACAAGAATTACTTATCGATATTTTTTTGTCAGTGCAACAACTTTTATTAGAACTTTGTTGATTATCAACATTGGGCTTTATTCAGTATGTTATTAGTCATTTAACTTGCGAGTTTTACTACAACAAACCAATTCATCAGATTTTGGATTATCTGACTTGTAATCATGTACTATTGAACTATCTGATTTTAATTCCACTGATTTTGAACCATCCAATTTTAGTAGGTATCAGATTTTATCTCAGGTTCATATTGTATATCTTTAAATATTTTTGAATTTTACTTGGACTGTCTTGTTCATCAGATTTAGATTTATCTGATTTAGTAATCATTTACTATTGAACTATCTGATTTTAATTCCACTGATTTTGAACCATCCAATTTGAATCATTGGATTTAGTTCCATCAGTTTTGGAAGTATGAGATTTTATCACAGGTTCATATCGTACATCTTTAACTATTTTGCGAATTTTCCTTAGACTGTCTTGTTCATCAGATTTAGATTTATCTGATTTAGGGATACTTATAATTTGAGACTTAATAGACACTGATTTAAACACTTGGTCACTCTCAGTTTTGTTTTGAGAATATTCAACATTATTCTCTTCAGGCTTTAGTAAAGGCCTGGACTCAGTAGACACTGATTTAAACACTTGGTCACTATCAGTTTTGTCTTGAGAATATTCAACATTATTCTCTTCAGGCTTTAAGTAAAGGCCTGGACTCAGTAGACACTGATTTAAACACTTGGTCACTATCAGTTTTGTCTTGAGAATATTTAACATTATTCTCTTCAGACTTTAAGTAAAGGCCTGGACACCAGAAAATTAGTCTCATCTACTATCACATCCCTGACAGTTACATATTTTTCGCATTCTGTGTTCCATACCTTATAACCATTTGAACTATAGCCCACTAATATTTATTTCCATGACTTATCATCAAATTTAGCTTAATTGGTTTTATTATGGACATACACAGTTGAACCAAACACCCTAAGAGATTTAATACTCAGTTTTCTATCATGCCACAATTCATAAGGAGTTTCAGATTGTTTTATGGCTTTGGTTGGCATAATATTTATTAATTGAACAGCAGTTAAAACTGCTTGAACTCAAAAACACTTATCCAACGCAACAAACGTAGTAATTGTTATTGTCAACTGATGAGGGAGTAATAGGGCCACATACATCCGAGTGCATGTTATAGACTGATCGTTTTATGTATTCTTTATCTTTAGACTTATTAAAAAGGCAGCGAGTCTGTTTACCATTATGCAAGCTTCGTATAAATCATTAGTTGCAATTATTGTTTCAATTTTTTGTTTGTCTTCAATCATATTATAACATTTCAATTCAAAGAATTTACTCTTGCTAATAATATGGCTTAGGCATTGATGCTATAATTTATCATCATTAATTTTTCCTTTGCATACTTGGAAAACAGACTGAGTTATTTTATCTATAGGTATTTTAAAATCAAAAGTAAATTAAATTATGTGTTTTTTTTTTTTTTTTTTTACCTTTCATGATTGTTTTACCTTCTTTCATAATGTGAGTGCCACGCTGATCAAAAGTTATCTTCAGACCAGCCTGCTGCATCTTTGAGACACATAATAAATTGTACGGTACCTCACGGCAGTACAGCTCATTCTCCAAAACGCCTGGAACGTCGTTGTAGCTCACTTCATTAATTGAACCTCTTTGTAGCTGAAATAAATAAACCATTTTTAGCAACAGAAATTGTTATTGGTGTAATTAAATGTTCGTATGTAATGAAAAATATAGTCCCTGTTAATTATGTGGTCGGATGTTCCAGAATCCAACAAAAATCTCTGCATTATCTTCTTGCTGGTAATCTCCAGTCCTAAAATACGTATCCTGAAAAGTCGTCGGATTTCGATGCTTGCAATATTTCGACAGCTTGAACTGTTCTCGTTTTGTCAGACGTATTCTTCTGTTTGTTCGATCGTTTAAAATAAAAGCAATCCTTCTTAATATGTCCCTTGCGTCCACAATGATAGCATTTTGTAAAATTTGAATTTTTGTGTCCTTCATTTTTTTTATTTATGTTGAATTTCCAGTATCAAATTTTCGTTTGTAATTAATTTCCGTTTTATTTTCCACATGCAGAACTTTGATACTTATATTTCCAGCTGCTATATTTATCGCCGTAAAGGCATAATATTCCGTTTTTGTTTTAAATGTTCCATTACGAAATTTCAACAACGACACAAGGTTACTTCACACTGAAGTTACAATTTCAAACACTGATTTAATATCGCGGCACTGGGTCCATAACCTATTAGATGTTAAGGACTAAAATAGAAACAAACTTTGAATTATAATAACGTTTATTATAATTACACTAGGAATCTGATATACGTCTGTTCATTACGAGTTCGGTAGGCAGAGCACAGATAACTATTTACTAGTCAGAGACAGAGTGACGACGATGACAGATTACGAAATAATATTGTTTTATAGACTGTCAAATTGGTTGCGTATTGATTTACTTTTTAAACTGTTTTACATTCGATAATATAATTTGTTGATGGAAAATAAACTAAATAATTTATACTTAATTATAAATTAATTTTTGCATAAATAAAACATAATTCAACACAATCTTGGCAAACGGATTGTTGATTGTGGTATATTGTAACTAACGCAAATGTGGATTATACTGTCCATCCTTTTAATGCTTGTGTCCCACGGTGCGTGATATAGCTCACCGAGACGCACGAGCTCGCACCGACGCACCATGGGATGAGATTCGTCCGTGGTAACGTGGACGCGTGCGGAGCGGTTCGCCGTATCCACATCACGCACCCTCATAATGTGGCTTCCCACGGTGCGCGATTTTACGGATGATACCACGCACAGCCGGTGCGCGCTACCACGCACCGTGGGAAGCCAGCTTAAGGCTTGTATTCACGCCAACGACCTTGAGCATTTGGTACCGTACTAACTTACGACGAATCGACGAGAGAGAGAGGGACGAGTGCGAGTGTGACATAGACGCAATCTGTAATTTGACGCATTTTTAATTTAATATAATGAAACTAATAGGTACATATTTTAAAGAAGTAAGTCCAAGTTATTGCTCTTTGTATTGCAAAGCAGAAGATTTTTTTATAGTTTTTTGATAAAAAATTTAGGAGTAAAATGGTTTCATCTCAACGATTTGGAGGTGATTTGGTGGTTTTTTTCTTATTATGTGATGCCGATAGAAAAAAAACTGGCAAGTCCAAGTTACGTATCATATCCTGTAGATTACTACCTATTTTTTCAGATATATTTTCTCTGTAAATGCCGACGAAAAGTTGCTTCATCTGCATGCTTTTTTTCCGAGAAGACCCTTAAGATCCCTTAAGAATCCGTTAGTGAGAACTGTTCTTTGCCGGGGAAACCACTTTCGTCTAATAACAATAACATAATCAGCTCGCTCACACGTCTGTTGCCCCCTTCGCCTATGTACTGGCGGCTTTTCAGGGGGCCCAGCTAGTGAGCTGGCGAGTCACCGTCTGCCAACAGTTTTCAATTTTAAATGTTGAAAGGCAGACGCCGTTTTCTTCCGGCAATAGAAGTTAAATAGTCCATTTAACACCCCATCCCATAGACCAGTTTTATTTTTACCATATTTCAAAATAGTTTCGCACCCACCGGGGACGGTCCATGACTATACTCCAATAGTGCAGCTGTGGATAGTCCCCGGTTGATGCCCCACCCCATTTTAGATTAAAGTTCTCAAAGGGGCCTCTGCGCGTTGGACCTGTGTCCCCGTGTATGCCTTCCAAAGGACCGGACGTCTTCCGCACGGAAGATGAGCCGTGAACTGAGAGAGACATAATCAGCTCATTACTGTCCCATATGTATGTTGAATGTCATTAAAAACATTTTCCACTAATTGGTACCCATGGTACAAATCAATTAAACCTTATAAATGGTAATTGCACAACTTTCTTCTCTGTTAGTCGCGTGCAACACTTCCGTGGTCGAAGTATTTACGGAAGTAGACATTTCTCCATTTCATTAAGTAGATGTATCCGACGGTAACCGGTTTTGTGAATATGTATTATGTGTGGTGTGAATTACTTGAGCGCAATAGATTTTTTTGTTTAAAGTATAGGATTCAAGTGTTATTTTAATAAGGGTATTTATGTAGGGGGACCTAGCTTACGTAACTGGGTACATGTGGACGATCTGTTAGCGAGTCAGTTTGCTGTCGATTTTTGACACTGAGACACGTGACTGTAGGTGCGTAGGACTGTGGTGGATCCGTGGAACGTGTCTAGACAATGCCGGTCTCACTGGACTAACCTGAGTGGCAGGGTGGGAGAAGCTACTGGGTCAGATAAATAGAACGGGGGGCTAATCAGATGGACTGACTTGGGAGCGCAAAGTCAGCGTTGGACTAGGTTGAAACTAGTGGTTTACTGCCATCGTATAACCATGCATAAATTGATTTCGATAACATTGGATCAATTCTGTATGCGGAAAACGGAAGATCAAGCATTATGGTGCAACATAATATGAGACCTTTGTCCAAGTATGAAATGTGATAGGCTACAGCCGTGTACGCACGAACGAACACGAACATCGCGAACACAAATATCGAACACATTGCTTGCATGTGCTTACTATTACCAAACTGTGTTCGGCAAACACATTCTTATATAGAAATTCATGTTCGATGTTCGTGTTCGTTCGTGCGTGCACGAACATCGATGAAATATCGATTATTATTTCGAGGATTAAGATTCATCCTACATGCATGCATGCATAGTTAAATCTCATAGAACAGGAAGTGTGAAGTGACCGAGAGACACATGACAATAAAGTGTCTACAGAATTGCTGGATTTTAACGATCGACAGTGCCGACCGATGAACCTGCCAGTAAAATCTATCAACTTCATCGTAAAAATCGCTGAAGTGACAACAACCTATTCACTACACCATATAAATAACCTAACAATAAAACACTTCACATAATATCTAAGCGCCATATTTAACCATCCATACAAAAAAACTATAAACACCATAAACGATTCCGCATAAAAAAAAAACAGTTAAACGCCTCATCCATAAACGGCTACACCCTTAGAATAAGTACTAAAGCATAGAAGGAGCGCTACTTAGCATAAACGAATCAAAATATAGCCATGCTATTTACTCATATGGCGGACTCGCTGTTGTCAGAGCGGGAAAGATAAACTTTTGACAGGCCGTAAAAATTAATTTTGTAACCTTTTGTACAGAGACTAGGGATGAGGGTATTCACACTATTAGACTATAGCTATCGATAAAATAAAGTCATCGTATAATGTATATTACGAAATATCTGAAGTGGTATTGTAAGACCGAAAGAAGGTGACTATGATTGTGTTAACCAAATAACAGCCATGCCGGATATTGCCATAGTACATTTAAATACTTACTTCTTAGAAAGTTATAATGACAAAAGTAAAGTCATAATATCATTATTATTCAGCCGAAAGATGCCCACTGCTGGACGTAGGCCTCTCCCGAGCATCATCATTTCGACTGGTCCTGTTATTATGGCTATCAATAAATAAAGTCATCGTTTAAGTATAAATGTCTATTATTTAATTTGCAATTACTAAAAGCTTCACAAAAGTTAAATACATTATTATTGAGTATTCCTTGTAATGTACTTGGACATGCACGTTTTTTTCTGTCACTAGAACGGCGCCACGTGGTCTCAGGTAAGTTGTCAATTTCGAGGCGCTGGAAATTTTAAACAAAATAATAATTGTTTTATATATAACTAGCGACCCGCCCCGGCTTCGCACGTGTACGTTTAATAGCTTAAAACCTTCCTCTTGAATCACTCAATCAATCTATAAAAAAACGGCATCCCTAAAAATACAAGATTTTAAAGATAATTACGGTAAAGAGGTGTAAAATTTAGTGGCACCAAATGCAAACTGATTGAGAAGTAAGTTAATCATCGTTTATTTAATACCTACGTTAATTTTGTTTAGATTTACTGTTCTCCTAATCTATCAGGCTTGAAGATTACGACTGTATTAACAGCATTTATTTGAAAGATAAACAAGACAATGAAATATTATCTGAAATAGTCTATTGTATGAATGGCCGAAAGAAGATGTCGAACGTAATGTTGCAAGAAAAAAAGATTTTTATTTTTTTATTTTCAATCAAGCTAAATCCAGTGCGGGGTTAATCTGTCCCAATTTTTTTTAAAGAAATTACTCGAATTCTTTTATTTCCTGTAGACATGCAAACATGCAATTCAATAAGAACTTAGGCTTTTAAATTTAGATTGAAGGTATAATGTTGGTATAGAGTCCTCCTTCAGTCTCCGCCATTTGCCAGAACGAGTAAAAGAAGATAAAGTGAAATGGCTGGAGCAAATTCTGTGGTGCTTTCTTGGAACCCAACCAATTTCGTGAGCTACCACGGCAATCAATTTATTTTGAAAATATTCGTCACAGGGAAACTTAAATAAAAAAAAAGTATAAATAGGTACCTAATTAATTAAACCTAACACAAAAATCACGTTGTCGATAGATTTATCGATACAATTTTCGCAACCCTTTAATAATTTCTTTGGCGAATATTCATATTGATAAATAGATAAGATTTAGATAGTTTATACTTATTTATTTTACTTCTTCTAAAAGGTAATGTCTTACTTTTACTTATTTAATGTATAATGAAATATATTTAAAGGAAAATCTATGAATAAACATAAAAATACTACGTACTTGTGGAAACTGATATTTTCACTTTGATTTTTTGTACATCCCTTGCGAGATTTACATTTTTTTACTATTCAGGACGTAGCGCACACTCTTATTTATAAGAACAATGTGCACATATACAAAACACAATTAATTAAATATAAATTCTAGATTAAAATATTTTTTCAAATCACCGCGCCACTGACACAAGTATTATACGACAAAATTTAAAATGTCGTTGCCGTCTGACAGGGGGTACTAGTGGCGGGCAATTTAATTTGGTAGCTAGGCTTTGGCTCAAAATCTCGAAATTGCTCTTATTTGACAGATGCCCCTGTACGTTTTTCAAGTACTGAGGCGGCTTCTATGCTTTAGTACTTATTCTAAGGCTACACCGCTAGAGGGCTTACCGGAAGCGCCGCCATCTTTGTCTCAGACCGGATGCGAGCGGAAACATGCGCGGGAAATCATAACGCCATATTGGATTGTGGTTGACATAAATAGCCGTATTGCGCGTATTGAGGCCTGAGTTATGGAGAGTTGCAGTTCTTGTGCGGTTTTATTGCGATTTATATGATGGTAGCTAGTAGCAGCATTGAATAGAACTTACAGTATAATATAAATGTAAAATATTGACCGACGCATGTGGTTAGACTGGAAGCCGAGCTCAAACAGTTAAAGCTTGGTAGATGAAAAGAATCATAAAATCGAGGGTTGATTCGTAGCAAGTTGATTAGGACTATCCTCCGGTTTCTGAATTGAGAATTCGGGATAAGCAGTACTTAAGTAATATTTGAGTACGGAGTTGTCAAAAAAATGCTTTGAAATCAGTAATTTTTTTGACAACTCCGTACTCAAATGTTATTTAAGTACTGCTTATCCCGAATTCTCAATTCAGAAACCGGAGGTATGTATACAGCTGCCGTTCGATTTCTCAAAGACCGTTAAGCGAGTAAACCTAAAAAACGTTTTCTCTAGAAATTCTGAAGACATACAGATGTTTTTGTTATACCAAGTTATTGAGCTACGCTTAAGTTCTCATTTTTTTTTTTTAAACGTTGCCCCCACTAAGATTTCTCTTGTATCGTGGGTGCGTTTACAGACACAAATCTCACAAACAAACGCCCAAACCCTAAACAACCATCTGTAGGCCATACAAATTTTTGTTCCGTGTGGGAATCTAACCCACGACCCGTAGCGCAGAAGCCAATCGCTTAGCCACTGCACCAAACGTGTCGTCAATTTAATTGTTTAATTTTTAATGAGTTGTAATATTAATATAGTTTTTACACGTTTTTGCTCATAACTCAACATTAGGTTTATTCACTTAACGGTCTTTTAGAAATCGGACGGTAGACAGGGTGCATGCATGTATTATATCGGGTGTAAAAAGACCCTTAACGATAACGAAAACCACGTATTCTACCCATTATTGGGATCATTTTTTTCTACCAGACCATACCTGGGAAACCATTGGTTTTCGAGATATTGAAGGTCAAAGTATACATTTTTTTTTTAGTTTTTTCCAAAAACGTATTCTAAGTGATAATACTAAACTGTCTTCGAAACAACCTTCTCAAAATTTTCAGTTTTCCTACAAAAAAAAGCGTTTTTTTTATGCCAAAAAATAAAAGTCGTTTCCCAGCAATTATTTTTGGTCAATGTAGTTTAGTTTGATGTACAGAATGCGTAGACTTCCACCCTGTATATAATAAACCACGGGTCCCTTTAGTACTTCTAGAACCACATAGAACATAAGTCATCAGGTAATCCACCTGGCCATGAAACAATAAAACAATTGGATAATAAAGTATATGAAGTCATATCCTCGTTACACCACATTCGTTCCGACGGCCGAGACATGCACTCTTTTGTCATTGACGCCCACGCGTGGGGCCACTGTCTGTGTGCTTTGAAGCGGAGCCAGATTTGTATGTTTACATTTTATTGAGAAATACATAAAAAGTAAGAAGCCGGATAGTAGGCGCTCTTTGCCGAATAGTCGCCGACTACGAAAGTGGTCGGATAGTCGGCTTTACCGACTAGTAGGAACATCACTAATATACATCAAATGGATGTCCATCCATCCACGAACTATAAGCGGGAAGTGCAGCTTAACCTTGCAAATCATATTTTATGATCCGCGCAGTTTTTAACCCTTTGACCGCCACGTCAAAAAAGCAAAAGCGTGCTCTCGGCGCCAAACTACGATTTCATCCTTAAGTCGTGGCGTGCTGGACACATTTTGCTTTGTCTTGTATACATGACTGTGGCGGTGAAAAGGCTAATTAGTCAATAAAAATCGCGGGAATTCGCTGGATGCGAGAAGCAGTGTTATTTGGTTTTTCCGTGTGGAATTTCTCAGTAGAAGCCCGGTGTCTGGATTCGTGCCCGGTTGATGTCAATAGCCCCTATTACATGGAACTTAAACGTAACTGCGGAATGAGGGTGTACACCTCTGCGCAAACCTTCAGGGAATACAGGCGTTATGTTATGGTACGCAGATTTATTGAAAAAAAAAAAAAAAACACTTTTATCCTACCTTTTAAAGATCATAGGCGTGACGAATATTTGTGAACTAACATAATAAGCCAATATTATCATGACACGCTTCCGTGGACGCCCCAAACTATTTGTGTCAGAATCAATCCAGTGATTTGAAGTCATTGAGGAAACATACTAATGAAGTGCATCCTGCCAAAACCTAGGGTTATTAATGTAGCATAAGCATGCTGAGTACGAGCCTAGAGTAGAGGAAGACCAAAGGAACGATGGATGGATAATTTAAAAGATGTTATGACTAGAAAGACGGTGACTACTGAGTTATTTTTTTTATTTAGCGTGTGTCTCGCGTTTGACCACTATCTCGCCTGATGGTAACCGATGATGTGGTCGACGGTGAAGCACGCTTGCCTAGAAGTAACCTATTCACTCTTGACTTAAAGAACCCAAGGTTGTAGCTATCAGGAAACACAGACTCCGGCAGGGAATTCTACTCCTTAGCTGTGCGAACAATGAAAGTCTATAAATGTCCGAACTCCATTTCGCCGTTGTTTAAGTCCCATGTAATAGGTGTCCTAATGCCATCCACCGGAAACAAACATACTTCAGGCAGGTACTGAGAAATTCCACACGGAAAAACGCAATAGCACTTTGCCATACGTGGCGATCGAACCAAGGACCCCACGCTCAGTGGTCACAGTTAGAAAATTATAAAAGTTATTTTCAGACAATGTCTTCAAGTCAGTGTCGTTTAGAGACCTCAACACCTCACCGACTCCTGCGCAGTAAAACCCACGACCCCATTCATCAAAGATAAAAATGAATTACGTATTAACAAATGCATTATGAATTATGTAGTATATGCAAAAAAGTATGCAAAATCGTTACGCGCAATGGTGGGCGATGAAAAACTTAATTACTACTCTGTAATAGTTGCATCATTATGTATTATGCAGCCGGCAATTAGGTTTGACGAATGAAAGTATTTAAATACGGTTCAAATGATTTATTTCTTTGTTCACGCATGTGCTTGGTGAAGGTTTGCACATTCTGGGTGAAGTGAAGCAGTATTGGAGCAAGAAAGTCTGGGGGCAAGGTAGATTTTTGCTCATTTGTGACACGGTGGGCAGGACATCTGGCTAGACATGGTGTTGGCCGATGGAGCTAGGTTTCGACCGAATGGTAACCAAAGTTAGGTCGAAGAAACCAGGGCAGTCCAAAACCGCGTTGGGTTGACGACGTCGTCAAAGTCGCGGGAAACACCTCGACGAAGGACGCACAAGACCGAGGAGGCTGGCAGAAACGAAAGGAATCCTATATCTAGCTATGTGTGGTATCGGGCTAGGATGATGTTGATTGATGATAGTTAAGCAAAGCTCTTAGGCCGTTTGTCCACCGCCGCCATCACCGAGAACGAGAGGACGTTGCCGAAGTAGCGATACACACATTACTATGACCGCGTGTCCACCGCACGTCCGTCATCCGAGCGCCGTCATCTCGGCCACCAAGATTGTCAGTAAATCGGCGCTAGAACTCCGCCGAGATCGTGACGGACCGAAATGCCGGCAATACAAAACACGTCTGCTATTGTCCACTACATCTCTGCTCTGTCTCCTCATCTCTGAGGGCTCTGCGTGGGTAGTTGCAGGGTTAAGTGCAAATAAAAATCACTCTCTGAATTTATTTAAATAAAACTATAAATACTAATTTAATTAATAATATTAATGCGAATTCTGACAATCTAATAAAGCTACCTGCCGGTAAAGTGTTATCTCCTTCAAATCTTTCTTCTTTCATTATCAACCAAAACTTCACTTATTTCTCTCTTCACAATAAAAAAAAAAATGGACCCAATTCAGAACTCGCTGTCTGAATTGATGGATGTGTTCCATAAGCGGATGTCGGAGTTTGAAGCCCAGTTACCGCAAGCACCAAGCAGCCCATCCAGCTCCACAGGTTTGGCTGCCGACTTTGCTGCCTTTAAGGTATTTGTAAATCTAGCGCTTCGCAGCCTGCAACAACAAGTTGAGATGCTTGCCCAACAAGCTGATAACATGGAGATGCGCAGCCGAAGAGGAATCTTGTTGCTGCACGGTGTACCTGAGGTGAAAGATGAGGACACTACACTTGTTGCGGCCAACACCATCAAGGACCGCTTAAACATGAGTGGGTTTGGAGTCAGCGACATAAAGCGGTGTCACAGGATGGGACGTTCTGCAGGTCCACATAAAACTCGTCCCATACTATTCAAGGTGCGAGACATGGCACTCCGGAGCAAGATTTGGTTTGATAAAACCAAATTGAAGGGTTCAGGCATCACACTCTCCGAGTTCCTGACCAAGGCGCGGCACGACCTCTTCATGGCTGCGCGGAAAAGGTTAGGTGTGACCAAGTGCTGGACGAGGGACGGCTTCGTATTTGTTCTTGGGTCGGACGGCTTGCGGCATCGAATAGGTTCTGTTGCGGAGCTGAACGACATTGGACAGCAGGTGACTACAGCTACAGAATCCACCGCTGCCACTCCGGAGAAGCCCATCACAACTGCAGCTCGACCCAAGAGGGCTGCTGCCAATAGGAAGTGAGATGTCTTTGTTTTCTTCCTTCCGTAGGGTCAAAGTCCGGGTAATACGTATCACTTTAATGCTTGTCACTGTCGCCAGTATACCCTCTATTTTATCCGTTTATTCTTTACTTTCAACTATCAATATTTCATTTGTATTTATTCATTTTAACCTTTAACCTTCACTTCTTTCTGTCTGACTGTCATCTCATCATCTGTCACTAATGTCATTTGATTTTCGACGTTCCATTTCATTTCTTACACTGTTAGCATTTTAATCTTGTATTGTAAAATTTTATAATGTATGACTAGTGGCGCCACCCACATTTTCCTATTCTTTTGTGCAGACGTGTTACCCGGACTACACAAGGTCCTATGTTGTTTTATAATAAGTTTAAATGTTTAATTTTATCTGTATGTGAGTGATTCGTTTTTGTTTTGTTATATTACCACACAACGCCGGCGGGTGGACTGAATTGGTAATTTAATTTTTAAATTCATTTTTGTATAGTATATTTTTTATTTATTTATCTATAAATATTATATATATTTATTATTATTATTTATGTCTATATTAGATAATGGTACCGACTCTGATACTTTTTACTCAGCAAGTAGCGACGACGGCGATGACGACAGTTTTACTAGTATTCCCTCACTTGCAGATACACTTGAGTCACAGTTTTCTGATGTTTCAAGGAATTTTAATGTGATTCACATCAATGCCCAGAGTATTCCGGCTCATTTCAACGATATGCTGGCAAATTTTGACTGTAAGAATATTCATGCTATTCTTATTTCTGAATCGTGGCTGAAGCCTTGTCTCCCTACTTCTGCTTACTCTTTGCCTGGTTTCAATTTAATTAGGAATGATCGCACAAATGGTGGTGGTGGTGGTGTTGCCATATATCTCCGATCACATCTTTCATTTTCAATTGTTAACGTGTCAGCACAGCCACCACCAGCAAACGCTGGCGAGCATCTTTTTCTAGAAGTAGAACTCCATCACTCCAAAATTCTTCTTGGCGTCTACTATTGCCCCTCTTTACGTGTTAGCTTCTTTTCCTCCTTAGAAACCATTCTTGAAAATCTTGTCGCCTCTTACAGTCATACTATAATAATGGGTGATTTTAATACCTGTCTTCTTAAAAATGATTTCCGTTCTTCTTCTCTTCATTCTATCATAGAATCTAGCAATTTATGTATTCTCACTCTGAATGCTACTCATCATTTCCCAAACTCTGTTCCATCACTTCTCGACCTAATTTTTGTTTCTTCTCGTGATCACGTTGCTAAACACGGGCAGTGTTCTGCTGACGCGTTTTCTTATCACGATCTAATATTCCTATCTTATAAAATTCGTCCTCCTAAGGCCAAGTCAAAAATTCTCTTGCAGCGCAGTTTTGCTAATATGAGTCTTGAAAGCCTCCGAGCGGACGCCAGTGACATTGATTGGGTGCCTCTCACGACTTTGGTGACAATTGACGAAAAGGTTAAATTCTTTACCGAACGCATAATCCAACTCTTCGATGTCCATGCTCCTGTTCGGGCTATAAGAGTGAAACACCTACCGTCGCCGTGGCTTACAGATAACATAAAAAGGGTTATGTCCAGAAAAGTAGCGGCGAAGTCTAGGTATAAATCTCGCCCAACCCCGTTGAACTGGGAAAATTATGTAAACGCTAGAAATCACTGCAATAAGGTGTGCAGGAATGCTCAACGCCAACACATTCATAGTTCAGTGGAAAATGGAGATCCAGCGAAGGTCTGGAAATTTCTTAGATCAATGGGAATCGGAAAATCGCGTCAGGATACAATTCCTGACAATCTCGATATTAATTCTCTAAACCAACATTTCTCTGCCTCGTCCAATTTTGATAGGACAACTAAAGCAAATACTCTAAATCATCTTTCTACTCTTCCGACTCCCGACTATTCCTCTTTCGTCTTTAATCAATTCGCTGCTTGTGATGTTAAGAAGAGCATCTTATCCATTACATCTAATGCAGTTGGAAGTGACTGTGTCAGCCGTAATATGATCCTTCCTATCCTTGACGAAATCCTCCCTGTCATATGTCACATCCTTAACAACTCTATCCTTAGCGGTGCTTTTCCAAATGCCTGGAAAGACGCCCAAATTATCCCGTTACCAAAAAAATCCAATCCAGTGTCCTTTTCTGAATACCGTCCAATATCCATACTACCGTTCCTTTCCAAAGTCCTAGAACGTCTTATTCACAATCAGTTGAGTACATTCCTTTGTAAGAATAGACTTCTAAATCCCTTCCAATCCGGTTTTCGTCCTGGCCATAGTACTGTCACAGCCCTGGTTAATATTACGGATGACATCAGGCTAGGCATGGAAAATGGGAAGTTAACGGTACTGGCATTGCTGGATTTTAGCAATGCTTTTAATACTGTTGACTTCGACATTATGCTTGGCATACTAAGCTCTCTTAACATATCTCCAACAACAATTGATTGGTTTCGTAGTTACCTGTATGGCCGCCGACAACGTATTACTATTGAGGATAAGTTATCTTCATGGAGTAATACGACTGCTGGTGTGCCTCAGGGTGGCGTTTTATCCCCATTACTCTTCGCAATATTTATTAATTCAATCTCTAATCAACTACTTTCTTCTTACCACCTTTATGCAGATGATCTTCAAATTTACTCACAGGCTCCGTTGGGACAGTTATCAGAAGCCATCGTCAATGTCAACAAAGATCTTGTCCAAATTGCTGAGTGGAGCAAGTCCTACGGACTAAGAGTCAACCCTACAAAGACACAAGTCATTGTTTTGGGCGGCTCTCGGATGGTTTCGAGAATCGACTGGTTGCAGCTTCCACAGGTTTTCTTTGACGGTATACAAATACCTTTCAGTGAAAAGGTAAAAAACCTAGGGATCTTCATGGACAAGAACTTTTCATGGGATCCACAACTGAAAGAGACCAGTCGCAGGATGTTTGCGTCAGCCGGATCCATGAGAAGACTTCGTAACTTGTTACCCACTGCCACTAAAACTGCGCTTGCACAATCTCTTCTTCTTCCCATCCTTGACTACGCCGATGCCAGCTATCTTGATCTCACCGAGGACCAGTTTAACAAACTTGAGCGACTTCAAAACTTTTGTATTAGATTCATATTTGGTTTACGCAAATATGATCATGTGTCAGAATTTCGTGCTAAACTCAAGTGGCTTCCAATACGCCTTCGTCGGAATACTCATATTCTTTCCCTATTATACAGTATTCTGTTTAATCCTACTACCCCTCCTTATCTTAAAGAACGTTTCGAGTTCATGCGTGATTCGCACTCACTGTCCTTGAGATCATCGGAAAACTTGAAACTGAAGATGCCTCTGCATTCCACAAGATTCTTTGATCATTCCTTTACTGTCCAGGCCATACGCTTGTGGAATGCACTGCCTGTATCTGTGAGACGTGCTCAGTCGCTAGTTTCTTTCAAAAGAATGGTGAAGGAACATTATTTGGCTCTATAGTAATTTTTAAGTTGTCTATATTTATAATTAAATATGTATGTATCTTATTTGAGTATGTAAGTATATATGTGTATATGTATATATTTATATTTGAGATATGTATTTAATTGTGTTATACTATTTATTTATACCTAGTCATTTTGTTGATTCCTGATTTTCATTAGATTATAAATTTGTACGCTGCAAATTGCCCTTTATATTTTTCTTAACAATTCTTTCCATCCAATGGTTGTCTGGAAGAAATTGCTTTAAGCGATAAGACCGCCATTTGTACTGTTCTTGATTACCTGTATTCCTTCTGTTTTATTTCTTTTAGTGTACAATAAAGTATATCTATCTATCTATCTATCTATCTATCTACATCCGAGATTGACGGCGCCAGTGCACGGACTTTTGTCTTATGTTGGGAACCACCGAGATCGGTCACGGTGGACACACGATTGCCATCACGTCGTTCCGAACTCGGACCGAACAAATCTCGTTTCTCGGTGACGGCGGCGGTTGACAAACGCTCTTAGGCTATTAACAGCTCCCATTTGAATGATCTCCCAAGAGAAGCTATACCATAATATTTAATAAAACCGATGTTCTGTGCCTTGGATAGCACGTTAAACCGTCTGTCGTCTGTAAATGAATACCTATCCGCCCGACCGTCGTTACGGGTAGTCAGAAGCCCGAAAGTGTGACAACCGGTCTAACCTTAGAAAATCGGCATTGCCCAGTAACTGGGTTGACGAGGTCTGATGGCAGTTGCTCCGTGTAAAATACTGGTATTCAGCCGCATCTGGTTAGACTAGAAGTGATCCCAATTTAGTTGGGATAAAGGCGCGATTCCATTAGGCAAGTCTTGCATACTAGTATGACGTCACATTTGCGTACAAGTTACTTACATTGGAAACATGTTTTCGAGAGTGTACAAATTGCATGCAGGTTTTACTTGCATACAAGTGGAGATGTTCAACAATTGAGTTGGAGATCATGGGTGTCAATCCCTCGTTTGTAATTTGAAAAGTGCAACTAACGTCTGCGCGTTCAATTTGCACGTCACTTGAATAAAAAATGTACAAGTTCAAACTACCTCATAAAATTTGTAGCTTGTATGCAGGTTTGTTCAAGTTGTATGCAATATGCAACTTGCATACTAGTAACTTGCCTAATGGAATCGCGCCTTAAGGGTAGGCAGAACAAAACGATATTTAAAAGGTATTTCTCAAATGAACGCTGATTATTTACACGTGCCCAAGAGCTCTGCCTACCTACCGTGCCTCAAATTAGCACTCATCAGTTCATCACGTTATTAGAGACGCGATGATAAACCTGTTTATTAGCATCACGACACATCGCATGTTATGTGCATATGTGTATTATGTAAATGACAGTTGTGATTTATTTTACAATGCGTGTAGTACTCTTGTATGTTCACGGCAGAACCTGGAAGGATAGGCAGTAAGCAAGGTCTCGGCTGTATTCCCCAAAAGGTTGAGCAGAGGTGGTACAGAGAGAGGTACTTAAGTACGTCCGGCGCACCCTGGGCAGTCAGCTCCGCTACCAACCTTGCTGACTGGGTAATCTTTTCACCACAGTATGAGCTGTTTTCTAGCTCGTGCTGACACGAGAGAAGAAGAACAGAGAGAGGTACACCCTCATTTCGCTATACAAACCTATTGCGATCAACTGGGCACAAATTCAGACGCCGGGCTGCTACTGAGAAATTACACACGGAAAAACTCAATAACAGTCTGCTCGACCTGGGGATCGGAACCAGGACTTCATGCTCAGCAGCCGCGCTTGCGATCACTAGACCAACGAGGCAGTCAAGAATGGGATAGGTAATATCACAATTCTTTCACCCGTATCGGCACGAGTTATATGACAATAGGTCAGGCCGTGGTGAAAGATGACACAGTCAGCAAGGTTGACAGTGGGGCTGACTGTACAAGGTGCGCCAGACATCCTTGAGTAGTGGTAGGAGTCAGGAGTAGGATTTTTTTTTCATGTACCTACTACTTACTCCTTATCAGGCAAAGAAAACGTTGCATAAATAGGAGGCTTGATACCCAGCAGCGGGTAATTTCAAACTGAATGATGGTGATAGCCATCAGGGAAAGCACATAGCAGAATCTACCAGTGGCGAAGGGTAAATTTTCTTAAAAGGGAAGCCTGACCAAAAAATGCTTACCTTGCTTAATAGTGATGCGTGAATTCCAGTAACTACTCGTTTCGAAAGGGAAGCCGATAGGAATCGAGTTGTATGGAGCCTTCGCCACTGGCATCTACCCTGATCCGGTGACATCGTAGTGCGTAATGTATTACATCGATACTATTCATATTGGATCTGATCCCATGATCTTCACTCCAGAATTCTTCTATGCCATTATTCTTTCAGCATTCTGCCTACTTTCCCTGTCTATCGAAGCTTCTTTCTCTGAGTATGTAATTTTTTGTTCCATTACAATTCTTGTAGATGGTCATTGCAGACCGATTCTAAATAATCGGGCAGTTATTAGCGAGGCCTGTAGTGTTCTTCTGTATGAAACCCACCTCAATATCGACAGTTCTCTCGATATCCATAATGTCACAGTATGGTTATTAGAAGCAAATAACACACAGATAATCGACAGTATAATCAATAACGCGTAGTTTTGTTATCCACGCTGTGTCACAACAAGTGTCTAATTGACAGTCGCGATCGAGGTGATATTCTTACAGAATTGCACTGCTTAAGGGTCTCCAGCTAACGAAGAGAAGTAAAATAGGTACTAAATACTTATACTACACTAACATCACGACTACTAGCAACAACAGCACTAAGAGCGACTCCTAGTAGGACTCCGACCTCAGCTTAGGGCGTTCCTGGCGGGAGATTGCGAGAGGGAGACAGTTTGATTAGGGCTGAATTATCAGTGCAATCTCTAGAGTCTACAACGAAGGAAGGATTATACTACGAACAATCGTGTTAGCACTTAGTCCATACATATTACACGTAAGTATTACAACTCACTTTCAACACCGTCTTTGCTAATTTCTTGCCCACATTACAAGTAGTTAACACATAAAAACAAACGCAAAAAAGGTAAAAGTTGGTAAACACTTATGCAAATCTAAATGGACATGCTAATCTTGGAAAAAATTCAACTGCTGTATTTTATAATCCCGGTTAGGAAAGTGACTTATTCGGGGCAATATTACGTCATGATCCTCCATTTTATCTGTTTATTGAGGAGTGGCCTACATTCAGCGGTGGATGGACTTATTTGATTAATGATACATGAAGTCCCTAACTGCCCGTCGAAGTTCCAATATGAGGGAATTCTGCCAGATTTTATCTAGACATTGAAATCAAACTGTATATAACCTTGAATATTGTTGGAAGTATATTTCATTATACAGACCGTAGGATTCTGTTAAAATTGCAAGCACAACGTAATAGTCAACATTTTAGTTCTTGGAGTGACTAAGTCGTTGGCTCCAAAAACGTAGTGTAGCCTTGATTATGCGAATAGTGTCCAAGTCTGCTAATTTACGAACGCTTCAATAGTGTGTCGATAGAATAGTTTTATACATTTGGTACCTATTCTGCTGGTAATTTTACATCACTGACTTTCAACTGTCATTCAACTTCCATTAAACTATTACTTCAATAGAAAACATTGAAGTTATAACCAAATATCTAATCTGTCCTAATCATAATGGAAACTCAATAGGGTGTCGGTGGGATGACAACTTATTTAAATTAGCAGACTTGACTCCCTGGCATCGTGTTAAGACAGAAGGAGATGGCGGAACGATCTGGAAGATTGGGTAACACTTGCCCGAAGCCGTAGAGCATTGAAAGCGAGGGGCCAGGTATTTGCCTAGCAAGGAAATATAGAATAAGACTTTAATAAACAAATGAAATATCTTGATTTAGCACACGAGGTTGTCGGCATGTGGGATGTGGACACAGCAGTCATTGTCCCGATAATCGTTACGCCTAATAACCATGAGCCTCGGTTAACACCTCATGAGGCTCTCGTTGGGCGGCTGAATCAAGGTCTTGATACAGAAAGCAGTACTCCTTGACACGGCACGCATAGTGAGGAGGTTTCTTTCTCTGGAGCCATGCCCGGTAGCTTGGACCCTGTTCACGATACCGGTGGACTACTATTTGATATATTTTTTTATAGAAATATTTATAAATGTAAATTACTTAGGCTTTAGAGTAAAAGGTAGCCGAATAACTTAAGTGCTGTCTTCCTTAATTTTGACATCCAAAAAGAAATTAATCCCGTTCTTATTTAAATAAATAATTTTGACTGACACGTACTGTTCTCCCGGAAATTTTTAAAGATAAAAGGTCTTCATATTTTTCGCTGTTATCAGTTTACAAATTAGATCCGACATAACCTTCAGATGTGTTTTTATTGCCTGTTAGTTATATGGTATTGAGAATTACATCACTTCTTGTTCAAACAAATTACTAGCAGTTATCTACACAAGCCTGCGCAAATAGTGTTTCTCTATTTTTATACTGAACTGATTTAAATTTTATATTAGAGTATTTTTAATTTTGTAATCTGTAATTCAAATGGGTGCTGCAAATTCGTATTTTAATTAAAGTGGAAACGTAAAAATATACTGAAACGCTAAATTCGCATTTACTTATGTGTTTTAAAACTAAAAGTCTGCTTTACTTTTTTTTGTATTAAACAAATAGCTTTTTCCTCAGTGTATGATCACGATCCTCAACCACAGTTTAGATGAACATGTTATTTGAGCAAAAGAAATAGCCAACGTTAACCTATTTTCTACAAGTGACGTGGGTATCATAAAAGACGGACATATTTGGCAGCAACAGAATCGTCCTGCCTGATCGACTACCAAACTGAATTTCGACAAATCGTTCTACGACAAGATTTTACTCCGACATCGACATTTCGCTACTCCGACAATTATGGAACTTCTGGGGTTTAAAGTTACCTAACACGAAGGGGATGACGGGCTTCGTTCGCTCGCTCACTCTGGCCCCCGTCATCCCCTTCGAACCTAACCTATCCGTGTGGTGCCCCAAATTAGGTGTCGATGTTCCATAATTGTCGAAGTAGCGTAATGTCGGAGTTCCATAGTGTCAAAGTAAAATCTTGTCGTAGAAAGATTTGTCGAAATTCAGTTTGGGAGTGCTTTTCTCAGAGTGATGTCCAAGTTGGCGGATCATACACACCATTGAAACGTTTTTTTGGAGATTTCTTTTGTTCTGGTTTCCTCACGATGTATTTCTTCATCGTTAACGCAAATGATAATGAATACGAAAAGTCAGAGGTTCAGACCAATCCTTCCTTCCTTCAAGCATCTATCACTATACAAGGTGCAACATCAATAACGCACAACTTCTTAAGTGGTCACTGCACTCATCGTTATGAACAACTTTTACTATGGGACCAAACCTGAAATTGCGAAAAAATCAGCTGTTCCCTAATTTTGACGAGTTGCGAACATAAATGCCCTAAATTTTTTTCGCGATTTCAGGTTTGGTCCCATAGTAAAAGTTGTTCATTATGACGAATACAGTGACCCCTTAAGAGGTTGTGCGTTATTTATGTTACACCTTGTATATGACTGCTTTGTTAATAGCATGATAGTTTGTATTAAAACAGCAAGTCACAACCTCCCATCTTCGCTGTCGGCTAATTGATGTAACAGCCAGTCAGATACGTAACAATCATGTGCGAGACTTCACAGTCATGCTTCGCTGGTGTTTAAGTCTCAAGGACGGGTAAACATGTCTAATATTTAAAATTGTTGTTTTTTTCGGGACGAAGGTAGATTTGGTTCAAGTTGAAAACAGGTGACATGTTACATGTAAGTAGTGGAAGTTATAAAGAGAATGAGCTGTGATCCCTTATAAAATTTAGGACACTCCATAAAGTAGGTAAACATAGTAGTAGCCTTTTCCCACAAATACAACGTGTTACAAAAATACCCCTTAAGCCGAAAAGGGATTAAAAGGTCCCTTGTAAAGAGTCTATTGGCAATGTTTTAAAATAAAATTAGGACCCAAAAAAATATACTTGGACAAATCATAAATAAAATCATCACTGAAACGCAACCCTGAAAACATAAAAGTAAAGAGTAGGTACACTACCCAGAAAGTTATTTACATTCTTACCTAATTTCTTCTAAGAGATAAATGACAACAACCATAAAAGACTACTTGATTCACATTTTCTTTTTAAGGGGAATTAAGTATGTAACACGTTGTATAGAACAGAATAGATAAAGGCTAATTCAGGTATTTTTTTTAAAACAAGAATACTGCAACAACCTTGCAGGTTTCTCTAACAGTGCAGTTTTCGTTTACAAAAACTGTCAAACTGTATGACAAAAAAAACAAACATTTTGAGTTTTCGTAACCGAAAACGGTACTATTGATGAAACCTACAGGATACCTGCATGTTTCCTGTTGCAAAAAGTGCCCGAAATAGACTATTGTTTCACAATCATTGAATAACTCTTATCTGGAAAATAAAAAAGATTTCCCGTAGAGAAACTGTCAAATTACCAATTTATCTCTCAGGAGTTAATGGACGATTTTGAAATAGGCCCGTATACTTACAAATTACAACACTTAAAAAAAAGCTTTAAATGAAAATCGTTTTTTTATGGTTGCTTATGTAGACAAGAAGTGGCTCCGCACAGAATCAGAAACTCTTCATATCATCGAAAAAAAGCCTCTTGCGCGTATTTTAGCGTACTGCAATTTACATTTCTTCAAGGAGAATACAAAGTTAGGAACTTACCTACATGATCTTAAAATCTCATTCCTTATCTAAATAACCTCACACACGTCACCACTTAAAAACAGTAATGAAACATTCACACTATCAGCCATAAACGATGACGTCACACAACAAATTGAGATAAGTGGATCAGCAGAACAGTTAGATCATATCTAAGTTTGAGCTGTGTAAAATTTTACCACAAAAAAGTGCAGTAGGTTAACTTCATACACTTACTATTTTCTACTCAGGCTAGCGGTTTAACGATCAGACGCGGATCAGTCCTTCAAATCAGGTTATGGTCACGGCTTGTCGGAGTTACAGTCAAGAGATGTTTCAAAATTTTATCAACAGAGTTACGGGGCAAATGAATTAAAAAATATTAAGACGTATTAAAGCATGTGCAACAAAAGTAGCTGATGGTCGAATTTTTGTGTGGATTAGAATTTGATTTTCACTTGCGTTAAAGGAAAAAAGACTGCCTCGTTGGTCTACCGGTCGCAAGCGCGACTGCTGAGTGCGAGGTCCGGGGTTCGATCCCCAGGTCGGGTAAAGTGTTATTGGGTTTTTCCTTGTAGAAATTCTCAGTAGCAACCCGGAGTCTGGATTTCTGGCCGGTTGATGGCAATAGGCTCGCCCCCTATTACATGGGACTTAAACATAACGGCAAAATGCAGGTGTACTGTACACCTCTGCCAATCCTTCGGGGAATAAGGCGTGATGTGTTATGTTAAAGGTATAAGAAAACATCGTGAGGAAACCTGTGGACCTGAGAGGGCTTAAACAGACCAGAGAATTAATGTTAATGAACACCAACCTTAGTGTCTTTATATTAAGTTAGCCTTCTGTTTCTACTTTATAATAATATAGACATAGTATTTGTTCCGTCTGTGTATGTAATGATTAATTTGTGTGTCTTGTCTTGATCATAAAATGTAGGCTATATCCGGTGAGTGAAAGAATAGTGACTGGCTCAAGTAGCTCTTCATTTTAATTAAAATTATTTTCAAAATCATTTCTACCAGATTTATTTTCTTTAGAGTCTTACGTTTTCGGCTAACAAGCTATCCTGTTTCTTTCAGTAGATATTGTAAAAGAAAACTCAAAAAAGGTCGACTGATAGAAAATGCCTAAGTGCGTATACACGTAGAAAGCGGGTTGCGGGCGCAGATCTGTCAGCGCTTGTCGGTGCTGGTCTACGCAACTAATCGGCGCAGGGGCCTACTCCCTAAGTCCGTCAACGAAGTTAGTCGCCCGTCCGAAAGTAGCCCGGAACGTAGGAGTGAACAAAACAAGTGTCAAGTTCAACTTTTCGAACGGGCAATAACAATCGGCAGTAGGGACAACTGTCAAATAGTGTTGTCATTTATTCTTAGTTCGGGCCCCGAAATTATCGTATGTCCTTAGGTTATATCCCGAGTAGTAAACGCTCGTAACTAAGGCCGAAACCACGGACTTCGTGCTTAGGGAGTAGACCCCGTGGTCCGTGCCGGTAACCGCTACATAAAGGAAGCGGGTAGAAGCAGGGGCTGGCATTTTTAAACAAAAATACGCCTTGTTCCGTTGCAAATATTATTACCATTTCGAAATTTGAAAATTCACAGCCTGTATTTTGACAGTAACCTGACTGACAGTGGGGTTCTTTTATAGTTTGGCAACAATTTTGTTAGTAGAAATAGCCTGCTGATACCAATTTAGGCTAGAATGCTCCATGTCGGTTAAGGTTAAGCTCTAAAAAGCATTTAAAAATGGAAACTAGAAATGTAGGTCACATAATCTGCTGCCGAATTCATTTAAACGTACACTAATTTCCGTCTTAGGCCTAACGACGTCTATTCAAAGAACTTCACTCTTATAATAAATCATTCATATAACATTCACTGCTATAAATAGACGACCTACGATGAGCAGTCTATTGAAATGCATTAATCACCACACTTGTCAAATTAATTTGATGATAGTCTGTTGTGATTAGCCTACAGAAGGATGCTATACTAAACACAATTTCTCGCTGCAGGAGGTCTACTTCCTAAGCACGAAGTCCGTGGTTTCGGCCTTAGTTACGAGCGTTTCCTACTCCCTATCACCTACGGAGGCTACGGACATACGATTATTTCCGAGGCCGTAGTTTTGTCCATGGTCGGGAGCGAGAGTGCGTGGGAAGCCGTCGCTTCCTTCTGCGAGGAGGTGATGGCGACCAAGGAGGTAGCGGAGACGGAGAGAGATGCAGCTGCCATTCTCCCTTCCCGCGCCAGACGCACCGGACGCCGAAGGGCGCGCGGCGATCTCCAACCACCGTAGTGCGTGTTCTGCGGGCGGCGGGTTAGGGGACTCGTCGCCCGACCAGTAACAGGCCCGAGAAGGCGGCGCGCTGTATTCCGTGCGCACCTCTCAGGAGGACGTGGGGCAAGGCCCCATAGCAGAAGAGGTCTGCCAGGGGCTGGCGGACCGATGCCTGCCGGGGTCGCGGTGGATGCAGCTGCGAATCCCGCGGCAAAGGGTCAGGAGAAGGAACACCGTGGGTTTTTAGCCGGCAAGAGTCCGACATACCCCTTCGCCTTCCCGGGGCGAAGGGAATCTATGAGGATTTTACCACAAAAAAAAGGAAAAGAGTATGTAGAAGAATTTGGGGGATGCATTTCCCCAATAGTGGGATAGTATAGGCTGACATAACATTATAGCTGCCATATGTAACGGCCTTTAATTGTTATATTTTATTATGCCAGCAAAATAAGGAGCACTTACTCTTAGGGCTCTTACACACCACGTTTTTTTTTCAGGCGCTGTCGACGCGCGTCGCACGCAACTATAACGCGCTGCAAACGCGATGTTATCGCAACCAATTTACCTATTCACACGTTCATAAAATTGTAGTATGGAGACGACGACTTTTTCGCGAGCTGTCGATGCGTTCGTAGCGCGGAGTTGCATCGATACAGACGCGACGCGCTGTTACAGCGCGTCTCTTTAGCTGCAAACACATACGTACAGCGCGTTTTAATCCAAGGAGAGTTGCTCACGCGCGTCTGTAGCGCGTTTCTCTTGAGTTTGCAGCGATGCAATCGCAAGTAATCTGCCTATATCAAGTTTAGCAGCGCCGACAACGCGCGATAGCGAAACGCGCGTCGACGACGTCTGAAAAAAACGTGGTGTGTTTGAGCTCTTACTACCCACCTTATTAACCGTAGCCTTTTATATCTATGTATGTTAAGACATACACAACGATGCAATTATGTAAGTATTCAAATGACAGTCGTGTTTACATACAAAGACTTATCTGTTTTCCTGCTTCTAATCTACATATTAACATAGCACCTGATTAGGAACATGGAAGGAATTAGTTAAGTAGATGCTAAAAATGGGTAGGGTTTCGAGTATTCAAGGAAAAGGTCTGGGAGGAAGGGAAAGCTGATGCTGAAATCTAGATGTGAGAATACGCTAATTTTTAATGTCTTTGAAAACGAGGATGTTATCTGTTCGATGCGTATGTACTTACACCGATTTATGTGAGATTTGTAAACCGATGTGTGTCATTACTTTTTTATATGGTGCAGTAAATTCTCGAGTAGCTTCCATATGAATTTCATTAAGTTGGTTGAATAGTTTTGTTTAATACAATAATTTTAGTAGTTTGAAAATGAATTACCTTTATAAGGTGTAACATAAATCCCACCAAAAACATTAAATGTAAAAAATGCCAAGTCTCTATATGCAATCTTTCCACCGTAAAAAGTTTTAAGATCTCATAGAAGCCAAGTCCTATTCAATTTTTTTTTTACATTCATAATTATTTTATTCCTACTAGTTTTTTTTTCCTTTTTTGTACATACATATAAATGTTCTTATGCATTATTCATCAAAATTGCATAAAATCTAATTCGCGTAAAAACCTTGATTCAAAAGAACAGTAGGTACAGTGTACTTAGTCAGTTTTAAGACAGCGCATTGTCCCAGTAATATCCGTTCAATATGATTTATTACTAGCGAAGCAACTTTAACTATTATTTAATAGTCGTTGTTAAATTGTTTACTGCTACATGTCAAGGTTTTTCGTTCTAGTATTATAAAAGGTAGGTATGTCAGGTGTTAGGTGCATAGGTATTATTTAGACTAGCTGTGCGAGCGAAGACGAAGGCGCGGAAGTCGAAAAAAAAATGATGTTACAACAACCAAACAATGTAAATGTACTCTATTTTTTAAATCTAATCACATTTATGTCCAATAAGGTACTGCTCATCACCCACACTCAATAGCATGATAATTTGTACCTTATAACCTGGCCCGGTGTTTAACGGATGTTTCTGCCAAATTTCAACTGGATCTGTCCAGTAGCACTAGCATAAAGCTCAAACATACAAACGGACAAACAGACAAAAATTCTAAAAACTACCGTTTTGGTATCAGTATCGTTCCTAGGATGAGATGCACTTAATCTGTGGGCAGGTACGACTAGGGCCAAACCCGACTAAGCCAAATAATAAAATAAAAACCGGCCAAGTGCGAGTCGGATTCGCACGAAGGGTTCCTTACCATTATTTATAAAAACGGCAAAAAAAAAACACGTTTGTTGTATGGGAGCCCCCTTAAATATTTATTTTATTCTGTTTTTTAGTATTTGTTGGTATAGCGGCAACAGAAATACATCATCTGTGAAAATTTCAACTGTCTAACTATCACGGTTCATGAGATACAGCCTGGTGACAGACGGACAGACAGACGGACAGCGGAGCCTTAGTAATAGGGTCCCGTTTTACCCTTTGAGTACGGAACCCTAAAAACGAACGAATTTTCGTAATAAAATAGTTTTAAAAACCTATGGAACTCTAAAAACGAAAGCAAAACACCTCCTTAATGAAACATCGTGACTTTGCATTGTATATATATTTCTGTATACACAGAACTGTAATTTCAAAAGCCCATCAAAGCAACAATAGTTCTCATATTAATCTTTGTCACCTTGACTGTTATAGCGTGATTATGGTACCTAGGTATGACATAGTACTCTATAGTAACTATAGGTAAATCGTTGATGTCATACTAACGTATAAAGGTAAGAATATAAATTGTTAAGTTTATACAAGGTTAGTCAGAAAGGGGGTACTAATCCGAAAGGGTGTTAAAGTACCCATAATAATGAGTAACTTTTGTTCTACCACTTTCCCCAAAAATCAATAGTTTAAGAGAAATAGCTGTTCAAAAATTACATAAAAAAATGTGCTAAATCTATCTATCTTCAGCTATGATCAGCTATGTTTACATTTTAGGTTATACATATTTGGGGTCACAAATTAGAAGCTGCATTTTCTGAATTCGTAACTAAAGAAGGGACGAAGATTTTAAATTTTCTTGAAAAAACTAAAATAAAAACTATTTTACATGATAATAAATATTATCGAATTTTTAAATTTTAACACTTCCTTTAAAACCTTCATCAGTGATACTTTAAGTGGTCTGCGGATTAATACCCCTTTTTTGACTTACCTTGTATATGCAGTTCGTGTCCTTGGTTTTGTAAAATCTAATCTATTTCTAATTTCATATGCAATGATGGCGACTCTGATATGACTCTGATTCTTAACGCGGTGGTGTCCTTCTGCGACACGGTCATGTCGCAGAAGGAGGATGCGGAAAGGGTGAGGGAGATCACCTCCACTCACCCGGCCCGCAACAGACGCACCGGGCGTCGGCGGAGGGCGGACAACGCCCTCTTCCAGCCCCCCTAAATGGGTCCAGGGGCGACGGACTTGGGGAAATCCGTCGCCCCCCACACATCAGGACCCGAGGCGGCGGCGCGAAGTGTTCCAAGCGCGCCCCTCTTAGACGGCGCAGGGGGAGTCTAACACCTCACTCCCCCCCTAACCCGAGGAGGCCCGCTGCGGCGGGCCGGCACCAGCCCGGGGTTGCGGAAGTGTCGTAAGTTCCCGCGACCCTCGGCGCAGGTGTGAGATGGAACACCGGGGTGGTTTTAGTCAGTAAGAGTCTGACAGACCCCTCCGCCCACCACAGGGCGAAGGACATCCATGAGGATTTCCACACAGAAAAAAAAAAATAAGGTACGACCACTTACACATGTCGCAAGTTTTTTTTTAGACGCCGGATACTAAATGTTACAAAGACAAAAAGTCAATAGGCAACATAGTCCTAGTGTCAAAATGTACAAATGTCTTAATGTATATGAATGTGCAAATGACAAAAAATAATTGTGATATAATGCGTAAGGGTCTAATTGTTAGATTGTCAAAATGTACAAAAGATAAAACACAATTGTGCCAAAATGCACCGTGGTCCAATTGTCACACAGTCAAGATTCGAACCCGCAAACCTGGACTTCGAAGGTACGATTACTAACGACTGAGCCTACATACACCTATCTGCTACTTGATATCAACATAATTCTCTGCCCTGGATATCTAATTAAAATCTCTTCTCTATCTAATCTCTTTGATTATAAATACTTCTTGAAAGTCCGGTATCCTTGAAAAAGATGATTGAAATGTCATTTCATTTGTTCTATCATAGCGGCATTTGGGCAAAATGACATTTTGGCACTGGGCAATTTGTACAATTGAACATTACAGCTTTAATGTATTCTATCATAGCGGCATTTGGGCAAAATGACATTTTGGCACTAGGCAATTTGTACATTTTGACACTAGGACTATGTTGCCCATTGACTTTTTGTCTTTGTAACATTTAGTATCCGGCGTCTTTTTTTAATTGTTCTATATCCCATGCGTGTTTTGTTTACACCAATAGTAGATCTTGTGGTTTTAAGGAATTACACGAATTCGTTTACACCTTGTGAAACAGCTATTTTTTTTTAAACGTATTCCGAGTTTGTCCCATGCTAAAAGTTGTACAGATTGATGAGCAGAGTTTATGGTTTTAGAATGTTAAGCGACTAGCCATGCTGTATTTCTCTACAACAGACAGATCGATACAGTGATGTCTATTGATGTCATTGCACTATTCTTATTAACCGTTCGATTATTATCGATCATAATATATTTCTAGTATCCATAAACGAACAAAGAACTACTGTGATGGAGAAATCTATAAAGTCGACAAGGTATAAGAGACATTCGTTTTCTTTTTTATCTATTGGGCTGCTGCATATATGTTCCTTGCGGAACTTTCCTATGTAACCGGGCAATTATTGGCGAGGGTGTCCAACCAATGGTAGGGAAGTAAAATACCTAACCTTTTTTTTTCGTGGGAAAGTCCTCATGGAAGCCCTTCCTCCGGGGAAGGCGAAGGGATATGCCGGACTCTTACCAGCTAAAAACCCACGGTGTCCTTCTCCTGACCCTTGGCCGGGGTCGCGAGTTTCGCAGTTGCATGCACCACAACTAGGGTTGCCACCCGTACTTTATAATAAAGTATTGTACGTTATTTCAGGTAATTGTACTCTATACTTTATGAGAACAATAAAGTACGCGAAAATACTTTATTTCGCATGATTTCATTTTAGAGTATTACTTTTATATTTTACTTCAATTTAAATGTAGACTGTTTCGCATGATTTCATTTTAGAGTATTACTTTTATATTTTACTTCAATTTAAATGTAGACTGTAAAGATGCCGTGCAATTGTTTAGTAGAGATACTAATTTGATCCAAACTGCAAAAAGCAACAAAAAATATGTTTTTAAATATAATAAATAATAATAAAGAAAAATAAATTGTACTTTATTTTGATACTGCGTACTTTTTTTTTCTTACCTTTAATAACCAAAGTACTTTAATTGCAAAAAAAAAAGGTGGCAACCCTAACCACAACCCCGGCAGGTCAAGCTAACTACTTATACTACACTAACATCATGACTACTAGCAACAACAGCACTAAGAGCGACTCCTAGTGGGACTCGGACCACAGAATAAATAGTAGGTACAAGTACTCGGACCTTGGCTTAGGGCGTTTCTGACGGGGCGCTGAGGGGGGGAGACAGCTTGATGAGAGCTGAACCTGAATCTTTTATTAACAAGCAACAAAAGAGATGGAACATTTTTACAGTTGTCAAATTAGTTTACTTCTTGAACATCACCGTGTTATACCGACAGGGGGTGAGCATATTGCCATCAACCTGGCACAAAGCCAGACTGCTCCAGAGAAATTGCACACGGAAAAACCCAATAACACTTTGCCCGATCTGAGGATCGAATCACCTCACGCTTAACAGTCGCGCTTTCGACCACTATACCAACGACGCAATCAATTTTAATTTAGTACGGTTTATGCATAGGTAAATAATATACACTGATCATAACTGCGCAGATAAAGAACCGTTGATGTCATAGTAATATAAACATCTACCTACATACACACTTTAATGCTTAATAAATTGCATATAGCTACCTAAGATTAAAGGTCGGGATATACCTACTTATTGACGACTAGCTTTCGCCCGCAGCTTCACCTACGTGAAATTTTGAACTCGTTAAGTGACGATTTTCCATACAAACTTTCATCCCCTATTTAACTCCCTTAGGGGTTGAATTTCGAAAAATCCCTTCTTAGTGGATGCCTACGTTACAAAAGGAACCTACTGTCAAAATTTCAACTTTCTAACCCAAGCTGTTTAGGCTGTGCGTTGATAGATCAGTCAGTCAGTCAGTCAGCTTCTCCTTTTATATGTATAGATAATATAAAGACACCTTTTCGATTTATATTCTAGCATTTGGTCGATATAGAGATGAAGGATCACAAAATTTTCCTCTTCTTGATTTTACAAGCTTTTAATTAACTTGCAATGTATGTATGTTTGTCCGATGAAATCTTGCAACTGAATTTTAAATCAGTTATCTTTAACCTATTGAGCTGAAATTTGGTATAGACGCTTATTTTGGATGACAATGCATGCTTAGCTATGTGACGTCATTCTAATTCCAATATGGCGGATCATACAAGATGGCGGACTAGTTATTTTTTCTCTACTACCACAGTATGGGTATCAAATGAAAGAGCTTGCTGAGGAGAACACGAAAACAGACTTAAAAACATTCCCAAATAATGTTGGGCGTAACTGATATATTTTCCTAATGCATTATACATTATATTATAATTTTCAAACTTTTGTTTTCAACTGTTGTAATATATATTATATTGTATTGTATTGAAGGAACACTAATTATCAATAGAGCAGAAGACTTGCAGTAATATGAAACTAAGTTTACACTAACATAATATAAAATTATTTTAACGGTAATAAAAATTTGCTCTTGCCATTTGTGACTTAAAGTTCATAATTGTGTGACGCTTTAATACGAACGACAATATTATTTTGCCAGTAATATGAAACAAGTTCACACTAATATTGTATAAATATTTATGTTATTTTAACGGTGGTAAAAATTTGCTCTTGTTATTTGTGGGTTAAAGTTCATAATTGTGTGACGCTTTCGGCCGACTTAACGACTCGACGCGAGTGGCGGGCGACTACTACCTATAGACATTAATATATATTATAACAGTCTTTGTTGCAAATAAATAATGGTTAGAATATTAGAAATGTATAATGAATTATATTAGCTGTTATATGTTATAACGCCCAACATTATTCCCAAACATAACTAAAAAATAAATTAATGGTAAAAAAACTTTTTAATAAAAGCTTGTTTTTAAAAAGTGTTTTTACCGTTAATTTATTTAAGTTGCAGTTAATTTCGTGCTGTCGCTATCACTTCAACTAAAACTGAAAGTAACAGCACGAGACTTAACAGCAACTTAAAATTGAGTAGCGCTACCGTAGACAAGGGTTTTGTCGTCATAAGAATTGACAAAATGACATATTTTTATTGTTACTATGTCATTTTGTCTATTCTTAGGTTAACAAAACCCTTGTCTATGCTGGTCATGCTACGCCTGCTGGAAGAATATTTTAAGTAGGTAATGGGTAGAGGTCTAGTTCTAGTCTAGGTAAGTGACTAGGTTTTTCCGGGTTTACACAAAGTACTGTCACCTCATCCTCACCTCACATGAAAGAAGTATGTATATCAGTGGCGAAGGCTCCATACAACTCGATTCCTATCGGCTTCCCTTTCGAAACGAGTAGTTACTGGAGTTCACGCATCACAATTGAGCAAGGTAAGCATTTTTTGGTCCGGCTTCCCTTTTAAGAAAATTCACCCTTCGCCACTGATGTATATAGTCTGTCGGATGTGTATACGTGAAAAAAATAAAAGGGACTTTGAAATCCATTTAAAGCCCACTAAGAAAATCGATACGATCGAGAGTACGATCGATACGTACTGGTAGTTGTTTCAAATGAATGGGTAACATTTTAGTATCTCCATTGAAATATTGATACGCCCATTTCGGGTCTAGCAGGTTCTTTGTTACGTTTTGTGTTATGAACAAAAAGAAGTCTTAGCCGCAAGCTCAGTTTTTATCAACATTTTTTTTTTTTCAGAATTTTGGGACTCTTTCTAAGTTGACTTGTTTGGAACACACAACAAAGCATGCTTAAAAAAAACTTTTTTTCTTATTACCAGTAGTGCTTTTTCCTATCATACAACTCACGTCCAGTTAGAAATGCTTAGAATAACTTCCTCAGACATAAATTGTTTAGACAAGTATAATTGCACATACTGTATATTTTACATCCATTTAAGGTACAACCTGTCTTGTTTTTATACCAGATTGGCATAAAAGGACCGAGTTGCCTGTCTGTCTAGCGTATTTAGTTTTTATTTCATTTTAAACGAAAGGTTTTTATATGATTTTAAACTACAATAGTAACTAATGAAAGAAAAACAAAGTTATCTGTTCGTCTGGTGTCTTAAGTTTATCTTGTAAAATAAACATACTCAAATACCTAGATAAAGTCATGCTAATAATTTCTGATGTAGAATGAAAATGCTTATTAATAATGTATGTAATTATTACGTCCGGCGCTCCCTGGGTAGTCAGCCCCGCTACCAACCTTGCTGACTGACTAATCACGAGATTACCATCATCATCACGCCTGCATTCCCTAAAAGATTGGGCAGAAGTGTATACGGCTGTCCCATTTCAAAACTTAGTAAGGGCTTAAAACGAAATTTTACAGGAGAGCGCATAAACGTTAAATCGGTCAGCCTTTGAAAAGTATTTATATTAGGAAAAACCATGTGATTAAAGTGACTTACTAGGTTTTAAAATGATCAGAGGCAGTGAATAGCACTTACTAGGTATCGATGCTTAAATATTTCTGCTTATTATGAGAGTTTTCAACGCTGGTGTTTTTGTATTTGGTAGAGACTTTCTAGGTTAGCACGATTATGCAATAAAACGATTTTTGTAATAAGTGTCCCTTACTAGGTTTTGAAATGGGACCGCCGCACAGTGGGCCCATACTGAAAATTAGTGGACATAGGCAACAAAGTTCCAATATCGATGCGATTTTTTTTTATATGACGTGTTATGATATTCCTGACAACTTTTATCCTTATACAATTTCTTCTAAAGTTGATAGTTTGGCTTGAAAAAAAATAATTAGATTTTTTTGTATGGAGCGAATCACGTTTAATTTTTTTTCTTCAATTGTGCTAATATGTTGGGTGTGTGGCGTGAGTATATGATAGCTAGGGTCATTCCCTACCCACGAAAAAATAAATCAGCGCCGGCCATCTGCGGCAGCGCGAGTAATCATTCGGTAAAAAATATATATTTTGTATGACATTTTTTGCCATTTAAAATAAATTCAAAGTATATTTTTTGTCTCATTTGGCTGTTTTGACCTTCTTTTTAGTTAAATATATAGTTTTAATAGCGCATAGGTACTTATAACTAGTAATTCTGGTAGATATTTAGTTATTATTGCATGTTATCGGTAGCACCTGCATTGTGATTGATGATGACTCATTTGTTTGTGCGCTCGGCTAAGCGCATTACAAACGAGTCACCGAAAAATGCTTGTCTCTAATTGGCTGTGTTATTTTTTTAACTGCACGTTATCTATTGTGGAATAAATATCGTAATAAGTTTCAGGTTATACTAATTTTGTTAATAATAGGTGAAATAATTTAAATTTGTACGGGCAAGTCGTTGATAATCATAAGAAGTTTATGTACACTAACTGGCATGTAATACCACGAATAGTGTTGCACGTACACATCAGCTGTTTCTCTACAGTATCTTCTAAATTTTTCACAGTCAATGTTTTTGCCTGATGATATGGCTTGTAGAATAACGGAAAATCTGAAAATCAGATTTTCGTCAATTCCCGTTATTCTGGATGATCTTTTGTAATCTTGGAAAAAGCGCCTCGCAGTATTCCCGTCATTTGTCGTTGCAAAACCCTAAAATGGGAAAACAATACTGTAATATACAATACATAGAGATATAATACCCATACAACATAAAAAGAGCGAAAATTAAATACATACCTGTTTGACTATATCAATCAGCATTCCAGTTTGCTCACGAAACTCTTGTTGCGTGATATTTTTTTTAGCTTGTTTCAAAGCCTTATGTTCGCCTCGAGCAGTCCATCGTTGAAAATCCAGATTGTAAGATATATGGAGAAGACATTCCATACACCGAATCTTCATATGCAGTGAAGAAATTCCTTGTTTGTAAATTTCTTCACGAAGTGGTTTGGAAGTCAAAGCGTCTAAATTATTCATCTCGCTCGGTTTTGCCAAGCAAATGGGACACGTTGCATATGATGGTACTTCAGCAATAATATTGGCCACTTTTCCATCAATCATGGTCATATGCAATTCATGTGATACAATAATATTTCCACACTGTGTAGATATTCGTTCATCAATTTGTTTTTTCATCTCAGACTCTTCAGATTTTATAAAATCAGCTGTCTCCGAAGTGAAAGTGAACTTCACTGGTCGACAGTACAGAGTTGAGCAAGGTGTGGGGTTCACCCAAACTATATTTTCAATCCCAGATGATGGGCTAGTAGACACTAGCCGAAGAGGGACGATGCTTATCATGACTACTGATGAATCATCGAACTCTGTAGCTGTGTTTGACATTTTCTGTTTATAATTACTCTGCGACGAAGAACCATCAAGTCCCCATTTCCAGGTCAACTTGAGTTCTTCATTTTGAGACCTATCAACAGAATTCAAATCTAGTAAAATCCTCTCCACAGTGTGGTCCAATAGCGCTTGCAATTTAATGCGAGCTCCTTTTTCGGTAATCTCCATACTCTCTTGTGGTGGGTAACATCTTTTCTTGGCATTTACAAGCTTTGGATAAGATGGAAAAGCAGCACAGTTTTCTTCTTTCAGAAATTGTCGAAGAGCTAAGTACTTCCATTTCGAGAGCGCAACTGATGTATAAAGAGCTAAACACTTGTCTTCAGAGACAGTACTTAAGCTCTGCTTTTCGAATGCTCGTCTACTTCGGATAGCGCATCTGGATTACTGGAAAGGTATTCGACCACTTTTGCCAGATTCGTTTTGCCGTTGTCTTACAATTTTGTTATGTACCAGTGCTGCAACTCTTCCTCGGAATTTTCTTCTACTATGGAAGTAGAACGTCTTTTTTTTGCTTATTACTTAACTCTTCGAACGGTTTTCTGTGCTCCTTTTCTGTAGATGTTCCCGCTTCCGCAGTACATACTGCAAGAGTAGGAACATCGGAATCTATATCCACAGGCTCAGATAAGGCTGCGTTCGAAAAGCCCATCTCACTTCTCAGGTCAACACTGTCACAAACAGGCCAGTTGATGTTTTTTTCCAACCACTTGCGATTATTTACACGATTCATGAAAGTTTTTTGATTTCTACTTGACTCTATCCACTTTTTATTTAGATTTACACCAAAAAGTCGACAGAACTCCTTGATTCGGTTCTTGTCTTCTTCAGAAACTTCGGTAGTCAAGAAAGAAATGATACTTTCATTTAGAAATATATGATTTTTCAGATCACCGCCACTTCTTAATTTCACAAAAAGGTCTAGGTTGGTACAAAATCCAGCCATAGTTATAATGTAAATATAAGAATAAAAGTATTTCACTGTGTTCACAAATAAGCGACACGAGGGAAACTAGATGGACTTAATGAATGTTTTTATATTTATAGTCAGTGTTAATTACTGAAGTAGGGGGCATAACAGTGAGTGAAAATTATTCAGCCAATCAGAGACGAGCATTTTTCGATGACTCATTAGTTATGCACTTAGCCGAGCGCACAAACAAATGAATCATCAATCACAATGCAGGTGCTACCGATAACATGCAATAATAACTAAATATCTACCAGAATTACTAGTTATAAGTACCTATGCGCTATTAAAACTATATATTTAACTAAAAAGAAGGTCAAAACAGCCAAATGAGACAAAAAATATACTTTGAATTTATTTTAAATGGCAAAAAATGTCATACAAAATATATATTTTTTACCGAATGATTACTCGCGCTGCCGCAGATGGCCGGCGCTGATTTATTTTTTCGTGGGTAGGGAATGACCCTAGCTATCATATACTCACGCCACACACCCAACATATTAGCACAATTGAAGAAAAAAAATTAAACGTGATTCGCTCCATACAAAAAAATCTAATTATTTTTTTTCAAGCCAAACTATCAACTTTAGAAGAAATTGTATAAGGATAAAAGTTGTCAGGAATATCATAACACGTCATATAAAAAAAAATCGCATCGATATTGGAACTTTGTTGCCTATGTCCACTAATTTTCCGTATGGGCCCACTGTGCGCCGTATAGTACACGCTCATTTCGCCGTTATGTTTAAGTCCCATGCGAGCCTATTACTAGCAACCGGGCCCAAATCCAGACTCCGGGCTGCTACTGAGAAATTCCACACGAAATCCAATAACACTTTGCCCGAGCTGGAGATCGAACCTTAGGACCTCACGCTCAGCTGTCGCATTTGCGACTACTAGACCAACGAGGCAGTCCTATGATAAATATGTAGTAGTGACCGTTACGAAGGCGGAACCCTTTTTTTTTTATAATGAACATTTTGGTTTCAACCAATGATGATCAGGTAGTATATTAAATAAATTATACCAATGACAAAGCATTTTTTCGGACTGTAATCTGGAAATTTGAATCCATTTAGTAACATTTAGGGTGGACATGTGAAATCAAAACTTTATTTCAAGTCTAATTTCATTTTATTGAAACGTATTCTGGGATTTATGTATTTTTTTTATTTTTAAACAATCATAATAAGTTTTTTCATAAGAATATGGCTTAAAACGACCACATTATTAATTTTTCGATGAGGTATTCATTGCCGAAGTCAGTGGACAACATACGTATACGACGGTATTTTTTTTCAAAATTGCTCGGACTCTTCCGTCACGTCACTAAAATTATTACTGAACACCACAAAGACCCACAGGACAACACTACAATACAATACAAAAAATCTTTATCATACACCATCAAAATACCAATCAATTAACATACACTACTACGCCCAAAAATATCAATTACTAAAACCGGTTTCTCGTCTAACTCTACCACACTACAACGTTACATCACAACATCAAATAGGACCAGTTGTGTGTCAATTATGTGACCTTGCGCTGAGGTCTCAGCCCACGTTGAGAAATTTCATTAATGCTTGTGGGTGAGGCCGCCATGCGGGGAGCCTACGCGATGCGGCTTAGGAGGGTTAAAGGACATTTGACAAGTTTTATGGGTCATGGCGATGAAGAGATTTTGACAGTAAGTCAGTTGTCAACGCGAAAGAGATCCTATGCTCCGGTTTCTGAATTAAGAATTCTAGGATAAGCAATACCTACTTAATTAACATTTGAGTACGGAGTTGTCAAAAATACGGACTCGCGCACGAAGGATTCCGTACCATTATCTATAAAAACGGCAAAAAAAACACGTTTATTGTATGGAAGCCCCCTTAAATATTTATTTTATTCTGTTTTTAGTATTTGTTGTTATAGCGGCAACAGAAATACATCATCTGTGAAAATTTCAACTGTCTAACTATCACGGTTCATGAGATACAGCCTGGTGACAGACGGACAGCGGAGTCTTAATAATAGGGTCCCGTTTTACCCTTTGGGTACGGACCCTAAACATGATGGATTATATAGCATTTTTTTGACAACTCCGTACTCAAATAATACTTGCACTTACACTTGACAAAAGTGACCTACCAAGGCACAATTATATTTTAAATGGTTTAAAATTTCACTCACATTAACGTTACGTTTACGTTACTATACGTCAAAATATTCGTGGTAGGCCTACTGTAATCTAAAAAACTTATCGAAAAACTGTTTTCAAAACAAAAAATAACATAATCAAGAATCTAATGAAGCAACAAAAGCCTAGTAATTTCATAAAATTACATGCACCTTACGCAGGATTACAATCAGCTGATTTTGACACTAATATATTAACTACACGACTATCGGCACAATGGTTGCCGAACCCACATCCCACATATTGACAAACTTGTGTGCTAAGTCAAGATATTTGATTTGTATATCTTTCTCAGCTTTCACGAAGTTTCTATCATGCAGGATGGTAACATTAACAATCATTGTGCGGCGATCGATCTATTACTATTATATCAGGTTTATGATAATAATGAACTTATCAAGAATCGAATGAAGCAACAGCAACCTAGTAATTTCATAGAATTACATGCACATTGCGCAGGATTACAATCAGCTGACACAATCAGCTGTTACTGCACTATATACATAACAATTTTAACTATCAAAATCGATTGAACACGCACGTTTTATATACTACGATTAAAACATCGCTGAGTGCGTCGTTGGTCTAGTGCAGTGTTTCTCAAAGTTGGCGATAACGCCCCTTTGTGGGCGCTACAGGCCTACAGGGGGTCGTATAAAAGACACAACAACATAATCGTTCAGGGGTGATTCTATCATTACAGTTACAGCTAATATCGGTATGTCAGGCTTGCGAGCAAGGTAAATGTAGTAAATAAAACCAACATAGAAAGTATTTGGGTTAGTATTAGTAACATGAAGTAGATCACAACAAGCTAGTCAGATATAAAAGGTCAGACTTCTTCAGCTGTTCAGTACCGAATGCTCTCGCTTCGTCGAATGACCACCGCCTTTACAACATCGGGTGCGTTGATCCATATCTTCGTTTGTCAAAATTGCCCAGTGCTACCCGGTACCAATAACAGTCGGTAAAGGTAATGATTGCGATTGTGGTTTCTAACACGTTCCCTGTCCCCAGACAAGAGGTTGGAATTTACCTATACGTCCAAATGACATGAAAAACCGGGATGAATCCTTTGGAATTATCGCTATTTAAATAAAATGTAATATTTTACGGCGGTGTTTTTCACACGTTCTTGCTAATGTTATTTGTCTATACCATACATCCAATAAAATAAGTATGACTGTGACTTCTTTTGGAGCCACGGACTTGTGAGTTAAAACGTAATTTTACTCAAAATAGAGTCACTGGAACGTGTTAAGAATTAGGAAAATAAAAAAAAGTTAGGGGGCGCTAATAAATAATTGACTCTCAAAGTGGGCGATAGACGAAATAAGTTTGAGAACCTCTCGTCTAATGGTTGCAAGCGCGACTGCTGAGAGGTCCTGGATTCAATCCCCAGGTCCCGAACCAAAGTTTTATTGAGTTTTGTATGGAATTTCTCAGTAGCAGCCCGGAGTTGGAATTTGTGCCCGGTTGATGGCAATGGCAGCGGATGGATGCGGGCTAACCAAGACCGGGATGGTTGGCGATCTTTGGAAGAGGCCTACGTTCAGCAGTGGACGGCAATAGGCTGATATGATGATGATGGCAATAGGCTCGCCCCCCATTACATGGGACTTGAACAAAACGGCGAAATGAGGGTATACTATACACCTCTGCCCACCCCTTCGTGGAATACTGGTGTTATATTATGTTAAAAACATCATAAAAAATATAAACTTCATAACTTCACGCCTTATTCCTCGAAGGGTTGGCAGAGGTGTATTAATACACCCACGTTTCGCCGTTATGTTTAAGTCCCATGTAATAGGGGGCGAGCCTATTGCCATCAACCGGGCACAAATCCAGACTCCGAGCTGCTACTGAGAAATTCCACACGGAAAAACCCAATAACACTTTGCCCGACCTGGGGATCGAACCCAAGACCTCACTCTCAGCAGTCGCGCTTGCGACCGCTAGACCAACGAGGCAGTCTAAAAAATATACAGCGTGTCCCAGAAAGTAGTGTCAAGCGGAAGTCCAGAGGTAGAACATTCTTTGAGGTACCCAAATCACCCCCATGTATGTTCCGCGATTTTTTGTAGTTTTCGAGTTATGAATGTTTTTCATGTTTTTTAATCAAACTCTGACTATAACGACATTTTTGATCATAGTGACGTGAATAAGTGAGATACATGAGTATTTTTTTTTTCTAAATTAGCTGATTAGTGACCCTATCGAATGCATAAACATTTGTAACCATAGATGTAACGAATGCGTTACAAAAAAATATTGAATTGTTATAAAGTTAAAATCCTGCATGTTTCCTAAATCTTTGTGGGTGATTTAAAAATAAATTTCCCTAAACTTTTTTTGTCAGATGTATTTTAAAAACTTATCCATTTTATCAGCTATTTACCTTGTAAATTTCATCGAGTTATCTTTACGACATCATAATAAAAATTTCATTCAAAGCATACAATATCGAAAATTCCAGTTGTAAAAGGGTGAATGAAAAATTGATTAAAACTAACTAATAACGTCTTTTTAGTAACCCTCGACGCAAAAAGAGGGTTTTTTTAATTTTAAAGTGTGTGTCTGTGTGTCTGTTTGTGGCATCGTAGCTCCTAAACGGATTTTGATTTAGTTTTTTCTTTTGTATGAAAGGTAACTTTATCGAGAGTGTTCTTAGCTATGATTCAAGAAAATCTGTTCAGCCGTTGAAGATCATCAGCTCTTTTCAGGTTGTCGAAGGGATATGAGCAAATTCTACTGGTCTGATCGATTCGAAATTTACTATCCTGTGACTTCAATGATATTACAATAACATGGTAACCTTGACCTGATACTCAAGCATCATCTGAAACTGCATGATACCCAACTTCCAGTAGAGGTGCCTATTGATTCTTTAAGTTTATGATAAGTTGTAATGACCTCCTTCTTGTCACATGTCATCAATATCATTGAAGTCACAGGATAGTAAATTTCGAAACGATCAGACCAGTAGAAGTTGCTCATATCCCTTCGACAACCAAAAAAGAGCTGATGATCTTCAAACGGCTGAACAGATTTTCTTGAATCATAGCTAAGAACACTCTCGATAAATTCACCTTTCAAACAAAAGAAAAACTAAATCATAATCCGTTTAGGAGCTACGATGCCACAGACAGACACACAGACACACACGTTAAACTTATAACACGCCTCTTTTTGCGTCGAGGGTTACTAAAAAAGAAGTTTTTAGTTAGTTTTAATCAATTTTTCATTCACCCTTTTACAACTGGAATTTTCGATATTGTATGCTTTGAATGAAATTTTTATTGTGATGTCGTAGAGATAGCTCAATGTAATTTACAGGGCCAATAGCTGATAAAATGGATAAGTTTTTAAAATACATCTGACGAAAAAAGTTTAGGGAGATTTATTTTTAAATCACCCACAAAGATTTAGGAAACATGCAGGATTTTAACTTTATGACAATTCAATATTTTTTTGTAACGCATTCGTTACATCTATGGTTACAAATGTTTATGCATTCGATAGGGTCACTAATCAGCTAATTTAGAAAAAAAAATTACTCATGTATCTCACTTATTCACGTCACTATGATCAAAAATGTCGTTATAGTCAGAGTTTGATTAAAAAACATGAAAAACATTCATATCTCGAAAACTACAAAAAATCGCGGAACATACATGGGGGTGATTTGGGTACCTCAAAGGATGTTCTACCTCTGGACTTCCGCTTGACACTACTTTCTGGGACACGCTGTATATTAGACAAATATAGAGATTCTTGTATATGGCATTGTTCTTGGGTACATTACTCTTATGGGTATAGGTCATGACTTGATCTCTGGCATTTAGATTTGACTAATTTATTTGTCTACAAACAATTTTAGAAATGTAAACATGTTATTTGCTTGATAAATAGGATTAAGTTGGTGTATTGAATATAAATAACTATGATTTATTGTTTTTTTTTTGTCCGGTATAACCGGTGTCTACGTAACCGGGCAGTTATTCGCGAGACCTGAAGGGTCTCCGGCCAACGGTGGAGGAGTAAAATACTTAACCTAAGCTAACTACTTGTACTACACTAACAACGTGACTACCAGCAACAACAGCACTGAGGACGACCCCTAGTGTGACTCGGATCTCGGCTTTGGGCGTTGCTGGTGGGAGGTTGTGTGGGAGACAGCTTGATGGGGGCTGAATTATCGGTGTTACTGATTCGCTGAACCTCTTTGCTTTCTGTACTATGGGCAGGCCTGTGACACTCCTCAGTTTACGTTTGAAAACATGCGTACGTGCCGCTGAAACTCCGGAGTGAAACACAAACGAATACTGAACCGAATATTAATGAATAACGTACGTATGTATTATGTTAAACAACAAACTTAAACGCCCACTGCTGAACATGCGTCTCCTGCAATCACCAATAAGTTTAACAAGCGTGGTGATTATGAGTGACAATTTGACGACCGTTCATCGTAGCGGTTAGTGAGCAGACAGTTTACCTAATTAATGTATGATGTAAGTATGATGATGTAGGGAAGATTAGTCCAAAACCGGGTATGGGGGTAAAACCAGGACAAGGCAGTATAGCCTCTTACGCGTTTCAGATTTGGCCACCCTGATCAGTTTGTCAACAAACTTTCAATAGCGTCGGTGCGTGCTCGACAACAATAAATAAGAAAAATGCTTTTATGGTCAATTGATCTAATATTCTTTGGAATTAACAAGTGTATCTTTATACACGCGAAGGGGCGATGCATGGTGCAATGTCTTAAATGTAAGAACTCGGCCCATGAAGGCTGTGATTTATAAACTAAACTAAATATAGCCTATTAAAATTGATTTAATTTTCTTCAAACTTGTGTTTTATTGAATTTTTGACATAGCGTCCCCGTTCTACCCCATTTTCCCATACTTCTTTCTTCTCTCGTGTCAGCACGAGCTATAAGAGAATCGTGCTGTTATGAAAAGATTAGCCAGTCAGAAAAGTTGATAGTGAGGCTGACTCTCTAGGATACGCCCCACGTAAGTAAGCATCATCACTTGTGGAGTCTTTTAATGTAATTGTTGTTATACTACTCTCTGATGATCACGTGTAGTTGACCGGTTAATCTCTGGTCAACGGCCGTCGTTAACCCTTCCCCCTCAATTAAATTTAATTACTAGAAAGATAACTGGCTGATACACATGTTTCATAACGACACAATGTCACAGTTAAGTTAAAAAGGTTGTGACATGCTTGGAATTGACGTATTAAATTGTAATATTATCGTATGGGAGTTGGGTATCCCTTAAATATGCACGCGTGTACAACTACCCACACTTATAACAACCGAAATTGAGAGTTAATTGTTACTGTTATCTTAAAATGTAATAGGCAAAATTGGCGTACAAAGGCACAAAACTCTTTTGAAGCATTCCTTCAAATAGAATTTCAGCTCATCTTGATTGATCGTAAAGGTTCATAAAAGCATAATACTGTATTGAATCCCTGCTGGCAGCAAATATGTTACTTATTTCTATTTTTATTTTTCCTTGCTAAAGTAGGTTTTAAAGGATCAATCATTATGAACAGCTAGACATTACGACAAGGACATTCCAAAAACGAGGTTATGTCCCTTTGTCTGTGCCCACCACGAGGGTCAAGCGAATTTGATGAGCTACCCTACTTGCAAAGGCGAACGTTGGTGCCCGTCACCAGCCTGACTACTTAAGACTGTTGCTAGAAGCTACCGTGAAATCTGATAGACTAATATCCTATCCTGGACTGTCTAGAACCGTAGCTAGCGCCCCCAAGTATAAGGGCCCCGAACAGGTCTTAAACTGTCTCGATAAAGGCCTCAATCATGTGTTGTTCCGGGCCCCAAACCCCCGAGCAGAGGGGCCTCGAACAGGTAGATAAAGTACCTCGATTTAGGCCTTGATTACGTGCTGTTCCGGGCCCCAAACCCCCGAGCAGAGGGGCCCAGAACAGGTAGATAAAGTGCCTCGATAAAGGCCTCAATCATGTGCTGTTCCGGGCCCGATACCCTCAAGCATAGGGGCCCCAAACCCCCGAGTATGGGGGCCGCAATCAGGTAGATAAAGTGCCTCGATCACGTGCTGCTTCGGGCCCCAGACCCTCTAGCTGGGGCCCTGAACGTATCTATGACTACAGTAATCCATCTGTAAAATACGCGTCCCACAAAAACAGCTGATACATCCTGTTTTTGTCTTATTCTCGCATGCTAGCCGCCTATATTTTGTCAACATATCCCAACACACTGTTTTCAAACAACTTACATTAGCAAGACCTAGATTTTAACTAAAAACTATTGCATTCTCCACATACTTGCATTACAACGCCTTTCTAATGAAACTACAAAAAAAACAACACACAATTTTGTCACATCACTAGCACAAATCACTTTTAAACACTGCACAGGGCACGTGATAATATAATCGATTAATTTGTGACTCGATTAGTTTAGATATTTCGGTAATTACCGATTTTCTTGACGGCGGCAACAAGCGTGCGGTCGCGACCAAGCGTCTACCGTGACTGGCTTAGTCGCTTAGATTGTACGGGGGACTGGTGTTGCTATAGTTAGAAAAAAATACGTAGGTTTTTGATTAGTAGTTGTAACGGAGCCATATTTTCACTGTAGTGTGAATTGATTGTGAGAAACGATAAAAAGTAACTCAACTTTCTCGTCATAATGATGGTTCAAAGAAAACAGCCACAGGTGGAACAAATGGACTATCAAAACAGTTCGTTACACAGGTGGAAAATGGACTATCAAAACAGTGCGTTACACAGGTGGAATAAATGGACTATCAGAAGTTTGTTTTACAGGTGGAAAAAATGGACTATGGTCGTTTCACAGATGGAAAAAATGGACTGTTCGAACAGTTCGTTTAACATCCTGACAACAAATATTTTAAAAAAAAATTGCAATACTTATGTAGAGGTCTTCACTGCACACATAATCAAAGTCAAAGATAATATTTAATCAATTGATTGTTAAAGCTGTACGTCTTTTAGTGCATTGAGGAGGGTAAAATTTCCATTGTTAACGAATAACGCACGCATCTTTATCGGAAATGCGACACCATGAAGTTAGTTAGTGACATTAACCTCTTTTCTATCTCAGTCGAAGTATAATTTCTATCACACGTAGAATAGACGCACCATTTACTTTATTTCAACTTGTTATTGTGTAGTATTCAATAGTGACAGGCCAAATTACAACTTTACGCATAAAGTCACCTTTAACGATGCTTTGTAAAAGGTCAACATTTATAGAAAAGGTAGCCTAATCATAACTAGGGAAGTATCTAAAATTTTTGACGTTAGGTATCGGTATAATCACTACATAGTATAAAACAAAGTCGCTTCCCGCTGTCTGTCCCTATGTATGCTAAGATCTTTAAAACTACGCAACGGATTTGATGCGATTTTTTTTTAATAGATAGAGTGATTCAAGAGGCAGGTTTATATGTATAATACATGCATATTATAGTAGAGGAAAACGCGGAATACGCGATAAACGAAATCCACGCGGGCGAAGCCGCTGGCGTCCTCTAGTAGTTAACAAACAAAATTTGTACGCTTTCTTTTGTTACTCTGGCAACCCCGAATCGCACGTTAATGTGTTATTAGAATTACTTGACGGATGTTCTCTGTTACGTGCCTCGACTTTCGACTAAACTTACATGTGAAATAAATACCATAGAACACCATACAACCGGATACTATGTAGTTCTAGCATCATTTATGTGTTGAAAGTTTGTCGGTATCTCGATCTGATAAATTACCTTAGAGATCAGAGTAGATCAAGACTAGGCTTACCAACCTTTATGTAAGAATTTACCGGAACTTTGGCAGTCAAATTGCGGGACGTGGCGAAAAAAAGCGGGACCCAACTGTCAAAGTATAGAGAGGCGAAAAATACAATTAGAAATATTTTTTTCGTTCGTTCGACGCGTGACTCGCGGTCGCGATCTCTACTCTTCTAGCTAAACAAAACGTGCGTTCACTAAATTCCGACTTATGCCCGAAGGTTTAGCCGTAAGTACGATAAAACGGGACAATTGGCGTCCCGCACACGTATATCGCGGGACACATCCTCTAAAGCTCTAGAAACGGGACGTCCCGGCTCTCGCGGGACGGTTGGCAAGCCTAATCAAGACCCTAACATACATGGTGTATCCAAATTGATGTAAAGGTAAGGATACACGGCGACACATTACACTCGACACTCAGTGTCGACACCGAGTGTCGTAGTGTGTACATCGCTGTTACACTGAGTTGCGTATTAGCTCGGGTTTAATTTCAGTGTCGCGATTGCATTGTGTCGAATGTCAGTGTCACCGTGTATCTATATGTAACCTAATTCCTTCAAACCGAGTGATATAATACTATATACATCACAATAACTTCCCCTTTACACAAGGGAAATTTACAGATTCAACAAAAAAAGACATAGTATTCTGTTTCCGAGTCATTTTAGCGCCCCGAGTTAAGGGGCCGTCCATTAATCACGTGATGTTTTTTTAACATTTTTTAACCGCCCCCTCCCCCTTGGTGGCACGTGGTGAGGTTTAAGACTACCCCCCCTCCCCCACGCAAAATCACGTGTATTTTTTAGTAAGTACCTAAAAATAATCTTAAAATTTTTAGAATATTATCTTTTATGCTGCGAGAATGTAAAAGCTAAGTAAGCTATGTAACTATGTTTCCGTTTCCACTGATGCTATGTAGTGGAGCGAGAAAGATGTGCTATGAAAATGCGTCGCCGCAAGGTAGCTGTGCGAAGAAGATGCGCAGCTCGAGCTATGCGACGTATCGACAATAGGGAAGGCACGGGGAGTATAATTACATCACTCGCGACTATCCATAGCTCGCATCCACAGCACGCATCCTTTCATATAAAAAACGTAGCTTAGTTGAATCAGTTTCCACCAGTGCTGTGCTATGTGGACCAATGAATCCCTATGGGTAATGACCTTAAGGCTGCTTTTCCACCAGAGATGTGCTATGCAACGTTGCTATGGATGCGTTTGATATCCACCAATCATATTCATTGGTCCACATAGCATAGCACTGGTGGAAACTGATTCAATTAAGCTACGTTTTTTATATGGAAGGATGTGTGATGCGGATGCGTGCTACGGATACGAGCTATGGATGCGTGCTATGGATGGTCGCGAGTGGTGTAGCTATGCCCGCCGCTCCCCGTGCCTTCCCTATTGTCTATACGTCGCATAGCTCGAGATGCACATCTTCCTCTCACAGCTACATAGCTTAGCATCAGTGGAAACGGTCACATAGTTTCGTAGCTTAGCTTTTACATTCTCGCAGCATAGCTGCATAGCGCATCTAAAGAAAGAAAGAAAGAAAAGAAAGAAAATAATTGTTATTTGGCTAAGGACACAATAACAGCATAAACAATAAAACAAACAGAAAAGAGTCAAGCACGCATATTTTATGCTGTCGAGCATGCTCATACCGAAAGGGTCACCAACTCAGCATATGCTGGGCGTCAAACACCCAGCGCTGATTTTCAGTTGATACCCTTGTAGTGACACACCAGCAGCCTAAGAATGTGACATATCAAACAATGAGGATTTCCATTCCAAATGTTTTCATTTCTTTCTTCGTTTTGGCAGCTGGCTATACGAGAAATGCTCATGCCGTGATGAAAAGATTAGCCAGTCAGGTTGGTAGCAGGAGTGACTGCACAGAGTGCGCCGGACGTACTTAAGTATCGTCACCAGCTCCCCGATTCAGAGAGTCTACTCTCTAAGCACGAAGTCCGTGGTTTCGGCCTTAGTTACGGGCGTTTCCTACTCCCTATCACCTACTACGGACATACGATTATTTCGAGGCCCGAACTAAGAATGAATGACAGCACGATTTGACAGTTGTCCCTACTACCGATGTGTTTTTGCCCGTCCGAAAAGTTGAACTTGACACTTGTTTTGTTCACTCCTACGTTTCGGGCTACTTTCGGACGGGCGACTAACTTCGTTGACGGACTTAGGGAGTAGGCCCCCAGAACCTTTTCGATAAGCAGTTGTCGACCGATTAGGTTTGTTATCTCGTTCCGTCTACGATCCTCGTAATGAGAGAAAAAGAGATAGTTCACCGAATCGTTTGACTATTGACTAATCGAATTGTTCTGAATCAGCGGGTAGATTAGGTTGTCATTGAAATGTCTATAGAACTCAACGTTGCAAATGCAAAATTAAGGAGCTTGCCAAGTCTTTAGGACTAATGACCGTTCGCAGAGACGAGTCCTATTATCCTACTGAGTAACGCCCTCTAGCCAGATTGATGACCCGATCAAGGTCACAAGGACCGAGCGTAACTTTGAAGTACTTCGCGAAGTTCATGGCTAAATATTTTCAATTCATTTTTTGAATTAAGTAATGAATGACATTTTTGCTAGCTGAATACCTACGAGTATACGTATTTTAGTTCTTAAATATAATTATAGTACGGTCTTATTCTACATATATCCAATCATAACGACTTCGTCTTGGACGAGCTTAAATCCCTCACTGCACTCAGAATTCTAGTCAACTCCAAACTCGGTCGTTGCGCTCGGGAGTTACCTAGCGTTGAAAATGACATGTAAAATACTTATATCTTTCAAACGCCCCTGTATTTTTCAATAATATACATCTTTCGCAAGTTTAAGTTTTTCATATGTATTTTACGGTGTATTTTTCGCATTTAAAGAAATGTTACTTTAAACCCTGCAAACAGAAATATGAGTCGACTCTGCTTTGGAAACCCAAACAACACGTTTCCAATTGCTGTTTAGGAAATGTATAGAATTCCTAGGAAACGTGTATAGGTAATACAATTTATTTCACACATTTCCTGTCGATTTTAGGCATAATATACAATTCCTAGGAATTCCATATAACCCATATGACGGATTACATACATTTCCGATAACATAAACACAACAACATTTTGTGTACATTACTGTTCAATTAATATTAATAAACAAGAATTTTCCCTTTGATTGTTAAATATGAAAAATACACATTTTTCAGACGAACGAGAAATTTGTTTTTTTCGAAAATTACATGTATAATACAGGAAAGATTGCGAAAGATACAAAGTTTCGAAAAAAAACAAAATGTATCTTTCGCAATTTTCAACGCTAGAGTTACCTCTAGAATCCTTCGTTACGCAGTGGATTCAATATGGCGCCCGTGACGTAAGACAGTGCTGTACCCCCTTGGTGAATAATATACTCAATAATCTCAAAGTGTCTACTTTCCGCCCTTTCCTTTTTCCTACTAACCTCCTTTACAAATCTTGTGAAGTATTAACAGTTCGACAGCTATTTATAATGGGAATTGTATTAAAACAACACACAGCTCTACCCTACAGCACTGCTTATATTAATAAAAGACGTAAAGATATAGTTTGTCCACAAAATACAACAAAACATGCTTTTGTATCCAAATTTTACCTGTACCTCGGTCCTCTTCTCTATAATAGACTAAACTCGAAAGCAAACATTTATCCCCTGAACTATACAAATTGTAAGAGAATTCTCAAGGATGCTCTTCAAAGTATGTCTTACGAAGATACAGAGAATTTATTAACTGTGTTAAAGTAAATATAATTATGTACAACTTTCACCTAGGTTAAGTATTCATCAAATTTAGAAACTAAGAGTTAAGCTACTCAACATATAATTAGTGATCTATTGTCAACCTGTTAGTTATTTATTTTATAAGTCTATTTAAGCTCTTCTCGCCTGAAACACAGGATTACCTAGTTCAGGCACGTAAGTCTTAGAAACATAATTTACATTTAAGCAAAAGTGTACGAATTTTTATGCCCTGTAATTTTTTGAATAAAATATTATATTATATTATTACTATAATCAGTCTCCCTACGGGCTGTTACATAACTGCGACAAAATAACAGCACTATTCATCAAATTGTCATACAGCGTACATATTTGTGTCATATCGAGTGTCCTCTGCGATATCGAAAGTAATATGATCACTTTAATTATATTATGTAACATAATATAGAATCTGTATTGTAATCTGGGTGTGACAGATAATAATGTCAAGTCGTGTTTTGTCAAGAGTTGTATGACTATATTTCCGTCAGTGACATATAGAGCAGAGGGTTTTTTTATTTTATTATTTGACCAGCATTTGAGCCTAGTCGCACCATGGTAAGCGCAAACAGGGTCTAAGGCTTATAACGCACTTGCGGTCAGCCGCAATACGGCGTGCCGCTTGCGGTTGGCCGCACATCGATTTTTACATGAAACCGCATGATCTAAACGCACTGGCGCACGACGGCTGGCCGGAAATCAGTGCGTTGAGATCATGCGGTTTCATGTAAAAATCGATGTGCGGCCAACCGCAAGCGGCACGCCGCATTGCGGCTGGCCGCTAGTGCGTTTTAACGCTAAGGGTGCCTTTCCACCAGAAATGTGCTATGCAGCTATACTGCGAGAATGTAAAAGCTAAGCTACGAAACTATGTGACCGTTTCCACTGATGCTAAGCTATGTAGCTAAGCGAGTAAGATGCGCATCTCGAGCTATGCGACGTATCGACAATAGGGAAGACACGAGGAGCGGCGGGCATAGCTACACCACTCGCGACCATCCATAGCACGCATCCACATCACACATCCTTGCATATAAAAAAACGTAGCTTAGTTGAATCAGTTTCCGCCAGTGCTATGCTATGTGGACCAATGAATATGATTGGTGGATATCAAACGCATCCATAGCAACGTTGCACAGCACATCTCTGGTGGAAAAGCACCCTAAGGGTGCCTTTCCACCAGAGATGTGCTATGCAGCTATGCTGCGAGAATGTAAAAGCTAAGCTACGAAACTATGTGACCGTTTCCACTGATGCTAAGCTATGTAGCGGAGCGAGTAAGATGTGCTATGAAAATGCGCCGCCGCAAGGTAGCTGTGCGAGGAAGATGCGCAGCTCGAGCTATGCGACGTATCGACAATAGGGAAGACACGGGCTTGGCACAGACACATAGCTACACCACTCACCGCCATCCATAGCACGCATCCTTCCATATAAAACATAGCTTAGTTGAATCAGTTTCCACCAGTGCTATGCTATGTAGACCAATGACTATGATTGGTGGATATCAAACGCATCCATAGCAACGTTGCATAGCACATCTAAAAGTGGAAAAGCAGCCCAAGATGGAGCACACAAATCCAAGTTACAGAGATATAGAGAGATTCCCCTATACCCCTCTAGCTCTCATATACACACGACGGAACACAGTAAACTGCTTGGCGCCGAACTTTAATGTTCAAGTGGTAGCTAGCCAGGCGGACCGTATAGATCCTACCACCAAGCGTGCTGTGTTTTGTATAATCTTACAACACGCGTCTATTGCCAGCGTGCGGTGAGGAAGTTTTATATTCTAGCCCCTCCCCACACGGGATAAACGGGTTTATTATAAGGCCTATGGTATAATAACTCCGCCTGGTATTCTCTTCCTGCGATGTCCTCATCTACGTCACAATTTGTGATATATTTCTACCAATAACAACTCAGTTGGGCAGTAAAAGCCGAAGCTTAAAGCTAGAAACTCGAGCGGTATTCGGGCGCTTTCAAATTGGACGGTTGTTGTCGGACTGTAGCCGTGCCGCAGCGGTGCGGCTGTCGAGCTGCAAACGGGCGGTTGTATTTTTTCATACAGTAGACGCGGCCTGAGAGCAGTACGTCGTCAGTACCGCGCACGTACGGCAGCAGATCGGGTGTCACACTGCTCTCTCGTCACGTCAACTGTTTGTAAAAACACAATCGTGCGTTTGCAGCTTGACAGCCGCACCACTGCGGCACGGCTACAGCTCGACAGCAACCGTCCAATTTGAAAGCGCCTTTAGGTCCCATTTGGAATTGTTGTTCCTAATACCGTCTAATTTGTGATTAGCGACAATACCTCTACTTAATGCCTCAAGTAATTTTGAGTTTAACTTTGAAGAGCAACATTAGGTTCCGTAAGTTATTAAGCCTAAACTACGGGCATGTCGAGGGATGCAAGGTGATTTGAATATCGATATATATCGACACCAGACTGATTTCGATAATCTCGCATATTTTTTATCGATATTTTATGAATTAAGGGAAAACAATTAAGCACATTAGAAAACAACTTATATTTATTACAGAAAATTATATTGCCAATATCTAATCTACATCTAAGATACACACGCTCAGAACAAAATCGGTGTTAAGTAACCTGACGTCGTATCAAAATACGTGTTTGTTAAGGCATATTCCAAGTGAATAAAATCGCTATACAATCCCTTTATTTCGGCAATATTGATAATATCACATCGGCAATGTTATGATATCGATATTTTCGCTTCCATATTATCGGTTGGCCGATATATCGTTGCAACCCTAGGTATGCCAATTCAATTAGTTCATTCTAGTTGATTACTTTTAGTAATTACTAGAGTAGTTAACTGTAGTGCCTGTAGTGTTTTAGAGCATAAAACTTAGTTAAATTATGGGTAATTAAGCACCATTGGGGTAATTGAGGCTATTGAGGCTTACCTGTAATTTACCTTACAGAATGCGTTATTTAAAAGAAGTGGCCGAGAGAGCAGTGTCGCAGCGTCAGGTTCTGAGGTCCATTTCCAGGTTGGGCAGTGTCATGGTGATTTTTTCTTACACACATAGCACCCGTTCAAAAGAATGACGCCGGACGTGCCTTGTAATTATTTTTTTTACTATCCGGAAGGATTCTGAAGAGACCACCCAGCTACCTATCATAAGAGGTGATTAAAAGGATAAAATAATGTCTGAATATTGCCTTCGTTATGTCCCTAGATAATGTGTGATAACCATAGATCAAAAGGTACATTTATTGTGTCACTTTAATGAGAAGCTTTAGTGAGGAGCTCGTGGCTAAATAATTACAGCCGCATAGACCGATCTTCCGGGTTAAGCCACGCTTGCCGAGGTTGGTCTGTGGATGGGTGACCATTTACCATAGCGAGTTTCCTCCGTGCCTCGGAAAGCACGTAAAGCCGTTGGTCCCGGCTGTCATTTGTAGATCTTTGACAGTCGTTACTGTTGGTCAGAAGCCAGAAAGTCTGACAACCAGTCTTACCAAGAGTATCGTATTACCCAGTTACTGGGTTGTGGAGGTCTGATAGGCAGTCGCTCCATGTAAAATACTGATATTCAGCTGCATCCGGTTCGACTGGAAGCCGACCCCAACATAGTTGGGAAAAGGCTAGGCAGATGATGATGACTTTAGTGAGAAGTTTTCTAGGCACCTGGAGCAACAAACTACGATAACTATTACAGTTTTGCCCGAATATCGATAGTTAAACTTGAAAAAAAGAAAATCTGTATTGACAGTACAGATAGATAGAGTAATACCTCGGTTTAAAGAATTTATTTCCAAAAAGAACATTACATAGTTCACTTTAAAGAGAAACTTAACTAAATTAAAACTAATTTTAGTACAAACGTGAGTTCGATCTGCCATAGATACAATAATGGTTAAATACATATCAGTTACTAATTAAGTACAACATCAACATTTTTTTAAAAACATTAACAGATTCAGAGTTTTTTATATTTTTTGGTACATAATATAAAAGGAGAAGCTGACTGACTGACTGATCTATCAACGCACAGCCTAAACCGCTGGGGTTAGAAACTTGAAATTTTGACAGTAGGTTCCTTTTGTAACGTAGGCATCCACTAAGAAGGGATTTTTCGAAATTCAACCCCTAAAAGGGTGAAATAGGGGATGAAAGTTTGTATGTAAGTTCGTCATTTTTGAAGTAAGACGCATGAAATTAAATATTAAGGTTTCTGGTTAGAAATAAAGCTACACGTGTCTCAGCGTTTTTGAAAATTCAACCCCTAAGTGGGTGAGATAAGTGTTGAAAGTTTGTATGAGAAATCAGTTACTTTTGAAGTAAGAAGCATGGAATTAAAAATGTAGGCTCTTGGTGAGAAATAAATATACATGTGTTTTTGGGATTTTGGAAATTCTACCCGTACGAGATGAAATAGGGGATGAAAGTTTTTTTTAGATTTTTAACTGCATCTAACAAGGGGCTTAACGAGGGCTTAAAATTTCACGCAAGCGGAGCTGCGGGCAAAAGCTAATTTGTTATATAGCTGACCGATAATCAGCAATAGTATTGATAGACTATCGATAGTTTTGTTGTTGCCGTGCAACACTAAACTATTTTTTTAATCTGATTTCATTTAGCGATTTTTAACTGAGATGACAACCCCATCACACACACATAACTAAATTATTGTTACTGGTTTAACGCAATAACCCAAAAATATAAGAACGTTTATTTTCATGAAGTTACATAAGTGTTTTATTATCAAGAGTCCGTCAATCTAGTGGCGTGTAAAATACATTGTAACTATCACTTAAAAGTCACCGTCAAATCGTTTTTCTAATCCTTCACGGATCACTAGAACCCCACTCAAAATACCTAAACATAATTAAAGACATCATTCAACTGCATTAGATCGGAGGTAAGCACAATTCTAGGAATATGGCGTATTTTCCTTCAGAATGCCGCGGCTAACGGACCTTGGGTCTATGCCTATATACGGCATGGACTGAGTCCATTCATAATGTAGTTGAGGTATTGGTAGATTCTGCGGCATCTTCAACCAATTCCTTGTTTGTACGAGTATACGCAAATGAATGAGGTTAATTTTGTGAGTATTTTGTTAATAGCTGTAAACGCCATTTTTAACCGACTTCTTTTTCTAACATGTTATTGTGTTTTTGCTAACAAAACTGTTAGGCCACGCCCCTATTCGGTTAGCAAACAATGTTAAACCGGGTCCGCAGCGCCAATTTTGCTAACTGTTAGGCCACGCCCCTATTCGGTTAGCAAACAATGTTATCCTGTTTGCAAACACGAAAACACGACGCAGCGGACCCTGTTTAATAGTTCGACCGAATAGTTACGACTCTAGGAAAGGGTCTTTAGCGGAGCTCTTTCCGCTGAGTAACGAAAGAGAGAGCATCAAAAAAAAAAATTGGGTCCTCTTTGGGAAGCGTAGGCAGTGCCTTTGGTATTGCAGATGCCTATAGGTGGCGGTGACAAAAAAAACTTACTAAAAGGAGATGTTTCAGAAATGTATGGAGCCTGGGCTAGCACCATGTACACTATACGTAGGTATTATGTATGTATACAAGCTTAGTTTTAGTATATACTAAATCTGAAACTAGTTTGTTCAGAATCACTAGGACAATCGATTGACATATTTTTTACACCTGTAGGGTATTTTTTTTTCTTCAATTTTAATTTTGTTTCAGTAGTTTTCTACCCATAACAGTTGACGGGAATAGACACCTTGAGGCTTGAGATGGTCCTCTCGGTCAGTTTCCGTGTATTAGACGACCCTTGCATAGCACATCTCAGGCATTTCACACTTTTTTAGGGAACATAACGCGACATAAACTAAGGTGTAACTTGGAGATTTACTAAAAAAAACATATTCAGGCAGTTCTGATGAAAATCTTGTTGGGGTGTCTCGGTTTTCGTATATAAAGTAAAAATAAGATTGTATAGCTATACAATAAAGTAACCGTTTTTTATGTTAATTTTCTATAATTTTACTTCGTTTAATTGTACATTCAAGATATCTTGGTCAAGAAGAACACAACACATAAAAATACGGTGGATCGAAATTATGACATGTGAAATGTCATTTTGACAATATTGACATGTCAATGACCCCATAGTGTTTATTTCTTGTACTTGTTACTTAACCTATCTACGTTGTTTATAGATGAAAATACTTGGATTTCGTTATAATTATATTAACTTATCGAGTACTGTAATTATAGACACTAATTAGACACAATAGATAAACAATGGCACTGACGATCCGGATCGTCGGTCGGGCCGCTAGCGGTTAAAATAGAACTCGTCACGAAACCTAGGACTGTCAAAGTTGTCAAACTCATGTCAATGTCAAACAACTGTAATGGCTACCAGAAAAAAAGGGTTAACATATTAAAAAACTTCCCCAAATAATAATTACAGTACAAGAGTACTCTTCTTCAAATTAATTTATTTGTATTTTTATGGAAATCCTTTATTTTTTTCCTATTTTTCTATTTAAATAGGTACTGTACATAGTGGTGGCCCAAAATCAAACATCTCCTTTCACCAGTTTCCGAGCCTTGCTTAAGTATAGTCAGGAGTAGAAGCTTATATTGCAAATAAGAAAGTTTATTTTTAGAAAAAGCATTTCGAAACGGCTGAGAAATAAAAGGTAGGGTAAAAGTAACTTTTGACAAGACGAGAGCTCTTTAAGAGGTTCAAGTGTTGTTCTTACACAAGTTTGCGGCTGCGCCCACCACCATCTTGAGTTGAGGGTTAGAGGCTCTAGATTTTTCCGAGAAAATATAGAATTTTCAAGTAAATTTTTAGGGTTCCATACCCAAAAGAGTAAGACGGGACCGTATTACTAAGACTCCGCTGTCCGTCTGTCACCAGGCTGTATCTCATGAACCGTGATAGTTAGACAGTTGAAATTTTCACAGATGATGTATTTCTGTTGCCGCTATAGCAACAAATACAAAAAAACAGAATAAATAAATATTTAAGGGGGCTCCCATACAACAAACGTGATTTTTTTGCCGTTTTTATAGATAATGGTACGGAACCCTTCGTTCGCGAGTCCGACTCGTACTTGACCGGTTTTTTATTATTGTTCTTCCGTTTTATAAAGTTTCTTATTCCGCCTAGGTCAGCTTCCAGTCTAACTAGATGCGGCTGAATACCAGTATTTTACACGGAGTGTATGTCATCAGACCTCCGTAACCTAGTTACTGGGCAATGCCGATATCCTATGGTTAGACCGGTTGTCAGACTTTCAGGCTTTTGACTACCTGTATCGACTGTCAGTGACACCCGAGACTGACGGCTTAAAGGCTCCTAGATAGTGTTGGGTAGGACATGACTTAAAAAAGAGTTTGTAAGAGTAGCCTCTTTTTTGCTCTAAGCACTGGCTCATTTGAAGTAGTACATTGTACTGACAATGTACTACTTCAAATGAGGCGAGGCGTACTGAAGCTCGATGATACGTTTGAAGTAACGAGTACGAATATGACATTTTGATGTCACTGGTTTCGATGTACTGATTACGTCTTTCTCGAGTCCCGGTCACGTAATGTTCATTGTAGAATGAATGACGTGCTATTGTAGTATATGCCTCACTCCTTCTCTTTCTCACCCTATAGTTTACTTACCGAGAGTAACGAGTAACGCGACTACCGCGACATAAAAGTTGAAATAGTACACTTTAAATTTTCGAGCCGCTCTTACATTTTGACGTCTTGTACGGGACGAATGTACCGCCTCTTGTATGTCCTACTCAACACTACTCCTAGACACAATGCCGCCGGCTTTACCGCCGGCACTGCCGCGCAGCTTGCCGGCGGATGTTTAACCATGCCGCCGGGTATAACGCCTATTGACTTACACCCTCGCGGCAATAAGCCGGCGGCAGGTGTGTAGAAGCCTTAACATTCTCTCCGAGTCATGGAAGGGTTTCGATGTGTAACGGTCGGTCCACAGAATGACCGCGGCAAGCGCAGCTTAACCTTGCAAATAGCATGATCTGCGCGGCTATTAATTAGCCACGAGCCCTCGCGATTGCTCTAATCACATGTTTATGCCACAAAAAAAAACAGAAAATAAAATAACTTAAAAAAAAAAGCCTCAGATGTCGGTGCTAATCCATGCTGAACCTAATTGAAGTCACCGACTTCTGAAACTGTTGATTTTATAAATTGGTAATTATTTAACACTTTTAATTATTATTTTTTACATAATTTTGTGCATTGTATTGTTTAGAAAGGCTATCTCAGCCTATGTAACGATCTTATTTACTTACAATTATGCATACAATTAGAATAAGATCTTTTTGTATCTAGTGTTATTTATGGAAATAAAGACAAAAAAAAAAAAATTGAGTGATTTTTCTTTTATCTAATTTGTTGTACCCTCTCCTTCCAACCTTTTGTTCAGAATTTCCTCTGCACAAACACAACATCTAACTTAGAAATGCTTTAAACAAAGTTATGCACAGCGCTAAGTAATGCAATTCTCTCAGTCGTGCACTCGTGCGCCAATTTTTCGCTCAGTTCGTCGCGAGCTATGCCGCCGACTGCCGAGGTACGTGCATTTGATTTCCTGAAGAATGCGGGCAGATTAAGAAAGGAAATTACTTTGCATATTTTTTTAAATAATATTGTATTAAGATAGGTTTTAATATATGTAGTCTTTGTTTTTTGTTGTTTGTTGTAGTTTACGACTTATCTACAGTCTGTATCGACTGTAACGACATTGGTCGACGTTTAATCGATCGATTGGTGTAGTCTACTTAGTCGATCGATGTCACGAGTCTAAACGGCCATTAAGTGACTAAGGACCGATTTTTCAATCGTCAGATAAATTTTATCCAAGGAATAAATATGACGGTTTGACATATTTTCTATACAAAAGCTGTCAAAACATCAAACTTATTCCCCAGATAAAAGTTATCTGACGATTGAAAAATCAGCCCTAAACCTAATTTTGAGTTATGAGCAAAAACGTCGAAAGTGTTGTCCCTAGAAATTCTGCAGACACACAGATGTTTTTGATTATACCAAATTATTGGGCTACTTTTTAAGCTCATTGTATAACTTTTAATGAGTCACAGGACTAACACAGTTTATAAAATAAAAGTTTTTGTTTTTATGTCTTGCTTTTATGTGCTGAAATTTGAGCACCTACAATATGGTATGGTAACATAATTATGGCAATGTCTCAGTAAAAGTCTCTGGATCTCGTAATTGACAAATGATAGTAAAATACCTACGGACCAGACTGGTCGATAGAAAAAATGTTGTGCTTTTACGTAGTTTATAAAACTCAAAATTGACAAAATGTCACTTTACTTTTAAAAGGTCTTTTAGACATAAAGCGGCAGATCGATCAACGATCGATCGATTGGGTTGGTGTGGTAGCACCCTAACAATACATGCCTTATCCAGAAGTACCGTACCTAGCTTTCTGTATCAGGGGCTTGATCCAGCCGCCCAACGAGAGCTTCATCAGATGTTTGTCGAGGCTCTTGGCTATTAAACCATTGGCCGTAACTACAGAGCTTCGTCAGATGTTGGTCGAGGCTTTTGGCTATTAAACCATTGGCCGTCTATTATCGGCACAATGACTGCTGAGTCAACATTCCACATGGCGACCACCTCGTGTGCCAAGTCTTGATATTTCATTTCTTTATCCTTCTTGGCTTTCACAAGGTTCTAGACGTAGTTTTATTATTAGCGCAGACAAAATATTGTATTGTATTGATATGTGTATTTGTTTATTATTCAAAACGACACATTTTACTGTATCAAACATGATATAAACAACTTTTATTCTGTTTGACGACATTACAGTAAAATGTGTCGTTTTATAAGGTAAACAAACATATCATGTGAGCGAAAGGAAAATAATAAATCCTTCATATTTAACCCAAAAAAGATAGTATGCGTAAAAACGACGCATACGTCAACAAAACATTGCATTGTGCGTTTCAGACATCTCCCTCATTGCAAGTACCACTGAGGTGCTCACCAATTTTAAAATATTACAACCGCGTGCGTCAAGTTGACGCATGATCTTTTATTTACATTTAAATTTCCCTACCTGTCTAGGGTTAATCCTATTCTGTTAAGTAATCGTGTTAAGCTTTGCCTTGTCTTGCATTAACGCTTGCAAGTTCATTGTTGCCTAAGATGACTAAAGTACTAAGTGCCTACATCTAGCTCGACTATGCTGCTTGTGAAATTATGCAATGTGCATAATATTGACGTTCAAAATGGTAATTTGTCCGGTCTTTGTTGTCTATTCCGGACACAATCCATCAACAAGACGCGTCGGACATCTTTAGCATAATACGTGTTTTACAATTTTCAAAGAATAAATATGCGAACCTCGTTTTTTTTCGCCTTTTATCCGAAAATCCCATAAGAAAAAGTATGACTATTAAAAAAGTATAATTTGATTAATGAAAAATCGAATGCAGGAAATTGAATATGTAATTTTGAATAAATTCACTTACCCGATCCGAAATAGCTTCTTCCATTTTCCCGCGCTTCAGTCCCGGCGCGCGAATGACATTCGCCGGTGGCGCCACCACAGAGCTGGTTGGCGGTGGAACACCGCCATTGCCGCTTACAACCGGTATGAAACCGGCCTCCATGGTAATATCAGGTACTAAACATCGCCGCTACTCAACAACAGATGGCGCTAAACACAACTTTTTCACTAAAACCTCAATCCATCGCACGATAGATGGCGTTGATTCAACCTTTTGGCACGAAAACAACTTTGCATTATTTTTAGTAGTTAACTATTATTTTTAAAAACACTATTTCGCACTAAGAATGCACTTAATCAATTCACTGTATGCAATAATGGACGTATTTTGAGTCACTAGCCATTTTTGAGGAACTGGATGTTTTGAGCACAGCACTTTATTTACACGAATTTGAGCATAAGTATGAACGGAATGCGTTTTTCGACACTTACAAACACTATCGTTACACTTATTTTTATTACTTTATGCGTTTTAATTTTATTTTTTTGTTATTTTTCAATAATCACATTGTAGACGAGTCGGCGGGTCGACGGTTGAAAATTTTCTGCAATTTGGGTAGTGTTGTCTCGCTCATTGCCATATCTGTGAAAGAGAGAGAAGACGTTGGGTTAATTGACAAAACAACATAATACGACAGGTTTCAGTTCAATAAACATGTAGGGTAAAACTAATAATTATTGGCCGAGTAATAACCAAGTTTTAAAAAAATGCTTAAATGAAATGCTTGCTTATTGAAGACATGTATTTGAATATGGCAAACGAAATGAAAGTTATTTACTCAAGTTACGTAAGTTAATTACCATAATCACTTGAAATTGACCTATGGAATACTACAAATAATAATTTAATTTGCGTATACCCACAACCAAAGAAATTCTAAATATACCTATGTTCCTATCTCAAGTTAGATTTAATGGTGAAGCAAAAAATGAAGATTATTAAATTCTAGTATGATTATTACAAGGAAACCTAGAAGGAAATCCTGTCGCAAAAAAGTTGTAAAAAGATTAACACGATAGAACGAAAACGATATAGAGAGAAAAGATACGGAATAAGGTGCGAATCGTAGAACCCTTTTCTTTACAATTCTTCAATCACTGAGGAAGAGGCGAGCATTCATGATATACAGCCTACTAAACATCTTATCCCCACAAGGTGGACCGATAACCTGGTGAAGATCGCGGGAATCTGCTGGATGCGAGAAACAGGACCGGTCGATGTGGCGATGCTTGGGGGAGCGCTACGTCCAGCAGTGGACGTCTTTCTGCTGAATAATGATGGTGATGAAACATCTTACTGTTCGTACATTTTCAGATCATGTATCATAAGAACTTCAAGAATAAAATGTAAGCCGATAAACACTATTCACTACATAGTATAAAACAAAGTCGCTTCCCGCTGTCTGTCCCTATGTATGCCTAGATCTTTAAAACTACGCAACGGATTTTGATACGGTTTTTTGAATAGATAGTGATTCAAGAGGAAGGTTTATATGTATAAATTGCACCTGTGCGAAGCCTGAGCGGGTCGCTAGTACCTTATAATAAACACCCCAAAAGAGAGGGAAAACAGAAATGCTTATGATAAAACATCTCCATAACATGTAAAGTAATTATTTTACTGATATACAGGGTGGAATCGTTAAGTGTCAACAGACGATTTTTTTGTCAATTTAAGAGATATTTAAAAAGTTAAGGCTATTATCAAAACTAGGCTACATGGAGAGTAAAATAGTATAAATAACTTCAGGAAAAAGAAAAGCTAGATATTGAAAATTTTGTTTTTTGCTCCCTCCACACATTTAGAATGAGAATTTCTTTCAACTGATCATACCAATCATACCTACGATTACGTAGGTATGATTGGTATGATCACTTCGCCACCATATTAACAGTAAGGAAGAGAGAGATTACTCTCTCTTCCTTACTGTTAATACGGTGGCGGAGTAAGCCTTACTCGATTTCGGTCTATCTTAGTCATCTCTGTAATAAAGCTTCATATCACCAGATTCCTGAGCACTACCTAAATCTAACCCAGGATTTCGAACAGAAAACGACAGATTTTGTAGTTCCAGATTGCCTATGTAATGCATAGCCTATTATTTTCATGTCTAATAAATAACGATAATATTGCAATCAGTGTGTTTAACTAATTATAAAATACTAATAGTTCAATGACAATGTTCCTTATTACATGGCGCTAAATATCGTCATGACAAACTTGTGGCTGTATAACAGAACTCCTCTGCCTGCGTTTTAAGGGAATAGGCATTAGGTGTATTTTTTTATTAATTAAATAGAAAATCCATAAGACACTTTTTTTTAATTCCGAACTTAAAGCTTACTCCGTAGTTTTTTTCAGCAACTTGTTATTTTTCGTTGTTGCGACTTTGTCAATAGGTACATACAAGAAAGAAATATTATCCATTTTTTTTTGAGTTATTATTAATCCTGTCATTCAGTAAATAATTTAGCTCGAAAATAAAATGCAATAAAATTATAAGCTTCTTGAATATCTCATGAACAAAAATGTCATACTAAATGTACGGAAGGTAAAATCAAAATTCTCGATATATGGCGGTTATTTTTCAAAAATATTTATATTATTTTAATTACCAGACGGCCTAGTTTTGATATTAGCCGTAAGTTCTGAAATATTTTCTAAACTGACGGAATAATCGTCTGTTGACACTTAACGATTCCACCCTGTATAAAATTAATTTTAAAAAAACGCTGATCCTCCTGCCTATCCTTCCCAAAGGATTTTGGGGTCAGCTTGCAGTCTAACCAGATGCTGCTGAATACCAGTATTTTACACGGAGCGACTGCTATCAGACTTCCGCAATGCCGATTGTCAGACTAGGGCTTCTCTCTATCCGTAACGGCTGTCATAGGTATTCGTATGACACCCGGGACCGACGGCTTAACGTGCTCTCCGAGGCACGGAGGTGTCTCGATGTGTAACAAACGGTCACCCATCCACGGGCTGACCGCGGCAAGCGCTGCTTAAGCTTGCAAATCGTATGTTCCGAGCGGTTATTATATAACCATGAGCGAAAAAAAATGTTGATCAATAAATATAAAATACACAAATCCATCAACGATCCGCTCACCTTACTTTACATTTTTATCGGAATTCAAGGACGATATTTATAATTATCACGATGAGAATTTTTACACAAATATAGGAAAAGATTATCTTACGTTTTTGCGTATAAACGATAATAGTATTGTTTATTTTTGTTGTCTGAAAGAAGACGCAATGACCATGATATTGTTATGATAGGATTAAAAGAACAGGATCGGTGATGCACTGACTATAACAGTTTGAACAGGTACCTGAGAAGTGAGAACCATAGCTTTGGCAATAGAGAGAGCCTATTTGATGGCATTGGATTTAAATTATGTCAGTCGTTTTATACAACTTTATTTTTAGTATAATTACGTATATGTTACGGGCAACGTGATTAACTGGGCATTATTAATTAATAAGGACCGGCCATTATTAATAATGCCCGACGGCCTGTGGTCCATGTAATAAGTCAGTGTTTGCACAATAAAAACAATGAAAAACTTAAGGGGATGTTTGGAAGGTTTTTTGGGTTTCCAAAGGAGAGTCGACGGAGGCCCGCCGTGCGGGGCTCCTATTTCTGTCTGCAGAGTTTAAAGTAACCTAACACGAAGGGGATGACGGGGGCTTCGTTCGGTCGCTTCGCTCGCTCACTCTAGCCCTCGTCATCCCCTTCGAACCTAACCTATCCGTTTCGGGGTGCCCCAAATGAATGACCAAATCTATTTACTTCACACATTGCCGGTGGAACAGCAGGTATTCTATTTTTATCAAAATAAAAGTAGGTAACTAATGATGTTATTACATTTTTAACTGTTTATTTTTTAACTACTATAGGTATTCAATAGTTTATTTTTTGTTAACTTTTCACAAAAGTTTTTGTAAGTTTAATTTCATTTAGGGCCGATTTTTCAATCGTCAGATAAATTTTATCTAAGGAATAAATATGACGGTTTGACATATTTTCAATACAAAAGCTGTCAAAACGTCGAACTTATTCCACAAATAAAAGTTATCGGACGATTGAAAAATCAGCCCTTAATAAACAAAAAAACTACAGTTCACCTATTTTATTACTTTGCCCAAGATAGGGTGGGCATTATTCATAATGGCCGGGAAAAGTGATTAATCACGCTGTTTTAATCGCGTTGCCCAATTGAGTCGGGCATTATGAATACAGACCGGCCATTATTAATAGTGCCCGGACTTATCAAATTGCCCGTAACATATACAAAAACCGAGACACTCCAACAAGATTTTCATCAGAACTGCCTGAATGTGTGTGTTTTTTTTTAATAAATCTCCAAGTTACACCGTAGTTTATGTCGCGTTAAGTTCCCTAGTAAAGTGTGAAATGTCTGAGATGTGCTATGCAGGGGTTGTCTAATACACGGAAACTGACCGAGCGCACCGTCTCAAGCCTCAAGGTGTCTATTCCCGTCCACTGTTATGCGTAGAAACCTATTGAGAGAGAATTGAAATTTATGAAAAAAAAAAGGAAAAATTTAATGTGGTGTAAAAACTATGTCAATCGATTCTTCTGATGATTCTCCTGGTGGCTTGTACACCATAAAATAATGTTTATTTTCTTTTAAACAAAAACATGTTAAAACTTATTATAATACGAACGTACATGTACAAAAAAAAAAACTTGTCTTACGTTCATGAAACATTTATTACCACTGGTCTCAAATAGAGTAATAAAATTGAATTTAAAAAATATATGAATATGTCCCAGGTACTTATGTATAAAGGTCACAGAACAAATTAATATGCAGGTATTTTTATATCTCGATATTCTCGTTACACTTACTACAAAAACAAGTTTATAAAAAGAAATAATAACAAAAAAACATTAAAAAATATGTTTGTTTATAGCTTAATTTTACGTTTTATTTTATTTTTTCGATTTATTGTTTTACGTTTATCGCGTATTCAGCGTGAAATATTTTCTCAGTTACATAATTATTAAACAATATTACAAGTATTTGACTGAAAAAAACTAAGAAGTCCGTCGGTTATATTTATCAAAAAATATTTGACCCGTATTTTCTTTTGTTACGTAAACCAACATTGACGAAGATACGACACTTTTAAAATTGGCAAAACGTCACAAGCAAGTACAATTTTTCTTGCTTCTGACGTCACAAGCTTCCCACTCTCAATCAGTTTTGATGCGTTTTATCTTTATAAATATTCATAGATTTAACAAAAGAAAAATTAAGTGTTCATTATTTTTCAAAACTCTAACTGGCGGACTATTTAGATTTGCAATTTATTGATGCTGTCAACATGATTAGGTACTTATTTGCTTTTTGTAGTATATGTGGATGATTTGTTATTATTTTCAGCCTTTTTACAGATAGAGGACGAGGTGGGGGATTTTTCGCTGGCAAACACATAAGGGTTGGACCTCATCTGGCAGCACGGAATCGCCTTTTTCCGTCGCCCTTTCTCTTTCTGTCGCTTAGAACTGCCATTGCCGCCATTGCATTTTGTCCGTGATGCCGATCGCCTCGAGGATACCGCCGCGTGCTATCGCATTATGCTTTCTGTCTCGGTCTAGCAAATGGCAGTTCTAAGCGACAGAAAGAGAAAGGGCGACGGAAAAAGGCGATTCCGTGCTGCCAGATGAGGTCCAACCCTTATGCAACATTTTCGACCCACAAACAAGACAGTTGGTGACACAATTCAGTACAAGACGCGTATCTAAGCAACCGTGCGCTTACACAACCAACAGTAGGATAATATTTGCTTAAACAGTAACTAACATACGCAACTTGCTTGCGAAATACACGCAAGATAACATAACATGGTCGTCACGTGACTCACGTGTGACGAATTTGAAGAAGGTGAACTCTCGTAACTATAACCCAAACGTGATTTTGTATGATCATCTTTTTTTCAATTTCAATTCAATTTTGTATGAGGATGTTGATGGGGCTGCCCCATTTCGGGGGGCCTACTCCCTAAGTCCGTCAACGAAGTTAGTCGCCCGTCCGAAAGTAGCCCGAAACGTAGGAGTGAACAAAACAAGTGTCAAGTTCAACTTTTCGGACGGGCAAAAATACATCGGTAGTAGGAACAACTGTCAAATCGTGTTGTCATTCATTCTCAGTTCGGGCCCCGAAATAATCGTATGTCCGTAGGTGATAGTGAGTAGGAAAAGCTCGTAACTAAGGCCGAAACCACGGACTTCGTGCTTAGGGAGTAGACCCCCTGTAGTGCATCTGGTATGCTCACGCAGGCAAACGTCGATAGCTTTCATGCCGTCGTCAGACAGAAACCTGCCTCGTTGCTCTGCAGAGTGCGGGCCAGCTCCAACTCCACCCTGAAGACCATAGCAGGGAGATACGGACTCTTATTTGTATAATGCCATGACGAACAATGAACTGGTAACTAAATATTAAGTTTTGACTAACATAGGCATAAGATCTTTCTCTCTTTTTCTTATCCGAAATAAAGATTATTTTATTAATAATACAAAAGTCAAAGCAACAAAACTTAGCGCCAATTTATGGGCCATTATATCGTTATTGACCAGTGAAAACCTCGTAAATAGTAATGTTGGTCAAACACGTTTTATATCATATTTAGCAAGGAAACCTCGCAACCCATATTTACGACTGGCCTGAGTTTAATTTGAATGCAAATTAAGAAGTTCATTATGAATAATGCACCTGTTTATCTGCTGATAACCCCTTTTTTTATCGTGGGAAAATCCTCATGGATACCCTTCGCCTGGGGAAGGCGAAGGGTTATGCCGGACTCTTACCGGCTAAAACCCACAGTGTTCCTTCTCCTGACCCTTGGCCGGGGTCACGGGATTCGCAGCTGCATGCACCGCAACCCCGGCAGGCCTCGGTCCGCCAGCCCCTGGCGGACCTCTCCTTCTGTGGGGCCTTGCCCCCACGTCCTCCTGAGAGGCGCGCACGGAACACATGCGCGCCGCCTTCTCGGGCCTGTTACTGGTCGGGCGACGGGTCCCCTAACCCGTCGCCCGCAGGCCACACACTAGAGTGGCCGGAGATCGTCGCGCGCCCGGTGCGTCTGGCGCGGGAAGGGAGAGTGGCCGTCGCCTCTCTCTCCCTCTCCGCTCCCTCCTTGGTCGCCATCACCACCTCGCAAAAGGAGGTGACGGCTTCCCACGCACTCTCGCTCCCGACCATGGACAGAACCACGGCCGGAAGCGAGAGGTCACCACCGATCGCCGCGACTATAGTTCACGGCGCTGCGTCGCCCACCCACGGCACTCCTGCAACGTGTGCAGCGCCGTGTCTTCCGGGCAGTCGACGCAGTGGTAACATCCGGGCGTCTGCTCCCGGCCTATGCGACACAGGTACTTCCCGAAACATCCATGTCCCGAAAGCACCTGCGTCAGCCGGAAGCTGAGGGCGCCATGCCGCCTCTCTAGCCACTCCTCCATAACGGGTCTTACCGCCGCTATTGCGGCGTGCCCTGTCTGCTGATAACCCCTGGTATTTAACGACAAAAATCCATTTTTTTTTTTCAAGAAAACCTCGTTAATCTTTGCCGTGCAAGATCTCATCATTCATCACGATAGCGAAATATGGGTAGTACGAAAGTACACCTTACCCTACCGGGATCACAAGAAAAGAAGTTATGATAATAACATAATATCACGACTGTGTTCCCCGAAGGGTTGAGCAGAGGTACACGTTCATTTTGCCGTTACGTTTATCCCATGTAATAATGGCTATCCTATTGCCCACAAAACTAGAAAAACCCAATAATACTTTGCCCGACCTGGGGATCGAACCCAGGACCTCATGCTCAAGCAGTCGCGCTTCCACTAGACCAAGGAGAAAGTTATGATATAATATCAACAATTTAGAAACTGCGATCACTTCTCATTTCATTGAGATACAGAGAACATCTTACGATCATCACTCAATAATAACAGATGGTATCAATGATTCGATTATTTGTACTCATTGACGCGCATCGAGAAACGAACGATCGATAAGTATTCTCGGTAAGTACTCTGTATTAGACGCAATATAAACTAGTACACAGAAAAAGAATAACAATCTACTTTTTAACCGACTTCGAAAGGAAGAGGTTATCAATTCGATGCGTTTTTTTAAATTTGTGGCCTGATTTGAGTAATTCTTCTTTTATTTGTTGCGAAATACTGTCGAGTGACCCTTCATGAATTGCATTAAGTTTGGTTGATTAGTTTTTTTTTATGCAATAGGCATGTTGACAGCATCAATAAATTGCAAATCACATTAGTCCGCCAGTTATGATGAGTTTTGAAAAATAATGGACAAGTATTTTTTCTTTTGTTAAATCTATGAATATTTGGAAAGATAAAACGCATCAAAACTCGAGAGGGGGCTTGTGACGTCAGAAGCAAGTCAAAATTGTACTTGCTTGTGACATTTTGCCAGTTTTAAAAGTGTCGTATCTTCGTCAATTTTTCCTATATTTTTAATTATTTGGTTATCTATTGTTAATTATGTCGCAAATATCCTTTTTTTATACTTCTTTTCGATGCTGTTCTCTTTAAGCCAAAGGTTGACTGGTAGAGAATGCCTTATGGCATTAAGTCCGCCTTATGTACCACCATTGTGCATTGAAGAAATAAATAAATATATCATAAACATAACAGACTGATCAGTAGAGATCGAATATTCGGATGTATATTCACCTAAACTTGAGATGTTGGCTAATATGGAACGCGCTTTTGTATCGAAAAATCCCGCGGTTCCGGGACAATTATTATTTATTTATTTTTTTGGTTCATCTAACGCACACCATTCTTCTTCTTTCACTCTACATACACACATCATATTTGCATCGGGGGTTAAACATGTAATACAGGTAATTTTAAATAATTATGCAATCCAAAAATCCCGGTTTTTTTATAAATAATTTAAAGATGTCGCTTCCATATTATACACCCGACTAGTTATGCATTCCCGGTGTTCCTGGCATCCCGGGTTTTTTCTTACAAAAAATATATTTTAGGAAGCCGCTTTCATAGTTTCGTAGCTAAAAATTATCCTTCCTTCCACTCGACACCACCAAAACGACACCACCGGTGGTGTCGTATGGAATCTCTAGTCCATACGACACCACCGACTATTAGTGAGGTTACCTACATACAAAGTTGTTGATATGAAAACTCCAATTAAGTTCAAGCAGTTTCATTAATGAGGTATGTCATTTGATAAAGTAGATATATATATATAGATATCCTCTAGTTATTGACAGGAGTCCCGTCCTCTTTCTCCTCTATGTCTCTAGTTTTTCTCTATTGATAATAGTTTTTTGGGGTCGGATCAATGTATGTGATGTTGTCTGATATTTATTTATTTATTTATTTTAATGAACTGGGACCTGTTTGTCAAAAACACGCGTTTCTGAACATCACTAGGGTGGTGTCGTATGGACTAGAGATTCCATACGACACCACCGGTGGTGTCGTTTTGGTGGTGTCGAGTGGAAGGAAGGAAAATTATCTTTATGTAAATATGCATCTGAATATCCGATCCCTATTGATCAGAAAGGTTCAACAGAGATATTGACAATCAGTGCCAAAGCTCACTTTAAAACCACATCCAGCTCGTCCCTCAGTCGATAGTCAAATTGGATTAAAATAAACAGATTTCATGATTAAAGAATTCGTGTTGCGAACGTCGCATTCGATCCAAAGTGGTGTGCTTTTAATAAATGCGGATTAAAACCAAATAATAAATTAAAGTGAAAAAAAAAACTTTTTAAAAACAAGCTTTTATCCATTCATTTATTTTTTAGTTATGATTGGGAATGTTTCTAAGTCTGTTTTCGCGTTTTCGTCAGCAAGCCCTTTCATTTGATACCCATACTGTGGTAGTACAGAAAAAAATAACTAGTCCGCTATCTTGGATGATCCGCCATATTGGAATTAGAATGACGTCACATAGCTAAGCATGCATTGTCATCCAAAATAAGCGTGTATACCAAATTTCATCTCAATCGGGATTTAAAATTCAGTTGCAAGATTCCACCCGCACAAACATACATACATTGCAAGTTAAATAAAAGCTTGTAAAAACATTATTTTAATAGCATAAAATAACATCACGCCTGTTCTACCAGAGGGGTTGGGTAGAGGATTATTATACCAACTTATTACACCCTCATTTTGACGTTAATTAATTATTTTTACGTTTATTAAAACGGTCCCTGACCAAATACAATAATTAAAGATAAGTACGAAGAAGAAGATATACAAGGTGTAACTTAAATAACGCACAACCTCTTAAGGGGTCATACTCATCATTATGAACCCCACTTTTACTATGGGACTAAGCCTGAAATCGTGAAAAAAAAAACTGCTGTTCCCTACATTTTGGCGAGTTATGCGAACATAAATGTAGCGAACAGCTGTTTTCTTTTCGCGATTTCGGGTTTGGTCTCATAGTAAATGTTGTTCATAGTGATGAGTACAATCTCCCATTTCGGTTTGTTGACTGTTTATAATTTCACCCTGTATACAACCGCCCAACATTAACCGTTGGCTGCCGCCGTCCGGCATACCGTCCTCGCCGACGAGGCCCGTCGAGACGTCCCACCGCCGCCGGTCACGATCCACCGAGATCTCCCGTCGGAGAGCCGGTCGTCTCTTCAGACTCCGCAGTCACACCGATAATTCAGCCCTCATCAAGCCGTCTCACCCCCCTAAGCCCCCGCCAGCAACGCCCTAAGCCGAGGTCCGAGTCCCACTAGGGGTCGCCCTTAGTGCTACTGTTGCAGGTAGTCATGATGTTAGTGTAGTACAAGTACACACATCAAAAGTGTCTAGGGATCAAGCATTTTTATGCGGATTTCTTGAGATTGAGATGTGGCTTTGTAATAAATTTATGATTTTATAAATTTATATGGATCCTTTTTGGTGCATTTCATAATTTGAATCAGGAACTGTGAATCAAATTCGAGTAAAAGATGAAAATCAGCTGACAATATTTTCCCTATAAAAACATACAACGCATTGAAGACATTATTAGTGCTACTGTTTCCCTACTACTGATTAAAACCAACGTTATTATGGAGCGGCGACGTCATTTAAGCAGGGAAGAAATGCTCAGAGCCGTGGGAATGATAGAAGCTGGTTCCCGGCAACGTACTGTGGCTTTAGCTCTGAATACAAGTCAGAGTGTTATCAGTCGACTTTGGACACGTTACCGAAGCACTGGTACCGTGGCTGAGCGCCATGGAGGACGGTATCGCTGCACCACACGGAGACAAGACCGATACATTCAAATCTTAACTCGAAGAGCTCCAACAATAACCGCCATGATGTTAGCCGTGAGGCTTCATCACTCTTCAGGGAACTTAATTAGCGACCAAACAGTCAGAAACCGCTTGCATGAAGTGAACCTTCATTCCCGAAGACCGCTACGGGTACCACCTATAGCAATGCACAATCGTAGGATTCGATATCAATGGGCTCTTGGACACAGAAATTGGGCAGAAGAACAATGGCGTTTCGTGTGCTTTTCTGATGAGTCTCGTTTTGGTATGAGACCGGATACAAGACGTATACGACACTGGAGAACCCCTGGACGCCAACAGCGATTAAAATCCTGCCAGGAAGTCCATCCTTATAGTGGTGGAACCATCATGGTATGGGCGGGTATTTGGATCGGCGGAAGAACTGAGTTGATTTGGATCAGAGGCAACCTCAACGCTCAAATTTATGCTGAGACGATTGTATCAGACGTCATCGTTCCTCTACAAGCGCAAATCGGTCCCTTATTTCAGTTAATGCATGATAATGCACGACCGCACACCGCAAGAGTTGTAAGACAGACTCTCGCCGCAGCTAACATCAATGTCCTGCCCTGGCCTGCTCAGTCGCCAGACTTGAACCCGATTGAGCATGCATGGGATATGCTACAGAAAAGAGCTCTGCCGAATATGGAGGGTATCCAGTCGCAAGAAGACCTTTTTTTGTTGTTGCAACGAACATGGGCGGCCATTCCACAGCGTGATTTGGATGAACTCATTTTGAGTATGCCAAACCGATGTTCTTGTGTTGTTAGTGTTCGCGGTAGAAACACGGATTATTAATTGTTTAAGTTACCCAATAAAATTTTAAAGAAAACTGTTATTTCAGTCTTTTTTTCGAACTTTTGTGTTAGTGGTTCAAATGTCAAAAATCCCTTTATTAGGAAAATGGCAAATTTCTTTATTAATGCAAAGGTGACTTGGTTTATCGTTACTGTGACAAACGAAAACACTTTATTTGATGAATCCTTAAAGAAAATTTTAATTAATATCAATCAGGAGAAAAGTTATTGCAAAAATATATGTTGATCCCTAGACACTTTTGATGTGTGTAGTTAGCTTAGGTTAAGTATTTTACTCCCCCTCATTGGTTGGAAAACCCTCAGGTCTCGCCAATAACTGCCCGGTTACGTAGAAATAGTCCCTTAGGACCACATAAAGCAGTCCAATAAAAACAAAAAAAAAACGTTTTTCAGTAGCCCGCCAGGCAGAAGACTCCGCCTGGTTGGAGGATCCTCCCTTTGGTTGGAAGAACACCACACCTCGTTCCTCCACAAAACAATCGCAGTATACCTAATCGATGAAGAGTAATTACAATCGACGAAGGTACCATCACAACTCGGGTTCATGACAAACGTGTCTACATACCTATCTTCAATACAAATTCAGTATTTATTATTAAACATGCGGGTTTCCTCGCCGTTTTCCTGCACGCTTACAAGCTTGATTGATTGAAATATTTAAATTATTTGTTTTTGAAACAACACGCCCGAGTAGAAGCAAATTGCTGCTTTTTCTTTCGTAATAAGTTTGATGGATTTCTTTGTGAATAATGTATGAATTGTTGTTGTATGAATAAGCAGTCTTCTATCTCTCTAGTAGTCTAGTGGTATAATAACAGGTGACTAAGGGGGTCTTATCAGACAGATCGGCAAGAACCCCTATCAAGTATCTATATTGACTAGTATGACAATGAGGAAACCTGATTCCTTTAGAATTGCAGTGATCACAATAGACATTAATCATCTATCTATCTTATCATCTATCCATGAAGAAACTGGCTATAATACTGATAAATAAGCAGGTCTATTAAACTACTGATTTATGGAAACCAGCTACCCGAATTGCGCAAAACACTCGTAATCGCTATAACTTTGATTTTGCCAGGTAACAATAACAATCCGACTTCTCCACAACTATGTACCACACAATGAATATTGTGGATAGTCAAAATGAAAGCTATTGAAATTACGAATATGAAACGCAATTTGGATGCTGGTCTACTTAAGATTTGCGTGTGAAGGATAGATGACAGTCGTTCTACGTAAAGGAAAACTTGCCATAGAGCTATAGATAGATTCTCATTCTTTATAGTACAAAAGTAAGCTAAATTAAAGTTCCGTTCCCTATGATCGATCCTTTTAATATTCAGGGGATCAGATATTATATATATGTCGATAAAACATAAATAGGGTATTGAAACAGCATCCACGCATGACGAAAATGTGTTGAAGTAAGTCTGGCGTACTCTGGGTATTCGGCTCCGCTACCAACCTTACTGACTGGCTAATCCACGAAGAAAATACAAAGACCAAATATAAAATTACTTATAAGTGAAATGTGATGCAATCCATGGCATCAGAACATTTACCCGAGTAGTTTTTGTAAGATAACACACAACACTTCATCTTTTTCTTTCAAATAACAAAGAAAACAATAAAATGGGATGGGAGCGCGAACGTAGTGTGGACAGGAAGAGTGCCGACAGACTGACATAGGCCACGCCCACCGTGATGACGTCAGGACGTAGCTGGTATCACAGTGCACAGTTGCTTAGGCCAACTCCTTTGTTGTTGTAATTGGTGAAGCTTTTTCACCTAGCATGAGCAATTCTCGTATACCTCGTGCCAACACGAGAGAAGTCATCAAATAATTAATATTCCATCCTAAGACGCGTATAAAACCCAGTTCCACATACCACCACGATGTCGCAGTAACAACTTGTAGGTTGAAGGCCAACAAATTCAAATTATCAGCTCGTTGGACGATGACAACACTGCCATTCACATTACTTTGCATATTCGAGATTGTTTTGAGTAACACTGGAAGCTTGTGTACACTGGCTCGATTGGCAATAGAGATAGCGAAGTACCAACCGTTCTTATTGATTGTCTAGCAAAGAAAGGCAGCCAGTAGGTAACAGTAGTAGAGCCCCTTCCAAAGGGGCTTGGGAGCTAATGGGTGACCGTTTGTGAACCCTCCGTGCTTCGGAGAGCAAGCGCACGTTAAACCGTCGGTCCCGGGTATCCTACAAATACCTATAACAATCGTTACGGGTAGTTAGAAGCCTGAAACTCTGACAACCGGTCGAACTTGGAGTGTAGACTTGCAGAGTAGTTTCATCAAACGGGTCCCAGAATTTTACCAAGAGCGACTACTGCTTGACCTTCGCAACATAAATTGCGATCTACAGATACTTACTAAACACAAATACGTTCTACGAATATAATATCTCTATAATAACTAAATACGGAATGGGCAGAATGCACCCTGATAATATTTTTTGTAAAACTCTGGTTGAGGGTTGTAAAATTGAGAGTACGAAATGTACCGTACCGCTTGCTAACGAGATCACGACTCGATATGAATTTCTTCAAGCATAGTCTATGCTGCATAGACGAAATAAGTCAAATAAGTATTCCTGGCAAAAGGCCAGGAAAAGATGATATGAAGAAAGGTTGGCTGAGAATATTTTATACGAGTAACATACATAACATAATCAGGGGCCTAATTCTCCTAAAATTAATCTTGATAAATCACAACCGAACCAAGGCCGAACCGTTCATTCAGACAGTTCTCAATTTCAAAAGCTATCCAATTGTATCCAATTGTTTGACACAAAAAACAAAATCAATCATTTTGAAAGTTTTCGAAAACAAAAACTGACTGACGGTTGTGGTTCGATTGCGTTTGGCAACAATTTATTTTAGGAGAATTGGGCCACAGTAACCATCACGGTCCCACTGAAGCATTGTCCTCTTGCAAAATGGGAAGGGCTCACGCCCAAGTCCGGCACGCTGGCCTGGTGCGGGTTGGTGGAGTTCACACACCATAGTTTTTTTGGATCCTCCTGAGTTGTGTTTCATCACGATGTTTTCCTTCACCGTTAACGCTAGTGATAATCAAATTCCGGCTCAGGGAGAGGCTACACGAAGCAGTGCGGTGCAGCTCTCCGCAACACATCTGCGCTCTGCGACGTCCCTTCCCCCTCGTCTTGGTCCGGTGAGCGTACGGCGCCGCGCCGCACCGCACCGTGAGGTATACCACGGAAATTTGTCGTTTAGTGTTAATGACAACACCAAATGATACCCCCAGAGGTGTGGTTGCCAAAAAGGATGTGTTAATGACACCACCGTAATGTTGGGATGCCACTTTTTTTTGGCAACCACACCCCCGGGGGTATCATTTGGTGGTATCATTAACAATGAACGAAATTTGTATGCATTACGCCGCAGAGGCACCGCTCAGGCGCCACGCCGGAGCCGCACCGCATCGTGTGGCTTCTCTCTCACTCGCAACTCATTCGCAAAATGTCGACCGGACGCAAAACGTCCATTTCTCAAAAATGTCTCTCGCAAAATGTTCCTTCCGTAGAATCTCTTTCGGAAAATGTCCCATTAGCAAAATATCCGTTTTTTTTCAATGAACCTCCTCTCCTTGGTATCAGTAAAAAAATCAGTCAAGTGCGAGTGGGAATCGAGCACAGAGGGTTCTGTAATAATCTTTAACCAGAGAGGTAGGTACAAGACATTTTGTGAAGTGGACCCTGAGCCCAAATTCCGATCCGCACATGAATTTACGAAATCAAGAATGCGGGCTGGAATCCAACTGGAAGCATGGATGGCAAGCCTTCAACCACTAGGCTGACAACTAACAATGAAATAAATCAGCCTGTAACTGTCCCACTGCTGGGCGAAGGCTTCGTCTCATACAGAGAAGGAACGAGCATTGATCACCACGCTTGCTCACTGCGGGTTGGCGATTTCAGACCATTAAGTCGCGATTTCCTCACAATTAATTTTGTTTTCAATTCATCCAGAATTGTTGTAGGTAAATACTTTGTTTATAATACACAATTTATGTAATTTAATATAATGAACCCTTTTTTGTGTATAGAATTAGTTAATTTATTCACTTGACAGACAGTACTGTGTTGCTGGGGACTTTGTTGCGCCGTTTCTTTTTCACAGCATAAACACTAAGGGAGGGTGTTTTTGGAGGCTGTTTTATGTAACATTGACGCTCAAAAAGAACTAGGCAATTCTAATCTACTTTGAATAAATGAGTTTTGAAGCTGAAGAAAAAATGTTTTGCTTCACCGTATGTCAGTGGCGTCTTAGATTTACTTCGAAAGTACGTATAACATTGAAAAATTCACAATGCCTAGGTTTACAAATAATAAAGAAAACACGACCTTCGTACAAAGGTAAGAAAAGTTTAACAATAACCAGTACAACACTAGACGTATAAACTTAAACAGTTTACTACTAAACATTGCAGCAACAATGGCTGACCCGCGGTCACATGTTTAACTGTCTGCTTGTTCACGGCAAACATAAAAGTTAAACAAGTTGCCACAATGTAGTGGTTCAGGGTTACCTGGCTTCATTAGTTCGTAAGGTAAGGTTGAAAAGGTAATAAGATGCCAATTGCAAATTCTCATGTAGCCTTAGCCGCTAGCGTCCTGACCAACGAACCGGTTCGTCAGTGCCATTGTTTATCTATTGTGTCTATAATTACAGTACTTGAGACTTTTTTTAAAGACTGGTGATTTTAATATGGTTTTCAGCCAAGTTTACTTAAACATGTTTTGCCTAGCCTTTTGCCTAGCCTTTGCACTACTGAGCTTTAGGGCTTATACATAAACAAAGCAGGTAACCAACGCCAGGAAGCAAGGGAACACTTGCAAATACAGCAACATAAATGACGGCCTACCAGCGCTGATCGGAGCAGGTCGGAACTTGTCGGCGACGTTCGGAGTTTCTCGGCGCTGGTTCGCCACACAGTATAGAGACTACCTGCGCCGACTAACTGCGCGGACCAGCACCGACAAGCGCAGGCAGATCGGCGACGGCAACCCGCGCCCTACGTGTATACACACTTATACTGGAAAGTAAGTTTTACACCTGTCGAAGCTACTGGGAGCGTATCGGAGCGAACGGGAGCGCAGCGCACATTATCTTTATTGCATTGTAAATTACGGTTTCATCCACTCCGAAGTGTTTGGCCCGTTGTGAACTATACTTGAAATAATTCGCCAGCTATAATCTTTTATTCCTTATCATCGTCATCATCATCATTCAGCCGACAAACGCCCACTGCTGAACAACGGCATCCCCAAGCATCACCACATCGACCGGTCCTGTGCTTCTCGCATCCAGCGGATTCCCGCTACCTTCACCAGCTTGTGGGAGTCCTACCCCCTTACTACCCCCTTATTGCTCAGATCATCATCTGCCTAGCCTTTTCCCAACTATGTTGGGGTCGGCTTCCAGTCGAACCGGATGCAGCTGAATATCAGTATTTTACACGGAGCGACTGCCTATCAGACCTCCACAACCCAGTAACTGGGTAATACGATACTCTTGGTAAGACTGGTTGTCAGACTTTCTGGCTTCTGACCAACAGTAACGACTGTCAAAGATCTACAAATGACAGCCGGGACCAACGGCTTTACGTGCTTTCCGAGGCACGGAGGAAACTCGCTATGGTAAATGGTCACCCATCCACAGACCAACCTCGGCAAGCGTGGCTTAACCCGGAAGATCGGTCTATGCGGCTGTAATTATTTAGCCACGAGCTCCTCCCCTTGTTTTTAAACTTTCGCAATTTGTACACAAGACATTATAAAAATACAGATTCGGGTCTAGTCGCGTAGAAACTTAAAGGCACTAAATACCTTTTTATCCCGACGTTTGGGCCGAACTACACCGGCCGTGGGTAGACTGAAGTTGCGGAGCAGTTGTCATCTTCGTGAAGCAAAAGTATTTTCATCTACCCTCATTCGATTTTTATTTTATTTTATTAAGTTATCGTCGGTACTTCGACACACTACACTAATGACGTCTTTACACTCGCCTAAACCGTCCCGTCTACGATAACACTTGCTGATGAGCGGATTCCACGATGTTGACAATTTATATCCATCTTCCCGATTGAAATTTTTTTAAAAACGTATTTAGTGCCTTTTAAGTTTCTACGCGACTAGACTCGAATCTGTATTTTTATAATGTACACAAAATAGACTTAAAAATTACAAAAACAATGCCAGCACTGTTCACAGCTGGCTAACTTTAAAATACAAAAAGCTTCCAAAAAGTTATTCCTGAAAGTTGAGAATGGATAGTCTAGCCGTCAACGGGATAAATAGTTTGTAACACCTGTGGTCAAGTTCACTAACTAAAGGCATTATTCAGCTCAGTTATTAGAATGTGCAGGTTTTGTTTTTTAAACCATCTGCTCTCACCGTTCTCTCTCGTTTAAAGTCTTTCCTAAAGCCGCCTTTTCATTAGGGAACAAGCGTCCCGTGATACGTGTTCATGTCTGGTGTCATCGTACGACGTCGCCAGACATTTGTTTCCGTGATAGTTTCGTGCTATGCTTATAAAAATTATATCAAAGCCTTGATCATATTGATTTCTATACATTATGTCATGTCCCGAAACTAAAAGACAAGCCGGGAACAAAAATTAGGGCACAAAAAGAAATGTTTGTTGTTCCTTTTTCAGGATCCCGTACCCAAAGGGTAAACGGAACCTTATTACTAAGACTCCGCTGTCCGTCTGTCACCAGGCTTTATCTCATGAACCGTGATAGATAGACAGTTGAAATGTTCACAGATGATGTATTTCTGCTGCCGCTATAACAACAAATACTAAAAAACAGAATAAAATAAATATTTAAGGGGGCTCCCATACAACAAACGTGATTTTTTTTGCCGCTTTTCGTCCGTCTGTCTGTCACCAGGCTGTATCTCATGAACCGTGATGTTAGACAGTTGAAATTTTCACAGAAGATGTATTTATGTTGCCGCTATAACAACAAATACTAAAAAAACAGAATAAAATAAATATTTAAGGGGGCTCCCATACAACAAAGGGGCCGTCCATTAATTACGTGAGGCTCGAAAGGAGGGGGGAGGGGGTTTGGCAAAAATCACGAAATATCACAAGGGGGAGGGGGGGTGTAGTAAGATATCACGTGTATTTATTTTTTCGTCAAACGCGCGATTTCTAAACCGTAAAGCGAATTTTTTTATGCCAGTCAAAAACAACCTGCAACCTTTCTGTCTAGACATTTTTACTTTTTAGGTACCTACTAAAAAATACACGTGATTTACCTGCATATTTCTAAAATTGTCTATAATCCAAAAAAACACCCTTACAATAAAATTCACACTTATCCTAACAACTACAAAAACAATTTTCTTAAACGCCAGCATCGAATGCGCCATCATTAACGCGAGTACACCAACGGAAACTGTCAACCTCACCACGCTCCAATTAGTAAGCGAATGACATTGCCGCAGCGGGAGTAACAATTTTTATTACGACGGTATCAAGTTCACGGGCTTACTGGGTGAGCAGAGGTCTAGGTGGAATTTGATTGAGTATTGCTAGAAAGCAATTACACGCAAAGAGAAAACCAGATAGATCAAGAAAGTACATAGACCAATTGAAGGAAAAGACAGAACTGATAACACACAGAGAAATGAAGGAATAGGGAATATGCATGTAATTTTTTTTTTCTCTTAATCAATAAAGCACAGTAATATAAACCCAAGAAAAGTATTAAAAGTCAAATGTTACTATTTTTTGTTGCTCAAAACAATAATTATTAAACTTCAAAAATTTTCTTCTACAGTTCAAACATCCTTTAGCGGCCATAATGTGACGTCATAATCCACGATACTGCTTTGTTTACATCTCTTTTTTAGCCACAAATCAAATAAATTAAATTATTTCTTGTGCTTTATTCAAGCAGAAATCGCACTTACTCGTACTAACTTACCTCAGTGAGAAATCAAGCAGTTTGCTAAGAAAAGATTATTTAAAGATTTATTCACATGGATTTTGAAGTCACTTCCGGCATTTTCGAAGACGACGCGTTTCGAGGTGGCGTTCCGTTCCACAAAAAAAACGTAACATAAAACATAGAATAATAAAATAAATAATGCGTTAAAAATGTAAAAAAAAATGCAATTAATGTCTTGACTCCTCTAAAATGTATATTTAAATAATGAAAGAGTTTTGAATTACATGCATATTCCCTATTGGCTCTGGATAAAGAAAGATGGAGATATCTACACCGACAAGCGACCAGCACTTAAATTTTGGATGGATGATTGCTAGAAACATCCTAATATCGTTTAAAGAGGGCTTGTTATCAAACCGCGCGAATTATATGATTTGCAAGGTTAAGCTGCGCTTGCCGCGGTCAGTCCGTGGATGGGTGACTGCCATAAGACGCATGCAGCTTATCGTCTACACCGGTACGACTCGGTCCGTCATCAAAATGGACGCGTGTGAACATGTAGCTATCTGTGCGGCATATTTAGACAGATTAGCGTGCGCTAGGGGCATGCGCTTTTGTCGAACTAGTATTAAGGAATGCGTTATGGCGCTTCACGCATGCCTTAGACGAAGACGCAAGATGAACATGAAAGCGCACTGGTGTAAACATAGTTTATGACATTCGTTACAGGTAGACAGACGTCCGAAAGTCTGACAACGGATCTAACCTTAGGATATCGGCATTGCAGAATAATACTTTTTCTTCAAAGTTATTTCATTTTTCTATTTTGAGTGGCATAAACAATACACAAACATGCAATTACAGCAATCTCGGGTAATTTGCTGTTATCCATTGGAGAGTTCCATTGTCAATCTCCGAGGGTCTTCATCAGATCTTCACCAAATTTAAATGAGACCATTCCGGAAGAATACTCTTTCAAACAAAAAAAGAATTTTGCAAATCCGTCTATAAACGACGGAGTTATGCCCGAACATACATAAAAATAATTACATCATCCACATAGCAGTAATCAAAAAAATGCTTACAAAATAAAAAGTACTGAACCAAATTGGATGAAATTTTTATGGGACCAAATGGCAAGTATACTGCATCGAACAAAAAAAGAATCACACTAATCGGACTAGAAACCTCGGAGTAACCAGTGTACATACATAAATCCGAATTGAGAACCTCCTCCTTTTTTTGAAGTCGGTTAAAAATACAGGTATTCAGCTGCATCTAGTTGGACTGGAAACTGACCTCATCATAGTTGAGGCTAGGTTAAGCAGAACTTATGTTGGCTCTCAAATGGCTCGAGCTCCGATGAATCTTCTCAGAACCGAGACGCCACACCCCCGTTACAATTATATTATTTTTTCGATTATAGATCTCCTGTTAAATGGAGCAAGACCCGAACAATACAACTGTACCAAATTATGCGTAGATAAACGATTCTAAGCACTCGGTTACAGATAATCGATTCTACATTCATATTTCTGAACGTACGTCGCGACCTAGTAAATAGTAATAATTTTGAGCTTATTTTAATTTGATGTTGCCGAATTTTGTATTGTGTTTTGCCCCACTCGTGATAATCGAAATTAAAGGGATACCACCTCACCGCGTCAAATGCAACTAATTAATAATACAAGATGTTAACGAAATCGTGTAATTCCTTCAAACCGCGTGATCTACTGGTGACACAGGTTAACCCTAAATGGAAATTTGCGAAAATCAAAACAAAAAAATAATCTTTTTTTCGTTTTCACTTTCTGCCTCTTTTTAGAGCCTTGAGTTATCTGACTGCAAAGAGCGTTATCGCGTTAGTCGTTCCTGCCAGCCGAGTCGCCGTACTTTCATTAATTTATGCGTGGCATCGAAATGTTCACACAAATAAAATTATTTGTTTGCAAAAAAAAAATGTCTTCTTTTTTACTGAATCCTTATTAGGTGCTTTAGATACGATCGGTAACAAAGCCGCATGAGAAAAAAATAATTTTATTTTATTATTTTTAATCAAGCTAAATCCGGTGCGGGGCCTGTCTACACCAGTAGTAGATCATGTGGTTTTAAGGAATTACACGAATTCTTTAACACCCTGTATACGTGATGACTGGTTAGTCACTTTACATCCGAAAACCATGGGACAAACTCTGAATTCGTGACAGAAAAATCTGCTATTCCATACAAAATAATCAATGTCGACACGTTTGGTGCAGTGGCTAAGCGACAGTGGCTTCTGCGCTACGGGTCGTGGGTTCGATTCCCACACGGAACAAAAATTTGTATGACCTACAGATGGTTGTTTCGGGTCTGGGCGTTTGTTTGTGAGATTTGTGTCTGTAAACGCACCCACGATACAAGAGAAATCTTAGTGAGGGGCAACGTTTTTAAAAAAAAAAAATTGCTAACAAAAGTATGGAACAGCAAGTTTATTTTTCATCAATTGAATGTTTGTCTCCAAGTTAAAGTTGTACATAATTATGAGATTGATTCGATCCCCAAGTGGGGCAAAGTGTTATTAGGTTCTTCCGTGTAGAGCTTCTCAGTAACAGCCCTGAATCTGGACTGATGGCAATAGACTCGCGCCCTTACGTATAGGGTTACCATTTAGAAATTTGAAAAGTCCTGACAAAAAGCCTGACATTTCAATAAAAGTCCGGACATTTTAGTCACAAAATGCAAACATACGAAGATTTATTGTTTGATCTCGTTAAGCTGATTGTTAAAGATTTATATTTTGTTTTTAGGTGAATGAGAAGTTAATAAAGATGAGAAAGTTATTTGATATTACATAAGTAAGTTACATTACTCGTATTCCATCTAAGGCAAGAAATCCGGACAAATTAAAGAGCCGGACAAAGTCCGGAGAAAAGTCTAGAAGTCCAGTCCAGGACAAATCCGGATGGACGGTAACCCTACTTACGTAGGACTTATACATAACGGCTAAATGAGGGTGTACTATACACCTCTGCCCAACCCTTAAATGTATTGTAAACAATGCGTGATGTTACGTATCGTGTAAATTGAAAGAAATAAACATTCATCAATTCTCTATTTATTACCTACAGCAACGAACAAAATATAGACGACAGTTCCAATAAAATGCCTCACAAAATTACTACACAACCATGACATTCACCAAAAAGTCTAAATCCTTTGCACGCACCAATAAGGATGGCGATAAATAAATCGCATGACAAACTCCGATACAATTTTCCGATACTAAACGTGACTAACTGAACTTGGATAGCTGCCAACCCACAATTAAGTCCTTACACATCCCTACAAAGTTATTTTGCTGTCAACAAACTGAAATCCTCGTTTTGTTTTCTAGAAAATTCATTTAGAAACGACCGCAACATTAACTTTGTTTTGACAACCCTATTGAATTGAAAACTACAAGGAAATTTGGACTTTACTCCAAAAACATAACGCTCAAAATTGCGTACAAAAATTCCACATTTATCAACTTATTTCGATACGAATTTTCGACCTTTTCAAGAAAGCAATAAAGCTGAAAATCGCAATTTCAAGCTTTTACACATACTTCATTATTGTGCGTTCCTTTGCCTTTGAATACATTTAAACGAAGTGCAAATCTAAATTGGTTGTAATCATCCTTTTAGTAGTAGTTTATGGGAATTTAGGCTTAATTGTGAAGGCTATAAGAGTGTTATTTGAGGGTAGTTTGGTATAGTTTAGACAGGGTTCACTAATGAGGCTTTAAAGTATCATTTTATGGGGATATTATGATATTAGAAGTAGTATGATACTTAGATATGTTCTAAAAGGGTTGTCACGCTGTCATGTTCAGGTTGCTAAAATTACGCATCTCTTAGGCTAAGTATAAGCTAGTCCATTGCTTTTGAGGGTAGTCGCAAGTTACAAATAATATAACAGATAGGATGGCCAATTCTACTAATAGAAAATTTCTATAAAATTAAGACTCTTGTATCTTCAACAATAATGAAGCTAGGAGCTTAGGATTTGCATAGTAAACCCTTGCATAGATTAGTAGCTATCATGGAACAGGCCTAAGAAGGCGGCACGTTGTGTTCCGTGCGGGCCTCTCAGGAGGATGTAGGGCAAGGCCCTACAGAAGAGGTCCGCCAGGGGCTGGCAGACCCGAGGCCTGCCGGGGTTGCGGTGCATGCAGCTGCGAATCCCGCGACCCCGGCCAAGGGTCAGGAGAAGGAACACCGTGGGTTTTAGCCGG